>JAPQWS010000102.1:1310000-2620000 GCA_028651295.1 Catharanthus roseus
AACGATGTTTGAAAGCCAAGGTTAGGATATCACACGAAAATTGAGCAATCCCTATCTGTATGTGAAAGTCACTCTACTCACTAAAACTTAGAGGAGAATCTTCTCCTCTAACGGATTATGAATGCAATTATAATTTAGGTGATCTAATAACCTAAAAGTGCAATGAATACTTCTATTTAGGTGCCAACTTTTATTATCTAATTAGTTGCCCTAGATTGATTTTCTTTTTTCAATTCAACTAATCTTACGGAATAATCGATATTGTTCAAATCAATTATCATAAAACCATAATTAAACAACAACACAAAGTAAAAACAAACATCAATGTCATAAAATATAACAAAAATTCATATCATCAAAAAGTTAGAGTTCAACCCTTAATTCAAACAATAAAAAATTAGCTGCTAAACATCGTAACAATACTCAAAGTAGTAAGTGTTAATAACAAGAGAAAGTAAGGCTTAGGATGAAAAAGATTCGAATCCATGGTTCCAAAAGCCATCCGAGCTCATCTCTTGATTCGCTTGATGAAACCCAAAATTAGTTAATGAAACCTCTTCGATCTTCTGCCAAGAGCTTCAATTTGATCTTAAGTAATGAGAAATTACCTAATTGAAGAGGAATTGAGAGGGTTTTTGTTGCCAAAATTTGCCCTAATTCCTCCTCTCTACAGTCACAGTCGGTGGTAGGTCATCTTCCTTTGCACCAGTAGCTTCAGTTCTCTTCGTTTTTGCTCATTCTCACTTTTATTCTGTCTTCTTCATCAGGAAGAACCTAACATAAGAATAGAGGTAAATAGTACAAATTATACATCTTATACATTAAAAACATCGTAAAAATGATGAAAATAATATATATAAAAGTAGTACTATATGGCACATATCAAATACCCTCCACTTATCTTTGTCCCTGAGCAACATAAACTAGGCAAAAACTGGAAAACGTGATCAAAGAACTGCAGCAGGTTTTAATCGTTGAAAACGACACGTGGAAGAATAACATAAATGACCAAAGAAGCACACGACTTTACGAATGAAAGGATAAAAAGGAAAACAAGAACAAAAATGAATGAAAATGTCACTTCAATGGGAGTTATAACTACTCAACCACAAAAAGAATATTCAAAGGATGAATCATGAGATTTAACCGTTCCCCTACTATCTTACTAATATCCTTACTAATCAACGGTGTGTGTATGTGTGTGTGAATTGCTCGTGTCATCTTTCAAAGAAAACAGGGAATATCAGGTTATTAACATAGTGAAAAACTTTATTGGAAATTCACAAAGCAACTCAGAATTCCCAAAACCTTTCCACGCTACGTTCTATTCTAAGTCATTCCAATATTATGTAGGACTCTTCAGCCAGTAATGTTAGGCTCGGGACATAAAGGGTGTCAAACGAAGGGAAAGGAAAAACAAAAGCAATTTAAATAGAGCTAATGCAACCGAAAGGAAAGATATAAAAAAATTATGAACAATTTCTAGCCACTTTTCACTCATTCTCATTTAACCTTGAACCTCTTACTTCATTCAAATAAAGCATGATCCACCTAACAATTCTCTATTTCTCATGAACCACATATTTTTCAAGTGTAAGAGAGAGAGCTACTGATATTTTTGAGAGATAACTGAAGAGATATTCAAATACTCATTTTTTCTTTGTTTTCTTTGATTTATTTTTTTATTACGAACAAATATAGCTCACTCTCTTTCAACCGCTGCATATACCTTGCTTACAAATTTTCTCAAAATATCCTTTTTTATATAAAAATCTTCTTCTTTACACAAATACCCCCACACTTATCTATTTTCCTCACTTAAAACGGCTAAAAAGTGCTCATTCATTAGCTTAACGAATTTAGGTTAAATATAGTGTCAGTTTAAAAAGAAAAAAGAATGGAATGGATTAAAACCGGATGTGAATTTTCAATTACAAGTAGATTTGATTCCACACCTTCCCAAGATCACCTCCTTCATGAAGACCTCTATTGAGGATTTTGTAGCTTCAACACTCCAATGGAGAACCTATGAGGATCTAAGCCTCATAAGCCCAACATTGAGAGGCAAAACTCTTTCTTGAATTCATAGGAAGAACCTTGAGAAAACTAAGGCCTCAAAACCCCAAGTACAAAATCTAGAAGATCTAGGATTAATTGAATTAAAGAACAAGAACTCTAAGACTCAATCAATGAAAGGAATTAAGATGATCAATTGAATTCCATAGATTCATCAACCTAAGGCAACCAATTGTTTACAACTAACGATGTTAACTAGTACGATCCTCCTTAGCTTCCCCAGAAGATCATTTACTCCCAAGATTCAACTCCCTTCTGGAGGATTCTCTTGATGGTTTGCTTTGGAGAAATGAAGAAGATAAACACAAAATTGCAGGCATATAACTCAGAAGAAAATAAATAGATCTTCTTATATGATGTGGAGAATCAACAAGGCTTGGAAAGACCTTACCTATCCTCCACACTCTCAAGAAGAACCTAAATTCCCAAGCAACACCAACTACGGAGTTGGCACCTCAAGAGAGAAATAGGATTTTTGAAATTAGACTTGGACTCTTGAATTGAAGATTCAAG
Source organism: Catharanthus roseus (assembly GCA_028651295.1). Classification (NCBI taxonomy): domain Eukaryota; kingdom Viridiplantae; phylum Streptophyta; class Magnoliopsida; order Gentianales; family Apocynaceae; genus Catharanthus; species Catharanthus roseus. The sequence continues at coordinate 1,312,590 of JAPQWS010000102.1, forward strand.
ATGTTCCTTACCCTGAATTATACAAGGAAACTCTTAATTTACAAGGAAGAAGAAGAAAACTCAAGAACCCTAGTTCTTGTCTCTTTAGAATTTTTCAATATGCTAAGCTTTAAAAAATGGCTGCAAAATATGAGTATTTATAGTGGTCTTCACAATTAGTTTCCAACCCTAGGTATTACACTAACTTAAAAGAGTTTAGGGGATGCTAAGACCACTTAGTTATAAGTCAAAATAGATTTACAACCAAATTGAAGAGTCAAGGGAGTTAAAAAAACTCTCCAAAAAATTCATCAGTCGAGGCCTACTGATATCTATAAAACAAGAATTCCCAATCACTACAATGCAAGGCAATTATACCTAACACTGCAGAGGTGATATCAACCAGAGTGTCAAATCTCTCGAGGACAGTAAAGGTGAAAGCACTAATCGTGTCTCTAATTTTTAGTCTAAGAAAAGATTAGTTGCTGAAAAAATGAAATAATAAAAAAAAATGAAAACAATTAAGCAACTAAGAAAGCAACGAAAACGTAGGATTTTTAAAATTAAAAAAGCAAGCGTTTGGATGGTGGAATCCCCTTAATCCTTGTTACTAATTCAATTGGAAAAGAACTTTTATAAAAACGATATTGAATTAATTAAGTTGGGTCATCACTCAAGTCAAGCGATCTCTATCTCTAGGCGAAAGCCACCTTACTCCTAAACCCTTAGAGGAAAATCTCTCTTCTCCCCAACAAATTATGAGTGCAGTAAAATTAGGTGATTTACAAGACCTAAAGTGCAATATCGTGTTTCTAGTCAATAGCCCCAATTAACCCCATTTCCGTGCCCTAGACCGTTCTTCCTTTTTTTAATTTAAAAAAATCTTGTGATTAATCTAATCTCGTGACAATTAAATTGCAAACAAGCACAATTGAAAAATAACTTAAATCAAAACAAGTATTGGATTCAAGAATTAAAACAAAGAACTTGATAATCACGAATTAGGGTTCAACGCTAACCAGAACATGAAGAACTACTCCTTATTCGTTATATAAAAACTGAAATTTCACTTAAAATTCAATAACAAGAAAGGAAAAAGAAGGCGTAGGATTGAAATCGAAGTGGCAGTTGAAATCCCTAATATCGTCAAAGCTCGTCTTTCGAGTTGCAGGGTTGAAGATCGAAATCTTGAAATTAACTCTTCAATTCTTGAAATCCAAGAACCTAAATTATAGAAAAAATAAAACTTGTGTAGCTAATTGAACATAAAAGCCAAAAATTGAAGAATCGTCTAATCTAATCTACTCATAACTATCTAATACTAACCCTAATTAATCCTATCCTAAACCCTAATCCAAATCCGAATCTGTATCTTACAAAGTGCTGCAGAAAAATCCCTTATATTGAGGGGAAATTTTCAAGAAAACAGAGTTTTAATTAGACTCAACTACCCTGCCTACCGTGAACTATCACTGACTGTAGAGCAAGCCCTACGTCTACGCTAGGATTCTATTTTGCTAACGCTTGCATGCCAAGGAACTACAACCAATGGTAGGTTAGCCTACATAACATGGTAGGTCATCTTCTTCGTTGCTGACGGCCCCATTTTTGTCGTTTCGCTCGGTTTTTGTTTCCTCATCGTTTACTCTTCCGGAGGGTACCTAAAACAAGAATAAGGGATATTAAACTAAAATACATAGCTTTTCATATTAAAACATCAAAAAACGATAAAATTAACATATAGAAATATAACCAATTATGCACATATCAAATACCCTCACAGTTATCCGTTGCTTGCCCTCAAGCAACACAAACTAAACAGGAAAAACGAATGAGTTAAAACTTTTATTTTTGAAAGACACAACACTAAAATGATAGAAGCTGAATGAAACAATTAAAGTCTCAAAAATGGTCACAGGCATTGGTGTTCAAAAGCGAACTCAAAAAAAGCAAAAAAAATAATAACTTAGAAAAATTAAAGATAAAACCACTTTAAATAGAATATTCATTGCCCAACTCCAAAGATAAATAAAAAATATATTAACGATAAAGTCACTAAGCCTACCACAAGTCACTAGAATTGTTATCGATCAAAGATGTGTGTGTCTAATTTGCTCATGTTGTTTTTCACAGAAAAGGAGGAATGTTAAGTGATTAACACAAATGAAATATTTTCAAATACAATGCATACAACTCATGCTTTTCTATCATTTATCTACTTTAAAGTCTATTCCAGATCGTTCCCAGATTAGGTTGAACTTTTTGGCTTGTAATATTTGGTTTAGGGACATAATTAGATTACAAACGAAGGAAAAAGAGACAAAAATAGCTAAGATACAGCTAACGCAACTAAAAAGAAAGAAAACAAAATTAGAGAACTACTTTCTAGTCGTCTTTTCCTTTTACTCTTTTCACTTACCTTTGTGCAACTTACTTCATTTGGCTTGGTGCACAACCCACCTAACGACCCACTTCTTCAAATTTTTAAAGAATTACCAAATATAAGAGAGAGATGCTAGATCTTTCAAAAATTTGCTATAAAATAACAACTCATATTTTTTTCTTCGTTTTCTGCCATTATTCCATTTTTTTGTCTTTTTGTCTTTTCTTTTTTCTATTTTTTTCGTTTTAACCGTCAACTATTTTTCTTTCTCTCTTTTATTTAACCAAAAACACCAAAAACATGAAATTGCCAATAATACCCTTTTGTTTTAAACAGGATTTTTCTTTCTTTTTTCATCCCTTTACCCCCACACTTATTTGTTTCCCACTCTCAAACGACTAAAAAAGATGTAATGACACTTAGCTCCACGAATTGAGGTTTATTGTAGTGAGGTTAATAGGACAAAGAAAAGAAGGGATTAAAATCCTTGGCATGAAGGCACAAAAAGGAAACTAGAGATTGATTTCCTAAAGGATATGGCAAGAAAGGCACAAACGGTACAAAGAAGGCTTAACCCCATCATTTGTGGGACCATCCGAGACTAAAATTTTTTGTTTTGAAGGACAGAAAAATACGAAAATGTAGCAAAGAAAAAAAGAAATGATTATCATTATGCTAATCACCAAAGATTCCTAGATTTCTATTACTTACACAACATTTACAAGTGCATACAAACCATTGGTCTTGTAAAAAAAATTAGTAAATGAAGTTTTCAAAGTAATTCGTCTTTTTCAAGAAGCCTAAAGAATTTTGCACTTATATGCTCCACTGAAAGTGTAAAAAGAAATATTTTTGGATTTCTATAAGAATAGGAAAAAGAACAGGAAATAAAGGCTTTTGGATTTTTCAAATTTTCTAATTTTTTTGGAATTTTTCAAATAATAGACTAAGAGTTAAAATAAAAGAAAAAGAAAGAAAAAGGAATAAAAGGCGAAAATAACCCCGCAGACTAAAATCACATTATGTTCAATATGGGGGTTCACTCTCTCACTCTTTTCGGTGTCATCAATCTCCGTCTATTGTTGCTCTTCTGTATGACTCTTTTGAACTTTCAGGAGATCCTCTGTTTCCTTTTCTTGCTCAACTTTCTCAAACTCACTCCTACTTTTGTTGAGCGCTCCTCTTCCGCGGAGAAAGTGGACTCCTCTGGTGTTTGAGCAGTTTTCTCCTCTTTATCCACAACTATGGGAGATTTCACCACTAATTCCTTTCCACTATACAAGGTGACCACCTATGTATGCTCCGTTGGAATCTGCTTCATATTACTTGGTAAACTACCAAGCGCCTTTCTGTGATTATCTTTGCAAATAGCTCGATCGATCTCCATATTATGGATGGAAGTTGATTGACATTTCTAGACTGCTTCCATGCTCTTAACCCCAGCATCCGCTAATTGGATTACTTTGAAATGAGATCTGTTCAGTTGATACTCCCAACTCGAACTGTACTGGTTAAGGTACGTGCTATACCCCCGCCAATACGCTTTGAACATGACCTGCTAATAATGCGTATATTGAGGTTGAAAGGCCACGTTTTCCAACCTTTATTCTAATACCGCTGCTAGTTAGGCCTCCATGGTACCATTGGTATCCATATCTTATTCTCCAAAACCTAAAATAACAATTGGACAAACAGTCAGTCACAGGTTCCAAAAGTAATAAGCTAAATTACCAATGGTCATACCACCAACACCCAGCTAAAACAATAATAAAGAACAAAGCAAAATGACTAAAATAAAAGTGACTAAAGTACTAAATGAACGACTTTTCCTTACAATGCTGTCCTCAGGGAAAACACCAAAACTTCATGTCCAAAAAACGGGAATTCCTAATCACTATAATGCAAGACAAGTGGAGCTAACATTGCAAAAGTGAGTTCAACCCGAGTATCAAACCTCTCAAGCATGGTAAAGGTGAAATCACTAGTCGTGTCTCTAGTGTTTAGTCTAAGAAAAGATTGGTTGTTGAAAACGAAATAAGAAAAATAAAGGAAAACAATTAAGCATCGAAAACTTAGGATTTTAAAAATTAATAAAACAAGAGTTTGGACGGTGGAATCCCCCTAATCCTTATTACTAATTCAATATGAAAAGAACTTTTATAAAAACGATGGTGAATTAATTAAGTTAGGTCATCACTCAAGTCAGGCAATCCCTATCTCCAGGCGAAAGCCACCCTACTACCTAACCCTAAGAGGAAAATCTCTCTTCTCCCTGACAAATTATGAGTGCAATAAAATTAGGTGATTTACAAGACCTAGAAGTGCAATTTCGTATCTCTAGTCAATTGCCCTAATTAGCCCCCATTTGGTTGCCCTAGTCTGTTCTTCCTTTTTCAATTCTGAAAAATCTTGCGATTAATCTAATCTCGCACCAATTATACGGAAAACAAGCCCAATCGAAAAACAACTGAAGACAAACAAGCATTGAATTCAAGAATTAAAACCACGAACTTCATAATCAAGAATTAGGGTTCAACCCTCACCCAAACATGAAGGACACTCACTATTCATTATATAAAAACTTAAATTTAACTTAAAATTCAATAACCAGAAAGAAAAAAGAAGGCTTAGGATTGAAATCGAAGCCGCAATTAAAATCTTGAACATCTTCAAAGCTCGTCTTTCGAGTCACAAAGGTGAAGATCGAAATATTGAAATTAAATCTTCAATTCTTGAAATCCAAAAACCTAAATTGCAGAGAAAGAAAACTTGTCTAGCTAATTGAATGCATAAGAGCCGAAAATTGAAGAATTGTCTGTAATCCTAACTATCTAATACTAACCCTAATTAATCCTATTCTAAACCCTAATCTAAATCCTAATGGGTATCTTACAAATAGCGGCAAAAAAACCCAATATATAGAGGTGAAAATTTCAAGAAAACGGAGTTTTAACGAGACTCAGCTACCCTGCCTGCCCGGACCTATTGTTGACGGTAGGTAAAGCCTTACTATCCGTGGTGGGGTTCTGTTTTGCCAACGCTTGTGTGCCAAAAACCTACCGCCAACGGTAGGTTGGCCTACCTCATGCGGTAGTTCAACTTCTTCGTTGTTGATGGCTCTGTTTTTGTCATTTTTTATTTCCTTTCATCGTTTTCTCTTCCGGAGAATACCTAAAAAAAGAATAAGGGATATTAAACTGAAATACATACTTTTAAATACTAAAACATCAAAAAACCATGAAAATAACATATAGTAATATAGCCAATTATGCACATATCAAATACCCCCACACTTATACGTTGCTTGCCCTCAAACCACCAAAACTAAACAGGAAAAATAAAGGAGTTAAAAACTTTTGTTTTTGAAAAATACAACACGAAAACGATAAATGCCGAATGAAACAGTTAAAGTGTCAAAAATGGTCACAAGCATTTGTATTCAAAAACACACTGAACAAAAGAAAAAACTTTTAAAAATTAAAGATAAAACCACTTTAAATAGAATATTCATTGCTCAACAACAAAGATGAATAAAAATATACGAACAATATAGTCACTAAGCCTACCACAAGTTACTAGAATCATTACCGATCAAAGATGTGTGTGTGTGTGTGTGTGTGATTTGCTCATGCTATTTTTCATAGAAAAGGAGGAATCTTAAATGATTAACACAAATGAAATATTTTCAAATACAATGCATACAACTCATACTTTTCTATCCTTTAGCTACTTTAAATTTTATTCTCGATTGTTCACGGATTAGGTAGGACTTTTTGGATTGTAATATTAGGTTTAGGGACATAATTTGGTTACAAACGAAGGAAAAAAGAGACAAAAACAACTTAGATAAAGCTAATGCAACTAAGGGAAAAGATAACAAAATTAAAGAACTACCTTCTAGCCGTCTTTTTTTTTTCACTCTTCTCACTCACCTTTGTGCAACTTACTTCATTTTGCTTGGTGCCCAAACCACCTAACAACCAACTTCTTCAAAATTTTCAGAATTACCAAATATAAGAGAGAGATGCCTGATATTCAAGAATTTACTATAAAATAAAAACTCATATTTTTTCTTCGTTTTCTTCCATATTTCAATTTTTTTGCCTTTTTCTCTTTTCCTTTTCATATTTTTTCTTTTTAAGCATCAACTATTTTTCTTTGTTTCTCTCTTTTGAATAACCAAAAACACCGAACACAAAAAATTACCTATAATACCCTTTTGTTTTAAACAAAATTTTTCTTTCTTTTTTCACCCCTTTACCCCTACACTTAGTTTTTCCCACTCTAAAAATAGAAAAATAAGATATAATAAAATTTAGCTCCACGAATTGAGGTTTTATGGAGTGAAGTTAACAGAACAAAGAAAGGACGGGATTAAAACCCTTGGCATAAAGGCAGAAAAAGAGAACTAGGGATTGATTTCGTAAAGTATTTGGTAAAAAAGGCACAAACGGCACAAAGAAGGCCTAACACCATCATTTCTTGGACCATCCTAGACTAGAATTTTTTGCTTCTAAGGACAGAAAAATATGAAAAAGCAGGAAAAGGCCAAAAAATGATTATCATTATGCTAATTAACCAAGATTCCTAGGTTTCTATTACTGACGCAACATTTACAAATGCATGCAACCCATTGATCATGTAAGAAATTAGTAAATTCGGTTTAAAATGAAATTAAGTAATTCACCTTTTTCAAGAAACCTAAACAATTTTGTAGTTATGTACTCTACTAAAAGTGGCAAAACAAAGAATATTTTTGGATTTTTCTAAGAATAAGAAAAGAAAAGGAAATAAAAGTTTTTAGATTTTTCAAAATTTTTGATTTTTTTTGGAATTTTTTAAATAAGAGACTAGGAGTTAAAATAAAAGATAAAGAAAGGAAAAGGAATAAAAGACGAAAATAACCCCCCACACGAAAATCACATTATCCTCAATATTGGGGTTCACTGCCTCACTCTTTTTGGTGTCATCAATCTTTGTCTCTTGTTGCTCTTCTGTATGACTTTTGAATTTCCAGGAGATGCTCCATTTCCTTTTCTTGGTCAGCTTTCTCAAACTCACTCTTACTTTCTATTAAACGCTCCTCTTCTGCAGGGAATGTGGACTCTTCCAATTTTTGAGCAGTTTTCTCCGTTTCACCACTAATTCCTTTTCACTTAGCAAGGTGACCGCCGCTCATGCTACGTTGGAATCTGCTTCGTATTACTTGTTAAACTACCAAGCGCTTTTCGGTGATTACCTTTGCCAATAGCTCGATCTAACTCTCCATATTGTGGATGGAAGTTGATTGACTTCACTAGACTGCTTCCATGCTTTTCACTCCAGCATTCGCCGAATGGACATACTTTCAAATGGGATATGTTCGGTTGAGTCTCCCAACTCGAACTGTACTGGTTTGGGTACGTGTTGTACCCCTGCCAGTTGGCTTGGAACATGGCCTATTGATAATGCATATAGTGAGACTGAAAGGCCATGTTCTCCAACCTTTATTCTAATCCCGCTGCCATTTAGGCCTCCATGGTATCATTGGTGTCTGTATCTTATCCTCCAAAACCTAAAATAACAATTGGATAAACAATCAGTCACAGGTTCCAAAAGTAATAAGCTAAACTCCCAATGTTCATACCACCAAAACCAAACCAAAACAATAATAAAGAACAAGGAAAAATGACTAAAATAAAAGTGACTAAAGCACTAAATAAACGAGTTTTCCTTACAATGTTGTCCCTGGGGACTGCGCCAAAAACATGATGTCAACGGGAATTGGCAATCACTACAACGCAAGACAAGTAGACCTAACATTGCGAAAATGAGTTGAACCCGAGTACCAAACCCCTCGAGGATGGTAAAGGTGAAAGCAATAATCGTGTCTCTAGTGTTTATTCTAAGAAAAGATTGGTCGTTCAAAATGACATAATAAAAAAAAACTGAAAACAATTAAGCAACAAAAAAGCAAGAGTTTGGACAATGGAATCACCCTAATCCTTGTTACTAATTCAATTGGAAAAGAACTTTTATAAACACGATCTTGAATTAATTAAGTTAGGTCATCACTCAAGTCGGGCAATTCCTATCTCTAGGCGAAAGCCACCCTACTCCCCAGTCCTTAGAGGAAAATCTCTCTTCTCCCTGAAAAATTATGAGAGCAATAAATTAGGTGATTAACAAGACCTAAAAGTACAATATAGTATGTCTAGTCAATTGCCCTTATTAACCCCCATTTTGTTGCCCTAGGCCGTGCTTCCTGTTAGTATATGCCCTAAGACCAATTGACTCACATTTATGATTTATGAAGCATGTATTTTTTGAATTGTATTTAATGCTCTTGGTCATCAAGTATGTGACTTGATAGTAAAACCCTTATAGCTAATAAAATACTATTCTTATTTGTCCCTAGTTTATTACATCTTGTAAACTAGTCTGAAGTTGATTGATGGTCAAGTTTCACTGATCATGAATATGAGATATAAAATCAATTCATAAATACATATTGATAATATTGTATTGGACATGACCCAAAGTGAAGAAGAATATTGCATGGGTTTAAGTTATAAGTATTTCTTCTAAGTTTTATATTTGGTGTCCTTTGACCTAATGTTTCTAATGTTTCTTGCATGGGGAGAAAAAACATGTTTTGACATAGTCAAACATCACTTTTAATTAGGTGATCATTATGACTATTGGTTGGCTTATTTTCTTGTCATGGCTTGAATATTGCAGATAGTGAAAGGGATTTGTCCCTCTCTTTTTAGAGAGAGATATCCATGGGCCCCTTGATAAGGAAGACTAGAAAATATGCATGGCCATGCTCAAATAAGTATTAATAAGGTGTTATTAATATTATTTGTTGGAACAGTCTGCCTGGTGATCAAGCAAATGGTTAATTAAGTTTTATAAGGATGACTTGATCTATGCCTTATACTTAATTAGGATATCGTGTGACAAAAGGACTAAATATTAAATCTGATACTAGGCTATTATTACTTTTACTTAACTTGGGTAAGCATAGTGTCTTGCTAGAGGCTGCTTATGTTTTGTGAATAAATATCTAGGACATTTTTTATTCACTGCCAACGTTAAGTGAACCTATATTGTCACACGCATCGACGATCTTGTGAGCATAATGTCCACGTTCATTGAATCTAGATTGCGTCCAGATTCGTTGAACGTATACAAAAGGGGAATCATATTCCATATTGTATTTTCTGATAAGTTAATAAGTAATTAATTTTATTCAATCGAATAAATGATTAATTACTTAATATTACTCATCCAACCATTGGATGATTATAGGAATAGACAGACTAGATTAAACTGTCATTAGATGACAGTTAGGTTTTTGATATTGACAGCCATAAAAGGTTATGTTAACCTTTTCTTGGTGGCCGTCCTTTATCTGATTAAAGAAAAACAAAACCCTAAACCCTAGAACGGCGATATATTATCTTGCCTCCTCTCTTCGAAACAGGACCAAATTACCAGATAGTCAGGATAAGTTCTGAACAGTTTTCAGAACAAAGAAGGGGGCATCCCGATCGCTTGCAGAGGAGTTCGTCGCGTGGATACCAGTAGAGGGCGAAGCGTACAAAGCAGCGCCTCCACAACGAACAATCAAAACATTGAGGTAACTTCTATCCAATCGATTTTTCTAGTATGCGCAGATCCTTTTGGTGGATTTCCGTAGTTTTATTTTATTTTGTTTTTGCCTACGGATTCCAACACTTCCTTTTTTCAATTTAGAAAAATCTTGCTATTAATCTAATCTCGCGACAATTAAACTGAAAACAAGCATAATTGGAAAACAACTTAAATCAAACAAGCATCGAATTCAAGAATTAAAACCAAGAACTTCATAATCAAGAATTAGGGTTCAACCCTCACCCAAACATAAAGCACTACTCACTATTCATTATGTTAAAACTTAAATTTAACTTAATATTCAATAACAAGAATGGAAAAAGAAGGCTTAAGATTGAAATCGAAGCTGCAATTGAAATCCTGAACGTCTTTAAAGGTGTTCTTTCGAGTCGCAAAGTTGAAGATCGAAATATTCAAATTATGTCTTCAATTTTTGAAATCCGAAAACCTAAATTGCATAGAAATAAAACTTTTCTAGCTAATTGAATGCATAAAAGTCAAAAATTAAAGAATCGTCTTATTTATGTACTCCTAACTATCTAATACTAACCTAATTAATCCTATTCTAAACCCTAATCTAAATCCTAATCTGTATCTTGCAAATAGCGGCAAAAAATCCCTTATATAGAGGTGAAAATTTCAAGAACACAGAGTTTTAATTGGACTCAACTGCCCTACCTGTGGGGACCTATCGCTGACAGTAGGTCAAGCCTTACTGTCTATGGTGGGGTTCCATTTTGCTGACGCTTGTGTGCGAAAGACCTACCGCCAATGGTAGGTTAGCTTACCTCACGCAGTAGGTCAGCTTCCTCATTGCTGACGGCTCTGTTTTTGTCATTTTTGCTCTGTTTTCGTTCCATTTCCTTGTTTTCTCTTCCGACTGATACCTAAAACAAGAATAAGGGATATTAAACTAAAATACATACTTTTACCTATTAAAAAAATCAAAAAACATTGAAATTAGCATATAGAAATATAACCAATTATGTACATATAACTTACCAGTGATGGTTGGTCACGATTTTCCAAGCACGGTAGGTTAAATGCTCAATTTCTTCTTCGGACAGAAGCTTACTGGCATCGGTAGGGTATACTTACTGTCGCCAGTAGGTTCCTTGAGTTTCCTTCCTCCTCAGGTGGAACCCTACCCTGGACGATAGGGTGTATCATACCATTGGTGGTAGGGTTCAGAATGGTTTCTTCCTTGGCTTTGAAGATACAAAACCTCCCAAGTTTGCTTCCTTGAATTCTTCCATTTGTACCTTTGAAAATATAATAGTTTTGGATCCTCCAAGGTATTCTGATTGTTTCTCTAGCATGTACCAAACTTGGTCTTGGAGCATCTTCTCGAACAAGGCTACTTCACCCTTGTATTCCTCTTCCATTCTCTTGGCCTTTGCTCTGGTGATCGGACCTTGCATAAACTCCATGGTTTTTTGCGTATCCTAGGTCATATCATCTGCCCTCCTATGAAAGGATTCATCCTCAGATCCATATCTATGTTAAAAAGAGATAAGTCAAGGACTTTATTGTATGACCCGGATGCATAAGAGACAGTGGACTTGTTTCAAGAGCCGATCACCAGGGCAAGAGCCAAAAGGATGGAAGATGAACACAAAGGAATGGTGGGGCTATTTGAGAAGATGCTTCAGAAGACTTTAGATGATCCAGAACCTTCATATTATCCAAGGTAAAAATGGAGCAATCCAAAGAAGCAAGCTTGGAAGGTTTGTAGCTTCGAAATCAAGGGAGGGAATTTCTCTATACCCCACTATTGGTGGTAGGGTAGACCCTACCGCCGGTGGTAGGGTTCTCCCTGTGGCGAAAGAATTTTCACTCAACCTATCGTCGACAGTAGGTCCACCCTACCGTCGACGATAGGGTTCTGGCCAGGAAGGAATCGGGAATATTGACCTACCGCGGACGAAAGGTCGAGACCTACTGTCGCCGGTAGGTCTCGGTTGGTGATATTTTTGGGAATTTTTTTCCTCTCTTAACTCCTCAATTCGGCTGTAAACTTAGCTTGACTTACACTTAAGTGGTCTTAGCATCCCCTAAACTCTTTGAAGCTAGTCTAAAACCTAGGGTTGGAATGTAATTGTGAAGACCCACTATAAATACTCTAATTACAACCTTATGTTGGAAGCTTGATATATTGAGAAATCTAAAGAGAGAAGGACTAGCGTTCCTGAGTTTTCTTCTTCTTTCTTTTAAATTAAGAGTTTCCATTGTATAATTTAAGGCAAGGAACTTCTTTATTTCATTAATTCAAGAGTCTAATCTAGTTTCCAACTGTTATCTATCCCTTGAGGTACCAACTCTATAGTTTGTGTTGCTTGGGAATATAGGTTCTTCTTAGAGTGTGGAGGATAGGTGAGGCTTTACCAGGCCTTGTTGACTCTCCCCTTCATATAAGAAGGTCTTTTTGTTTTCTTCTTATTTATCTTATCTAGAATTTGTGATTTATGTTCTTCAAACTCTCCGAAACATACATCAAGTAAACCTCTGGACAGAAGTAGAATCTTGGGAGCAAATGATCTTCTTGGGAAGCAAAGGAGGATCATGCCATATGGTATCATAGCAAAGTCTCTTTGAGGTGAAGTTTTATGTGTTTATTTGTTGAATTTGTGTTTAAGTAAAAGCCATCGATAGTGTTTGAGAACAGGCAAGTAGTCTGAAAAATTTTAGCCAGAAACATGATAAGTAAAGATTGAAATAAAACATATAACAAATGAACTTTGAATTGTTTGAAATTAGTCTTGATTGAAAGCTTACTTGATGATGAAGATTTTCCAACGAATTTGGGCCTATTTGGTGAGAAATGATTGAGTTATATTGAGATTACTACAGCTTGTTTCCATGCTGTATTTTCTGGAATGTTTTCTAGTAATCTACATATCTTTGATTTGTGAAGCAGTTGTCTTAGTTTTGAATTTGAAACTTATTTAGAATATAATTATAAGTGTTTTTTTGATCTTTTGGTGGAAATTATACTCTTTGAGTGACTCATGCTCTTGAATTTTTCTTTGACATTCTATACCTTCACATGCTTAACAAAAGTTCGCTTTGAATTCTTTGTGCTTATCTATCAAGAGTTACTTACGTGAATTTTCTTTCGGAATTTCTTATAACTTGGAAGTTTTAGAAATCACTAAGTAACTCTAGTGGGAGAAGAAAGTAAAAGACAAAAGGGTAAGCACATTCACATAAAAGCCGAAGAGGGTGAGTGCAAACACGAGGGTTGAGGGCAATTACCATTGAGCGAAACACTTAGAGAGTGGCAAGGTCCTTGTTTTCTATTACTTGTTTCTAGCTTTGTAGGTACCTTTTGTTCCATCAATTTTAAAGATGTCTCATGAAGAAGACCAAACGGAAACCATAATGAGGGACCTAGTGATCCTCTTATGCAAGAGGTTGATGGTACTTTGAGGTCCTTGCAACAACAAATGGGTAACATTGAAAGAAATGTTGGAGTGTTATCCGCTCGAGTTGAGAAAATAATTGACGTTGGGCTGAAGAAGGGGTTTAACAATTTTGATAACCTTACCCCAAAACAAACAATGAGAAATGAAGATACTTCCTCTCATGCCAACTTTGGAGTTAGGGATGACCTATCAAAAAATTTCCATGAGAGTTTCCAACCTTTGGGGACCTAAGGTGGAGGAAGGTTTAGTGCAAGAGGGGAAAGGAATGTAAGGGGCATGGGGAGAGGACTTGAAGATAATTCATAAGAATGCCAAGGGAACAAGAATGATACTATGGTGGCCAAGATCGATATGATCGGGAACTAGAAAGAGATGAAGAGGGTTACTATGAGGAAAGAGAATTTGGGAGGATTGAATTGAAAATTCCTCCCTTCAAAGGGGAAAGTTATCCGAAAGCATACCTTGAATGGGAGAAGAAGGTAGAGCTTGTCTTTGACTGTCACAACTACTCGGATCTTTCAAAAATGAGATTAGTGATGGTAGAATTCACCGACTATGCCGTCATATGGTGGGATCAATTGGTCACAAACTGAAGGAGGAGCTTAGAGCGGCCGGTGGAGACATGGGAAGAGTTGAGAACCTTGTTGAGGAAGAGATTTATTCCCCCACATTTCCATAGACATCTTTATAACAAGCTTCAAAACCTCCACCAATGAAGCAAGAGCGTAGAAGATTACTATAGAGATGGATATGGCTATGATAAGGGCCAACATCATTGAAGATAGGGAAGCTACAATGTCAAGGTTTATAAGTGGGTTCAATTAGGATATAGCTCACACTTTGGAGCTTCAAGCATATATAGAATTGGAAGAGATGGTTCACAAGGCCATGAAGATAGAGACACAATTGAAGAGCGAGACGTCCTTCAAGAATCCTTTTACTACTTCTAAACCAGCGGCCTCAACCTATAAATCTAATCCTTTGAGAAAGGATAACACACCCAAGGGCACATTCAAGGAAGGCTCTAACGGGAAAGAAGAGAACAAGGATAAGAGCAAGGTGGAGGGGTACCTAGTAAGGCTTGAGATATCCAATGTTTTAAGTGCAAGGGATATGGGAACTATGCTAGTCATTGCCCCACCAAGAAGGTCATGTTTATTAGGCTAAATGGAGAAGTCATCTCCAAAGATGAGGCTGAAGTTGAACAAGAGATTGAAGAATCCTCTATATCAAGGCGAGGTCTTAGTGGTCTTCAGGGTTCTTAGCTCACAAGTTTTTGAAGATGGCTCTAGTGAACAAAGAACATTTTCCACAAAAGGTGCAACATTGATAACAAAGGTTGCAATGTCATCATTAATAGCAGGATTTGTACCAACATAGCAAGCACATATTTGGTGGATAAATTGAGTTTACCAACCACAAAGCACCTTAGACCATATCGGTTGTAATAGCTAAATGATAGTAGGGAAGTGCGGGTGACAAAGCAAGTATTGGTGACTTTTGCTGTAGGGAGATACAAAGATGAGGTCCTTTGTGATGTTGTGCCTATGCAAGCCAGACACCCTTCGTTAGGAAGAGCATGGAAATTCGATAGAAAGGCCATCCATGATGGATGCAAGAACACCTATTCTGTGGAGAAAGATGGGGTCAAGATATGTCTCAAACCTCTCACTCAATTTCAAGTGTATCAAGACCAAGTGAAAATGGGGGAAAAGGAGTTGGGAAATAAAAAGAAAAACATAAAAGAGGGGAAGAAAGTGGAAGAAAAGGAAAAGATAGGAGGGTCTCAAGAGAGTGACCAAAATAAAATGAAAACAAAGAAGAATGGAGTTGTAATAATGAGGGGAAGGGAGAGGCCAGGTTGAGTTTTATTGCTAAGAACAGTGAGTGTGAGGCTATTGATGCAAAAGACATCGTCTTACTTCTTATGTACAAAGGAGCTTATGAGTCTTCTAACAATGAAATTGTTTCTTCTCTATCACAAGCTATTGTAGGTGTCACCAAGGAGTTTGAAGACATTTTCCTGGAGGAGATGGCCAAAGGATTGCCACCCTTCAATGGCATAGAGCACCGAATTGATTTTGTTGCCGGAGTTGTTTCGCCGAACTCATCCACTTACAGGAGCTCACCCAAAGACACTAAGGAACTTCAACGATAAGTGGAGGAGCTTCTTGCCAAAGGCCACATCTGAGAGAGTCCTAGCCTATGTGCAGTACCGGTTCTTCTAGTCCCTAAAAAGGATGGTAATTGGCGTATGTGTGTTGATAGTGCTATTAATGTAACCGTTAAATATCATCATCCCATCCCTAGGCTAGATGATTTACTTGATGAATGGTATGGTTACATGACTTGCTTTAAAATTGATTTGAAATCAATTTATCATCAAATCAGAGTAAATGAAGGAGATGAATGTAAAACCGCTTTTAAAAAGTAAATTTAGTCTTTATGAGTTTCTTATTATGCCTTTTGGTCTCACTAATGCACCTAGCACGTTTATGATATTGATGCATCATGTTTTGCATAAATTTTTTGGGAAATTTGTTGTTGTTTATTTTTATGACATTTTAATCTATAGCAAGACATATGAGGATCATTTGCATCATATTAGACAAGTTTTCTTGGTGCTTAAGTGAGAACAATTATATGCCAATTTGAGGAAATGTGAATTTTGTGTAGAGAAGATAACCTTTCTTGGCTATGTTGTTAGTTCTAAGGGACTAAAAGGGGATCTTCACAAAGTGAAGGTGATAGATGATTGGCCAATGCCCACGAGTGCCATCGAAGTTAGAAGCTTCCATTGGTTGGTGATGTACCTAAAACGATAATTCCTAATCACTACAGTGATAGGCAAGTGGACCTAATGCTGTAGAGGTGAGTTCAACCCCAATGTCGAATCTCTCCAGGACGGTCAAGGCTCAAGCACTAATCGTGTTTCTAATGTTTAGTTTAAGAAAAAAATGGTCATTGAGAATAAAAATTGAAAATGATTAAAACGAATAAAAGGAAGTAAACAATGCAAAAATAACGGTTTTATAAATTCATGAAACAAGAGTTTGGATGGTGGAATCCTCCTAATCCTTGTTACTAATTCAATTGGAAAAACTTCAATGAAAATGATATTGAATTATTTAAGTTAGTTCATCACTCAAATCGGGCAATCCCTATCTCTATGCGAAAGCCACCCTACTCCCTAACCCTTAGAGGAAAATCTCTTTTCTCCTTAACAAATTATGAGCGCAATATATTCCGGTGATTTAAAAGACCTAAAGTGCAATATCATTTCTCTAGTCAATCTCCCTAATTAACCCCCAAATTGTTGGAAACCGTAGGCAAAAACAAAATAAAATAAAACTACGGGAATCCACCAACAGGATCTGCATATACTAGAAAAACTAATTGGATAGAAATTACCTCAGTGTTTTGATTGTTCGATGTGGAGGCATTGGAGTTTACGCTTCGCCCTCTACTGGTATCCACGCGACAAACTCCTCTGCAAGCGATCGAGATGCTAGCCCCTTCTGTATTCTGAAAACTGTTCAGAACTAATCCTGACTATCTGGTAATTTGGTCGTGTTTCGAAGAGAGGAGGCAAGATACTATATCGCCGTTCTAGGGTTCAGGGTTTTGTATTTCTTTTTATCAGATAAAATACGGCTGCCAAGAAAAGGTTAACATAACCTTTTATAGCTGTCAATATCAAAACCCTAACTGTCATCTAATGACAGTTTAATCTCGTCCATCTATTCCTATAATCATCCAACGGTTGGATGAGTAATATTAAGTAATTAATTTCATTTATTCGATTAAACAAAATTAATTACTTATTAACTTAGCAGAAAATACAATATGGAATGTGATTCCCCTTTTGTATACGTTCAACGAATCTGGACACAATCTAGATTCATTGAACGTGGACATTATGCTCACAAGATCGTCTATGCGTGTGACCCTGTAGGTTCACTTAACGTTAGCACTGAATAAAAAATGTCCTAGACATTTATTCACAAAACATAAGCGGCCTCTAGCAAGACATTATGCTTACCCAAGTTAAGTAAATGCAATAATAACCTAGCATCAGATTTAATATTTAGTCCTTTTGTCACACGATATCCTAATTAAGTATAAGGCATGAACTAAGTCATCCTTATAAAACTTAATTAATTATTTACTTGATCACCAGGCAGACTGTTCCAACAAATAATATTAATAACACCTTATTAATACTTATTTGAGCATGGCCATACATATTTTCCAGTTTTCCTTATCAAGGGGCCCATGGATATCTCTCTCTAAAAGGAGAGGGACAAATCCCTTTCACTATCTCCAATATTCAAGCCATGACAAGAAAATAAGCCAACCAACAGTCATAATAATCACCTAATTAAAAGTGATGTTTGACTATGTCAAAACATATTTTCTCCCCATGCCAGAAACATTAGATCAAAGGACACCAAATATAAAACTGAGAAGAAATACTTATAACTTAAACCCATGCAATATTTCTTCTTCACTTTGGGTCATGTCCAATACAATATTCTCAATATATATTTATGAATTGATTTTATATCTCATATTCATGATCAGTAAAACTTGACCATCAATCAACTTCACACTAGTTTACAAGATGTAATAAACTAGGGACAAATAAGAATAGTTTTTTATTAGCTATAAGGGTTTTACTATCAAGTCACATAGTTGATGACCAAGAGCATAAAATACAATTCAAAAATACATGCTTCATAAATCTTAAATGTGAGTCAATTGGTCTTAGGGCATGTACTAACACAAATGATTGCCCTATATCACTCTTCCTTTTTCAATTCTGAGTAACCATGTGATTAATCTAATCTTACGACAATTAAATTACAAAGAAGCACAATTGGAAGAAAACTTAAATGAAAAGAAACATCGAATTCAAGAATTTACACCAAGAACTTCAAACTTAAGAATAAAGATTCAACCCTCATCGAAATATTAAAGAACTACTCACTATTCAATATAATAACTAAAATTTAACTCAAAGTTCAATAACAAGAAATGAAAAAGAAAGCTTAGAATTGAAATTGAAGCCGCAATTGAAATCCCGAACGCCTTCCAAACTCATCTTTTGAGTCGCCAAGTTAAAGATCGAAATCTTGAAACTATATTTTAAATTCTTCAAACCTAACAAAGTAAATCGCAGAAAAATAAAGCTTGTTTAACTAATTGAAAGTATAAAAATTTAAATTTGAAAAGTGTTTAATCTAATATAAACTATTAATATAAGACTAACCTAATTAATCCTATTCTTACCCGTAATCTAATCATACTATGTATATCTCTTTTGCTTCAGAAACCCCCCATATATAGAGATGAAATATACAAGAAAACAGGGTTTGAATTAGATGAAAAAACCCGGCCAGCCGGGACATACTGCCGTTGATAGGTCGAGCCCCACCATCTCTGCTAGGGTTCTGCCCTGCCAACCGCTTATGTGCTGAGGACCTACCGCCGACGGCTCCGTGTTCATCCTTTCATTCCATTTTCACCCGCTTTTGTTTCCTTTCATCGTTTCTCCTTTGGAAGACACCTAGTACCAGAATAAGGTATATTAAGCTAAAACATATACTTTTATGTATTAAATACATAGAAAATGATGGTTGGTTTCAAACAACATAATTCCTCCATGTATTATTCTTCTACAAATGGACTTAGTGAGGCGTTTAATTAAACCTTATTTACACTCTTACAAAAGGTCATGGATAAATCTAAAGGAGAGTGCCACATTTGAAATGGAGAAGCATTGTGGGCTTATAGAACCATTTATCGCATGCCAATCTATGTCTCTCCATATGCTCTCGTCTACAGTATTAAAGCATTACTTCCATTGGAGCAACAAATCCATTCTTTTAAGATTGATATTAAAGAAGGCTTGGCAAAGGAAGAAAAGGCTCACTTGAGACTTGAAGAGTTAGAAGCAATTGATGAGAAAAGGTTAAAGGCACAACAACGTTAGGAAAGCTATCAAGCTCGTACCTCTAAGGCTTTCAACAAAAAGGTTCAACTTTACTCCTTACAAGTTGGAGATCTAGTGCATTCCTTGAAGAGGCCATTGATCTCTAGACGCAACATTAAAAAGCTCACATCAAAGTGGTATGCCCCCTATATTGTCCCGGAGGTCTACTCAAATGAATCGTACGAGATAGTTACTGAAGATGGTCTAAGGATTGGTCCAATGAACGACAAGTATTTGAACCGATACTACGCATGAATTAGATTCTTCACGGGCTAAAACTGCAAACTTATTCTAGCAATTTTAAAGTTGGAAAGAAACGGATTCTCCATAACTGCACGAGAATAAACTCTGAAGTTACTTTTCACCTGCATAAGTATAAATTGTGTGAAGGCAACCACCAAAATTGTAGCATGTGGATAAACTGCTAGAACACTCTGACAAGTACAAGGTGGTAAAAATTGATACGCTTATCCCACACTAGGTAACACTGTGAACGACTAAAAATCTCTTTTCCCAAAACTTTAAACTACGTTTCACTTGATTCTTAAGTTTTTTTAATATACGTAGGTAGCTTAGAAAAAATAAAATAAAATCTAAGCTCAGTCATAACTTTCAGGATACAAACAAGTTTTTTGCTTGCTTCACACAATTGTGACTAAATCATTTTAAGTTAGCAATTCACGTGAACAAAGCAAAAAAAAAAAAAAAAAAGGATGTGGACAAAGGAAGAAATGCAAGATGCAAGAATGAAGTTTATTCATAAGTAGGAGTGAGAAAGTTCAAATTAAATTTGACAAAGTACATGAAAAAGAAATGCTAATGTACATGAAGGAAAAAGATTAAATGTTCTAAGTTCTATCACAGAACTAACAATTGCCCTTTCGCATCCTGGACTTTGATCTCATTATCTTCACCTAATATAGGAGTGCTCTCAAGTGTAACATGTTCTCTTTCAATGATGGCATACATGTGCTCTACTTTCGCATGTTACGCTTCTAATTCCTCAAATGTGGGTAGGAATAACGCTCTTTTATTCTTCCAACACTTCAACTTCTTCTTCAAAGATTGTATTTGATGTGTGCGAAATGAAACAGGTGTTCCTAATCGCTACAGTGCAAGGCAAATGCATCTAACAATGTAGGAGTTTAACCCAAGTGTCAATTCTCTCGAGGATGGACAAAGTTCAACTACTCTACCATTACTTCAACGTTCAGTGTTAAAAATGTCGTTGAAAAGATTGTAAAGTAACAAGATGCTAACTAAGACTATTATCAAAATACAATCGAACAAAACTCTAAAGAATTCTATAAAATGGAAGACCTCGGGATCCCCCTAATTTTTGTTACTACTTCAATTAATTGAAATTTATAGAAAAATGTTGCATTACGAATTGGGTCATCACACTCATAATTGGGCGGTCCTTATCTCTAGGCGAAGCCGGTCTATTCACTATAACTCTTAAAGGAGAATCTCTTCTCTCCATAACAAGGTATGAACGCAATAAACGTAGGTGATAACGGACCTAAAAGTGCATCAACCTATCTGTAGTTCAATGCCCCAATTAATCCCCAAATCGATTGCCCTAGGGTGTTCTTCCTTTTACAATTTCAAACACCTTTACAATTAATTCAAGGTCATGACACTTAAATTACAAGGATTAAAAAATTGAAGAACAATTCAAGTAATAACAATAATCAATTTCAGCGAATTCCACCCAATTTCATAAACACAAAAATTAGGGTTCAACCCTTAATCTAAACAATTAAACTACTCACAATTCATAGCATAAAACTGAAACTGAACTAATTAAAAACTACAAAAGAAGGAAAATAAAGGCTTAGGAGTGAATTCAAAGGTCGAATTTCGATCCTGAACCGCGCCCGAGCTCGTATCTCGAGTTGCTCCACTGAAGCCCAAATTCATTGTTTCGATCCTTGATTCCTCTTGGAATCCTTCAAATCTTATTCTCTAATATAAATCCTAACTACTAGATATGAGAATTGGCGGAAATTAGTCATACAAAAGCACCGCTATTCGCCTCCTAAAAACTTGCGTAGTATAAAAATTTAGAAAAATAGTATGAATGAATCTCTTCAAAACCGACCAAAAATTGCCTAAGTAATTGTTGAAATTGGGACCTACCGTCAGTGGTAGGTCTCTATCTTCCTTTGCCATTTATGCCTTGAACCTAATGTCGACGGTATAGGAAGCCTAACATCGGCGGTAGCCTTCTGTCTTGAGTTCCTTTGGTGCCAATGTTCCTACCGCTGATGATAGGGTGGCTTACCGTCGGTGGTAGGCTCTCTTGTGGTCACCGTTTTGTGTTATTTTCCGTCATTTTTTCTCCGTTTCAAGCCATTCTTGTCCGTTTTCATTGTACTTCCTTCAGTAAATACATAAGACAAGAATGATAGATATTAGACTCAAATTTATACGGTATACCTTAAATCACAGAAAAAAGATGAAATTAACATATAGAATACTAGACAAAATAACAACTATAAGTATCTTAGCATCAATCTTTTTTAGACTCACTTTTCCTGCATCAACTTGTTCTCAAAAATTGTCAACTTGAATTTTTGAAACGCTTGAACATTCATTAGCTGAAGAAAGCAATTTTGCAATTACCTCCTTATCCATCTTCTATGAGAGAGAAGATCATGCATCATCGAACTCCCGTGCTTTGGTAAAAGACGACGTCAAAAGATTCTTCAATGGAGAAATCTCTTAAAAAGCATAAATGATGTCACCCTCAAGAGAAGAAAGTTGTTTAGGAGGAAGTTTCTTGATCTTTTGAAGGAGCTCTTGCCATAAGTTCATTACACATTTCTTTTGAAACTTGAAAAGCAAAGACTCTCTCTCAAAAATGGAAATCGCAAGAGTATTTTCACAAGGCAACTTATTTATTGTGGTGACCAAATCTGAGTTACAGAAAGAGGCTACTTTATCTTGATCCACTTTTGCAATTTTTGAATTGCAGGCAGAGTTGTACGAAAGAGCTTCAATGTCGATAAGAATATCATCATCATCATCTCCTTGACAAAGAAAAGGTTAAAAATTTAAAAGAAAAGATAAGAAAATGTGTAGTGATCTTACTACATTTTTTAATACTTTGTCCTTTCCAAATTTTTGGCTAGGAGCTGTGGTTTCAACTCTGACATGTTTCCAACATCGATCTTGGCTACTAGAGTTGTCATTTCTACCCTGCAATGGCTTGTGTACTCTTTGGGAACGTGGATCTCCAACATTACTTCATGTTCGACTTGAAGAAGAATTGTTTTCATCATTCGAAGGCACTCTGTCGTCATTTGATCCTTGAAGAGTTTGATCATTCTCATAGACTTTTCTCTTAAGATGAGAAGAGAATTCATCAAGTTTTGAAGTACTCCGAAAGAAAATAAGTGCCACAATGTTATCCTCAAGATAACTTCCATGAACTTGAGTATAATACTTCTTAACACTATAAGGTCTAGAGGGAAGGTGATTTTAGACATCATGTGGCAAAGAGTACATTTCACCTACAAGAATAAGCCATCTTCCACGGAAGCTTCATGGATGACAGACTTCAATTACCTAGGAGTATGTTATTGGTGGCTAAATCGGTGAGGGCTATAAGCCTCAATGATGAAGTGGTTCTTCTCCCTCAGTGAAAGGTAACATGAGCAAAGACTAAAACAGTTCTTGCTTAACCACGATCTCTTCGCATCATCAACAAAGTTTTGATCTTTATGTTTCGTAAACATAGTGGCATGCCAAACCATGATTTCACCTTTATGAATTCGCTTGTGAGCATCTTCAGCACTAAAACACCTTGCACTACCTTCGCCAAAATAAGTCATCATCTTCAGACCTTTAAGGCCTTAAGGAGTGTCAAAGTTAGTTTTGTAGTAATGGGCCAACTATCCATGCAAGTAATAAGTTGGGAAGACAAGATTCTCTTTGTTAGGATGCACGAAGTTGGACATGTGAATTAACCCTCAGTAGTGCGGGTTAAAATTGGGACTGGCAAGTTGATTTGATCACCAAAAGCCATCAAGCTTGCCATATTAAAAGTCTTAAGAGGGATAAGGTTCACAACTTCCTTGGGAAAGATAAAGATAAAAACGAAACATGATAGAAAAGATGCAACGAATGTCTCAATTTTGAGGATGGGATCTTGGAGGGTTTTCCGCCGTCTATTCTTTATGAGGTGGAATGATGCCGCATGGACTCAGTAAATTTGGGGCATGTTTGTCGTTCTTTCCTTTGAGGAGGTGCTTCATGCTTTATAGTGATTCCAGAGGTAGTATCATTGTCTTCTTGATCAGGTTATATGCATGGAGCAAACACCCGCAACAATGTAGGAGGTACTTCTTGCCTTTCAGATCCATTCTGGTAAGTACTATGCAAAGAGGAATAACGTCATCGTAATAGTGGCCAATGTCAGCAAGCCTCCAAGTTCATTAAAATACCCAATGAAATGGACACCTGGTTGGCCATTCTCAAAAGTGTGTTTGTGGAAGGACACAAAGCTTCATAAAACGCCTTTATTATGTTGGAATTGCAGTCATTCGTAAAAAGTTATGCATACACTGGCATGGAGATTCCTGCATCTTTCAATAGTTCGCATTGACTCAAGACTTCTTCTATCCACTCCCAATACTTCTCTATGTAGCGAAACTCGCTAGGAAACTTAATTGTTGAACTATATTGAACCTCGCCATTGATCATTCTGTGGCCAAGTGAAGGAAGTTGGTCAAAGCAGTTCGGAGATTGATGAGTTGAATCCAGGAGGATCAGAGCTTTTGAGATCGAAAACTTTTGAAGTGACGAGTGTTTGAAAAGTTTTTCCTAGGATGACCGGTGGTTGTTCTCGGCAAGGGGCCCACGTAATGGTGAAAAATTGCCTTGTAAAGCATCAAAATTGTTGCCACCTTCACTAGGTCGTTAGAATTATGTTGGATGACTAGCAAATCTTGGTTGGAGGAGGGCTTCAAATCCATAAAGTGCACCATGGTTGGTCTAAAAAAATAATAGTTAGAATACAAAAAATAAAAAGAAGGAAATTATGTGCTTGAAGGCGAGCATGGGGTCAAATCATTGGAATCAAAGTTCAAAGTTCAACGAAAAAAAAAGGCGTGATTTTCTGGCATGCAAAAGAAAAAAAATGTCAGGATTCCAAAAATAAAAAGGCAGAAAAGAAGGCATGTATCAAGATCAATAAAGATGGCCGAATCATCACAATTAAGAATCTTTTTCTGAAAATTAATTCCAAAGCACGGATTATTAGTATCTTTTAAAAAATTACGGCGAACCGAATTTTTTAGAGAATGCACTCTCGCCCAATAATGGAAATTATTGAAGAGTTCTTGAATTAGGATGAAGGATAAGGTAGTTACTGAAGACTTCTTGAATTGGGATGAAGAAAAAAGTGGAATATGGTCTCTATTTATCGGGGTTAGAAAGGTAGGTATTGGTCATATAATCCTGTAAAGATTATATTTTAAATTCTATGAGGATTCAACTTCTAAATTCTAGAAGGATTCAAGTTTCCAAATTCTATGAGGAGTAAAATCCTTATTTCGAGACGAATTCAATTTTCTTCTTAATTCAACTTTCTCAAATCTTCAATAATTCAATCTCCCTAATTTTATTGGAATTCAGGACTCCAAAAGGGTTAAAATATTAAAAAGAAAAAGAAAAAAGATGGAGAACGACTTTGGAATTTTGGTTTGTGAACAATGGGGCAATTGTCATCACTATCCATAGCATTAGTTTGCTTTTAAAAACATACCATATGGAGAATGTTGCCAATTTGATAAAAAAATTACATTTAGGTACTTCAAGTCATATCTTCAAAGTTTTAGCCCCATAACTTTCATTCAGGACTTGAAGTGGGGGCTTTTTTAGGCAATAAAATTTTAATTTATTTATTAAATCAAGGACTAAAGTAAAATAAATATTTTTAGTCTTGGTTATTTAAATTAAATTAATAAAAGAGGTCTTCTGGGCCATGTAAATTGTATCATCCTGGTTGGGCTATATAACTTGGACCGAATTCAGAATTATTTAAATAATATCGAAATCCATTTTAAACAAAGCTCCATAAATGCAAGACCTATGTCATCAACCTCCAATTAATTGAGCCCAAAGTCACTTTAAATTAAATCTATTAAATGATAGGTTAAATACATTGGACCTCACTATATAAGGAAGTGGGTCAACCTAACACCGATCATGGGTCACTTGCTGGCCAAGCAAACTAAATCTCCATCTCCGTCTATAAATAAGCATCTTCTCCAAGGTTTAGAGATCATTAACAAAGAGAAGAATTAGAGGATTCTCCAAAGACTAGAAATTCCTTAGAGATTTTATGATCATTACCATATCAAAAATAAAATTACATTTTTTTGTTATTTGTCTTTTGTTCAATTTTAAGACTTAATATTTTGCTGCATAAAAATTTTGGCACGCTTGATGAGACAATCTCTACCTCCTATCTCTTCTCTTCAAATCTTAAGTCAATCAAAACTCAAGCATGAAATACCAATGGCTCCCAAGAAAGAGAACTCAAAGTCAATTCATTTGAAGGCTGTTGTTGCTAAGAAGACTATCATAGCTTCTATCATGGTTTCAAGTGTTGGGGTCATAACTAGAGGCGAAGCAGGGGAACTTCCTTTGAAGGAAGTCCCAAATACACTGGCTACTACAAAGGCATCATCCTTTATAAAGTAATATGATGAATCTGTAAGTACCAGTTCTAATGACAAGGTTCATTATGAGAATCCAATATATGAATCTTCGATAGCTGAAGATTCAACTGCTTCATCAGTATCTCAGTTATGGTGATTGGAATGCTTAGCACTGAAGAACAACTGGTAAATCTTACAAAGCTAGTTGAATGCTTAGCAAAGCTTACCTAAGAGCAAGAGTATTCTATCACTCAACTAATAAATTGTCTGGAGAAAAGTTGCGAGACAAGTCAACCTCCACTAAAGAAGCGAGAGGTTCAAGAATAAGCGGTCAACTCAAAGAAGGACCATGATATCTAAGTGCCTACTGATGGTTTTGATCCCTTTTGACCAATTGAAAGATTTCATCAATATTACCATTAAGGATAAATATGAAGAGGTTACCATGTCAATCAACACATATGCTAATCCATATTCCCCAAGAATTGATAATATGAGGATGTCTGCTTTTTATCAACAGCCAAAGTTTCAACAATTTGATGGGAAAGGAAACTCTAAGCAACATGTAGCTCACTTCGTCGAAACTTACAATAATGTTGGCGCCTGTGGACATCTTTTTGTGAAACGCATCGTGCAATCTCTTAAACGCAATGCTTTCTACTGGTATACAGATCTAGAGAATTGATCCAATATTAGTTGCGGAAAACTTGAACAACTTGAACAAGAGTTTCTAAATCGCTTCTATAGCATACGTCAAATTGTTAATATGGTTGAACTAACTAATTCCCCCTAATGGAAGCAAGAACCTGTGATCTGTTACATCAACCGGTAAAAAAATTTGAACTCTGCAGAGATCGCCTGAATGAATCATCTGCAACAGAGATATGTATCCAAGGCATGCATTAGGGACTTTAATATATACTCAAAGGAATCATGCCTAGCACATTTAAAGAACTAGCCACCCGTTCGCAGGATATAGAGTTTAGTATAACTACAAATGAAGGAAAGGAACCTATGCAGGATCTAAACAAAGGTGAAGAGAAGCATAACTTCAAGAAACCAAGTCTTTTCCAAAAGTGAGACAAACGAGTCAATGGCCACAAATACTAGTCCAATCAAGGTATCTACAACTTTCCCAGAATGTAACCAAGAAGATCTATCCTCCTCACGAGCGAAGGAAAAAGACCTTGGAGGAAATGAAGGACAAAGAATATCACTTCTTAGATTCTGACGTTTCTTCAATATTTTATGAACTTAAAACCACTGATGCTATGGAATTTCATGATTCAAAACGACCAAGTGAGATCAGACGCTAAGGAGAGCTTATTCCACCTTTTTGTTCATCCCTATTCAAGAAGTCTTCAAAAAGTGCTTCATTCTTCATCCTAATTCAAGAACTCTTAAAGAATTTCCATCTTTAACCAAGAGTGCTTCCTCTGCAAAATTCAACTTGCACAATGTTTTGTAAGATACTAATATTCTATGCATTGAAATTAATTTGGAAGAAAAGATTCTTGATTGTGATGATTCGACCATCTTAATTGATACTCGTACATGCCTGTTCTTCTGCCTTTATTTTTTTGGAATTCTTACATTTTTTTTCTTTTGCATGCATGTAATTTATGCGTTCTTTTCTTTTTGTTGAACTTTGAACTTTGATTCCAATGATTTTATCCCATGAGTGCCTTCATACACATAATTTGCTTCTTTTTTTGTGTTCTCACTATTATTTTTTTTAGACCAACCACAATGCCATTTATGGATTTAAAGTCCTCCTCAGGCCAAGATGTGCTCATCTGCCACAGTTCCAATGACCCACTGAAGGTGGCAACAATTTTGAAGGTTTACAAGACGGTTTCTAAAAGATATGTGAGCCCCTTGCAAAAAAAACCACCACTCATCTCATGAAGAATTGGCCAACACTCGTCAACATCAAATGTCCACGATCTCCTGAACCTGTGATCCTCCTCAACTGAACTCATCATTCTCCAAACTACTTTGACAAACTTCCTTCATTTAGCCATAGAAGGATCAGTTGCAAGGTTTAATAGAGTTCCACACTTGAGTTTCCCTGCAAGTTTAACTATATAGAGGAGTATTGGAAGTGCACAGAAAATGTCTTCAGTAGATGTGAACAATTCAAATCCTTAGTACTTGATCATAATACTTGTGATTGACCGACCATCTCTTGAATAATCTAATACTTGGTTTTTGAGACCTAGGGGAGATAAAACGAGTAGGAACTAAGAAATAAAGACATCTAGTTAAATTGGTAAGAGATTGTAGCAATTTCTAGGCATAGTTAATGTGAGTAATTAATTAATGGAAACTATGAAAACTCGAAATTCGACAGTGTAATGCATTCTTAGCTAACTAATTTACAAATAATATATTAGTTTATTTTTAAAGATAGAGTCTTTGAGTCGAGAGTCTGGGATTATTTCCAATTAAGGAAATTTCGTCGTTATTTGTGAGAATAAAATCATTTTAGTGAGAAAAGATGCATTGTTGCATTAGTAGAATAGAAGCATTAGTATTGGTTAAGTTTCACCTGCTTGTAACTTCATAATTTGTAAGTTTAAAGGAATCACAACACCAAGATTTATCGGTTTAGAACGAATAGAACAGAATTAGTGGTAGTTGAGTGTATGTCCTTGTGGGATCAACCTTCACATATTATAATTGAACTAGTACATTTGCTAGGTTTGTTTTTGTGAATCAAGAAGGAAAAATATATTACTAGAGCATGAAGTTGAAAATATATTACTTGAAAATGGCTAATAGTCCTCTAGTTATTTATCCACCAAAAATGAAGATTAAGTCTCATAAGTTTGCAGGAATTTTTTCTTCAGATTACTCTTC
This sequence comes from Catharanthus roseus, assembly GCA_028651295.1. Classification (NCBI taxonomy): domain Eukaryota; kingdom Viridiplantae; phylum Streptophyta; class Magnoliopsida; order Gentianales; family Apocynaceae; genus Catharanthus; species Catharanthus roseus. The sequence continues at coordinate 1,341,543 of JAPQWS010000102.1, forward strand.
TAGGATGCAAAAATCTAATGAGAAGAAGAAACTAATTGTGATTCAACCAAAGAAATGTCCAAGATCTACTTCTATAAGTAACATCATCGTACCTAATAAGCTTTCAGGTGCTACAGAACTTCTATTTGAGGTTTTGGAGTTCCTCTATACCATTCTTCTAGCTTTGATTTATCTACTGTAGAAAGCTAAGAAGAATAATGAATACAACGTAAATCACTTTTAAGTATGGGGTTATTGGCAGAAGCTATGAAGATGAGCTAGCTTCTTTGACGTTCAATGAAATCATGGAGCGTGTTAAATCAAATCTAGGAGATGCGCATGTAATGGAGATTAACGTTTGTCTTTGAGATTTGGTTAGGGGAGTTGTTCAGGATATTGGCTTCTACTTCAATTCTATCTCGCAAGTTAACTTTATGGAATTCATTTGTAATCTATATTGTATTAGCTCAATTGTAGTAATAGTTTGGTCCAGCTCCCAGTTACCGTCAGTTTCCTTACACTTCTTCTAAGGCTTGGGAGGTTAAAAGTGAAGCTCTCAATGGGTTTGTTAGTGGTTTTAGCCACTACTTAAAAGAATCCCTAACCCCGGTTTAGTATATAGCCTGACTCCCTCCAACATTATCTTTGTTGACTGAACTTTTGCCCCAAGATAAGTTTATAGATATGTGAGGAACATAAAAGGAAGTATTGCGAAATTCAACCAGAGCTTTGATGATGTTAGGGCTTAAATTAAAATTGGAGAAGGTTTTGGATATTCAATTTTTGCACATGCATTTGGATATACAACTCGTAAAGTATTATAACCCATCCGTATGCTTTAAGCTATTTTAAATTAAAAAATTGAGCATTTTTTAATCTAATAATTAATTATAGTTAAAATGTAATAATTTCATTTCAGTTAGAGTTTAATTGATATTATTTTCAAATGTAAATACTTAATCAAGTTTATTTACTTACAAAAATTTGAGTTTGTGCTTCGTTTTTCATATGATGAATCGGCTATAAAATGAAAAATAAATCTCAAAATAAATTTTTGCTATGAGTTCAGGGTTCAAATACATATACCTTTAATGTGCATGACACATGAACATGCACATGGACATATATGCACACTCTTAATACACATATACAAGTTCAACTTATTCGACTCAAGTGCACATTGAAATTTTTTAATGGATTTTTCTTTCTAAACATAAATATTGTATATTCTTTAAACAACTTCATGCCATATACATTAGCTAATTACTTGGAATCAAATCTTTGATTATTTCCTATAGCAATAGTATTCTTTAACAACATACTATAAAGTATAGAGAAAGAAAGTCGATTACATTCTTTGAACTTCCGTCAAATCATAGAGTGTGTGAGTTCTTATCCAGGAGATGCCCTTGTACTGGAGATTAATCTTTGTCTTCATGATTTTGTTAGGAGAGTTCTCTCGGGTATTCGCTTCTACTTCAAATCCATCTTCCACTTTAGGTTTATAGAAGCAACTTTTAATTAATAACAAATTGGCGAAAGTTTGGTTATGTGTTCATCCAATCACCAGTCATCCTCAGTTCTCTACACTTCTCCTAAGGTTGGCGGGATTAAAAAATGAATTCTGAACAGGTTATTTAGGTGTTTTAGTGACTGGCTAAAATAAGCTTTAACGATGTTTTAGGAAATTTCTAGTCTCCCTCCTCCACCACTCTCATTGTTACCTCAAGTTTTGTGTAATTATAGGTTTAGAGGGACTAGGAACTTGAAAATTAGTATTCCAACGATCGACCTAAATTGCGATGAAGTTAGGCCTTACTTTAGAATAGAAGAGGGCTTGACGTACTCACAGCACTGTCAAAACGGGCTCAAGCCCGCGGGCTGGCCCGGACCGCCCGCGATATGGGCGGATATGGTTTTTAAAATTTAGGCCCGTACAAAATGAGCCCGGACCGGACCAGACCGTTTTTTATGCGGGTTTTTACGGGCCGGTCCGGTCCGGTTCGCGGGCTGGCCTGGTTGTTTAAGCTATTATTATATGAATTATTTTAAGACCTAATTTTAAGTTATTTATTTTCTTAGGGACCTAAATGAAAATAATGTGTTTACCAAATTGTAAACCCTAAGCCTTCCTTTCCTTCCTCCTCTCTCTCACTCTCAGCCTCCCGTCCCGTCCCGCAGCTCTCGGCTCTCTCTGTCTCTCTGCCTCCCGCACCGCAGCTCTCGGCTCTCTCTGTCTCTCTGCCTCCCGCAGCTCTCGCCGCTGCCTCCCGCAGCTCTCGCCGCCGCCTCCCGCAGCTCTCACCTCTCACCGCCGCCTCCCGCCACCTCTCGCCGCTGCCTCTCGCTGCCGCCTCCCGCAATTTATTTTGGGAACAATGTAAGTTTTCCTCTCTGATAAAACTATTCTAGCTTGAAATAGCACAAGAAATTGCACTAAAACAAGAAGAAAGTGAACTCCTAATTTAGTTACCTCCATTTTTTCTTTGCCTGTTGTGTTTCTTGTGATGCTATTATGGTTTGAAAATGGATTGATATTTATAGCTAGAGTGGTACTTGTATAAGGACATGATGAACCATGCATAACCAGAATGAGGATATTAACATATTACTTTATATTAACATTTTATGGGGCTGTCTTCAGAAAAAAGGAAGAAGAAAGATGAATGCTAGAAATTTGCTCAAAGATTTACTGAAGCTGAGAGAACAACATTATTATTACATTACAAATTACAATAGGCTCTGCTCTTCTCTTCTCTTTGAGATATTCAAAACAAACACAGAGACAGAGACAGAAACAGAGCACTGGAAAATTTTCTGTTCACTCAACCACTCATATTCCACAAAAAAACCAAAAACCAAATACAGAGAGGCATGGTAGAAAAGAAAACAAAAGGATTTCTCAGTAGCAGCAGCATCCCATGATGATTTTTTTACATAGTACTCGTAGTAGTAGTAGTAGTAGTTAATAAGAACCATTCCGCATATATATACAGTCTCAGATTCTTCTCCACAAACAAACTTGAGAAGAAAAAGCAAAAGAAACCAAAGAGGGAGGGGGGAAAGCCCTCTCAAGATCTGATCTTTCTTCTTTTTATCATATCAGTCCCCCTTCCCTTGATGATCATAGAGAAGGGACTTGGCAATGCCATATAGAATTTTCATACTTCACTTCTTCCTCTTCCTTTCTCTCTCTTGCTCTTTTTCTCCAAAACCATCCTTTTATAAGGGCTAGTTATTGGTATATGTACAGCAGAGGCTTTACTCAGACTTGTACTCAAGATAGTAGTAGTTTTTACCATAGATACAATACAAAGTCCATAGCTTTTTGTTGTATCAGGTTAGATCAGCCAATGATCTCGTCTCCCCTCCATTTATTACCCAAGGATGTCCTGCAATTAAGCCAAAAAGAGTTAATATCAAAGAGTAGAAACCAGTTGGTTCAAAATAAGAGAAACAGGGGCCCAAGAATGCCCAAGAATCATGCAATTCCTCACATCATTTGCAAATTTTGGTAAAAGAATACTTGTTTTCAGCTGAAAACAGCTTAAATCAAAGAACTTAAAACCAAAAAGTTAGAAAAGTTTTGCACAAAGAAAAGTTTTGGCTTATTTTCTCATTGTTATTATCTCCAGATTGGAATGAAGAAAACTATGCTACATCTGGGTTTATTGTTTGGCTTTTTATGAGTTTATGACTTAATTGCTTGAAAATTGCTTGATTTTATGCCTGCAATTTTGTCTATTAACATTGTAAACTCCATCTTCTTCATCCTTAAAAATAAAATAAACAAGAAGAAGAGAAAACACATAAGATGTAACAATGACGAGGTTGTAAGAATGATCTAAGAAGCATCACTATCAGTTTTAAACAAATTAGGATCAATAAAGCTTTAATTTTCTGGTATTTCTCTTGCAATTTGTCACTAACATTAATAATGGGAGATCTCAATCTTTGTAATGTTTATGTGATTGTGTTTGTGTAGTGTTGGCTATGTGAATGTGTTTGTGCATTGAAATACTGCAGAAAATGGATAAAAATGTTGGTGATGGTGAATCAATTGCTGAACAATTCATTAGGCCTATAATGTTCAACTCTGTGAGCACTATCAATTTTTGGAATCTTTATCATTATAATCTTTAAGTGCTTCCTGCTTATAATCTTTATCATCATTCATCAGATTAGTTAGTAAGTGTTTCAAATCATGAATTATAAACATTTTATCCATTGCAGAAGATGGATAAAAATGTTGTTGATGATATTAGTGATAAATGTGATCAATCAAATGCTGCACAATCTTTAAAGAAAGCGAAAAAATCCTATAAGTCAAATGTATGGATTCATACCAGAAGGCTTGATATTGTTGGTGAAGATGGAGAACCTAGGGTTGAATGTGTTCGTTGTGGGAAGGTGTATATTGCAGGAGGAAAATATGGAACATCTAGCATTTCACGTCATGTAAAAGTTTGCTTTGATATCAATGAAATGATATTTAGAGAGTAAGTACAACTTTTTCTTCATTTAATTTATGAATATTATTTATTAATTTTTTTATTTACTATATAATCTATGTTTTGCATTTTATAGGTAAAGATGATGAGGAGAGGATGTAATCAAGTTGAAGATGAGTCCTCAAGATGAAATGATGAAGAAGAAGAAGTTGGTGAATAATTTTTCGTATTGACTTTTTGTTAAATAATTATTAATTTGTTTTGTTGGATGATTATTGTTACTTATTAATTTTTTTATGTTGGTTTTTCTCTATTTTGATTGATTAGGTTTAGGATTAATGTATATTATTATTATAGCTAATAGGCAAGATTTTAAAAAAATCAGAAAATTAGCCCCAAAAAAAAAAAAGAGCAAAGCCCGCGGGCTGGCCCGTTTACCCGCGGGCTGGCTACGAACGGATATGGGTTTCCTTAATTTAGACCCGTCAAAAATAGGTCCGGACAAGACCGAACCGTTTAGGTGTGGGCTGGACGCGGGCCGGTCCGGTTTGGCCCGTTTGACAGTGTTATGTACTCAGTTCTGAATTTGGAATTCTAATACACAAATCCTGACGGGAGGAAGTCTACTGTTGTACCCTTGAAAAGAGGATTAAAGTAAGCACGATGGCACTATCATTCTGAAGCCAGACCGACCGTCTTCTTTCACTCTACTTTCTATGGGGAGAAATACAGCAGGGAGATTGCCTCATGGTTTGGGATCGAGTGCAGATATTTGAACTCTGATTAGGGACTCCTATTTAGAAAAGAAGAGGTTGAAGATGCCAAGGTAAAAAATGTTTACTGTGAAGCTTCAGACTGCTTGTAGGACGAGCGGGATCCCTATATTGTATTTTGTTGGGACATTTGTTTCCAAAACTTTTGTTTCGTCTCATAACTCGTAAATTAATTTGGTACTCTTTCTTTTCCTAAAATAAAATTCAGTTTGGGTCTGTTAATCCCAAACCTTTTACCTCATTGTCAAGAACACTTGCAATTTCCTTGTTATGCCTCTTTGCACGACTAGATTTCCACAATTAATGTTGCCTAGGAAAATTCTCAAGCATTTTTTTTTTCGACTTATGCCGACTCTTTTGCCTCTCTAATTCGCAGCCCATGGCACAAAAATCTTGGTGCTTTTGGGGATCCGTATTCATAGAAATACATGCTTCGAGGAACTCTATTATTAGAAGCCCTTCTGGTGTATAAGTAAATTAACTTCCAGTTTCGCTGGCACATGCACAAGGAAAAGAAGGTGAAAGGCAATCACCATAAAAACTTGCACAACATTCATCATCCCCAATTTGTGCAAGTTAAACATGGATGTAAGAAATTTGATTTAAAAAAAAAGAGTTTTCTTGAATCTAAATAAAATTTTGCAGTTGCTCCCTCCCAATTTCATCAATTAATGAGATTCTCACTTTCTTAGTTCCATTTGTTATATTATTAGATTGATCGATTTTCCTTCTCTTATCATGACGTACAACTGCAAGGTTGAGTGAATTTCAAGACACAAAGTGGTTTGTAACCTTTCTAACCTTTCTGTTAATATTTTCTGTACATTCCAATTTGATGAGGTTCCCTATTGTAAATAATGGTATGATCAAGGAAATCATTAAGAGATTTATTCATTAGAGATCTATTAGCAGAATTAGCTCCCAACTTAAACAATCACATAATCTTTCCTTAAAATAACATTTCATGACCTAATACATTCATTCTAAGAGAATTTAGATATTCCTCTAAATTTTGAATTTAAAAATTAGGTTATCCATTCGTATGACTATACATTAAGCAAATATTCACCTGGACACATCTAAATTAAGCTAAGTTAAAAGTATTTTGCAAGTTAGTGCCATGGTTGCTCGATAACCAACAAGTTGGTTATGCTCGTTTGCGCTGATGTTTCAAAAAGATGAAGCAAGACAGGGAAGATTATCAAGAGGTTTTTTTCTTTTTGGCTTAGTCATATTTTCATCATTCTGAATCTCATGGGCATTTTGCACAAGTAATTTGCACAAACTTATTTTTTCTTTGGGAAAAAATAGCCTTGGAGATCCTTTCAGTATTTACATGTATATTAAGAGCCCTTTTTTATTAACATTTTTATAGGAAATGAGAATGTATTTAGATAGATTTTGATTTTAAAATTTTGTTTGTTGAATTTCATAAAATGTAAATTATTCGTGAGAGAAGTAAATCTCAAACTAGAATTTGAGATATGGAATGCTATTTACTCACAAAAGGCATTGTTTGATATGTTGTATTTTGTTGGAGATGCAAAACACTAGCTGAACATGAAGATTGATTCCTTCTCCCCGTATGATAAAAAGAGGCTTCATTGCCTGGCAATTGCTTCGGCTCTTTTGCCTTTCTTGTCAAGCTAATAACAACTTTCTCAGCAAATGAGAAAATACTTTAATAGGAGGGTTATGATCGTCGAAATCCATATAAGTTCTTTAAAAGCTTTTACCTTCCTTCTGATGAAAACTGCAAAATCATAATAATGGTGATCTGGTGCCTTAACTTGAATTGGATCCTCAATTCAGCTTGCATCATGAAATATTTAATTTATAAATTGCACAAAATTTTCACAGTATGTTGGATCCATATAAACTGCTTCTTCACTCTTTAAAGCACTTTCTAAGCCCCAGTCTGTATAAAAAAGCACTATATATTTGTTTCAATATTTGCAACCATTTTTATATTCCATTTATACAGTTATCTTGTGATTCCACCAAAGCACTGTTCAGGATCTACGTCTACAAGTAACATCGTCATACCCGTTAAGTGCTTAGGTGCTAAAAAATTTAAGTTTGTGGTTTTGGAGCTCCTCCCTACAACTTCTTTGGCGTAGATTCATCCATTGGAGGAAGTGAGGAGAATAATGAGTATTATGGGAATTGCTTTTAAGTATGGGCATTATTGGTAGAAGCAATGAAGATGAGTTACCTTCTTTTACGTTCAATAAAATCATGGAGCATGTCAGATCAGATCAAGGAGATGCGCGTATAATGGAGATTAATGTTTGCCTTCAAGATTATTTTAGAGGAGTTTGAGGATATTTTCTTTTGCTTCGATTCCATTTTCTAGGTTAGCTTTATAGAATCCGTTGGAAATCTAAACTCAATCGGTTGTAATTTTACTACGGGTCGGTCCGTTGCCCAGTCATCCTAAGTTTCCTTATACATTTCCTAAGGCCTGGGAGGTGTCTTTTTTTTTTTTTTTTAATAGGAATATAAGGAAACATAGGAGGAATATAAGGTTCTTTAGGAGAAGTATAAGGAAACTTAGGGTGACTAGGACCGTACCAAACCATAACAAAGTTATAACTTAAGTTTAGATTATCAATAGATTCCATAAAGCTAATCTAAACTTCCTCATACTTCTCCTAAGGCTTGGGAGGTTAAAAGGCAAGTTATGAATGGGTTTGTTAGGTGTTTTAGCGTATAGCTAAAAGAATCCCGAACTCTGCTTCAGCCAATAGCAATTCTCCCTCTACAACTCTCATTGTTGCCTTTAATTTTGCCTTAAGATAATTTTAGAGGGATTGGGAATACGAAAAGCAGTATTCCGACATTCAACAAGAGCTGCGATGAAGTAGTGCTTAAATTTAAATTATAGAAGGTTTGAGATATTCAAGTCTTGAACTTGCATTTCAATGCACAGCTTGTAAATTAATTTGGTACATTTTCCTTCCCTAAATTAAAAAATCAATTCAGGTTTTTAAGACCTTTCAAATTGAAGATTTGATATTCTTTATAATAATAATTAATTGTAGTTACAAGCTAATAATTTTATTTTAGTGAGAGTTTAATTGATATTATTTTCAAATGTAAATACGTATGCATGTACTATTCATGAAAATTTGATTTTGAGATCTGTTTTTTCGTATGGTGAACTGGTTGTAAGCTGAAAAGTAAACTTCAAATTGAATTTTTTCAATGATTTTTGGGTTCAAATTATGCCCATAAAGTGCACGGCACATGAACATGCACATGCACATAATATGCCCACTCATAGTACAAAGATATATAAGTTCAATTTATTTAACTTAACTACAAATGTAATTTCACAAAGGAATGTTTTCTTTTCAAAACCTTTAAAAAATTAATATTCTCAAACACATTCATGCCAAATACATTAGCTAACGACTTGGAATGAAATCTTTGATCATTTCTTATAGCAATAGTATTCCTAACAACGTAGTATAAAGTATAGTGAAAGAAGATGGCAAGTCAGGCTAATGGTCCTCTGATTACTAGAATAAAAAAATATATTACTAGAACATGATGTTGCAAATACTATACTAGAAATGGCTAATGATCCTCTAATTATTCATCCACTAAAAAAGAATAGTAAGTCTCATGAGGCCACTTGTATTTCTTCTGATCAGTCATCTATGATGCAAAAATCAAATGAGAAGAATAAACTAATTTTTATTCAACCGAAGCAAAATCCAGGATCTATTTCTACCAGTAGTGTTGTCCTTCTTTATCACTCCTCAGGTTCTATAGAATTACCATTTTGGGTTTTAGAGTTCCACTCTATTGTTCATCTGGCTAGGATTCATCCACTGAAGGAAGTTGAGGAGAATAATGATTATTACAAAAATCTCCCTTTCAATATGGTCATTATTGGAATAAGCAATGTAGATGAGTTACTGTCTTCGACGTTCCATCAAATCATGGAGTGTGTTAGTTCAGATGCAAGAGATCCGCCTGTATTGGAGATGAATGTTCGTCTTCAAGATTTTTTAAGGGGAGTTGTAAGAGTATTTGCTTCTACTTCAGTTCCATCATCCAGGTTAGGTTATGTAAGCCATTGGTAATTGATAACCAATTGGCTAATGTTTGGTTATGGTTGGTCCAATCACTAGTCATTCTTAGTCCCCTACTTATATTAGAGTTCGGGGGATTAGCAAAGGAATTTTGAAGGGGTCAGTTGGGTGTTTTAGCGACTAGATAAAACAAACTCTAACTTATGCTTCAATAAATTACCAGTCTATCTCCTCCACTTCTCTAATTGTTATCTCATGTTTTGTCTAATAATAGGTGTAAAGACACTAGGAACTTGGAAAGTAGTATTACAACAATGAGCCCAAACTATGAAGTTAGGGCATACTTTTTGATAGAAGAGGGCTTGTGGTGTTGCTAGTTGTTATTTTGCCCATTATTTTGTACACTAATTTAATCGTTTTCAGTGATTTTAAGGTATAAAGTATGTATTTGGGCCTACTATCTCACATTTGAGTTGTAGGTGCTTGCTGAATGAAGTACAATGCAGAAGAAATGAAAACGGCTTTAATCAAAGCGAAAACGATGGAAAACGATGCAAAAACGGTGTAGGCAGCAGCCTACCGCCCACAATAGGCCACCCTAAAAGCCGTGGTAGGTTCCGTGGCAAGGAACAATTGGGAGACAGATGCCTTCCGTGCATGGTAGGCTCTCCTACTGGCCACGGTAGGTTTCGAACATCAACAAGACAACTGGGAACAGAGACATACCACGCACGGTAGGTACCAACCTACCGCCGGTAATAGGTCCTGAGAATGGCTATACTTAATTATTTTTCAGAGCTTTTCTTTATGCAGTTTTGATACCTTAGTTCTAGAGTAGCGTAGGTAGGTTTTTAGGACGAGAAATGGGGCAATTTTCATTGACAAATTTCCCCTAATTCTCACCTTAATTAGGTAGACATTAGATCAGAGAACAAGGATTGAGTGATTACAAGTGGAATTGAAGATCAAAACAACCGATTCGAGCTTCGTAGGAGCAACTCGAAAAGCGAGTTTCGGCATAGTTCGGGAACGCGATTCGGCTTGAATTTCTACGCCTAAGCATTTGTTTTCCTTCCCTATTAGATTAATTTATGTGTAATTTCATTTTCATACAATGAATTGTGAGTAATTAGCTTATTTGAATTCAAGGGTTGAACTCTAATTTTTGGGAATTATGAAATTGATATGAATTTTATAAAATTGAATGTTGCTTCTTATTGAATTGTTCTTTAATTGATTATTTATCTACAATTTGACTGTGGTGAACTTGAATTATTGCACGAGTGTTTTGAATTGAGAAAGGAAGAACACGTGAGGGCTTTCAATTTTGGGAATTAATTGGGGTATTGAACTAGCGAAAGTTAATACACTCTTAGGTCAATAATCACCTGGGTTTAGTGCATTATAACTTCTAGGGAGAGAAGGAATTCTCGTCTAAAAGTTATAGAGAATAGAGTGGTTTTCGCATAGAGATAGGGATTGCCTGAAAACGAGTCTGATGACCCAATTCACTAAGGCAACTACAATTTTCATTAATTCCTGTTAATTGAAATAGTAACAAAAGTTAGGGGGATCCCGAGATCTGAACTCCCTTTTCATATTTGTTTTCCTTTTGCTAGTTGATGCTTGTGTTTATTGTTCTAGTAGCTCACAATCATTTCCACCACACTGTTAAGGCTAGACATTAGTGAATGGTTGAGTAGTAGAGTCTTCCCATCCTCACGAATATCGACACTCGGGGTGAACACATTTCTAGAAGTGTGAGGTACACTTGCTTTGCACTGTAGCTGTAGGATCTCATTCCCACTTCATTTAAAACGAACACACCAAGTTTTTGGCGCCATTGCCGGGGACCATGCACAAGCTGAATGAAATATCGTTCTTTGGTGATTTAGTCACTTTTATGCTTTGTTCTTTTGTCTTTTGTTTGTTTATTTTTACAAGTTATCCTTGAATTGGACTATCGTCGGCAATTTTCAGTTTCATTAGTTAGAGATATTCACTCAGTGGAACTAAGCTTGTTTTATTTGTTGTAGGTTGGTTGGTGCTAGTTTATGCCCTAACCAACTAGGTGAGAATTGGTGCCTGCTGCGCCCTGCAGTCCTGCACGACAGCAACAAAAGCAGAACCACCATTTGAGAGGGCGGAGGATAGATTGCAGATTCTATGGATCGGAAATCCGTCATTCGATTTGCATCTACCACTACCATTGGCGGAGTGAACAGTGGCCTACTATGCTCGACAGCCCATCACTGGGCACAATCGAGCACCACACGGCCAAGATTTGAGGCCAAAAACTTCGAGATCAAACCGAATAGTCTATGAATGTTGCAGAACAATGTTCAGTTTGACTGTTTTTCAGAAAATGACCAAAATGCACACATCAGAAATTTCCTAGAGGTGTGCAACACATTCAAGATCAATGGGGTATCGGAAGATTCAATTTTTCTTCACCTTATTCTATTTTTCTTAACAGGAAAGGCAAAGTCTTGGTTGAAGTCACTACCATACGGGTCCATCACATCTTGGGATTAGCTGGCTGAGAAGTTTTTAGGAAGATATTTTCCTCCCAGAAGGACGAGGAAGTTGAGGAACGAGATATTATTGTTCCAACAGATTGACGGGGAAAGCCTATATGAAGCATGGGAGCTATGGAAAGAATTGCTCAGGAAATGTCCTTATCACGGGCTGGATTTGGGGATTCAAATCAAGAGTTTTTATAATGGAGTCACTTTTGGGGGAAGGCAGCTAATAGACTCTTCAACTGGACGGTCTACCGTTCACAAGACCCCACAACAAGTTGATGACCTCATTGACCAGATTGCAATGGACATTTACATATGGAGATGTCAGAGGATAAAGCCAAAAGTAAGTGGGGTGCACAATTTAGAAGCAATATCAGCTATAAAGGTTAGGCTGATGGTGATGATTAAACAGAAGATGGGGAATATGACCACTAGAAATTCGAGCACAAACACTCAAACGGTCATGTTATATGACATCTGCATTAGGAGGCATCCAAATTACGAATGCCCGAGTATGGGCAGCTTGGTAGAGTAAGTAGATTATATTTAAGGGAACCAGCCTAGGAACAACTCCTACAACAATACTTACAATCCGATATGGAGAACCCATCCCAAATTTTCATGGGGTGGCCAGGGATAGCCGAGGCCGCAGAATCCCCGAGGATTCTAGAATCGAGGCCCTGCTCTACTATTGCCATATGAAGCAGGGCCACAGAATATACTCCCACCGGCTAAGGAAAATCTTAAAGATCTGCTAGTGAAGTTTATTGGTGCTACTGATAATAGAATGAGCACCACTGAAGCTTCTCAAAGGAATCAGGAAGCCCCTTATGCCACTAGAGACCGCAGTCATAGCGCCTAAATGAGGGAGATTTTTTTATTCTGTGTTGATGTGGGTGGTGCTCATTGGAATAACAACAAGTTTTATAAATTTGTTCCAAAACAAAACCAATGGCGCAAGAGGAACAAGCCATTACGGAATATCTGCCTTTCAGTGCGTGAAAGAAAGTCCAAAACAGCTAGAAGAGACCTAGAAGCTAGCTGGAGCTTTTGAATGCCTTGCCCTACGCAAAAAGGAATAATTCAATAAAAGACAATTAGAAATTCGGAAAAGCAGATTGGGCAGTTAGTGAAGCTGGTCTTAGAAAGGACTCCGGGAGCTCTCCCGAGCAATACAGAGGTGAATGTGTGAGAGCATGTAAATGTTGTCTCGGTGATAGTTGAGGAGGAAAAGTCAATGAAAGAAGAGACAAAGCAGTTATCTTGTGGAAATGTTAAAGAGGATGAGGGTGAATCTGAAGAAAGTGAAAAGAAAGGGGTGGCAGGGACCCCTAGTAAGAAGAAAGTTCCTTTTCCGGAGGCGCTTGTGCAGGACCGGAAAATGAGGAGATAAGGGAGTTTATAGAGATTTTTTCTCAATTATAGTTAAACTTACCTCTTTGTGAATTTTTGTTGCATATACCTAAGTACGCGAGGCACTTGAAGGACATGATCTTGAAGAAGGACAAGCTTCGTGATGATATTGGGTGAAGAGTATTTGGCTCTTTTGACAAAAAAATCCATGCTGTCTCAGAAACGTTAAGATGTAGGGAGTTTTTCTTTCCCTATACTTTTGGTAGCTTGCATATGGATAGGGCGTTACAGACTTAAGCACCAGTATAAATGTGATTTCTTCTTTGTTATGTGAGCGTCTAGGTCTAGGTACCCTAAGGCTTGTGAAGATGTCTATAAATCTGGTAGATAGAAGTGTCAGACATCTAAAAGGGGTAATAGAGGATGTGTTGGTGAAAGTTATAGATTTGGTTTTCTCGGTAGATTTCGACATGGATGAGGAAGTTCAGTTTCTCATCATTTTAGGTCGCCCTTCTCTTCGTTCTTTGAGGTCGCTAATTCATATAGAAAAAAAGGAAACTTGTGCTTAGAGGTAAGGGGGAATGAGATAGTGTTTAAGTTTCCTTACTCCTAAATCCATCGTCTACATTGCAAGACATGGTGTGCATGATAAATCATAGTAGTAATGAAGTGTCTGTACTTGTGTAGGGAAAAGTACAACGAAAAGGGAAAGAACGGCCAAAGAAGGCCAACGAAGGAAGATGATCACAGAGTTCATGAAGTGGGTGCCGGTTCAGCAAAGTAAAGTGTCAAAGGCCAAGAAGGACCCGAATGATGGGGAGGTGTTTTTAGCACCTAAATAGGGAGTATTCCTTGTGAAATTTTTACTGTTGTAATATTGCTTAATGTATTTGTTTTGTGGTTCAATCGGTTGTTTCATCTTTGTGTAAGGTATATTGGAGAGTTGATTGGCTGTTGGGAATGATTATAGTGGAGTTCAAATGACAAAGACTGATAGGTGAAGAAATGGGGCACAAACCTGACAAAAAGAAGAAAAACGGCAATTAGGCAGTACCCTACTGTGCATGTTAGGGTAGCGTACAGGCCACAGTAGGCTACGGGCATTTCTCGGCACTTTTGGGCAGAGACCTACTGACGTCAATATGTCCCAGGTAAAGCTACAGGTCGATTATCCAAGGGTGAATTGGGTCAACCCACTTTAGCCAAATGTTTCAGCCTTCAATTGAAATTTCTGCAATTTCCCCTCTTTTCTCCTTTCCAAAATCCCTAAGTTCTAGTTTTTTCCCCCTTCTGGAAGTTCTTCTCTTTTCTTCTTTTGTTATTTTTCTAAAATTTCTCTTTTCTAGTTCCTTTTTTGTGCAATTTTGAGCAATTATTAATATTTTATGTGTATTCTTGGTTTTCTAATGAATAAAAATTTCAAGAATTTTGCATTAAAGAATTTCTTGCAAGTTTTTTGGCAGACTTCCGACCACTGTATGGTGACTCCGACGAGCACAAAACCTGAGACAGAAAACAGACGTTGCCATTAGCAACTTAGGTTGTTTGTTCAAACAATCACCAGCTTTTTCTTGACCTTTTTTCTTTTATTAGTTTAGTTTTTTTTTTGGTTTTGTTGCTAAGTGTTAGTTTTAGGTTGTGTTTTATTTGTTTAATTTGCCTTGTATTTTGGGATTCTTTTCTTTGTTTCTACTGTTTTCGTTACTTGTTCACACATAGCACCCACGGGCGACTTAGTTCACTGAAGCACACATGGGCTATGATAGGTTTTATATCTTTGTGTGCTTCTATTGCATTCTTTAGTTCTTCTTAAGTTGGTACTGTTGTTTCCTCTGGTGTGGGAGGACTGTTGTGTTGTTGGATTTTCTTTTTGTTTCCTTGTTTAGCTTCGCTTTTTTTCCCTCATTTTCCCTTCATTTTTCTTTTTCTTTTCACTCCCTTGTTTTAAAATGGCCCCTAAAAAAAGCAACTTCTACTTCAAAATCAAAATCAGAGAGGGCTTGGGTAGAGGACCTAATGCCCAACTCTTCTACTCTTAATATTTTACCTTTTCAAGAATGTCTCAGACGGTGGCCCATATATGAGTAGCCGAAAGGGATACGTTGAAAATATTTGTTGAAAAATTGTTCCATGAGGAGGTCATCGAACATTTTAAATTGGAAAATCTTTTTCAAAGTTTAGGTTGGGTTCTTCTTCTCCATATTTCGAGATATTATTATTCTGATCTTGTTCGTGAGTTTTATTCGAATATGTATCATAAAACGAACGAGGATCTCCCCACCATTCTTTCTATAATGAAAGGGATTTGAATTGTTTTGGAAAAGGATTGTCTTGTGTCCATCATTGGGATTTAAGAAGTGGGGAAGAAAAGTATAGATGATGACCCCACTTGGAATTTCGACGCGAGTTTATCGTGCTTAGATATACTGCTACGACCCTTTGATCATCGTCATATACTCCATGCGGGTTACTTCCCTTCACTTCTTCCTTGTGCACACACTTAATTTTTGGGGCACACATTAGCTCCAAAGGGGGCAGACATAATGAAGTCTGCGTTGTAAACATGTACTTAAATTCATGATATATTCCCTTTTTCTCTCGATTCCTTAATGATACGCATGATGTGCAATATAGGTTGTGATACTACTAAAAAGTGCGTGTATCGATACCCTGTGATTCTTTCTAAGGTTTTTGGAGGGGATAGGAGATTGTCCACTGGGGCACTACAGGTGATCAAATTTACCACATTCAACAACTGTGGCTACTCCAGAGACAAAAAGAATAAGAATGGGTCCCTCCATCCGCGGAAGATAAGAGGCGGGAGCGAGATTGGGCCAGTTTTCTGTCTATTAAAAGGATCATGCAGACCCGCATAGGAGCTCCTCTTCACAGCCCGATGAGGATGAGGGGAGAGAGGATGATGAGTCCTATGACCCCTCAGGAGAGTATGAGCCCTCCACTACTTCCACGGTGAATTTTTTGACAGAGATACCTACTATTTTCGAGCAACTATGGGTCACTCAGGAGGTCCATGAGAAGGAGTTGGCTAAGATTGTGGAGTCAACTCGACAGTATGCAGACGAGTTGCATCATCAGAGTGCCTCCATCGATAGACACGAGATGATGCTGGCTTGCCTGTGCAGCAAGTTTCTTCCCGATCACGGTAAAGTGGTGGCGGCTGCAGGGACCAATAGAGTTTTTCTGTTTTCTCTTTTTTCATTTTATTTTATTTTCTTTCCTATTTTTCTTTGTTTATTTCTTTTGAAGTTCTGCTTTGATGTTACTGTAATTTATATTGTGTTTTCATTCTATATTTTTCTTCATTTGTTTGTGTCAGAATGGCTTCTTGCGTGTTTTTCTGCTTTATCATATGCAGGAGCACCTCGCATTTTTGTTTTGTTTGTTTTCTGTGAGTCTGACCCTCATACTGAGGACAATGTGGTTTTAAGTGTGTTGGGAAAGGGGGGGTAATTCTATCTTTTTATCCTTTTACTATCCTTCTTTGTTTTCCTTTTGAAAAATCAAAAAAAATAAAAATCTTATAAATTAAAAACAAATTTTCTTAGTTTTCTTTGTCTTCTCATTTGAAAAAAACCAAAAAGATTTTCTTTATCTTTGTTTTTGCCACTTTGAGGGGAATGCTAGATCACAGAGACTGTTGGGATTTTTCAAAAGGGTATAGTACTTGGTCATTTGGAAAACCTTATTTGCATAATATTCAAACATGTTGAGAGTTTTCTTGCATCTGTGAGTGTTGTTGGTTGTAGAAACGAACGAATTCTAGGAAATTAGCTTAATGAGAGTCCTTTGGAATTCGTGCATACAGTCTTGTATTTTTTCTATTCTCTGAAGTAAAAAGTCTTAGTTTGAGTTGCCCCCAAAAATGATGATCTTAGGCCTTCATTGCGCCGTTTGAGCTTTTGATTTGCCTACCCGTGAATGAAATTAACCCCTAGCTCCCTTATTGGTGCCTTCATGCCAAGGGTTTCACTCCCTTCTATTCTTTGTCTTTTTAAACACACTAAAATTTAACCTCATTTCGTGCACCGAATGTTGGAATAACATGCTAGCCATTTTGAGTGAAAGTAATAGATGAGTATGAGGATGAAAAGGGAAAGAAAAGAAAAAAATGTTGTAAAGAGGGGGGTAATTTTGGTATTTCACTTTTTGGTAGAAATTTTTGTGAAAAAAAAAGAGAGAAGAGTTGTTTGTTTTGTTTATGAAAGAAAACAAAAAAAAAAAGGGAAAAAAGCACAGAAAAAATGGTATTTTCATTCGTGTGTATATTGTGGTTGCGAAAAAATAAACGGCACTAGTCTCTCTCTCTCTCTCTTGTCAAAGGGCTGAAAATTGTAAATGTGTTGGGTAAGGTGTGCTAGAGAAACGGTAGGTTATTCAAGGGTGAGTGAGAAGAGCGAACGACTACTAGAATGTTGTTCCTTAATTTTGCCATTTTGTCCTTTCGGTTGTGTTGGCTCTATCTTGTTTCTTCTTGTCTCTTGTTGCCTTCATTTTGTACCTTTTATGTCCCAAGCCTGACATTTCAAACCGAAAAGTCCTACCTAATCCAGGAATGGCTTAGGACGAGACTTGGAATGAATGAGAACCAAAGAAATATGGGATTGTTGTGTACTGTCTTTTGAAGAATTTTGTTTTGCTAATTACTCAGCATTCCTTAGATTCTATGAAAAAAGCACGAGCAGAATGCACGCGCACACCATTGCCATGTAATGTTTATCTGTGAGTGAGGTGGACTAAGTGCACCACGTGCTTGTTCTTCTATTTTGTCTTGGTGGTTGAGTGGTTGAAGATTCTTTTGAAGTGGCATCGTTCATTTTTAGTTTCGTTTTACCTTCGTTTGTGTTTTTGTATTATTTTCTTTGGTATTGCTGTTCTTGATATCTTATGTCTTCCCTTTTTCTAAATTGCTTAAGGCCAATGTACTTTTCGTTTTCCGTGAACTCTTTATTTGGAAAAGCTTTTTGACTTTTTCGTTCCTTCCGTTTAGTTCGGTTGATTCAAGGCAAGCAACGCTCAAGCGTGGGGGTATTTGATAGTTGTTATTTTGACTATTATTTTTCATGTTAATTTCATTGCCTATTGGTGATTTTAAGGTATAAAGTGTATATTTGAGCCCAATGCCTCCTATTTGTGTCATAGGAACTTACCGAATGAAGTAGACAAAGATCTAATAGTTACTAAACTCATGCTTTCTTCTTCGGCTTCGAAAGAGGCAATTCCTTGAACTTTTTCACTACTTTCTTCTTCCTTTCCAACAATATCCTCTTGGAAATCATGTTCATCCTTTTCAATCTAACCATTAAACTCTTCACAAAAGATCAAAGTCCTCTTGGTAGGACAATTAATGGTTATATGTCCCATATCATTGCACTTGAAGAACCTAGTTGGATTTGTAATCAATCTATCTTTCTCTTCACCTTAGGCCCAGAATTATCTTTGAAAGCCACCTTAGGTGTTTCATCTTCTTTGGCAAACTCTTGTCGGTAGAGGATTGAGGCTTAGGCACCACATTTCTTGAAGAAGGAAGATTAGTTTTAAGGAAACACTCTTCCTTTGATTTTCAATCTTAGTTGGAAAATGACACATGTCTCCATAAGTGGTGTAAGGGTACAATTCTAGCTGATTAGTAATGTCCCTATTGAGACCGCTTAGAAATCTAGGGATAGAAGCATCTTTGTCCTCCTCCAAACTCAACCTCAAAGTGTATAACTCCATCTCCTGTCTATACTCCTCAAAACTTTCGCTACCTTGCCTAAGAGTCATCAACTTGTAGTGAAGCTCCCTATAATAATTTTCCAGGACAAATCTTTCCTTCACGAGAGTCTTCAATTTACCCCAATTTTCAACGAGTTGCCTTCTTTTTCTAATCCTTTCAGTGACAATCCTTTCCCACCAATGATGTGCATAACCTGAAAATTCAGCCATAACTAACTTAACTTTGATAATGTCACTGTAATTTCTCATGATGAATAGGTCCGCCACTTGACGTTCCCGATCAAGGAACACATTTAGATCACTCTTCCCCTTGAAGCTAGACACCTTCCATTTGACCTTGTCTAAGGCTTTATCCCCTCGTTTTCCACCAAAATAGCCACCATAGTATGCTTGGCCAACAGTAGGATTCTCTCCAAAATCTTCAAACAAGTTATCTTTATGTTATGCTACATGTCTTGAAACTTCTTATTGTGGTCTATTATATCCTCTTCCTCCTAGACCCTCTCATCTTCCACCTCTAGTAGGTTGCGTTCTGTGGTATCCACTTTCATGAAATGGATGGCAATTTTGAGTCGGCATGTCATAGTATCCTCATAGAGGTAGATTGTCATAAGCACTTTGATGGTGAGGTGAATGAACTTCTCCAAGATTGTCTCCAACTATTTGCTCAATTGTGGCACCCGCCTTCTTTAACTCTTCAATATCTCTAGCAGCACCTTGGAATTGTCTTTCCAATCCCTCAATAGATTGTTGCATAGATCGGAAGGTTTCTTTTAAGTTAATCATTGTAGGACCACTAGTGCCTTGTTGATGAGATTGAGTAGGTAAATGACCATCCGTTGACATTGTAAACCTACTAATTAAACAAAGAAAATAAAACTAAAGGACCTCACAATCTCTCCCTAAGTGTTTGCTCTCTTGTTATGATCACTCCATTCACTCGTGTTTAACTCTCTTATTGGATTTTATCACAATAGACTCACCCTCTTACCCGTTTTTCAAAAACTCTTCTCTCAATCCTCTATAGATTCTTCAAACCTCTTAACCAACTCAACTAAGAGAAACTACCCAAGCAAGTATAACAATCAATGTACTTAGTTAGATGCAAGAGTTCAAAGAAGCAAAGTTTCGAACATTTGAGGTGTAAGGAGTTGTATGAACCTCCTCAAGATTGTAATGAAGCTCAATTACTCCAAAGGTGTAACTATCTTCAAGAGGGCACTTCTAATGCTTTGTGATGGGAGAAATGATAGCCAGAGAACAATTTACACGAAATAAAGTAAGAAAAGAAATAAAAAAAGCCTTCTTATCTTTGAGGGAGAATCAACAAGGTTTAAGAAAACCTCACTTACTCTCTACACACAAAGAAGACCTAGTTTCAAAGCAACACTAACTATAGAGAGTTAGCACCTCAAGGCAAAATAGGATTTGGGAATTAGAAAAAGAACTCTTGAATTGAAGAATCAAGAATTCCTTGCCTAGAATTGTATAGTGAAAATCCCTAATTTACAAGGACGTGGTAGAAACCATAGAACCCTAGGTTCTTCACTCAATTTTCATTCTATCCCTCAAAATGGTTGTAAAAGAAGTATTTATAGCGCATTACACGAATAACTTCCAAGCCTAGCTATTAAACTAACTTAAAAGAATTTATGGGCACTTAGGCCACTTAATTACAAAGCAGAGGAAGTTTAACAACCGAAAGAAAGTGGTCAAGAAAGTTCAAAACCCCAAATCTCTCAACCATATGAGACGTACCATCGGCAGTAGGCCTCGTTCAACCATGAACGGTAGGTTAACCATCGAACGGGTGTTTTTGTCTATAAATCTACCGGTGACAGTAAGGTGGACCTACTATCGGCGGTAGGTCTTTTCCATTTTCTCCTCCATGAGCCGAACCCTATTGTGGATGGTAAGGTCTACCTTACCTCCGCAGTACAGTTCAAATCTTCTTCCCCTTTTGATTTTGTAGCTTCAAAGTTTTTCCAAACTTGTGTCTTTGGACTCCTCCATTTGCACCTTGGATAATAAGAGTGTTTTGGCTCCTCTAAGGTCTTCTCTTTGTTCTTCTAGTACATGCCAAGCCAAGTCCTGGAACATCTCCTCATATAAAGCTATCTTTCCTTTGTTCTCTTCCCCCATTCTCCTAGCCATTACCCTCGTGATGAGTCATTGTAAAAACTCCACTCTCTCTTATGCATCCCAGGACATACCATCTGCCCCTCCTTTGAAAGGATTCCTCCTCGGATCTGTACCTTCATAAAACCCTGGAAGGCGGGCAACATTACAAGTGATATTAACAATGAAAAGAGTAATGCTACGAATATGTTCATTTAAGCACTCAAGAGTATGACAAGAATGACAAACTAATGCATCAAGTTATTAGCCAACCCTTTCAATCAAAATAGATCATCAAATCTTCCTTAAAAGTCTATTGAACTCAAGAGAAATATCCCCCAAAACTTCTTTTAAAGGATGATGAAATGGGAAGCTCATACTTTGAGTGGATGTCAAAGCTAAGAAGAAAAAGTTTTGTAAAAGTGTTCTCACAAAAAGTTGATAAAGAAGTTTAAAATGAAGTCTCTTGGGAACATCCTTGTAGATTTTTCAAAGTGAGTACTTGATGTGAATCTTCAATTGAATGTAGATTTCATTCAACACCTTCCCAAGATCACCTCCTTTGATGAAGAACCTCTAATGAGGAATTTGTAGTTTCAACACTCCAATAAAAAACCTATGAGGATCTAACCTCAAATACCCAATATTGAGAGGCAAAACTCAGTTTCAATTTGATAAAAAGGACCTTGAGGAAACTAAGGCCTAAAAAACACATCTATATAAACTAGAAGACCTAGGTTTAATCAATTCTAAGAACAAGGACTCTAAGAAGAAATTGAAGAAGGAATTGAGTGATCAATTGATTTCCATAGATTCTACAATCTAAGCAATCAATTATTCACAACACTAAGGAACCAAACCCTTAGCAAGCTAACTAAGAAGGGTTGAAGAACCCTAGAAACAATGGAGAATCCTCTCTCAAATTTTAGCAAAATATCAATGTTAGTTACAAATGAGCCTATAGATGGGTATTTATAGGACAAAGCTCTATTGATTAAGGGTTCTAAAATACCCATTAGACCCTTAATTATTAGCTGGAAATAAAGTTCAAACGATAAAAACCCATCTAAACATTGTATAAGTCCAATCCTACAAGGACCTTACCGGCGTCGGTAGGGTGCACCTTATTGGACGCGGTAGGGTGTTGTCTTCAAAGTTCATTCCATCCAGAAACCTACTGGCGACGGTAGGTGTAGGGTCTACAGTCGGTGCTAGGTGCAATACTTTATAAGACTTAGTCCTTTTCATCTCCAAATTGCTCTCTTGAATAATCCTTACTTAAGGTATAGATTATGAGCAACTTGGAAGCTTATCCTTCATCATTTAAACCTTCATTCGTGTTCATGAAATCTAATACTCAAGGTTTCTTCAATGAAATCAAGCATTCCTTAAGCAAAGCTTGTGTCAAATGCCTAAATCTTCTTGTCCTTGCTCTAGTGTTTGGACCATGAATCAATTCATTAGCTTTGGTCATCTCGGTTCATACCATCCGCCTCTCCTTTGAAAAGATTCATCCTTGAATCTTCACCTACATCAAACAACGACATATCGAAAATTGAAGCGAGCACTATCATGAAATTCAACCGGAAGATCAATATAAGCACTAAAACATTCAAGAATTAGCAAAAGCTCTTTGCCACGATCATCAAACTTAGACTTTTGTTGAGAAGAACCTCATTCGAATCTAAAGGCGATCCCAACCCCAACCACCGAGATCAAAGACTAATTGTTTCATTCCAAGCTTCTTATTGTTGACATCAATGGCATCATGATTCTTGGAATGAATAAACTTGACAAACTCCATTTTCTTCGTTTGATCCAAACTCAAAACATGATCTATTGATAGATAAATCAAATGAAGAGAAATTAGAAGTTTGAAATCATAATCAACTTGAAAAGAAGAATAATGAGTAGGATAATGATGAGCTTGATTGAAAGCAAACTCAATAAGAGGTTAACAAATTTGCCAAGTGAATTCGAACAACACCTCAGGTACATCCATCAAGGAACTAGCAATGGTGCTAAAGTTCTTGATGAATTTCCTATAAAAGCTTGCAAGACTAGGGAAGCTTCTCTTTTCAAATACAAGACTAAGCCAATTTGTGATTGCTAGCACCAATACTTACATCCACTTAAAGACCTAGAAAATTCACTACATAACCCTCGGAAGGACCATTTTCCACATAAAACTCATAATTTCTAAGGTTAGCATATAATTCCTTATCCCTGAAACCTATAAAACTTGTTTAAGATGATGCCCATAATCTTTATAAGTTTTGTTATCAATCAAGATGTCATCAACATAAGCAACAACAAATATAGAATCTATAACTTTAAGAAACTTAAGTAGTCCAACTATAAACTCCATAGATAAGGCTACACTAGGTCTTCTAGGCACATTTAAAGAAATATAACGTCCATGTTCCCAAGATGTAGATGTAACTCTTACTCTAAGCAATTATCATATACCTTTCTACATCTCTTTTAATGAAAAACCTAAGGAAATGCTCATGTAGAATGACATAAGTTTTAGAAAT
The DNA here is from genome assembly GCA_028651295.1 of Catharanthus roseus. Lineage (NCBI taxonomy): Eukaryota > Viridiplantae > Streptophyta > Magnoliopsida > Gentianales > Apocynaceae > Catharanthus > Catharanthus roseus. The sequence goes on from JAPQWS010000102.1 coordinate 1,365,058, forward strand.
ACAAAAATGCTCCATCAAACCACCACGTTGAGAGCTTCAGAAACTAACAACAATCTAGAGAAATAAGAAGGATTGCACAACTTACCAACATGGTAAAGAAGACCATCATGTATAAGGTACTCATTATTATGCACAACCAAACAAGCATTGAATATGGTCTGATCGCGGACACGTATGAATGCTTGGAGGATTCAAATCCAAGAGATAGAGTTAGAAGAATGGCTGAAATAGAGACAAACTAGAATTTTTGGAATTTTTTGACAAGTCTTTGAAGCACTCTATTTTCAGGACATTAAAAAATCCAAATGAACCAATGATCATCATAAAGATTAAAGAAGACTTCTTGAGATTTCTATAATGGTATGGCTCATTCATGTATGAGTTCAATTGAATATTCTATGATCCGTCTCAATCCGTACAATCTTCCTTCGGTTTCCAAGATGATACATTTTGGTAAAGTGGCCATAACTTGTGTTATAAGACTCCAATTGAGTTGTTCAAGATTCATTGGAAAGCTAGAAGAAGTATATACAACTTTGATGAAGACAGCAAGAGCCAGTGTGAACGTTGGGATGTTAAAGCAGACAAAACATATCCTACCATATGTACTGTTCAAGAACCCCATTAACCACAACCTACCGGTGACGGCAGGTCTTGGCTGGGAGCCTCATTTTTTGACGTTTAAAGAGTATTTTGACTTATTAACTTTCTTAACACCTTCACCGATAAGTAAGTGGCCTAAGATGCCCATTAACTTTCTTAAGCTTGATTAGTAGCTAGGGCATGGTGTTAATCACCAAGGGACCTATATATACTCCTTAAGGAAGCCATTTGAAGAGATGGAATGAAATATGAAATAATTTGCAGCTTGTGTTCTTGAGAGCTCCTAGGGCTTTTCTGGTTTCTTCTTCTTCTTCTCACTTCCTACTAGAGGGATCATCTAGTTAGTGTAATTTGGAATCCTTGAAAGGATATTCAAGGATTCCATTGATCATCTTCAATTCCTGATATACAAGAGATGGCTACTCTTTAGTAGTTATCGCTTGTGTTTAGGTCTTCCTTATTTTGAAGAATAGGTGGGGGTTTTCTAGGCTTTGTTTATTCTTTAATAAGGGAAATATTAGAATGTTTCTTCAAAAAGTTGTTAGCTCTTTAGCTGGTATTGTTTGAAGGAGAGTGTTCGAAAAAATCTTCAAGACAAAAGGGAGGGATTCTTGAGAGAAATTGAGCTCATCAACAGCTCCAAATGAGTTCATACAAGAATATGTCCTTGAATCGTTATTACAAACACGTAATTCCTCAAACCTCTCAAAATCAAGTAATTAAGCTTGAAAAATAATGAATAGAATATACATTTTTGACAAAGCATTGGTTTCGACATTTTCTTTACCTGTCGTGTACCAAATAACACATGGAAAAGTCTCTATGAATTTCATCCATCTTCTTTGTCCCTTGTTCAGCTTTTGTTGTCGTTTCGGAAAAAATATATAGAGCTCCTTGTCATAAGTGTCATATCTTAATGCCACTCTGGTCCCCAAAAGAATCACCTCGATGTTCACTTTCTCTCAAATGATGAAGTCTACTGGGTTCCTTTACAGGGAAAACAATCTTGCTTTATTCAATGATCTTTACTATAGTATTAGACATGGAAAACAAGTGATCATTAGTAGAAACAAATGTACCTTTGCAATAAAGAAGTGAAACCAAGTCTTCTTTTCCAATTGCTTCTATTATCTCACGCTCTTTTGCATAGAAATATCTCTTTTCTCTCGTGTAACTATCAGTCTTTGGATAACTCATTTTCTTGTCTTTGTTCAATTTTTCATCTCTAGGTTTTTCCATACTCATATCATTTTCATCAATTCTTTTTCCCTTTTCAATTCTCTTTCTTTTTTTCTCACTCTTAAGCCTTTCTTTTTCTCTCATTTTCTTTTGTTCTTCAAAGAGTTCATTAGGAATCAAAGGATTCACATGAACTTCTCTCCATCCTTTTCAAAAGTGTAGGAGTTCTTCACACCATCATGAATAGCTTTTCTACTATATTGCCTAGGACGTCCCAACAACAAATGCCCGCTTGCATAGGAGTAACATTAAAAAGAATTTCATCATTATATCATCCCTTAGTAATAGAAACTAGCTCTTGTTTGTTAACCTTCACTTCCCTACCATCATTTAACCAATGAAGCTTATAAGGCTTAGGATGCTTGCGAAGACGTAAGTTCAACTTTTCAACGAGATAGGTACTAGCAACAGTAGTGCATCTACCACTATTAACAATAAGGTTAGAAACTTTACCTCCCACTAAGCATTTAATGTAGAAGATGTTTTCCCTTTGAATGCTAGATTCTTCTATAAGGACTTGAGTAGATAAAGCCCTAATAGTCATCTTTCTCATTCCTTCTTCTTTGGCTTCAAAAGAAGCAATTCCTTGAACTTCTTCACTACTTTCTTCTTTCTCAACAATATCCTCTTGGCAATCATCTTCATCATTTTCAATCCAATTATTCAAATCTTCACTAAAGACCAAAGTCCTTTTGGGATGACAACTTCAAGCTATATGTCCCACACCATTGCATTTGAAGCATCTTGTTGGATTGGTCAACAATCTACCCTTCTCTTCCACCTTAGGATTAGAATTATCCTTGGAAGCCACCCTAGGTGTATCTTCTTTTTTTGACAAACTCTTGCAGGTACATACTTCATGTTTAGGCCCCACACTTCTTGAAGAAGGAAGAGTAGTTTCGAGAAACCAATCCTCTTTCTCTGATTTTCAATCTTGGTAGCAATGTCCCTCTTGAGAGCACTTAGAAATCTAGCAATAGAAGCATATTTGTCTTCCCCCAAGCTCAATCTTAAAGCGTATAGCTCCATCTCTTGTCTATATTCCTCAAAGCTTCTGTTGCCTTAACTAAGAGTCATCAACTTGTAGTTAAGCTCCCTATAATAATATTCCTTCACATATCTTTCCTTCTTGAGAGTCTTCAATTCGGCCCAATTTTCAAACGGGTGCTTACCATTTCTCATTCTTTGAGTGTCAATCCTTTCCTACAAATGAAATGCATAACCTAAAAATTCAGTAATAACTAACTTTACCTTGACAATGTCACCATAATTTCTCACCATGAATAGGTTCTCCACTTGTCGTTCCCAATAAAGAAATACATTTAGATCACTCTTACCCTTGAAGTTAGGCATTTTTCACCATGCTTCATATTTTGGAACCTCTTCTTGTGGTCTGTTATATCCTCTTGCTCCTAGACCCCCTCTTCTTCCACCTATAATATGTTGCCTTCCTTGGCATCCACCTTCATGAAATGGATAAGAATTTTGAAGCGGCGAGTCATGATATCGATAAGGAGGTAAATTGTCATAGGGCATTTGTTGGTAAGGTGAATAAAATCCTCCAAGATTGTCTCCAACTCTTTGCTCCATTGTTGAACTACTCTTACCCCTCTTAAGCTCTTTAACATCCCTAGCAACACTTTGGAATTCTCTTGCCAACCCTTCAATTGATTCTTGCATAAAACGCGAAGTCTCATTTAAGTTCATCCTTGTAGAATCACTATTGCCTTCTTGATGAGATTGAGTAGGTAAATGACCATTGGTAACATTGTTAATCTTGAAAATTAAATAAAGAAAATAAAATAAAAAAAGCACCTCCCAATCACGCCCTAAGTGTTTACAGTTTTGATGATGACTCAATTACCTCGGGTTTAGCACTCTTTATTTGCTTTTATCACAATAGGCTCACCCTCTTTCCTTTGTTCCAAACACTCTTCACTCAAGTTTCTATAAGCTTTTTCATACTTCTTAACCAACTCAAACTAAGGGCAACAATCCCAAGCAAGTAAAGAAATCAATGCACTTAGTTAGATATAAATATTCAAAGAGGCAAAGTTTCAAACATTTGGGGTGAAAGAATTTCAAGAATGTAATCGATGAAAAAAGAGTCAACAAACTTAATAGATCATCAACAAAGATTAGAAACATACAAGAAATGATTAGAAGTTAAAAACAAAGCAATTTAAGCATTTATAATTAAAGAATGAAGTTTTTGCTTCTGAATTCAACAACATCAAGATTGAGATAAAGAGATGTAGATAAAAAGATTTCAAGAGTCTAAAATTTCTTACATTCCTCTTTGAAACCATCTTTTTCAATAACTCTTTGAAACGACGATGATACAACAAAGTAACTCCAAATTCATATTTTAGAAATATGACACAAGAATTCTTCCAAGACAAAGCAAGTGAAATATCATTCTTCTATATCAACTCTTTGAAAGGTTTGTGGTAAAGCAAGGAGCTATCAATTTCATGACTCAAAACTGAAGTATAAGAGTTCATTTTAAAACAAACAAATGAAATGTCCAACTTCCAACACCAATCCTTGGAAGGTATTGATGTAGATTGGAAAAGTTAACCACCATCCATTGAGGAGTTGAAGCCGGGACCAATGACTAGAGCTCGGATGAAGAAACTGAAAGCTTGCAATGGAAAAGAAGATAATGGCATGATAGCTTATGTGGAAGAAGTTTTGAAGAACAAGTTTGAAGAGATTGAAAGCCAAGGAAAGACTTCCAAGATGTTCTCCATTTGCTCAATTAACAAGAATTACTTAAAAGAACAATTAGGAGTTGAAAATTGGTTAAGTGTGTAAGAGAGTACAAAATTTGGCTAAGTGTTGGCAACCGCCAATAGGTTACCTGTACCGTTGCCGGTAGATTATTGTCCACCAGGACTTTGATATTTGCGACATACCGGCGATAGTAGGTTACCCTCTACAATACCTTGTAGGATTCGCGTTTTAATTAAATAGTTTTTTTTTATTTGGCCTGTGTTTTAGCTTCTAATCAAGGGTTAAATGGGAATTTAAGGCTATTAAGCTATAGGTTTAGCTAGGGTTAAGATTAGACTATAAATATCTCATTATTACTCAAATGTAAAATAACTATGATGAATTACTAGAAATTATGAGTGAGTTTCTCCAAGAGGTTCTTGGGTCGTTCATCTTTCTAACTTAGTTTGCTGAAGGGTTAAAGTTATTAGCATTGTGAACAATTGAGCCTCAGATTGTAGCATTTATGGAAACAATTGATAATTAACATTCCTTCCATTAGTTAGTTCTTGAGTTTCCTTTCTTGAATCAATTAGTTTTGGGTCTTCTATATTGAATAATTTAGGTTTTGAGGTCTTCGTTCCTTCAAAGTTCTAATTATTAATCAAGGAAAGAATTTAGCCTTTCAATATTGGGCTTATGAGACTTAGTTTCTCATAGGTTTTCTGGTGGAGTGTTTGAATTTAAAAATCCTCAATAGAAGTTCTTCAAGAGAAGGAGGTGATTCTTGGGAAAAGTAGAATCTAAAACTACATTCAAAATGGACCTACATAAAAGTGGTATCAGGCCAACCTCCAATTGAAGGTCAATTTGAGTTTTAAGTTGTTAAAATTTGTTGAAATTCATAAAAAGAAGTAGTACTTGATAATCTATAAAATTCCCATGATGATTATGCAAAAACTAAGTACAGAAAATTTGTTCTGAAAATCCATTGCAACTTTGGCTGATTGATTTCGAAGTTTGTTGATTATTTTTATTGGATATGTTCTCCTTTTGAGTTATGATTCATTTGAAATTAGTGTTTCTCAATTTGGAGATCAATTGGTTGGTTAACTTGATTGAATTGTGAAATGTATCTCGAAGTTGTGACTGCAGAAAAAGTGCGGAATAATTTGGATGTATCTTATGTTTTATTGACTGAAATTCAATGAAATTTGTTCTTAACTTTATCCTCAACTACTGAGGAATCTTCCTGAATTTGCTTCATCTGATTTGCATTGGTAGATATTTAGATATCATCATTTTAGTTAAAGGTTGTTGTCAGGCTCTATTTTCTGGCAAAACTTTTTCTTAGAACTGTTTTGTTCTTTTGCCTAGCCCATTTTGCTTTGCATTGCTTTGTTTTGTTTTCTAGCTGTTTCCTTGTGTGTTTCTAGCATTTTGTTGATGATCAATCTTATTTTTTGTCCCAATTCCATAGATTACATTATTTGAAATTCCTACACCTAAAGTGTTTGATATTTTGCCTCATTTAATACAACCAACTAAGTACATTGATTGATTTACTTGTTTAGGATTGTTGCTCTTTGGTTTGAATTGGCTAAGAATTTAAAGGATATCATAGAAGGTTGAGTGCTGAGTGATTAAAGAAAAGGCAAGAGGGTGAGCCTATAAAGATAAAAGCCAACTAAGAGAGTTATACACGAGTGACTAGAGTGTTCATCAAAGAGTGAAAACACTTAGGGAGTGATTGGGAGGTCCTTTGTTTTATTTTATTTGTTAATTTTGCAGGTATTATAATGTCTACGGAAGGTCATATACCTACTAAATCTCACCAAGAAAGGACAAGTGATCCTTCAAGGATGAATCTCAATGATACTTTGAGGTCAATGCAACAATCTATTGAAAGATTGGTTAGAGAGATTGATGATCTTAAGAAGGGAAAGAGTAGTGCATCAATCAAACAAAGGATTGGGGATAATATTGGAGGAATTAATTTACCTCATCGTCAAGGATCTTATGATAATATGTCTATGTAAGGATTCCATGATATTTCGGCATATAACCCTTATCCATTTCATGAAGGTGGATTTCAAGGAAGACCACAAGCTATAGGTAGAAGAAGAGAAGGCCAAGGTGGAAGAAGATATTATAGACCTCATAAAGAAGTTCCAAGGCATGAACCATGGCGAGAGGATAATTTGTTTGAAGATTTCAAAGAAGATCCTAATGTTGGACAAATAAATCATAGTGGCTTTGGACAAAATCAAGTGGAAGGTGCTAAGTTTTAAAGGTGAAAGTGATCCAAATGTGTTTCTTGATTGGGAAGCCAATTGGAGAACTTACTCATGGTAAGAAATTATGTTGACATTGTTAAGGTAAAGCTAGTAGCCAAATTTTCGGGTTATGCACTCCATTCGTGGGAGAAAGTTTGTCACTTAAAGGATAAGGAATGGAAGACGACCAATGGTGACTTGGGTAGAATTGAACACAGTCATGAAAGAGAGCTTTGTACCGAAGCATTACTATGAGAGACTAGAGAGTGAGAAAAAGAAAAAGAGCATTGAAGAGGGAAAAACGAGTTGATGAAAGAAAGGTTAGTGTAGAAAAGCCAAGAGAGGAAAAAGTGAATAGAGAGAAGAAAATGAGTGATCAAAAGAGTGGTAGTGGAAAATGAGAAAAGAGGTGCTTCTATACAAAAGAGAGTGAGATCATAGAAGCCATTGGAAAAGAAGAGATGGTTTTACTACTCTATTACAAAGGTACTTATGTGTCTACTAATAATCATTTGTCTTCTTTGTCTAATTTCATAGTGAAATTATTGAAGAATACAAGGATGTTTTTCCCGAAGAGGTACACGGTGGACTCCCTCCTTTGAGAGGAATTGAGCATCAAATTGATTTGGTGCCCAGAGTGGTTCTACCAAATAGACCGGCCCCCCAGAGCTTCCCTGAAGAGACTAAGGAGCTAAGGAGACAAGTTGAAGAGTTGCTTTCCAAGGGGTATGTGAAAGAAAGTTTGAGTTCTTGTGACGTTCCCGTGTTGCTAGTTCTAAAGAAACATGGTATGTGACATATGTGTGTAGATTGTAGTGACATCAATTATATTACTATCAAATATAAGCGTCCTGTTCCTAGATTAGATGATTTACGTGCTGAGTTGCATGGTTCAAAAATCTTTCTAACATTGCTTGAAATCGGGGTACTATCAAATTAGAATGAGGGAAGGGGATGAAGGAAAAAGGATTTCAAAACTAACTTTGGTTTTTATGAGTGGCTAGGTATGCCTTTTTGATTAACTAATGCTCCTAGTACATTCACGACACTCATGCATCATGTGTTGAGACGTTTGATTGGTAAATTTGTTGTTGTCTATTTTGATGATATCTTGATGTATTGCAAAACTTATGAGGATCATTTGTATCTTGAAACGAGTTTTGTTAGTTTTAAGAAGGGACAAACTTTATGTTAACCTTGGGAAATGTGAGTTTTGTTTGGAGAAAGTTACTTTCCTAGGTTATGTTGTGAGCTCGCAAGGACTTCATGTTGATCAAGAGAAGGTCAAAGCAATGGAAGATTAGCCTACTCCCAAGAATGCATCCGAAGTAAGGAGCTTTTATGGATTGGCAAATTTCTATAGGAGGTTCATCAAGGATTTTAGCACCATTTCTAGTTCTTTTACGGATGTGATCAAGAAGTTGAATGGTTTCAAATGGGAAGAGAAGCAAGAGAAGGCATTTGAATTGCTTAAGGCAAGGTTGAGTAGTGCACCTCTACTTACATTACCCAATTTTGACAAAATGTTTGAAATAGAATTGATGCCTCGGGTGTGGGCATTGGAAGAGTCTTAATTCAATAAAAGAACCATTGGCTTACTTTCATGCGAAGTTGACCATTATGGCGTTGAATTATTCGACATATGACAAGGAGCTCTATGCACTCGTGAGGACATTGAAACATTGGCAACATTACTTGTGCCCAAAGGAGTTCGTAGTGCACACCGATCATGAGTACTTGAAGTTCCTCAAAGGTCATCAAAAGCTAAATAAGAGGCATGCAATATGGATGGAGTTTATTGAAACTTTTCCATACATTATTCGATATAAGAAAGGTAAAGAAAACATTGTGGCCGATGCATTATCTAAGAGGTACACTCTTATCTCTACTTTGCAAGCTCAAATTCTTGGCTTTTAGATGCTTAAGGAATTATATGTTATTGATCTATATTTTAAAGATATATTTGAAGATTACTTGCTTGTGCCTAATATAAGTATCTCATACATGAAGGTTTTCATTATCGTGAGGGTAGATTATGTATTCCAACTTGTTCTACTAAAGAGGCTTATTGTGGTAGTTTAATGGGACATTTTAGTATCAATAAAAGTTATGATATCTTGCATGAACATTTCTTTTGGCCCCACATGAGGAAGGATGTTGAAAGATTCATTGGAAATTGCTTGGATTGTAAGAGAGCTAAGTCTTCTTCTTTGCCACATGGTCTTTACACCCATTTAGAAGTACCTAAAGTTCCTTGGGTTGATATTTCTATGGATTTTATCTTGGACCACCTAAAGGAATAGATTCTATTTTTGTTATAGTAGATAGGTTTTCTAAAATGGCTCATTTTATACGTTGCAAGAGAACTGAAGATGCTAGCCATATAGCAAGCTTATTTTTTACTTGGGGGGTACGGTTCCATAGGATTCCTAGAACCATTATTCAGACTGGGATACTCTTTGAAACCATCTTCTTCATTAACTCTTTGGAACGAAGATGATACAATAAAGTAGCTCCAAATTCATATTTTAGAAATAAGGCATAAGAGTTCTTCCATAACAAAGAAGGTAAAATGTCATTCTTCCAAATCAACTCTTTGAAAGGTTTATTGTAAAGCAAGGAGGTTTCGATTTCATGACTTAAAGATGAAGCACAAGAGTTCTTTTGAAAACAAATAAATAAAATGTCTAACTTCTAACACCAATCCTTGAAAGGCATTGATTTATATCGGAAGAGTCAAGCATCCATGAGGCAGTTGAAGCTCGGACCAATGATCAGAGCCCGGATGAAGAAACTCAAAGCTTCCAATGGAAAAGAAGATAATTGCATGATAGCTTATGTGGAAGAAGTTTTGAAGAAAAAGGTTGAAGAGATGAAAAGCCAAGGAAAGACTTCCAAGATGTTCTCCATTGGCTCAATTAAAAAGAATTACTCAAATGAACAATTGGGAGTTGAAAATTGGTTAATATAGAAGAGAGTACAAAATTTGGCTAAGTGTTAGGATTGAAGACCCTACCACCGCTGGTAGGTTACCTACTACCAATGTTAGTAGGCTCCTGGTCAGCAAGACTTGGATATTTGCAACCTACTAGCGACAATAGGTTACCCGCTACCGTTGTTGGTAGGGTTCGGCTAGGAGGAAATTTAATGCATTTTAATAAAGTATTTTTTGATATTTAGCTTTTCTTTTTAGCTTCGAATCAAGGGCTAACTGGGAATTTAAGGCTATTCAGCTACAAGTTTAGCTAGGGTTAAGAATAGCCTATAAATATCGCATTATAACTCAAATGTGGAATAACTATGATGAAATTGATGAAAATTATGAGTTTCTCCAAGAGCTTCTTAGGTTCTTCATCTTTGTAGCTTAGCTTGCTTAAGGTTTAAAGTCCATAGCATTGTGAACAATTTAGCCTTAGATTCAAGTACATATGGAATCGATTGATCATGAAAATTCCTTCTATTAATTTGTCCTTTAGTTTCCTTTCTTTAATCAATTAGTTTTGGGTCTTCTATATTGAGTAATTTGGGTTTTGAGGTCTTCGTTCCCTCAAAGTTCTAATTTTTAATCTAGGAAAGAATTTAGCCTTTCAATATTCGGTTTATGAGACGTAGTTTCTGACGCTGCGTAAAACGTTCAACAAGGAATTCAAGTGTGAATACTTAGATTGGAAAACAAAATATCTGTAATTGAATAAAAATAATAATCTGCCTTCACAATGAAAAAGTGGTTATTTATAGTTTAGCCAAAGCCCTAATGACCCAAATAAGTAAAAGAAAAAAATGCCCACAACTAATAAAATAAATAAATAGTTAAAAACTGAAACAAATTAAATAAAAATGCCCGAAACAGAAGAGAACACGATCAGTGACACATTAAATGGAAAAATGGAAAAATATCTGGACACAGAGGTGCATCATCAGGATAAAATGGAAAAATATCTGCCACATTAAATGTCTTGGATATCCCCATAATATCTGGCAAACTAAAAACATATGCATTATCATTAATCTTCTTCACAATCGAATATGGTCCACATTTCTTGGATTGCAACTTGCTACACTGGCCAACTGGAAATCTCTCCCTTCGCAAGAACACCGTAACCTGATGACCAACAGCAAAAAGCTTCTCCTTGCGATACTTGTCAGCTGCTTGTTTGTACTTTGCATTGGACTCTTCAATTTTCTTACGAGCAACTTCTGTAGTAGATTGCTAATTCTCCACCATATGCACTATTATCTTGCACTTTAGGCAGCTTAAGCATATCCAAAGCATGTGCAGGTTCTTTCCGATACACTACATAAAAAGGCATCATACCGGTAGAACGATGGACGGAACTATTGTAAGCAAACTCAGCCTGCACCAAAGTAGTATCCCATTTCCTTGGTTGATCACCTTCATCAAAAATCCATCATGAATATGAAAATCATCACAACGCTGCCTTTTATTACACTTCTCCCAAATTTGTCCAAACTCTGCATCGCTAGAGTACAACTCTTTTAAACACTCGAAACCCACAATCTCATTACTCAAAGTGACCAGTAAAGTAACCCTTCTACTCAAAGCATCAGCTACTTTATTCTGAACTCCTGCCTTATGCTTCAACTTAAAAGGAAACTTCTGCAAAAATTGAATCCATCTAGCATGCATATCTTTACTAATTCGACTCTGACTATTCATATGTCTTCGTGCATCACAATCATAATACAAAAGAAATTCCTGCCCAACCAGATAATGTTCCCAAGTCCGTAAAGCATGCACAACAGAATAGAATTCTTTGTCATAAGTACTCTACTTAAGTCTAGCATCACTAAGCTTCTCACTAAAGAATGCTACTGGTCGTTTTTCCTGCGACAAAACTGCACCAATTCCAACTCCACTCGCATCACAATCCACCTCAAACAGCCTAGTAAAATCTGGCAAAACTAAAACAGGGGCTGTACATAACTTCTCTTTCAATAGAGCAAATGCTGACTCAGTTTTGTCACTCCACTCAAACTTGCCCTTCTTCAAACACTCAGTTAAAGGGGCTGCAATACTACTGAAGTGTTTAATGAAACGCCTATAGAAACTAGCCAAATCCAAGAAACTCCTCAACTCAGATACTATTCTTGGGGCTAGCCATTCTCTAATTGCCCGAACTTTCTCATCATCTACTTGAATACCATCTGCACTAACAACAAATCCAAGAAACAACAACTTCCTAGCCATAAAACTACACTTCTTCAGGTTCACATACAATTTATTTTCATGCAAGACAATCAACACGCTCCTCAAATGATCTAAATGCTCCTCCTCTGAACTACCATAAATCAGGATATCATCAAAATAAACAACCACAAATTTACCACTGAAGGGCTTAAGTACTTGATTCCTAAGACGCATAAAAGTGCTAGGGGCATTAGATAATCCGAAAGGCATTACCAGCCACTCATAAAGACCATCATTCGTCTTGAAAGCTGTTTTCCATTCATCTCCCATCCTAATACGAATTTGGTGGTATCCACTCCGCAAATCGATCTTTGTGAATACTTTAGCCCCACTCAGTCTCTCCAAGATATCTTCCAAACGAGGAACGGGAAATTTGTACCCAATCATAATCTTGTTGATTACTCTACTATCAACACACATCCTATAGCTTCTATCCTTCTTAGGTGTCAATAAAGCAGGAACAGCACATGGACTCATGCTCTCCCTAATATGCCCTTTCTCCAGCAAATCCTGCACCTTCTCTTGCAAAATCTTACTCTCTTTCGGACTCATCCTGTAATGTGGAAGATTTGGCAAGCTAGCTCCAGGGATCAGATCAATATGATGTTGAATATCTCTCATAGGAGGTAATTCAACAGGAAGCTCCTCTGGCATAATATCAGCAAATTCCTCCAGTAATGATTTAACCGGTTGGTACTTCATCAATCTGCTTTTTCTCATCAACTGCAAAGACTTGCCTTACCACCAAAGCATACGCCACCTGTTACTCCTCAACAGCCTCCTCCACTTCATGCCCAGATTGTGTAATTGTTAGGAAAGACCGCTCCTTCACTTTAAAAGCTTTGGCACGGTGACTCGCCTACATGGGAAGTAGATTAATCTTCACCCCATCTTTTTCTAGCCTGTATACATTATCTCCACCCGCAAGTTGTGTATTAACATGAAACTGCCAAGGATGCCCAAACAACAGATGACATGCATCCATATCCACAACATCACAATACACTCCATCTTTGTAAGTACCTATAGAGAATGGTACCTTACATCGTTTTGTCACCTGAAACTTCTCTGTTGCCTTAATCCAGCCTATAGAGTATGGACTGGGATGCTTCTCCATCTTTAGTTTCAATGACTCAGCCGCATCTCTGCCAATGATGTTTTCACAACTCCCACTATCTATGATCAACTCAAACATCCGACCATTAATAGTGCACCTAGTCCGAAACAGCTTGTGTCTCTAGCTTCCATCTTCTATTTTAGGAGTTAGCATCAATCTGCGTATCACACAATTCTGCTCTTCCTCTTCTACATATGCCTCATAATCATCATCGTCTCCATCAGGACCACAAAACACCTCTTCTTCGTCTCGTTCAACTACATTCACAGATTTCCTAGTAGGACATTCATTTGATCTGTGACTGGGTTGTCCACAACGATAACACTTGCTGAGAATAGGTTTTGCATAAGGATTAGTGGCTGTCTTTTGCCCCTCCTTTAATTCGGCAACCTTCTTCCCAAGCCCCTTATCTTCCTTCCGTTTAGTACCCTGATTACTTCCTTGTGCAGCTTTACTCCTATCTGCAAAACTCCTCAATGTCTCTTCACCACTACTCCTCTGAAAATTATCATTGCCATACGTTCGCCTATTACCTTCAATCCTGCTTCCACCTCTATCTCGGATCATTAACTCGGCTTTAATCGCTAAGTTTTTCGCCTCCGTCACACTCTTTACAACGTGTACCCCAATTCTATCTCGAAACTGCAGTTTCAGACCATCCAGGTAACGACTGACCTGATGCACCTCACTCTCCTGCAAATCATTCATCTCCGCCAACCTCATAAAGTCTGCTGTATATTCCTGTACAGATCTCTAATTCTGATGACAGCGTTGATACTGCTGAAATAGGATCTGTTCATAGTCTGGAGGCAGAAATTCACTCTGTAGCAACTGTTTCATTCTAAACCACGTCCGAACAGGCTGTTTACCCTCTCTCTGTCGTCTATGTAGCAGCCTCTCCCACCAGGCAGACGCTCCACCCTTCAATTTACATGCCACTAACTTCACTCTCTTATCTTGTGGAATATCCATATATTCAAAAAAATGATCAATTTCGGCAATCCAGTCAACAAAGTCCTCTATGCCTAGATTACCATAAAAACTAGAAATATCCACCTTCAATCTAAAATCACCAACATAATAGTCATTATTATTCTGATTGTTATAATTATTATTATACCTGCCACCGCCTCTCCTAGCAGGTCTGTTTTAATCTTCAGCTAAAATTAGATCCTCCTCCTCGTCACTGGAATTATAACCAGCAACCTGGTTTTGGATATTAGCAGCTACAGGTACGTTGGTAACGCTGCCTTGAGCAAGCTGATCTCTCAGTCGTTGTCCTCCATCATTCCTGTTTCTGTTGGCATCCACCCCAAGGGCGCCAAATCTGTTAATCATCTCATCAAAGCGTTAATCTAAATGCAAGAATCATTGATCTAGATTTACTTCCAAGGTTCTGATTGCCGCCTCTTGAGCATCCATCCTATCTCGCAAGGCTTCAATATCCTGAACGACGTTCTGGATATCACCGTTTCCACCAAACATCGTTAGTACGAACGGAATTCAAGCTCTGATACCAACTGACGTAACGTAAAACGTTCAACAAGGAATTCAAGTGTGAATTCTTAGATTGGAAAACAAAATGCATGTAATTGAATAAAAATAATAATCTGCCTTCACAATGAAAAGGTGGCTATTTATAGTTTAGCCAAAACCCTAATGACCTAAATAAGTAAAAGACAAAAATGCCCACAACTAATAAAATCAATAGTTAAAAGCTGAAACAAATTAAATAAAAATGCCCGAAACAGAAGAGAACACGATCAGTGATAAGTTAAGCAGTGGCCGTGTTACTGATCATGTTGCTGCCCGTGTTGCTCACTGTTTCTTCATTCTTCTTTTCTTCTTCTCCCAATTGGTCATAAACTCTTCTGCAACAACTTCTACATAAGTTTCTCATAGGTTTTTTATTGCAGTGTTTGAATTTTAAAATCCTCAAGAGAGTTTCTTCAAGCGAAGGAGGTGATTCTTGGGAAGAGTAGAATCCATAACTACATTCAAAGTGGATCTATATCAGGTATGTTGTATTAAGGATGTTTTTCAACAAAACATTTCCATGTTTGTTCAAAAGACTCTTTTTCCGAGATAGTTTTCACAAATGCACAAGGACTAGCTTTAAGCTTTTCAAAACCGACTCTCATTTTGTTTCCAAAATAATCCTTCGAGATGAATTTCTTGAAGTGTGAATGATGGAATTGAAAACCATGGGCATTTTCAAACAATGTTTTCAAAGATTCATCCACATTTTATAGCTCATGTTCATCCAAAGGAAATTCAATTTGTTCACTTAAAAAGGACACAAATTTGTTAGAAGTCACAAACCCATGAAATCTTTCATGAAATCTTTAAAGAAAGATAAGACATGTTTAATGGAAAGAAATTCAATTTGGTCACTCAAAGGGGAAAAAGTTTAGTTAGAAAGGATAAATCCGTCAAGATCCTTCATGAATGTTACAAAGAATGTTAACATAATCATTATACTCAGTAGGCTTTCCCTTAATCCTGGCATGAAGCACATAAAAAATAGCACAAGTAACCAACTTTCAACCATTTTAGGTTCCATGAAGGAATCATCATGTAAATTCTCATGTTCAAAGCAAAGAAGATCAAGTTTAGCTTCGTTAGGTATCAAGTGATTCACATAAGAAGCATGACAAGAAAGACACTTAAGCACATTAGGCACAAGTTGATTTTAAAGAGAGACAAAAGGAGTTAAACACTTACGCATTCAAGGAACAAGGAGAAACAAATTTCCATCAATAGATATAGCAAACATTTAGCCAAATATCCTCACATGAGAGGTATAAGCAACTAACAACATCTCTAACTCCCCTAAAGAAACTTCATGACATAAAGAGAAAGGGCTTAGAGAAAAGTTATTGTTATGTCTCCATGGATGATGTGAAGTTCTTTATCGGAGCTCTTTCCTTGGTCTTCTATTCCTAACAAGCCACATTGAAGTTATAATCATGAACTCTAGGAATTTTTAAAGAAATATTACAAAATGAAGAAATAAACTGAATAAAATATTTATTTTCAAGTGAAGTTCCAAGTGAGTTAAGAAAAGTGAATGATCTCCATTTTCTATGAAAACAAGTGATAATAACTTAATTTCCTTAAAGAAAATAACAAAACACATGTAAGAATTAGAAGGAAAGAAGCTTATTGTTTTGATGGAATTGTAGCTAAGTCTTCCCTCTTGATTCTTGCTTGGTTATACAAAATTCTGCACAAAAGGAAATTCACTAACAAGAGAAGAGTTAGTTTGGTTAGCAAAGAAATTCTGTTCCTCACTCTTTTCAAATACATCTAACTCTTACTTTGAATTCTCTCATTTTTCTTCACTCATTTCTTTTATTCTCTCATTTTTCTCAAGATCATTCTCTTCTTCTTGTACACATTCATCATTTTCAAGCTCCTCAATTAAAGTAGAAATGGAATGAAAGAAACATGATTCTTCATCTAAGCTCTCCTTTCTTTCCACTCGTTCTTTTTATTTAATCTCACTCTCCTTCTCTTCATCACTGTTTTATTTCCTCTTGAAATCACAAGAATCTTCATTGGCAACATATACTTGAAGAAGAGCTCCAACTACCTCCTTAACTTGTAGAAGTTCAATGGCTCTTTGGGACTCTTCAACAATTGAAGACTTCTTGGTTTCCTTCTTTACAAGGCCTTGAGATGAAATGTACATTTCTTGCTCCCCTTTATAGTTTCCTATTCCTTGACTCCATTCTAGCCTTTCAAATTGTCAACTCCAAATTATCACTCAAGGCACCCCTTAACTAACTCCAAGTATTGAACGCCACTCCTTTCCTCCTTCTAGAAGCAAGCATGTATTCCAAAATTGAAGGAAAAAAAGAACAAAGAAGGCAAGATAGCCTTTTCATCTTTACCTATATTATAGGCATCGAACAAGTGTTCTACCTCACTATCCCATTCTAGATATATAGAAAGTTAGAACAAACATTCCATACAATGTAGGCAAGGACTCCAAGTTTTGATTGCTCAATCTCGGAGCTTGTTTCAAGCTTTGTAAACTCTTTCCACAACTTATATTTCCTCTTGTATGGAACCTCTTACCCATATTCGCATAATTCTCCTAATTTCTAGTTTCTTCCTTGGGACCCTTTCTAAAGGCCCATAAGCAATACCATTTCCCGCCCCAATTCTATTTTCCTCATATCAATTATAAGAAGCATGCTCAAAGGATCTAGAACAAGGAGAGAAGTTACCGCCGCCATCTTGTCGTCTTGGAGTGAAGTTGGTACCACTATAGTTGATCCCACTGTAAGCATTTCCTCCTTGATTATGAGCACTGTAGCTATAGCCGTCATGATATCTCACATACTTTTCTCAATTGCCCTTCCATGTACACATGGTTAGAACATTTAAAACCTAAAAAAATAGAAAATGAGTAATAGAAAAGCAAAGGAGCTCGCCTCTCCTTAGGTGTATCGCTAAAAGTGGATAACATTCAACCTTCGTGTTTACACTCACTCTCAAAGGCTTTTATGACAATGATCTAACCCTCTTTCCTCCTTCAATTATTCACCTACTAGAGTTTCTTAGTGATTTCTAGAACTTCCAAGTTATAAGAAAATTTCCAAAAGTAATTCAAGTAAGGAATTCTCCTACAGCCAACCCCTAATCGTCTTTGACTTCCAGCTGAGGCATGCTTCTTGCAAGTTAGAGAAAATTTGTTATTTTGAGTTTTCATTATGGTTTTCTCTTGCTTTGAGCGTCAAGATGCCTAGTGCTCATTATGCCCTTTTGTATTGTCTATTTACTCAAATTAGGTTAAAGGTAGATCTATTCTAGAAATACATCGTATTCTTAATTGTAATTTAGTCTTTGATAAAATGACAATTATAAAAGTTTTCTCCTATCTAGAGTTCCAAGTTCTTCAAGCTTCTTAGCCCTTCTTCTTAGGAGTGATGTCTTTAGGTTAAAGTTTGTGATAAACTTCGATACAAGATCTAAGAATTCCCCATTGATCACTTGGTCTTAGTTGTATAGTTCCTCAATGGTTCGATGGTAAAGGTCTCTTAGATTGTGCTGGTTTTAGGGTCATGTTCTACTAGGGTTTCTGCTGCCAATTTATGAAAGAATTCAACATTCAAAACAAACAAATCCAACCAATTAACTAATAACTAAGCTAAATCAAAAATAGATATTATTAGTTAAAAAAATGGAAAGGAAAACAAGAGGGTAGAATAGAGGAGAAAAGCCATCAAGAGAGGACCATTAGGCTAGTAAATCTATTGAAAAAGAAGAGAGAGAAAGGAAAGAGAAGGAAGAGAAACAAGAGCGTAGAGAAGGAGTAGAGATGTGCAGTAATGGTGGAGATCGTGGCCATTGTGCAACTAAGAGCCGATGATAAAAGAGTGGGAAAGGTTGTGAATTTTGAGCAAAATATGTGAAAATATCTAGGATAAAAACTTCGAGGGCAAACGTTAATATATGGGATTGAACAAGTGCTTACAAAAGTCTTACTTTACCAAAGGTCAAACGTTAATATATGGGATTGAACAAGTGCTTACAAAAGTCTTACTTTACCAAATATTACCTCTATATCATAGAAACTTAGTTGAATTTCTAAAAATATTTGACCATCTAATATCATTTCAAGAAGTCCAAAAATGATTTCAGCCTTGGACACAACATTTACGAAGTTTAAGAGTCGAACTATAAAATACAAAAGGCCCTATGAAAAACGACAAAGAAAGAAATATGTTTATTTAACTCTATCATCAAGAAAACCTTTTTACTGTCTAACCTAATTTCACAAACACTTGACATGGTCAATCATTATTCTAGCCTGGTTTTCTTTATATAAAACTCATCGAAACTTTACAAAGAAACCTGCTTCAAGCTTTATAACCAAATGTATTGTTTCATTCATCTTTTATAAATCATGAGCATATAACCTATTTAAAGTTTAAAAACAATTGTAGACATAGATCTGAATATACTCTTAAGAATTTAGACATTTTCCAAACGATTCTCCAACTAATTTCCTCAAACATAACTTGACGCTGAGCTATAGACAATACACCAAACAATATTAGGTGAAAACTTGAAATTAAGCCTTGTTGTTTATCCCGCAAGTTAGACCAAACAAATATGGTGAGGCTTTGTTTTCCTTGCCCGAGGATCATTCCAACATAAGGTGGACATGCTCCTCACCAAATCACCCAGTGACAGTTATCTTAAGCTCAATGTCTAAACAAAATTTAATATCAATCTTTCAAATGTTATCATTAACAACAATCATATCTTTATAACAAAGTATTCAAAACGTTTTGGAGCTAAATTGTAACAAAAGAAACTGCAAATTTATCTAATACTAAATTAAAAAAACCATGTTTCCTTTACTTGATAATAACCTTTCTATTTCTTCTTTTTACTTTTAAAGGACTTGATACAATAGAACAATTCTCAAACTTACTCTAGTACTACCAACACAAAAGCAATTTCCAAAATTAAACAGAACAATTATGAAATATGCGGCTCATTTTTCGAATCAATTCTTAAAAAAATACAGTATTAGTTCATCAATTCCAATAGCGACATAATAAGACCCTTTAAGTATTTAGAAATGAATTCCATATAAACCAAAAACTCACATTGTCAACCCAATTCAAACAAATCACTAAATTACATTCAGAAAATCATAATTCCAAAATAATTTCTTAGTTAGGGTTCAACCTCCACTTACCTTGAAACATAAAATTAAAGCTTCAAACAAGAGCAAACATTTGATCCCAAACCTTCCCCAATAGTCCTTCTGATGTGGGCATTTTAACACTTCTGAAAACCCACGCTCCCCGAAAACCCTTGCATTCAAGCGTTTCTTATATCTTCTAATTGATAAAATATGAAGACTAATTTTGATAGAGAGATTTCAAGACAATAATGGAATGAATTTTGGGATTCAATTTGTGTAGAAGATATCATGGAGAAATGGGAGCCAAAGAAGCTCTTGGCAAAGAAAAGGGAAAGGAGAAAATCTGATTGAATGCTTGTATAATGAAGGGGTTATACTAATGAACTTTCAATAGTTGCAGGTAAATCCCTTATATCTTAATAATATTATTTCTTAGGCCTACTAATAAAGTTTTTCCTCAATTTCGGTTCGGGTACTCCAAATATGTTTGTTAAAGCCTTTATCGGATAGAGTGTAGGTTGGTACTGGCAGTAGCAAGGATTTTTGGAAACATGTGGTGTATGAAAGCTTTCTTGCATATTGTTCTCAGTCTAAGAAGGTTGGACAAGTCCCCACTTATTGCAAGAAACTTGTGCAGCCTGCTGCTATTTCAAAGCCCTCATCTGCTGGGAATGAATTTAATACTGCTACTGATGTTCAGAAGCAACCTAGATCACGATGGATCAAGAGAGGGGATGGAAAAAAACAGTTTCAGATGATGGTGATTCTGCTGCAACAGCCATGCGAGATGTTGGAATTCCTTCTGAAGAAGCAGATGTATCTGCTACAGGAGAAGGGAGATTGTGTGCAGCAGCTATATCAATTGGGGCGATTTCTCCTATTACAACAGATGCGAGTGATGGGGTTGATATTTCTAATGTTGCTATGGCTGATAACGAACCAGCAGATGTCTTCAATGACCAACAGACCTTAAACTGGGTTAGGAAAGACACGGAGAAGCAAGTTCAAATCTCATAGTCACTTTAAGCAAACTGCGGGCATTTCGGTGATGTTACACTGGCAAGGTCTCGACTTCTACTGATATGGGTGGGGAATATTTGGCTGGAAATGAGATACTCATTGATGTTACTTTCAAGCCACCAGAAGCTGCAAAGTGTACTGATTTAATCAGGCTGCTGGACAGTAGATGGAAGTGTTTCCTCCTACTGGCGGGGCTTCTCCTTTGAAGGACAATACTAAGGATTATATTACTTTCAAGGGTAATACTAAGGATTTGAATAATGGTGCTTCTTCTTGTATTGAAAATGAGGTCTCTAACTCGTATAATGATACTAGTTCCTCATGCTCTTTATCTCGTGAGGAGGATGATTTGGAAATAAGGGAGCTAATTCGTAATATCTCGAACAGGGCACCTCCTTTCCCCAAAAAGCATTCGGTAGCTTCGGTCCCAAAATAAACTCGTATTACCCTATCGTTTGGAGATCGACAGGCTCTGCTCCGAAGTTTTAAAGCTTTCAGTCATACCTTATCCGCTAAAGCCCTATCTCCCAGTTTTGCATATGTTTGTCCTATGGATAGCCTGAAGTCCTCGCATGCAATGCCAGTTAAACATTCTCAGATTAAGGTTATTCCAATTACTGATCTTTATTTTAAGTTGGGTGATGTTGTCTCTCAGGCGGATCTCATTTCCGTCTTGACACAGAAGAATAAAAAGAAGCAACTGCATATTGAGCTCACTGTTTTAACTAGACGGTCTGCTAAAGCTAGGGAAAATAGTTCTTATAGACGGTTTTTAGCTTTCATTTGTAAAACCTATTTGGTTAAGCCTTTCGGCTTTTTTCTAGTTCCTTTTAATTAAATTTAGAGCCATGCTCTTTTTTTATCTTTTAAAATGATGAAGGTTTGTCTTTAATGAATAATCTGCTCTAAGCCTCTACAAATGCTACTCAATAAATGAAGTCTTTCTAGTTTCTCTAGCTTTTAAGGTGTCTAATTGTCCTGAATTATTGGATTTTTTTTCTATTCTTCTGGAAATTATTGTTGCTAATTTATGATTTTCTAGTTTCTTAGTTTCGTTATCTTCTAAACTTGCAAATTGTCTGGAATTATTATTTAAAGAATGGAGAAACTGAAAGTCAAGAAAAAAGCCTACAACCATATGCTAATAATGCTACAGTTGTACAACTTGTATTAACCCTAATAAAATGAAACTTTTCTTGGGGATTTTGAAAAGAGAAAATTTTTACTGTGTCCAAACTCTTCCCCACATATTACTATCTTAGAGTAAAACTAGTTGCAAGTTATTACTGTTTGCGTGATTTTTGGAAAATTTGTTTCTATGTAAGATAATTATTGTGCCATTAAGTCATGTTTAACTAGCGAAAAGTTTATATTGGGATTGATGATTATTTTAAAGTTTATTTTTTATGGATAGCCTTATTTATTAGAAAGGCATATGCTTGAATTAGTTTACTTATGAAGTTCATTTGTTAGATAGGTATGGAGGGAGAAGGAATTGGTTCACACTCCATACCAAGTAAATGAAGAATCTATACCTTGCAACAAATTTCTAGACAAAGGAAAGAAATAACATGATGTTATTGTACCCAATTGAGAATTCTAAGAACAAAAAATAAAGTCTTTTATTGTGATTTTTGTGATATGATTATTTTTAATGGGGGTATCAATCGAATGAAGCAACATATTGCTGAAGTAAAAAGATATGTAGCTTCTTGAAAAAAAAGTATCTTTTGAAGTGCGATTGCTTTTTCAAGATATATTGACGGAAAATGTTCAAAAAGCAAGGGATAAGAAAGGAGATTATAGATTGCCTATGGAAAAGATACAACATGATGATGTTGAAGAAATTCTTCCTTGTAAAGACAAAGGGAAGGGAATACAAATTAATAAGGGGTGCAATGAAGGAAAAAAGAGAAGCCAAGTTATTGAAGCTTCTATGGCAAGTAAAGTATATGATTCCTCTCAACCAAGCATTAAAGCATCTTTACAAAATAAAGAAAGGCATGACACAGATATGGCTTTGGCCTAATGGTTTTATGACGCATGTATTTCTTTTAATACATCCAACTCACCTTATATTCAGCGAACTATGTCAAAAATAGCATCAATGAGTCATGGGCATAAGGCTCCAACCGATTATGCACTTAGAGTTAATTTATTGAAAGATGATAAAAAGCAAGTTGAGTTACTTGATAGTTTTCGTAGTAAGTTGGTAGAAACATTTTGCACACTTATGGTAATGGATGGAGAGATAGTAAAGGAGTTTAATTAATTTAACCTTTTATATTACTACTGGAATTGCATTCATGAAATCTGTTGATGCTTCGGGTGTGGAGCTAAATACTGAAACCTTTTGTTCTTTATTTGCTGAAATTTTTGAGTTGAAATAATTGTTCATATAGTGACGGATAACGCCGGTAACTACAAGGTTGCTGGAAAATTACTTTTTTTCCAAATATCTATCTATTTAGTTGGTCTCCTTGTGCTGCGCTTGTCCTAATTATTTAATTATGAAGGATATCAAAGAGATGCCTAATCATCAAGACACGATTGTTCTTTCCTCAAGAGCCACTAAGTATGTATATAATTGTAAATGGATTCTTTGTTGGTTGAGAAAAAGGCCTGTTTTGGAGAGAAATTCTCTGTCACGCTGAGACTAGAGTTGCTAGTTCATTTATAGCTCTAAATAGTCTTTATGAACATAAAGAGAATTTAAAGGCTCTAGTCCCTTCTATAAAATATAAAGAGTAGAAAAGTGCAAAGCGCAAAGAAATTAGAATGATTGTTCTAGATGATAAATTTTGGACTAATTGTTTTGTTGGTGTGAAAGTTATGGGGCCACTCATAGGTTTGTTGCGTATATATTATTCTGATAAAAAATTATAAAAAATAAAAATAAAAACCCCTTCTTTGGCATATGTTTATGAGGGTATGTGGAGGATAGTGTTGCAATAAAACTTTTTTCAAAGACAACAAAAGATTGTATAAGCCATATATTGATATAATTGACAAGAGGTGGGATCTTATGTTGAAGAAAGACCTCATTCTGCAGCATTTTAGCCTCATCCAACCTTCCAATATGAGAGAGAAAAGGTCTTACAAACCAATCTGAATTTTGGAAAGTGTATTGGATGTCTTAGGGAAGTTTCATATTGATCGAAAGCAAGAGATGATGGATGAAGCAACAAGTTTCACATCAAAGAGAAAAAGTTTTGGAATGGATTTTCCTAGAAAAGCTTGTCATTCTTCTTGTTCTACTAAGTTGGAATAGCAAATAAATATTTTATAGTTGCATTTAAAGTTTTGTTTATATTGTTTTGAAATTTAACTCATTTGTTATTTTTGGTTTATGCTTCAATTGTTGCATAGATGAGTAGTGCAGACTCCTTGGTATTCATGCTCCAAATTTGCAATGCATGGCTATTAAAATTTTGAGTCAAACTGCATGTTCTTCTTGTTGTGAAGATAATTGGAGCGTATTTGAATGCATCCATACAGAGAAAAGAGATAGATCGGAGCTTCAAAAACTGAAAGATCTACTCACTATAACTGTTGTTTAAAAAATAGTTAATCAAGGTTAAAAGTTTGTTATTATATTTGTGATTAAATTTTACGTTTATTTGATTATTTAGTGTTATTATTCATGTTTTTTAGGGTCACACAAAGCAAGAGATCCTTTGATCTAATTGATTATGAGTTAATTAATAAAACAGAGTTTTGGATAATTGATGACCAACCTAAAGGAGAACTTGATTTTGATGAGCTAGAGGATATGATCGAAGAACAGTATCCTAAGGATGATGGAGAAATTTCCACCCAACCATGTAGGAATTATTATTTTACATGATTTATTTAATATTTTAAAAGTATTCTTTGCTTAACTTTTCTTATTTGGACATAGCTTTTATAGTTCAAATGTAGTAGTATGTTTTAGGTACAAAGAAATCT
The DNA here is from genome assembly GCA_028651295.1 of Catharanthus roseus. NCBI lineage: Eukaryota > Viridiplantae > Streptophyta > Magnoliopsida > Gentianales > Apocynaceae > Catharanthus > Catharanthus roseus. The sequence continues at coordinate 1,389,855 of JAPQWS010000102.1, forward strand.
ATCTTGGTTGACGTTGATAATAATGCTCAAAGTGACTTTTCACAAATTAAAGATTGAGTTGGGCATGTCATGATGATGATGATGGAGATGGAATTAACAATTAATATGATTTTGATGGTTGAAATTAAAACTAAATTGTCTTATTTGGTTGTATTTGTTTTAAATTAGACTTTGTAATTGTGTTTAACAATGCTAACTTTGTATTTGAACAAATTTTATTTTCTTATTGGTATACAGTATCTACCTGCTTTCTTAGTTTTTTTTTTTTTTTTTTTTTTGAGAAGTACATATATTTTTAGTTGGATGGAATAATTTGGTTAAATTATTAATATATTTATAATTATTATATGTGTATGACGTCATTTCGGTTTGACCGATTGAACCAATGAAACAATAAATCAGTAAATTGACAAATTCAATCTCCGATTTGGTTTTTTCAAAATTGCCTAAATAATTCCACCACATGTTAATTGGAATATTTCATTAACAAATAAGGGTGGATGGCCAATCCTAATCCTAGGCTAAGTGCCTTAGTGTTTTGGCCACCTTGCTAGGTCATGGGCTCAAGCCCTTGACTTTGGTCAACTTCATGCTCATCCTTATTTCCAAAAGTCCATTGTAATTAATCTATGGGTCTTTTAATTAAATAATAAAACCCATTAATTGTATTTCCAACTTAATTTTTTAGCTCAATTTAATTAAATAAATTGCTACGGCATAACTAAATGAATTATTCTCTTTTTTATTAATTCTGATACTCTTTATTTAATGAATAAATATCCAAGAGTATAAATAATAAATATTTTTTAATTTATTCTCATAGCTTTTGTGATGTGATTAACAAATAATCAGTATGGCTTCATTAGTTACATAGAGGACCAAAAGACCCGTTATAACGTGACTAATAAAATGACCAAAATGTCCTTGTTATAAATAGAAGCATTTTTTGTTTTAAACATTTCCATTAATCATCATATGGAAACATTGATCCTAAGTACAAAACTACGGAAACAATGTCTTTGTCTTCTGGGTGTAAAAGACTATATTGCCCTTCTATGTTCACATCTATCATTGAATATAGTACGAAGCACACTAGCACCTTCCTCAATGACATATACTATACTTAAACCTCTAGTCCGATAATCTGACCTCCTTGATGTTTCTGCTGTCTTAAGGATTGAACTTTAACCTAAGATTAGAATCTTATATGCCAAGACCTTGGACTCTAAATTTTCACAGACAATCACAAAGGGGCAGTTCTCATATAAAGAAATATACAAGTGTGCCTAAACTAACTAGAGTTTATCTACCCAACATACAAAGTATATTAGTCCCATGAATTGAGACCTTTACCCACAATATATATATATCTAAGTACAAAGCCCTAGCTTTGCTAGACTGTCACCTCATATAAATTGCCATAAAGCATATCCCATGTTATTGAAAGTGAAGACTTTAGTTTCTTTCCTTTATAGTACTTTTTGAGAAATTAACATCGTTGGGTCTAGTTTTATATACTCGAAATATACTTGCATAATTAGCCATAAGAATGACACTCATTGAGGTAAGGTAAGTCATTCCATTTAGTAAACTACTATGTACTGACCTTTACTTTATGGCATGCCCAACTCCATCAAATGGCCAATAAAAAACAATTAATGTTTTCTTGCTTGTAACCTAAATTACACTAGTCTGCACCTTATGTGAAGTATGACTCATCACGTTGACTATCACTTTAAGTTACTTGAACCTTATATAAGTAAATGTGCATTTCAAACTCAATCTTCTTTTTAGAGGTCAAACTTAACATCTTGATTTAACAAATAAATAATTTAGTAAATTGCATAAATATTACATAAGGAGTAGTTTTGTTTTTGGCATAAATGTCAACGCCATTAAGGATTAGGAAACTATTAGGGTTCTTGGAAATAACAGGTTTCTTGGATTCTTGATATCTTGGAGAGCTCTTTTAAGAATCGTAGTCAAACTAGTAAACCCTCCGAAATCTCCAACTAACATCCAAGAATTCTTCCAAAGGGATTATACATCCCCCATGGCAGACGATCGATATGGTTTACCACTTAAAGTGTCGCCAATCCTTTCAAGTCCATGGGCTCAGACCTTTGACATTTAGTCAAATCTGGGCTAAACCTAATTTTCAATGTCATAAATAATTATTCATCAACCATTCAATTAAATGATTAAAACCCTATAGTTATTTCCCTAACTGAAATAATTGATTAGCCCAATTTAATTAATTAAATAGCTAGGCCCAATTAATTAATTTATTATCTTTAATTAATTACTTTGTGTTTATTTATCAAATAAATACCTAGAGCATGATTAATTAAATATTTGTCTAATTAATCCTCATCCTTTTATGTAGTGATTAATAAATAATCATTTTGATTCTTGAGCTAATCAAGGGACCAAAAGACCATTTGTTCAAGGTTTCTAAAATCACCAAAATGATCTTGCTATAAATAGAGGTATTATTCATTTTAACCTATAGGTGTTAGTGACTAAAATGAACAAATCTTTGATTACTTTGTCTTTAACCTACAGTTGTTAATGACTAAAATGTCTGTCTATGTTTGTATTCACCATCCTCAATTACATCTACCATCTTTAGACCTTTAACCCGATAATCCCATACTTTAATCCATGCTACTGCTTTCTCAAAGAGCGACCCTTAAGCAAACACTTAGAGTCTTATTTCCGAGGTCTTGGACTCTAGATCATCACGAACAATCATAAGGGGGTTCTCAATTAAGCAAACATACAAGTCCATCTTGACTCACAAAGTACATTGATCGAATGCATAGAGACCTTCACCTGAAGCATATCTAAGTATACAAGTTTTAGCTTCGCTAGACAACTAACTCATATGAGTACTATAGGACACTTTCCCACGTTGTAGCTTCTGATGACTTTAGCTTCTCTACCTTTATAGTACTTTCTAGTACGAACTTCGTTGGGTCGAATTCTATATGCTTAAAGTACACTTGCACAGTCAACCATGAGAAAGATACTCATTGACTTAAGGTAAATCATCCATATGGGAAACTGTCATGCAATGACCCTTTATACTAGTATTTGCAACGCAGCGATAATTGTTTCTTTGTCCTTTAGCATTTGAACATCACGAATTTTTCTTTTTCTGTTCTCATTAGTTAATGAGACAGTGAGAAATAAAGAACTACATCAGAAAAAAAAAATGGACAATTATGTTACATGGACCCAAAAAGAAAAGAAAACCATGGCACATAAATTATATTTTCATAGAACCCTAATATAAAATCTATAGAACCTCTACAACAAAGAATTCCAGTCTAGGAAGGAAGAAAACGAAAAACAAGGCATGGGACATGCTTTGTGTTTACATGAAAACTGCATTATGTTTCCGTGGAACACTAACACAAAATCAATGGAACCCCACATAATTCCAGAAAGAAAAAAAGAAAAGTAAAGCCATGGAACCTACATTTTATTTTCATGGAACATACATTATATTTTCATGAAATACTAACACAGAATCCATGGAATCTCACCACAATCCAAAAAGGAAAAAGAAAAACAAAACCATGGAACATACATTCTATTTCCATAAGACCTAATTATATTTCCATAGAACCTTCATTATTTATGGAACCCTTGGAATCTAACAACAACAAAAATTTCCAATTCATGAAGGAAAACAAAGGCACGGAACATACTTTCTATTTCTATGGAAACGACATTTTATTTCTGTGAAACACTAACACAGAACTAATGGAACCTCACCATAATCCATGAAGGAAAAATATGAAACATAAAGCCATGGAACTTGTATTATATTTTCATGAAACACAAACACATAACCTATGGAACCTCACCACTATTTAGCAAGAAAAAGAAGAAAAACAAAATGATGGAACATGTATTCTATTTCCATGGAACCTAGATTATATTTCCATGGAACCAGCATTATCTTTCAAAAGATCTCATGGAACCTCACCACAGCAAAGAATTAAAATCCAGGAACAAGAAAAAGAAAAAGAAAAGCATGGAACATACTCTCTATGTCTATTGAACACTGACATAGAACACATGGAACCTCACCACAATCGAAGAAGAAAAAAATGAGAACAAAATCATGGAATATGCATTTCATTTCCTTGGAAACTGCATTATAGTTCCATTGAACCTACATTATCATATTTCCATGGAATCCTAACACAGAACCTATGGAACCTCACCTAAACAAAGAATTCCAATTTAGGAAGAAAATGGAATAACAATACCAATGAACATGAATTCCATTACTATAGAACCTACATTATATTTTCATGCAATACTAACATAGTACACATTGAACGTTCCCACAACAATGAATTTCAATCTTGGAAGAAAAACATAAAACAAAGCAATGGAACATGAATTCTATTTCCATGGAACACTAACAAAGAATTCCTGGAACATTATCAGAACAAGAATTCCAATCCAGGAAGAAAAACAGAAAACAAAGCATGGAACATGAATTCCATTTCTATGGAAATTATATTATATTTTCATAGAATACTAACGTAAAACACATGGAACCTCTCCACAAAAAGCTATACGATTCATCAAACAATCAATTCATTTCTAAACATAATTATCTCCATTTGGCAAGAAATTGATGAACTCCATGAATACCATTAATGAACTTCATGAATACAACAAAGCATTTGTAATCAAAAGGAAAAAAGTCTAGTGAAAGGAGAGAGGGTTTAAAGTTAGGAGAATGGGTTAAATTTTACCTCAATTTAACTATGGTATTCTAGTTCCCTATTCTATCATTATTATTGTCAAAGTAGGTGTTTTTGTTGATTGGAGGAGGGATAGCGATCGGTAAAAATTCCATCAGTGCTAATAGATTAGAAAATGATCAAATTAAACGAAAGAGGATGGAAGAACGAAAGAGAATGGATTAAACCCAACTATTGTGTATGTGGTTATGTCACACACAAACACACACACACACACACACAAATAGAGAGAGAGAGAGAGAGAGAGAGAGAGAGAGAGAGAGAGAATTCTTGTGAGTTAGAAAGTGTTCTGATAGGAGGGAAAAAGAAGGGATGAAAGCATACCCGTGTATTGAGTGAGTAGGTTTAGAATTTAGGACTCATGCCATGAAACAATTTAATTTTGATGCTCATTATTCCTTGTATTGTGCACCTGGTGCATGATATAACAACTCAAATACCATAAAAGTATTTTCAATTAGTTATAGAGGGCCACTTTCTTTTTCTTTTTTTTTTTTTCATCTTTTCATAACTTCAACTTATTTATACCTCACCAAACAATCTCAAGTTGTGGTTTCTAAGTGGAAAAGATACATGACCTACACATATCAAACCTCTAACAAAAGGCAAATTAGTAATAAAGACCATTCGTCTAAGGACTCATATAGGAGTTGCACCTCTAAAGAAAGGCCGTGTGACAAATACTTTTTGTCTAAAAACTCATGTGTAAGTTGCACCTCTCAACTATTGCACACAGTGGTTTAAGTTTTTCAATAAAGATTGTCTCCTCAAATTCGAGGCGATAAATTTCTACTTGGAAGAAATTAATCTTCAAAAAGACGATACTGCTCCTCGCGCAAATGGGAGGGAAGTGAGCCGATTTAGTGGAAAGTCAGCTCGCTTTCTCTCTCTTCTTTTATTCTGTCATATCATGTAAGAGAATATTGATTGAACATATTATTTTTTTCTAAAATAAGAGTATAAAAGGAACAAAGAATACCGATGATTTGCAAATCATAACTTCCAAAAACAAATCAGATTTTGGTATTCTCTCATCGAATACTTAGTTCCAGCTTGAGAATGAATTATAATAGAGGGAAATCACATTTCCAAATCAGGAGGCAAGCAGATGTTGAATGATGGTACCAGTGAGGAAGCCGAACTAAGGAAAGGAGAGGAAGACTTGTATATTCCATTTATTTTGCAGAGTATGAAAGAAGCGACGATGCTGAAGAACTCCAAGAACTAAGAGGCTGAGAAACAGAGCAAGTACTCCCTATAAGAATAGGTAAATACTTCAACAATATTGACGAGTTTTTTGATTCATATCAGGCATATACGAAAGGTAAGGGTTTTAGTGTTATTAACAAATTTGGTTCGAAAGGAACCAATCTTTTTAGAAGATATCAAACTATTAATTATGATAGATGTAGAAAAGCTAACACTTATAAGCAATTAAAGATGATAGAATGCCTTGCTCGTATTTGTTCAATTTTGGGAGATAATGGAATGTGGCAAGTCTCAAAGGTTGTTGAACAACACAATCACGAATTTTACCCATCTATGTCCAGGTTTATACTTGCTCGTAAAAGTATAAATTCTAATATGAAAAAGAAACTAGAAATGCACAACACGGCTGGACTAAGGTAAAAAAGAGTGTGAGAATTTTGGAGGTACAAGCTGGAGGACCGGACAAATTAGGATGTCTACCTAGAGATTGCAGGAACTATGTCCAAAACGTGAGGTGGTTGAACATTGGAGCTGGGGATGCTCATTGCATAAATAGGATGTTCATTATAATGTATAAAAAAATAGTGACTTCTTCCATTTAATTTACATAGATGATGAAAGTAGGCTAGATAGTGTTTTTTTGGGTGTACCCTCGAAGTAAAGTAGCTTATGAACAGTTCAATGACGTGGCATGTTTGATTCAACGTATCTTGTTAAAAAAATATAAGATGCCATTTACGACTATTGTTAGGTCAACCATCATAGCTAATCCACATTGTTTGGTTCAACACTTCTATCTCACATGGAAACATAAACATATATTTGGTTTTTAGTACCTAGCTGGTAGCAATGAGCAATCAAGTGCCTGCTACAATTACGACTGATCAATGTGAGAGCATGGAGAATGCAATGGAGGAATTTATCCTAACAACAATTCGGCTGTACTGCATTTGGCATAAAATTGCAAGCTTCCGGATAAATTAAGGGTTTGATGGAGCGGTTTCACGAGGCAAAAGTGGAGTTCAGATCTCTTGTTCATCACAATTTGATGAAACCAATATCTGAGACTAACTGGAATCAATTTGTTGCTAAGTATAGACTTGAAACAAATCAATGGTTGATTAAGCTATACAGCGAGAGAGAACACTAGGTTCTTGGGTACTTGAATCACATGTTTTGGGCAGGGATATTGTCAACTTAAAGAAGTGAAAGTATGCAAGCCTTTTTTTATGGATATCTTCGTTAAATAGCACTCTTAAACAGTTTATAGAGTAATATGAGGTAGCAGCCAGGCATAAGGTGGAGAAAGAAGTGTATGTTGATTATAAATCGATTAACATTTTGGTCAGAGCGATCACCTTTTTTGATTGGGAGAAGTAGTTCTGAGATGCATATACTAACGAACTGTTTGAAAATTTTCAAGCTAAAATTAAGAAGATTTTGTACGGTATCAATTGGTGGAGATGAGAATGACGAGATTTGATTTGAGAAAGATAATTTGGTCGAAGAAGAGTTTGAGAAGTTCAGGATATTAGAGACTGCTTTGGTGAATAACTTGTTTGTTAAGGAGTTTATGTACACCGTTTTGTACAAGGAGGAGGTATGTATTTTGAAATGCAACTGTAGACTTTTTGAGTGCATTGGGCTGTTATGTGCTCACATATTAATGGCTGCTTCAATTAAGAGAGTGAATAGATTTCTGAAAAGATATGTACTTCAAAGATGGAGGAAAGATGTAAACCATAGGCACTCGATTTCTTCGATGAAGGATATCCCCACATGAATGATGAGTTTGAGAAGATCAAAGATGTCAAGAAAGCTTTTAATGAAACTGTAGATTAGAAATTTGTAACCCTTGAGAGACTGGTGAGACTAAGACAAGCTATTGAAAGAACCGAAGAGGAGTTATTTAATTGGAATGCACAAACAATAGTGGTCCTCCAGTGGCAATTCCTCGGGGTAGGGAGGAAAGGGAAATTTAGGATCCGTGGGTGGTCGTCTCTCGAGGAAAATCTTGGGAAGATCGTTTAATGTCTAACAATGAAGTTGGTGTCCGCAGAAATACTAGGAGGTGAGCTCTTATCGTGAATAATAATTTTGAGCGACAAGAAGATAGGATAGTGAATTCTAGCAGGAATTCTAGGCGTACTAGAAGAGGTGGTGAGCAGGTACGTTTTGATCATTTGAAATTCTTTCTTTCGGATTTGTTTCCATCACAAGCTAACTCGAGTTACGTTGTATGTTCGTATCAGGTTTTGAACGTTGAAGCTCATTTTCCAGTTCCCTCTCATAGTACTCTAAGGTTCCAACTGGCATTTGAAGAGAAAAATAAAGTGACTGTTTATTTGAGTTTAGGATTATGAGTTGTACTAAGTTCAGAACTCAGATTGTAACAATATTTACGAACTGATATTCAGTAGGCCTATTAAGTTCATTGAATGGATACATTTGATTAGTGGATTAATAAATTATAAGGTGACCGAGTTGTATGACTATTTTTTGGCCCAAAATGTATGTCCGAGTGTATGTCTGTTTTCACTCGGGTCGACCTGCTATCAAATGGAGTTACTAAATTATAAACTATCACTTATTTTTTATGGAATTGTAAAATGTCACTTGTTACATTAATAATACCATGCTTGCATTCTGTTACTTAGATGTGCACATGAACATCTGGGGACCTAACTCGTCGACCTATATCACTCTTTTCTTGGCACTAAACTAGCCTAGTTGTATGACACTTTTTTCGCCCAAAACGAGTGTCCTTATATGGAGTTACGTACTTATGGTTGTTATATTTAGGGAAAACACGCACTTATACTTGTTACATTATCAATACCATACTTAGTTTCCGTAACTTGAATCTGAGCATTAACGTTTGGCGACCTAGCTGACCGACATACTTATATGGCTCTTTTCATCTGGCCGAGTTATCCAAGGTTTATGACTATTTTTCGCGCAAAACCAATGTCCGAGATGTATGGCTCTTTTCTATCTGGTCGAGCTATACTTATATTGAGTCACGCACTTATACATGTTACATTATTAATACCATGCTTGCTTTCTGTAACTTGGATCTGAACATTAATGTTTAGGGACCGAGCTTGCCTAGCTGTATGACCGAGTTGTATGGCTATTTTCCCTCTGGCCGAGCAGCCTTATATGGCTCTTTTCCTTGCGGATAATTTTTCTTATATCTCACCTTCCCCAATTTTCTTTTGTATTTGGCTGATCCAAATCGAGTGGGCCACCAAGGTAGCATTCTATGTCTGTTTCCATGCATCACTTCTACCCGACCAGGGTTTCAGGCAAAGAAAATTAACAGTTTATATAATAAAAATCAGCATTCAAAGTACAAATGACTGAATAAACATCCGAAAATACAGTAACCATCCTGAACACCAAGTATTTTAAACAATATGATGAAGAGAAATACTAAACAAACGAAAATCGATATCTTCTACTTTTTTTGGTGGTGGTGTCCAATATTCTGCAAGCAGAAATTTAGATGGAAATCCCTCTGTTTGATGCCTTCAATATTATTCTTCATTTTTTCATGATCGGCCTTAATTTTAGAAATTTCTCCCTCCATTTGAGCAAGTTTGATTTGATTATGAGCCATATTTGAAGGATTATTATCAACAACAGTGCAGGCCTCATCTAGCCACTTGAAAAACCCACATGATCTCTCAAATCCCTATGAGAAAAGAGATTACAAGTAACTGAGTTACATTTCTATTGTTATGATTAAGGTAAAGGACATAAATTGAACAGTTTTTTCACCTTGAAATTGCCACATCAAATAAACTTTCTTCCTCTTGTCTTTGTTGTCTTTGAAGTCAATATTAGAGCTAGAAACCCGTACCAACATTTTTGGGAGGAAGGGATTGTGAGTTCAAATGTGGAGTTTGCGATAGATAAGGATGAGCTTTGTAAACCTTTGATCATGGCCATTTCTCTTTTTCTTTGATGGAGTTGATAGAGTATTCAGACAAGAACAGAGACTATTAAGGGGAGCAAAGTAGAGTTGGAGTGGGTGCTATGAAATCATGAGGTCATAGAGTTAATGAAGCTGATTCGATTGAGTAAAAGTTAGATAACAATAGTTTAGGTTTAAATTAACCACAAGTTAAGTTTCTTGTAACTATAGTTTAGGTTTAGGGTTTAGTTAATTACTCAAGTAAAAATAAAAAGATGATGAACATAATCACAATCCTACATTATAGATAAATTAAAATAATAATATGATCAGTGATATTTATAATAACTCGATATATATAATACATATATCTTGTATAATGTTTTATTTCAGTTAATTTGATATTTCATAATGTTTGACTGATACCGAACACGATATGGTTTAATTCGTAATGAGGTTTTACCAATTCGAATGAATAGGTTACTAATTGTTAACATAATGTATGTATAATCTTTCGTTTCAAAGTTACAAAATAGTATTACGATTGTCATTACCATGTCATAAATAAAATTAATCATTATTAATTTTTGTATACGATATATACTAAATGAGTTATTAAGAAAATAATACATCATATTTTCATTTATTTGTATTGATAAGAACTATGTATATATATTAAAGGAGTTATTATGAACATCATATACTTTAAGTAAGTTAATATACACATTACCATGAATTATTGTTATTAATGACACGGTAAATACAATTATAATACTATTTTCTGAAGGAAATAAACGATTATGCAATGTATTATTTTAATAATATGATTATATTATTCACAAAATAACTTGTTTTTCGTATAGAAACTAGAATTTCTACTATTTTCTATATATAGCACTTCTAGTACTATATTTACACCCACTTGAATAATTTCTAAGTTTTATTAAATAACTTACTTTTGTTTTAAAGAACTTATTATTTTAAGTCATTTGATATAATATTATGATTATATTATTCACAAAATAACTTGTTTTTCGTCTAGAATCTGGAATTTCTACTATTTTCTAATTGCACTTCTAGCACTATAATTTCAATGACTTGAATAATTTCTTTATTTTATCAAATAACTTACTTTCGTTTTAAAGAACTCAATCATTTGATAAAATAACATGATTATATTATTCACAAAATAACTTGTTTTTCGTCTAGAAACTATAATTTCTAATATTTTCTATATATTGCACTTCTAGCACTATAATTTCAATTACTTGAATAATTTCTATATTTTATCAAATAACATACTTTTTCGTAAAGAACATATTATTTTCAATCATTCGATATAATAATATGATTATACTATTCACAAAATAACATGTGTCTTGTCTAGAAACTAGAATTCCATCTATTTTCTATACATCACACTTCTAGCACTATATTCCAAGGATTCATATAATTCTAAATTATATCAAATAACCCACTTTTGTTTAAAAGAACTTATTATTTAAGTCATTTGATATAATAATATGATTGTATTACTCATAAAATCACTTTTTTTCGTCTAGAAACTATAATTTCTATTATTTTCTGTATATTGCACTTCTAACACTATCATTTAAACGACTTGAATAATTTCTATATTTTATCAAATAACTTACTTTTGTTTTAGAGAACTTATTAGCTTAAGTCATTTGATATAATAATATGATTATATTATTCGCAAAATAACTTTTTAATGGTCTAAAAATTATCATATCTACTATTTTCTATATATTGTACTTCTGTCACTATAATTTCAATTCCTTGAATAATTTTTATATTTTATCAAATAACTTACTTTTTTCATAAGAACTTATTATTTTCAATCATTTGATATAATAAAGTGATTATATTATTCACAAAATAACTTGTTTTTCGTCTAAAGGAGTTCCGTCCATTTCTATATATTGCACTTCGAGCACTATAATTCCAAGGACTTAAATAATTTATGAATTTTATCAAATAAATTACTTTTGTTTTAAAGAACTTATTATTTTAAGTCATTTGATATAATAATATGATTTTATTAGCAGCTCCTTCTTTTGTCCAGTAACCATTCTGAGTTATTCACAAAATCACTTGTTTTTTGTCTAGAAACTAGAATTTCTACTATTTTCTATATTTTGCACTTCTAGCAATATAATTTCAATGTCTTGAATAATTTCTATATTTTACCAAATAAGTTACTTTTGTTTTAAAGGAACGTATTATTTTAAGTTATTTTATATAGTAATATGATTATATTATTCACAAAATAACTTATTTTTCATCTTGAAACAATAATTTCTAATATTTACTATATATTGCACTTCTATCACCATAATTTCAATTACTTGAATAATTTCCATATTTTATCAAATAACTTAATTTTTTCATAAAGAACTTATGATTTTCAATCATTTGATAAAATAATATGGTTATATTATTTACAAAATAACTTGTTTTTCGGTTAGAAACTATAATTTCTACTATTTTCTATATATTGCACCTCTAGCATTATAATTTCAATTACTTGAATAATTTCTATATTTTATCAAATAACTTACTTTTTTCATAAAGAACACATTGTTTTCAATCAATCAATCTGATAATGTGATTATATTATTCACAAAATAACTTGTTTTTGTGTCTAGAAATTAGAATTCCGTCTCGCACTTCTAGCACTATAATTATAGTGACACAAATAATTTCTATATTTTATCAAATAAATCACTTTTATTTTAAAGAACTTATTATTTTAAGTCATTTGATATAATAATATGATTATATTGTTCACAAAATAACTTGTTTTTCGTCTAAAAATTATAATTTCTACTATTTTCTAGATCTTGCACTTCTAGCACTATAATTTCAATTACTTGAATAATTTCTATATTTTATCAAATAACTTACTATTTTTATAAAGATCTTCTTATTTTCAATCATTTGATATAGTAATGTGATTATATTATTCACAAAATAACTTGTTTTTCATATAGAAACTGGAATTGTAGATCACATTAAATCATGGATTCTAAACACTCTTAAAATTTGTAATTTCTTCATAAGAATTAAAATTAATGGCAGTAAATCACCTTTATAAATGGAAGATTAACACAAAAATAAACAATAAAATTTCGCTAATTTTATTTAGGGTTTTGAGTGGATTGTAAAAGTTAAATACAGAACAAGTCAAACTTTTTGTGGTTAAATTTGCACTAAATATCTGCTTTTCAAATGAATTGTAAACAAAAAAGTTAATTTTTTTTAGATGTAATATTTAATTAAAAAAACAAAAACAATTTAAGGGGTTAAATTAATACTATATACATTATAAATGTATTGTAAACAAAACAAAAAAAAAAAAAAACATTACTTTTTAGTTGGATGTATAATTTGGCACTAAATATCTACTTTAAAAATCAATTGCATGACGTTAACTTAAAACTAAATATCTAATTCTTATATGAATCATAAACAAAAAAAAAGATTAATTTTTAGTTGGATGTAAAATTTAATGAGGAAAAAACATTATAAGGGTTGTCTTAGCACTAAATATCTATCTATTCCTAAACAACTAAACAAATAAATAAAAACTTAATTGTTGTATCATTTTTTCAGTAGGAAATAAAATTTAATGGAAAAAAATTTAGTGGTGATCTTTGCACAAAATATTTATGTTAGCCCTAAGGGAATTATTACTTATAATTTTGATTATGATTAACATATGTTTGTGTGAGTATTTAGCTAACCTTTCATAGAACAAAAGAAGCACTTTTGAAGTCTCAAGTCTACATTCTCAAAAAGCAAAAGATCTTGGTAATGAAGGCAAAATGAAGGAGAAAAGACCAAGCCATTCCAAGAAAGTCATTGAAGACATTGAAGACTTATGTCTAAGTTAGGGGTGTGCTAAGGTAACTCTTTGTAAAACTTCCTAACTTTCATCTTTGATTAATGATTATATGTGAAGCTCCGTTGACAATTTTCTCAATATAAACTTTTTTTCAAATCTAAGTATTCTTGATAGAATTTTTTATGCTTTTGAAAGGTAGTCTATGTCTAAAAAGAGTATTAAGAATACATGTCTTTGGAAGTTCTTCCCTTAAAAACACTGGCTGTAAAAATTCTGAAAATCGGCCATCCGGTTTTAGAACGGGTCATCCGATTTTTTCTAAGTGTAGAAAAAATCAGTCGCCCGACTTTTTGCAGGGAAGTCCGAATCTTTCTGTTTCAGAACCGGTCGTCCGATTTTTCTATTTACTGTAAAAAATTATTACCGTTACACAGGGTGCAACGGTCATTCTTTTTAAGAAAGTATATATAGACTTTTTTTACCAGCCAAAATGCAAAAAGTTTGATGAAATACTTATTGAGATCATTTAAGACTCTTAAAGAGCTTTAAAGCACATTTATTTCAAACACTTTCAATCTCAAACAAACATCTTCTTGAGCTTCATTGTTGATCTTCATCAAAGAAGAAGAAAAGAGGAGCTCGTAGAAACATTCCATTGAGTTGTATATTCTCTTTCTCAAGCTCAAATTGGTAACGTTGTTCTTAAACTTATCTCTTTCTCTTATTGATATCAAAGGTTTGTGTTGAAAAACCCCTTAGGTAATCCTTTGATTTATATTGTGTTGTGAATTGAGGTTGTGTGCAAAACCCTTATAGGGTGATCCTCAAATTTGTATTTGGTGTATATTGTATTTATAGTGGATTTGGAAAATCCTTGGGTGTTGGCTCAAGGTAGTGGATGTAACTCTTTGAGAGAGTGAACCACTATAAATCATTGTGGTTTTCTTTCTAAGCTTCTTACCTAATTATCTTAACCACAAAATTTTGTTTGGTTCGGAATTTTATTAAAAAGAGTTTTATGTGAATGAACTGTATTATGTTATGAATTAATTGTATTATGTTGAGATGATATATGAGTTTTATGCTAATCTCCATAAGGGAAGAATTGAAAGAGTGGATGATATTCCTCACCAATGGGTATTAAGTAGGATTGGAGGTAGAAATATTACATTTAATGGTAGGTTGTTAAATCACATTTTTGGAAACTCCTCAAGACGGAATAAGATTCTACACTAAGAACAAGAAATGTTTTGATCAAAACTTATATAGTGAAAGGCGTTTTGAGGAAATTTTCACTAGAGGAGAAGTTTTGAAGAGGCATGATGATAGGAATGTTAATAAGCTTGATGTATATGGAAGATTGCTTCATCAATTGATCTCTAACATCATTATTCCTAATGTTGGGCATAAATCATCTATCACCAACATACACTCATTTGTGATGCTAGCCTTACACGAACATAGGAGGATGAATTTTAGGTATATAGCTATAGAGCACATGCTAGCCACACAATCCTCCTCAACCAAATACTTTCCTTATGGATGTTTCATCACCAAAAGCTTTCAATACTTTGTGATCAATTTGGTTGGCATAGTGGCCACATTGGTCATGGCAAGATCTACAATCAACAAACCTTCAAAAGAATGGGGTTTGAGAAAAATGAAGAAGGGGCATTCATACGAGGTGGACAAGAAGGTGATGACGATGATGAGGAAGATGATGATGAAGACCAAGAAGGTGTGAATGTGGAAGAAGAAGAAAGTGAAGAGGAAACAGAGGCTGAAATCCATAGAAGAGAAACAAGACAAAAGAAGAGACAAGAAAGAATAGAGGAAGACTCATCTTCGGGGAGTATGAGTCAACTAATGAACATGATAGCCTCTCTACAAACTTCAATAAACACTCGGTTTGATGCATTCGACGGTCGCTTTGAGGTTTTGGATGGGAAAGTCTCCAACGTTCATGAAAGGCTTGATGCATTGGATCACAAAATGACTGACACACAAGAACGGGTTATGAGACTCGAGCAAGGAGAAGGAGATAGAAATGATTGAGATCTTTTTTTTTTAAAACCCTCTCCATTTTTCTTTTTTTTTTCTATGACTCTTTTCAAACTCATTATGTTTTTCTCTTAATGTTATGCTTTTTTTTGTCTTAATATATGTCATCTTTATTTACTTTTGATGTCCTAAGTGATCCATTTGTTGCTACTTTCTGTTGCTTTGACTCTTTTGTTATGGACTTCATGATGATAACCTAATATTGAAAGTCCAATTGCTACCTCTTCTATGATTCCTTGATATTTCTCTCCTAAGGTCCTTTTTGATTTATGACAAAAGGGGGAGAAAATAGTGCAAGATGTAAGGGGGAGAAATTGTTATATGATGATATATGTTGATGTTTAAGTTAATGATGCTTTTCTTGTTTATGCCTTGTTGGTGTCTTAGTATTTCTTATACTTTGTGGAGTGCTATATAATGATTCTTGCACCCTTTGGGCTATTTGGCTTACTTTGGACTTGTCATCTTCTTTAGCCATAATTGATATAAAGCATGCCTTTAGGAGGAGCTATCTCTCTCTTATGGTGATTGTTGTGCTTTGCTCTCATTATTGATCCTTTTGAAGCATCACCATACTTTTACTCTTGCTCTTTTGTTCTTCTTGCATATGTGTTTGTCATAATCAAAAAGGGGGAGATTGTTAGCCCTAAGGGTATTATTACTTATGATTTTGATTATGATTAATATATCTTTGTGTGAGTATTTAGCTAACCTTTCATAGAACAAAAGAAGCACTTTTGAAGTCTCAAGTCTACATTCTGAAAAAGCAAAAGATCTTGGTGATAAAGGCAAAATAAAGGAGAAAGGACCAAGCCATTTCAAGAAAGTCATTGAAGACATTGAAGACTTATGTCTAAGTTAGGGGTGTGCTAAGGTAACTCTTTGTAAAACTCTCTAACTTTCATCGTTGATTAATGATCAAATGTGAAGCTCCATTGACAATTTTCTCAATATAAACTTTTCTTAAAATCTGAGTATTCTTGATAGAATTTTTTATGCTTTTGAAAGGTTTTCTATCTCTAAAAAGAGTATTAAGAGTACATGTCTTTGGAAAGCTCTTCTCTTAAAAAAACTAGCTGTAAAAATTCTCAAAATCGGCCATCCAGTTTTAGAACCGGTCGTACGATTTTTTCTAAGTATCTGATTTTTTCTACGTACAGAAAAAATCTTCCAGGACAAGTTCGAATCTTTTTGTTTCAGAACCGGTCATCCGATTTTTCTGTTTTACTGTAAAAAATTATTACCGTTACAAAGGGTGCAATGGTCATTTTTTTAAGAAACTATATATAGACCTTTTTTATCAGCCAAAATGCAAGAAGTTTGGTGAAATACTTATTGAGATCATTTAAGACTTTTAAAGAGCTTTAAAGCTCATTTATTTCAAACACTTTCAATCTCAAACAAACATCTTCTTGAGCTTCATTATTGATCTTCATCAAAGAAAAAGAAAAGACGAGCTTGTAGAAACATTCCATTGAGTTGTATATTCTCTTTCTCAAGCTCAAATTGGTAACGTTGTTCTTAAACTTATCTCTTTCTCTTATTGATATCAAAGGTTTGTTTTGAAAAACCCCTTAGGTAATCCTTTGATTTATATTGTGTTGTGAATTGAGGTTGTGTGCAAAACCCTTATAGGGTGATCCTCAAATTTGTATTTGGTGTATATTGTATTTATAGTGGATTTGGAAAATCCTTGGGTGTTGGCTCAAGGTAGTGGATGTAACTCTTTGAGAGAGTGAACCACTATAAATCTTTGTGCTTTTCTTTCTAAGCTTCTTACTTAATTGTCTTAACCACAAGATTTTGTTTGGTTTGGAATTTCATTAAAAAGAGTTTTAGAATTCTTTCTCAAACAAAATTGGAGGTTTATCTTTTAATTTACAAAAGCTTTTCAAAAATTAGCCAAAAACCTTATTCAAACCCCCCCCCCACCCCCCCCGCCCAAAGGTTTTTCAATTTAATTTATAAATTAATTGTAAAAGAACCTACTCATTGAAATTAATATTGTAAAAAATCTAGTCATTGTCGTAAAGCATAGATTTTTTGTTGGATGTAGAATTTAACCAAAAAAAAACATCTTAGGGGGTTAAATTGGCAGTAAATATATGCTTTATGAATGAGTTGTAAACCAAAAAATAGGGAAAGAAGCCTAACTTTTAGTTGGATGTAAAATTTAAGTGGAAACACATTTTAGGAGGTTAACTTGACTCTAAATTTCCACTTATCAAATGAATAGTAAACAAAAAAACTTAATTTTTATTTTGATGTAAAATTTAAAGAATAAAAACATTTTATGGGTTGTCTTGGAACTAAATATCTATTTATAAGTAAAATGTTAACAAGAAGAATAAAAAGGTAAATAAACATGTTAGGGTTTCCGCATATCGAATAACAAATTTTGGGTTAACTTTGTACTAAATATCTAATTTATAAATTAATTGTAAAAGAAACCTATTCACTAAAATTAACTTCTAGTGTGATGTAAAATATATTTGAGGGAAAAATATTACATCTGAGTGGAAAAAATCGGCCTTAATTTCATTAACAAAACCCTAAAATTAATACTTACATTATAAGTGAATTGAAAACCAAAAAAAAAAAAAAAGAAATTGTTTTCATAAAGCGTAGTTTTTAGTTGGATGTAGAATTTAGCGGGAAAAAACATTTTAGAGGGTTAAATTGGCCATAAGTATCTACTTTATAAATGGGTTGTAAAAAAAAAATGAGGAAAAAAGCCTAACTTTTGTTGGATGTAAAATTTAAATGGAAAAACATTTTAGGAGGATAACTTGACATTAAATATCCACTTCTTAAATGAATTGTAAACCAAAAAAAAAAAAAAAACTTAATTTTCATTTTGATGCAAAATTTAATGAATAAAAAGATTTTATGGGCTATCTTGGAATTAAATATCTATTTATAAATAAATTGTTAACAAAAAAATAAAAAACTAAATAAGCCTTTTAGGGTTTCCGCGTATCGAATAAACCTCCATTAACACATAACAGAAATAACCCCACTATGCACATGCCCAATACAATAAATGCTTTTGAATCGTTGCATCTTCATCGCTATAAAACGCACCCTTATCATCATAACCTTCAAACCTGTTTTACTATGACTCAACTTCGTGCTGCTCGTGCTCCCTTTCTTATAAGCTTGCTTAGGGAGTTACATGGCATTATCTGCCATTACCCTCATGACAACCAGACTGTAGCACTGTGACTTCCATTGTTGTGCTTTTGGGTTGTGCCGTCTGGTATTGTGTCCAAAAAAATGTAAACTTTATGACGTTCTGCACCATGTTGCTCATCTACCTTACCTTTTTTGAAGAGCAAAGCCCTTACGATCTTTACTACGACCCGTACTACAAAGTCGTCAATCCCCTTATTGCCGAACAAATGCATTACCAATACTCCAGGTACATCCACCCATAGCGTCTGCATTTTTTTGGCTTCTTATTTTCCAAAATGAGACGTTGGCCACAAATCCTATACTGCAACCTCATCGACGATGATGCGAACACTGTGTTAGCTTACATCAACTTGGCCCTACCCGACAACACTTTATTATTTCAAGATGGCTATGTGGTTCTTGATGATGATAGCAAGATTTAGTATTGCTTTGGCTATGCCATATCTTGCTGGCGCCTGCCACTCATCTGACACAGAACCAATCGGCGTTCTTTCCATGAACATGGGAGGGTATCTTTTGTAATAGTGATGGTTATTGTATTTTTTTTACTATGTGTGTCCTTTGTTTTTATTGCAATGAACTTATCACTCCCCAAAAAAATTCTTAGTGAGCTATTGAGCTAGCTCTACGTCACCTATTCAAAATCTACACATTTCTTAGCTTGGTGAAGATGCAAACGTAAAAATGCCAACTCCACTTCAAATAGAATGATCAAAATGCAAGATATAATAACGCACAATGGACAAGTGGCGAGCTCATGACGGTGCACCTAGATAGCTTAGGATATACGTGTCAAAAGATAGGAAGGTAACGCATCACAACTACTGCTGTAATTGCAAACCCAGTAAATGTTTCTTTGAACACAGCTACGAGGGTAGCCTGTCCAGTATTAATGGTTAATTTATTTTTTTTTTGCAAATTATAATTTCCAAAAATAAAATAGATTCTGGTATTCTCTCATCAGATACTCAATTCCAACTTGTGAACTAAATATAATGGAGGGAAATCACATTTTCGAATTAGGAGGCGAGCTGATGTTGAATGATGGTAGCGTTGAGGAAGGCGAGCTAAGAGAAGGACAGAAAGACTTGACATATTCCACTTGTTTTGCTGAGTATGAAGGAAGCAACGATGCTGAAGAACTCCAAGAACCGAGAGGCCGAGAAATAGAGCAAGTACTCCCTATAAGAATTGGTAAATACTTCAACAACATGGACGAGTTTTTTTATTCATATCAGGCGTAAGCAAAAAGTAAGGGTTTTAGCGTTACTAAAAAATCTGATTTGAAAGGAACCGGTCCTTTTAGAAAATATCAAACTATTAGTTGGGATAAATGTAGAAAAGCTAGCACTTACAAACTGTTAAAGAGGATAGAATGCCCTGCTCGTATTTATGCAATTTAGAGAGATAATGGAATGTGGCAAGTCTCAAAGGTTGTGGAAGAACACAATCACGAATTACATCCATCTATGTCCAGGTTTATGCTTGCTCATAGAAGTGTGAATTCTAATATGAAGCGGAAACTGGAAATGCACGACAAATTAGAATTTTGGAGGTACAAGATGGAGGACCGGACAAATTAGAATGTCTACCTACAAATTGCAGGACTATTTCCAGAAGGTTAAACATTGGAGCTGGGGATGCTGATTGCATAAATAGTATGTTCCTTAGAATGTATCAAAAGAATAACGATTTCTTCCATTTGATTCGCATGGATGATGAAGGTAGGCTAGATAGTGTTTTTTGGGTACAACATCGAAGTAAAGTAGCTTATGAAGAGTTAAATTACGTGGTTTTTCTCGATTCAACGTATCTTGCTAACGGATACAAGATTCCATTTGTAACTATTGTTGGAGTAAACTATCATGGCCATTATTTTTAAGCATAGAGAAGCATGGCGAGCAGGAAGTTAGAAAACACTTTGTGAATCTGAAATAACTTTAATTTATTGTAAAAAATGAAGGAGAATACGTGTGAGAAGAATAGTCAATTGTAAGGTCGCAAGGTGAGCAGTAAGTCCAATCTTCATGCTAGCGAGCTCATTAGCTCGATGTTATAAATGAACTTGCAACTAACTTTATTTTACTAAGAGAAAGTGAAGGAGAAGATAATGAATGGTGTGGCGATGTGCAAATTATACCATACATTCAGTTATACTTTGCATGGTATAATCACTTATTAAACGAGGTTGTTTTTGTGTATATACTTCATTGTATTAGTTTCAAACTCACGCGCCTGATAAGACCTCCTTGTTTTGCACGATTTCTTTTCCTTTCAATAATTGTCTTTATCAATTCACTAAATTTCTTGTGATTTTCTGCTATTTTCATTCAATTTATAATTGATTATTGTGTACAACATTGTGAAATTAATGAAGAATTGTGAAGAAACTAATATTATGTTGTTAGCTTTTGTTGAGGAGTTCAATTGTGATGTTATCAATCGTTCTTCATATATTGATGATGATGCTTCTAGAATGCGTGGAAGAAGGAGTTACAGGTAACACATTGTTGATTTTCGATTTGTTTTGTTGTTTAGTGTTTGTATGTGTTTGAATGTACGTGTGTTCAATTAACAATGTTGAGTTCTTCAACTAAGACTGCCTGGTTTTTCAACTAGCAGTGTCTATGATTTATGGACAGTAGAACTTCAAAGTTTTTATTTTTGTTTGTATATTTAGATGATTTAGTCATTTGTTTTATTTTTAAATTTTTTTGTTTAAATCATTATTTTTAATTATAATAAAGCTGGTAATTGTTTCATTATAGTTTATTATGTAGTTGAATATCTGTAGTTAATAGTGACAACTTTTATACATTAGAGTACCTAGTTTTATGAATAGGAGTGCCTAATTTTTTAACTATGAATGCGTATGTTTATTACCATTGGAAACTTTGTATTTTCTCGTTTGTTGCATCTCTTAGATGCTTTTTGTTGGTTTTTATGTAATTATTTTGTGTTGTTTTTGGTTTGAACTTATTTTTTAGTAGTGCATACTTTATAAGTTGGAGTGCCTACTTTCATAAGTAAGAGTGCCTACTTTTATATGTGACAGTGCCTAGTTTTGAACTGATAGTACATATGTTTATTGCCATTGAAAACTTTATGTTTCCTTGATTGTTGATTTTTTTATGCTTTTTGTTCTTTTTTGAACATTTTTATTTAGTAGTGCATACCTTTAGAAGTGAGAATGCCTACTTTCATAGGTGAGAGTGCTTACTTTTATAGCTGACAGTGCCTACTTGTTTCTGTTGCATTTATTTACATATTTTATGCGTTTAATCTTTGTTTTAAAGTAACAATGCCAAGTTTTATAACTAGAAGTGCCTAGTTTTGTAAATAGAAGTGCCTACTTTTAAAACTAACAGTGCCTACTTTTAATATTAATAATCCCAAGTTTTATAAATAGAAGTGCCTAGTTTTAACAATAAGAGTGTATACTTTTAAATCCAGTTGTTGTTAAAACATCAATTGAAGATTCATTGGTTGGAAGTATTGTTTCATCTGAAGAAGATGCATTCAAATTGTACAATGATCATGTGTTCAGGTTGGGGTTTAGTGCTCACAAGTGAAATCAAAAGTTCAAGGCAGGATGTAAGACGAAGTACTTGAAGCAGTTTTATTGCCACAAACAAAGGATGAAGTATGATAAAGGGAAGGGGGAAAAGGCATAAACTAAAGTTGATTTTCGTACGGGTTGCAAGGCGATGATTGAATTTTGGTTTAATGACGAGGGTGGTTGGATAGTTAGAAGACATGATGTTAGTCATAATCATGATTTTTTTTATGTGAATCAGAGGCACTTTATGTGTTCTCATAGACGAGTTACAAAGAATAATGCTGGTTATCTTCAAAAGTTGAAGGATAATGGGGTGTCCATTACTGCTGGGCTAAGGGTTTCAAAGAAGCAGGTTGGAGGTTCATTGTTTGTTGGCTTTACGTCAAAGGATGCGTATAATATTCTACGATCAAAGAATTTGGATGGGGGGACGCGAATTCACTTATATAGATATTTAGACAGGGGAACGAGAATGAAGATGATTTCTACTTTAATTTTTGAGGTTGACAGTGATTGCTCATTATGTTGTTTCTTTTAGAGGGATAGTAGGATGAGGCGTGAGTATGAACTTTTTGGTGATTTGTTGGTGCATAATACGATATATTGTATGAACAAGTATGAGATGATTTGCGGCCCGTTTGTAGAGGTGGATAATCACTATAGGAATGTTATGTTTGGTTGTGGATTCTTGAAGAATGAGAAAACGTCTTTCATATAGTTGTTCAACATCTTCTTGAAGTCTATGGGAGATAAGTATCCTATTACATTGATGGCCGACCAGTCCGCTGCTACGGCTGCTTCATTGGTATAGTTTTCCCAAGTACGCGACATTGGTTGTGTATTTGGCATATTATGGAATATTCAAATAAGCATATTATCGGGTTAAATTCAAAACAAGACTTTGTCAAGCTCTTTAATCATGTATTGAAGGACACAGATATGGTATCTGAATTTGAGTTTCATTGGAATAGGTAATTTATTCCTTTTTTATGTTTCAGTATGCAGTAGTGCCTAGTTTTCCATATGAGAGTGCCTACTTTTATGTGTGTCAGTGCCTACTTTTATATGTATCAGTACATATCCTTATAAACGTTTTCACTGTAAGGCATTCATTGTATTAAATGTAGGTATTCTCAGTTATAAAACTAGGCATTCCTAGCTTAAAGCCTAGGCATTTCCAGTTTTCAAACTTTGGTATTCAAAAGTTTTATAACAAAAATGCCTATTTTTAGAACTACGCATTCTGAGGTTTAAAATTAGGCATTCCTAGCTCTAAAACTTGGCATTCTTAGCTTTAAACTAGGCATTCCCAGTTTTCAAACTTTGGCATTCCAAAGTTTTAAAACTAGGAATTCTTAGCTTAAAACTAGGCATTCCTAAAATTTTAAAACTATAAATGCCTAGTTTTAGAACTAAGCATTCTTGGTTTTTAAACTTGACATCTTAGCTTTAAAACTAGGCATTCTCAAATAGACATACTTGTTTTACATATATGTTCTTATTTTTCACTCTTTTTGCTCAAATATGTGTGCATACTTTTATAATTAAGAGTTCCTACTTTGTATAACTGATAGTGCCTAGTTTTATATATGATAGTGTCTAGTTTTATATATGACAATGTCTAGTTTTATGAATGACGGTGCCTAATTTTATAGCTTACAATGCCTACTTTTTATAACTAATAATGCATATTTTTATAACTTAGGATGGCTAGTTTTTCAAATGTTGGTATATTTGAGAGTGTTTTTATGTGATAGGGATGTGTTCTGTAATTTGTGATTACTTTTATAAAAAATAATGCCTAGTTTTACATCTAAGAGTGCCTACTTTGTAATTGACAATGCCAACATCCACAAGTATATACGTATTCATTTTCTTATATGAAATTGGTACGTTTTTAGTTTTGATCCTGCAGTTTGATGGATAAGTTTCGTTGCCACAATGACAGTTAGTTAAATAGGTAGTACTATTTCAAGGAGAAGTGGCGCCCAGCTTTTAGTAAGGATTTCTTTTCTGAGGGTGTACTATCATCTCAGAGGAGTGAGGCAACTAACCATGCTATTTTCAGGAGGCTTTCAAAAATAACTACATTTTGCGATTTTTATCGGATATTTGATGAAGTTGTTTATGAATGAAAGAGCAATGTAAACATGCAATATTTTTGTTGTAAGGAAGGGTCTGTTGAGATGATGGTCACTGAATCAAGATTGTTGAAGCATGCTAATGAAGTATATACTATTGGGACATACGGGTTTTTTGAATAAGAGTTTATAAAATTTCCGAAGTACTGCCAAGGCTTGTGGTATGCAATGAGGGCAAGTATGTGTACGAGATTTGGCGTCCTGATATAACTGCCTTGAGACATACAATTGCCTATAATGAGAGCACGTTAAACATTTCATACATATGTAAGATGTTCAATGAAGTTGGGATTCTTTGCTCTTATTCCTTGTGTATCTTCAATATTCTTTGTGTTCAAGCTATTCCAAATAGGTATAGTTTGAAGAGATGGACAAAGGACATTATTTAAGTTTGGGCAGTAGCAGTGTTGGTGATGTAGGGAAAGTTAGCAAGAAGGATATTGCTGGTTACAGTGCTTGCAGAAGAGAAATGTTAAGGAAGTTTTAAGATTTCATTTCCGCTAGTGAATTGAACATAAATGCTTGGAAATACGCAGAAGAAGGGTTTAGGATGATGAAGGACAAGATCGCTTATGAAGTGGGACCGTATTATGTCGATAACTCAGAGAATGAAGTTAAGGAGAACGTAATATAAGGGGAAGAAGGGCGTTGTTGAGATAAAGTACAATCAAGCAAGGGGTAAGAGAAAGAGTGCTTTGATGCATGCTTCAAGAATTAAAACAGCTGTCTAATTATCTATGAGCAATGAAGTTTTGGGGAGGGGATTGAATTTTACAAGTAGCAAATGTGAGATTAGTTTAGGACATCAAACTATGGCAATATAGAACATTTAGATGGTTTTGCAGCAATTCATAATTTTCATGTAAAATTTGTAATTCCATTACTTTATGTCTTTTAATTATATTTTAATTTTTAATTTTTATGGGATTCGATGTTATTTGTATGTCGAATGTTTATGTAAATATGTGTCCCTACTTTTATAGATAATAGTGCCTAGTTTTTGAACTGACAGTGCTTAGATTTAAAACTAGAAGTACCTAGTTTTAAAGATATGGATGACTAGTTTTACCGTTGGAATGCATTGTTTTAGAGTTAGGAATGCCTTGTTTTACAGTTAGGAACGACAGCATTAGAATTAGAAGTACCTAGTTTTAGATGTGACAGTGCTTAGTTTTTGAACTGATAGTGCATAATTTTATAACTCAGAGTGCCTAGTTTTATGAATTGGACTTCTTAGTGTTAGAACTTAAAGTGCCTACTTTCATGGTTTATTCTTTTAACATATGTAAATTCATGATAATCCTGATAATATTTCATGATAAAACTAGGAATGCCTAGTTTTAACACTAGGAATGTCTAGTTATTAACTGACAGTGACTAGTTTTATCATTGACAATGTTGACTTTTTACAAGTAAGACTGCATACTTTATTAAGTAAGTTTTCATTCATCATTCTTGATTTTCAAGTTTTATTGGTTTAACATGTCTTGCGAATTCATGATAAAGTTGGTAATGTTCTATGATAGAAGATTTAAAACGTTATTGTAGTACAAAGATTGAAAAATGTCTTTGAACTGAAAGTGCCTAGTTTTCAAGCTAGAGGCGCCTAGTTTTAAAGATATGGATGCCTAGTTTTAGAGTTCGGAATGCCTTGTTTAGAGCTTGGAATGCGTTGTTTTACTTTTAGGAATGCACAGTTTTAGAATTAGAAGTGCCTAGTTTTTGAACTGATAGTGCTTAGTTTTATAAATTGAACTTCTTAGTGTTAGAACTGAAAGTGCCTATTTTCATGGTTTATTCTTTTAACACGTGCAAATTCAAGATAATCCTGGTAGTATTTCAATATAAAACTACGAATGCCTAGTTTTAAAGCTAGGAATCCCTAGTTATATAACTAATAGTGCCTAGTTTTATAGCTATAAATATAAAGATTTAAAACATAATTGTAGTACAAAGATTGAAAAATGCATTTCATTTTCATTTCAAATATTGTATCATACAACTATAAATATTTCAGGGATGTTAGTTCTTGTAGAAGTTTGTTGCTGCATTTTGTACATTCTCCCTTTGATCATTAATTTTAGACATGATGATTGTATACATATATTTTAATCTAAGTCTTGATAGAATACTTGGGTCTTTTTTTGATTTGGCCAGTAGTGGATCCCTACTTGAACTTCATTGCCCCTTATACATCTCAATATATCGTATGCAATAGATGTCACAATCTACAAAGTTGTCTCTAATTTTCCAAATCATCATCCTCACCTCTACTTTGGATCTCATAACATTTTTGTGGTTGACGAATGACCCCTCATGCCTTGATAAATATCGTTTCATGGCCTTTTTCTATCAATCACAAGGATGCATGTAAGTTAGTTTTTTGGTTAAAAGATGATTATATATAATTGTTTATTATGTATAATGACTTACGAAGAACATTATGATGCCTGGTACTTGTTTGTTGTTGTTAACCCCTTTGGCAATGGCCTGTTGTCAATTACTTCTACACTTATGTCAATTGAGTTTAGAACAACAAGGTAGAAGCGTTCTGAAAGTACCCCGTGGAAGAATAGCTACAATTTGCACAAAACTCAAATCAGTGTACAATACCAAGTTATATAGGAAGAAATCATAGTGTAATTAATAAGATTACTTACAAGTTCAGCATCTCAGCAATAATCATCACTAATTCCAGAAATTTTAAGCTACAAGTTGATTCAATCTATAAAGTTTTTGTACCGTATTTCTTCTACCAATGATTTACCGTAACTTCCAGCCAAAGGAATTGTAATATCTTGGTGTAAGAAAAAAAAGGAAGTTGGTTGTTGTCTTGCTGAAAACATATTAGAGAGTATTAGATTAATGTAATGAAACTTATGAAGACATTTGAAGAGAAAATAATTCTCCTAGGCTTATCATACTTGGGTCTTTTTATGATCTAATTCAAATGCATTGCCCATGCTTCGAGAAGATTATGTTCTATATATTGATCGCTCATCATTGACCTTACATCTGACCTTGGGATGCTGCAGATTGTATCATGTGAAGTATGTTCGAATATGATGTTACGGGGAAGAGAATGGGAAAAGAAATAAATATAAATAAATAGATTAAAAGATATATAAAGTTTAATAACAAAAATAAAAATAAATTGATGATGCCTAATTTTATATTTAGGAGTGCCTAGTTGTATAACTGGCAGTGCCTAGTTTCCAAACTAAGAGTACCTAGCTTTATAACTAAGAGTGCCTAGTTTTATAACTAAGAAGCCTAGTTTTATGACTAGGAGCACTAGCTTAGAAACTAGGCATTCCAAAATTTCAAAAACTAGGCACTCTTAGCTTTAAAACTAGATATTCCCAGTTTAAAAACTTTGGTTTTCCAAAGTTTTAAAACTAGAAATGTCTAGTTTTATAACTAGGCATTGTGAATTATAAAACTAGGCATTTCTAGCATTAAAACTAGACATTCCTAGTGTTAGTATATGCCCTAGACCAATTGACTTACATTTATTATTTATGAGGTATGTATTTTGAATTGTATTTTATGTTCTTGGTCATCAAGTATGTGACTTGATAGTAAAACCCTTCTTGCTAATAAAATACTATTCTTGTTTGTCCCTAGTTTTATCACATCTTGTATTATTAAACTAGTATGAAGTTGATTGATGATCAAGTTTTACTGATCACAAATATGAGATATAAAATAAGTTCATAAATACATCTTGAGAATATTGTATTGGACATGAGCCAAAGTAAAGAAGAAATATTGCATGGGTTTAATTCATAATATTTCTTCTTAGTTTTATGTTTGGTTTCCTTTGACCTAATGTTTCTAATGCTTCATGCATGGGGAGAAAATATGTTTTGATATAGTAAAACATCACTTTTAATCAGGTGATTATTATGACCATTGGTTGGGCTATTTTCTTGTCATAGCTTGAATATTAGAGATAGTGAAAGGGATTTGTCCCTCTCTTATTAGAAAGAGATATCCGTAGGCCCCTTGATAAGGAAGACTGGAGAATATGCATAGCCTTTCTAAAATAAGTATTAATAAGGTGTTTACCGGAACAGTCTGCCTGGTGATCAATTAAATAGTTAATTAAGTTTTATAAGGATGACTCGGTCCATGCCTTATACTTAATTAGGATATCGTATGACAAAAGGACTAATTATTAAAACTAATATTAGGTCTCATATCCTTTACTTAACTTCGGTAAGCATAATGTCTTGCTAGAGGCCACTTATGTTTTGTGGATAAATGTCTAGGACATTTTTATTCACCACCAACGTTAAGTGAATCTAAAGAGTCACACGCATAGACGATCTTGTAAGCATGATGTCTACGTTCAATGTATCTAGATTGTGTCCAGATTTGTTGAACGTATACAAATAAGGAATCAGATTCTGGTTTTAATTATTTGGTAAGCTAATAAGTAACTAATTTATTTAGCAAACAAATAAATTGTTCATCCAACCATTGAATGATTATAAGAATAGACGGACGAGATTAAAATTGTCATTAGATGACAATTAGGATTCTGATATTGATAGCTATAAAAGGTTATGTTAACCTTTTCTGCTGCTATCTTCTTGTGATTAAACAAAGCTTTAACCTTAGAACGTTGAGAATTGTATCTTGCCTCTTTCTCTCTCCGAAATTCCAACTTATTAGCAGATAGTTGGGATTCATTGAATAGTTTTTAAATTGTCGAAAGGGCTAGCATCCCGATCGCTTGCAGAGGAGGTCATCACGTGGACACCAGTAGAGGACGAAGCGTAAACAACAGCGCCTCCACACCTAGCAGCATCAAACATTAAGGTAGTTTTCTTTCCAAATCGGTTTTCCTGGTATGTGCGGATCCTGTTGGCGGTTTTTGTAGTTATGTTTCATTATTTTCTTGTCTACGGAATTTCCAACTATGGTATTAGAGCCTCGTGTATACTAGTTTTACTAGTTTTATCTGTTACAGCTTTGATTACATGTGTTGTTTTCAATCGGCCTTATAATGAGGTTTCTGATTTGTGTAATAAACAAACTTAATTGAATTATAAGATTCGCATACATCATATTTTGTTATACATATTAATGCATTTAAATAAACATAATAGTGCTATAGTTAAATTGTTTGGCGTATATAGTATAATCTGTGTAGTTTAAATGTTAAACTAATATGAAGAATCACATAATTTAATGTTTAACTGTTAAACATAATTTCCGGCGGCATGATTATTAGGGTTTATAACGGCAGCAACTCATTCAATGAGTTAGAAAGGAAAATTCGTTTTTCTTTTTGCAGCACTGCCCCCTGAGATCCTCACAAGGGCGCTGCCCCTTGACCCCGTATCCTGACCGTCCAGCGGGACCTCCATTTTCTTCCGGGGACTTCGCCCCGAAAAGCCCTCGTTATTTTTGGCATGTTTCTTTCTATCTTTAGATGCATAGTGCATAGCATGGCCCTTTATCTCTTGTGATTGGTTGGTTTATTTTGTTCATGAGTTGTAATATTTTTAAATACGGCCTGCATGTCGTCGTTTTCATTAATGTAATATTATCAAGCTTTACTAGAATAGGTTTATTCTATTTCCTATTCCTGTGTATGTTTTTCTATCCTATGTAACAAGATCAGAAGGCCAAGACTTTGGAGGTAAGCTCTTGGAGATGAAGACTTACCTATATTGACCTTTGACTTCCATGAGGCTCGTGGGAGTCAATATAGGATTGGGGCCATGCTATGTCACGTTTTATTCTATATATTTATTATGCATGTGATGTTTAGTTTATTTCCTTTTATTTTATTGGACAAATGCTTTATAAAATAATATATATATATATATATAAAAAGAGGAAGGTTTTTGAAACCATACAAAAATTAAGTAGTAAATTGCCTCCCATAATTTTAAGCACTTCTTCATGTCTGGACCATCATTTTGTCTCATTGCCAAAGAAAGAGATAAATAGTTACCTAAACAGGGAAGACGGAAAATGGTGATTTCTATATGCTTGGAATGGCATGATTTAGCTAGGCTATAAAAATGGTTTTGAGCCTAGGGCATCATATGGGATTTTGCTGGGACATATAGATGTAAATCCCATTAATCCATTTTTCTTTAATTATGGGCGTTAAGCCAAAGCTTATTTGTGATTATTATAAAATGGAATTTTTCTACCCACGATTTATATCAAGTGTTGAATATTTTAGGGAAAGTTAATGCTTCATTTATTTATTTTAGTTTGCAAATTCTATGTAGATAATGGCCTCAAACAATTAAAACACCTCATTGCGATCCGTGCTTGAAAAGAATAAGCTTAGTGGGACTAACTTTCTTGACTGGGCATGAAATTTAAGGATTGTCCTTAGACAAGAAAAAAGGCTATCTATACTCGAGAACCCTATCCCTAATCAACGAGCTAACAACGCTCCTAGAGTCGAAAATAATGCTTATAGTAAGCATAAAGATTATTCTAATGATATGACGTGTTGGCTACGATAGAATCTGAGTTGCAAAAGCAATTCGAGGAAGTTGAGGCTTATGAGTTGATGAAACAGCTCAAGGAAATGTTCCTACAACAAGCACGTCAAGAGGGCCACCTTACTACTAAGGCGTTTTATAGCTGCAAAATGACCCCAGGCACTTCAGTTAGTGCTCATGTCCTTAGGATGAAGGGCTATTTTGATCAGTTTGAAAAACTTGGAGCATCTGTTAGTCATGACTTGGCTACTGATATGATCATAGCCTCTTTAACTTCTGAATATGATCAGTTTGTCATGAACTTCAATCTACATAATATGGAAAAGTCCATAAATGAATTGCACGGGATGTTCAAGTAAGCTGAGCAAAACATGAGGACGTGTACTCCTAATGTTCGTATGGTTCAGAAGGGACAGTTCAAGAAAAACAAGGGAAAGGGAAACGTAAAAGATATGGCCAAGAAAGGAAAAGGCAAGCAGAAGCCTAAGCCCAAGGCTAAACCACCAAAGGAAGGGACTTGTTTCCACTGCAATGAACTTAGCCATTGGAAGAGAAACTGCAAGCTCTACTCGGAAGAAAAGAAGAAACAAAAGGCCAGTGAGACTGCCACTTCAGATATTTTCATTATAGAAATTAATATATCTACTCCTACTTCATGGGTATTAAATACCAAATGTGGAGTTCACATTTGTTTAAATGTTCAGGGACTCAAAAGCAGTAGATATTTGGCAAAAGGAGAGGTGGACCTGCGAGTAGTAAATGGAGCAAAAGTTGATGTTGTAGCTGTAGGGACATTTGATTTACTTTTTACCAGTGGGCTTATCGTTGAACTTAAAGATTGTTATTATATTCCTGCTATGAGTAGGAACATCATTTCAGTTTCTTGTTTGGATACTGATGGTTTTGAGTTTAATACTAAGAATGGTAAAATTTCTATTTATAAAAATAGTATTTTCTATGGGGATGCCTCTTTATTTGATGGACTTTACATTCTTAACCTATATTATTCTATTAGTAAACCCATCTATAACATAAATAGAGAGAAATTTAAATCCAATGATTTAAATCAAACTTACTTCTAGCATTGTCTTTTAGGCTACATAAATGAGAAACGCATATCTAAACTCCATCAGGATGGACTTTTATCTTCATACGAACTTGAGTCTTATGAAAAATGAGATTCTTGATAATTGGGCAAAATGACTAAAAGTCCATTTACGGGACAAAGTGAAAGGGCTACCGATTTATTGGAACTTATACATACCGATGTATGTGGACCAATGAACACACAAGCTAGAGGTGGTTTTCAGTATTTCATTACATTCAAAGATGATTTCAGTAGATATGGTTATGTCTATTTAATGAAACATAAATCTAATTACTTTTGAAAGTTTAAGGAATTCCGAAATGAAGTACATAATCAACTTGGGAAGAGTATCAAATTACTTCGATCAAATCGAGGTGGTGAATACTTAGGCCAAGAATTTGAAGAACATCTTAAAAATTATGGGCTAGTATCACAATTAACTCTACCATGAACACTACAATGGAATAGTGTGTCTGAACGCAGAAATCGAATTCTATTGGATATGGTTCGATCTATAATGAGTCAAAAGATCTTCCAATTTCTTTTTGGGGTTATACTTTAGAAACTGCTACATTCATATTAAATAGAGTTCCATCTAAAGCTGTTCAGAAGACACACCCTATGAGATATGGACTGGGAAACAACCTAGTTTAGCATTTCGCAAAATTTGGGGATATGATGCTTATGTGAAGCTATCATTATCCGAAAACCTAGCACTAAAATCTGATAAGTGTCTGTTTGCGGGATATCCTAAGGGATTCTATTTCTATCTTCCATCTGAAAACAAAGTGTTTATTGCTCGGAACAAAATTTTCCTTGAAAGGGAATTCGTTTCCAAAAGAGTTAGTGGGAGTAGAATCCATCTTGAAGAAGCTAAAGGACAGCAGACTATTTCTGAACCGAGTATAGACACTCAGTAGGACTCACGATTTCATTAGATAGCCCGAACCTTCGACACAAGGCCCAAGTATGTCTGGTAGGATTCATTAGATAAGACAAAGATATGGATTTCTTGTGACAAAGGATCATAATGTTTATCTTATGGATCAAGCTGAACCTAATTCCTACCAAGATGCTATTCATAGTCCTGAATCTAGCAAATGGCTAGAGGCTATGACATCAAAAATGCAATCCATACATGACAATCAAGTTTGGACTTTAACTGATCCACCTGAAGGTTGCAAGACCATAGGGTGTAAATGGGTTTTCAAAAAGAAAACTGACATGGATGGCAATGTGCACAATTACAAAGCACAACTGGTAGTAAAAGGTTATAGACAAACTCATGGTATTGACTATGATGAATTCTTTTCTCTAGTTGTAATGCTTAAATCAATCCGAATATTACTTGCCATTGCAGCATATTATGATTATGAAATATGGAAAATGGATGTTAAAACTGTAGTTCTTAATAGAAATCTACTGAAAGATGTGTGTATGACACAACCTGAAGGTTTTATTCATCCTTCGAATTCTAGTAAAGTGTGTAAACTTCAAAGATCAATTTATGGCTTGAAGCAAGCATCTCGAAGTTGGAATCTTCGTTTCGATGAAGCAATTAAAGAATTCAATTTCATCAAGAATGAAGATGAACCTTGTGTATACAAAAGGGTTATAGAAAATGCAGTAGTCTTCTTAGTGCTCTATGTCGATGACATCTTGTTAATTGGGAATGACATCCCCACTTTGCAATGTGTAAAAACTTGGTTGGGGAAGTGTTTTTCCATGAAAGATTTAGGTGAAGCAGCCTATATTCTAGGCATTATGATCTATCGAGATAGATCTAAAAACATAATTGGCCTACGTCAAAGTGAATAGATTGACAAGGTAATGTAAAGGTTCAGTATGCAAGATTCTAAGAGAGGATTCTTGCCGATATTACATGGCGTTAAACTCAGTAAGTCTCAAAGTCCGACCACAAGGAAGGATATAGAACGCATGAGTAAGATTCCTTACGCTTCCGCAGTTGGATCTATTATGTACGCCATGTTATGCACCCGCCCAGATGTCTCATACATATTAAGCATGACTAGCGGATTCCCGTCAAAACCTAGTGAACCACATTGGATTACAGTAAAAAACATTCTTAAGTACTTAAGAAGGACTAAAGAGATGTTTTTAATCTACGGTGGTCAAGAAGGAGAGCTTGTTGTAAATGGTTATACAGATGTTAGATTTCAGAATAATGTGGATGATGTTAGATCATAATCTAGATTTCTGTTTTATTTGAATGGAGGTGCTGTGAGCGGGAAGAGTTAAAAGCAAGATACCGTGGCCGATTCTACTATGGAGGCTGAGTATGTGGCTACTTCTGATACAGCCTAGGACGTAGTTTGGATCAGAAAGTTCATCACTGAACTAGGTGTGATTCCTAGCATTATGAACCCAGTGGACCTACATTGTGATAATATAGGGGCCATTGCACAACCTCAGGAACCTAGATCTCATCAACGATCCAAACATATTCTCAGGCATTTCCATCTCATCTGAGAAATCATTCAGTGTGGAGATGTAAAAATTTGCAAAGCAAATCCATTGACAGTGTCGCAGATCCCACAACTAAAGCATGAGATTCATACTAGGTCAATGGGTTTGAGAGTCATGTCAAATTAGTAGTAGGGCAAGTGGGAGATTGTTAGTATATGCCTTAGACCAATTGACTCATATTTATTATTTATGAGGTATGTATTTTTGAATTGTATTTTATTCTCTCGGTAATCAAGTATGTGACTTGATAGTACAACCCTTCTTGCTAATAAAATACTATTCTTGTTTGTCCCTAGTCTTATCACATCTTGTATTATTAAACTAGTATGAAGTTGATTGATGATCAAGTTTCACTGATCACGAATATGAGATATAAAATCAGTTCATAAATACATATTGAGAATATTGTATTGAACATGAGCCAAAGTGAAGAAGAAATATTGCATGGGTTTAAGTCATAAATATTTCTTCTCAGTTTTATGATTGGTGCCCTTTGACCTAATGTTTCTAATGCTTCATGCATGGGGAGAAAATATGTTTTGACATTGTCAAACTACACTTTTAATAAGTGATTATTATTACTAATGGTTGGGCTATTTTCTTGTCATGGCTTGAATATTAGAGATAGTGAATGGGATTTGTCCCTCTCTTATTAGAAAGAGATATCCATGAGCCCCTTGATAGGGAAGACTGGAGAACATGCATGGCCATGCTCAAATAACTATTAATAAGATGTTATTAATATTATTTACCGGAACAGTCTGTCTGGTGATCAAGTAAATGGTTAATTAAGTTTTATAAGGATCACTCAGTCCATGCCTTATACTTAATTAGGATATCATGTGAGAAAAGGACTAAATATTAAATCTGATGTTAGGTTGCTAAAGGTCACTTATGTTTTGTGGATAAATGTCTGGGAAATTTTTATTCACTACTAACGTTAAGTGAACCTACAGGATCACAATCAAAGACGATCTTGTAAGCACAATGTCCATGTTCAATGCATCTAAATTGTATCCAGATTCGTTTAACGTATACAAAAAAGGAATCAGATTCCATGTTGTAATTATTTGGTAAGTTAATAAGTAACTAATTTATTTATCAAATAAATGAAATAAATTTCTTAATATTATTTATCCAACCCTTGGATGATTATAATAATAGACGGACGAGATTAAAACTGTCATTAGATGACAATTAGGGTTCTATTGTTGACAGCTTGAAAAGGTTATGTTAACCTTTTCTGCAGCTGTCTTCTTCTGATTAAACAAAGCTTTAACCCTAGAACTGTGAGAATTGTATCTTCTCTCTCTCTCTCTCTCTCTCTCTCTCTCTCTCTCTCTCTCTCTCTCTCTCTCTCTCTCTCTCTTCGATTCCAACGTATTACCAGATAGTTAGGATTCGTTCAAAATAGTTTTCAGAATGTCGAAGGGGCTAGCATCCCGATCGCTTGCAGAGGAGGTCGTCGCGTGGATACCAACAGAGGGCGAAGCGTAAACAGCAGTGCCTCCACACTTAGCAGCATCAAACATTGAGGTAGTTTTCTTTCCAAATCATTTTTTCTAGTATTGCGGATCCTATTGGCGGTTTTTTAGTTATGTTTTGCTATGTTTTTTTTTACCGAATTTCCAACACCTAGTTCTAAAATTTGGCATTCTTATTTTTAAAACTATGCACTCCCAGTTTTCAAACTTTACATTCCAAAGTTTTAAAACTATAAATGCCTAGTTCTAAAACTAGGCATTCTGAGTTCTAAAATTAGGCATTCCTAGCTCTAAAACTAGCATTCCTGGTTCTAAAACTTGGCATTGTTGAAGTGCCCAGTTTCAAAATTTGGAGTGCCTAGTTTTAAAACCAACAATCCCCAGTTTTGTTACTTGCAGGGAAGGCATATTATATGATTATGACACGAAATATACAAGAAAATATATACCTGCTCAAAATGTTGTGTTCTTCCATTTCATCAAGAAATGCAAAGTCAATTAGGAGCATCTCTTTTTTGGACAACTTAAATTCATCATTATGTTGCTCTGTCCACAAAGGCGAATTCAAATTACTGGGGACTTTCCTAATATTGTGTAGTGGTGTTGGCTGAACTGTTGTATCCTCGTCAAATTCCCCATCAGTCTCTATAATGGCAACTGTAGGGGAGAGGGAAAGGTCAATTATAGGTGTATTACATGTATTTTATTCTTTTATATTAGTGTTTGTTATACAAACCTGTCAACATCATCATGGCCCTCTTCTTGTTGTTGTTCTTCTTCTTGTTGCTGTTGTTTTTCCATTTTCTCCTTTTCCTCAGCTGCGCTCAAATTTACAATGTTCACTGCTACTTCAACAATGTCCTCTGTCTCCGAGTCAGCATATAACGTGTCTTTTTGTTGTTGTTGTTGGGTAGGAATAAGGGCCCATTATGTATATGTATCATCGTCTAACCCGAAACCTAAACTAGGCACTATTTTGTCTCTTAAATTCTTTGCCCTTAGCATGTTCTTCAAATTCTTCATATGCATTTAAGAATTCTGGGCCTTCGAAGAATTTATCATCTTGGCTGTAGGTGGGTTGGATAGACGATAAGGCAGGAGCATGTTGCGTGCTTTGCATTTCTTGCTCTATTTGCAAGATCGGAAGCATTCCAGAGCATAGCTTCTTGAATATGAATGTGATGTCTATGTTGTTAGCTTTTAACACTTCACATGCCTCAAAAAGGCTGACAACACTGTGTCTGAATACAGTCATTGTTGTTTCTTCTTTTTCAATGAGAGCCTGACATTTAAAAAAAAAAAAATTGTAATTGTTAGTGCCACTTATATGTAACATACAAAGGGTTATTGTAAGTAAGGAGTGCCTACTTTTAACATTACCAATGCCTACTTTTTATAACTGGAAGTGTCTAGTTTTAACAATAAGAAGGCCAACTCTATAACTAGAAGTGCCTAATTTTCAAATAGAAGTACTTACTTTTAAAACTAACAATGCTTACTTTTAACAGTAACAATGCCAACTTAGTATAACTAGAAGTGCCTAGTTTTGTAAATAGAAGTGCATACTTTTATAACTAACAGTGCCTACTTTTAACACTAATAATGCCTACTATTATCAACAAGAATGCCTACCTTTTATAACTGGAATTGCCTAGTTTAAACAATAAGAATGACAATTTTTATAACTAAAAATGCCTAGTTTTTAAATAGAAGTACCTACTTTTAAAACTAACAATGCCTACTTTTAACAGTAACAATCACAAATTAGTATAACTAGAAGTGTCTAGTTTTGTAAATAGAAGTGCATATACTTTTATAACTAACAGTGTCTACTTTTAACACTAACAATGCCTACTTTTTATAATTAGAAGTGCCTAGTTTTAACAATAAGAATGCTAACTTTTATAACTAGAAGTGCCTAGTTTTTAAGTAGAAGTGCCTACTTCTAAAACTAACAATGCCAAGTTTTATGAATAGAAGTGCCTAGTTTTAACAGTAACAAGGCCAAGTTATATAACTAGAAGTACCTAGTTTTAAAACTAATAGTGCCTACTTTTAACACTAACAATGTATACATTTATAACTGGAAGTGCCTAGTTTGAAAACAACAATCTCATGTTTTATGAATAGAATTGCCTAGTTTTAATAATAAGAGTGCCTACTTTTAAAACTAATAGTGCCTAGTTCCTAATGCTAGATGTGCATAGTTTTCTTTTACAACAGTGAAGAAAAAATAAGCATTTAGTGTGTTGTACCTTTGTTTTGTCGCTATGAATGGTTGGTTATGGTGGTGGTAACAGAGCTAAGGTAAGGGGGTTTGTTGAACTTTCTTGATTACTTTCATTCTTTAGTCGTTCAAGCACCCTTCCCAGCCCAAAACCTCCTGCTGCTATCTCTTTCTTTTGCCTCTTCCATATAGCATTGTCATCCCAGCAACTTATCACTGGGATCGCTCGTTTCTTCCCAAGTTTGTACTTCATCCTATCAAGATAGAAGAGCTACACAATGCAAGTTTACAGTAAGTTAGCAATAATGGTTTTATTAAATCAACAATGCAAAATATATTAGAATAAACGCTTACCACTAAGATTGTGATAGGTCCAGTAAAGTAGCTCTTAGCTGAAGGGTTTCTATGGAATGTTTCGCGTTTGTCTGTCAATGTTGCAAGTGTGTACTTGCACCAGTTGTAGTTACGAATGTGATTGATGTTTGCTGTCATTCGCAAGAGGTTGGTGCGCAAAGTCTTCAATGAAGTTTGATGTATTAAGCTTGTTATGCAGAAGAGGACAAATTCCCTCATGAAGTATTCCCCATCATCTTTGCTGTTAGTCTCTTTTGAACAGTCGATAGCAGAGGTGGAAACTTGGTATATTTCTCCTTTATCTTCTTTATGTAGGCCTTGTGCTCTTCTGTTTCGTTGCTTTGTTTGTTGGGCTCCTCAATCTCTGTTGCTCTATGTGATATACCGAATACCAAGTTTACATCAACTTCATCAATGTTGATTGTGGAATTTTTCAGAAAGTAAGGATCAAAAACCTATATCTCACTGTGTGTTTTTGTGCCTCCATCAATTTTGAACAACAGCAATAGTCCCTGCCGTTGTCATGTTCGTATTCAATGACGGGTATTTTTTCCCATCCTTAATGCCTTACTTTTTTGGTGTTTGCCTTGGTCTTTTAAGCTTACTTTTGATGCCAACTAGTTCAATTCTCTGTGACTGTGGTACTTTTTTGCAGCTTATCCTGAATTATATAAAGATTTAAATAAATAAATAATTGAAATAAAAATTGAGTATTCATTTAATTATAAAGGATGAATTCAAGTGTATTGTGATTGTTCGTATATTTACCTCGCAAGTGCAATGGCCAATGTATCTTCATCAAGCGGGATGTAATCTTCATGTTTGGTCTTGTTTTGTCTCATTTGTCACTGTTAGGCATTTGTGGTGTTAAATATAGGCATTCTGAGTTTTAAAACTTGACATTCTTAGCTTTAAAACTAGGCATTCCAAGTTTTTAAACTTTGGCACTCTAAAGTTTTAAAAAGATAAATAGGCATGCCTAGCTTAAAAACTAGGCATTCCCAGTTCTCAAACTTTTGCATTCCGAAGTTTTAAAACTAGAAATGCCTAGTTTTATTCCTGACTTAAAAACTAAGCATTCCTAGTTTAAAAACTAAGCATTCCTTAAAAGTAGGCAATCCCAGTTTTCAAACTTTGGCATTCCAAACGTTTAAAACTAGAAATGCCTAGTTTTAGAACTATGTATTGTGAGTTTAAAAACTAGGCATTCCCAGGTTTAAAACTAGGCATTCCTAGTTTTCAAACATGGCATTCTAAAGTTTTAAAACTCGAGATGCCAAGTTTTAGAACTAGGCATTTTGAGTTTTAAAACTTGGCATTCATACCTTTAAAACTAGATATTCCCAGTTTTCAAACTTTGGCATTCCAAAGTTTTAAAACTAGAAATGCCTAGTTTTAGAACTAGGCATTTGCATTTTAAAACTACGCATTCCCAACTTAAAAACTAGGCATTCCTAGTTTTAAAACTTGGCATTCTTAACTTTAAAACTAGGCATTCCGAGTTTTCAAATTTTGGCATTCCAAAGTTTTAAACTTGAAATGCCTAGTTTTAGAAGTAGGCATTCTTAGTTTAAAACTAGGCATCCCTAACTTAAAAACTAGGCATTCCCAAATTTCAAAACTAGACATTCCTAACTTAAAACTGGGCATTCTAAAGTTTTAAAACTTGGCATTCTTAGCTTTAAAAACTAGATATTCCCAGTTTTTAAACTTTGGCATTCCAAAGTTTTAAAAATAGGCAGTCCTTGTTATAAAATTATGCATTCCCAAATTATAAAACTAGGCATTCCTAGTCTTAAAAACCAAGAATTCCTAGTTCTAAAACTCGGCATTTTTAGCTTTAAAACTAGGCATTTTTAGCTTTAAAACTTGGCATTCTTAACTTTAAAACTAGGCATTCCCAGTATTTAAACTTTGGCATTCTAAAGTTTTAAAATTAGGCATTCCCAAATTTTAAAACTAAGCATTCTAAAACTTAAAAACTTAGCATTCCTAGTTCTAAAACTTAGCATTTAGCTTTAAAACTAGGCATTCCTGGCTTACAAATATTTGCATTCCAAAGTTCTAAAAGTAGGCATTCCTAGTTCTAAAACTAGGATTCCTGGATTTGAAACCCGGAATTCTCAGTTTAAAAAATAGGCATTTGTAAGTTTTAAAACCTAATATTTCATAATTTAAGCAATTTTCATAATTTTATACATTTAAAACACAGAAAACATATCATAAAATATACAGTTTACAACAACAAAATAGAAATATAAAGCATAAAAAAACAATAATATACATATATAGGTATTCTTAAACATGGAATCTATTTCGTTGAACATTTTCTTTTTTTTTTTTTTTTTTTGTGAAAACTACAAGTTCATGTAATTTTTGAAGTATTATTACCTGTTAGCACTTGAAGAATCGCCTGAAGAACTCTTTGAAGGACTGTAGCTTGGAGAACTCATTTTTTCACCTTTTTTGTTACGAAATTGAAGAGCATAACAAAGATATTGAAGCAATAATCAAAGAAATCGTAATATAAAAGAATATATACGTTGTAGAAGCTTGAAAATCGTGGAGGGAGACACGTGAGGTGCAATCACGTTGGGTGAAAGTGGGTGGTGAAATTAGGCTTTAATAAAATAGCGCCGTTTTTGCACCAGTTACAACTAGCATGATGTAACAGAGTGCATAAAAGAGGGCGTGTTAACACTCTGATGACGATTTCTATGTGATTTGCAATGAAAAAGTTAATACAATTCCGAAGAATCAATATTATACTCAATACTTTTGTTCAAAATTCAAAAGTCGGCATGCCAAATTTGTAAAAAGACAATAAGTAATCTTCACATACAATTTTGAAGCCTATTATTACAAGTTTTTTATGTGAATTTTATGAGGGATTTATTGTGAGTTTTACTATTCTTAAAAGCAAACATAAGTCACTTGTCTTCCCTATGCAAAAAGCTGACTTCAATAAATTCAATTAAAACAATAATAAAATGAGATATAAAACCATTTTCTGTGGAATATATTTAATGGTTCGACATGGCACCGTTCTTTCACCGAGGTAGTTTGTTAAATGAAGCAAAAAGAAACCCAAGGGGCAATCAAACGCATAAGGAATCTAAACTGCTTTTCAACATTCATTCACCTATAGGAACTCTTCTCCCCCCTTCCCCTGGCTGACCATTTTGCCCCCTCGCTATGGCAATTACACAATTTACATCTCCAGAGGGGTAGGAGGAATGGTAGTACAGCAGAATTGTGTAGCGACAAATAAAATTAGATTCTGTATTTTGTTTAAACGGACCAATCCTCCCATCATTCAAAATAAAAACAAGAAAAAGAAAAAAGCTCATTCAAGGTGACAGTTTCAGCTACAACTGAACAGTTGCCCAATAAAAGTCACACTCGAAACCACCGATCACGAAGACCAAGCCTGCCAATATTTGGATGCAACAATCATCAGTCAGACACAATCCAAGCAAAGCATGCCCATGACTCAACCTTTGGACTCCAACGCCAGTAGTATCTTTTTCCTTGGACCCTGTAACAAGGGGTTAGTAAACAGACATAAAACGGAAATACGGCTCTTATATCTCTTCTGATATTCAGGACTAGTCAAAAGTTAAAAAATTATTTGCATGTAAAAAAAATTGGCCCACAGTAAGGTAAGTGCTTCAGATAATGGAATAAGAGACTGACAACTATTTCCAGGAAATTAACTAAACATGTCCTTCGCCTTCCTACAGCCCAATACAATATTAGAGGTGGTAAGCCAATTCTATTTGTCCCACGCAAGCCTTCCAGCAATGCGCTAATCGGTTACTCTAAAAAGACGATCACCTTCAAAACGATGAGTTACCGGTTCTACTCAGATTTTATAGATTTGGAATATCTATGAAAAATTTATTCTATCAGAGATCCACTACCGTTTGGCCCATAAGTTTAATTCTATTTATAGTAAGACTGCATTCACTACGGTACACGACTGTTAATGAACCCTTAAGGTTATTAGTGTTGCCTGGATTACTTTCTGGAAGAAATGAACCAAATGGATTAGAAAGCACATTGAATATTGCAATTTGAGTAATAGCATCCAGGTGCCTATCATTTAATACTTCAACCTATCAGGGAAGTGAATTTATATGCATAAACAAGGCAAGATACGTATCTAACAAGAGCAAATGTTTCGTAAAGTTATTTCCTCCTTCCCGAATAGCATGTTTCCATGAAAAGATGATATGAAATCCACACCACCAACACCACCAATATAAATCTTCAGCTACTATAGCAGATGAAAGAGAAACAATATTCACTCTGTCACAATCTCATGTACAATTTATATTGTTCCTATTAAAAGGTGAAGAAAAAAATAAAAAGTAATCTCTCAGAGGAAAAAGCTAAGGTTAATCACATATCAGCAGGGTTTTGAAGGCATACCATTGGTATTCCCATTGCCTTAAGATCTTCATCAGTCATGTGCATAAGGGCAGTCATGTCCACCTGGCAAAATAGGCACCTTATAAGTTTCAGAAAGTAAGCTTTCAAAGATGTAAAAACTGAAAAATGTCGAACTGCATACTTCCTCTGCTTGAAATGTAATTGAGTATTTTTCAAGGCCCAAGGATTGCAAGAAACCATCCACTGATTCAACCTGCAAGAGAGATTCATAATTCAGCTGCAAGAATTACTTTTAAGAAGCTGGGATCTTATTGACAACAAACCCACATCCCCTTTCTTTCCCAAAACACCCAAACTCCAAAAACAAAAAAAGGAAAGAGTAAGAGAAGATCATATAAGATAAGCAGGAATAATAAAGAGTGAAGGATAATAGAGAAGGAAAAAAACATGAGAGAGAGAGAGAGAGAGTGAGAACATCAAGAGTGGGAGCCAAGACAACATTGAAGTAAGCAGCGCTGAGAAAACCGCTAAAATTTCTGTTTATTACCCAATCCTATGGAAAAAAGTTAACTTATCCAGGGTGCTAAAGAAGTGCTCATTAGCAACAGTTAGTCCTGAACCTAATCCATAGTAAGTGGTAATTTAACCTATGTAACCTTCACAACACATGGGGCATCACCCTTCATAAAAAGTTCACCCGTTTTTCTGGTTGGTTCATCTTCTGTTATTAAAGGAATGAAAACGTTTCAAGTACAAGATCCAGGTTATCATCTTAGATGAAAGTGCATTGGAATAAGTTGGAGCTTAATCAATGACCATGAATAATCAGTCTATGGATCCACTAAAGTAGATACAGCAATTATTTTACCTTCTGTGTTTTTTTCTTAGAAACTGAGCTGGCAACTGTCTTTATATCAGGAATAGGAGCTTCAGCTATCACACTTTTCCTTGCAGGCTTGCTAACCTCAGATGTTGGTTTTGGTTTCGGCCGATCAGGCTCCACAGTGTGTGAATATGTTGAACCAGAGAGCTTTTCACGTAGATCCCTTACACCACCTGAGAGAGATCCTCTGACACTTTGAGGACCTTGCTGCACATTATTCTTTTGGAGTTTTAAACGAAGATCCGCTACTCCAATTCTGCGACCTGTGCAATGATTTAACAGTTAAGGCATGGAAGGTTATTCTGCAGATAGCTCTGAAACAATAAATTATTCCAGAATCCAGCAGTTGAAATTTGAAAACACACACAAGCTTCCTACGTACTTGA
Organism: Catharanthus roseus; assembly: GCA_028651295.1. NCBI lineage: Eukaryota > Viridiplantae > Streptophyta > Magnoliopsida > Gentianales > Apocynaceae > Catharanthus > Catharanthus roseus. Next base: position 1,434,379 of record JAPQWS010000102.1, read on the forward strand.
AACCTGTGGATCATTGCAGTCAAAAAGATCATGTTCCCATTTGTCATCATCCTCTCTTTGCCTACACAAAGTCTTAGAACAAGTTACATTACATATTCTTATTGTATAAACAATAAAGTGAGGAGGAAGGGATCTCCATCTTTACACAATCTAATAAAGTAGCCAGATAACTGAGATAAACTCTGACTTCCCATTTTCCCCCATACACAAATGGTGTTGCTAATTTATTCTTTCCTCTTGTGGGATGAAGGGGGGCTTTCATTTTATTAAAGACTTTCCAATTAATTGTCTAAATATATCAATAAAACACTTCAACTTCCCCATAAAACAAGGAATAAAAAAAGCAGGGACATAACATATCTTGTCTGACATGAAACAAAGCAAAATGAGTATCAGGAAGCATTTCACTTAATGCACAACATTAGGAACTCCTTCCACATAAAGAATTATTCTAATCACCATAGATGCAGATGCCACATATCATTATCTAACTGGAATGCAATAAGTGAAATTGCTTAGATGCTCTAAACCTAATATCCCCTTTCAAAACTGCAAGAAAGAATATAGATTACATCCAGCTCATATCTAAGTATCCAATCCACCATTTCCTATGATGTTAGCTACTAAATCACTTCGCCACTAAAATTGAAATGGGAGTGCAAAGATATTGTAATACAGAGAGCCTCATAAAGAGAGCCTCATAAAGTTATGTATAAACCAGTTTCCCAACATTAACAGCATATTTTCTGAGAAAATGAATAAGAGAACATCAGAACTAGATCAAGTTCAGTTATACAGCATTACAGTTAAAACTGCCAATGGGGAATAATTGTTCAAGTATAAAATAAGTCCAAGAAAGGGACCATTTCCTGTATGAGTTAGAAAATAAAATGCAGAAAGCATCTCTGTTACTTATAATCAAACATCAATGCGCACAAAACATGATCGAGATGCATAAACTCAATAATGGTCAATAACAAACACTACCAAAAAAGGGGCAATTCATTGGGCCTGGAAAAAAGATTTTCTGTTTTGGCTGGACTTGAAAATGGAATTCGCAATCTGGGGATGAGAATCCATTTGAGTGTGCTCATTTTCAATTTGAGAATCACATTTCCCTCTAAAATACCCAAAAACAGACGAGGGATTTTGAGATTGAGCAGAGAATTCTCAATTTCAATTCCAATCCAAATAGGACTATGTTAATCAACGGCATATCTGTTCAAGATAATCGTTATATCTTCTTCAATAAAAGAATTGGGGGAGGGGGGAGACCATAAAGTATCTTTATATTAACTTGAGCAAAATTTATACCATCAAAAAGACATGGGTAAAAGTATATAACCAATATACGCTATTGAAACATGCACATAAACAGGATACGATATATAAAATCTCATGTAACGGTCATGCTCAACTACAGAAAAATACACAATAATTGCAGTAAGCAACCGCCAATAAAATGAGTTTATTTCTATTATTGCTTGAAGAAATATCTTTTCTCCCTAAACTCCCAAACAAAAGAAAAAAAGAAAATTTGAAATCTTCTCCTCTTCGTTTGTTTCTAGACTCAGATAACAAAAAAATATAACTAACGTCAAATCCAAACACCAATTCCATATGCCCAACGAAACATAATTGGAAAAATAAAAATAAAAAAACACAAGGGAAGACCATATCGAACGCATATCTTCAAATACAAGTGTACCCAAGTTAGAAAAATTAGAGCAATGGGCTACCTCTTGCCGGAAACTTGTTTCCGGCGGGTGGAATCGCCTACGGTGTTGCCGTTAAGCCGCTCCTTTATTGACCTCTTCGCTGCAGCCTCCACTCGATCAGCATACATATTATATCACACAATTGGGAACAGCTTCCGCCCGCTTAGTTTCCGAGTCCCCAAATCAAAAACCCTAGCCCTAAATATCCTGATACGCTAACTATCCCACTAATTTTCTCGAATTGCAAAATCTGAGAATTATGAGTATCTGAAAGAGGAAATAGATTCAGAGCTATATGCGATACCAAAGCTTGATGTCTTGATAGACAGAGAAAAGGAAGTCCGATCTAACTTTCTCTGAAGTTGGGTTTTGGGCCTACTGTCGCTGGCTGTCAATTACGGGCCGGTTGCCAAGTGATACAAGGCTTCGTTTATTTGGGCTCCTAATCATAATGCCAGAAATACTAAATATATTCTCAGAAAAAAATATTTACTAAATGTACGGTAAAAAATTTTATTTTCACCAGGCACTTTCTCTCTCTAGCCTCTCTCAACCTGAATTTTTTCTTCAACTTCAAAACTTCTAAAATAGAAAAATGGAGCAAATCTAAAAGAAAATATTTTAATATATCAATCTAATAATGTGTATTTATAATTTAATGGATTTAGATTTCAATAAAAACATTAAGAATTGAAAAAAAAATTCGAGACAAAAAAAAGTATACCTACAAAAGGGGGAGGAATGACGGAATTGTCAGTTTTGAAAGAGAGAGATATAGTCCGTTCTTAAGAGTGGGTTATTTTTCTTTTCTTAAAAAGGTTGTTTAAAAAAGTTGTGTTATTTAATTAATTTAAGGTCGGTTCTCAAGATAGGTGTCTAAAAGGTTGTTCTTAAAAAAAATGTGTTATTTGTTATGAAATTTGTTGGCGTAGCATTGTCGACACAATAGAATAATCAGTATAAAATATAAAGTATAAAGAGAGAGATAATAAATAGAGAAAATATATAGAATAATTAGAAGAATATACAGAGAAGAAGAGGGGTAGAGAAGAGAAAGTAGAGAACTTTTATTACTTTCTCTATAAGTTATGATTACAACTAAAAAGTAAGGGCCCTATTTATAGGACTTTGGGGAAACGAGATAGATATGAAATAGGAGAATAGATTATATTATATTTAAGATGTAATTAAAATTCTATCACTTATTTTTTCAAACTATCTATCTCTGCAAAATATCTATCTCTTCAGGATGTCTCTTTATTCATAATATCTATCTCTTCAGGAGATAGAGTTTATATCAGATATCATTATTTCTTATGCACTTCCACAAATATTATTTAATTCATAACACTCCCCCCTTGGATGTCCATTACATAGAGAATATGTCTTGTTAAAACCTTACCAGAAAAAAAACTTGAGTGAAGGAAAAAGAGTACAACATTCTCTATGTTAAATATTACTCCCCTTGATGAGAGAATCACTTGAGATTTCTAAACATGCTTATTCAGGGATAATCTCATGTGTTGTTATCGGTAATGTTTTAGTGAATAAATCTTCCAGATTTCTAATGTGGAATGATCTTCAAGAGCATAAAATTTCATCCAAGAAGTGAGGGAGAGAACAAACAAAACAAGTGTAACAAGTAGAAGAGAAAGTGCCTTTGAAAGGACTTGAAAATGTTAAACTTCTAGAAACCTTGGATATATTAAATCCAAGACCTCAAGAAGGTTTAAAAAAAACCTTTTCTTCAAAGTTCAAGAAACCTAAGGTATTTTGAACCTTAGACCTTAATGAAACAAGAAGAAGACCTCAAGACTAGTTTTCTACAATAGTGTAGTAACTAGTATGAAGGAATTTTTTTATGATCAACCTTGAAGCTCTTGGAACTTTCAACAAGTCTTCAAAGTGATTTTTCTTTCAAGAAAGTTCACCCTTGAAGAAGATAGAAAAACTAAGCTAAGAACTAAGAATACTAAGAGAAGAACCTTTGTCTTGAAAAATTTCTTGATTAGTTTCTTCAAAATGGAAGACTACATATTTATAGAGTTTTGAGGGAGAAAATAGGAATTTTTCCCTCTCATATTTTCAGCCCAAATGATAGATATAACCTATACATACACTTGATAAGATAATAGAGGTGTTTTAATTGTATTTGAACTATTCTAGAGCAATAGTCAACATATTACAAAAAATAGGAGGCAATTTTTCAACTTGGACAAAAGGGCTTCCAACCATCTACCAAGTTTTCAATTTTTAACTTATTCAAAAATTTAGGATATTGCCCCATAAAGTCTCGGACATCAAAATTTAAGCCCCATAAAGTCTTGGACATTAAAATTTAAGCCTTGAAACTTCTCTTGCTCAATTTGATCTTTGTGACTCTTTATTTGTTTTGCCTTGGCTCTTGTCACGACTTTTTGATGTTCTTGCATGTCTAACCAGTTCACATCAATTTCTGTGATTGAACTTATTTGCACATCAGTGCTACATCTCTTCTGGAGATCATATACATATATGCATATCTTATCTCCTTTAGTATGTCCTCAAACTTTATAATTATCTCTAACAATATCATTGGAATTTCATCTATGAGGATATATATATATATATATAAATCTCAAATAATTTGTTCATTTTGATCACATACATTTTAGCCCGCCATCATAATTAATTATTCCTTCAACATATGTGAAAAAAGTGGCTACTATATATATCTATACACATAACCATAAGGTATGTCAATGCATGACATGATTTGTGTGTATCATGTAAATAATCAATATCTTATATATCCATCTCTGCAAGAGTTGGATTCTTTTTTAAATTTTGAGATAATAATTTAAAGGAGATATCAAATGATAAGTTCAATATATATTCCAAAGTCATTAGTTATAAAACAACTATAATAACCATCTTACTTGTATGAGACAAGAATACTCATGCACTAGATGTGTAGAATCATGATGTTTTAGGACCAAATTGTTCTTCAATACTCTTTTATAAGAGATCTTTATGAATACTTAATGACTTGGAACATTAATGATGTGCTATATCCACATAGAACATTTTCAGAATGTTTTATCTATTATGTCAGACCCAAGCTTAATTTCAAAACCTCGATCATGAATGTTTTATTTATTATTCCAGACCCAAGTTTGATTTCAAACCTTGATCATGATACTTACCTTTGTTTATTCTTCGGGAATAATATTTGCTCATATAATCCTCCTCTTTTTAGAGGATAATTCTCTTTAGAATCAAGTGTTCAGTCACGCTTTAGGCATGATTCAAAATTATAAGCTATATCTTGTGAACTTCTAGTTCGTGGATAGATAATATTCTCATATGATATCATTTTTCTATTGATGATTTTCTCCCCCTAATGTGGAGCACACTAGTTCATCAAATTATTTATCAGCAAAAAAAAAGTAATACATACATACATATATATATGGCAAGTATAATTAACCAAGATGAGTAAATATTTCATAATACATGGACTCGATCTTATCATCATTATATTCAATGATGATTCACTAAGACAATTACATTATGTTCTTCTGAAACAATTTCCTTATATGCTTTAGGCATACTAAGTCTATCAGGGACTTCATATAAATATGTTATCAAATAGTAACAAAGATAAATGTGTATCAATTGTCATAGTCATAATCAATACTCATAGTTCGCATATCATAAATATATATATTCAAAACTATCCATTTGAGATTGCACTTCAGGTGTATAGTTCCTTTAGGGAATTATGTACACTTCATGTGTATTTCTTAATTTTCCGGACTAACTTTTATAATTCTCATGCGAACTCTATATTATTATCCGTCTGTAGATTTTGAATTATTCTAATTCAATACCACTATGCGCATAAATAATTATTCTACTTTTGTAATTTCGTTCATTATAGATCATGGCCTATTATGATGAGATCTCATAATATCACCATTTTCAAGTACCTAAATTTCTTAATAATATATTGATCATGTTTGAAAAATTCTTCTAGAATTTTGTTTCCTCGACTTTATAGTATGACCATCTAAACATTTGCTCCTTTTATATGCAAGGAGTTCATATTCAAGGAATCGACTTATCTACCACGTTTAGATTGTGCCTCAAATACTTTAATGGTGGTAGGTTGTCCTTCAGGGACATCAAATATATTATGAGCATTATTGGTCGGATGTTGGTCAGAAAACATATCTGAGCTTACGTCTTTGAACTTCTGGTTGAAAACTTATAAGAGATAAAAGTAATTAATATTTTCATCCAACTACATATTTTCTCCTCTTAATGTTGAGATATTCAAAATCAACAAATTATGAATATCTCTTTTGATATTCTTTGTCCAACATATATAAGCTCATCTACTTTTTAGTGGAATAATAAAAACAAATAGCACATTTAATTCACAGGTGGGGAATACATGGTTTCTGACCACATCTTATTATAAAGAGGAGTATATGTAATAAATTATTGGCAAAAATACGAAACAAGTGCTACTATTCATTTATGGTCTACAGAACTATTTAGTGTATAAACATATTCTATAGGATATTCAATACTAATATCAATAGATACATATCACAACCAGTATAATTAGGACAAATTGTGCCTTTTGGAAAAATTTAAAGTATGAGCTCATTATGACATCGTAAATTGCAAGTTACGAGTCAATAATATTCATATTATTATCTTATTGATGCATCGATTAATAATTTTGCATTCATCCTAATGTAGCATACTCAACCCTAAAATAGTACTGGTGATATTTATACATAATTTGTATTTAAAAAAAAGTAGTACACGGAATTCATGAAACTTTTGGTTCTATAAGAATTCATAAATATTATTTATATTTTAATGATCGGGGATGGTCAAACCAGTCATGCCAATAATAAATTATTTCATTCAATAAACTTTTGGTTTATTGAATAATTATTTCTCAAATTTATTTATTCGATGCAATACAAGTAAATGGTAGTATTGCTTTATAGAAAACTAATAGTAATGGATATTTCTTATCAATTGTCTCAAGATGATGGAGAATATCATATAGACTAAAAACAATATTCTACGATACTCTGTCGGTAAGAATGCATTACAAATTTGACATTTTTTTGTATAGATACATTAGCTCTTTTTTGGAGCTTTTTAATTTTCTAACTCTACTGGAGTTTTAAACAATAAGTTCTTCGGGAAATTTTCACTACCATGAAGTTCTGGACATTTATTCAAAGCATGTCCTCATGCACCATTCTTAATTAGAGATATCCCATCTCACAATTATATATACTATAAAAGTACTAATAAACTTTAAAACATGGAATACAAAGAAAATAATTTAATACTTTAAAAACTATAAAATATATCAAGAAAAATCATCTGGATATTTTTGAATAATTTGACATCATTTTCAGGCTTCATTTTGATGTCACTAGTACTAGCATCATTAGTATTAGTAGCATAATTTCTGGAGTAACAACACTTTTATCTTCATTTTTATATGATACTTAATAACAATTCAAATGGCGTACTTTAGGTATGAAATGATTCACATCGATAATTATTTTACAAAGTGTAGTATATATACTCTCACTATTTCCACTTCTAGTGAAAATCCATCTATCAAGAGTTTATTAAAAGCTATCGTGATAACTATAAGTAATATTTATACCGTAGTTGTGGTCACAACCAAAATCTATTTTATAAATAAATTATAGGTTTAATGCATTCACTTCAGGGAATGACATAAAATCAATTGGTTAGCCAATACTATTTTCATCAATGACTCAGTTCCATTTACTCTCAAGAAGATTTAAGACTAATTTAATAAAAATTTCTTAAACATATCTCTCAATATTGCTACTTCAGGAGCATGTTTGAGATATGATAAGGGTAGAATATTTTTTCTCTATCACTACCAATATTTCTCTATAGATTGTGATTTCGGAGACAATCCTAATATGATAGAAGTACACTACTGATAAACATAAAGCTTTTAGCTAGAAGTATAACCAAACACAACTGGTATTTTTATAATGACCAGTTTCTGGTAGTTGCATAATTGATCTAACATTGTATAATAACCAACTTATGGTGGTTTCATAATTTATCTAAAATTTTCTAATGCAGGTGACTTTTATGTTGTATAGTTCTATTAATCGTGTCTTCAAGATACTTACATCTACATGTATATAAATATAATGGTTTTTCCAGATCCACCATATATCCAAACAAATTTGCATAAAATAATTGTCAAAAGAAATATATTTTTCTAAAATATCATAAGTCAAAAACTCAAGTTTTATAATCAACAAGATTTAAGTAAAAAGAAGTACCTCTTTGCCTTGATTAAATACTTCAAAAATTTGGCAGCATGATAGCGCTGCTACATAGCTTTTCTTTTTTTTTTTTTTTTCAGAGGAGGCAACAACTCATGATAGTTCTTGTGCTGATAACGTGTTATGAAAGTTGTTGGCATAGCGTTGTCGGCACAATAGAATAATCAATATAAAATAAAAGTATAAAGAGGGAGATAATAAATAGAGAAAATATATAGAATATTTAAAAGAATATATAGAGAAGAAGAGGAGGTAGAGAAGAGAAAGTAGAGAACTTTTATTGCTTTCTCTGAGGCATGATTACAACTGAAAGGTAAGGGCCCTATTTATAGCGCTGAATACAAGAGATGGATATGAAATAGGGGAATATATTCTATCATATCTAAGATATAATTAAAATTCTATCACCTATCTCTTCACAATATTTATCTTTGCAGAATATCTATCTCTTCAGGATGTCTATTTCTTCATATAGCTATCTCTTCATGAGATAGACTTTATATAAGATATTATTATCTCTTATGGACATCTACAAATATTATTTAATTAATTGAAATTAACTACAATAATAATATGTTATTATTGAGAGTGAATTACGTTTATCTCTCTTGAGGTGTGTTTAAACTACGGATTGGTCCTTAAGATGTCATCAAACTACTTCTCCCCCTTAACTATTAAACTATTAACAAATAAATGTCTATTTTCAAATATAACTATTATCATCTTATAAATAAATATTTTGATGGTTTAAACTATTCTTCATCGAATTAAAAATAATCTTAACTGATTGTTCGTAATTCAATAGATTTTTTATTAATTTGTATATACTAAATATTGTTTATTATAGTTGTAATTTTGTGAAAAATGTAATTATGTTCTAACTTTACTAGCATAGAAACCGATCATAGAAATCCAATGAATGAAGAACTTGTTTACTGTAGAATGTTAAAATTGAGATTGTTCTTTCTTTTTCTTTTTTTTTTTTTTGGAAGAAAATTATGATTATCCTTAATAGATAATCACGCTTTAGTCCATTTAATTTCTTTGTATATGATATTGGGTAAAAAGTTTTCTAAACTGATTCCTTAAACACCTTAATAAATTAAGGGTATTTTGGAGTGTTAATATATTTATTATTGCAAGAGGGAAGTTTATTCCTAAAACATTTTGGGGGGAATGTGTTAAGACTATTGTTTACCTTATTAATCGAATCCCCTCCACTATTCTTCAGGAAAGACTCCATTTGAAATTGTTTTTTCCCAAACCCTCACCTCTTTCTCCTTTACAAGTGTTTGGGTGTTTGTGTTTTGCTCACACTTGTACAAGGGACAAATTTCAGTCCCACAGCCACCAAGTGTGAATTTTTGGGATACCTTATAAGGGAAAAGGGTTGGACTTTATATGACCTTGAAACTATTTTTTTTTTTTTTTTGTATCACGTGATGTGTAATTTGTTGAATACTAGTTTCATTTTTTTTCCTTAATTCCTCCACTACAGAAAAGTTTCCAAATTCCTCTACACAATCCTCTCCAATTCTCTCTTTGGAACTTCATCAACTTGGTTCCACTACTCGGACTGAATTTTCGCTACACTGGGCCCATCAAATTTTGCCTTCTAACTCCTTTCCTAACCAGGTCTTAGGCTAGCTCAATCCTCCTCTCTATAGCCCAAACAACTCAGCCCCAGCACCTATCCTCCAACCCTCCACCTCTCTTTAGCTTGGCCTAGCTTCCCGGTGCGGTCCAGTTAGCCCAGGCCCACCTAGTTCTTTGTCCTTTGGATCGTCTTCTTCTATTGGGCCTCATCATACTTCTTCTAGCCTAGCTCCCTCTGCTAGGCCGACCTCAGGGGAAAGTTGTGTGAGTACTCGTCCATCTTTGGACTCTTCTTTTACTCCTCTGGACTCCTCCTACTTTCTCTTGAAAATCCTGAACCTCAATGAAGTCAATGCACTCGTTAACCACCCATAAAATTGAATAATTACGTTTGTAATATTGTGAGACGTTTTCCACCGTTGATCTCTCCCATTTCACCTCCAACCTCAAGTACATATTATTATCCTATTTCACATTATGTTTCAAATGAAACATTCTCACCCTACTATAATGATTTTCTTGTAGCATTACTATTGATCATGAACCTTCAAAGGTTTTCTAAGTCTCTTTCTCATCCTTAATGGGCCATCCAATGCACAATGATATTGATGCTCATTGAAGGAATAAAACTTGGAAACTTACTACTCTCTTTCCTAGGGAAAAGGCCTTAGGTTGTAATAAAATCTAGGTCTGGAAATGGACCTATTAGGTCATGGACCGGATTGGGTATGCATTGGTTGAAGGCTCCAAAAGAATATAGCGGACCTTATTGAAGGTTGTCCGTGGGCCCCAACCCATTAGGGCATCCTACACTGATAATAGAGGATCAATAGCCTCCTTAACATTGTACCAATGCTTATGTAAGAGGCATTTCTATATTTTTTCACCTTAAGTGAATATTGTGCAATTACTACCATTACTTTCATTCTCTCTATACTCATACTAACTTAAGCATTAGAGTGTAGTTGGTGACTTGTCCCCTCTCTATGACTATTTTTGGGTTTTGTAGGACACTATGTGCGCAGTATCCATCAATTGGCGCCCACCAGGTATGTCCGATTTTGTTTTCCAAGGACCTAAAAGACTTGATTTTATGAGTCCTGGAGAAAGCTCACATCAAGGAGAAGAGCAAGATCACACCCTAGGCGAGCAAACACCAAAATAGTCCAACGATCAAATCCTCTTCTCGCTGTGCAAACTCTTACAAAATAGCAGATAAGGTAGTTACCGCCTGTCCTAATGAGTATCATCCATACGTAGGCTCCAGTCAGGAGCTACCCCGGTGTCCCAACAGGGGACAAGGAGGCTCAGAAACATTACGTCAGTGGGTTCCAGATATTCTTGCAACTGTGACGACTTTTTCTAGATCCAAAGACAAAAGTTGAAATTTTCTTCTAATAGTTCATTAACCGAGCAAGATCATATTGCTCCGTTGGATGAGAAATGCAATACACTGAAATTTAATGTGTACGAGGGTATCTCAGACCCTCTGAAGCATCCTAGAATTCTGTGTAGCAGTCATCCTGATACAATGCATCTGATAAGGCGTTATGTCGATTGTTCCCAAGTTCATTGAAGGGTCGTGCCCTATCCTTGTTCACTTCCTTGGCACCATGTAATGTGGGAACATTTAACAATTTGGAATCTAAGTTTCTGCAGCATTTTGTTGCATAACGACGTTGGTTCCTGCAATCATCGTCTTACAGTCATGAAGGTGTTCATGATTACACTGATCGCTTTAATCAGAAAGTGTTGCAAATACTATCGTTGAGCATTTGAGAACACATTTAGGCTTACACCTATGGGTCTGAGCAGTGTCTCTGGTTAAAACTTTAGCAGTGAAGGAGCTGAGGACTGTCAATAATTTATTGGAGATAGTGATAGAACTAAATAAATAAAAGCCAAGAAATTAACCTTACTCAATAGATTATTTTGAATAAAGAATCGAAACGTGTACCTTGATCCATGGCAATTGATTGATTTGAAGATTAAGTGTGAATCTTCTGATTGTTACGTACGCAGCCTGATTTCCTCAAAGAGATGGGGACTTTTAGAGGTGGCTAATGATCTAAGCATATGTGCAATCAAGGACCATAACCTTAATATATAGATGTACTTGCTAAACAACCCATCATAGTTTTGCAATACAACCCCTAGGTTTCTACACATTTATATAGAGACCTCACACTTTTATTAAGATGACAAACCCACCTATATAAATATAGATTACCTTAATTTGGTCTCAAAATATATATAATAACAAACACATAATTAAATTAAGCAGTACATATATGTCTACATGTCCAAATGCTATATAAATACGTGTGCACATGAATTAAGTCCAAAGATCTAACAATCTCCCACTTGGACTAATATTCATGTATACACTTGTACAAACAATTATGTGATTGTCACCGTAGTAGCTAGCACACTTTAATTTGTCATCTTAAACTAAATTTGTCCATTAATTTCATTAATACACGGATCAAAGGGACTTCCACTGCATTAAAGAACAGTTAAACCCAACATTGGTCACATGCATTAATTCAACTAAATGACCTGAGTTGAGTGTGGATGTGTAGCATGGAAATTACATGTGAATGTAATATATGCATGTCTATTTCCAACTGGTCCAACACAATTGAGATCACTTTAACATATAAATAGGAAATGAACAACTCAACAACATAGTATTAATGAGCAAAAATGGTAGAAAATTATTGTCACATTAACAATAATTAATAAATAAATAAAGTATGAACATAAATATATATATATATATATACAGACTCCCACTGAATTTAGACACCATCTAAAGATACAACACCTATATAGATAGTATGTTCTATAAAGACCTTCGGTGTCAATGCTTTAGTTAGCGGATCCGCAACCATGGAGCCTGACCCAATAAGCTCAATACTAATTATACCGTTCTGAACTCGCTCTTTTATAGCTAGAAACTTGAGGTCTATATACTTAGATTTTGTTGAGCTCCTATTATTGTTAGAAAAGTAGACTGTAGCTTTGTTATCACAAAATAATTTAAGTGGTCTCAATATTGTCAACCACACGTAGTATTGTAATGAAATTACGCAGCCAAATAGCTTGATTTGATGCCTCAAAACATGCTACAAATTCTGCCTCCATAGTTGAAGAGGTAATGAGTGTTTGTTTGACACTTTTCCATGATACCGCCCCTTCGGATAGTAGAAAAATATATATTGATGTAGATATCATACTATCTTGACATCCACCTAAGTCGGAATCTGAATACCCAACGATCTCAAGTTTATCCGACTTTCTATAAGTGAGCATATAATGTTTTGTTTTCTTCAAATACCTCATGACCCGCTTGGCTGCTATCCAATGTGCAGGACCCGGATTACTCAAATATCTGCCGAGCATACCAACTATTAATGCAAGGTCTGGACGAGTGCAGACTTGTGCATACATAAGGCTTCCAAATACTGAAGCATAAGGAATACCTTCCATTTGCTTGGATTCAAAGTCATTAGTAGGACACTATTTGAGATTAAACGTATCTCCTTTGGCCACCGGAATATCTTGCGGTTTACAATCTTGCATTCAAATTGCTGTTAATACCTTCTTGATGTATCCCTTTTGTGATAATCCAAGAATTCCTTGAGAACGATCTTGATGAATTTGGATTCTTAATACAAAAGATGCTTCACCAAGATCTTTCATCTCAAATTGCTTCGAGAGAAATTTCTTTGTTTCATGCATTAAGCCTACATCGCTACTAGCAAGCAAGCTGTCATCCACATAAAGTATTAGAAAAATGTACTTATTTTTACAGAACTTGTGATACACACAATCATCCACAACATTTACATCAAAACCAAAAGACAATATCACATTGTGAAATTTATAGTACCACTGACGAGAGGCTTGTTTGAGCCCATAGATGGATTTCTCAAGTTTACAAACCAATTGTTCAGAATTTTTGGATTCTAAACCTTCAGGTTGTACCATATAAATGGTCTCATCAATGTTCCCATTGAGAAAAACTGTTTTGACATCCATCTGATGTAACTCAAGATCAAAATGTGCCACTAGTGCCACAATTATTCTGAAGGAGTCTTTCAAAGAAACAGGAGAGAAAGTCTTTTTGTAGTCAATGCCTTCCTTTTGAGTGAATCCCTTAGCGACTAGGCGTGCTTTATATCTCTCCACATTGCATAGTGAATCCCTTTTGGTTTTAAAAACCCATTTACAACCAATTAGTTTCACACCTTCTGGCAAAGGAACGAGATCCCACACGTCATTGTCTTTCATGGATTGAATTTCTTCACCCATGGTATCTATCCATTTACGAGCATTTGAGCTTTCAATGGCTTGACAAAAGGTGATTAGATCATCTTCTGCCGAGTCAATGTTTTCCATATGCTCATTAAGATACACAATATAATCATCTGAAATTGTGCTTCTTCTTTCTCGAATGGATCTTCTTAAGGGCACTGGTTCTTGAGGTTGCTCCATAGGAACAAAAGGCTGAGGAGTGACTGGATGATCAATTTCAGGCAAAGCCTGTTGATCTATATTATGAGGAAGCACAACATTGTCTTGTACTGAATTTTATCTTAAACAAGATTAGGCATGAGAACCTGCACATGTTCAAGAACAACAATAGGAACGAGAACTGAGTTCTCCTCAAAGACAAAGTTTCTTGTCTTATCTTCCCTCCCAACCTCAATATCCTCAAAGAATCGAGCATTTTCCATCTAAAAAAATGTTCTGTTTTGGGAATTATAAAACTTGTAACACCGTGATCATTCAGAGTATCCAACAAAATAGCAACTAACTATTCTTTCATCAAATTTATTCTCATTAGGCCTATAAGGCCTTGCCTTAACTGGACATCCCCATACCCTTAAATGTCTTAAGACAGGTTTCTTACTTGTCAACAGCTCATATGGGGTTTTTGTAGTTGCTTTAGTTGGAACTCTATTAAATATATAGACTGCAATCTTAAGTACATCCCCCCAGAGTGATTATGGTAAATTAGTATGACAAATCATACTTCTTACCATGTCCTTAAGGGTTCTATTTCGTCTCTCAGCAACTCCATTCATGCTAGGTGACTCCGACATAGTATATTGAGGGACAATCCCACACTCTTCTAAGAATTTGGAGAATGGCCCTAGACGTTGTTCACTTGAACCATCATTTCTGCCGTAATATTCACCTCCACAGTCAAATCTAATGCATTTAATCCTTTTACCTAGTTGATTTTCAACTTCAGCTTTAAATGCTTTGAACTTATCCAAGGCCTCTAATTTCTCATGTATCAAATATAGGTAACCATAGCGAGAGTAATCGTCTATGAAAGTTATGAAGTACTGTTGACGATTCCAAGAAGCCACAGAGAATGGTCCACATATATCCGTATATACTAGTTCTAAAACGTCTTTAGTTCTCTCAGCACCTATTCTTTTCTTGTCTGTTAATTTACCTTTAATACAACTGACACATATTGTAGGATCCGAAGTGTAAAGCGTTTCAAGAATTCCTTCAGACACAAGTCTGTCAATTCTCCTTTTGGAGATATGACCTAATCTTTTGTGCCATAATGAATAGGAGTTCTCATTAGTTAATTTTCGTTTGGTACCACGTGTACTTACATGCAAGGATTCACTAGAAGAAGTAGTCTCAAGCTCATATAAATTATCATGAGGATATAAAAAACCAGTTCCCAACAATTTAGAATCAAAATAGAGATGACACTGTCTATTACCAAATGAATAGAAAAAACCTTCTTTGTCCAAAACAAGAATAGAGACTAAATTCTGTCTAAATGACGGTACAACGAATGTCTCTTTTAATTCTAAAAATAAACCAGTCTTTAATGATAATTTAAAAGTGCCTATAGCTTGAGCTTCTGCCATACTGCCATCTCCCTTATAGATGGATCTTTCATTATCTCTTGGTTGGCGGTAACTCTAGCAACCCTGCATAGATATACTTATGTGAGTAGTGACAGCCGAATCTAACCACCAAGTATATCTTGGCACCGAAACTAAATTAACCTCTGAATAGACAAAAGTTAGAGGCATACCTTTCTTTATGCGCCATGCGTGATACTTGGGGCATTCCTTCTTAACATGAGAGGGATCTTTGCAGAAAAAACACTTTATGTCTTTGGACTGTTCCTTCTGTTTTTTCTTCACCGATGTATCCGTGGTCATTTTGCCCTTTCTTTTCTTGTTACCTTTTGAGAAAGTGCGATTAACACTCTCAACCTTATGTTGTCTCATTCTCTCTTCCTTTTGCACTAAATGTGAGATGAGTTTATTGACTATCTATTTGTCCTTTTGACAGTTGTAATTCACCTCAAATTGGCCAAATTGAGGAGGAATAGACATCAAAACAAGGTACACCAGTAGATCATCAGGAAGATCCAACTTCAGTGTCTTAAGTTTTCATATAATATGAGACATATCGAGAATGTATTCCTTAATGTTTCGCAAACCATTATACCTCATGACAGTGAGTTTACGCAATTGCGTAATGATCTCTGCCTTTTTGATTTTTATAAAACGTTGTTCCAACTGTTCGAGATACTTAACTGCATTATTCTCATCTATCACGTTAGCAAGAAAAGTCTCTGGAATTGTACTCTTCATGATCATTAGACTTAACCCATTTGACCGTTCCCACTAAGCCATTTCCCTCCGTTGCTCGGAGATACTAGTATCCGCCAGCTTAGCTGGTCGTGGCTCCCTAATGGCCAAGTCCAGATCCAGACAACCCAAATGAATTGCAACCTTATCTTTCCAAGCTTTAAAATTGGTACCATTTAATGGCGGAATATTACTCAAACTAGCAGATAATTGAGCAACAGAGATACCAATAACTGTCACAGAAAACATAATATAACAAAATAAATAAAGCTCACTCATATATATATATATAAAAATTTAACAATTCATGGGCTATATTCATAACAAATCCAACCACAAGAATATCGGGGCAACACCAAGCCTAGTCTTTGGACAAAGAGTTAGCTTGCAAGTGATTTTCTTGATATAGTAATCGAGCACTAATAGTAAAATCCAGTCAAGTATCAAGCCTTCCTTGGGCCGACTTAACACTTACTATGGACACTTAATAACTATTACATGTTCATCACCACGTGTTTGTAATTCTCAGCCTGACAATAACAATCTTCCTTTGGGCCGATTACTACCCGCATAAGAAATACAAAATACAACATCTAAGTAGTTCATTATCGAAAGATTTTCATGGGAGAACCTACTTTGGAAGGATGCCACTTCCACTAATCAATATAAAGCTACTAGACATGCTCGTTAGAGTAACTTAAGTTGTTATGAATATAAGAAAAACTTTAATTACATATTTTTCATATTATATATGTATCAGAATTCAGGACTAACAAATAAATTTTGACACATACAAGAATCACATATAATGTGTGGATAACCATATATATCGACATATAAATGATGAGATAAAAAAAAAATTAACAAGCAAAAACTTTACAAATATCGGACCTTATTAAATATAAAGTCGAAAAACAATTTTTTTTCTTTTTTAAGATTAAAAAAAACTTTCATCAGATAGATATCCTTGAAGGAGAAAGTTGTCGAACAGATTAAACATAAAATGCATTCATATGAATGCAATATAATAATGAGAAATTGATCCATATACATTCATATAGACATGCATTAAAAAAGGAACATAAAATTGCAGAAACCAAACAAGATATTCAAAACTAATGATCCCTATTATGTAATCTTCAATTCCATGTCCGAACAAAACCAAAGAAAACGGTTGAATATTATACATTTCCAAAGATCATCAAAATTTGCCAAGCCTTTTTTTTTTCCTTAAATCGGAAGAATGAAACAAAGCCGCGGCGTAAACCGATCTTGATCCATTAATATTAAGAAGACAGATCGGAAGGAAATTTGATCGGAATTTTTTTTTTCCTTGAAACCGATTTTCGAAAATCAACCCTAAATAAAGAATCTAAACAATCTTTGATGTAAGGAGGCTCTGATACCATTGATAGAACTAAATAAATAAAACCCAAGAAATTAACCTCACTCAATAGATTATTTAGAATAAAGAATTGAAACGTGCACCTTGATCTATGGCAATTGATTGATTTGAAGGCTGGGTTTGAATCTTCTGATTATTGCGTATCTTCTGATTGTTACGTATGCAGCCTGATTTCCTCAAAGAGATGGGGACTTTTAGAGGTGGCTAATGATCTAAGCATACGTGCAATCAGGGACCATAACCTTAATATATAGATGTATTTGCTAAAAAGCCCATCATAGTTTTGCAATACAACCCCTAGGTTTCTACACATTTATAAAGAGACCCCACACTTTTATTAAGATGACAAACCCACCTATATAAATATAGATTACCTTAATTTAGTCTCAAAATATATAATAGCAAACACATAATTAAATTAAGTAATACATGTACGTCTACATGTCCAAATGCTATATAAATACATGTGCACATGAATTAAGTCCAAAGATCTAACAGATAGTGCATGAATTTACTCGGCAGAAGATGTGGGCTGCCGGAAAAGAAATCCTAAAAAGCTTTATTAAAAGTCAGGCAAGACAAAAAGGACTCGAAGTGCTGTGGCCCAACAATCTTCCATCAAGGATCTATTGTCGTATTCTCAATGGGATCTGAATATGAGGTATCAATCATGGACACCTGTCCAAGTATCACGGCGGAAATCTTACAACAGGTAGAAATATTTGAAATTTTGACTCTACGAACGAAGATGAAATTGCCTCCAAACACGTGCAATATGTCTAAATATTGTGCCTTTCATGAAGACCATGTTCATGAGATAGACCAGTGTATAGAATTAAAAAAAGAAATAGAGCACGCTATAAGGAGTGGGTTGCTTAAGGAATTTTGGACGAGTGTGCCTCTAGAAAAAGTGAAAGCAAAAGGTGGTATCTGGTTGGGAACCAAGAGTTCCACCACAATAGGAATGGTGGTAAACATGCAAGAAAATGTGAAACTGAAAATCATGTAAATGTGAATGATGAAGTTAAGATGCAGCACTCGAAGAAGCGAACTAGGAGGATCCTAATGATGCACCACTAGTAATATCCTTCAGCATCACAGGGTGCATTGTGAAAAGAATGATGGTGGATACAAGACGTTTTACTAACATATTATCTAAGAAGATGGGCATTCCATGGAAACAAATTACTCTATATAAAACATCGCTATTGCAATTTACAGGTACAAGCATTGAACTAATCAGCGTTGTTACCTTGCCAATAAATATTGGAGATGCAGTGGTAAATTAGGAGTATTTAGTAGTGTCTACATATGATATGTGCTATATTGTACTACATTTACATATGTTATTTTCGTCATTTATTGATGCTTTAATATATATAAATGTATTATACACCATTTACCTCTATTTTTATCTTAGGTGCTTTCTTATGAAGAATAAAAGCAAAAATGGGTGAAAACAAAGCAAAAACGAAGCCACCCCCACCAAGGAAGGAGACCTATTGCCGACGGTAGACCAACCTACCACATGCGATAGGTCCATGAGCCACATGAATCATGCCAACAGAAGCCTACTGTGACAGTAGGCTAGATCTACCGCACGTCGTAAGTCCCGATGACTCAAGGCCAACTGGAATAGAACCATACCACGGATGATAGGGCTTGACCTACCGGATATGGTAGGTCCTTTCAGCAGTGCATTAATGTTTTTCTAATTGTATTTATAGTAGTATTTACCCTTTTTGAAGGGGAGAAAAGTTTTTAGGTTTAGAGAAGGGAATTGTAGCAATTTTGGGCAAGAAAAACCCTCTCAATTCCTATTCAATTAGGTAGATTCTATAGAATTAACATGAAATTGAATTTATTGGAGCAAGATTGAAGCGATTCTACAGATTAATTTTGGGTTTCCTCAAGCGAATCGAGAGACGAGCTCGGGTAGCGTTCGGAACTGTGGATTCAACTGCTTTTTCAGCCTAAGCTTCCTTTTCCTTTGTTAATACTGATTTCTACTATTGAATCGAATATTGTTAGGATGTTTTCTAGCTAAATTTATATTGTTTGAATTGAGGGGTGAACCCTAGCTTTGGATGATATGATTTTTGATTGAATTTCATTAAATTGATGTTTTATATGTTGGTTGTTGTTCAACTACGTTTTCTTGATAATCGATTTGCGCAGAATCAATTATTTTGCTAGATTAATTGAAATTAAAAAAGAAAGATCAATCTAGGGCAACTAATTGTATAATAAGAGTTGGCAATTGAATAGAGATATTCTTTGCACTTATAGGTTAATTAGATTACCTAAGTTGATTGCATTCATAATCGGTTAGGGAGATAAGAGATTCTCCTCTAAAGGTTAGGTGAGCCGAGCGGCTTTCGCCTATAGATAGGGATTGCCCACCTTTCGTGTAATGACCCAACCTGCATTTTCAAACATCGTTTTATGAATTTTTAATTAAAATAGTTGACAAAAGTTAGGTAATCTTTCATTCAAACTCTTTTTCTAAAATCTCATACCTTTAATTGTGCTTCCATTTAATCGTTTTTTGAGTTTTTTAAGTCGTTAATTAATTTCTTAAGATCCAATTTGTTAGACTAAACATAGGTTAAGACGGTGACCATTTTTGATCCCTTACCGTTCCTTGAGTTCGACAAGTTGGGTGTATCTCTAGTACTACAGTAATAGGTACACTTGTCTATTGCATTCGTTTTAGTTATACATCCTTTAAAATAAACATCAAGTTTTTGGCATCGTTGTCGGGGAACGGCAACGTAAAGAAAACCGTTTTTCTTGTGCTTTAGTCATTTTTTTATATTATTATTTTTCTTGTTTTTATTTTTGTCTTGGATTGTTCGCTATTTTTGCAATTATTGGTTTATTTTGGCTTTTTTCTTGATTTAGAATTTGTTATTTGTGGACTTTGATTGTGGTTTGCCTGTTTTAGATTTGGGTAACTAGTTTATGCCCCGAAAGAAAAGGGGTGAATTAGTCCCGTTTGATCCAGAGCCCCAGCATTCGTTAGGGAGTGTCCACCGCACTCTTTAGTTCAAGATGTCGAACAACAATGCCAACAGTGTCGTCGAGATAATGGAAGAAGATCAAGAAGCTCCACCCTAAATAAATTCACTGTTTGTGCCACATCCACCACTACCAATGGTGGAGAGGACAATGGCAGATTATGCTAGACCGTCCATCTATGGGACGTTGTCTAGTATAGCCAGGCCAAGGGTAGAAGCAAACAACTTTGAGATCAAGCCGAACGTGATCCAAATGTTGTAAAATAATGTACAGTTCAATAGACTCCTTGGAGAAGATCCTAATGCACATGTCGATAATTTCTTAGAGGTATGCGATACCTTTAAAATCAATAGAGTCTCCGAAGATGCCATATGACTTTGTCTTTTCCTATTTTGTCTATGGGTGAAGGCGAAATCATGGCTTAAGTTATTACCTTCCGGCTTGATTACATCATGGGACTCATTAGCCGAGAAGTTTCCAGGGAGTTACTTTCCTCCTGGATGAATAGTGAAGCTTAGGAATAAAATCCTATTGTTCCAACAAATTGATGGAGAAAGCCTCTATAAGGCTTGGGAAAGAGCTGCTCAGAAAGTGTCACCACTATGGATTAGATTTAAGGATTCAAATTCAGTCCTTCTATAATGGAGTTTTATTTGGGGCAACACAGCTAATTGATGCCTCTGCTGGTGGTTCTACAGATCACAAGATCGCCCCAATAGTTATATAACCTCATTGAACAAATAGGTATGAATAGCTATACCTGGGGTGGACAAAGATCCAAGTCGAAACCTACTGGAGTCCACAATGTATATTCTATCACTGCCATGGAAGCGAGATTGGCAGCTATGATCGAGCATAAGATGGAGAACTTGACTACTACACCTGCAAATAAGAACACTCAATCAGTCATGTTCTGTGATGTCTGTTGTGGAGGGCATCCTAATTATGAATGCCCTAGTATGGGAGGTCTTATGGAGAAAGTCATTTATGAGCAAGGAAACTGGCAAGACACTAACTCCTACTCCAACATTTATAATCCGGGTAGAGGAACCACCCAAGCTTCTCTTGGGATGGGCAAGGACAACAACAATAGTAGCAATCTCAAGGATTCCAGAGTAGAGGTCCCACTCAACCTCTACCTTACAATACTCCACCAATAAATCCGCCACCACCTCAAAAATATAATTTAGAGGATCTTATTTCTAAGTATATGACTTCGGTGGATGCCAGGATGCAAAATATGGAAGTTATTGACGACTCACCTTGGTACACCGATATAGCTAACTATTTGGTTTCCTAATTTATGCCTGCAGGTAACACTCAAAAGAAGATGAAGTTCTTTGCCGACATCAAGTACTATTTTTGGGAAAACCCATACCTTTTCCATCAACGTGCTGATCAAATCATTCAGAGATACGTGGAGATTCCGGAATGGAAGATATGTTGCCTCATTGTCATAAAGGTCCTGCTGGCGACATTATCAAGTAAATGGGACTGCCCAAAAGTTTTGAGCTTTTATTGGCCGACTTTGTTTAAGGATGCCGAAAGGTACATTATGGAATGTGATAATTGCCAGTGAACAGGTAACATCTCAGAACGCAATGCTATGCCTATGTCTACTTTTCAAGTTTGTGAGGTGTTTGACTGTTGGGGTATAGATTTTATGGGCCCCTTCCCTAATTCTTTTTCTAATCAGTATCTCTTGCTCACTGTTGAGTACGTGTCTAGGTGGCTTGAGGCTCAAGCCTTACCCATTAATGATGCTAGAGCTTTGGTTAAGTTTTTAAAATAGTTATTTTTTTGCTTTGGTATTCCTAGAGCTATTGTAAATTATAAGAGTTCTTATTTCTATAACCAATAGCCCGTAAAAGTGTTTAAACAATCGGGAGTAACTCATAAGCTATCTACTCCCTATCTTTCTCAGACTAGTGGCCAAGTAAAAGTAGTGAATAGGGAAATCAAGCGTATCCTTGAGAAAATTATTGATAGACCCGTAAGGATAGGAGCATAAATTAGATGACACTCTTTGGGCCTATAGAATAGCTTATAAGACCCCCATAGATTCTCCGTCTTTTATATGGGAAGTCTTCTCATTTACCTATCGAAGTTGACATAAAGCTCATTGGGCGATACAATTAGTTAACTTCGATTATGCTCGTGCAGGTAAACAACTCTACTCCAACTCAATGAGCTTGACGAATGGAGATTGCAAGCATACGAAATCTCGAGCATGTATAAGGAAAAGACGAAGAGATGGAATGACAAGCACTTGATCAACAAGGAGTTTAATGTAGGGGATTCCGTACTCCTCCACAACTCTTGCCTTTGTCTTTTTCCTGGGAAGCTCAAGTCTCGGTGGTCTGGACCATTTACAATAAGTAAGGTCTTTCCTTACGGTACAGTCGAGGTAACACACCCTACAGCGTACATTCAAGGTAAACGGGGTATTATCTTAAGCCATACTTTGGAGAGGACATGGAAACTCTTCAGAAGGATTCCCTCATTCTCAAAATGAGTGAGCTTAGCACTCTTTTGAATGTTTTGTAATAGTATGCTTGTATTTTGATTTTCTCTCTTTTTCACTTTGATCATTTTGTTGTTACAAGGTATTTTTGGACAGATAACTGCTTGCTTAAGACCTATTTTGAGCTTAAAATGAATTTACAATGTTAGCAGGCATGAAATGGGGTTAAAAATTGCAGAAAAAAGAAAAATCAGCATCCAGACATAACCCTACCGTGGACAGTAGGGTACCCTACCGCATGCGATAAGGTCAAGGCAAACAAAAATTTCACGGATAGAAACCTACTGCGGATGGTAGGTCCAACCTACCGCACGTGGTAGGCTCACATTGTTTTCTTCTCTTGGCGGACAGAAGCCTACCGCGGACAGTAGGTCTTGACCTACTAGACGGGGTACGATCAATTTTTAGCAATGGTTCGAGCAAATTCGCAGATAACGGGTCGGGTTGACCCGACTTAACTCAAATTGTAGCAGATTTCCCCAAAAAATTCCTTCAATTCCCCTAATTTATCTCTAAAAAATCCCTAAATTTTCTCCTCGATTGATTTTTGTCACTCACATTTTTCCCCTCCCCCTCTCCCTCTCAGTTTTCACCTTCTCTCTCGGTTCTCTCTCATCCCCTCCACCACCGGTGACCATCCATTCTCAGCGACTCCACCTTCGACAATCTTCATTGGTTTGTAACTCTCTCCTCTCTCTCTCTTCTTCTTCTTCTTCTTCTCGTATCCTATCTCTACCATCCATTTTTCCCTCTCTTTACACTACACTAAAACTCAACCCTCCAACAACCACCATTAAACCCGATCCCCCCACCACGTCTGTTTATTTTTTTCTTCTATTTTCTTTTCTCTTATTTTTCAACTTATTTTGTTATTTCTTATTCTACTAACCCTTGTATGATCTTTTGTGTGGTTTTCTAACAAAGATTTGCAAAAGATTTTTTTAAAAAAAATCTAGGTGAAGATTCCGGCAACTCTAGCGGCGCACCTCTGAGGCAAATTGAGTGTTTCACGGGAATCACAACAATGATTTTTTTTCAAACAAACCCAGGATAATCTTAAAACTCTTTGCTTCACTTCTATTTAATTAATTTTAACTGCCAATTGTATTTGTTTTCGATTGAATTTTGTGCTTTGCATTTATTATATTTTGGTTGGTAGTTTTTTTCCATTCGTTATTTGCTCGTTTTTCACTAATTTATCTTTTACCACTTCATCACACATGAGTAACGTACACTATGCACACATGGGCTATGTTCAGTAGATCATTTCTTTTCGTGTGTTATTGTGCTTTAGAATTAACTCTATGTTGTGTTGGTTGTGTTGATTCTTTCTCCTCCTCATGCATCGTGTTTTTTCTTCCTTCCTCATGACACCAAAAACATCCACAGCTTCCTCCTCTAAATCCAAAAGGGCTAAGGTTGATAATTCCACACCCGACCCCACCAACCCAGCTATTCCTTCCTATTCGAAGCGTCTTTCTATAGTAGCCCAAAAATGGATATCCGATAGGGAACACCTCAAGCTTATCGTAGAAAAATCTTTTGATGCTCCTGTTATTGAGCATTTGGGGTTGAACACTCTTTTTAGGGGTTTGGGTTGGGAACCTTTCCTATATATTTCTGGCACCTATTACCCTAGCTTGTCTGTGAATTCTATGCCAACATGTTTCATAAAATGGACAAACGCCTTTCAACTATCATCTTCAAGGTTAAGGGGGTGAGGATAGTATTAGATAGGGAGCGTCAAGCTTTCACTCTGGTGAATTGATACGGGAAACACCATAACATAGATTCCAGTAAGAAAATCGTCAACGAGGACTTAAACTGGAAGTACGAGGCAACTTGTGATCACCCCAAGATCCAACCACGTCCAGGCGATTGCCGACACATCCTTCGCGGGGGTATTTTTCCCAACTCCTGCCCCGAGTCCTCACATACTTCTTTGGCCACACTTTAGTCTAAAAAGGGGGCTAACAGAGTAATGTTAGGATCATAGATTTTTAGATGATAGACAAACTCCAAAAATAATCCCCTTTTCCATCGCGTTAACTATTATACACACTGTACGCAATACTCTTTGTGACACCACTCGCATATGTGTGTTTCGTTATCCCGTGATACTTTCACGCATTTTTGCTGTGTTTAATGTTGACTTCATAGGAGAACAAAGATCGCAGATGGCGCAACCCTAAATCATCAAATTCACAACATTTAACAACTATGGATTATTAGGATGAGGCTAATAAGATTGTGATACCTCTGGCCAAGGAGGATCGATTGAGGGAATGCAAGAATCCAAGTTTTCATTCGATAAAGAAAACTACAAGAACAGGCATTGGAGCGTCCTCCTCACAACCCGACGATGATGAGAGCGAGGATGACGAATCCTATGACCTTTTATCCGAGAACGCAACTTCCACAGTCCCCATGGATACGTTTCAGACTGAGATGAGGGCTACGTTCGGGCGGCTCTGTACCTAAGATATCCATGGGGCCCAACTGGCAGAGATAGTGGAGTCAACTTGCCTTTATGCGGACGAGTTAGCACATGAAAGGACGTCCATCGACTGCTAGGAGGTGATGTTGGCCTGGCTATGTAGTCGGTTCTTATCTAATCAGGACAACAACGGAGGTGGTAGCTTGGACTTCGGTCCGCAATAAGGAGTTTTCTTTTCATTTCTTCTTATTTTCCTTTTATATCTTCACATTTTGCTGTACTTTCTTTTCTTTCGAGTTTCTGTTATTTTTGTTGTTGTTTGTTTCCTTTCCAATTTTGACTGTTTGTGGGGATTGCTTCCCGATATCCTAATATGCGCTATATCTACGGGATTACTTCCCTTGTATCTATTTTTACCTGCATTTAGGCTTTGTTTTGGCCCCCACATTGAGGATAATGTGGTTTCAAGTGTGGAGGTATTTGTGTCCTTTGTCTATTTATTTTTGCTTGTTTGTCTTTTGCTTTTTCAGGTTGTTTTTTATGTTCGTTTAGGTTTATTTATTTTTATAGTCTATAGAGTCTTTTGTCTCTTTTTCACATTTGAAAAATCCAAAAAACTTAGATAATCTTAAAACCCAAAAATTTTTTCGTCTTTTCTTTTCGATTTTCTTAGAAAAACAAATCCAAAAAGATTTTGTTTTTGTCAGTTTTAGTTGGAGTCTTGATTGCAAAACCTATAGGATTTTTGAAAAAAAAGGTGTTTTACTTGATCAACTTGAAAACCACACTTGCTTTAAATCTTATAAAATCAATGGTTTTATGCACTTGTAATTGTCGATTAGTAATAGAAGTCTTGAAATCTTAGGGGATTAGCATAGTGAATTCTTTTTTGAGTCTTTGCCTTCACCCTTGTGTTTTTCTTAGCTTTGAATCGATAATGTTTAGTCTAGGTTGATCCCAGAAATGATGGTCACGGGCCTTCATTATACTGTTTGTGCCTTTCTTGCTTATCCCTTATATGAAATCAAACCCTAGTTCCCCTTTCGTGTCTTCATGCCAAGGGTTTAATCCCTTCCTTTCTTTGACTTTTAAACTCACACTATAAAAAACCTCAATTCGTTCAGCTAATGATTTGCATACTTTTTAGCTGTTTTTAGTGAGGAAAATAGATAAATATGGGGGTGTTGGTATAAAGAAGAGTATTTTCTTTTTTTTGGTATAAAAAGGGTAGTATGGAAAATATTTGCAAGAAAGTATATAAAGCGGCTGAAAGAGAGAGCTCTAAAAAAAATTAGAGAAAAAAAAATGAGTATTTAAATCTCTTCTTTTTGTCTCTCAAAGAGTCTCGAGCTCCTCTCTCTTACGCTTGAAAAAAATATTTGTTCAAAAAAAATGAATTTTGTTAGGTGGGTTGTGCTTAATTTGAATAGTGTAAGACATTCAAGGGTAGATGGGACTGAATGAAAAGCGATTAGAACGTGTTCATAATGCTTGATTCTTCCTTTTAGTTACATTAGCTCTATCTCAATTGCTTTTGTTTTTCCTTCCCTTTCGTTTGGCACCCTTTTTGCCCTGAGCCTAACATTACAAGTTAAAAGTCGTACCTAATCCGAGAACGACTTAGAATAGAACTTAGAGTGAAATGTTTTGAGAAATCTGAGTTGTGTTGTGCATTTTTCAATGAAGTTTTTCACTTTGTTAATAACTTGACATTCCTTGTTTTCTTTGAAAGACGACACAAGCAATTCACATACACACACACACACACTGTTGACTAGTAAGGATATTAATAAGATAGCTTTAGGATTTTATATTCTTGTGTTTCGTCTTTTGAAAAGTCTTAATGTGGTTGAGTGGTCTCCATTGAAGTCACTTGTTTAGTCATTTCTATTTTTGTTTTATTTTGTCCGTTCATGGAGTCTTATTTCTTTTTTGTCGACTGTGCTGTTGTCCTTCCATGTGTTGTTTTCAATGTTTAAACTTCGTGCACTTCTCTTGCAACATTTTCCATGCTTTGCCTAGTTCTGTGTTGCTTGAGGGCAAGCAACAGATAAGGTGGGAGGGAGGGTTTAAATGTGCCACATTGTACTATATTTACATATGTTATTTTCGTCATTTTAAGATGTTTTTAATATATATAATGTACTATTTACACCATTTACCTGCATTTTTATCTTAGGTGCTTCCCAATGAAGAAGATGAAGAACAAAAGTGAAAAAAGAGAAAACAGAGAAAACGAAGCCACTGGTACCAAGGAAGGAGACATACCGCCAATGGTAGGCCAACCGACCATATGCGGTACTTCCATGACACACATGAATATTGACAATAGAAGCCTATTAAGGACGGTAGGGCTCGAACTATCGGACGTGGTAAGTCCTATCAGTAATGTGTTTTTAATTGTGTTTATAGCAGCATTTACCCCTTTTTGAGGGCGAGAACAATTTTTAGGTTTATAGAAGGGAATTGGACCAATTTTGGGAGAGAAAAACCTTCCCAATTCCTCTTCGATTAGGTAGATTCTATAAAAGTAACATTAAATTGAAGCTATTGGAGGAAGATTGAAGCGATTTTTTAGATCAATTTCAGGTTTCATCAAGTGAATCGAGAGACTAGATCGGGTGGCGTTCAGAACCGTGGATTCAACTTTTTTTTAAGACTAAGCTTCCTTTTCCTTTGTTAATTATGATTTATACTATTGAATTGAATATTGTTAGGACGTTTTCTAGCTAAATTTCTATCGTTTGAATTGAGGGGTGAACCATAGCTTTGGATGATATGATTTTTGATTGAATTTCATTAATTTGATTTTGCTTATATGTTGGTTATTGTTCAATTACGTTTTCTTGATAATTGAATTGCACGGAATCAATTATTTCATAAGATTGATTGAAATTGAAAAAGGAAGATCAATCTAGGGCAACTAATTGGATAATAAGAGTTGGCAATTGAATAGAAATATTCTTTGCACTTTTAGGTTAATTAGATGACCTAAGTTTACTGCATTTGTAATCGGTTAGGGAGAGAAGAGATTCTCCTGTAAAGGTTAGGTGAGTAGAGCGGCTTTCACCTAGAGATAGGGATTGCGCAACTTTTGTGTGATGACCCAACCTGCGTTTTCAAACATCATTTTATGAGTTTTTAATTGAAATTGTTGACAAAAGTTAGGGGATCCTTCATTCAAACTCTTTACCTGAAATCTCATATCTTCAATTGTGCTTCCATTTAATCGTTTTTCATAGTTTTTGTAACTCGTTAATTAATTTCTTAAAATCTAATTTTTTAGCCTAAACATAGGTTAAAATGGTGACTATTTGAGCCTTTACCGTTTCTTGAGTTCGGCAACTCGGGTGTTTCTCTAGTACTACAATGATAGGTACACTTGACAACTCGGGTGTGTCTCTAGTGCTACAATGATAGGTATACTTGCCTGTTTTATTCGTTTTTTGTTATACCTCCCTTAAAATAACATACTCCTTAGATAATGCCATATTAGGGCGACCATTCTTAAATGTGCTAAAAGCAATAGTGTAGACTTGTGACCTCAAATTAGAAGTTGATTCCAGAAAGGAGCCAATGATCATACAGAGAGATCAACGAACATCGCAAGAATACTACTTCACCGCATTAGAAGTATGTGATAATGAGCCATTGAGATTAAGATAGGGGAAACCGGAGGAGCAAAATACTAGTATCAAACCTATTAATGGGAGCAAGATGATGTGTGTGGTCTATTCTCATCTTGAGTGGTAGGCCCGTGTAGGGAAAAATCTACCTGCATAAGTACGAGTAGAGGCCATAGTAGTTCTCAAAGAATACGTGGGTATCTTTCTTGGAGTTCGAGGGACTTAAGAACCATCTAAAGAGATATAGCGAAACACCGCTTGAAGATACCTTCTGAAGCCAGCCGGTAGTGCATAAGAAGTGTGTCTTCATAAGGACTCAATAATAGGTAATTAAAGATGAGACTAAGGAATTACTGGAGGCAGGCATCGGTTGGGGAGGTAGAATCCCGGTATGATTAGCTAACCTGATGGTGGTCCTTTAGCCAAGGAGAGCATGGAGAATGTGTTGACTACACTAACTTGAATAAAGAAATTCCTGAGAGACATTCTTGTTGCCAAGGATTGATCAACTAGTAGATATTGATATAATGAGGCATTAGGTGTTGTATTTTTCGGACACCTACAAGTGATATCAGTAGATCTCGATGGCAAATAGAAGATATGGAGAAAACAACCTTTATGACAGACGAAGGGATATTTTACTATACAAAGAGGCAATTTGGTTTGAAGAATGTGCAGGCAAAGTTTCAAGCATTATCAAATAGGCTATTTGGATGTAAATTTAGTAGAAATATGGAAGTTTACATTGATGATATATATAATCATCAAATCCAAGAATGTAGGAACCTAAGCTAGCAACATGTAGGAAATGTTTTCCAAAATCAGAAGGGCCGGGATGAAACTCAACCCAAAAAAGTACACATTCAAAGTATAATTAGGAAGAGCTTAGGATTCATAGTATCCGAGAGGACATCGAGTGAATCTTGATAAAAGCAAAGCTATTCAAGATGTGATACCCTTGCAAAATGTTAGGGATGTCTAATGTTGTCAGGATTTATGACTGCTCTGGGGCATTTTCCTTGCACGGATGGGGGAGAAGGGACTGTCCTTCTACAGGTTTTTAAAAAAACAATAATATCTTTAGCTGGGATGAAGAGTATCAAATGGCTTTTCATGATCTCAAGACATACCTTAGAAACCCTCGCTACTTTTTATCCACGAGTTACGAGAAATTTTGTTTATGTATCTTTTTGTTACATAGAAAGTCGTAAATTCGGTGATTTGCGCACATCATAAAAATAACATGAAACCTATTAATATGTGAGCCATGTCTTAATAGGACTAGTGGAAATATACAGTCCTTTGGAAAAACATATATTCCCATTGGTATATCGGAGAAAGTTAAAGCCATACTTCCAAGCTAACTCGATAACGATCCTCACTAATATCCTACTGTGATCCATAATGAACAAGCTCCGCATAATTGGTCAGATAACGAAATGGATTTTGGAGGTAAGTGAGTACCATGTAAACTTTGAATTGCGAAAATCATTGCCAAGGACAGGTGCTTTCAAATTTGCTAGTAGAAAATATGTTGCTAGCTGCAATTGTTTCCTAGAAAGAGGCCGGTATGCCAAATTTCTGATGAGACGTGGACACTCTATGTAGATGACTCGGCAGGAGAAAAGAATCAGGGAGCTAGGTTCATACTGAAAGATCCAAAAGGAAAACAGTTCCCTTACGCTCATAAATATCTATTTCTTGTTAGTAACAATGAAGCCGAATAAGAAGGCTTTCTATTAGGCATGAGAATAGCTAAGAGCATGAAAATAAAGTAGTTGCTAGTCTGCGAGATTCCAAGCTGGTTTTGGGCATGTCACAAGAAGCTTTTAGGCCAGAGAAGACAATATGAAAAGAAACAGAATTGCTATGGTCAAAGAATTGTTGCCAGCAGCTCAAGTGGTATATTTCGAGAAGATACTGAGAAATAAAAATAACAAAGTATATCCTCTCTCGAAATTATTGGTAGAAGAGAAGATAATGGGAGTTTGGGTAAAATCCCTTCATAAAAAAGCATCAAGTAGGAAGAAATGTTGGATATTCAAGATAGAATAGACTAGATAATGTCAATAATACACTTATAACATAGCAAGTACTGCTAGATGATTCTCAGTAGGCGTAAAAGCTACAAACTGCAGCGATGCGATACGTAATGTTGGAAGATCAGTTGTATCGAACTATGGGAGATTGGCCATGTTAAAATGTGTGACACCCTATGATGAACTAGAATTTAGGGCTTAATAAATCGTCTGGGCTGGGTTGGGCTAGACTTCTTGGGATACTAGGCAAGTCCAAATTGACTCGCCCATAGTGACCTATTTCTATTGCTCATCTAATGTTTTCCTAAACTAACTCTCTCTCGGTCCATTCTCTTCTCTTGACTGACTCTTGGTTTCTCCCCTTCCTTGAGCGAGACTTGTCTCTTAGTCTCTCCTTGGGACTACTATATATACATTTCTTTCTCACTCTAAATCCTAATCTCCTCTTTCCTCTCTTCTCTCTATTTGGCCACCTTTCTGTGAGTTCTTCTGCCTTCTTCACTCTTTACCTCTTTCGGTTCTCTCTTGCATCGCCTTTGTGAGTTTTAGCCAGAATCTTGACAACTCTTTGTGCTTGTCCAATTGCTGGAGAGAATCATTGAAGCTTGAGTATTTCTTGAGAGATCTATTGGAGGGTATCATTTGGTTGTATTGAGTACGAATTCTCTGAGGGTGGATCTTCCATGTTCTTCACTTTTCTCCTTTTCTCTAAATATAGTTTTTAGACCAGATTTAGAAGATTCTTGTGGCTTATTTATTATCTGTAGTTTTTTATTAGTCATTGTAATAGATATGTTAAAATTTATTTTGTCTTCAATTTGGTTGTAATTTACATTCGGTGTTCTCTATTTCCTCCTAACAGTGGTATCAAAGCTTGGTGTGCTCTCTCTCGATCTCTTGAGCTAAGATCTGTGATCTTTGGTGCTAGCCGTGAGTTCCGCATATGGGATGCTTCTTAAAACTCTTTATTTTTTTTTGATTGTGTGGTTTTTCAGCCACTTGATTTCAAAAACCAAAACCCAAGCTTGACAAGAATCCTATTGAGATTCTTTGTATCTGTATCTCAGAGTTTTTTCGGATTGAAAAATGTTTTTTAATTCATATTCTATTAATTATTTCTGTTCACTATTTCTGCATGGTTGATATTACTGTTTCAGTTATTGTGCTTGATCTCTCTTTTGGTTTTGGTTTTTTTTTTTTTTTTTGTTGGTTGGAAATTTTTATTACTTCTACCGTTTTTGTTTTGTTGTTTTTATCATTATTATCAGTTATTCCTCTATTTCTACTTATTCCATTTATTTTGTCTTGCCTCCATTGAATCTATGGATATACTATTTGTTGGCTTGTGTTTTTGTCACTATTATATTTTTGTATATGTCTACTTTTTGTGTGCTCCAATGGCCACCATTAGAATAGATACCGATAAATACGATGGAAAAATTGATTCTAGTATTTGGAGAAGAAAATGAAAGCAGTTTTAATTCGAAGCAAAGTTTTACCTCCTATTTCAAAACTTGATAAATTTCTAGAATCTTGGAAAGGAGAAATTTTGCAAGAAATATTTGACAGTTTCCAAAAGCACTCTTGTTCTCCATTTGTGTGACAATGTGTTAAGAGAAATTAACGATAAAGCCCCTGGTTTTGAAATTTGGATTAGACTTGAAGAAATGTTTTTAAAACAATCCCTTTCAAACAAAATTTATTTGAACGAACAACTGTTTGGTTTTAAAATTTCTCCTTCAAAATCTCTTGAAGACAATTTGGATGACTTAAACAAAATAGTTTAAGATCTAAAAGTGTTAGTGAAGAAATTTCTAATGAAAATATTGCTATTATTCTATTAAATTCTTTACCTGAATCTTTTTGTGATGTAAAAAACGCCATCAAATATGGTTGTGATAAATCGACACTTTTGATGTTAAATCTGCCCTATGAACTAAAAAACTTAACCTTAGGAAGGAAAATAAAAACAACGGTGAAAGTCTTTATTTTAGGGGTAGAATTGAGAAAAGGGATTCTAACCGAAATAAAGATAGATAAAAAAGAAAGGGCCTGTCCAAATCTAGAGAACCTAAAGAAAGATTTAAAAGCAAGGTAAAGTGTTTCTATTGTGATAATGAACCCTAACAAAAATTGGTTTTCTGAAATTAAACCAGTAGGACACAAGTAAAGTTTTTATGGGAAATAATTAATGAAGCTTGTCAAATTGAAGGAATATTTATTTCCATAAAAATCTATGATGATGTTATTAGAACACTGTTTGATGTTAGGTATATTCCAGGCCTTAGAAGAAACCTTATATCCTTAGGTACTCTTGATGATGTTATATACACATATAAATCTAAAAAATGTCTATTTAACTATTTACAAAGGATCCTTAATTATTCTTAAGCGTATAAAGAAATATGGACTTTATTCTTTGCTTGGTGAAACCATAGGCGACTTTGCTGCATCAATTAGTAAGCATGATAAGATGACAACATGTTGTGGCATAAATGACTTGGTCAAATAAGTGAAAAAGGTTCACAACATTTGTGTAAACTAAATTTACTTGATAACAAGAAAATAATTTCTCTGGATTTATGTGATTATTATGTATTAGGAAAAGAACATAAACAGAGGTTTTCTATTGGCACACACAAACCCATCGCCATTTTAGATTATGTGCATTATGATATTTGGGGTCCTGAAAAGGTATCCACTTATGATGGAAATGCTTACTTCTTCTCTACTTCTGATGATTTTTCAAGACTTCTTTGGTTTTCTTACTAAAAAAACTAAATATCAAACTTTTGAGAAGTTTAATGGATGGAAAACTCTAGTTGAAAAGCAAACCGACAAGAAATTAAAGTTTTTAAGACCAGATAATGGTCTAGAATTTCTCAATAAAAACTTTAATGATTTATGTGCAAAGTATGGCATTACTAGACATAAAACTGTTAGATTAAACCCTCAGTAAAATGGTGTTACTGAAAGGATAAATAGGACAATATGTGTAATGTTATCTTCTGATATACCTAAACCTTTTTGGGGTGAAGCTGTAAATACAACAGTTTATTTGATAAATTAGTCCCCATCTACTGTCATAAATTTTAAGACTCCAGTAAAGATATGGTCTGGTATCACCAGATTTGTCTCATCTTAAAGTGCTTGGTTGTGTCGCTTTTGCTCACCAATAAGAAGGTAAACATTACCCTAGGTCGAAGAAGATTGTCTTTCTAGGCTATCCCAATAGTGTTAAAGGGTACAAGGTCTAGCTTAGAAGTGAACTAGAGGTGAAGGTAGTAATTAGTAGATATCACTTTCAATGAATCTGATATGCCTTGTTTTAAGGCTGAATCTGTAACCACTATTACTAATTGTTAGCCCTAAGGGCATTAATACTTATGTTTTGATTATGATTAACATATGCTTGTGTGAGTATTTTAGCTAACCCTTCATAGAACAAAAGAAGTACCTGTGAAGTCTCAAAGTCTCAAGCAAAAGATCTTGTTGATGAGGGCAAAATAGAGAAGAAGAGATCAAGCCATGCCAAGATCAAATCATTGAAGACATTGAAGGCATTATCTAATGATAGAGTGAATTAGGTACATCCAGGTAAACTCCCTAGTCTTACTCTTTGTAATTGATCATATATGAAGCTCCCTGTATGATTTTCTAAGATATAATCTTTTGCTAAAATCTAAGTATTCTTGACTCAAGATGTTATGGAAAGTTTTTCTTCTCTTTAAAATGATTGTCAAAGAATACATGCTTTTGAAACAAGGAAGAAAGTTTTTGTTTAAAACGAAACTTAGCTGAGGAAAACATAAATTCGGCAGTCCGGTTTTAGAACCGGTCGTCCGTTTTTTTTCCAAAGTAAAAAATTCGGCAGTCCGTTTTTCAGAAAATCAAGTCCGAATCTTTCTGTTAAAAAACTCGGTCATCCGGTTTTAAAACCGGCAGTCCGATTTTTCTATATATCAAAATTCGGCAGTCCGTTTTCCAAGTCCGAATCTTTCTGTTTTAAAGAACCGGCAGTCCATTTTCAGGAACCGGTCGTCCAATTTTTGCTGTTACTGTACAAATTTTACCGTTGCACAGAATGCATCTGTTATTTCTGAAAAGCAACGGCTATTGTCTAAAGGCAACGGTCTTGTGCTTCAAGACTCTATATAAACACTTGATTTTCAGCCATAAAAGAGATAAGTTTGGTGAAATATTGATTGAGAACATTTAAGACTTTTAAAGAGCTTCAAAAGTACATTTTATTACAAATTATTTTCAGTCCCAAACAAAAATTCTTCTTGAGCTTCATTGTTGATCATCCATCAAAGAAGAAGAAAAGAGGTGCTTGTAGAAGTATTCCATTGAGTTGTATCTTCCTCTTCTCAAGCTTATTTGGTAATATTGTTCCTAACTCTTCCTATTTTTCATTGTGATCAAAGGTTTGTGGAAAACCCTTTGGTGATCCTTTGATAAACTTGTTGTATTGTTGTGTTTGAGGTTTTAGTGTAAAACCCTCGAAGGGTGAACCTCATTGTGTAGTTGTGTAACCAACTTTTATTTTAGTGGATTTGTGAAATCCTTGGGTTGAGTCTCAAGGTAGTGGATGTAGCTCTTTGAGAGAGTGAACCACTATAAATTGTTGTGCTTGTTCTTTTTTTTTTTTTTTCTCAATTGCCTATACTATAAGATTGTGTTGTGTGTGGATTCTTATTGAAAAGAGTTTTAGAAATCTTTCACAAAAAAATTGGAGGTTTATCTTTCTAATCACACAAAAGATTTTTTAAATTAGCCAAAAATCTTATTCACCCCCCCTCTAAGGTTTTTTCAATTGGTATCGAAGCAGGGGCTTCTTAAAAAGGACTCACACCCTTGAAGCAAAAGATCTTCACTTTTCTATGGCTAATAATTCTAGTTTACCATATGTAGAAGGCTCTTCTACAAATAGACCTCCTCTCTTTAATGGAACTAACTATACTTTTTGGAAGTCTCGAATTAAAATATATATATGTTCTACTAACTTTGACTTGTGGAGCATTGTAGAAAAAGGTCCTTACATTCCCAAAATAAATGGGATAGCCAAGAAGATTGAAGAATTTGATGAATTCGACTCAAGGAAGATGACTCTAAACTTCCAAGCTATGAATATTCTAAGTTGTGCCTTAGATGCAAGCGAATACAATAGAGTGAGTGGATGCGATTCGGCTCATGAAATGTAGAAGTTACTTGAAGTCACTCACGAAGGAACAAATCAAGTAAAAGAATCAAAGTTGGCTATGTTGGTGAGAGACTATGAGCTATTCATGATGAAACAAAATGAAAGCATTAGTGACATGTTCACAAGGTTCACCAACATAAAAAACGGCCTAAAGGCATATGGGAAAGAATACTCAAGAGGGGAAGCAAATAGAAAAATTCTTGATGCACTTCCAAAAGCTTGGCAACCAAAAACACTAGCTATTGAGGAATCAAAGGATTTGAGACTACTTCCTATTGAAGAACTCATAGGATCACTTCTTACCTATGAAATGAAAATAAAAAGATTGAATGAAATGGAAGATGAAGAAAAAGGAAGAAAAGGCATTGCACTCAAGGCAAATGAGGATGATCAAACTTACTCATCAAACAATGAAGATGAGGTTGATGACGATGAGGAAATGGCATTGATAATGATAAAATTCAAAAGATTCTACAAGAAAGGTTTCAACAATAGAGGGAAGAAACCTCCACTCAAAAAGGGAGGACAAAGCTCATCACTCTTCAAAGCTAGGTGCTTTGAATGCAATAGCACCGATCATCTAGTAGCCGATTGTCCCAAGGCCCTTGAAAAGGAAAAGGGAGCTTTAGAAGCCAAGCTTGAGGCATTGAAGAAGAAGAAGAAAGGCAAAGGTCTAATTGGAACTTGGGATCAAGACTCAAGTGAAAATGAAGAAGAGGAAAATGCCAACATATGCTTCATGGCACTAGAAAATGAGGTACAATCTTCACTTCCTAACTCTTCTAGTACTCTTGATGATGATTGTGATGTTGATCCTAGCATAATGCTTATTGAAATGTATGATGAGTGCAAAAAGGTTACTAAACGAAACAAAGATTTAAAAAGCAAAACTCAATTTTTGTTAGATGAAAATTCAAGACTCATTTGTGAAAATGAAGCCATTCTTGAATCCTTGGAAGTCTTGAAGAAAGAAAAAGAGAGCTCAAATGATGACTTTCAAAAACTTGTTTTAGAAAACAAAAACCTTTGTGAAAAGATTTCCTTTCTTGAAAAATGTTTGATTGATTATGATGTCTTAAAGAAAAAGGTGAGTGATCTCACTCTATGTGTTGAGAAATTCACAAAAGGAAAAGAAAACTTTGAAAAACTTCTTGGCTCTCAAAGATCTCCTTTTGATAAAAATGGTATTGGATATACTCATTCCAATATTTTCTCAAAACAAACACGGTTTGTAAAGGCTTCATCATCTCACTCACACCTTTGTTGCACCTATTGTGAAAAGAGTGGTCATAAAGCCACAAAGTGTTTTATAAAGAAAAAAGATTGAAAGAGGAGTGAAAACCATTTGGAAAAATTAAAGAAAATCAAACTAACGTCCATGGACCCAAAAAGATGTGGGTACCAAAAATCATTTCTACTTCTTCTTTTGTAGGAACACAAATCAAGGCCATCTAAGTGGTACTTGGATAGCGGATGCTCAAGGCACATGACCGGGGACTCATCACTTATGAGCAATCTCAAAGAAACCGAAAGTGGATTTGTCACATTTGGAGATAAGAACAAAGGAAAAATCATTGGTATAGGCAATATTGGTAACAATTCTTCCTCTCTTATTAAGGATGTTCTTCTAATTGATGGTCTTAAATTCAATTTGCTTAGTATTAGTCAATTATGTGATAGTGGAAAAAAGGTTGTTTTTGAAAGTGATTCTTCCTCTATCATTGATAAGCATGAAAACAAAACTATTTTTGTTGCTAAAAGAGTTGGAAACGTCTATGTCTTTCATCTTGAAGATTTTCTTTCCCAAAACTTGAAGTGTCTCTCGGTTCATGATAATGATGCATTTTTGTGGCATACAAGACTTGGTCACGTTAGTATGGATTTATTAAATCAACTATCTTCAAAAGAACTTGTTAGAGGATTGCCAAAACTTCATTTTGAGAAAACTAAACTTTGTGATGCTTGTCAATTTGGAAAACAAATCAAGACCTCTTTTAAACCAAAGAAAATGATTTCAACTTCAAAACCTTTGGAACTTGTTCACATGGACTTATTTGGACCAATGAGGACCACTAGTCTCGGTGGTAAGAGGTATGCTTTTGTTATTGTTGATGATTTCTCTAGATTTACTTGGACTTTGTTTTTGAGTAAAAAAGATGAAGCTTTTCATGAGTTTGTTAAACTTTTTAAAAGAATTCAAACCTCCCTTGATTGTAAATTGATCTCTGTGAGAAGTGATAATGGGAGAGAATTTAACAATCAAGATTTTACAAAACTTTGTGATGATTTTGGCATAACACAATTTTTCGGCCGCTAAAACCCTACAACAAAATGGTGTTGTGGAGAGGAAAGATCGCACTTTACAAGAAATGGCAAGATCTATGCTTTGTGAAAACTCCCTTCCTAAATATTTTTGGGCCGAGGCCGTCAACACCGCATGCTACATTATGAATCGTGTTATCTTGAGACCTTCAGTAAAGAAAACTCCCTTTGAACTCACTTTTTAATAAAAACCCCCTCAATTGGTTATTTTAAAGTTTTTTGGATGCAAATGCTTTATTTTAAACACCAAGGACAATCTTGGAAAGTTTGATCGAAAATCCGATGAGGGAATTTTTCTTGGTTATTCTTCAAACAAAAAGGCCTTTAGAGTTTTCAACAAAAGATCCTTGTGTGTTGAAGAGTCCATTCATGTTAATTTTGATGAAACTAATATTTTCGACAAGAAAGTTGATGATGATGATGACATAGATAACACTCAAAGTAACCAACCATTGTACACTCAAGCAATGGAAGAGCATGCTATGGAGGAAGAAGAGATTGAGGAAAAACAAGGAAACGAACAAGAAACTCAAAATCTTCCTCAAGAGGTGATATATCCAAAGGGACACTCCAAAGATGAAATTATTGGCGATGTATCTAAAGGGGTAAGAACAAGAAGGTATTTTATCGATAACTTTGCCCTATTATCACAAATTGAGCCTAAGTTTATTGAGGATGCTTTATGCGATGAGTTTTGGATTATTGCTATGCAAGAGGAATTAAATCAATTTGAAAGAAACAAAGTTTGGACTTTAGTCCCCAAACCACATAATCACCCCACAATTGGCAGAAAATGGGTTTTTCGAAACAAACTAAATGAATCCGGAGAAGTCATTAGAAACAAAGCTAGACTTGTTGCCCACGGATTCAATCAAGAAGAGGGCATAGACTTTGATCAAACCTTTGCTCCGGTTGCTAGACTTGAATCTATTAGGATGCTTTTAGCTTTTGCTTGTTTTAAAGGATTCAAACTCTTTCAAATGGATGTTAAAAGTGCCTTTCTAAATGGTGATATTGAGGAGGAAGTTTACGTTGAACAACCTCCCGGTTTTGTACATGAAAAATTTCCAAATTATGTTTTCAAACTCTCAAAAGCACTCTATGGTTTAAAACAAGCTCCAAGGGCTTGGTATGAAAAGTTGAGTGGTTTTCCTCTTTCAAATAACTTTTCAAGAGGTGTTGTGGACACCACTCTTTTTACAAAAACCTCTTGTAACAATGATCTTCTTCTTGTCCAAATATATATTGATGACATCATTTTTGGTGCTACTAATATCTCTTTATGTGAAGAATTTGCCTCACTTATGCAAAGAGAATTTGAAATGAGCATGATAGGAGAATTGACATACTTTCTCGGCCTCCAAATCAAGCAAACAAAAGAAGGAATCTTCATCAATCAAGAGAAGTACACCAAAGAACTTCTCAAAAGATTTGGGATGAGCAATGCAAAAGGTATTGGTACCCCTATGAGCTCGTCATTGAAGCTTGACAAAGATGAAAAAAGGTAAAAGCTGTTGATGAAAAAGACATATAGAGGTATGATCGGTAGTTTACTTTATTTAACGGCTAGTAGGCCGGATATCATGTTTGCCGTATGTTTGTGTGCTAGATTCCAAGCTTGCCCCAAGGAATCTCATTTAATAGCTGTAAAACGTATTTTGAGATACTTAATTTCATCATATGATTATGGCTTGTGGTACTCTAAAAAATCTTGTTTTGATCTTATTGCCTACACTGATGCGGACTACGCCGGATGTAAGGTAGAAAGGAAGAGTACAAGTGGAAATTGCCAATTCTTGGGAGGTTGCTTAGTATCTTGGTACAGCAAGAAACAATCGTGCGTGTCTCTATCAACCGCCGAAGCGGAATACATCGCAGCCGGTTGTTGTTGTGCTCAGGTACTTTGGATGAAACATACATTAATTGATTTTGGTGTTTCCTTTAAGTGCATACATATCATGTGTGATAACACTAGTGCCATAAATATTTCCATAAATCCTGTGCAGCATTCAAAAACAAAACATAACTTTATTAGAGATCATGTTGCTAAAGGTGATGTATCTTTAGAATATATTTGCACAGAAGATCAAATTGCCGATATTTTTACAAAACCTCTTTCAGAAGATCGATTTTGCTATTTAAGAAAATTACTTGGTATAGGGAGATTTAATGAGTAATGTGTGTTGCTTGTATTATTTGCTTTTTCCGTATTTTCTGCCTTGCTGATGTTTAAAAAGAAATTCGGACGCCTCTTTTAAAATTAGGACGTCCGGTTTTAAAACCGGACTCATACTCCCCTTTCAAAAAAATTCCAGAGATATTCGGACTCTCAAACCGGACGCCTGCACCAAAAACTCGGACGTCCGAATTCTTGAAAATCCTGAAATCGGAAGACCAGTTTTAACAAACGGTCGACCGAATTCTTAAAATTAGGTCGGGACTGCGTTTTAAAATTAGTCTTTTTCTCACAACTCCTCACATTCTTCTCCAAACTCTCTCTCACTCTCTCGACCGAAAACCCCCTACTCACAAGACCCATCCGATTTCTTGTTCCGGTTTTTCAATTTTCTTCTTATTTCTCTTCAAATTCATCTCCTGTCACAGCAAAGAAGCTATTTTTCTCTCTGTTTACTATCTACCAATCTCCAAAACTCTTCATCTCATCTCCAAACCCTACCCTCGAAATTGTTCTAAAATGGTTAAAACAAAGAATGCCCAAGTTGGTTCAGGGCAAAATCTTGAAGAAGGAGGCACCAGTAGAGGAAAAGGGAAAGGAAAAAGAGTACCTTCTGGAACTGGGGCTGCTGCTAGGGTTTCTGGTGTTTCAGAAAGGTTTATCTTAGTAAAGGAAGCTGCTAGGTTCGAAGAATGGACTAGGAATCGACGAAAAATTGCTCCGGGTCATAGGGTGGACTTAGATGATATGCAAGGTATGGAGGTTATTCCTAATCTCTTTGAAATAATTGGTTGGATACCTTTGTTGATTGTCAATGAACTGTATTATGTGGACATGATATATGAATTTTATGCTAATCTCCACAAAGGTAGAATTGAAAAGGTGGATAACGTCTCACATCAATGGATAGTGACTAGAATTGGGGGAAGGGATATTGCATTTGATGATAGACTACTGAATGTTATTTTAGATACCCCTCAAGATGGTATAAGATTTGACACCAAAAACAAAAAATGCTATGATTCAAATTTATACAGTGAAAAACGATTTGCAGAAATTTTCACTAAGGGAGAGATATTAAAAAGGCATGATGATAGAAATGTTAACAAATTGGATGCTTATGGGAGAGTGCTACATCACATGATATCTAACATCATCATTCCAAATGTTGGGCATAAATCCTCTATCACCAACATGCATGCATTTGTGATGCTAGCCTTGCATGAGAAAAGGAGAATGAATTTCAGCTTTATGGCTATAGAACATATGCTAGCTGCACAATCTTCCCAAATGAAATGCTTGCCGTATGATTGCTTTATCACTAAAATCCTCCAACACTTTGTGATCAATTTGGTTGGGATGGGTAATCACATTGGACACGGCAAGATATACACTCAACAAACCTTCAAAAGAATGGGGGTTTGAAAAAGACGAAAGTCGGGATATTTATCAGAGGTGGACAAGGTGTTGATGACAGTGATGAGGAAGATGATGACGATCCACAGGACATGGATATAGAAGAAGAAGACAGTGATGAAGAAACAGAGGCAGAAATACAAAGAAGAGAAACGAGACAAAAGAAACGACAGGAACGAACAGAGGAAGGCTCATCTTTAGGAAGCATGAGTCAGCTTATGGATATGATCGCCTCTCTCCAAACATCAATGAACACCCGGTTTGATGCATTCGACAGTCGTTTTGAGGCTTTGGATGGGAAAGTCTCTAATATTCAAGAAAGGATGGATGCTTTAGACCAAAAAATGACCGATACATAAGAACGGGTTAAGAGACTCGAGCAAGGAGGAGGAGATAGAGATGATTGAGATTTTTCTTATAAACCTTTCTTTCTCTTGTTTTGTCCGTAACTCCTCTCAAACTCCTGTTTTCATTTTTAATGATATGGTTTTAACTTGCTTATTTCTATTTCTAATTTGCTTCTATTATGTGGTATTCCAAATTCCTAAGTGATCTATTTGTTGCATTATGGACTTCATCATGATACTTTAATGTTGAAAGTCCTACTACTACCTCTTCTATGATCCCTTGAAACTTTTCTCCTAAAATTTTTTGATTTATGACAAAAGGGGGAGAAAATAGTGCATGATGTAAGGGGGGAGAAATCTTGTTAATATGTTGATTATTGATGATGATTATAAGTTGTTGATGATGTTTATAAGTTGTTTACAATGATTATTGATACAAGGGGGAGTTATCTCTTTTTTGGTGATTGTTGTGCTTTGCTCTTATTGATATTTTGAAGCATCACCATACTTTACTTTTGCTCTTTTGTTCTTCTTGCATATGTGTTTGTCATAATCAAAAAGGGGGAGATTGTTAGCCCTAAGGGCATTAATACTTATGTTTTGATTATGATTAACATATGCTTGTGTGAGTATTTTAGCTAACCCTTCATAGAACAAAAGAAGTACCTGTGAAGTCTCAAAGTCTCAAGCAAAAGATCTTGTTGATGAGGGCAAAATAGAGAAGAAGAGATCAAGCCATGCCAAGATCAAATCATTGAAGACATTGAAGGCATTATCTAATGATAGAGTGAATTAGGTACATCCTTGTAAACTCCCTAGTCTTACTCTTTGATAATTGATCATATATGAAGCTCCCTGTATGATTTTCTAAGATATAATCTTTTGTTAAAATCTAAGTATTCTTGACTGAAGATGTTATGGAAAGTTTTTCTTCTCTTTAAAATGATTGTCAAAGAATACATGCTTTTGAAACAAGGAAGAAAGTTTTTGTTTAA
This sequence comes from Catharanthus roseus, assembly GCA_028651295.1. Lineage (NCBI taxonomy): Eukaryota > Viridiplantae > Streptophyta > Magnoliopsida > Gentianales > Apocynaceae > Catharanthus > Catharanthus roseus. The sequence continues at coordinate 1,478,201 of JAPQWS010000102.1, forward strand.
AACGAAACTTGGCTGAGGAAAACATAAATTCGGCAGTCCGGTTTTAGAACCGGTCGTCCGTATTTTTTCCAAAGTAAAAAATTCGGCAGTCCGTTTTTCAGAAAATCAAGTCCGAATCTTTCTGTTCAAAAACTCGGTCATCCGGTTTTAAAACCGACAGTCCGATTTTTCTATATATCAAAATTCGGCAGTCCGTTTTCCAAGTCCGAATCTTTCTATTTTAAAGAACCGGCAGTCCGTTTTCAGGAACCGGTCGTCCGGTTTTTGCTGTTACTGTACAAATTTTACCGTTGCACAGAATGCATCTGTTATTTCTGAAAAGCAACGGCTATTGTCTAAAGGCAACGGTCTTGTGCTTCAAGACTCTATATAAACACTTGATTTTCAGCCATAAAAGAGATAAGTTTGGTGAAATATTGATTGAGAACATTTAAGACTTTTAAAGAGCTTCAAAAGTACATTTTATTACAAATTATTTTAAATCCAAAACAAAAATTCTTCTTGAGCTTCATTGTTGATCATCCATCAAAGAAGAAGAAAAGAGGTGCTTGTAGAAGTATTCCATTGAGTTGTATCTTCCTCTTCTCAAGCTTATTTGGTAATATTGTTCCTAACTCTTCCTATTTTTCATTGTGATCAAAGGTTTGTGGAAAACCCTTTGGTGATCCTTTGATAAACTTGTTGTATTGTTGTGTTTGAGGTTTTAGTGTAAAACCCTCGAAGGGTGAACCTCATTGTGTAGTTGTGTAACCAACTTTTATTTTAGTGGATTTGTGAAATCCTTGGGTTGAGTCTCAAGGTAGTGGATTTAGCTCTTTGAGAGAGTGAACCACTATAAATTGTTGTGCTTGTTCTTTTTTTTTTTCTCAATTGCCTATACTATAAGATTGTGTTGTGTGTGGATTCTTATTAAAAAGAGTTTTAGAAATCTTTCACAAACGAATTGGAGGTTTATCTTTCTAATCACACAAAAGATTTTTTAAATTAGCCAAAAACCTTATTCACCCCCCCCCCCCCTCTAAGGTTTTTCACTATTGATCCTCCTTTAGCTAGGAAGTACTAATTGAAACGGAGGATACCTCTAGCTTGTTTCTAATCCAGAACCTGATCCTGAGATTGAAGAGGTAAGTTTAGATCATATATCTGAAAACAGTATTGAGTCTGAGTCAGAACATTCTGACAATGGTGATAATAATATTGAAGCCCAATCTTAGGCTCTTAATGATTACCAAATGAATAGTGATATAATCTTCCTTAGCCTTTCTTGAGGATCACCTTCTCCCTTACACAGGAACCGTTGAATGCTTGTGTTGGGGTAATTGATGAACAAAGAACAATATACAAATAAAATTAACTATGGAAGCGAACAAATAACCTCCTTATATTTCAGGGAGAATAAAAAAGATTTATGAAAGTCTCACATATTCTCCAAACTCTAAAAAGGACCTAAATCCCAAGCAACACCAACTATGGAGTTGGCACCTCAAGGAAGAATAGGATTTGAGAGAGCAAGAATTCTTGAATTGAAGATTCAAGAGTTGCTTGTCTAGAATTATACAAGAGAAAATTCCTAATTTACGAGGAAGAGAAAACAAGAACCCTACGTTATATCTCTCAAGACTTTCAATATTCCATTTCTTCATTCTTGGCCTCCAAAGGCTGAAAAATACACATATATATATAATGTCCCGCACTATTAAGTTAAAACCCTAGCTATTAATCTAACCTAAACTAAGTAGTTGGGCATTTAGGCATCTTAAATATAAGTCAAAATGAGTTTAATACTCAAAAAGATAGTTCAAGGGAGTTAAAAACTCCAAATTCCTTTAGCTACAAAAACCTACCTTCGACGGTAGGCCTTGCCCTACCATAGATGGTAGGTCGAGCTTTCAAACAACTCTTTGGCCAGAACCCTACCAGTGATGGTAGGGTAGACCTACCATCTGCGGTAGGTTTGTTTCTTTCTTCTCTTCCATAAGTGGAACCCTACCACCCATAGGGTTCACACCTTCTTCTTCCTTTGTTGTTTTGAAGCTTCAAGATCTTCCAAACTTGTTTCTTTGGATTTTCTATTCTATCTTCCATGCTCTCGACCTCGTAACCGATCCTTGGAAACTCTCCATGTTCTCATGCCTATCTCGTGTCATATCATCTGCCCCTCCTTTGAAAGGATTCGTCCTCGAAACCAATCCTTCAAATAACCACAAGAGACGGACAACATTAGAAATGGAAGCATTGAAAGGAACAGTACTATGAATGTTACCAAAGCACTCAAGACTTTGAAGAGAATATGAAAATAAAGCATCAAGTTTGTTGACCAACGTCCCAATGCCATAAGAATTCCATAAGTAACATAATTCCTTAAATGGTCAAATGATAAGAAAAGGAAGTGTAAACAAAGAAGTTCAAAGCTAAAAAACTCCAAAAGGACTATTCAAGAGCCACAAAATTTACAAGAATTCTCCAAAAAGAAGCACAATTGAAAGTATTAAATTCTTGTAAATAAAAGAAAAGGTTAACATCATTGTCTTTAAAAGAAAGTTGATAGTAAAAGCTTTTGTCCTTTTCCAACTCAAAGAGTAAATCAAGAAGATCAAGAGTTTGAAACGTGGTCTCTTTAAAAGGATAATGATAATATAAACTTAGGTTCTTAACACTTTTCAAAGTTCCTTCATGGATTCTTGATAAATGATTTTGAAAAATTCTAGAAATATGTAAAGAGTCCAAGAACTTTTAACCAAAAGACTCTTAAGATCACAAACATCATTAGCTAGAAAGTTCCCTTTGGAAGTCAAAGAATTGGTACTGAAATCATTTTCTACTTCATTTACAACACCAAATTCCAAAATAACTCTTCAAATTGCAGGTGAAAACACCAAATCCTTTCTCTTTTCCATTTCAAAGAATCTTCAAAATATTTTCTCAATTGTTTGATCAAAAGCTCCAAACAATGAAATTCAAGGCTAATACTTCTAGTCCACCAATAACTCTCATAAAAATATTTAGAAATTTGCTAAATCATGTCTCCAAAAGAGATCTTTGAAAGAAAGATGGTAAAATAAGAAGATTTGATGCAAATTCTTCCAAAAGTTCTTCAAGAAACTATTCAATAAAGAACATTCTTGGTTTAACATCCAAATTCGAAGAACTTTCAATTCTCTTTTGAAAATTAACTCATGCAAAACTCCTTGAAGGTTAGAGCAAAGTAGCACCAAGAGATTGATTCTCAATCTTGAAACAAGACATTATGTTTTGAACAATTTTCTCATTTAAAGCTTCATCTTTGAAGACAAACAAAGGCACTAGAATAGACAAGATGTTTCTCAACAATATTCTTCAAGTTTAGTTCAAAAACACCATTTCCAAAGGTTGTTTTTCACAAGATCACAAAGATAGGCTTTAAACACCTTTACACTACCATTCATTTTATTTCTAAAGTTTAGCAACCATATAAATTCCTTGAAATGAAAATGGTATAATTGAATTCCATGAATATTTTCAAACAACAAAGTTTCCAAAAATTATTCAACAATTAAAACCTTTTGTTCTTCATGAGGGAATTCAAATTTATAACTCTCAAGGCATAAGAGTTTAATGGAAGAAATAAATCCAACCAAATTTTTCTTAGAGGCATAAAGGAAAGGTGATTCATAATCACAATTCTCAACAAACTCTCCTTTAAACTTAGAATGAAAATCACCACAAAAAATCCAAACTAAACAATGAACTCTCTCCTCATAACTATTTTCAACAAAAGTTCGGAGGGAGAGACAAATCTTACCCCACATAGATGCACAAGAAGTTCAGACATTAGCATTAAGTCTATCAAAGAGGAAGTTATGATGTAACAACCCAAGGTCATGATAAGATGGTTTAATTCTAGCAATACTAACCAAAAGTTGTTTTTCAAGAAGAGCACAAGGAGAAGAATACTTAAGCATATGGTCAATATTATCAACTAGCTCACAAGTGAAAAGATTAACCATACAATTCCAACCAAAATCACATACAAGGAATTCAATTCTAAGAACAATTTTAACTCTTTGAAGGAAAACACAAAGTAAAAGAGGAATAGTTTTGAAGAAAAACTCATTGTCAAATCTTCATAGCATAAGAGTAGTTTTCCTCCAACATTTTTGCCTTGGCCTTCGAACTCAATGGTATGTCTCCTTCCTCTCATTGATGTTACGGTGCAAACATGTTGGAGAGGATTCCTATCAAATTCAAGCACAAAGCTAACAATGTTAAGCTCAACAAGGGATATCATCTAAATTATCAAAGCCATAACAAGAAGGATCAAACATAACACTATTACTCATCAATGGATCCTCAAGAGGCAAATGAGAAGAAAGAAAATTTGTCATAGATGGCACAAGAAGGCAAAGGTTCCCTTCGAAAGCAGTTATGAACATATCACCAACTAGACTCACTTGAAAAGTATAAGAATCCAACAAAGACTTTAATTCCTCAAGAGAAACTTCATAACATAAAGAAGAAGGGTTAAGAGATAGGCTTATTGATAAGTCTTCAAGAATATGGCCAACCTCTTTCTCAATGCTCCTTCTACCCTCAACTCCTAGAACACAAGAAACACAATTAGCAATATTGAAATCATATTCATCAACTCTAGGAATCACACAAGATAGAGAATTAAACTGAAGTATTCCTTTCAAGATATGTTCCAAGAGAGTTAAGGAACGTGAAATGATTTCCATGTTCTATGAAAACAAGTGAGAACGACTTAGTTTCTTAAAATAAATCTCAAAACAAAAGTAGAAATTAGAAGGAAAGAAGCTTATTGTTTTGAAGGAGTTGTAGCCGTCTTTTCTCTTGATTCTTGCTTAGTTATCCAAAATTCTTCACAAAAGGAAATTCACTAACAAGAGAAGACGTAGTTTGGTCCGCAAAGAAATTTAAGTCCTCCACTTTTTCTAAATACATTCAGCTCTTCTTTTGAATTCTCTCGTTTTTCTTCACTCATTTCTTTTGTTCTTTCATTTTTCTGAGGATCATTCTACTATTCTTTTGAGCACTCATCTTTGTTCAAGAAATGACTAAGAACACCACGGGTTGTTATCTTTTCTTCCTCTCCACAAATCACTATCTCAACACCCTTTGGTTGTTCTCGTTCTCCTTGCATTCTCTCTTTCAATTTCTTTAAATCTTCAATCACTTGAGTAGGAGAGAGGGATTTAAGGGTACTCTTAATACCACCACTTTCAATGTAATATGTCTTCTTGACGCTATCATAGGAAGCTTGCCTTGTATCTATCCATGGTTGCCCAAATATTAAGTGGCTCATTTACTGGAATAATGTCACAAAGAATCTCATCCATGTATTTGCCAATGGAAAATGATACCCACACCTCTTCTTGACCATTTCACCATCTTAAGAAATAGGGCTTAGGATGCTCCATGGTGGATAAACTCAATTTTCTTACAAGGTGGGACTAGCTAAGTTTGCAACACTTTCTCCATCAATAATGGTGTGGCCAGCTTTGTTGGCAATATTGCATCACATAGGGAATAATCTCTCCTTTTGATGAATAGGCACTCCTCCAAGGGCTTGAGAATCAAGATTCCTCACGGCCACCAATATCCTTCCATATCCATCAAATTTTGAGACCATGTCTTCATTGCCATTCTTTCGATCTATTTCTCTACCAACAAGGTCACCACTATCTATTAACCTGTTTTCAACCATTTGTTAATCTCCATAGCTTCTATTCCCATAAAAGGCATTCATACTCCTTGGATACCTCTACCTTCATCACTATCATTCCTATAGTATGCGCCAAAGTTATATCCTTCATGAGTATGGGCACCATGATCATAGCCTTCATGATATTCATCATATTCTCTTTGGTAGTTCTTTATCCCATACATCATGATAACATTAACACCTACAAAATAGAAACAAGTAATAGAAAAAAAGGACCTCGCCGCTCTCTAAGTGTTTCGCTCAAGGTAAATACTCTCAACCCTCGTGTTTACTCTCGCTCTCTATGACTTTTATATCAATATGCTTACCCTCTTTCCTTTTACTTTTCCTCTCCCACTAGAGTTACTTAGTAATTTCTAAAACTTCCAAGTTATAAGAAAATTCCCCAAATCAATTCACGCAAGTAATTCTCAAAAGATAAGAAAAAGAAGTCAAAGAGGCATTTTGTCGAACAAGTCGAGTGCAAAGAGTTCCAAAAACAAATTCAAGAGTATGAGTCAAAGAATAAGTCCAATTCCCACAAAGGAATTAGAAAAACACTTATAAATATATCCAAATAAGTTTCAAATTAAAAACAAAGACAATTGAAAGCTCAATTTAAAGATTTCCTGAAAACTATGAAAAATTCCAGAAAATAGGGCAGCAAGACACTCCATCACAAAAATCGCAATAACTCAGTGGTGGTAGCTCCAAATCAGGTCAAACTAATTTAGAAAGATGCGCAACTAGAAAATGATAAATTTAGGCACAAATTGCATTCCGTTTGAGAGAGTGTATCACAAGATATAGATAGTTTAATCCACATGTTCTCAACAGTCGCGATTTATGGATAGTTTGAAATTTTTCATTCAATTGACCCACCAAATCAAATCCAAATCAGGTAAAATTTGTTTCTAAGGAATCAAAACTTAACAAAGATTCATAGTGGAAGATTCAAGAAATTTTAACCTCATTTAATATTCTTTTCATCTCAATCTTTTCACATATGATTTTCTGTCCAAAAATTTCCAGAATACTTTGCCTTTTTCACATACTATCGATTGGCTTTTATAAAACTGAAATTCAAAAAGTAAAACACATAAATATCATCTCAAATAGATCTTTGCTCTTACACCACATGGTATGATCTTCCTTACCCTTTCTTGAGAATCACCTTCTTCCAAGACCAACTCCCTTCTAGAGGAACCCTTGAATGCTTGTGTTTGGATAAGTGAGGAATAAAGAACAATATAATAATAAAATTAACTATGAAAGGAACAAATAACCACCTTATATTTGAGGGAGAATCAACAAGACTTATGAAAGTCTCACCTATTCTCCAAACTCTAAAGAAGGACCTAAATCCCAAACAACACCAACTATGGAGTTGGAACCTAAAGGAAGAATTAGGATTTGGGAATTAGAACAAGAACTCTTGAATTGAAGATTCAATAATTTCTTGTCTAGACTTATACAAGAGAAAATTCCTAATTTACAAGGATGGAAGAGAAACAAAGAACCCCAGGTTCTTCTCTCAATGCTTTTTCAATATTCCATTTCTTTATTCTTGGCCTCCAAAGGCTGAAAAATATATATATATGGTGTCTGACACCATTAAGTTCAAACCCTAGCTATTATCTAACTTAAACTAAGTAGTTGGGCATTTAGGCATCTTAAATAAAAGTCAAAATGAGTTTAATACTAAACAAGATAGGTCAAGGGAGTTAAAAACTCCCAATTCGTTCAGCTACCGAGACCTACCATTGACGGTAGGCCTCGCCCTAATGTAGGTGGTAGGTCGAACCTTCGAACAACTCTTTAGCCAAAACTACCATCATCGATAGGCTTGTTTCTTTATTCTCTTCCACAAGTGGAACCCTACCATTGACTGCAGGGTGTAGCCTACAACCTGTGGTAGGGCTCACACCTCTTCTTCCTCTGTTTTTTTATAGCTTCAAAATCTTCCAAACTTGTTTCTTTGGGTTTCCTCTTCTCTCTTCCTTTCTCTCGACCGCATAATCGATGCTTGGAAGCTCTTCATGTTCTCATGCCTATCCCGGGTCATACAAACTAGGGATAGAACTAAAAGGACCTCTAAGAACCTTCTAGATATTGTTATTCTAACATCTTTTATAGAAGAAAAGGAACCTATGTTTTTGATGATGCTCTTAGGAGCCCTAATTCTAAATTGTGGATACATGCCATGAATGATGAAATATTTTTTTTGCATAAAAATAAAACTTGGGCTTTTTAGTCCCTAAACCAAAGCAAACATTAATTATTGGAACTGAATTTTTAAAGTTAAGGAATCTAGTTCTGAAAATGAACCTCCTAGATTCAAAGCTAGGCTTGTTGCAAAAGGTTTTTCACAAAAGTAAAGCATTAATTCAATGGAATATTTTCTCCCTATCAAATATAAGACAATTAGGATAATGCTTCCCATTGTTGATTAATTTGATCTTGAATTAGAGCAACTTGATGTAAGAACTGCCTTTTTGCATAGTGATCTTGAGGATATGGTATGATCCTCCTTAGCTTCTCTTGAAGATCATTTACTCCGAAGACTTAAATCTCTTCTAGAGTATTCCCTTGATGGTTTGTTTTGGAGAAATGAAGAACATAAATATAAAATTGCTGAAAGATAACCAAGAAGAAAACAAATAGACCTTCTTATATGTAGGGGAGAATCAACAAAGCTTGGAAAAGCCTCCACACTCTCAAGGAGAACTTTGGTTCCCAAGAAATATCAATTATGGAGTTGGCACATTAAAGGATAAAATAGGATTTTGGAAATTAGACCTGGACTCTTGAATTGAAGATTCAAGAAGTTTCATGCCTTCAATTATACAATGAAAACTCCTAGTTTACAAGGAAGAAGAAGAAAACTCAAGAACCCTAGTCATTCTCTCTTTAGATTTTTCAATCTATCAACCTTGCAAAAATAGCTGCAAAACATAAGTATTTATAGTGGTCTTCACCATTAGTTTCCAACCCTAGGTATTAGACTAGCTTAAAAGAGTTTAGGGGATGCTAAGACCACTTTGGTATAAGCTAAAACAGATTTAAAACCAAATTCAAGAGTTAGAGGAGTTAAAATCTCCCCAAAAAGTTCAGCAACTGAGGCCTATCGTTCAATGGTAGGTTAAATGCTCAACTTCTCTTTAGAAAGAACCCTACCGGCGACAATAAAATGGACCTACCGTCAATTGTAGATTGCTTGATTTTCCTTCCTTCTCGAGCATAACCATATCGTAGACCCTACCGTTGGCGGTAGGGTCCAGAATGGTTTCTTCCTTTGGTTTTGAAGCTACAAAACATCCCAAGCTTGCTTCATTGGATTCTTCTATTAGTACCCTTGAAAATAAAAAATTTTTGGATCCTCCAAAGCTTTCTCGTTGTTTCTCTAGCAAGTGCCAAGCAAGTTCTTGGAGCATCTTCTCGAACTAGGCTACTTCACCCTTGTATTGCACTTCCATTCTCTTACACTTTGTTCTCATTATCGGCCCTTCCATCAACTGCACAGTTTCTTGTGCGTACCAGGTCATACCATCCACCCCTTCTTTAAAAGGATTCATCCTTGAATCCGTATCTACATAAAAAAAAGAGACAAGTCAGATACATTGAAAGTGGCACTAATATGATACTCACTGAGAAGATCAATCTTATTGGCATTGTCATTGATCTTCTCAAGGACTTGAAATAGTCCATCGCCCCTAGCATCCAATTTTCTTTTGCGAAGGTGAGGAAACCGTTGTTTCCTTAAAAGCACCTATACCCAATCTTCAAGCTCAAAAGTCACTTTTATGCGTCCCTTATTCTTCCTAGAGGCCACCATTTCGTTCTTCTTTTCAATCTTGTCACGGATCTTGGCATGAATAGATTTAACAAATTCTGCCTTTCTTTTACCATCCAAACTCAATTGATGGTCAATTGGCCATGCAATCAAATCCGAAGGGGTTAGTAGGTTAAAACTATAGACAACTTCAAATAGAGAAAACATAGTAATGGGGTGACAAGCCCTATTATAAGTAAATTCAATGAAATGGCAAACATTCTTCCATTTGATAATATGCTTTTTAAGAATAGCCATAAGAAGTATCTTATCACTACCTCGGTTTGACCATCCGTTTGAGGATGACAAGAAGTGGAGTAAAGTAAGTTAGTCCCTAGTTTCTTCCATAACACTTTCCAAAAATGACTAAAAAACTTGGTATTTTGGTCCGAAGAATAGTTCTAGGCATGCCATGCAATGTCACAACTTATTTAAAGAATAAACTAGTAATATGAGATGCATCATTCGTTCTTCGACAAGTAATAAAATGCGACATTTTAAAAAAACGATCAACAACAACAAAAATAGAATCTTTTCCGGAAGAAGTCGTTAGGAGTCCCAAAATAAAATTGATGAGAACTGGTTAGACATGCAAGAACATCAAGGAGTTGTGACAAGAGCCAAGGCAAAACAACTAAAGAGTCACAAGGATCAAATTGAGCAAGAGAAGTTTCAAGGCTTAAATTTTGATGTCAAGACTTTATGGGGCTTAAATTTTGATGTCCAAGACTTGATGGGGCAATATCCTAATTTTTTTAATAAGTTAGAAATTGAAAATTCACCTTGGTAAATGGCTGGGAGCCCTTTTTCCCAAGCTGAAAAATTGCCACCTATTTTTGGCAATGTGTTAACTAGTGCTCTAGAATAGTCCAAATGCAATTAAAACACCTCTATTGTCTTATCAAGTGTATGTATAGGTTATATCTATCCTTTGAGCTAAAAATATGAGAGGGAAAATTTTCTATTTTCTCCCTCAAGTCTCTATAAATATGTAGTCTTCCATTTTGAAGAAGCTAATCAAGAAAATTTTCAAGAAAAAGGTTCTTCTCTTAGTATTCTTAGTTCTTAGCTTAGTTTTTCTATCTTCTTCAAGGGTGAACTTCCTTGAGAGAAAAATCACTTTAAAGACTTGTTGAAAGTTCCAAGAGCTGGAAGGTTGATCATCAAAATTCCTTCATACTAGCTACTACACTCTTGTAGGAAACTAGTCTTGAGGTCTTGTTCTTGTTTCGTTGAGGTCTAAGGTTCTAAATACCTTAGGTTGCTTGAACTTTGAAGAAAAGATTCTGTTTAAACGTTCTTGAGGTCTTGGATTTAATATATCCAAGGTTGCTAGAAGTTTAACATTTTCAAGTCCTTTCAAAGGCACTTTCTCTCTTCTACTTGCTACACTTGTTTTGTTTATTCTCTCCCTCACTTCTTGGACGAAATTTTATGCTCTTGAAGATCATTCCACATGAAAAATCCATGGAAATATCCTCCCGTGGAGCTTTGGCCACTGGTAAAGGGGTGTACAAACCATGAGGTAACGAAGATGATTTGCACACTTACAATAAAAAAAGTTACACAAATTTTTCAACATCCTTTTTTATTTTAGGCCAAAGGAAATTCTCATGCAAAATGTCATAGGTTATACCAAAATGGCCCATAAGTCCACCCCTATGACTTCCTTAACAAGCAAATGTCTAATGGATCCACTAGGAAAGCAAAATTTCCCTTCTCTAAACAAAAATCAATCATTCACATAAAATTTATCACAAGGAGCAATCAAGCATGCATCAAAGATACTACAAAAGTCAACATCACTAGCATACAAATCTTTCAACATTTCAAACCCAAGTAAATGGAATTTAGTGAAGTGAAAAGTGTATACGTTCTTGAGAGTGCATCGGCTACGACATTCTCATTTCCTTTCTTGTAGTGGATGATGTAGAGAAATGTCTCGATAAATTCTATCCACCGCGCATGCCTCTTGTTGAGTTTCTGTTATCCCTTCAAATATTTTGACGACTCCTAGTCTGTGTGGATGACAAACTCCTTCGGCTACAAATAATGTTGCCAATGCTTCAAGGTCTTTACCAAGGCGTACAACTCCTTGTCATACGTGGTATAGTTCAACGTAGCTCCCGACAACTTTTCACTAAAGTAGGCAATGGGTCTCTTATCTTGCATTAGGACCCCTCTAATTCCTACTCTCGGCGCATCAAAATCGACCTCAAACATCTTGTCAAAGTTGGGTAAGGTGAGAAGTGGGGCATTGCATAGCTTTTCTTTGGAAGCCTTGAAAACTAGTTCTTGAGCGTCTCCCCTATTTAATACATTGGTTTTCTTAATGACCTCGGTGAAAGGATTAGCAATGGTGCTAAAGTCCTTGATAAATCTCTGATAGAAACTAGCAAACCCATGGAAACTTCTAACTTCGATGACACTCTTAGGCATTAGCCAATCCTCTATCGGCTTCACCTTGTCAAGATCCACCTGTAGTCCCTTGGAACTAACAATATAGCCAAGAAAGGTTTTCCAAGCAAAATTCACATTTTTCCCAAATTGGCATATAATTGTTCTCTCCTAAGCACAAAGCAAACTTGTCTAATGTGATTCAAATGATCCTCATATGTCTTGCTATAGATTAAAATATCATCAAAATACACGACAACAAATTTCCCAATAAATTCACACAAGACATGATGCATCTCATAAATGTGCTAGGTGCATTGGTAAGACACAAAGGCATAGAAAGCCACTCATAAACACCAAATTTAGTTTTAAATGCGGTTTTCAATTCATCTCCTTCTTTCACTCCGATTTAATGATAACCCGATTTCAAATCGATTTTAGAGAAAATCATGGAACCACGTAATTCATCAAGTAAATCATCTAGCCTAGAAATAGGATGACGATATTTAATCGTTATGTTATTAATGGCTCTACAATCAACACACATATGCCAACTACCATCCTTTTTAGGGACTAGAAGTTCCGGTACTGCACATGGGCTAAGACTCTCTCAGTTGTGGCCCTTGGCAAGAAGCTCCTCCACTTGTTGTTGAAGTTCCTTAGTCTTTTTGGGTGAGCTCTTATATGTGGGTCGGTTTGGCAACACAGCTCCGACAACAAAATCGCTTTGATGCTCTATGCCTCTCACAGGAGGCAATCTTCCAGGCATCTCCTCTTGGAAAATCTCTTCAAACTCCTTGATAACACCTACAATAGCTTGGGACAAAGAAACAATTTCATTAGTAGAAGACACATAAGCTCCTTTGTACATAAAGAGTAAGATGATTTCTTTCGTATCAATGGCCACATAAATCTCACTCTCCTTAGCAAAGAATCTCAACCTAGTCTCTCCCCTTTCCTCGTTCATTACCACTCCATTCTTGTTTGTTTTCACCTGATTTTTTTCACTCTATAGAGTCTCTCTTCTCTTTTCTTTTTCCTCTACTTTCTTCCCCTCTTTTATGTTTTTCTTTTTATTCTCCAACTTTTTCCCTTCATTTTCACTTGGCCTTTGTATACTTAGAATGGGGTGAGAGGTTTGGTGCATACCTTAACCCCATCTTTCTCAAAGGAATAGGTGTTCTTGTATCTATCATAGATGTCCTTTCTATCGAATTGCCATGGTTTTCCAAAAAATAGATGTCCAGCTTGCATAGGCATAACATCGCAAAGGACCTCATCCTTGTATCTCCCTATAGCAAAAGTCACCAATGCTTGCCTTGTCACCCTCACCTCTCCACTATCATTTAACCATTGCAACGATATGGTCTACGGTTCTTGGTAGTTGGCAACACCAATTTTTCCACCAAATATATACTTGCTACGTTCGTGCAACTCCCACTATCAGTGATGACGTTGCAAGCCTTGTTATCAATGTTACAGCTTTTTGTGAAAAACGTTCTCTCTTTGTTCACTTGAGCTATCTTCAAAAGCTTGTGAGCTAAGATCCCTCAAGACTACTAAGACCTCCCCTCATATGGAGACTCCTCATCTGATTCTTCAATTTCTTGTTCACAATCGGCTTCGTCTTCGGATATTACTTCTTCATTTGGGCTAATGATCATGACTTTCTTTGTTGGGCAATTACTAGCATAGTGTCCATATCTCTTGCACTTAAAACATTGGATATCTCTAGCTCTACTAGGCACCCTTCCACCTTGTTCTTATTTTCATTCTCTTCTTTTCCCTTCGACCCTTCCAATGCTACTTTAGGTGTGTCTTCTCGAAGGATTAGATTTTTAGTTTGGGATCATTGGCTTAGAAGTAGTAAAAGGACCTTTGAAGGATGCTTTTTGTTTCTCTATCTTCATGGCTTTATGAACCATCTCTTTAAACTCTACAAATGCTTGAAGCTCCAAAGTGTGAGCTATATCCTAGTTCAATCTAGTCATGAACCTCGCCATTGTAGCCTCCCTATCTTCAATGATATTGTCTCTAATCATGGCTACCTCCATCTCCTTGTAGTAATCTTCTACACTCTTGCTTCCCTGTTGGAGGTTCTGAAGCTTGTTTATAAATGTCCCTGTGGTAGTGTGGGGGAATAAATCTCTTTCTCATCAAGGTTCTCAATTCCTCCTATGTCTCCACTATCCTCTCTAAGTTCCTCCTTCGATTCGTCACCAATTGATCCCACCATATGACGACATAATCGATGAATTCTACCGCCGCTAATCTCATCTTTGTAAGGTCTGAGTAGTTTTGACAATCGAAGAAAAGCTCCACTTTCTTCTCCCATTCAAGGTATGCTTTTGGATCACTTTTCCCTTGGAAGGGAGGGATTTGTAATTTAATCCTTCTAGATTTATTTTCCTCATAGTAACCCTCTTCATCTCTTTCTAATTCCTAGTCGTATCTATCTTGGCTACTATTATATCATTCTTGTTCCCTTGGAATTCTCATGAATTCTCTTTCAAGTCCTTTTCCCATGCCTCTTCCATTCCTTCCCCCTCTTGCACCAAACCTTCCTCCATCTTGGGTCCCCAAAGTTTGGAAACTCTCTTGGAAATTTTGGGATAGGTCATCCCTAACTCCAAAGTTGGCATGAGGAGAACTATCTTCATCTCTCATTGTTCGTCTTGGGGTAAGGTTAATAAAATTATGAAACCCCGGTCTTTGGCCCAACGTTCATTTGTGTCTATCAATTTGGGCAGACAATGTTCAAACTTTTCTTTCAACATTACACATTTGTTGTTGCAAGGTCCTCAAAATACCAACAACCTCTTGCATAAGAGGATCCTAGCTCCCTCATTATTGTTTCAGTTTTGATCTTCTTCATGAGACACCTTTAAAATTGATGGAACAAAAAGGTACCTACAAAAGAAGAAACAAGTAATAGAAAACAAGCACCTCTCCGCTTCCTAAGTGTTTCGCTCAATGGTAATTTCTCTCAACCCTTGTGTTTGCACTCACCCTCTTTGGCTTTTATACCAATGTGCTCACCTTCTTGTCTTTTAATTTACTCTCCCACTAGAGTTACTTAGTGATTTCTAAAATTTCCAAGTTATAAGAAATTCCCAAAGCAAATTCACGCAAGTAATTCTTGATAGATAAGCACAAAGAATTCAAAGAGAACTTTTGTCGAGCATGTAGAAGACATAGAATGTCAAAGAAAATGAACCAAAGAAAAGCAAAAATTAATTGATTGGAAATGGATTTTTAAAATTAAGAAATATGATTCTCAAAATAAACCTCCTAGATTCAAAGCTACGCTTGTTGCAAAAGGTTTTTCACAAAAGGAAGATATTAATTTTAATAAACTATTTTATCCCATTGTCAAATATAAGACAATTAGGATAATGCTTTCCATTGTTGATTAATTTGATCTTGAATTAGAGCAACTTGATGTAAGAACCGCCTTTTTGCATGGTAATCTTGAGGAAATCGTATGATCCTCCTTTGCTTCCCTTGAAGATCATTTACTCCCAAGATTCAACTCTCTTCAGAAGATTCCCTTGATGGTTTGTTTTGGAGAAATGAAAAACATAAACATAAAATTACAGAAAGATAACTAAGAAGAAAAAAAATAGACCTTCTTATATGTAAGGGAGAATCAACAAGGCTTGGCAAAGCCTCACCTATCCTCCACACTCTCAGGGAGAACCTAGGTTCCCAAGCAACACCAATTATTGAGTTGGCACCTCAAAGGATAAATAGGATTTTGGAAATTAGACTTGGATGCTTGAATTGAAGATTCAAGAAGTTTCGTGCCCTAAACTATACAACGGAAACTCTTAGTTTACAAGGAAGAAGAAGAAAACTCAAGAACCCTAGTTCTTCTGTCTTTAGATTTTTCACTCTATCAACCTTGCCAAAATTGCTGCAAAACGTGAGTATTTATAGTGGTCTTCACAATCAATTTCCAACTCTATATTAGACTAGCTTAAAAGAGTTTAGGGGACGCTAAGACCACTTTGGTATAAACTAAAATAGATTTAAAACAAAATTGAAGAGTCAAAGGAGTTAAAAACTCCCCAAAAAGTTCACCAGCTGAGACCTACAAGTGACGGTAGGTTAACTACTGAACTTCTTTTTCGAACAGAACCTAGCAGCGACAGTAAAGTGGACCTATGGTCGGTGGTAGGTTGCTTGATTTTCCTTCCTCCTCGGGCAGAACCATACCATGGACGGTGGGGTGTACCCTATCGTTGGTGGTAGGCACAAGAATGGTTTCCTCCTTTGGTTTTGAAGCTACAAAACCTCCCAAGCTTGCTTTCTTGGATTCTTCCATTTGTACCCTTGAAAGTAGAAAGCTTTTTGATCCTCCAAAGTCTTCTCGTTGTTCCTCTAGAATGTGCCAAGAAAGGTCTTGGAGCATCTTCTCGAACAAGGCTACTTCACCCTTGTATTCCTCTTCCATTCTCTTCGTCTTTCCTCTCAAGATCGGCCCCTACATCAACTCCGCGGTTTCTTGTACATCTTGGGTCATATTAGGAAACTATTTTATGAAACACCTCCTTGTTTTGAGGTTATAGGCAAAGAAAACTTTGCTTGTTTAGGTGAAAAGGTGTCTTTATGGACTCAAGCATTCCCCGAGGCAATGATATATAATGTTTGATACCTCTATACAAAATTTTGGTTTTAAAAGAAGTAGCTTTGATAAATGTTTGTATTTCTGTAGAATTCTATTGATATTGTTGTATATCTTTTACCTTATGTCGATGATCTGCTCAATGCATGCAAATAGAAAGACAAACAAATCAAATTAAAAATTCTTTTAAAGTTTGAATTTGATATGAAAATTCTGGGTACTGCATGTAGAATTCTAGAAATGAACATTTTAAGAAATTGGGATAATCACTCATTGATTATTTCTGAAAAACCTTTCTAGAGGAAAATATCCAAATTTTTTATGGATTCCTGTAAACCTATTTGCGCTCCTTTAGCATGTCATTTTCATCTTAAAAAACTTGCCCTGATTCTGAAAATGAAAAGAAGGAAATGGCTAATACCCTTATTAGCCCTTATATAATGGGAATAGGGTATGTTATGCATTCAATAATTTCAACTAGACCTGACATTGCATTTTCTATTAGTCTTCTTAGTAGATTTGTGTCCAATCCTGGAAAGGATCCTTGGATTGCCTTAACATGCCTTTTAAGATATTTAATGCCACAATTGATAGAGGTCTGCACTTTCAAAACTGGTCAAAATCTTTTGAACTAATAGGATATGTGGATTTTGATTTTGCCGCTGATAAGGATTACAGCAAATTAACCACTTCATACTTCTTTACTATAGTTGGAAACTGACTTTGCTGAAAGTCTCAGTTGTAGCTTTGTGGTTGCTTTATCAACCACAAAAGCAGAATACATTACTGCAACTAAAGCCATTAAAGAAGCAAATTGTATTCAAAGTCTCTTGTCCGAATTGAATCTTTTGCATTCTAAAGCTACTATCTACACTGATCGACAAAGTTATTTACATCCATGCAAAAATCTTGTTTATCATGAAAGAAAAAAGTACGTTGATGTAAAATATCATTTTATTATGAAAAAAGGTAACTAATGAAATTAAAGATATAAAGATAATTAATACCAAAGATAATCCTGCTTATATTTGTACTAAAATTGTTTTTGCTGACGAACTTGATCTTTGCATGGATCTTCTTCATATTAATTATAGTTAATGTTTTTAACTATTCTTCAAGGGTTGTGTGCAAGGTGGAGTTTGTTGTATTATGCCCACAACTTTGGACCCTTGTTCTATACAGATAGTTGTTATTTTGTCTAGTATTTTATATGTTAGTTTCATTGTTTTTTGATGTTTTTAAGGTATAAAATATACATTTAAGTCTAATATCTCTCATTTTTGTCTTAGGTGCTTGTTGAAGGAAGATACAATAAAGAAAGGATGAAAATGGCTTAAAATGGTGCAAAAATGATGGAAAACAACACCAAACGGTGACCCCGAAGAGGACTTACCGCCGGAGGTAGGCTACCCTACCCCTGAAAGTAGGTACATTGGTAAAAATAATTAGAAGATAGAAGAAGCCTACTGCTGACGATAGGTTTAAAGCACAAAACGGGAAAGGAAGACAGAGACCTACCACTGACGGTAGGTCCCGACATACCACCGATAATAGGTCCCAATTTCAGCAGCACTTAAGCAATTTTTAGATAGTTGTTGGAGACATTCATATTCATTCTTTTTTCCCCCAGTTTTTAGACTAACGGAGGGTGATTTATGGCGATTATATGTGACAAATTTCTCCCAATTCTCACCTCAATTAGTTAGGAATTAAATTAGAGAGCTGGAATTGAAGGTTTAGACGAAGATTCAAGGATCGAAGAGGCGAAACTGGGCATTGTTCGCGCAACTCGAGAGACGAGCTCGGGCTCATTTCAGGATTGCAATTTGACTTGAAACATCATTCCTAAGCCTGTCTTTCCTTTTCTCTTAGAGATTATACTTATATAATTTCAGTCTTATATTATGATTAGTTAGTAATTTCATTGTTTGGATTAAGGGTTGACCCTAATTTTTGCTTCTATGAAATTGATGTGATTCCTCTGAAATTGAATGTTGTGATTGATTAAATTGTTCTTCGATTGGTTAATTTCCTGCAATTTAAGTATCGTAAACTTAAATTAATTGCAAGGGTGTTTGGAATTGAAAAAGGAAGAAAACACTAGGGAAGAAATTTTGGGGATTAATTGGGGCATTAGACTAGAGATAGTATAATTCATTTTCAGGTATGTTTATCACCTGCACTTATAGCATTCGTAACTCGGTAGGGACAGAAGAGATTCTCGTCTAAGGGTTAGTGAATAGGGATAGTTCTACCTAGAGATAGGAGGAGTCTGATTGTGAGCGTGACAAGTGCTCCGTATAAGCTAAAAGATCTATTCTTAGAGTCACTTGTTCGAAATAGTACTCAAGATGAAATGAGGGAATTTATAAAAACTTTTCCTCAATTAAAGATTAACTAACCTTTGTGTAATCTTTTGTAGTAGGTACCAAGTATGGAAGGCACTTGAAGGGTATGATAATGAAGAAGGACAAAATTATGAAGCTTCCCCTCATGTACTTGGTAAAGAATGTTCAGCCCTTCTGATAAAAAAATCCATACTACCATAAAAGCTTGAAAATATAGGGAGTTTTTGTTTTCCGTGTACCATTGGTAGTGTAAATGTTGATAGGGCTCTAGTAGACTTAGGCGAAAGTATAAATGTCATTTCATCTACTATGTGTAAGCGTCTAGGTCTAGGTAACAAAAGACCTGTAAAGATGTCTATTAATCTGGCAAATAGGAGTGTCAGACATCCGAAAGGGGTAATCGAAAATGTGTTGGTCAAAGTCAAGGATTTGGTCTTTCCTGTTAACTTTGTAGTATTAGATATAGATGAAGAGGTAGATTTCTCAGTTATTCTGGGTCGCCCTTCTCTTTGTACTTTAAGGGAACCAATAGACATGGAGAAAGGAAAACTAGTGCTAAGGGTTGGGGGAACGAGATAGTGCTTAAATTATCTTTACTCCCGATAACCTCATCCAAAGCTTAAGGCACTGTGTGATTAATCATGAAACTAATAATGTGTTTGTGGATGTGTAGGTAATTAGTCCAAGAAAGGGCAAGGAACAGCCAAAGGATGATAAGAAAGGAAGACAACTGTCTTCTAAATTCAAGGCAAGGCTAATGAAATGGGTGCCAGTTCGGCACATTAAGGAGGCGAAGCCCAAAAAACAACTGAATGATTGTGTTCGAGAAGGTGCTTGTAGTACCTAAACCGGGAGTATTTGCTGTTATGTTGTGTTGTAAAATTAGTGCATTATGAACTTGTTTTATTGCATCGTAATCAGTTTCATTATCTTGTTGTAAGGCATTCTAGAGGGTCGATTGCTTGTTGAACGCCTTCCTAAGTGTAGAATGAATAGCCACAACTAGTAGGCAATGAAAAGGGGAACAAACATGCCATGAAAAGAAAAAATCGGCAACTAGGCAGAACCCTACCATCGAAAGTAGAGTCAGGGTAATTGAAGGCATCATAGAATAAATTTGCCTATGGGGGATGGTATGTCCAACCTGCCTCCAGCGGTAGGCTCCTTCAGCATTTCTTGGGCAGGCAAGGGAGAGACATATTGCCGATAGTAGGTCCCGACCTACCGTCAACGTTAATGTCCCAAACAGGCAACAGGTCGATTTTTTTCCAAAGGGAAACGGGTGGAGTCGGCCCGATTGAGCATCACTTCAAGCTTCGGTTTAAATTTTTCTGCAATTTCTCTTTCTCTCTTCCAAAAATAGTTTAAGTTTTTCCCCTTTCTCTTTCCCTAACTCCCGTTCCTCCAGCCTTCAGCATTCTCTCGATTTCTCTCTCTCCTTCAACTCAAGCAGTTTTCACTTTTCTAGCGAGCACCACAGATGTACTCACTTTCTCTCTCTTTCTTGGTTTGTATTTCTCATTCTTCTTTTTTTTCTTCTTCTCCCTTCCCTTCTTCTCACCCTACTACCTCTTTCATTCTTTTTCCTTTTGCATTATACATAAATTCAACAACAAAACCTTCTTCTTCTTCCACCCTTGCTTCAAAAGCCTCCACCTTTCAATTCAATTTCTTTTCTCCAACGACCATTTTTCTCTAATTTTTTCTTCTTCTAGTTTCTTGTACTTTAGTTCCTTTTTTTTTTTTTGTTATTTACTAACTGTGTGTTTGTTTTATTTTTGTTTTCTAACAAAAATTTTATAGAAAAAGTGCAAAAAGGTCCTTAGAATCAGCCCCCAGGGGCCAAGGCAAATCTTGAAGAGTTGATGGTGAAGTTTATGAGTGCAACAGAAAGGAGAATGAAAGAAACAGACAACAGAATGAGTGTAAGAAGAGAATTCAGCTAACAAAGAAGGGATGATCGATTAATAAGAAAGTTATACGAAAGAGGAAATGTAATCATCTGGTAAAAGTGATGAAGAAGAATAGGATGCAACAAAAGATTCAGGAAAGAAGAAGTTCACCAATGCTCCGTATAAACTAAAAGATCTATTTTGAGAGTCACTTGTTCGAAATCGTACTCAAGAAAAAATGAGGGAGTTTATAAAAAATATTTCTTCAATTAAAGATTAACTAACCTCTATGCAATCTTTTGCTATAGGTACCCAAGTATGGAAGACACTTGAAGGATATGATAACGAAGAAGGACAAGCTTTATGAAGCTTCCATTAATGTACTTAGTAAAGAATGTTTGGCCATTCTAACGGAAAAATCCGTACTACCGTAAAAGCTTGAATATACAGGGAATTTCTATTTTCCGTGTATCATTGGTAGTGCAAGTATTTATAGGGCTCTAGTAGAGTTAGGCGAAGGTATGAATGTTAATTCGTCTACTATATGTGAGCGTCTAGGTCTAGGTACCCAAAGGCATGTAAGGATGTCAATTAATCTGGTGGATAGGAGTGCTAGACATCCGAAAGGCGTAATCGAAGATGTGTTGGTCAAAGTCGAGGATTTGGTCTTTCCTGTTGACTTTGTAGTGTTAGATATAGATGAGGAGGTATATTTCCCAGTTATTCTGGGTCGCCCTTCTCTTCGCACTTCAAGGGCACTAATAGATATGAAGAAAGGAAAACTAGTGGTAAGGGTTGGGAGGAACGAGATAGTGTTTAAATTATCTTTACTCCCGATAACCTCATCTAAAGCTCAAGACATTGTGTGTGATTAATCATGAAACTAATAAAGTGTCTGTGAATGTGCAGGGAATTAGTCCAAGAAAGGGCAAGGAACAGCCAAAGGATGATAAGAAAGGAAGACAACTGTCTTCTAAATTCAAGACAAGGCTAATAAATTGGTGCCAGTCCAGCACATTAAGAAGGCAAAGCCCAAAAATCAACTAAATGATTGTGCTCGGGGAGGTGTTTGTAGCACTTAAACCGGGAGTATTTGCTGTTATGTTGTATTGTAAAATTAGTGCATTATGAACTTGTTTTATTGTATCGTAATCGATTTTATTATCTTGTTGTAAGGTATTCTTGAGAGTTGCTTGCCTGTTAAAGAGCTTCCTAAGTGTAGAATGAATAGCCATGAGTAGTAGGTAACGAAATGAGGAACAAATATGCCATAAAGAAGAAAAATCGGCAACTGCGCAAAACCCTACCGCGGAAGGTATAGTCAGGGCAATTGAGGGCATAATGGAATGGAGACCTACCGAGGATAGTAGGTCCAACCTACCGCCAGCGGTAGGCTCCTTTAGGATTTCTCGGGCAGGCAAGACAGAGAACTGCTGTCGACAATAGGTCCCGACCTACCGTCGACGTTAAGGTCTCAAAAAGGCAACGCGTCGATTTTTTTCAAAGGGTAACGGGTCGAGTCAACCCGATTAAGAATCAATTCCCGCATTGGTTTAAATTTTTTTGCAATTTTTCTCTTTCTCATTTTCCAAAAATCCCTAAGTTTAATTTTTTCCTCCTTCCTTCTCCCTAACTCCCGTTCCTCCAGCCCTCCGCATTTTCTTGGTTTCTTTTCCTCCTTCAACTCTGGCAGTTTTCACCTTTCTGGTGAGCACCACCGACACACTCACTCTCTTTTCTTTGTTTGTATTTTTCATTCTTCTCTTTCTTCTTCTTTTTCTTCTTCTTTTTCTTCTTATCCCCTCCCTTCTTCTAACCCTCATACCTCTTTCATTCTTTTTCCTTTTCCATTCTACACAAATTCCACACCAAAACCTTCTTCTTCTTCCACCCTCACTTCAAAAGCCTCCACCTTTCAATTTAATTTCTTTTCTCCAATCGCCATTTTATTCTAAGTTCTTTTTCTTCTAGTTTCTTGTACTTTTGTTCTTTTTGCTAATTTTTGTTATTTACTAACTGTGTGTGTTTTATTTTTTTTTCTAACAAAAATTTTTACAGAAAAAAAGTGTAAGATTTTTCTGGCAAGCTCTCTGGCCAACCTCCGGCAACCTCCAACAATACGTCATTTGAGGAAAAAAATGACACTGATTCCAGTAGCGGCAATGGGTTGTTTGTTCAAACACCCCCAAGCTATTTCTTGACACTTTTGACTCTTATTCGTTGTAGTTTTTATTTTTGGCATTTTTACTCCATTTGGTGTATTTATTATGTTTTTGAGTTTGCTCTACTGGATTGAGTATTTCCTATGTCATTTATTTGTTTAACACTTAAACACACATAGGACTTATAGTACACCTTACACCCAAAGGCTACGTTAAATTGACATTTATCGTTTTGTTCAATTTTTGGTGCTGTTGGTTTCTTCTGTATTGGAAGATTGTGTTGTGTTGTTTTGTTTTCCCTTTCTTCTCCTTGTTACCTTCGTTTTTCCTTTTTCACTCCATTCCCTATGGCACCTAAGAAATCAATCACTTCCTCCTCAAAATCTAAATGGGCTTGTGTTGAGGTGCTCTCGCCCGATCCCAACACTCCAGATGTTTTACCTTTTTCGGAGCGTCTTTCTGCGGCTGCCGTATATGGGTCGCCGATAGAGAGTCATTCAAGATTATTGCTGAAAAATCGTTCGATGAGGCAGTCATCGAACATGTTAAACTTTAAAAAATTTTTGGGAATTTGGGTTGGGCTCCTCTTTTTAGCATTTCTGGTGACTATTACCCTGACTTTGTCCGAGAATTTTATGCTAACATGACCCACAAAATGGGCGAGGATATCCAAACAATTATTTCTACTATTAAAGGGGCTAGGATTATTCTGGATAAGGAGCATCTCGCGTCCATTCTCGAGATTCGGACGAAGGGAACACGGTCACTGTGGACTCTAATAAGAAATCTATTGATGGGGACCCCGATTGGAGTTTTGACGCGAGTTGTCAGGGTTTTGGTATATGGCAATGTGTGTTGGACCGCCATCGTATACTTTTGTACCCTTCTTCCTCGTGCCCTCTCTTACATTTTCAAGCTCATCCTAGTCCAAAGGGGGATAGAGTGAACTCCGTATTATTGATGTATACATGCTGGATAAAATCCATAATAAGTCCCCTTTTTCTGTTCTTTCTATAATGATACACATGATACGCAACACACGTTGTGATACTACTAAAAAACATGTGTATCGTTACCCTATTCTACTTGCTAAGGTTTTTGCTGCTTGAAATGTTAATTTTGCAAGGGGAAAGGAAACTGTCCACAGGGTCGCCGTAGATCATCACATTCACTACATTTAACAACTGCAGATACTCTTGGGATTAAAAAAAGAATGTTTGGATCCCTCCGGCCGAGGAGGACAGGCTGCAGGAACGTTACCTTTCTCGTCTTCGTACTATTAAGAAAACCACTCAGACCCGAATACAGTTGTCCTCCTCATAGCCTGATAATTAGGATGTACCCTCCACTGCCTCTATGGCAGCCTTCCAGAACGAGATGCGGATTGTCTTTGAGCAACTCAGTGTCATTCAGGACATCCATGGAGCCCAGTTGGTGGAGATTGTAGAGTCCACTCGCCAGTATACGAACAAGTTGGCCCATCATAAGGAATTCATCGATCGGTAGAAGGTGATGCTGGCCCGCCTGTGCTGCAAATTCATACCCGATCTGGACACTAGTGGTGGCGGCAGAGTGGACTTTGGTTCGCTATAGGGAGTTTTCTTTCTCTTCTTCCCTTTCATTTTCCTTTTATTGTGTTTCTTGCTTATTTCTCTTGTTGTGTTATATTTTGTGTTTTCTATTTTCATTCCTTATTTTCTTATGTGTTTCTTTGTTTTATGTTGTTTTATGTGGGGATGGCTTCCTTGTGCTTTACTGCTTTGTATATGCGGGAGCGCCTCCCATGTATGTGTTTATTTGTTTTCCTGTTAATCTGGCCCCTACATTGAGAAGAATGTGGTTTTAAGTGTGTGTGTGGAGAGGGGGGAGGGAGGGGTTAATTCTGTCTATGTACTCTTATTTTTTTTGTTATCTTTCGTTTTCCTTATGAAAAATCCAAAAAAATCAAATAACCTAAAATTTTAAAAAGATTTTCTTAGCTTTCTTTATTTTTTTCATGTGAAAAACCCAAGAAGATTTTTTGTTTTACCACTTTGGTTAGATGGCTTAATCGCGATACTGTTAGGATTCTTCGAAAAGGCATAATGCTTGGTTGCTTTGAAAACAACAATAACAGATAATCCTTACATGTTCGGTGGTTTTCATGCACCTGTGCGTTTCATTAGTAATAGAAACCTAGGAATTCTAGGAAATTAGCTTAGTGAGAATCCTTTGAAATTTGTGCCGACATTCTTATGTTTTTTAATTCTTTGAATTGAAGAGTCTTAGTTTGAATTAGTCTCGGAAATGATGGTCTCAGACCTTCATTGTATCGATTGAGCTTTTGTTTTACATATCCTTATGCGAAATTAACCCCTAGCTCCCTTGTTTGCGCCTTCCTGCTGAAGGGTTTTGCTCCTTTTATTCTTTGTTTTTTTTAAAACTCACACTATATTAAGCCTCATTTCATGAGTCAATGTGAGAATAATGCTTTTGCCTTCTTGAGTGAGAGTAAAAGATAAGTGTGGGGGTGAAGGTGTGAAGAAAAAGAAAATGATGTAAATAGGGGGTAGTTTGGGCATTTCATAATTGTACAAATGGCTGAAAAAAAGGAGAGAGTGAGAGAGAAAAGTTGATTTACTTTTTCCAAAAAAAAAAAAAAAGAAGAAAAAAAGAAAAAACAAAGAAAAAAAGGGAAAAACGTAGTACTTACATTTTTGTATATAATGTGTCAAGAAAATAAGATACTATGTTTGTCTCATGTTATAGGCTGAAAAATGTGAATGCGTTGGGTGAGGTGTGCGAAAGAAATGGAGTAAGATAGTCAAGAGTGAGTGAGAAGAGTGCAAGGCGGCTGGAAAGTTAGTCTCTAATTTTACTATTTTTCCTTTGGATTGCGTTGGCTTTGTCTCGTTTGTTCTTGTCTCCATTCACCTTTATTTTGTACCTTATTTATGTCCCGAGCCTAACATTACAAGCTACAAAATCCTACCTAATCCGGGAATGACTTAGAGTAAGACTTGGAATGAATAAGAACTAGAAGAATATGAGCATGTTATGCATCATTTTTTTAAGGATTTCACTTTGTTGATTACTTAGCATTCCTTCATTTCTTGAAAAGTGGCATGAACAACACACAAATACACTATTAGCATGTAATGTTTATTTGTAAGTATGGTGGATGGAGTGTATCTTGTGCTCATTCTTTCATTTTATCTTGATGGTTGAGTAGTTAAGTGTCCTATTGAAGTGGCATCGTTTTAGTTTTATTTTCCCTTCTTTTAGCTTTGTGTTTTTTGTTTTGGTGTTGCTGGTGTAATATCTTTGGTCTTCCTATGTGTTTAATTACTCAAGGTTGGTCTTTCATTTTCCATGAACTTTCTATCTGAACAAAGATCTTCAAATCCTTTCATTCCATCCGTTTAGTTTTGTTGCTTGAGGGCAAGCAATAGATAAGTGTGGGGTATTTGATAGTTCTTATTTTGTCTAGTATTTCATATGTTCGTTTCATCGTTTATGTTTTTAAGGTATAAAATATACATTTTATTCTAATATCTCCCATTTTTTTATTAGGAGCTTGCTGAAGGGAGATACAATGAAAAAGGACAAAAATGGCTTAAAACAGAGCAAAAACGACGAAAAACGACGCCAAACGGTGACCACGAAGAGTACCTACCACCGGAGGTAGGCTACCTTAGCGCCGGCGGTAGGTACCTTGGCAACACAAGTGGAAGATAGAACCCTACTGCTGACAGTAGGCTCCCCCTCCCGCCGACGGTAGGTTCAAGGCAGAAAACAGGAAAGGAAGATAGCGACCTACTGCCCGATTTCAGTATCACTTAAGTAATTTTTAGATAGTTTTTGGAGACATTCATATTTATTCTTTTTTCCCCCCAATTTTTAGACTTGCACTATTAGGGTTTAGGAGGGTGATTTGGGATGATTTTATGTGATAAATTTCCCCCACTTCTCACCTCAATTAGTTAGGAATTGCATTAGAGACGTGGAATTAAAGGTTTACACGAAGATTCAAGGATCGAAGAGGAAAATTGGGTATCTTTTGGGTAACTCAAGAGATCAACTCGGGCGCGTTTTTGGATCACAATTCGAATTCAAAAATAATTCCTAAGCCTTTCTTTCCTTTTCTATTCGAGATTATACTTGTTTAGTTTTAGTTTTACATTATGATTAGTGAGTAATTTCATTGTTTGGATTAAGGGTTGAACCCTAATTTCTGCTTCTATGAAATTAATGTGACTCCTCTGAAATTGAATGTTTTGATGGATTCAATTGTTCTTCAATTGGTTAATTCCTGTAATTTAAGTGTCTCTAAGTAAGATTAATCGCAAGAGTGTTTGGAATTGAAAAAAAGAACACCCTAGGGCAAACAATTTGGGGATTAATTAGGACATTAGACTAGAGATAGTATAATGCACTTTTAGGTCTTTTTATCATGTTCACTTATAGCATTCGTAATTTGTTAGGAAGAAAAGAGATTCTCATCTAAGGGTTAGGGAATAGGGATATTTCAACCTAGAGATAGGAGTAGTTCGATTGTGAGTGTGATGACCCAATTTATTCTTACAACATTAACTTTTATTAAAATCAGTTAATTGAAATAGTACCAAAACTAGGGAGATCCCGAGATCTAAACCTTTGCTTTATAGATTCCTTTTAATTATTTTTCATTGGTTTAAACTTGTAGCTTTTGTTAGCATCGTTTTAGTTGATAATTTTCTCAATGACAACCTTTAGACTAGACATCAGAATAATGGTAGTGTAGTTGAACCTTAGTCGATCCTTAAGAAATACTATACTCGGGTAGAACTCACCTCTGCAATGTTAGGCCCACTTGCCTTGCACTGTAGTGATTAGGAATTCTCGTTTCACTGTTTTGAACATATTATGTACCCTATGATGAATTAGAATTTGGGCCTCAATAAATCCTCTAGGCTAGGCTTGACTTCTTGTGATGTTGAGCGGGTTAAAATTTAACCGTCCTTGGTGACCTATTTCCGTTGCTTGTCTAATATTTCCCTCAATTAAGTCTCTCTGGGTGATATGACCCGAGATGCACAAGAGACGATAGAATTGTTACAAGGACTGGTCATAAGGGCAAGAGCTAGAAAGATAGAGGTGGAGCACAAAGAGATGGTAGTATTTTTGAGAATAACTTTCAAGACCTTGCCTGGAATGCTTTGGAAAGAGAAGATGAAGATCAAAGAAGCACCAAAATATTCCTAATATCGATGACATAAGAGATGGAACTAAAAGAAGAAAGAGTGGAAAACTTGAAGGCTCAAAACCATAAGTATGGGAGGAAGAAGACCTACCGGTAGGGGCAGGGTGCCCATACCATCGACGATAGGCTTATGTTCTAAGAAGGCCAAGTGACCAACAGACCTACCACTGGCGGTAGGGTCTTGTACTATAGAGGGTAGGCTTTTAGTCCAAGAATGTCAAGAGACCAACTACTATGGATGGCAGGTCTCAGCTTGGAGAAAACTGAAGGCCTTCTAAGTCCTTTTGACCCTTCATTTTTGTTTCTTAACTCCTTTTAACTTGTAATCAAGTGGCCTAAATGCCCATCTAATTCTTTTAAGTTTGATTAGTAGCAAGGGTTGGATGTTAATTAGTTAAAGACCTATATATACTTGTTTTATAGCCATTTGAAGGTATATAATCACATATATGAAAGTTTGAGAGTTAACCTAGGGTTTTATGGTTTCTTGTTCTTTCCTGTAAAATAGGGATTCCTAATTATAAAATCAAGGCAAGGAATTCTTGAATCCTCATTCAAGAGTTCTTTTTCTTTCCGCAAATTCTAATATTTCCTTAAGGTGCTAGCTGTATTGCTAGTTTGCTTGGAGTTAGGTCTTCCCTTGTGAGTGGAGAAAAGGTGAGACTTCTCATAGTCCTTGTTGATTCTCCCTCAAGATAGGAAGGTTTTGTTTTTGTTTTCCTTAGATAATTCTTGAAAATTTTCCCTTTAGTTTATCCATTTCACATAAAATTCTTCAAAGTTCCTCTTGAAGAGAGATGCATCTTAGGAAGGAGTTAAACTTCAATTAACCTTAGGGAAGTTATCACTCGGTCCTTTCTCCTCTCTTGTCCGACTCTTTTTTCTCCCCCTCCTTGACCAAGACTTGTATCTTGGTCTCTCCTTGGGACCACTATATATGCCTCTCTTTCTCACTCTAAACTCTAATCCCCTCTCTTCTCTATATTTGGCCACTTCTGTTAGCTCTTCTGCCTTCTTCACTCTTTGCCTCTCTCGGGTTTTTCTTGTGTCGCCTTTGTGCATTTTAGATAGAATCTTGATAGCCTTTTGTGTTGGATTCCGTATTTAAAAACAAAATAAAATAAAACTACGGAAATCCACCAACAGGATCTGCATATACTAGAAAAACCAATTGGATAGAAATTACCTCAATTTTTTGATTGTTCGATGTGGAGGAGTTGCAGTTTACACTTCGCCCTCTACTGGTACGCACACGACGAACTCCTCTGCAAGCGATCGGGATGCTAGCCCCTTATGTGTTCTGAAAACTGTTCAGAACTAATCTGGTAATTTTTCATATTTCGGAGAGAGGAGGTTAGATACTATATCGCCGTTCTAGGGTTTAGGGTTTTGTTTTTCTTCAATCAGATAAAGGACGGATGCCAAGAAAAGGTTAACATAACTTTTTATAGCTGTCAATATCAAAACCCTAACTGTCATCTAATGATAGTTTAATCACGTCCGTCTATTCTATAATCTTCCAACGGTTGGATGAGTAATATTAAGTAATTAATTTCATTTATTCGATTAAATAAAATTAATTACTTATTAACTTACCAGAAAATACAATATGGAATCTAATTCCTCTTTTGTATACGTTCAACGAATATGGACACAATCTAGATTCATTGAACGTGGACATTATGCTCACAAGATCATCTACGCGTGTGACCCTGTAGGTTCACTTAACGTTGGCAGTGAATGAAAAAATATCCTAGACATTCATTCACAAAACATAAGCGGCCTCTAGCAAGACATTATGCTTACACAAGTTAAGTAAATGCAATAATAACCTAGCATCAAATTTAATATTTAGTCCTTTTGTCACACGATATCCTAATTAAGTATAAGGCCTGGACCAAGTCATCCTTATAAAACTTAATTAACCATTTACTTGATCACCAGACAGACTGTTCCAACAAATAATATTAATAACACCTTTTAATACTTATTTGAGCATGGCCATGCATATTTTCCAGTCTTCCTTATCAAGGGGCCCATGGATATCTCTCTCTAAAAAGAGAGGGACAAATCCGTTTCACTATCTCCAATATTCAAGCTATGACAAGAAAATAAGCCAACCAATAGTCATAATGATCACCTAATTAAAAGTGATGTTTGACTATGTCAAAACATATTTTCTCCCCATGCAAGAAACATTAAGAAACATCAGGTCAAAGGACACCAAATATAAAACTGAGAAGAAATACTTATAACTTAAACCCATGCAACATTTCTTTTTCACTTTGGGTCATGTCCAATACAATGTTCTCAATATGTATTTATGAATTGATTTTATATCATATTCATGATTAGTAAAACTTGACCATCAATCAACTTCACAGTAGTTTACAAGATGTAATAAACTAGGGACAAATAAGAATAGTATTTTATTAGCTATAAGGGTTTTACTATCAAGTCACATACTTGATGACCAAGAGCATACAATACAATTCAAAAATACATGCTTCATAAATCATAAATGTGAGTCAATTGGTCTTAGGGTATATACTAACAATCTCCCACTTGCCCTACCACCAATTTAACATGACTCTCAAACCTATTGACCTAGTATGACTCTCATGCTTAAGTTGTGGGAGTGACTTTGTCAATGGATCTACGACATTGTCACTGGTGTCTAATTTGCAAATTTTAACATCTCCATGCTCAATAATTTCTCGAATGAGGTGGAAACGCCTGAGAATATGTTTGGATCGTTGATGAGATCTAGGTTCCTTAGCTTGTACAATGGCTCCTGTATTATCACAATATAGGTCCACTGGGTTCACAATGCTAGGAATTACACCTAGTTCTGTGATGAACTTTTCGATCCAAACTGCCTCTTTGGCTGCATCAGAAGCAGCCACATACTCAGCCTCTGTAATAGAATCGGCCACGGTATCTTGCTTTGAACTCTTCCAGCTCACAGCACCTCCATTTAAACAAAACACAAATCCAGATTGCAATCTAAAATCATCTACATCAGTCTGAAAGCTAGCATCCGTGTAACCATTTACAACAAGCTCTCTTTCCCGACGTCCGTAGATCAAAACATCTCTTTAGTCCTTCTTAAGTACTTGAGAATGTTTTTTACTGCAGTCCAATGCGGTTCACTAGGATTTGACTAGAATCTACTAGTCATGCTTAATGCATACGAGACATCTGGGCGAGTACATAACATGGCGTACATGATAGATCCAATTGCGGAAGCGTGAGGAATCGTACTCATGCATTCTGTATCCTCTCTTGTGGTAGGACTTTAAGACTTACTGAGTTTAATGCCATGTGACATTGGCAAGAATCCTCTCTTAGAATCTTGCATACCGAACCTTTTCAGTACTTTGTCAATATATCCACTCTGACTTAGACCCAATAGGTTTTTAGACTCGATAGATCCTAATGCCTAGAATATAGGCTGTTTCACCTAAATCTTTCATTGAAAAACACTTCCCCAACCAAGTTTTTACACTTTGCAAATTGGGGATGTCATTCCTAATTAACAAGATGTCATCGACATAGAGTACTAAGAAGACTACTCCATTTTCTACAACGCTTTCGTAGACACAAGGTTCATCATCATTCTTGATGAAATTGAATTCTTTAATTGCTTCATCAAAATGAAGATTCCAACTTCGAGATGCTTGCTTCAAGCCATAAATGGATCTTTGAAGTTTACACACTTTACTAGAATTCGAAGGATAAATAAAACCTTCAGGTTGTGTCATATAACATCCTCCAGTAGATTTCCATTAAGAAAAGCAGTTTTAACATCCATTTGCCATATTTCATAATCATAATATGCTGCAATGGCAAGTAGAATTCTAATTGACTGAAGCATTACAACTGGAGAAAAGGTTTCATCATAGTCTATACCATGAGTTTGTCTATACCCTTTTGCTACCAGTCGTGCTTTGTAAGTGTTCACATTGCCATCCATGTCAGTTTTCTTTTTGAAAACCCATTTACACCCTATGGTCTTGCAACCTTCAGGTGGATCAATCAAAGTCCAAACTTGATTATCATGCATGGATTGCATTTCGATTTCATAGCCTCTAGCCATTTTCTAGATTCAGGACTATGAATAGCATCTTGGTAGGAATTAGGTTCACCTTGATCAATAAGATCAATATTATGATCCTCAGTCACAAGAAATCCATATCTCTGTGGTATCTGAAGAATCCTACCAGACCTTCTTGGTCCTTGTGTCAAAGGTTCAGGCTCAGTATGAATACGTGAGTCCAACTGAGTGTCCATACTCGGTTCAGAAATGGTCTGCTGTCCTTGAGCTTCTTCAAGATGGATTCTACTCCCACTAACTCTTTTGGAAACGAATTCCCTTTCAAGGAAAATTCCGTTCCAAGCAACAAACACTTTGTTTTCAGATGGAAGATAAAAGTAGTATCCTTTAGTTTCCTTAGGATATCCCACAAACAGACACTTATCAGATTTGGGTGCTAGTTTTTCAGATAATGATCACTTCACATAAGCATCACATCCCAAATTTTGAGAAATGCTAAACTAGGTTGTTTCCCAGTCCATATCTCATATGGTGTCTTCTGAACAGCTTTAGATGGAACTCTATTTAATATGACTGCAGCAGTTTCTAGAGCATAACCCCAAAAAGAAATTGGAAGATCTGTTTGACTCATCATAGATCGAACCATACCTAATAGAGTTCGATTTCTACGTTCAAACACACCATTCCATTGTGGTGTTCCTGGTGGAGTTAATTATGATACTATCCCACAATTTTTTAGATGTTCGTCAAACTCTAGGCCTAAGTATTCACCACCTCGATTAGATCGAAGTAATTTGATACTCCTTCCAAGTTGATTATGTACTTCATTTTGAAATTCCTTAAACTTTTGAAAGGAATCAGATTTATGTTTCATTAGATAGACATAACCATGTCTACTGAAATCATCTGCGAATGTAATGAAATACTGAAAACCTCCTCTGGCTTGTGTGTTCATTGGCCCACATACATCAATATGTATAAGTTCCAATAAATCGGTAGCCTTTTCACTTTGCCCTGTTAATGGACTTTTATTCATTTTGCCCAATAAACAAGAATCACATTTTTCATAAGACTCAAGGTCGAATGAAGATAAAAGTCCATCTTGATGGAGTTTGGACATGCGTTTCTCATTTATATGGCCCAAACGACAATGCCAGAAGTAAGTTTGATTTAAATCATTAGATTTAAATTTCTTTGTATTTATGTTATAGATGGGCTTACTAATGGAATCATGTAGGTTAAGAATGTAAAGTCCATTACATAAAGAGGCATCCCCATAGAAAATATCATTTTTATAAATAGAACTTTTACCATTCTTAGTATTAAACTCAAAACCATCAATATCCAAACAAGAAACTGAAATGATGTTCCTACTCATAGTAGGAACATAATAACAATCTTTAAGTTCAATTGTAAGCCCAGTAGGAAAAGTAAATCAAATGTCCCTACAGCTACAACAGCAACTTTTGCTCCATTTGCAACTCGCAGATCCACCTCTCCCTTTGCCAAAGATCTACTCCTTTTGAATCCCTGCACATTTACACAAATGTGAGCTCCACATCCGGTATCTAATACCCATGAAGTAGGAGTAGACATATTAATTTCTATAACGAAAATACCTGAAGCGGTAGTCTCACTGGCCTTTTGCTTCTTCTTTTTTTCCAAGTAGAGCTTGCAATTCCTCTTCCAATGACCAGGTTCATTGCAGTGGAAGCAAGTCCCTTCCTTTGGTGGTTTAACCTTGGGCTTGGGCTTCTGCTTGCCTTTACCCTTTTTGGCCATATTCTTTCCCTTTCCCTTTTCCTTGTTCTTCTTGAACTGCCCCTTCTGAACCATCAGAACATTAGGAGTAGACTTCCTAATGTTTTGTTCAGCCTGCTGGAGCATCCCGTGCAATTCATTTATAGACTTTTCCATATTATGCATATTGAAGTTCATGACAAACTGATCATAGTTAGAAGTCAAAAAGGCCAAGATCATATCAGTAGCCAAGTCATGACTTACAAGTGCTCCAAGTTTTTCGAGCTGATCAAAATACCCTTTCATCTTAAGGACATGAGCACTAACTGAAATGCCAGGGGTCATTTTGCAGCTATTCAACGCCTCAGTGGTAAGATATCTCTCTTGACGTGCCTGCTCTTGGAACATTTCCTTGAGCTGTTTTATTATCTCATAAGCCTCAACTTCCTCGAATTGCTTTTGCAACTCAGATTCCATTGTAGCCAACATGAGACATGTCACATCGTTAGAATCATCCTTGTGCTTACTATAAGTATCCTTTTCGACTTTAGGGGCATTGTTAGCTGGTTGATTAGGGATAGGGTTCTCAAGTACATATAGCTTTTTTCCTTGTTTAAGGACAATCCTTAAATTTCGTGCCCAATCAAGAAAGTTAGTCCCACTAAGCTTATTCTTTTCAAGCATGGATCGCAACGAGGTGTTTGAATTGTTTGAGGCCATTATCTACATAGAATTTTCAAAGTAAAATTAAATAAATGAAGCATTAAATTTTCCCTAAAATATTCAACACGTGATATAAATCATGGGTATAAAAAAATTCATTTTATTCTAATCATAAGTAAGCTTTGGCTTAACACCCATAATTAGAGAAAAATGTATTAATGGGATTTGCATCTATATGTACTGGCACAATCCCATATGATGTCCTAGGCTCAAAACCGTTTTGATAGCCTAGTTAAGCCAAAACATTCCAAGCATATGGAAATCACCATTTTCCATCTTCCCCTACTTAGGTAACCATTTATCTCTTGCTTTGGCAATGAGACAAAATGATGATCCAAGCATGGAGAAGTGCTTATGATCATGGGAGGCATTTTACGACTTAATTTTTACATGGTTTCAAAAACCTTCTTCCTTTTATTTGTATATTATTTTCACAAAACATATATCCAAAAATAAAAGGAAATAAACTAACCATCACATGCAAAATATATACATAAAATAAAACGTGTCATAGCATGGCCCTAATCCTATATTGACTTCCACAAGCCTCATGGAAGTCAAAGATCAATCTAGATAAGCCTTCAACTCCATGAGCTTGCCTCCAATGTCTTGGCCTTCTAATCTTGTTACATAGGACAGAAAACATACATAGGAATAGGAAATAGAATTAACCTATTCTAGTAAAGCTTGATAATATTACATCGATGAAAACAACGACATGCAGGTCGTATTTAACAACATACAACCCATTAACAAAATAAGCCAATAAATCACAAGAGGTAAAGGGCCATGCTATGCACCATGCATCTAAAGATAGCGAGAAACATGCCAAAAAAATAACAGGGGGGTTCCGGGGGCTTCGCCCCCGGAAGAAAACAGCGGTCCTTGGTGACCTATTTCCGTTGCTCGTTTAATATTTCCCTCAATGAAGTCTTTCTCGGTGATATGACCTGAGATGCACAAGAGACGATAGAATTGTTACAAGGACTGGTCATAAGGGCAAGAGCTAGAAAGATAGAGGAGGAGCACAAAGAGATGGTAGTATTTTCGAGAATAACTTTCAAGACCTTACCTGGAATGCTTTGGAAAGAGAAGATGAAGATCAAAGAAGCACCAAAATATTCCTAATATCGATGAGATAAGAGATAGAACTAAAAGAAGAAAGAGTGGAAAACTTGAAGGCTCAAAACCATAAGTATGGGAGAAAGAAGACCTACCGGTAGGGACGGGATGCCCCTACCATCGACGATAGGCTTCTGTTCTAAGAAGGCCAAGTAACCAACAGACCTACCACTGGCAGCAGGGTTCTCTACTATCGAGGGTAGGCTTTTATTCCAAGAATGTCAAGAAACCAACTACTGCCGATGGCAGGGCTCAGCTTGGAGAAAATTGAAGGCCTTCTAAGTCCTTTTGACCCCTCATTTTTGTTTCTTAACTCCTTTTAACTTGTAATCAAGTGGCCTAAATGCCCATCTAATTCTTTTAAGTTTGATTAGTAGCAAGGGTTGGATGTTAATGAGTTAAAGACCTATATATACTTGTTTTGTAGCCATTTGAAGGCATATAATCACATATATAAAAGTTTGAGAGTTAACCTAGGGTTTTACGGTTTCTTGTTCTTTCCTGTAAAATAGGGATTCCCAATTATAAAATCAAGGCAAGGAATTCTTCAATCTTCATTCAAGAGTTCTTGTTCTTTTCCCAAATTCTAATATTTCCTTAAGGTGCTAGCTGTATAGCTAGTGTTGCTTGGAGTTAGGTCTTTTCTTGTGAGTGGAGAAAAGGTGAGACTTCTCATAGTCCTTGTTGATTCTCCCTCTGGATAGGAAGGTTTTGTTTTTGTTTTCCTTAGATAATTCTTGAAAATTTTCCCTTTAGTTTATCCATTTCACATAAAATTCTTCAAAGTTCCTCTTGAAGAGAGATGCATCTTAGGAAGGAGTTAAACTTCAATTAACCTTAGGGAAGTTATCACTCGGTCCTTTCTCCTCTCTTGTCCGACTCTTTTTTCTCCCCCTCCTTGACCAAGACTTGTATCTTTGTCTCTCCTTGGGACCACTATGTATACCTCTCTTTTCACTCTAAACTCTAATCCCCTCTCTTCTCTATATTTGGCCACCTCTCTGTGAGCTCTTCTGCCTTCTTCACTCTTTGCCTCTCTCGGGTTTTTCTTGTGTCACTTTTGTGCATTTTAGATAGAATCTTGATAGCTCTTTGTGTTGGATTCCGTATTTAAAAACAAAATAAAATAAAACTACGAAAATCTACTAACAGGATCTGCACATACTAGAAAAATCGATTGGATAGAAATTACCTCAATGTTTTGATTGTTCGATGTGGAGGCGCTACAGTTTACGCTTCGGCCTCTACTAGTATCCATGCGACAAACTCCTCAGCAAGCGATCGGGATGCTAGCCCGTTCTGTGTTCTGAAAACTGTTCAGAACTAATCCTGACCTTCTAGTGAGAACAAAGCTGATCTGTATAGGTGCTATTGTTTCCAAGCTTCGCCCTCTACTGGTATCCACGCTACGAACATCTTCGTGAGTAATCAGGATACTAGCCCCTCAATTCCAGAAATTGTCCTAAACAATAAACTATATTTTTGGCAATCTTTGGTAGAGGTAAGATGTATAACCATCAAAACTTGGCCAACATGTCCTATAAATAAATGAGAAGCAAAACTGAATCACATAGGACAACCAATAAAAAGGAAGAGACATGGTGGTTACCAACTTTCCATCTCCTGCCATGATGTGGGGTAGTTGTAACTTCCACGACCATGTCTTCCAAGAAGTGGAGTGGTGAAAACTTCATGGTAACGACCTGGTGGTTATCAACTACCCATGTTCTACCATGGTGTGTGTGGTTTCCATCACTCCCAACTGTTCATGCCATCTCATAATCATCCAACGGTTGGATAAATATTATGAATAATAAATTGAAATAATGTATTTCATTTATCAATGAGAAATAGTTACTTCCTAACTTACCAAAGATAATGTATCAGCGAATCTCGACAATTCCATGATTCCTTTGTATATGTTCAATGAACCTGGGCATATTCTAGGTTCATTGAATACGTACATAGTGTCACGAAATTCGCCTATGTGTGTGACCCTATAGGTTCACTTAACATTAGTAGTGGACCAAAAATAATGTTCTAAACACTATCCACAAATCATAAATGGCCTCTAGCAAGACATTATGATTACTCAAGTTAAGCAAGGTGATGATATGATTTAATCTAAAATCACTTTTAATACTTAGTTGAGTCATCCCTATATAACTTAATTAATCATTTACTTGATCACTAGGTAGACTATCTGTCCATAATATTAATAACCTCTCATTATTTTATATTTGAGCATGGCTATGCGTAATTCTATAGTCTTCCACATCATAGGGCCCACAAAATATCTCTCTCTAATAAGAGATGAACAAATCCCTTTCACTATCTCTCATATTCAAGTCATGAAAAAAATCGTGCCCAACCAATAGATATAACTATCACTTGGTTAAAAGTGATATTTGACTACGTCAAAACATAGTTCTCCTCATGTAGGAAATAATAGATACATAAGGCCAAAGGATACCAAATATAAATTTGAGAAGGAAATACTAATGATTTAAGCCCATGTAGTAGTAATTCTTCTTCTTTTTGGGTAATGTCCAATACGTTATTCTCAATATGGATTTATGATATGATTTTATATCTCATGTCCATGATTAGTAAAACTTGCTCATCAATCAAACTTCATACTAGTTTTTCTTCAATAGTACAAGATAAGATAAAACTAGAGAGAAACAAGAATATTATTTTATTAACAAGAGTGTTTTACTATCAAGTCACATACTTCATGACCAAAAGCCTAATACGATTCAAAATATATGCCTCATATAAATCAAATACAATGTAAGTCAATTAATCTAGGGCATATAGCTAACAATCTCCACCTGGCGTTAGTTCCAATTGGACATGACTCTCAAACCCATTGACCTAGTATGACCCTCATGCTTAGGTTGTGGGAGTGGCTTAGTCAATGGATTTGCAATATTTTCATTGGTATCTACTTTGCAAGATTTTCACATCTCCACATTCAATTATTTCTCGAATGAGATGGAAATGTCCGAGAATATGTTTGGATTATTGATGAGATGTAGGTTCCTTAGCTTGTGTAGTTTCTCTTCTATTGTAACAAATAAGGTCCACTGGGTTCACAATACTAGGAATTACTCCTACTTCAATGACGAGCTTTCTGATCCAATCTTCCTCTTTGGCTACACCAGAAGCAACCACATACTTAGCCTCTATAGTAGAATCAGCTACTGTATCTTGCTTTGAACTCTTTCAGCTCACATTCAAACAAAACCTAAAATCAGATTTCCATATGAAATCATCTATATCAGTCTGAAAGCTAGCATCTGTGTAACCATTTACAACCAGTTCTCCTTCTTGTCCTCCATAGACCAAAAAAATATCTTTATCCTTCTTAAGTACTTGAGAATATTATTGACAATAGTCCATTATGGTTCACCAAGGCCTGATTGGTATCTGCAAGTCATGCTTAATGCATATGAGACATCCGGTCAAGTGCATAACATGATATACATGATAGACCTAATTGCATAGGTATGGTATCTGGCTCATGCGCTCTCGATCCTCCTTTGTGTAAGGACTTTGAGATTTGCGGAATTTAATCTTATATGACATGGGCGAGACTCCTCTTTTAGAATCTTGCATGCTGAATCTTTTTAGTACTTTGTCAATATATCCACTCTGACTTAGGGCAATTAGCCTTTTAGATCTATAAAGGACAGATCTAAATGCCTAGAATATAAGCTGCTTCACCTAAGTTTTCCATTGAGAAACACTTCCTCAACCAAGTTTTTACACTTTCCAAAGTGGGGATGCCATTCCCAATTAACAAGATGTCATCAATGTATAGTACTAAGAAAATTAAAGCATTTTCAGTTACCCTTTTGTATACACAAGGCTTGTAACACCCTATTCCGTAAGCACCTAACATGACTTTAAAATTACGGACGTAATAAAAATAGAGTTTTCATCTATATTGGTGGGATATAGTGTTTTTGGCACTTAGTGGTATTTTGGGGATATTTAGGAATAGGAATAAAATTTTATTATATTAAAGTTTTATTATTAAGGTTTATAAATGCCTTTAAGTGGATTTTATTTTTAATACCTAGTGTATTTATTTTAGAAATTTAAATACCTGACATTTTCATATAAGGATTTCAAAAAAAAAAAAAAAAACTTAACACTTAAGGAAGTATTGCCACCTCAAACCACCACCCGTCATTTGCTATTTTTTTTCTTTTCTTTTCTTTTCCCCCATTAGCCGCCTTATTCTCTATATACAGATGCATGCATTTTCATTCTTTCTTTGAATAAGGGGGGGGCAGCCATATTCTCCTAAAAAAAAAAGGTTAGTTTGCATGGTACGTATTCTCTATATATATATGCATGCTTATGCATCATTTTTTTTCTTTCTTTCGTTGAATCAAAAAGGGGAGCCATATTAGCCTCCTTAAAAAAAGTTAGTTTGCAATGTTTTTATTTGTTTTTATTATTTTATTTTTTTCTTTGTAATTTTATTATAATATCTATATATTTATATATAGTTCAAATATATTGTTTGTTTCTTTGTTTTCTTTAATATATAGTAAGATTTATTTCTAGTTAGATTATATATATATTTTAAGTTAGTTATTTTTTTTTAGGATTTCAATATTTTAAATGAATTTTTAGTATAAAGTATATAGTTAATTATGGTTTCTTGGGAG
The DNA here is from genome assembly GCA_028651295.1 of Catharanthus roseus. NCBI lineage: Eukaryota > Viridiplantae > Streptophyta > Magnoliopsida > Gentianales > Apocynaceae > Catharanthus > Catharanthus roseus. Next base: position 1,518,708 of record JAPQWS010000102.1, read on the forward strand.
AGTATATTTTTTTTAGAGCATAGGATCTTCGATCTTTTTAAAGAATTATTATAAGTATATATATATCATTATACAGGTATCATTATATAGGTATATATATACATCCTAAAGTTCATTTCGTAGGATTTCGATATTATTTAGGGAATAGGATTATGTGATCGATACCCGGGTATTAAGTATTTTCGCACTATTATTTTGTAGGCTCTTAGCACCAGATCTACATCCAGGTGAGTCCACAAACTCCATTTTATTTCAAATATTACAAGACATACAAATATGTTTTTTTTTAGCCTTTATTGCTATTTTTGGAACGATATCTCTCAGTGTGTTTTTGGAGATGTTCTCCACAATGTGTTACATATTTCCTAGAAAAATACATAGGAGCGGTGCTCATTATAGGTGTTTCTTTTAAAACAGACTATTACGGTGGCGCATAAGAAGTTTGTTGTACGCAGGGTTTTCGGAAATATTTATACATTGGAAAATGTTCTGACTTGAAACGTTACGTATTTTGACATGCATGAATATAGATCTGGAATTGGCATAATTGTGAAATTTACATAAGCATTTGATGACTGGCGGATGAGGATTTTTACTACTCGAAAATGTTTATAACTTGAATCTGTTAGGCAAATGGCCCCTTTGATTTGTAAATATTTATGAAAACCTCATTCCGACCAGGGTTAAAGTTTGTTGAAAATCAAGTGAACGGACGCATTAGCGGATTGCACTGTATGTGGCTACTCCCCCGTACTAGGGCCTCTTCAGATGACGTGGACGGGTTTTTGACATTAAGAGTGGATCCACTTGAAGAGGGGCGTAGACCGCGGAGGGTGTGGCCCAACTGGTCTACGTGGACACCGCATCATGCTCTGCGGTGGGGTTCGGACGCCTAGTAGAGAGTCAGGAGGGGCTCGAAACTGAGGTTGGTCCCAGGACAGACCTGGTAGGTGTCCCAGGAGTCTGTAGCCTGTTTTGACCAGTGATATGGGAGTGCGGTTGTTAGTAATCGAGCGTTCGTATGTTGTTTGGCTGGTATTTGACCACGAGATGCCGAAACTTATCTCCGATGGCTTCGTTTTGGGGATCCGGACTTTGTCTATGGAGCCCCATTTTTGCATTACATGTTCTTTTAAATTTGGGGCGTAGAAGCTGCACTGATGTGTCTTGATTCGCTCAAACTTCCCAACTGCGTTCGAAACCCTTATATAGGTTCAAGCATCAGTTTTCTCAAAATAGTAAAAGAAATATTTTTTATTATAACATTGCATGATCTGTTTTGTGAAATGACATCGTCATGGTTTTAAAGAAATCACTACCGCACACACACGTGGACTCACTGAGTGTTCGCGCTCACGTTTTTCCATATCATGTTTTCTTCTCAGATTAGTTCGGGACGGTCAGGGGTCCAGCGAGCCACTGAAGTTTTAGGCCAGGAGTTTTTGGATCAAATCTCCCAAGAAGGGCATATGTTTATGTTTTATCTTTTTAGACTCGAATCATCTGTAGAGTTTCTTTTTATGTTGTTATATGAGTTGTTGATGTAAGATATTTTTGTGTTTATAATAAAACGAAAATGAGAAGTTATTTTTTTTAAGATCCTGTGTTTTGAGCGCACTAGTAGTATCTAGTTTACTTAAGTTTTCCGTGTACCTTGTGTGTTTACCTGTTAGTGTTATTTTAGGGTTTTGTTTTATTATGGAACTTATAATTTAGTGCCGAGAGGCACGTAGATGCCCTACTCAGTTGCAGTTGACCTAGCTGCAGGGTTGGGGCATCACAGGTGGTATCAGAGCATCTAGGTTCGATACTAGGTTTGAAACGTTGGATTTTAGAAAAGCTATAAGAGTCAACTGTTTAAACTTTAAAGTTAACCATATGATTTATTGGTTAGTACTGACCCTAAGATTTTGTTTTGTAGGTATTAGATGGCACATCCTTCTCATAGATGGACATACAGGGAGGGCATCCTCGTAGATGAGCCTAGCAGGACTACGCCATCATCATCATCCTTATATTCCCTTAGGGAGATCGTCCCAGAAAGGTAACCAATTCTAGTGATTGACCTTTCCGATGATGAGTCAGTAGAGGGACCAGAGATGGCACCCGTGGCCCCGGGAATAGGGCTTGGAACATCGATAGAAGAGGACCCTAGCGATCCCACGTCAGACTCAGAGATGACGCCCGAACCAGAGAGAGAGGCACCGGCAGTCACTGGAGGTATGGGTACCTTTGTAGCAAATAGTATGCCAGCAGTAACATCCTCTACCCCTATTCCACCCGTGGAGTCTGTATCTTCTTTTCCAGCACTACCATCACTACTTCAGGGTGAGGTCGGGGAGTATGACATCTGTGGTTATTGCCTGTGGCGTGAGCAACAGGCTGAAGCCGCTGGCCAGCAAGTTGAACCATTGAGAGAGGAGATCTCCTGAATGGACGCCTTATTTTACGCGGCACGCCAGGCACGGGGCCAGGAGAAGGGTGGGCCGCCATGTTAGAGAGAGTTAGCCCAGACGCGGGAGGCTCATGTAGCCTGAGAGAGAGAGATTTTGGAGTTGATTAACGAGCGGGACTGGCTCAGGCAGTTTATCGCCGAGTTCCTTGGTACTACTAGAGATTCAGTGGATAGAGCACGTGATGAGCTGGAGTCCCGACCAGGATGTTCTGGTAGCCATTGTCCTCAGACGGAGTAGGTGTTGGATAGAGTACAGGCAAGTGTGCATATTTGGTCATTTGGATAGGTACGAGTAGTATTTTTGTTGGTACTTGATGCAGTAGGCTTAGGATCGTAGGTATGAGGTCCTCGGGTTTCGGATATGTATAGCAACCCGGCCATATATTTTTTTGGGTGCTAGGACCAGGATGATCTGATTGTATCTTGACACTACTTATACCAAAAATCCTTATTTTGAGTTATATATATATGTTTGTATGTATGCATTGATGTTGGTGCCTGGGATAAATTCATCTTTACTTGTCGTATAGTATCTATAACCTTAGATGTTTATTAGTGTTGGAACTTTTGGTTTTTAGAAACATTCAGGTTCACAATCTCCCAACCGTACGGACGAGGCTATGTCGGAAAATTCTCAAAATAGATAGTCTGAACCTATGAGGGAGGCCACACCTCGTCCAGAACAAGCCACACACAAAGTAATTGAGAATTTTATGATCAACATGACAGAATTGTTAGAAACTTCAATGGCCACAAGAAGAAATGAAAGAGTACCAGCCACTGGAGTAGTTGAAGCACTTGAAAGATTCCTTAAGTTTCGACCCCCGGAGTTCTATGGAGACGTTGAGCAGGAAATCAAAGCTGAACTGTTCCTGGAGCAATTGAATGATATCTATGATACCCTTAAGTATGAGGATGCCCCAAGGATAACGTTTGCAGCTTTTAGACTTCGAGGAATGGCAAAGTATTGGTGCCTTAGAGCTTCCAAAGCTCGGACAGTCTAGAAACAACCATGGACCTGGAACGATTTTCAAGAAGAATTCAAAAAGGAATACATACCTAGTTGGGTTCATGAGCAACGAGAGGATATGTTTCAGCAATTGAGACAGGGTTACCTGACAGTTGCCCAGTATACGGCAAAGTTCAATAGGTTGGCTAAGTATTGCTTAAAGTTGATAAATACTGATAAAAATAAGACTCGACAATTTGTGAAAGGATTGAGGGTTGAACTGCAACGGGCATTGGCTCCCTTGCCACCGATGGAATTCGCGGCCACAGTTGAAGCCGCCACACGAACGGAGATGGCTAATCAAGCGGTCGTACAAAGGACCATCGGTTCTGCGGTGACTCCCTATAAACGTCCTGGACAAGGACCATGGAAACCTAGAGATTTCAAGAGATCCCGTAGTGAACAAAGGACTGGAAATGAAGGCCGACTAACCCTAACCCCTGGAGGATCCCATGGATTATGTACATACTGTGGACGAAATGGACATGTGGTTGAAATACGTTATCGGAAGTTAAGGTTATGTTTCAAGTGTGGAAAACCAGGACATACTAAGGACCAGTGCCCTGAGATGCAACAAGTACCTCCGGAGATGTCCAGAAAATTAGGCCAACCCCCAGTTATGAGAGTAGCAACAGAAGGAAGGAATAATAAGCCACAAGTAAAAGCTAAAGTTTATGTACTGGATGGATTGCCCGCAAATACTGAAGCAGAAGTAGTTAAAGGTATGATAAAAATCTTTTCTCAACCAGCAAGAGTACTCATTGACCCTGGAGCTACGCATTCTTTTGTGAGTTTGCATTTCATAAAACATATTACTATACCTTCTGCTAACATGCATTACCAGTTGATAGTTAGCATTCCTATGGGCGTGAATAAGATAACTGAGGTAAAGTACCCTAATTGTGACATATGTGTCGAGAATGTGGTTTTATCCGGAGATTTAATTGCCTTACCATTGGAGGGATATGACGTGATACTTGGGATGGACTGGTTGTCTAAACATTACGCCCAAGTAGATTGTCGACGACAGTTGGTTAAGTTTAGCCGACCGAGTATGCCAATCCTGGTGTTCCAAGGGAAGCGAACAAAACGGAAGAATCTCTTTATGTCTGGCATGAAAGCCAGAAAGTTGCTATGGAAAGGATGTTAAGAGTACTTAGCATATTTACTCAACAAACCTAAGGAGGAGGTAAAATTAGACACAGTACCTGTAGTAAGGGAGTTTGTGGATGTTTTTCGGGAGGAGTTGACGATGCTACCCCCAGATCGAAAAGTGGAGTTCGGCATAGAATTGGTACCTGATGCTAAACCAATATCTCGAACTCCATATCGGATGGCACAGGAGGAACTAAAAGAGTTGAAAAAGCAACTACAAGAACTATTGCAGCAAGGATATATTCGTCCAAGTACATCTCCTTGGTGTGCGCCAGTTTTGTTTGTAAAGAAAAATGATGGAACCCTAAAGATGTGTATAGATTACAGAGGATTGAATAATGTGACAGTTAAGAAAAAAATACCCACTACCCCTCATTGATGAGTTATTTGACCAACTCCGAGGAGCGGGATGTTTTTCCAAATTGGACTTGAGACGGGGTATTATTAAGTCAGGATAAGAGGAAAGGATATCCGATGACGGCATTCAACATACGATACGGGCATTACGAGTTTGTGGTTATGCCGTTTGGATTAACTAATGCACCTGCGACATTTATGGACTTGATGCATAGAGTCTTTAATCCGTACCTGGATAAGTTTGTGGTGATTTTTATTGATGACATTCTTGTTTATTCACCTAACCCTGAAGCTCATGAACAACATCTTCGAAAAGTGTTGCAAACCCTAGGGGAGCATAAGTTATATGATAAGTTTAGCAAATGTGAGTTTTGGATGAGTCAAGTTACTTTCCTAGGACATGTTATCACCCAGGAAGGAATCTCGGTGGATCCGGCGAAAGTAGAAACAGTGACCCATTGGACACAACCTAAAACACCAACCGAAGTATGTAGTTTCTTGGGTATGGCGGGATACTATCGGTGATTCATAAAAGACTTTTCAAGGATTGCTGGACCTCTAACACAATTAACCAGAAAAGTAACCAAGTTTAAGTGGATGGAAAAGTGTGAGAGGAATTTTCAAGAATTGAAGAACCGACTGACTTTGGCACCAGTGTTAACATTACCCGATCCGAACAAGGAATTTTCATTGTATACAGATGCTTCAGAAGGTCTAGGAGCTGTGTTGATGCAAGACAGGAAGGTTGTCACATATATTTCAAGAAAGTTAAAGGATCATGAACGGAATTATCCGACACAAGATTTGGAATTAGCAGCCATCGTGTTTGCACTTAAGAAGTGGTGACACTACTTTTATAGGGCTAAGTATGAGATATTTACTGATCATAAGAGTTTAAAGTATCTGTTTTCTCAGAAGGACTTGAACATGAGACAACGTCGATGGATGGAACTGCTGGAAGAATATCGATGCCCAATTAACTATCATCCAGGAAAGGCGAATGTGGTGGCAGATGCATTGAGTAGAAAAGCAAAGATATCAAGTCTTAGCTTAACATCCACCCTACAATAGGATATTAGAAGTGCCCAAAAGAATAATAAGGAGTTCCAAGAGTTCAAAAACTGTGTGGAAGCTAAGGGATTGGAAGATTTTCGAACATTAGAAGCTGATGGGAGCCTGTACTTTCAGAATCGGATATATGTACCCAATGATACTGAACTTAAGCGCAAGATTCTAGAGGAAGCCCATAGAAGTAAGTATTCAATGCATCATGGAGAGAATAAGATGTATAAAGACTTAAAGCAAAAGTTTTGGTGGAACGGAATGAAAAGAGAAATTGCAGAGTATGTAGCGGCCTGTCTTACATGTCAAAGGGTCAAAGCGGAACATCAAAAGTCAGCGGGACTACTACAACCACTACTTGTTCCCGAATGGAAATGGGATCATGTGACAATGGACTTTGTCACAGGGTTGCCCCGGACCAAGGGATATAAGGATGCTATCTGGGTAATCGTTGATCGTTTAACAAAAGTGGCTCATTTTATTGCCATTAATATGTCATACCCTTTGGACAAGTTGGCACAGATTTATGTAGATGAGATTGTCCGACTTCATGGAGTACCCGTTGATATTGTATCTGATAGAGACCCAAGGTTTACCTCAAGGTTTTGGCCTAAGTTCCAAGCAGCTATGGGGACCAATCTAAGTTATAGCACCACAGTACATCCCCAAACCGATGGACAGTCTGAAAGAACAATTCAAACTCTAGAGGATATGCTAAGAGCTTGCGCCTTAGACTTTGGAAATAAATGGATTGACAATCTTGCTAGTGCCGAGTTTGCTTATAATAATAGCTACCACTCTTCGATAGGAATGGCACCGTTTGAAGCATTATATGGTAGGAGATACAGAACACCTTTGTACTGGGATGAAGTCGGGGTTCGATACCATTGGAGATAAAGAAAATTGATGCCAGGATTGGATGAGATGCAGAAACAAGTTAAGATAATTCAAGATCGGCTTCGGACAGCTAAAAATAGACAGAAAAGCTATGCCGACAATCGAAGAAGGGATCTGGAGTTTAGTGTAGGAGATCGAATTTTCTTAAAACTTACACCACATCGCGGGAAGCTGCAATATCCGAGGAGAGGAAAGTTAAGCCCCCGATATATCGAACCATTTGAAATTATTGACAGGATTGGTAAAGTAGCATACCGACTCGCCTTACCAAATGAATTGACGGGTATATATGATGTGTTCCATGTATTACAATTAAAGAAGTATCATCCTGCACCTGATCATGTTCTCAATGATGACCAATTGGAATTACAAGCAGATCTGTCATATGAAGAAAAACCAACTGAAATTATTGAATGAAGCGTAAAAGAATTATGCGGGAGACAAATTCCAATGTGTAAAGTGGTATAGAGACATCATGGGATCGAAGAGGCAACCTGGGAAACTGAGGAGTACTTGAAGAAAAAGTATCCAGAGCTTATAGGTACGTAACTATTCAATTTCGAGGAAGAAATTTCTTTTAAGGAGGATAAAATGTAACACCCTATTCCGTAAGCACCTAGCATGACTTTAAAATTGCGGACGTAATAAAAATAGAGTTTTGATCTATATTAGTGGGATATAGTGTTTTTGGCAATTAGTGGCATTTTGGGGATATTTAGGAATAAGAATAAAATTTTATTATATTGAAGTTTTATTATTAAGGTTTATAAATACCTTTAAGTGGATTTTATTTTTAATACCTAGTGTATTTATTTTAGAAATTTAAGTACTTGACATTTTCATATAAGGATTTCAAAAAAAAAAAAAAATTAAAACTTAAGGAAGTATCGCCACCTCAAACCACCACCCGTCATTTGCTGTTTTTTTTTTCTTTTCTTTTCTTCTCCCCCATTAGCCGCCTTATTCTCTATATATAGATGCATGCACTTTCATTCTTTCTTTGAATTAAAAAAAAAAAAAAAGGGGCAGCCATATTCTCATAAAAAAAAAGGTTAGTTTGCATGGTACTTATTCTCTATATATACATATGCATGCATATGCATCATTTTTTTTCTTTCTTTCTTTGAATAAAAAAGGGGAGCCATATTAGCCTCCTTAAAAAAATTTAGTTTGCAATGTTTTTATTTGTTTTTATTATTTTATTTTATTTTTTTCATTGTAATTTCATTATAATATCTATATATTTATATATATATATATAGTACAAATATATTGCTTGTTTGTTGGTTTTCTTTAATATATAGTAAGATTTATTTCTAGTTAGATTATATATATATATATATATATTTTAAGTTAGTTATTTTTTTTTAGGATTTCAATATTTTAAATGAATTTTTAGTATAAAGTATATAGTTAATTATGGTTTCTTGGGAGAGTATATTTTGTTTCTAGAGTATAGGATCTTCGATCTTTTTAAAGAATTATTATAAGTATATATATCATTATATAGGTATCATTATATAGGTATATATATACATCCTAAAGTTCATTTCGTAGGATTTCGATATTATTTAGGGAATAGGATAATTTGATCGATACTCAAATATTAAGTATTTTCGCATTATTATTTTGTAGGATATTAGCACCAGATCTATATCCAGGTGAGTCCACAAACTCCATTTTATTTCAAATATAACAAGACATACAAATATGTTTTTTTTTTGGCCTTTATTGCTATTTTTGGAACGATATCTCTCAGCATGTTTTTGGAGATGTTCTCCACAATATGTTACATGTTTCCTAGAAAAATGCATAGGAGCGGTGCTCTATATAAGTGTTTCTTTTAAAACAGACTATTACGGTGGTGCATAAGAAGTTTGTTGTACGCAAGTTTTTCGGAAATATTTATGTATTGGAAAATGTTCTGACTTTAAAGGTTACGTATTTTGACATGCATGAATATAGATCTGGCATTGACATAATTGTGAAATTTACATAAGCATGTGATGACTGACGGATGAGGATTTTTACTACTCTGAAATGTTTATAACTTGAATCTGTTATTATGGCCGGGCAAATGGCCCCTTTGATTTGTAAATACATATGAAAACCTCATTCCGACCAGGGTTAAAGTTTATTGAAAATTAAGTGATCGGACACGTTAGCGGATTGCACTGTACGTGGCTAGTCCCCCGTACTAGGGCCTCTTCCGATGACGTGGATGGGTTTTTGCGTTGAGGGTGGATCCACTTGAAGAGGGCAGTAGACCGCGGAGGGTGTGGCCTAATTGGTCTACGTGGACACCGCATCACGCTCTGCGGTGGGGTTCGGCCGCCTAGTGGAGAGTTAGGAGGGGCTCGAAACTGAGGTTGGTCCAAGGGCAAACCTGGTAGGTGTCCCAGGAGTCTGTAGCCTGTTTTGACCAGTGATATGAGAGTGCGGTTGTTTGTAATCGAGCGTTCGTATGTTGTTTGACTGGTATTTGACCACGAGATGTCGGAACTTGGCTCCGATGGCTTCGTTTTGGGGATCCGGACTTTGTCTGTGGAGCCCCACTGTTGCATTACATGTTCTTTTAAATTTGTGACGTAGAAGCTGCACTGATGTGTCTTGATATGCTCAGACTTCCCAGCTACGCTCGAAACGCTCGTATAGGTTCAAGCATTAGTTTTGTCAAAATAGTAAAAGAAATATTTTTTCTTATAACATTGCATGTTCTGTTTTGTGAAACGGCATTGTCATGGTTTTAAAGAAATCACTACCGCACACACACGTTGACTCACTGAGCGTTCACGCTCACGTTTTTCCATATAATGTTTTCTTCTCAGATTGGCTCGGGACGGTCAGGGGTCCAACGAGCCACTGAAGTTTTAGGCCAGGAGTTTTTGGATCAAATCTCCCCAGAAGGGCATATGTTTATGTTTTATCTTTTTAGACTCGAATCGTCTGTAGAGTTTCTTTTTATGTTGTTATGTGAGTTGTTGATGTAAGATACTTTTGTGTTTATAATAAAACGAAAATGAGAAGTTGTTTTTTTTAAGATCCTGTGTTTTGAGCGCACTAGTAGTATCTAGTTTATTTAATTTTTTCGCGTACCTTGTGTGTTTACCTGTTAGTGTTGTTCTAGGGTTTTGTTTTATTATGGAATTTATAATTTAGTGCCGAGAGGCACGCAAAGGCCCTACTCAGCCGTAGTTGACCTAGTGGCAGCGTTGGGGGCATCACAGGTGGTATCAGAGCATCTAGGTTCGATACTAGGTTTTTAAACGTTGATTTTGGACAAGCTATAAGAGTCAACTGTTTAAACTTTAAAGTTAACCATATGATTTATTGGTTAGTACTGACTCTAAGATTTTATTTTGTAGGTACTAGATGGCACATCCATCTCATAGATGGAAATACAGGGAGGGCACCCTCATAGATGAGCCTAGCAGGACTACACCATCATCATCATCCTCATATTCCCTTAAGGAGATCGTCCCAGAAAGGGAACCAATTCCAGTGATTGACCTTTCCAATGATGAGTCAGTAGAAGGACCAGAGATGGCACCCGTGGCACCGGTAATAGGGCTTGGAACATCGATAGAAGAAGACCTTAGTGAGCCCATGTCAGACTCAAAGATGATGCCCGAACCAGAGAGAGGCACCGGCAGTCACTGGAGGTATGGATACCTTTGTAGCAAATAGTATGCCAGCAGTAGCATCCTCTACCCCTATTCCACCCGTGGAGTCTGTATCTTCTTTTCCAGCACTACCATCACTACTTCAGGGTGAGGTCGGGGAGTATGACATCTGTGGTTATTGCCTGTGGCGTGAGCAACGGGCTGAAGCCGCTAGCCATCAGGTTGTAGCGTTGAGAGAGGAGATCTCCCGAATGGACGCCTTATTTTACGCGGCAGGCCAGGCACGACGACAGGTGATGGCGAGGGCCGCCATGTTACAGAGGGAGTTAGCCCTAACGCGGGTGGCTCATGCAGCCCGAGAGAGAGAGAGAGAGAGAGAGAGAGAGAGAGAGAGAGAGAGAGAGAGAGAGAGAGATTTTAGAGCTGATTAACGAGCGGGACTGGCTCAGGCAGTTTATCGCCCAGTTCCTTGGCACTACTAGAGACTCAGTGGACAGTGTCCTCAGGCGGAGTAGGTGTTGGATAGAGTCCAGGCAGGTGTGCATATTTGGTCACTTGGATAGGTACAGGTAGTATTTTTGTCGTTACTTGATGCAGTAGGCTTAGGATCGTAAGTATGAGGTCCTCGGGTTTTGGATATGTATAGCAACCCGGCCATATATTTTTTTGGGTGCTAGGACCAGGATGATCTGATTGTATCTTGACACTACTTGTACCAAAAATCCTTATTTTGAGTTATATATATGTTTGTATGTATGCATCGATGTTGGTTCCTGGGATAAATTCATCTTTACTTGTCGTAGAGTATCTATAACCTTAGATGTTTATTAGTGTTGGAACTTTTGATTTTTAGAAACATGTCAGGTTCACAATCTCCCAACCGTACGGACGAGGCTATATTAGAAAATTCTCAAAATAGACAGTCTGAAAGTATGAGGGAGGCCACACCTCGTCTAGAACAAGCCACACACAAAGTAATTGAGAATTTTATGATCAAGATGATAGAATTGTTAGAAACTTCAATGGCCATAAGAAGAAGTGAACGAGTTCCAGCCACTGGAGCAGATGAAGCACTAGGAAGATTTCTTAATTTTCAACACCCGGAGTTCTATGGAGACGTTGAGCAAGAAATTAAAGCTGAACTGTTCCTGGAGCAGTTGAATGATATCTATGATACCCTTAAGTATGAGGATGCCCTGAGGGTAACGTTTGCAGCTTTTAGACTTCGAGGAATGGCAAAGGATTGGTGGCTTAGAGCTTCCGAAGCTCGGACACTCTAGAACCAACCATGGACTTGGAACGATTTTCAAGAAGAATTCAAAAAGGAATACATACCTCGTTGGGTTCGTGAGCAACGAGAGGATGAGTTTCAGCAATTGAGACAGGACAGTTGCCCAGTATACGGCAAAGTTCAACAGGAAACTGAAATGATGTTCCTACTCATAGCATGAACATAAGAACAATCCTCTAACTCAATAATAAGCGCATTGGGCAAAAGGAAATGAAATGTCCTTATAGCTACTGCAACAACTTTTGCTCCGTTTTCAAGCCGAAGGTCCACTTCTCCTTTTGCCAAAGATTTACTCCTTTTGAGCCCCTTCTTCTTTGCACAAATATGAGCTCCACATCTTTTATCTAATGCCCATGACGTATGAGTAGACATATTAATTTCTACAACAAAAGTACCTGAAGTAGCTGTCCCACTGTCTTTTGCTTCTTCTTTTCTTCCAATTAGATCTTGTAGTTTCTCTTCCAATAACTTGGTCAATTGCAATGGAAGCAAGCCCCTTCCTTTGGTGGCTTAGCTTTAGGCTTCGGTTTCTGTTTGCCTTTGCCCTTCTTAGCCATAGGCTATCCCTTGCCCTTTGTCTTCTTGAACTTTCCCTTTTGAACCATCAAAACATCAGGAGTAGATTTCCTAATATCTTTCTTAGTCTGTTTGAGCATCTCGTGCAATTTATTTATGGACTTTTCTATATTGTGCATGTTAAAGTTCATGACAAACTTATCATGTTCAGATGTCAAAGAGAACAAGATCATATCAATGGCCATGTCATGACTAACTTGAGCAATAAGTTTTTCAAGTTGATCAAAATAGCCCTTCATTTTAAGGACATGAGCACTAGTTGAGGTGCATAGGGCCAATTTACAACTATTTACTCCTTAGTGGTAAGATACCTTTCTTGACGTGCTTGCTCTTCGAATATTTCCTTGAGCTGTTTCATCATCTTGTAAGCCTCAACTTCCTCGAATTGCTTTCGCAAGTAAGGGTTATTGTGGCCAGAATAAGACATGACATGTCATTAGAGTCATCCTTATGCTTACTATAAGCATCTTTTTCAACTTTAGGGACGTGATTAGCATATTCATTAGGGATTAGCTTCTCAAGAACATATAGCCTTTTTTCTTGCTTAAGGATAATCCTTAAATTTCGTGCTCGATCAAGGAAGTTAGTCCCACTAAGCTTATCCTTTCCAAGCACAGATCGCAGAAAGGTGTTTGAATTATTTGAAGCCGTTATCTACATAAATTTGCAAAGTAAATATTTAAATCATGCATAAACTTCCACTAAAAATTCTCAACACTTGATAAAGATAGTGGGTATAAAATTATCCATTTTATATCAATCATAAGTAAGCTTTGGCTTATCATTAATAATTAAATAAAATAGATTAATGGGATTGACATCTTTATGTCCCAGCAAAATCCCATATTATGCCCTAAGCTGAAAACCGTTTTGATAGCCTAGTTAAGTCAAACCATTCCAAGCACATGCAATCACCATTTTCCATCTTTCCTTACTTAGATAATAAGTTATCTCATACTTTAGCAATGAGATAATATGATGATCCAAGCATCGAGAAGTGCTTAAGATTATGGGAGACATTGTGTGTCTTAATCTTTATATAGTTTCAAAAACATTTTCCTCATTTTAAAAGCAGTTTGGCATGTATATAAAAGATACATACTAAGCATCATGCATAACAAAAAGCATAAATAAAAATGTGACATAGCATGGAACCAATCCAATATTAACTCCCACAAGCCTCATGAAAGTCAAGGTCAATCTAGATAAGTCTTCACCTCCATGAGCATGCCTCCATAGTCTTGACCTTCTTGTCTTGTTACATAGGATGTGATCTCCAAATACAAGAATAGGAAATAAGAAACCTATTCTAGTAAAGCTTATACAATTTTATAGTAATGAGAAACGACACGCGCACTTGATTTAAGACTTTACAACCCAAAATAAATAAATAATACTTGCAAAACACATGTGATATAGGGCCATACAATGCATCATGCATCCAAAACACATTAGAAACTTGACAAAAATAAAAGAAGAACAAGGGGTCTTAGGGATGATTTCCCAGAAGCAAAAATACCGATCTGCAGGTCGGGCAGTGCGTGGGTTATGGGATAGCATCTTTGCAGTGTTTTACGTGCAACTACATTGAAAGAAAAACTTCTTTCTTTTTACTCACTGAATTGTTACTCCTTAAGAAACCCAAATCATAATTTCTCCAGAAATCATGTTTAACAATTAAACAATCAATTTCAATTATATGCATTGTAGTTTAACGATTTAAACAACAATCTTATTCACACCTATTAATTAAACATGACTGAAACATAAAACACTTCTGCTTCATTTAATCAAATTAACATACATAATTTAATAGAATATTTAATGAACTTAACCCTATAACAACAAAAACATTCTTGTTAAAGCATGAAATAAATTTCATACGACTTATCAAATAAGCATAATCAGAAATCGTATTATGAAACTGAATATGAAAACAACACATGTAGTCAAAGCAGCAACAAATATAATCAGAAAAAAATAGTATATACGAGGCTCTGATACCATTTTTGGAATTCGTAGGCAAAACCAAAAACAAAACTTACAAAATACCACCAACATGATCTGTACATACTAATTTAACTTATTGGATATAAGAATACCTTCTAGTGAGAACAAAGCCATTCTGCGTTGGCACTGCTCTTTCCAAGCTTCGCCCTCTACTGGTATCCACGCAACGAACACCTTCCTGAGCAATCCGAATGCTAGCCCCTCAAATCCAAAAATTGTTTGAAACAATAAACAATATTATGGGCAATCTTTTGTAGAGGTATAATGGCTAATCACCCAAACTTGATCAACATAGACTATAAATTGATGAGAGACATAACCGAATAACATAGGATAACCAATAAGAAGAAAGGAACATGGTTGTTACCAACTACCAATATTCTGCCATGATGTGGGGTAGTTATAACATCCATGGCCATGTCTTCCAAGAAGTGGAGTGGTGGAAACTTCATGGTAACTACCTAGTGGTTACCACCAACTACCCATGTTCTGCCATGGTGTAGGTAGTTTTAACTTCAATCACTCCCAACTGGCCATGCCATCTCATAATCATCCCAAGATTGGATAAATATTATGAATAATAAAGTGAAATAATATATTTTATTTATCAGATAAAATAAAATACTACTTCGTAATTTACCAAAGATAACGTATCATTAAATCTGGATAGTTCGATGATTCCTTTGTATATGTTCAATGAACCTGGCATATTCTAGGTTCATTGAATATGGACATGGTGCTCACAAAATTTGTCTATGTGCTAACAAAATTCGTCTATGTGTGTGACCTATAGGTTCACTTAACATTAGTGGTAGACCAAAAATAATATTCTAAACACTATCCACAAGTCATAAACGGCCTCTAGAAGGACATTATGATTATCAAAGTTAAACAAAATGATTATACTATTTAACCTAAAATCAGTTTTAATACTTATTCCTTTCATCACGCGATATCCTAATTGAGCATAAGGTATGGAATGACTCATCTTTATATAACTTAATTAATCATTACTTGATCACCAGGTAGACTGTTATGTCTATAATATTAATAAACCCTTATTAATATATATTTGAGCTTGCCCGTGCATAATTCTATGGCCTTCCACATCAAGGGGCCCACATATATATCTCTCTCTAATAAGAGATGGACAAGTCCCTTTCACTATCTCTCATATTCAAGCCATGACAAAAACCTTGCCCAAACAATAGACATAATTATCAGTTAAAAGTGATGTTGACCACGCTAAAACATAGTTCTTGCCATGTAGGAAATAATAGAGACATAAAGTCAAAGAACACAAAATATAAAATGGAAAAGGAAATACTAATGACTTAAGCCCATGGAGTATTTCTTCTTCTTTAAAAAGCTAGAGAATTTGATTTATAAGCTTAAGAAGTCTTTTTATGGACCAAAGCAAACATCGAGGTCATGGAACATATGTTTTGATAAAACAATCAAAGCTTATGGCCTCATTCAAAATATAGATAACCCATATATTTAAAAAGCTAGAAGGAGCTAATGTATCATTTTTGGAACTTTATGTAGATGACATTCTACTCATTGGAAATGATGTAGGGATATTATCATTGGTCAAAGTTTGGCTATCTACTCAATTTAGTGTGAAGGACAAGGGAGAGGCTAGCTATGTTCTTAGTATTAAGCTCCTAAGAGATAGGAAGAAAAGAACATTGGGTTTATGTCAAGCTTCATATATTTATAAGATACTGCCTAAGTATAGTATGGATCAAAGTAAGGTCTAGTTTGGGAGTTGAGAAGATAAGAGAAAAGAAGAGAAGATAAAAGGAGAGAAGATGATAGAGTAGAAAAGAAGGTAAGGTGATTTATTCCAATCTTGATAATGAGTTTTGGATGGAGAAAAAAAGAAATTTTCTTTCTTCATTTGGGAGTTAGGAGAGAAGTGGAAGGAAATGATATAATGAGGAGTCTCTTTATGTAAATAACCTTTTTTGATGAGATATTATGTAGGAGCACTTAGATGACATTAAAATTTATCTCCATACAAGTTAATGGGCATCTTTGGTATTCTAAAACTCTTATTTAAAAGGCCTTCATTTTCTTTCCCTTTCATCCCATATGTGGGAAGAAAGAATTTGGAGATAATTGAGAGGATTTATTCCTCCCACTTCTCCCAATTTGTTTCTCTTTCTTGCCTTCAAACACTTCAAACAACACATCTAAACTTCATGTCTTTCCCTTTCTATTATCTTCTCTCCAGATTTCCCATCCAAACTAGGCTTAATGGAGCTTTGATTCTTTCAAGTATTGTCTAGGTCTTACTTCTCAAGTGTGTCCTTCGACACAAGAAGAGAAAGAGAAAATGAGTAGAATTATTTACGCGTCCGTCGTACAAAGTTTCATGTGTGCTATATTTTATACAAGTGTAGGTATACACTTTTTAGTGGGCATGATTAGCAGATATGTGTCAAACCCAGTGAAGGTGCATTAGCAAGTTGTAAAGTATATTCTCAAGTATCTTAAAAAGAAGAGATTATCTACTGCTATACAGAGTTGATGATTTAGTTCCTATTAGCTACACAGACTCTGATTTCTAGCATAACGGAGATGAAAGGAAGTCCACTTCTGGATATGCCTTAACTGTGTATAGAGGAGCAATTTTTTGAAGAAGTGTCAAGCAACCTTATATTGCAGACTATACGATGGAAGCAGCGTATGTAGTAGGGGCTGAAGTGTCATAAGAGGTAGTTTAGCTCTGGAAGTTTATTGTAGAACTTGGAGTCGTGCCTAATACTGACAAACCATTTGTCTTTACATTATGATAATACCGAAGCAGTATCACAATGTGAGGAACCTAAAAACCACATGAAGGTCAAGCACATTAAAAGGAAGTATCACCTCATATGGAAGTATATCTATAAGTAGGAGATAGTGGTGGAGCAAATTCATTCGAAAATAATCTTGTAGATCCATTCAAGAAGCCTTTAACAGAGAAGGTGCTCAAGCAAAAGTTAGATGCTTTAGGAGTTACTCTTTTACTAGAGTAATATCTTTTGTACAAGTGGGAGTTTGTTGTTAAATATACCAAAAGAGATACCCCAAATGTAATATTATGAATATAAATAAAAGAATCATTTGTTAATTCGAGTTTTATATTTTGATGCACATCAACTTAAATAAGGTCCAAATAACTTAAACAAATAGTCCACGTGATAGGTCTTGCTTCACAATAAGGTGCAGACTAAGGTCATTTCAGTTATAAGAGATAAACATTAAATACTTTGCTCTTAACCATTTGATAGAGTTGGGCATGCCATGAAGTAAAGGTCATTACATGACAATTTCCTACAAGGATGACTTAGCTTAGGTCAATGCGTGTCTTTCTCATGACTGACTGGGCAAGTGTACTTTGAGTATATAGAACTAGACCATGTTGTGTTAGTTCCTAGAAAGTACAATAAAGGGAAGAAACTAAAGTCATCACATGCTAAAACGTGGACTTGTATCTTATGGTTTGAGTATGAGTAGGCGATGTAGCAAGGCTAAGGCTTGTCTACTTAAATGTACTATGGGTGAAGGTCTCTACACATAGACTAATTGATATGAATCGACAAAGTATTGTTCCACAATTTGCATAGGAGCAACTAGAGAATTGAAGAAAGCATGGTTGAAGCTTCAATTGAGAAATTCCGGATTTAATTAGAAAGGCTTGGAAGAGTTTACAAGACTTCCAAGACAAATTAAACTCATAAGAAACTCAACAGAAAAATACTAGAAGCGCCCGGCCATCTTAAACGATGAAAGAAGCAATAAAAGGATGAAGAATAAAGCCTACCGGTGACGGTAGGTTCACCGTTCTTGGTAGGCCTCAGGATAGCAGGAGCACTTTGAAGTGCACATTTCAATTTTAGTCGAAATTAGCTATTGTGTGGTTAGTTTGTAAGTTCTTTGTTTCCGAGTTTGTACTTAACTTTAGTAAAAGGATAATTAGAAATTCTAATCATTAATTAGGTTTAGGAAGAGTTGTCAGAATTTCTCTATAAATATCCTACTATGCCCTTTTGTAATTAAGTTCAAGTTGAATGAAATATGAAATTGTGAGTTTACTCTTAGGGTTCTTAGGTTTTGAGGCTTTCTCCTAAACTTCATCTAGAGTTTAATCATTCCTTAAGTTGATTTTCATTGGAGCATTTGTATTGGGAAGATCCAAAGGTTTCATCAATTGATCACAATTCCTATTCTTTGATATTTACATCCTTGTAATTGTCAATGAACATAGGTCTTCTTCATAATAGTCTAATTAGGTGATGGGTAAACAATCCCATTGTTGAATCGGCTTATGAAGAAAAGATTATTCATCATAAATTCAAGAGGTCTTTAGATTGGCTAGAGTTTGCTTGAGCATGGTGAATTTTCAAGTCCTATTGAAGGCAATAATCCGTGGGAAGCTTAACTGATGAATTTTGATCCTTGCACAACAAGTTCATATCATTTAGTATCAGATATGCCTTCAAAGTAAGAAATTTTGTGTTTATTTGTTTAAAAGTTCGTGAAAAAAAGTATATGATGATATATAGAAATACATAATGATCATGCAAAATCTCGAATAGAAAATTGATGCTAGAAGATTGGCTAGATCCAAAGTTGTATTATTGTTTTTTTATTTTTTTTGCAAAAATTTGATAAGGATCAAATATCCAATGAGTTGAGGATCATTTGAAACAACTTTCACTCAATTTGGAGTTGATTTGATAGATCAAATAGATCAAAGTGTTCAGTTTGTCCAGAATCAGGAATTACTGAACAATAGTGGATTAATCTTATCCTATCATATGTTATACTGGTTAAATTTGGACGAATTTTGTGCCTAAGTTCATCCTTATCGAGTTATTCGTCCATCTAAACAGATTTGACTAGATTTAGAGTTCATTTTCTTGTTCGATTTCTATTGAAAACTGAAAAGGTGTTTTGAGATCTTGGTTACAGAAAACATGCGAAATTACATCAATCAAATCTTGTGATATACTAATTCAATTTGTTAGCCCTAAGGGCATTAATACTTGTGTTTTGATTATGATTAACATATGCTTGTGTGAGTATGTTAGCTAACCCTTCATAGAACAAAAGAAGAACATGTGAAGTCTCAAAGTCTCAAGCAAAAGATCTTGTTGATGAGGGCAAAATAGAGAAGAAGAGATCAAGCCATGCCAAGATCAAATCATTGAAGACATTGAAGGCATTGTCTTTGTTAGAGTGAACTAGGTACTATCTTGTAAACTCCCTAGCCTTAGTCTTTGATTAATTGATCATATATGAAGCTCTTCTTATGATTTTAAGATATAATCTTTTGTTAAAATCTAAGTATTCTTGACTGAAGATGTTTTGGAAAGTTTTTCTTCTCTTTAAAATGATTGTCAAGAATAACATGCTTTTGAAACAAGGAAGAAAGTTTTTGTTTAAAAAGAAACTTGGCTGAGGAAACAAAAATTCGGAAGTCCGTTTTTAAAACCGGTCGTCCGGTTTTTCCAAAGTAAAAATTCAGCAGTCCGTTTTTCAGAAAAACAAGTCCGAATCTTTCTGTCCAAGAATTCGGTCATCCGGTTTTAAAACCGGACGTCCGATTTTTCTCTAAATCAAAAATTCGGCAGTCCGTTTTCTAGCTTGATCAAGTCCGAATCTTTCTGTTTTAAAGAACCGGAAGTCCGTTTTCAGGAACCGGTCGTCCGGTTTTTGCTGTCACTGTAAAAAATATTACCGTTGCACAGAATGCAACGGTCTTTTCGGAAAAGCAACGGCTATTTTCTTAATGCAACGGTCTTGAGCTTCAAGACTCTATATAAACACTCAATTATCAGCCATAAAAAAAGAAGTTTGGGGAAATACTAATTGAGAACATTTAACACTTTTAAAGAGCTTCAAAAATACATTTATTGCAAATTATTTTCAATCCCAAACAAAAATCTTCTTGAGCTTCATTGTTGATCATCCATCAAAGAAGAAGAAAAGAGGTGCTTGTAGAAGTAATCCATTAAGTTGTATCTTCCTCTTCTTAAGCTCATTCGGTAACATTGTTCCTTACTCTTCTTATTCTTTTATTGTGATCAAAGGTTTGTGGAAAACCCTTTGGGTGATCCTTTGATAAATTTGTTGTATTGTCGTGTTTGAGGTTTTTGTATAAAACCCTTGGAGGGTGATCCTCATTGTGTTGTTGTTGTTGTGTTTGAGGTTTTAGTGTAAAACCCTTGAAGGGTGAACCTCATTGTGTAGTTGTGTAACCAACTTTGAAGATAGTGGATTTGTGAAATCCTTGGGTTGAGTCTCAAGGTAGTGGATGTAGCTCTTTGAGAGAGTGAACCACTATAAATTGTTGTGCATGTTCTTTTTATGTTTAATTCTATGCTCATTTCTTAATTGCCAATACTATAAGATTGTATTTTGTGTGGATTCTTATTAAAAAGAGTTTTAGAAATCTTTCACAAACAAATTGGAGGTTTATCTTTCTAATCTCACAAAAGATTTTTAAAATTAGCCAAAAACCTTATTCACCCCCCCTCTAAGGTTTTTCACAATTCAATCATAATTTGTGCTTAAACTCATCCTATTTGAGTAAGAAATGTATCTAAACTAGTTTGACTCGAGTTGGATCTATATTTACAGAGTTATTGTCATTTTAGTCATAGGCTGTCTTCATCCCCGGTTTTCTAGAAAAATTTTGTTTAGTACTCTTTCTTCTTTGATTACCTTAGCTTTGTTTTGATTAGTTATTTTTAAAACTAATTTCTTTAGTTTAGTGTTTCTAAGTCTTTTTGTGGTGATAAATTATCTTTGATTGACTCTAATTACTCTTGGATTATTTTTTTACTCTCTTACACTTCAAGTGTTTGTTGAAAATTCTCTATGAATTCCTTTAACTACCTCAACTAAGTGTTCGAATAAATTCTGTCTTTGGTTGATTAACTTTGGTGGTTGGGTGGAGGAAGTTTGAAATGATTTGAGAGTTGAAAAAAGTCAAAAGGGTGAGCTCATTATTATAAACACTACAAGAATAATAGAATATAGCGCCAGGCATTTGTGAACGTCTTTTGCTGTCGCTAATGTTGCGACCAAGTTGCAACAGCAACACGGCGAAGTTAGCCGTTTGCAAATTTTGCGACGGATATGTGACCGATAGATGATGTTGTCGGATAGATTCTTAAATTTGTGACTGAATAGTGACCGGATATTAGCGATCGCATGTTTAATAAAATTGCGATGGTGGCCTGTCGCAAATCGGTCGCACGTTGACCTAGATTAGGTCAGACGTAACCGGCCTCCCACCTCATTTCTAAATTTCCCTCCTCTCTCCTTCCTCCTTCCTCCTCCCACTTTCTCAAATGCCAACCGCCATCTCCGACAATCGCCTCTCTTTCTCTATCTCTCTTCTTTCCTTGCTCTTTCCCTGTCCCTCTCTCTCTCTCTCTCTCTCTCTCTCTCTCTCTCTCTCTCCACGCAACACCCTTCACCACTGACGGCCCCTCTACTTCTGTCGGAACGAGGTGTTTGACACTATTGCTAATGCCGGAAACTACTAGTGCTGCTTATTTTCCTCTAACTAGTCTAACCAGTGAGCAACAAGTCATAGGTACATTATTTTTCATTCTCCTCTCTTTTATTAACCTCTTTACTATGCCCGCTACTGTGTTCTGGTACTTTTTTATGGACTTGTGATAATACTACAGGCTTCCGTTTATATTTGTCAATTGTGAGTATCTTTGTAAAAGAATGTGCTTGTGTATCCATTGTCCATAAAGCAACATGTACATTATCACTAAAAAGAAAATCGTGTATACACATGTTCTATGTGAATTTCCAAAAAAAAAAATGTTCGTGCAAAATAAGCATTTAATTATACTAGGTGCGATGCATTTTGATCTTTGATGATCTCTTTCATCAAATTTCAATGAATTTTGATTCTCAAAGCATTGTTAGCTAGAGTCTATCGTATAATTATTACACTACATACTATTTTCAAAATTTATAAGAATGGACTAAAGAAGCAAATGAAAAATTTACGAGTTCTTAAATTTCTAAAATGTTCAAATCTATTTATAAATATAATAAAGAGTAAAGTATCAAGGTAAAATTTTAATAGTAGAAACGTGTTTTATTAGGGGAATAATTGATGAGTTCAGCTTGTATTTTCTCAATATTTGTATATATGTGTATATCAAGATAGGTAAATCATAGAGAAAAGAATATCTATAACTTGAGGAAATAAAATATAAACAAAAAAAGATAAGTAGTCTTCAGAAATGTGTATTTGATTTTTGAAGTAAATTAAATACAAATCTTTGTTAAGTTGAATATTTATTTATGAAATTGACGTCCACAGTTGAATTAGTGGAGCGTTGCTTACTACTTCATCTTTAATATGAATTACTAGTCAAATTTACTTGTTTTTTATTATTGAAAATTTGATGTGAATCCTCCTCTTTAGTTAGTAAAATCACATCACAAGTGATTTTAAATCCTTCACTCTAAGGAACAATTCGAGAAGAGAAATATTAAAGTCCATACAACTTAAAAAGTATACCTTGAAATGAGTAGTAGTTTACCTCATTCAAGTTCCATTTGGCTTAGTCTTGAATGTTTTAATTCTTGAATGTTGTGCTTTTAATGTTCCCTAGTATCAAGGGTTTCTCAATGTAAAGGAAAAACATTGTAAATAAGTACTCCATTTCTTAGAATGAAATGTGTTAGTTGTTGTTTCTTCAAGATTGTCAAGTTGTTTTTTGTATATATGAAAAAGATTGAAGACTTGAATCAAAATCATATACTAGTGCATGTAATAGTTTAATAGAGTTCAAAGAATTTTTGGATCTTTGTTCCATTAATAATAGATGTTTCAAATTTTGCTGGAATAACCCTTGAAGTGTATCAAAAACTTGAATTTTGTTCCATTAATAATAGATGTAAAACTTATAATACATGCTAAAGGATATTAAAAAACTGAAGTACTTTTAATTATGCTTAATTACCAGTTTTTGTTAATTAATTGTTTATGGGGGAGCCCAAACTCTTTACTGTTCAATTGCTTATGGGGGGCCCTAACTCTTAATGTTTAATTATTGATGGGAGAGCCCGAACTCTTTAAAATTGTATATGTTGCATTTGAGTGGCTTTTAGAACAGGGAAAATGTCCAATTTATAGTGGAGAGTCTGTTAAAATTTTTTCAAATCTTAGAGAATGACACTTAGATGTCTAAGTATCATTATAAGTCATCAAAAGCAAAAAATAGAAGTGTGTGATTCTATTCTTCCCTCATTACTTCTAAGTCAAATCAAAAGTAGAAGTCTTTGTTCTTCTATTTTTGAACATTTCGTAGGTATCAAAATTGAAAAATAGAAGTGGCTGTGCTTCTATTCTCTATTTACTTCTAAGTTAAATCAAAAGTAGAAGTCTTTGTTCTTCTATTGAATGAACATTTCATTCTTGAACATTTCATTTGTACTTGTACTCTATTTCTTCACTTCTTTCATACTATAAACATATGTCTTCGGTTCCTTCTTATCCTGAATAAAATTAATGTTTTTCCTTCTATTCCTTTGAATGTAGAAAAGCTATGGAGCAAGATAGAAGATGCATGTATAGGAGATGTGTGCCCAGGGTCAGGGGACTAGTAGCGAATTTGTTAATAGAGTACAACGGTTTGTAGATCGGTGTCTTCCAACGAATCATCTCAAGGAACATGAGAAGGTGCCCATGTGTGAAGTGCAAAAATAGGAAGTTAATAACCATGATTAATTTGAAGCTGCATTTTTTAAGTGGAAGTTTATGCCTAATTATCATAATTGGACATGCCATGGAGAAACGCTGCAGGGAATGAATGTGAGAACGAATATGAGTACTGTAAGGGAAACAACTTTGAGTTGAACTAGAGAAAGTAGCACGTAGCGTAAGATGATACTTGATGCTGCTAGATCGAGCTTCGGCCCCAATTTCTCCAACTATACTTATGAGGAAGCACCTAATCCAGAGGCACATAAATTTTATGATATGTTAAAATCAGTAGATATGCCATTGTATGAATGGTGTACATGAAGTTCACAGTTATCTACATATATGATGTGGTTGATCTTATTTGAGGACGTGATGACGACGTTGAAGAGGATGATCATTTTATCAATGACAAGGTGGATTAGGAGTCCGAAGATGAAGGCAATAAAGAAGAAGCAGAATATAGAGTCAGAATATGATGATTCTGACTCTTAGTTTTCTACTTACTGATTGAGTGTATTTTGGGGTTCTACTTAACGTTTGTGTAGTTATCGAATTGATACATATAATTTTATGATTTGATAAATATCATCTTTGTTTACAATTATTGAATTGATACACATAATTTGATCATTTGATAAATATTATCTTTCTTTGCAATTATCTTTGTTTGATTGAAATGAATGTTATCTTAATTTTTTTTATGAAGTTCTTGTAGATTTATTTATTATATCTAACTTGATCGTTTCTTTGAAATTGCAGGTATGACGTCTTGGGGTAGAAAGACTTAACAGTTAGATTCGGTCAGTACTTCCACATCTACTGGTTCAGAGTCATAGGTCGGGGTTGGAGATGTTGAGGTCTCGACCATCACCCTGGATACATATACCACATCGGCGGATGCCCCTGCTACACCGGAGCAATCAGTCGACAAATCTCCCACGACCTCACAATTCATGCCGATACCAGGTGTCGTGTCGATATCTCCGATCACGCAGCACCAACTGGTTACAATTTGACCCACCATCACACACGGAGCATTGCCCCTGATCCTAGAGCGATGACGACCCTGACGGATTCAACCTCAGTCATCTCAGTCTCAGCTACCTGCTTCAAAGGTTGGGCCCTCGTCATCTCACCCTCAGCCACCTATTTCATAGGTCGGGCCCTCTACTTCAAGTGCCCAACTATTTGGGCCTGAGGCACCGCCCTCCGCTTTTTTGTCCCAGCCCTCTACTTGTCAGTGTCAGCCATCCACTCTCTAGCTACAGAGACTCAGGCTCCAGAGTCAGACGCTGCCCCATCCCAAGCACCTCTGAACCTGCTTGCACTAGAGCCTTGGCAGTAGCCAGGTGATACCCTATTCATGTTGCATCCTATCCTGGGCGGGTAAGTACTCTTTATTTTCTTTATTACAAGTATAGAAATAATGTCACTTATATTTTATGTTGTTTTCAGTTTTATAGAGTCCAGAGTTACGACTATGTGATCCAGGCTTATCTTCCAATCATGTTTGGACATACCATACGACTCTTGAACCATTCAACCTCAGACAGTTCAAGATATGTGGTTTGTTGAGTTCTCGGTAAGAGTACAATAATGAATATTTTAATTAATTATCATATAAATAATGTTTATTCCATTTATTTTTTTTTTTTGACGTTTAACTTATTTTATCCTAAAAATACTTTTGTTGGGATTTGATATGTGTTTAATTCTCTATTTGTCTATATGTTTTTCATCATTTGTCGATGTTTTTAATGTGTAAAAATACATATTTTAGACTAATACCCATTATTATTTTCTTAGGTGCCTTTCGGAAGAGAAAACGATGAAAGGAAATGAAAACAAACAAAAACAGAGCAAAAATGATGAAAATAGAGCCGACAGCGTCAACAACAAAGACCTACTGCCGAGGTAGGCTAACCTATCAATGGTAGGTCTGGAGATCACAAGAGCAGGCAAGGTAGAACCTTACCGGCGATAGTAGGGTACCTCTACCATCGGCAGTAGCTCCCGACGTTAAGAATAGGTTTATAGGCAAAACCCTACTGCGGACGGTAAGGCTAGACCTGCCATCGGCGGTAGGCCCCGACTAAGGGGCGGTTTTAATCCTTTTCAAAATCTTTTTTGTTGTAATGTTTTCATCTTTTTAAGAGGTTACTCTGCAGTTAAAGTAGAGGGCAGCAATTAGGAGTAGATAGTAAGTAATTAGGGCTAGATTTAGGTTATACAATTCTTCAATAGTTGAGTATCTATTCGATTTTCTGCAGTTTATTTCTTGGAGATCAAGATTTGAAGACCTAATTTTAAGATTTAGAGCTTCAATAGAGCTTGGGAGATGTTCGAGACTTCAATTGTACCTCCAATTTTACTCCTAAGCTTTCTTTCCTTTACTTTGTTATCCAATTAATGTTTAATTTTGATTTTATTACAATGAATAGTAAGTAGTTCTTTATGTTTAGATGAAGGTTGAACCCTAGTTCTTGATTATGAAATTCTTAGTTTAATATCTTGATTTCGATGTTTATTTTGATTAAAGTGTTCTCCTATTGTGTTTGTTTGCAACTTAATTGTCACGAATTAGATTAATTTCAAGATTGTTCGGAACTGAAAAAGGAAGAACAATATAGGGCAACCAATTGGGGATTAATTGAGGCAATTGACTAGAGATACAATTTTGCACTTTTAGGTCTTTTAAATCACCTAATTTTACTGCGCTCATAATTTGTTAAGGAGAAAAGAGATTTTTCTTTAAGGGTTAGTGAGTAGGGTGGCTTTCTCCTAGAGATAAGGATTATCTCTAGGATTGCCCAGTTTATAGTGATGACCAAACTTATGTAACTCAACATCATTGTCTTTGAAGTTTTCCAATTGAATTAGTAACAAGGATTGGGGGGATTCCACCATCCAAACTCTTATTTTATAAAGTTTTTAAACCTTAATTTTATTATTTGCTTTCTTTAGTTGTTAATTTGTTGTAAGGTTTTTTAGTTTAATTATTCTCTACAACCAACTTTTCTTTACACTAATCATTAGAGAGGCGATTAATTCTTAAGCTTTTACCCTCCTCGAGAGATTCGACACTCGGGTATAACTTGTTTACTACATTCATAGATCCACCTGCCTGTTCCTTAGTTTAGTAGTGCATCCCTAGGTTTAAAACATACACCAACAAGTTTTTTCGCATCGTTGCTGGGGACAACAACTTGAGAAAAAATTGTTTATTTAGTGCTTTAGTCATTTTTTATTGTTTTGTTCGTTTTTGTTATGTTTTTTATCCTTGTTGTGCTCGAGGATAAGTGGCATGCACATTGGGAACTCAGCTTCTTACTTTAGGAACCTATATTGACATTTATCCAATTATTTGTTCTAGGTTTTGCAGAGTAAGCCACGAATTCAAATGGAACTCTAGAATCCCGATGCGCAGTAATATTAGAACAGAAGATGGAAAACATGGCCATTACGCCTCAATATACATATTATCAACCGGCCATGTTCTAAGGAAACTAGTAGAGGTACAACACGTATCCTAACCAGTACAGTTCAAATTGGAGGACTCAAACAAATGTTCCTTGGGGGAGGTTATACTCAATACGCCATGTGATCATACTCTATTGGTATATCTATCACCCCCACAACCCAAAGTAGAAGATCTTTTTGCAAGATATATCAGTTCGGCGGCTGCCCAGATGAAGAGCATGGAAGCAATCCAGAGAAATTAATAGCTTCCCTCCACAACATGGAGAGTCAAATTGAGCTACTGGAAAAGATGATCGCTGAAAGGCCGCTTGGTAGTTTACCAAGTAATACGAAGTAGATACCAAAGGAGCAGGCAGAGGCAACCACCTTACGAAGTGTAAAAGAACTAGAGATAACGTCTCCCATAGTTGTGGATGAAGAGGAGAAAACTGCCCCAAGTACTAGAGGAGTCCACTTCTCCAAGACTTCAAGAACCCCTATAGAATACAGGTGTGGTGAAAGAAAGTAAGAGAAATAAGTGCTCGCTAGAGAATAAGAGTGAGTTTGAGGAAGGTGAGCCAAAAAAGGAAAACGATAATCTCATGGAAAATCAAGAGGATCATACAGAAGAGCGATAGGAAATAGAGATAGACATTGTCGAAAAGAGTGAGAGAGTGAACCTCCTTATTAACGAAAGCAACTCTATTGTTGTTAATAATTCTTTATGTATGCAGGAATCTTTGAAGCAACCCAAGAAGAATAATGAGGAGAGGAGATATCTCATGGAGTTCAAAGGAAATTTCGAGATGCTAAAAGAAAATGATCCTTTTGCTATGGAAAAGCATGAAAGAGTTTTTCTTCAAACTTAGCCCTTGTTAACCTTATTTAAAGAGTTAAAACTATTCGTAATTAGTAACATCTTTCTTGAGCTCGATCTTAAGTTTTTATTCGCTCTTCTGGTTTTGGGTTTCAAATTCTTTAATTTTTATTACAAGGAGATCATAAACGGGCACCGGTTTAAGCTAGATTTTGGAGAGGACGTGGGAAACCTTCAAAAGGAGTCCTTCACTTGCTAAAACAGTTAAGAAAAGATTTACTTGGTATGATGCTTTATGTAGTTGTACCATTGTATCCTACTATGTCCGCTTCTATTTTAATTCGTTTTGTAATTTTTTGTTGTTCTTACAAGGTGTTCTTGGAGAGAAGATTGCTCGCTTATGAACCACTTTAAGTGTAAAACGATTAAATAAGGTTAGCAAGCATGAAACGGGGTTCGAAACTTGCAGAACAGAAGAAAATTCGGACTCTTAGCAGAATCCTACCAGGGATGGTAGGGTACCCTACTGCCAATGGTAGGGCCAGAGCAACAAAGAGCTTCTTCAGCAGAGAACTACCATGGACGATAGGTCTAACCTACCGCAGCAGTACGTACATCGACACTTCTCGGGACGTTCGGCTTGACCTACCGCACATAGGTCCCCTAGCAGCTACGTTTTGATTGTTTTTTCCAGAGGCTAGCGCGGGTTGTTTGCTCAAGCAACCATAGGATAACCTCCCTAAACACCTCTTAAATTCTCTTCTTCTCTCTTTTTAATTCTTTATTTGTGTTTAAGTAGTTTTACCTTTATTCGTCTTTTTTCCTTGTTTTATTTTCATGTGGGGATGGCTTCCTGATTTACTGCTTTATATCTGCGGGATTTCTTTCCATGTATGTGTTTTATTTGTTTATCCTGTTAATCTAATCCCACTTTGAGGACAATGTGATTTAAAGTGGGAAGGGGAGAGGGGGTTTATGTCCTATTTTCCTTATCTTTCTTTCTGTTTTTATTTTAACTTTTAGTCTATTATTTGAAAAACTCCAAAAAAAATCAGAAATTTTGAAAAATTCAATAAAGCTTTTATTTCCTTTTCTTTTTCCTATTCTTAGAAAAGTCCAAAAATATTTTGTTTTTCCACTTTCAATAGAATATATGACTGCGAAGTTCCGTAGGTTTTTTAAAAAGGCGAAATACTTAATCACTATGAAAACCATAACTAATCATTTTCTTACATGATCGATGGTTTTCATGCACTTTTAAATGTTGTTTAAGTAATAGAGGCCTAAGAATCTTGGGTAACTAGCATAATGATAATCAATTTTTTGTGTTTGCCTGCAATTTCATGTTTTTCTGTCCTTAAAAGAAAAGAATTCTAGTTTAGGATGATCCCGAAAATGATGGTCTTAGGTCTTCTCTGTACAGTTTATGCCTTTCTTGCCATATCTTATATGAAATCGATCACTATTTCCCTTTTTGTGCTTTCATGCTAAGGGTTTCAATCCCTTCTTTTCTTTATTCTTTTAAACTCACTACATAAAACCTCAATTCGTGGAGCTAATTGTTAGAATATCTTTTTATCCATTTTAAATGAGGACACAAATAAGTGTGGGGGTGAAGGAGTGAAGAAAGAAAGAAAAACCTACGTAAGCATTTCAGATATTCGGTGCTCATAACTATTGAAAGAGAGAAAATGAAAAAAAGAAGAAATTGATGCTTGAAAAGAAAAAAATATAAAAAAGAGAAAAAATACAAAAAATTAAAAACATAGCAGAAAACAAAGAAAAAATATGAGTGTTTATTTTATGGTAAATTCTTGAAAAATATCAAGCATCTCTCTCTCTGTCTCTCTCTCTCTCTCTCTCTCTCTCTCTCTCTCTCTCTCTCTCTCTCTCTCATACTTGGTAATTCCTGATATCTTAAGAAGTATGTTGTTAGGTGGGGTGCACAAAAAAAAAAAAAAAAGAAGAAAATAAGATGTTCAAGGGTGAGTGAGAATAGTGAAAAAGACGGCTAGACAGTGTTCTTTAATTTTGTTATCTTTTCCATTCGGTTGTGTTAGCTCTATCTCATTCGTCTTTGTTCTCCTTTTACCTTCGTTGTCACCCGATACATGTCCGAAACCTAACAATACAAGTTGAAATGTCCTACCTAATTCGGGAACGGCCTAGAATAGACTTTAGAGTGGATGAGTGATAGAGAAGCATGACCTTCTGTGCATTGTCTTTTAAAATATTTCATTGTGCTAATCACTTGACATTCCTCTTTTTCTGTAAAAAATAGCATAAGCAATTCACACACACATACACACACGCCTTTCATCTGTGACAATTTTTAGTAACTTATGGTGGACTTAGTGATTTTTGTCGTTGATCTATTTTGATTTATCTTTGGAGTTGGGTAGGATAGTATTCTTTTGGTGGCCTTGTTCTTAGTTTTTCTTGGTTTTGTTCGTTCTTGTTTTGCTTTCACTTTGTTTTGTTTTTGAGATTATTTATGCTACCATTGCTTGTGGCCGTTTTGTGATCTTAACTGTTTTAATTCGGCGTTTTTCGTTTTCGTGTATCATGTTTCTAAAATAAAAGTTCTTTGACTCCTTCTTTTTGTCTGTTTTGTTTGTGTTGCTTGAGGGCAAACAACAGATAAATGTGGGGGTATTTGATGTGTTTAATTTTCTATTTTTTTATATGTTATTTTCATCATTTCTCGCTGTTTTTAATGTGTAAAAATACTTATTTTAGATTAATTCCCATTATTCTTGTCTTAGGCACCTTTCGGAAAAGAAAATGATGAAAGGAAACGAAAACGAACGAAAACAGAGCCGACGGCATCAACAATGAAGACCTACCGCCTGAGGTAGGCTAACCTACCGTTGCCGGTAGGTCCAGGGATCACAAGAGCAGGCAAGGTAGAACCTTACTGGCGATGGTAGGCTACCCCTACCACCGGCCGTAGCTCACGATGTCAAGAAGAGTTTTGTAGGCAGAACCCTACTGCGGACGGTAGGGCTCGACCTACCATCTGCGGTGGGCCCGGTTAAGGGGCAGTTTTAATCCGTTTCAAGCTCTGTTCGCTATAGTTGTTTCATCTATTTAAGAGGTTGCAATTAAAGTAAAGGTCAACAATTAGGAGTAGATAGTAGATAATTAGGGCTAGATTTAGGTTATACAAGTCTTCGACTCTAACATTCTATTAGTTAAGAAATTATTAGATCTTCTACAATTTAATTCTCGGATATAAAGATTTGAAGAGATAATTTCAAGATTTTAAGCATCAATTGAGCTTGGGAGACGTTCAAGACATCGATTATGGCTTCAATTACTGCTAAGCTTTCTTTCCTTTACTTTGTTATCGAATTAATGTTTAATTTTGATTTACTACAACAAATAGTGAGTTAGTAAGATAGGATATTGAAAAATACATTTCCAAGCAGGTCACAGCAAGTATCTCACGTAGAATAAATGATCAAAGAGGCCAAAGAGAAAGGGGACTCGACTTCATATTATCAATGATGTAAATATCGAAAATCCTTAACCTCATTAAACCCACCCTCTTTGGAACTAGAGTGTACCCCAAAAAGTAAGAGAGGGCTCCATGAAGGATGCCAAGGAAAGCCACCCGCGTGATAGACTGTCTTCCTATGACTGGTGTGTGTATTAATACAAAGCCTACGACAAGCCTCCTCAAAACTCCACTTTGAATCCTCCTCAGCAATTTCCTAATTGGTGTCCAGCGTCATCTGATTCCCCTTATCCGTGATATCTAAAGGCAAGACAAACTCCCTCTATATGACAACCTGGAACCCTTTACTGAAGATATGATCGTGAGAAGATGTTTGTTATGTTTGTGCAAAATATTGGCATTAAATTCTTGTACAAGGTTCGGTTAAAACTCTCCACAGAGGTAAGAATCTGCCATCCCATATTGTAGAAAAAGGGTTTAAGCTTAAGGTGGTCAGCTAAATCATTGTTAAAAGAGTGTGCTACGAGCACAGTAAATCTACCCGGGCTGTAAACCTAGCTTGACTCTCTGAAGAAATCATTAAAGGAAAAAGGGGAATGGTTGATGGTGAAGATTGCTCGGGCTTAGGAGAATCGGGGTTAGTGGTCCGAGCCCGTTTTGTGGTAAGGGCTTTAGTTTTTTGGGAGGCATAGGAGGTAGGTGGCTGACTAGAGACAACTCAAAATTAAACCCAACATACCCACCACATGGCAATGACAAACGTCAAACAAGAAGACGACAAATAAAATCCAAACACACAAGGAAAACACAAGGAAAAAGGAGTAACAAAAATGGATCTGAAGAGTAACTCTAAATACCCGCAGTAGTGAAATCATAAACGGAATGAAATAATACAAAACAAACAAACAATTATCAAACATATGACGAAAACTTAAAGAAACAAACAAGCGAAAAATTAAACTTAGCCCATGTGTGTTGCCTATATGATAGAGAAACATTTGCAAAAACGCATCAACAACAAAAAAAAATCACCAATTTCAATTCCACAAAGAATGTAGATAGTGAATGTCTCCCAAAATTAACCAAAGCTAAGAAAAAATTGTGGAGAAAGTTAGCCCGTCGCTACTGTTGTAGTACCAGAGTTGTTGGTGTTGAAGGTGTCTTTGTCGCTAGAGGTTGTCGGTAGGAGCTGAAAGTCGTCTATGGTGGCACTATGGAGAGGAGTTGTGTGAGAGGGTAGTGGGGAGGAAAAGAAAGATAAAGAAGGAGGTGAAAAAGGAAAGAAGGAAAAGAGAGGGAGGGGCGGTGGCTGACGAAGCAGCTGGTAGTAGTGGTGTTGTGGTGGTGGAAGGTGACAGTACGCAGAGGGGGAAAAAGAGGTACAGCAAGCAAGGTGAAATATAGAAGGGAAAGAAAGGATTAGTGAATGAGGGGTTAGTGAAGAGAGAGAGAAAGGGCAAAGAGAAAAGAAAGAAGGGAGGAAGAGAGAGGAGGAAGATGGTCATAGTGAGGGAGCTTGCCGGAGGGAGGTTCGATGATAAGGGAGAGGAGGAGAGTTGCAGGGAAGAGGGGTTGGTGAATTTGCTGAAATTGGAAAATCGAATAAGGGAATTGTCATTTGATTTGGGGAAATTAGGAAGGATGGAAATGGGTAACCCAATTACCCTATCGAACCACCAAAATTTGATCTGCACCTTTCCTTGGACCAACCGACTGGGCGCAGTTAGGTGACCTAGCTGACCCTGGTAGGTTTCTGGAATGTTACTTCACTTTGTCGCGCATAGCAGTCGGCCGCGACATGATTCTGTTAGCAGCCTCCCTTGATGAAATCCCACTGGTCAACCACAACTAGCTCCCAGATGGTTGCAGCTAGCCTTGTAACCTTGCTATGTCATCGTTTTCATGCTACTATGCCCCTTTTCATGCAAGAATTACCCTGTAATACTTACATTAATAACACCAAATTACTCTTCAAAGAACACCTTCCAGAACACACACAAATAAATAACCAAAAGTAAGAATGAAATAATGGAATCAAAGGAGTATTGATACACACGATTATCAACTTTAAAATGCAGCATGCATAACTCAACAATGGTACAGAAGATAAGATTATGCGCTAAAGGTTCAAAAAATTTTACAAAAGAAGTACGAAGTACTCCCTTTTAGGTGTTGAAAGCATCTCCCAGATTATGAGAATCCGAGGTTGTTCCTTTTCTTATACACCATATTGGCACCCACTATATCAAGCCCTTATTTGATTTAGGAGAAGCAGTATTCTCTTTGCCTTTTGATTCTTTTGAACTCTCTTGTTGTGGTGACTTGTTCTCCTACGAAGAAAAAGACACTTCATGATTAGTATAAGAGATGCGAAATAATGTGTCTTTACCACTAGAAAAGGGGGTTGGATTTAGTGGGAATTGGAAAACAACTTCATGCTCTCCTACCCGTATAAGTAGCTTCCCCTTTTCCATATATATTAATGCCCTAGAAGTATACAGAAACGGGCGTCCTAGAATTAAGAAAATCAACATCCTTTTCCATATCGAGGATAACAAAGCCCATAGAGAAAACAAAGTCTTTGACCTTTATCAAAATGTCTTCTACAACCTCCTTAGGATGCCTAAGGCTTCTATCGACTAGACTCACAGACATCCTAATAGGTGTTGGGTTCCGTAGGCCTAACATTTTACACATAGTAGAGGACATAACATTTATACTAGCACCTAAGTCGGCTAAAGCCCTATCAATATGAAAACTATCAATCATGAAAGGGAAAGAGAAACTCCCTAGGTCATCTAATTTGTTTGGTAGACTTTCTTCGTTGATGAGGATTGCCGAGCACTCTCGTCCAATGTATGTGTTGATGCTTTGTCTATTTTCTACTTCCTCGTAAGTATCTCCTTCAAGTATTTCGCATACTTGGGCACCTAGAAGAGCAAATCACATAGAGATAACTTAATCGTTAATTGTTTAAACATATCCACGATCTTCATCATTTCATCCTCACTACGGTCACAAATAAGGATCGCTCGATAAGGGATTTCCAGCTTGTAAGCTTCAACCATTGACTTTTTGTTCGTTTCTCCTTGGCCCGTCTCCGCTTTCTTTGATGTGGGGACAACTGATGCCATCAACTCTTCCTTATTGGAGTTGTTTCCTTGGATAGCCGCTATTGTCTCCTTTTCAGGAACTTCTTCAATGTATCTCACCGAGATAAAATTAACATGTCCTCTTGGGTTCACTTTGGTGTTGCTTGGAAGAGTTCTTGGAGTTCTGTCGGATACCAACTTCACAAGCTGTCCAATTTATTTTTCCAAGTTGTGGATTGATGCTTCTTGATTTCTCTGAGAGGCTTACAGACTATTCATCCTGGCATTTGTTGTACTCTTGAATTTGATCAACACGTCCTTGAGATTAGACTTAGGCTATCGATTCGTAGAAGGTACATTATAGGGAATAAATTGCGTAGGTCCTCTATTTTGAAAATCTGGAGGATTCTGAGGTTGATGTTGCCCTTCATTTTCCAACAAAAAGTTGGGATGATTCTGCCAACCAGGGTTATATGTGTTGGAATACAGATTGTTTCCTTGATTATTTCCTTATGTGAAGTCCGCGTGCTGCACAAGAGTACCCATATTAGGACACTCATGATCTGTTTGTCCAACATCGTAAAAATCACAAAAAAGAACTTGTTGTGGAAGCATTTGTGTGGGCCATAAATTCAGGTTCCCAAACTTTTGATCAGTCACGGGGGCCAGTATGGATTTCATTGCTATGAGTACATCCACACTATGTACTCCTGCCGGCTTGGGTATGGGCCACGGTCCTCCCCAAGTGTAACTATTCATTCCTATTTGTTCAATGAGGTCATACACTTGTTAAGGAGTCTTCTGTCTATGGACCTACCCGCAGGAGCATCTATCGGCTGTCTGGCTACAAAATTTACTCTATTGTAGAAGGACTGAATTTGAATACTCAGGTGTAAACTGTGATGTGGGCACTTCCTCAGTAACTCCTTCCATCTTTCCTAAGCTTCATAAAGACTCTCCTCATCACCTTGCTAGAAGGACAAGATCTCATTTCTTAGCTTTGCACAATGACTGGAGAGAACGTATCTTCCCAAGCATTTCTCTGCCAAGGATTCCCAAGAAGTGATGGAACTAAAGGCAGTAACTTCCACCAAGATTTCGCCTTGTCCCTTCGAGATAATAGGAAAAGGCGAAGGCATATGGTGTCCTCTAAGACTTTGTTGATTTTAAAAATATCGCACACTTCCAAAAAGTTAGAGACGTGGGCATTGGGATCCTCCTCCAGTAGCCCGTCAAACTGGACATGGTTCTGTACCATTTGAATAACATTTGGCTTGATTTCAAAGGTATTTGCATGCACTACCAGTCTAGCAATGCTCGACTTTGTCCCAGCGATGGATGGTTGAGAATAGTTTGGCGTTGTCCTATTTGCTATAGGAGGTGGTGGCGGCAATGGATTGTCTGGGTCATCCTCTTTCTTATCCGCAACAACTATCTGTATGCCTGCAATTTCAAATCTTAGGGCACAGAGGGCTCTCTGCATTATTCTCTTGAATTCTGGGTTGAATGCAACTAATTCACCCCATTGGCTATGGGGCATAAATTAGTCAAACATGAACCTGAAACGAACAAAAGTAACAAAGTGTCTAAGGAAGGAATAAGGACAAAGCACCCAAAGTAATAAGCCACGAAACATAAGTCTAGAGAGACGCAAGAATAAGAAAGATGAATGAAATAGAACAAAAATAAAGAAGTAAAATGATTAAAATAGTAAATAAACAGCATTCTAAATGTTACCGTCCCTGGCAACCACACTAAAAACTTGATGTGTGGTTACTATCCTACCAAACTACCACTAATAGGCAAGTTCACCCTTCGATGTGTATGCTGGAATAGTCCAGGGATATCGATCTCTTGGACGGTGAAACACTAGTAACGACTATGTTCCTACTGTTTAATCAATAAAGAAGTGCTTGTGAACAGTTTTAAAACTAAAGAAAATACTTAATGACAATTAAAAAAAGAAGAACAAGTAAAAAGAGTTTTAAAGGCGAGTTTAGTAGAAGGAGCTGGAATAACAGAATCCCCTTAGGACCTTTAGCTACTCCAATTAGGAAAACATAGGAAAGAATGTTTAAAACATTGGTTAGGTCTCACTCACACATCCGGAAAATTCCTATCTTTAGGCAAAGTTCCACCTATTCAATTAATCATCTAGGGAAGAATCTCTTCTCTCCCTAACTCAATTATGAATGCATTAAACGATTAGTAGTGAAATTAAGGGCCTAAAGGTCGTATTAGTATCTATATTCAATTACTAATCTTTATTATTTAACTAACACCCTAGGTTAATCTTCCTTTTTTCAGTTTCAATTAACCTTTCGAAACTATTGATTACGCATAAAATCGATAAGGATGTAAAGAGAAATTAAACAACAACCAACCAATAATCAAACATCCAAATTATATCTTTCAATTGAAAATAAAGGATAGAATCCTAGGGTTCATTCCCACTAAAGCACTAAAGTATCTAGCCACTAACCATGTTTCTAAAACATAAATTCAATAAGAAATTCATGAAATAGGAAAGATTTAGAAGGCTTAGAGCAATAATTGCCAACTCGTAGTTCTAGAATGTTGCCGAGCTCCTCTCTCGAATTACTCGAAGAATCCTGAAATTCTTTCAACTAAATTCTTCAATCTCTTCTTCAAGCCAGGATTTAATATCTGATCTATGAAATCAACTAAGTAAGAAAGTTTTAGTGATACGAAATCGACAAGGATTATTCTACACTTTTTGGAGTAGCAACAAATTACATTAGAGGGTTGAAGATATCATGGATGAAATCTTTGAATAAGGAACTTTGGAGCCAATTCAAAGGCTTGGAAGAGTTTACAAGACTTTCAAGACTCATTAAATTCATAAGAAGCTCAACAAAATCAAACTAGAAGCTCCCGACCATCATAGACAATGAAAGAGGCAAGAACGATAGCAAAATAGAGCCTATCGTGCGTGACATGGTTCATCTTATCCCCCGCTGTAGGACTCTGCCCAAAATGAAACCTTTTTGGTCACCATACCTACTGACCTCAGTAGCCCCTACCACCTAGCAGTAGGATCTCTTCCTTTTTGGGTCAAATGCGATGTTTAACTCATTTCTTTTGTATTTTGTTTATTTTCCCTCTTTTAATTAAGGGTATTAATGGTCTTTTAGGGCCCTAAGACTATAATCAAAGTATGATGTTACTCTAAAGTGTTGTTAGCCTATAAATACCCTATTGTGCCTCATTTCTAACTAGATTTTGTTGAAATTATAAATAGAATTTCCTTTGGGGTTTCTAGGGTTCTTCAACTCATCTCAGCTAGTTCTCTGAGGGTTTCGTTCCTAAGTGAGTGATCAACTTGACGTTTTATATTGAAGATCTATGGGATCAATTGATCATCTTAATTCATTCTTCAATTAATCCTCGAAGTTTCACTTTCTTTTGTTTATTGATTTAGGTCTTCTAATTTGTGTAGCTAGGGGTTTAGGGAATTGATTCTCTAGGGTTATTATTGCCAAGTAAGGAAAGAGTTCTCCCTCTCATTATAAGATTTATGGAGCTTTGATCTCTATAGGTTTTATAGTAGAGTGTGTGAATTACAAAATCTTCAATAGGAATTTTTCTAGCATGGAGGTGATACTTGGAAAGTGATGGAATCAATTTGCAATCAAAGTTGGGATTCACATCATTTAGGGATGAATTCATACCATTATTTTCGCTCTAAGAAGTTCCTCTCAGGCCCTAAGAACAAGAATAAATAAAAGAGTGCAGAAAATTACATTAAAAACACTCATAATTCGAAGTCAACTACAGCTGACCACGACCTGCCGACTGCGGCAGCCTTCCGCTAGAAAGGGTGCATTTTGGTTGAAGCGTACTAGCCACAGTTAGCCTTGGGCAACCGATCGCGGGAGGGTTTTGTTCCAGCGGTGCCAATTTTCATGCTTCTTTGTTTTCACTCCTTTGGCTCCCGTTTCAACTTGTATTCATCAAAAAATATCTCATGAAGCATCTGAATTGATAAGGAAATGTGGTAAATCATTGTTTTATATGCTAAAACTTTGAAAACCAAAATAATTACCATATAAAAGCAATAGAAAATATAAGTGTGATTATAACTGAGAGGTAAAGGCCCTATAAGAGCTCAGGAGATACAGCAGATAGGGATGAACAAGGAGATAGATTCTATCATAACTAAGATATGATTAAAATTCTATCACTTAGCTCTTCAGAATATCTATCTATGCAGAATATCTATATCTTCAAAATTTATATCTCTTCAGGAGATAGAGTTTATTTCAAATATTATTTATCTCTATAGTTATCCACATATATTATTTTAATTTAATTTGTAACACTCCTTTTTGGATGTCCATTATATAGAGGTAGTGCCTCGTTAAAACCTTACTAGAGAAAAACCCAGTGGGAAAAATCTCTACTTAAGAAAAAGAGTACACAATTCTCTATGTCAAAGATTACTCCCTTTGATTAGGTAATCCTTTGAGATTTCTCTACCAATGCATTCCAATATTATATACTAGCTTCTCAAATGTTGTTGTTGTTTGAATAAATTTGCGAGATTATCACATTATCTAATTTATTGTACATGAATATCACCTCTCTTCTAGAGCTCGTGATCAGTAAAGAAAAATTTCGTTGATTTATGCTTTGTTCGATCTTCTTTAATATGTAATTCCTTTAATTGAGCTATAGAAGCTACGTTATCCTCATATAGTTTAGTTGGGGGATATACCATAACTTTCTTGAATGTAATGGATCAAAAATCTTAACCACGCATATTCTCGACTTGCCTCATGAATGGCTATGATCTCAGAGTGATTAAATGAAGTGGCTATCATGGATTGTTTCGAAGAACATGAAATTACATTACCACCATTTGTAAATACATAACCAGTTATAGAACGTGACATATGGGGATCATATGAATAACTAGCATCTACATAACTAATTAACTTTTAGCTGCTTTTATTTGAATAAAATAACCTTAGATCTATGGTCCCTTGGAGATACCAAAGGATATGCTTAACACCGTTCCAATGTTGTCATGTTATTATTAAGGTATATTACTGCACCAATTACACTTAGATAACGTACTTCAGTACCTAGTAGACAATAGTTCTTCATCTTCTTCCCTAGGTCCAAAGGGATATTTATTTGTATCTAGCGACAGTACGACCATTAGAATACTCATATGGATGTGCTTCGTCCCTGTAAAACCTTTTCAATACATTTGCACTATATGCTGATTAATGAATAAAAAAGCCATCTTCCAAGTGTTCAATTTGCAAACAAAGGAAAATTTTAGTTCTCTCAAAATCTTTGATTTCAAATTCTTTTTTAAGTAATTAATTGCTTCTTGGAGATCTTCTGATGTTCCAATACTATTGATATCGTCAACATATGTAGTGAGTATCACAAGTTCCGATACACATTTCTTAATAAATACACATGGACATATTGGATCATTATTATATCCTGCTTTTATCAATATTACACTAAGAAGATTATTCCACATGCCTCCAGAATGTTTTAAATCATACAATGAATTTCGTAATATTTAATTGAATAATTTCTATGAGAACCTGACTTATATGCTGCAGGATATTGGTATGAACTTCATCAAGCTTGGATGAAGTCCAAGTCCTTCCCAAGATACCTCTCTTTTCAGGAGGAATTTTGGAGAGCTTTGTTATGGGAAAATAATAGAACTAAGGGGACATTGCAAGAATTTAACTAAGAAAACAAAAATAAAACCTTAATATCTTGAAGGGGAATCAACAATAACTATTGGAAGCCCTCACTTATTCTCCATTCACGAGGAAGGACCTGATTCCAAGCAGCACTAGCTAGGAAGCTAGCACCTCAAGGAAATATAGGAATTTGGGGAAGAACAAGAACTCTTGAATGGAAATTCAAGGATGCCTTGCCTTAATTTACAAATGGGAATCACTATTTCACAAGGAAGAACAAGAAACCGTAAAAACCATAGGTTCTCTTTCAAATATCATATATTGTCACTTATTGCCTTCAAAATATTAGAAAAGTGTATACATAGGTCTCTAAGTTAGTAATAACAAACCCTAGCTACTAATGAAACTTCAGGAAAGTAAATGAGCATTTTAGGCGACTTAATTACAAGTCAAGAAATTAAGAAACCAAATTGGGAAGTCAAAATACACTTAGAATCAGCAAAATAATGCATTAATCGAGACCTACCATTGACGATAGGCCCCCACCTACCGTTGATGGTAAGTTGTTTCTTCTTGGTTCTCCTTGGGAAAAAGACCTACCATTGGCAGTAGGCCTCGACATACCGCCAATGTTGTAGGTTGTGCTCAACTATATTTCCTTGGACCAAAAGGTGTCGTTGACGGTAGGAGGTCCCCTACCGTGGCTGTAGGTCTAGTTTTGCTTTCCACTTAATCTTTGAGTCTTCCAAGTCTTCCAGCCTTGCTTCTTTTGGTTCCTTCACTTGCACCATAGAAAATAGAAGTGTTGTAGAGCCTCTGGGGTCTTCTCCTTTCTCTTCTAACACATGCTAAGTAAGATCCTGAGAACACCTTCTCAAACAATTAAAGCCACCTTCCATTTGTGCTCCTCCTCCACCTTTCTAGCCATTGTCCTTGTGACCCGTCCTGTAACAATTCCACCATCTCTTGTGCATTTCGGGTCATATCATCTACCTCTCCTTTGAAAGGATTCGTCCTCAAATCGTATCTACATAAAATAAAGATAAGTCAGAAACATTGAAAGTGGTGCTAAGATTATACTCACTGGGAAGATCAATCTTGTAAGCATTGTCGTTGATCTTTTCAAGAACTTGCAATGGGTCATCACCTCTAAAATCAAGCTTTCCCTTATAGAGGGTGGGAAATTGTTCTTTCCTCAAATGCACCTAAACCCAATCTTCAGGCTCAAAGGTCACCTTATTATGTCCATTGTTCTTCTTAGAAGTCACCATTTCATTCTTCTTTTCAATATACTCACGGACCTTGTCATGGATGGACTTAACAAATTCGGATTCCTCTTGCTATCCAAACTCAATTGACGATCAACTGGCAAAGAAATCAAACCCAAAGGGGTTAATGGTTTAATGCCATAGACAACTTCAAAAGGGGAAAAAGTACTAGTAGAATGACAAGCTCTATTATAAGCAAACTTGATGAATGCAAAGCATTATTTCCACTTGAGAAGCTCCATTAATAGCAAACTTGAATGGAAAACATTCTTTCCACTAACTTATATGCTTCTTAAGAATAATTATAAAAAGTTCCCTATAGTCCTATGAACGATCCTTTTTTGACCATCTGTTTGAGGGTGACAAGAAGTGGAATAAACTAAGTTAGTTCCAAGTTTCTTCCATAATACTTTCACAAAATGACTAACAAATTTTGTATCATAGTCTAAAACTATAGTCCTAAGCATGCCATAAAACCTCACGATATCTCTAAAGAATAAGCTAGCATTACGAAAAACATCGTTCGTTTTACTACAAGCAATAAAATGAGACTTTTTAGAGAATCCGTCTACAACCACAAATATAGAATCCCTTACTAAAGAAGTGTTAGGAAGCCCTAAGATGAAAGCCAATGAAATTTCCCTACAAAAAATAAATAAATAAATAAATCCATTGAAATATCCTCTTAAGGAGCATCAAGAATTGTCAAAGGTGTTTACAAACCATGAGATAAGGAAGAAGACTTAGCAGGCGTACAATCTAAGTAATTACCCACACACTTTTCAACATCCCTTTCTATCTTAGGCCATAAGAAATGCTCATGTAAGATATTATAAGTTTTTTTCTACACCAAAACACCCTATAAAACCAACCCATGAGCTTCTTTAACTAGAAAATGTATTGGAACCACAGGAAATGGAAAGTTTTCCTTCTTTAAAAAGAATCCATCTTCCAAATAAAACGTATCATAAGGAGTAATCAAGCATGAATCAAACACACCTCTAAAGTCATCATCTCTAGCATATAATTCTTTTAGCATTTCAAATCCAAGCAAGTGAGAGTGTAGAGAA
This sequence comes from Catharanthus roseus, assembly GCA_028651295.1. Taxonomy (NCBI): domain Eukaryota; kingdom Viridiplantae; phylum Streptophyta; class Magnoliopsida; order Gentianales; family Apocynaceae; genus Catharanthus; species Catharanthus roseus. The sequence goes on from JAPQWS010000102.1 coordinate 1,561,744, forward strand.
GTCAAAAGAGTATACCTACTAAAAAGAACATCCACCACCACATTTTCCTTACCCTTTTTGTAATAGATGACATAAAGAAAGTTTTCTATGAACTCTAATCCACTGAGCATGCCTCTTTTTAAGCTTTAGTTGATCCTACAAATACTTCAAAGATTCATGGCTGGTGTGGATGGCGACTCCTTTGGCTACAAGTAATGTTGCCAATGCTTCAATGTCTTGACCAAGACGTACAACTCCATATCATAGGTGGCATAGTTCAAGGTAGCTCCTGTTAATGTTTCACTAAAATAGGCTATGAGCTTCTTGTCTTGCATCAAAACTCCTCCAATTCCTATCCCCAATGCATCAAACAAAATTTCAAACACCTTTTCAAAATTAGGCAAGGTGAGGAGTGGAGCATTGTATAACTTCTCTTTCAAAGCCTTGTGTAATTCTTGGGATTTTTAGGGGCTAGTTTATAATTATATTTTGATGGTAGGAAAATTTACTGAGCTTTAAGTTTATTAGTTGTAAGTCTTGGGTGTTTTAATAAAAGATTAAAAGGGATGAGGGCCATAAGTGTAAAAAAATAATTAGCATCATCTTAATTAACCTAACAATATAATCTGTCTCTACATCATTCGTAGACGCCAGAGAAGTAGAAGGGAGGGAGAGCAAGGGCTTTTGATCAGAGTTGCAAGTTCGACAGATTAAGGAAGTAACACTAATATTTAATCCTAGAGATATAATCGACATTATTTAGGCAATAGATTTGCAAAAGTCTGAGATATTTGTGAAATTTAAATATGGTTGTCTTCTTATGAATTAACAATGATTTGATGTTTTCATGATCTAATGATCACTGAAGCATGATATGTGTGAATTATGTGAACATCCGATGTTATTAATTGTACAATTAATTAATTTATGTTCAGACGAAGTATGTTCAAAAGAAGTATGGGTTCTCTAGAACCAATGCCTTATGTTACTCATATCATGATTGCGTCATGTTAATGTATGTTTAGTTGACTATCATGATTAAATGGTATGTTTAAGAATTTCCTCTGCTATTTTTATCAAATTTAAAGTGGTATTGAAAGAAAAAAATATGTGTATCTGTCTATTTAACATATCAGAAGGTCTCCTTAGACGCACATCATTATTTTCTTTGAATGGTATGTGTAAGAATTTTTTCTTTGTATTTCAATTAAAGAAATTATTTTCTGTTTAAAATTCTAAATTACCTTTATAGTCTTTTGAACTTCTAAAACAACCTTAAAGTAGGTTATTTTCATTAATCATAGATAGTTTTAATGGTTGTTTTGTAAGTGGTTAAATATTTTCTTAAAATTTTCCAAGTATATTTTGGAAGATGGTTTTCCTTTAACTCTTGGATAAGGGTTAGTGTTGCTTGGTAATTTTGAAGCTCACCCCATTCTATCCCTGTACAGATAATAAGATTTCTAAGCAAGATATCGGAGATGAGTGGCAAAAATTCCCTTTTTGGTGAAGAAGTTAGATAAGTTTAAGCTTTTAGTTTCTATTTTCTATATCTTAGACTTTCCGTTTGCAGGATGATGTAATAAGTTATAACTTTGGTTAGAGATGTTTTTATTTTAAGTTTTGGGTTTTATTTTGTAGAATATTTCCTTTATGTTATAAGATGTAAGAGGCCTCATGCCCTTGGCATGACTGTGTTACTTCCCGTAGTTCGGGGCATGACATTTAGTGATATTAGAGCCCAGGTTTAGAAAACCCTAGGGAAAGGATGTGAGAGACGCATAATATAGGTTGTATGTAAACTTAAGTTAGTATTAGAATGACTAAGGGAAAACTTTATGCATGTTTCTTGATTTGTATATGTGTTTTGTTTGTGTAGTATGAGAAGCCACCTGCAAGAAGACCCGAAGGAAAGTCAAGGCGACATGAGGGCATGGAAGATGACATGAATATTATGTTGGCTAGCTTGAGAAACCAAATAGGGAGGCAGGGGCGACAGATTCCTGATGTGCCAAATGACGATATTGTCCCTACACGGATAACTATTACTCCACCTGCACCTGCTCCTACTCCAGATATAGCTGGCGTACCGATGATGATCGCACAAGCAATGCAAAATCAACAAGTGATGTTACAAGAGCAAATGCGAATTCAAATGGCACGAAAAAATCACACAGACCTCATTCCCATTTTGACTGCCTGAGAAAAAGTCACAGACCTACTTTTGATGGAACTTTAGATCCCGAGAATGTTGGAAAGTGGATCAAGAAAATGGAGAGCAACTTCGAGGTTCTTGAGACTCCCAAAGAGGTAAAGGTGACAGTGGCGAAACCATTTCTAATAAGGAAAGTTGAGAAGTTGTAGAAGAGTGTGGCGCCTGCACTTACAGTTAACAGATGAGTGTTGACGTGAAATAAATTCAAGGAGGAATTTTTAAACAACTACTTTCCTCAATTCACCCGCACGGAAAGACAGAAGTAGTCTTCCTACTTAAGCAATCTAAAAATATATCGGTCGTTGAATACAACAGACAACTCAATACATTGGGACAATACGTGCCGGCGATCATGGAAGATGGCTATCTGAAAATGTTGCGGTCCGAGGAGGGGCTATTACCAGAAATTTGCAGGCTACTCTTGGTTTTGTAGAGTCCAGAAACTATCATGAGGCTTCCTGGAGGAGTATCCACATCAAGTTAGAGATGGCAAGAAATGTAGAAATCTCACATGGAAAGAGATAAAAGACCTTAGAAAGCAGCAGGCCCGTTATTTATCAACCTTTTGGATTCTGGAACTACAACAGAGAAATGCAACAACCAAATAAGAAGGGTGACGTTTTATCCGATCAGACCCCGAAGGAAGAAACTTTTAGAAGGTGTCCCACATGCAACAGGTTTCATTCTGGAGAATGCAGAAGGACTTTGGGAACCTGCTTTCACTGTGGTAAACCAAGGCACAAAATAAGAGACTGTCCTCAAGAATTCAGGAAGAGAGATCCGCTAAGCAACAATAAAAACCCGCCACAGCAAACCAACATACTAGAGGAAACACGATAGTTTTTTTCTCTCATGGAGCTTTGAAGAGGTAAGTTCATTTATAAGTTTCTATGTTTCTTTTAATTGTTTCTTATGTTAGTTGCTTGAGGTAGCCGTAAGTTTCTAGGCCGAAACTTTTTCTGAGGATAGAATATAATTCCTGGGATTTTTAGGGGTAGTTTATAATTATATTCTGATGGTAGAAAAAAACCTATTGAGCTTTAAGTTTATTCATTGTAAGTCTTGGGGTGTTTTAATAAAGGATTAAAAGGGATGAGGGCCATAAGTTTAAAAAAATAATTAGCATAAACTTATTAACTTAACAATATAATCTGTCTCTAGCATCTTTCGTTGATGCCAGAGAAGCAGAAGAGAGGGAGAGCTAGGGCTTTCGATCAGAGTTTCAGTTTCGACATATTAAGGTAAGTAACACTAATCTTTAATCCTAGAGTTATAATCGACAATATTTAAGCAACAAATTTGCAAAAGTATATGATATTTTTTAAATTTAAATACGGCCGGCTGTCTTCTTATGAATTAAGAATGATTTGATGTTTTCTTGACCCAATGACTATCGAAGCATGATATGTGCGAATTATGTGATCATCCGATATTATTAATTGAATAGTTAATTAATGTATGTTTAGACGAAGTATGATCAGAAGAAGTATGGGTTTCCTAGAACCAATGCCTTATGTTACTCATACAATGATTAGGTCATGTTAATGTATGTGTAATTAACTATGATGATTAAATGGTATGTGTAATAATTTTCTTTGCTGTTTTTATCAAATTTAAAATGATTATTGAAAGAAAAAAATATGTGCATCTGTATGTTTAACATATAAGAAGGTCTCCTTAGGCGCACAACATAAATGAGTCAATGTCCACAGACCAATACAATGTTCATGGAGCTTAGCTTTAATATTTGCATTGTTTTTTTTTAATAAAAAGCTTTTGTTTCACTTGGATCCACCCATTTTTTTCGTTGGATTCAAAGCATGAAATGATTTGCTCCCATGTTTGATTCCAGTTAGTGGACTTGGTCCTATACTTTAAACATGAAAATTTCCCTTCTTTGTTGTGAGCTTATGAGAATTACATATTACACAAATTTTTCTTTATATTTCAATTAAAGACATTATTTTCTATTTAAAATTCAAAATTACCTTTAAAGTCTTTTGGACTTCTACAACAACCCTAAAGTAGGTTATTTTAATTAATCAGATATAGTTTTAAATGATTATTTTGTAAGTGGTTAAATGTTTTCTTAAAAATTTCCAAGTATATTTTGGAAGATGGTTTTCTTTTAACTCTTGGGTAAAGGTTAGTGTTGCTTCCTGTGTTGAAAGCTCACCCCTTTCCACCCCCGCACAAATAATAAGATTTCTAAGGATGATATCGGAGAGGAGTGGGAAGAAGTCCATTTTTGTTGAAGAAGTTAGATAGGTTTAAGCTTTTAGTTTTCCTTTTTCTATGTCTTAGACTTTCTATTTGCAGGACGATGTAATAAGCTATAACTTTAGTTAGAGATGTTTTTATTTCAAGTTTTGGGTTTTATTTTATAGAATATTTCCTTTATGTTATAAGATGTAAGAGGCTTTGTTCCCTTGGCACAGCCGTGTTACATCTCGCGATTTCGGGGTGTGACATTTAGTGTTATCAGGGCATGGTTACTAGTCGGACGTGGTGGGAACCACCTCTAGACAAGTGGGTGGGAGCCACCCCTAAGATCCCGCACCCGTGGTCTGGTCTTAAGCTAAGTCTTAGGTGTCTAGCAAGGATGCTAGGTTCTTAAGGGGGTGAATGTGAAACCCTAATCCCACATAGGATATGTATGAAAAGTGTGTGTGTGATATATAAGAATGGACCTAAGTACCCATGGTCACTTGGGGATATCCATTTTGGCATTACGAGGATGGTCACCAAGTAAGGCCCGTGCATTCTTCCAGGCCCATAAGTTACACGCTCCAGCCCACAAGCTAGGGACGTGACACCTTGAATGACATCTCTTGAGCTTCTTCCCATGTAAACCCATTGGTCTTCTTAATGATTTCGATGAGGAACTAGCAATAGTCTAAAGTCCTTGATGAATCTCCCGTAGAAGTTTGGCAATCCATGGAAGCTTTGTACTACATGTTATTTATATGCCCTATACCAGTTGACTTACATTGTAATGGATTCTATGAGGCATTTATTTTGAGTCGTACTTATACTTTTGGCCATCAAGTATGGAAATTGATAGTAAAACGCTTTTTCTAATAAAATACTATTCTTATAGTCCCTAGTTTTATCGTATTTTGTATTACTAAACTAGCATGAAGTTGATTGATGATCAAGTTTACTGATCATGAATTCTAGATAAAAAAATCAATTCATAAATATATATTGAGAATAATGTATTGGAAATGACCCAAAAAGAAGGAGAAATAATGCATTGGTTTAACTAATAAGTATTTCTTCTTAGTTTTATGCTTTATGTCCTTTGACCTTATGTTTCTAATTTTTTTTTCGTGAGGAGAACTATTTTTTGACGTAGTCAAACATCACTTTTAACTAGGTGATTTTGACTATAGGTGGGCATTTTTCTTGTCATGACTTGAATATTAGAGATAGTGAAAGAGATTTTTCCTTCTCTTATTAGAGAGAGATATCAATGGGCCCTTTGACAAGGAAGACTGTAGAATTACGCATGACCATGCTAAAATATATATTAATAAGACGTTATTAATAATATTTGTCAGAACAGTCTACGTGGTTATCAAGTAAATGGTTAATTAAGTTATATGGGGATGATTTGGTCCAAGCCTTATGCCTAGTTAGGATATCGTGTGACAAAAGGACTAAACATCAAAAGTGGTTCTAGATTGTATTGTTATATCTTCTACTTAACTTGGGTTAAGCATAATGTCTTGCTGCAGACCACTTATGTTTTGTGCCATATTGTCTAGGACATTATTTCACCCACTGCCAACATTAAGTTAACTTACAGGGTCACACGCATAGACGATCATGTGAGCTCTATATCTATGTTCAATGAATCCAGAATATCTCCAGGTTAATAATAGGATCTTCAGAGGTGTCCAGATTCTATTTTCAGATATTTTTTGGTAAGTTAATAAGTAATTAATTTATTTATCTGATAAATAAATTTAATTACTTAGTATTCTTCATCCAAACCGTTGGAGGATTATAGGAAATAATGGACGAGATTAAAATTTTCATTAGATGACAATTATAGTTCTAATATTAACAACTATAAAAAGTCATGTTAACTTTTTGGGCTAGATTAATTCTAAGAAAAAACCCTAAAATGGCTAGCATTTCCTGTCTAGTTTCACTTCAAAAATTCCGAACACAAAGAAACTAGCAGTCATTCTGAAGAGTTAAGAGAACACCTAGTGGCTAGCATCACATTCGTTCGCAAAGGATTTCGTCGCATAGATACTGGTAGAGGGCGAAGATTTAAAACAACATAACCTCCACACCTCCACGGCATTGGAAAACTCATAGGCTAGTTTTCTATCTAATCAATTTCACTAGTAGGTGCGGATCCCATTGGCGGGTTTTTGTAGGTCGTTTTATTTCTTTTTGTTCTACCTACAAAAACCTATCACTTCGGTGGCACTCTTTGGAGTCGATCAATCCCCTATTCCCTTCACCTTGTCAAGATCTACATGCAATCCCTTAGAACTAACAACATAGCCAAGAAAGGTTATCTTTTCCAAACAAAATTCACATTTATCTAAATTGGCATATGATTGTTCTCTCCTAAGCACAAAATAAACTTGCCTAATATGATGCAAATGGTCCTCATAGACTTGCTATAGGTCAAAATATCATCAAAATACATAACAAAAATTTTCCAATGAAATCACGCAAGACATGATGCATCAACCTCATAAATATGCTAGGTGCATTAGTGAGTCCAAAAGGCATGACTTGCCACTCATAAAGACCAAACTGTGTTTTGAAAGCGGTTTTCCACTCATCTTCCTCATTTAGATTTAGTGATAACCCGATTTCTAATCAATTTTAGAGAAAATCATAGAACCATGTAAATCAACTAGTCTAGGAATGGGATGATGATACCTAAAAGGGATGTTATTGGTAACCCTACAATCTACACACAAACATCAACTAGCCTCCTTTTTAGGGACTAGAAGTACCGATACCCGTACATAGGCTAAGGCTCTCTCGGATGTGTCCCTTAGCAAGTAACTCCTCCACTTCTCTTTGAAGTACTTTGGTCTCCTCGAGTGAACTCCTATAAGCAGGGTGATTAGGTAGCACGGCTCTGGCCGCAAAGTTGATTTCATGTTCTTTATCTCTCAACTGTGGCAGTCCTCTGGGTACCTCATCCAGGAAGACATCCTCAAAGTCCTTGATGACACTAGAATTGCTTGAGACGAAAAAACAACCTCATTAAGCGACAAATAAGCTCCTTTGTACATAAGGAGTAGAACCAGTTATTTAGCATCTAGCGCCTCATATATCTCATGCTCTTTTGCAAAGAAACTCATTCTATTCACTCCTTTTCTCTCATTTATTACCACTCCCTTCTTCTTTTCTCTCTCTTGATTTTCCTCTCTTTCTTGAGACACTCATCTCTTTTCTTTTTCATGTACTCTTTTGCCCTATTTTATACTCTTCTTTTTCTCCTCTAGCTCTTTTACTCTCATCTTTACTTGATCTTGGTACACTTGAAAACGAGTGAGATGTTTGAGTGAAATCTTGATCCCACCCTTCTTAAAAGAGTAAGTATTCTTGAATCCATCAAAGGACGTCCTTCCTATTAAATTACCATGGCCTCCCAAATAAAAGATGTTCAGCTAGCAAAGGTACAACATTGCAAAAGGTTTCATCCTTATACCTCCCAATGGCAAAAGATACAAACATTTACTTCGTAACCCTCACTTCTCCACTATCATTTCACCATTGCAGTTGGTATGGCTTACGCGTTTGGTGGTTGGTAAGTTCAATTTTTCCACTAAGTATGTACTTGCCCCATTGGTTCAACTACCACTATTTGTAATAACATTGCAAGCCTTATTGTCTATGTTCCATCTTTTGTGGAAAATATTCTCTCTCTGTTAGTTTGGTGGTTGGTAAACGGACCTGCAAGGGGTGTCATCCCTAGGATCTCTTTCTTTTTTTTGGCATGTTTTCTTTTATGTTTAGATGCATGGTGCAGAGCATGGCCCTTTATCTCTTTTGATTGGCATGCTAATTTTTGGTTTTTATGGGTTGTTATTTTAAATACGGTCAGTGTATCGCTTTTCATCGATGTAAAATTATAAAGTTTTACTAGAATAGGTTTATTTATTATTTCCCATTCTTGTATATGTTTTTTACATCTGTGTACAAGAGAAGAAGGTAAAGATTATGGAGCAATTTCATGGAGATGAAGACTTACCTATATTTACATTTGACTTCCATGAGGCTCATGGAAGTCAGTATAGGATTGGGGCATGTTGTGTAACATTTTACTTTATGCCTTTCTTATGCATGTGATGCTTAGTTTGTTTCCTTTTATTTTACTATTTAAACGTTTTTTTAATAAAACAAAAGGAAAGGTTTTTAAATTTAAAAAAAAAGTCATAAAATGCCTCCCATAATCCTAAGCACTTCCCAATCATCATTTTGTCTCATTGCCAAAGCAAGGGATAAGTGTTTAGCTAAGTAAGGAAAGATGGAAAATACTGATTTCCATATGCTTGGAATGGTTTGGCTTAACTAGGCTATTAAAATGGTTTTGACCCTAGGGCATCATATGGGATTTTACCGTGATATAGAGATGTCAATCTCATTAATCTGTTTTTCTTTAATTATTGGTGATAACAAAGCTTAGTACTTCTGATTAATATAAAATGGATATTATTCCACCCAGTATTTAAGTCAAGAGTTGAAAATTTTTTAGTGTAAGTTTAAGCTTCATTTGATTTTACTTTGCAAATTCTATTTAGATAATGGCTTCAAACAATTCAAACATCTCATTGCAATCCGTGCTTGAAAAGGATAAGCTTAGTGAGACTAACTTCCTTGACCGGGTACAAAATTCAAGTATTATCCTTAAGCAAGAAAAATGCTATATGTTCTTGAGAACTCAATCCCCAATCAACCAGCTAATAGCTCCCCTAGAGCTGAAAAAATGCTTTTAGTAAGCAAAAGGATAACTCTAATGATCTGACATGTATTAGGTTGGCTATGATGAACTCTGAGTTGCAAAAGCAATTCGAGGAAGTTAAGGCTTATGAGATGATGAAACATCTCAAGGAAATGTTCCAAGAGCAAGCACGTCAGAGTGGTATCTTACCACTAAGGCGTTAAATAGCTACAAAATGTCACCGAACACTTCAGTGAGTGCTCATGTCCTTAAAATGACAGGCCATTTTAATCAGCGTGCAAAACTCGGAGCACCTATTAGTCATGACATGGACACTGATATGATCTTAGCCTCACTGGCATCTAAATAAGATCAGGTTGTCATGAATTTTAATATGCATAATATGGAAAAGGCCATAAATGAATTGCACAGGATGCTCAAGCAGGCTGAGCAAAATATTAGGAGATCTACTCCTAATATTCTGATGGCTCATAAGGGGCAGTTCAAGAAGAACAAGGGAAGGGGAAAAGCTATTGCCAAGAAGGGTAAGGGAAAGCAGAAGCCCAAGCCTAAAGTTAAGCCACCAAAGGAAGGGACTTTCTTGCACTACAATGAACCAAGTTATTGGAAGAGAAATAGCAAACTCTACTTGGAAGAAAAGAAGAAGCAAAAGGACAGTGAGACTGCCACTTCAAGTAATTTTGTGATAGAAATTAATATGTCTACTCCGACTTCGTGGGTATTAGATACCAGATCTGGAGCTCACATTTGTGTAAATGTATAGGGCCTCAAAGGGAGTAGATCTTTGGACCTTCGAGTTCCAAATGGAACAAAAGTTGCTGCAGTAGCTGTAGGGACATTTGATTTACTTTTGCCTAGTGGGATTATCATTGAAGTTAAAGATTGTTATTATGTTTATGCTATAACTAGGAACATCATTTAAGTTTCTTGTTTGGATATTGATGGATTTGAGTTTATTACTAAGAATGGTAATTGCTCCATTTATAAGAATGGTATTTTCTATGGTGATGCCTCTTTATTTAATGGAGTTTACCTTCTTCAACTATAGGATTCTGCTAGTAAGCCCATCTATAACGTAAATACAAAGAAATCTAAATCTAATAATTTAAATTAGAATACTTCTGGCATTGTCGTGTGGGTCACATAAATGAGAAACGTATATCAAAACTCCATTAAGATCGGTTTTATCATCATTTGACATTGAGTGTTATGAAAAATGCAATTCTTATCTATTAGGTAAAATGACTAAAACTCCATTTCGAAACAAAGTGAAAGGGCTACTGATTTGTTGGAACTTATACGTACTGATGTATGTGGACCAATGAACACACAAGCCAGAGGAAGATATTAGTACTTCGTTACACTCACAGATGATTTCAGTAGATATGGCTACGTCTATCTAATGAAACAAAAACCTGATTCCTTTAAAAAGTTTAAGGAATTTTAAAAGTATAGAATCAACTTCGAAAGAGTACTAAATTACTTCAATCATATCGAGATGGTGAATACCTAGACCAAGAGTTTGACGAGCATCTTAAAAATTATGGGATAGTCTCGTAATTAACTCCACCAGGAACACCACAATGGAATTTTTGTGTATCTGAACACAAAAATGGAACCCCATTAGATATGGTTCGATCTAAAATGAGTCAAACAGATCTTCAAATTTCCTTTTAAGGTTACACTCTAGAAACTGTTGCATTCATATTAAATAGAGTTCTATCTAAAGCTGTTCAAAAGACACTATATGAGCTATGGACTAGGAAACCACCCAGTATGTCGTTTCTCAAAAATTGTGGATGCGATTCCTATGTAAAGTGATTATTATCTGAAAAACTAGCACCCATATCTGATAAGTGTCTGTTTGTGGGATGTCCTAAGGAAACTAAAGGATATTATTTCTACCTTCCATCTGAAAACAAAGTGTTTGTTGCTCGAAATGGAAATTTCCTCTAAATTGAATTTATTTCCAAAAGAGTTAGTGGGAGTACAATTCTTCTAGAAGAAGTTCGAGAACCGAAAACTATTTCTGAACTGAGTATGGACACTCAGTTGGACTCACACATTTATACTAGGCCCGACCTTTTGACACAAGGCTCAAGAAGGTCTGGTAGGACTCATCAAGTACCACAGAGATATGGTTTTCCTATGACTGTGAGATCATAATGTTGATCTTATTGATCAAAATGAACCTACTTCCTACCAAGATGCTATTCATAGCCTAGAATCTAGCAAATGGCTGGAAGCTACGAAATCTTAGATGCAATCCATGCATGACCATCAAGTTTGGACCTTGATTGATCCACCTGAAGGTTGCAAAACCATAAGGTGTAAATGGGTTTTCAAAAAGAAAACTGACATGGGTAGAAATTCACGAACTTACAAAGCACGATTGGTAGCAAAAAGTTTATAGACAAACTCATGCATTGACTATGATGAAACCTTTTCTCCAGTTGTAATGCCTAAGTCGATCAGAATTCTACTTGCCACTGCAATATATTGTGACTATGAAATATGGCAAATAGATGTTAAAACAGCTTTTTTGGGAAAGTGTGTAAACTTCAAAGATCCATTTATAGCTTGAAGCTTGCATCTTGAAGTTAGAATCTTCATTTTTGATGAAGCGATTAAGGAATTCAATTTCATCAAGAATGAAGATTAACCTTGTATGTACAAAAGGGTAACAGAAAGTGTAGTAGTTTTTTAGTACTCTATGTCGAGGGTATCTTGTTAATCCAGAATGACATCCCTACTTTGCAAACTATAAAAACTTAGTTGGGAAAGTGTTTTTCAATGAAAGATTTAGGTGAAGCAGCCTATATTCTACGTAGTAAGATCTATCGAGATAGATCTAAAAAGCTGATTAGCCTAACTCGGAGTGGATATATTGACAGAGTACTGAAAAGATTCAATATGCAAGATTCTAATACAGGATTTTTTCCAATGTCACATGGCGTTAAACTTAGTAAATTTGAAAGTCCTTCTACGAAGGAGGATACAAAGCGCATGAGTAAAATTCCTTACGCTTCTGCAATTGATTCTATCATGCATGCCGTGTTATATGCTGGCCCTGATGACTCGTATGCATTGAGCATGGCTAGTAGATTCCAGTCGGCTCCTGGTGAGCCATATTGGACTACAATCAAGAGTATTCCTAAGTACTTAAGAAGGACTAAAGAGATTTTTTTTATCTACGAAGGTTAGGAAGGATAGCTGGTTCTAAATGATTACGCATATGCTAGCTTTCATACTAATGTAGATGATTTCATATTGCAATCTGGATTTGTATTTTATTTGAATAGAGGTGTTGTGAGCTGAAAGAGTTCAAAGCAAGATACTGTGGTCAATTCGACTATGGAGGCTGAGTATGTGGCCACTTCTGATGTAGCCAAGGAGGCAGTTCTGGTCAGAAAGCTCATCAATGAACTAGCTGTAGTTCCTAGCATTGTGAACCCAGTGGACCTCTATTACGATAATATAGGAGCCATTGCACAAGGTAAGGAACCTAGATCTCATCAGTGATCCAAACATATTCTCAGGCATTTCCATCTCTCATTCGAGAAATTATTGAATATGGAGATGTGAAAATTTGTAAAGTAGACACCAATAATAATATTGCAGATCCACTGACAAAGCCACTCCCAAAACTTAAGCATGAGAGTCAACTAGGTCAATGGGTTTGAGAGTTGATGTGTGCAAAACGGGATGTGAAATCCTAATTACTATAATGTAAGGCAAGTGGACCTAACAAAGCAGAAGTGAGTTCAACCCGACTGTCGAATCTCTCAGGGACGGATGAAGGTTCAAGTACTACTCTTGTCTCTAATGTTTAGCCAAATAAAAAGGTAGTCGTTGAGAAAAACTTAAAAACAATAAAAGCAATTAAAAGAAACACTAATAAAAACAATTCATAAAAGATTAATAAAACAAGAGTTAGGTTTGGTGGAATCCCCCTAATCCTTATTACTAGCTCAATTGGAAAAGACTTTAATGAAAATAATCTTTGAATTAATTAAGTTAGGTCATCACACAAAATCGGGCAATCCCTATCTCTAGGACGAAAGCCACCCTACTCACTAACCCGTAGAGGAAAATTTCTTTTCTTCCTAACAAATTATAAGTGCCATAAACTTAGGGGGATTTAAAGGGACCTAAAAGAGCAAAATCATATCTCTAGTTTATTGGTTGCCCTAGATTGTTCTTTCTTTTTCAATTCTAAACAACCTTCAGAATAATCTAATCTACCGACAATTAAATTAACAAACAAACACAATTGGAAGCCAACTTAAATTAAAACAAGCAACGAAATCAAGAAATCAAACCAAGAATTTCATAAACAAGAATTAAGGTTCAACCCAAAATCCAAAAAATAAAAACTAATTACTATTCATATTAATAAAACTGAAAATTAAATTAAAGAATTCAATAGCAAGAAAGTAAAAGAAAGCTTACGATTTTCATCTTGAAGCCAAAGTTGAATCCCGAACTTCTTCTAAGATCGCCTCTCAAGTCACCGAGTTGAAGATCGAAGTATTTAATCTAAGTCTTCAATTCTCGAATCTAAGAAAGTAAATCTTGCACAAAACTTGAAGTTCTATAACTAAAGAAAATATAAAAGCTGGAATTTTAAGGAGTGTTTAACTAATCTAACCTAATTAATCTACTCCAATCTAAAATCTAACCTAAACTAAATCTAATCTAAAATAACTGTCAATTAAACTCTTTAAATTGTATCTAAATTGTATTAATTCTCTTACACAATGGCTGCACAAGTGCACTATATATAAAGCTAAAAGATACAAGAAATCCAAACTAGAGTTGGAGTAGGAATCAAGAAAACCAGGTTGGAAAACAATTGGAACCGCCCTTGCCAGCCTACCTACCGCCGACGGTAGGGTGAGGCCTACCGTCTGCGGTAGGTACCAGCCATCCTTGGAACCTATTGTCGATGGTAGGGTTGCCTTCCAACCACAGTAGGTGCTGCTGCTTTGCCGACGACTTCCGTTTTCGTCATTTTTCGCTTCGTTTTCGTTTCCTTTTCATCGTTTCTACTTCCAGAGGTTACCTAGACAAGAATAAGAGATATTTAGCTCAAATATATACTTTTACATATTAAAAACACTGAAAACGATAGAATTAACATATAGAAAATATAGACAAAAATGCACTTATCATATACCCCCACACTTATCTCTTGCTTGCCCTCAAGCAACTCAAGCTAAATAGACAAACGGAGGATATAAAGGCTTTCTATGCTAAAAAAATGATATAAGCCGAATAAAATATTTAACTAAAAAACGATTTCAAGCATTTATACTCCAAAACAAGCTTTTCAAAAACAAAAACCCAAACAAAAAAAAACAAAATTAAACTTAGAAAAATAAAAGAATAATATCACTTCAATAGAATACATCAACATCCAACAAAAAAAGATACATCAACATCCAACAAACGAAAGAATAATACCACTTCAAAGATACATCAGAAAATATACAAATGATAAAATTACTCAGTTAACCACAAACCACCAAAACCATTACCAATCAATAGTGTGTGAGTGTGATTTTGCTCATGCCGTCTTTCACAGGAAAAAAGGAATTTTAAATGACTAGCAATAAGAAATTTTTTCAAAGACAATGCACACAATTCATACTTTTTCTATCACTTAGCCACATTGAAGTCTATTTTAGGTCGTTCCTGGATTAGGTAAGACTTTTTGGTTCATAATGTTAGGCTAGGGACATAAATAGGTTACAAACAAAGGTAAAAAGAGACAAAAACAAACAAGATAGAGCTAACGCAGTGGAAAGGATAAGATATCAAATAAAAGAACACTTTCTAGCCGTCGTTTTCATTTTTCTCACTTATTTTTGTACAACTAACTTAATTCTTCTTTGATAACAACCCCATCTAACAAAATATTTATCTCAAAATGTTCAATAATAACCCAAGTAATTTAGAGAGAGATGATGCTTGAGTTTTTCAAGATTTTTCTATAAAATAAGGCATATATATTTTTCTTTGTTCTTTTGCCATTTTTTCATCTTTTTGGCTTTTTCTCTTTTTTCAATATTTTTCCTTCAAGCATCAATATATATTTTTTTCTTTCTTTCTTTCTCTCTTTAATAGTCAAAATTACAAAATACATAAAAATACTCAAAAATACCCTTTTTCTTCATACAAAAGGGCTATTCTTTCTTTTTTTCTTTCTTGACCCCTTTTTCCCCCACAATTATTCGTTTCTATCACTCAAAGTGGCCACAATTCTATACTAACCATTAGCTCCACGAATTGAGGTTCACTTAAAACGGCCAAAAGTCTATACTAACCATTAGCTCACGAATTGAGGTTCTATATATAGTGAGGTTAAAAGAGCAAAGAAAAGAAGGGAGTACAACCCTTGGCATGAAGGCACAAAAAAAAGGAACTAGGGATTGATTTCATAAAGGATAGATGATAAGAAAGGCACAATCGATTCAAAGAAGGCCTAAGACCATCATCTTCGGGACCATCCTAGACTAGACTTCTTTATTTTTAAAGATAGAAAAATCATGAAATTGCAGGCAAAGTTCAAAAGTTATTATTATAATGCTAATAACTGAAGATGTTTAATTTCTATTACTCAACCATATTCACAGTGCATAAAAACCATTGATCAAGTAAGAAATTTAGTAAATATGGTTTTCAAAGTAATTAAGTAATTTTTTCGAAAACCTAAGGAACTTTTCAGCTTTAAACTCTATCAAAAGTGATGAAAATAAAATATTTTTGGATTTTTAAAATAAAAAACTAAATAAAAAAGATATAAAATATTTTTGGAATTTTTAAATTTTTTGTTTTTTTTTTTTTTTGGATTTTTTTTTAATAAGAGACTAACAGAAAAAGCTTTTACAAAAAACGAAGACGAAAAAGAGACTAACAAGAAAAACTTAAACAAAGAAAAAGAAATGAAGAGACTAACAGAAAAAAAAAAACTTAAAAGAATAAAAATCCCCCCACACTTAAAATCACATTGTCCTCAATGTAGGGGTTAGACTAAAAGAAAAACAAAAACAAACACGTACATGGGAAGCAATCCCGCAGATATAAAAGCGATCATGAAGCCATCCCCACATAAAATAAAACAGATAAAAGAAAAGTAAAAAGAAAAACAAATAAAGATCAGAAAATAAAACATGAAATAAAACAAGAAAGTATAAACAGAAAAGAAAGAAACTAAGAAGATAGAAAATAAAAGAAGGAAAAGAAAAAGAAACTCCTCGTAATGGAAGTGAAAGAATTTGAAACCCCATGTAAGACGAGAAATCAGAATTTTAAAATCGAGTTTGAGACAAATGTTATAAAATTCAAATAATTTCAACTCTTTAAAGGAAAATAGAATATTAATAAGGGTAAAGGTTGAAGAAAAACGCATTCCTGATTTTTCATAGTGTAAGAGTTGTTTTCTTCCAACTTTCTCGTATTCGCTTTTGAATTCCATGAAATGCCTACTTTTCTCCTCCTTCTCCTTGGGTTGTTTCCTTGATTCCTGCATACATAAAGAATCATTGGCAAGGAAATAGTTAAGTTTGTTAGTAGGGATATTCACTGCCTCACTTTTATCGATGACCTCTATCCCCGTTTCTTGCTGCTCTTCTACATGACCTTCTTGAATTTCTAGGCGGCCTTCGTTTTCCTTTTCTAGATTAACTTCCTCAAACTCAATCTTATTTCCTAGCAAGTATTCTTCCACTTCACTTGTAATCTGACGAGGTTCTTCAAATGATGGGAGATCGTCTTGCCTCCTTTCCATTATTTCTTGATGAACCTCCTCTTTCTCGGAGAAAGTAAACTCCTCCGATTCTTGAGTAGTTTCATCATTGTCATCCATAAACATTGGAAACGTCCTCACTTATTCGTTTACATCCCGCGAAGTGTCCGTATTACTGGACGCATTACTAGGCGGTTTTTCAATGATTATCCTTGCTAATAGTTCAATTTGATTTTCCATGTTGTGGAGGGAAGCAGTTTGGCTTCTAAGGAATGCTTCCATTCCTTCCACGTCGGTGTTTCCCGAATCGATATACTTTTGAAACAAGCTCTTCTAGATTAGGTCTTGGAGGTGATAAGTGTACTGATGGAGTATAATTGTATGTTGAATATTGACTATAATCTCCCAAAGGAATGTCCAATTGCATCCTCCATTCCGAACTAAATTGGCTTGAAGACGCATCGTACACCTGCCAGTTTCCTTAGAACATGGTCGACTGATAATATGTATAATAAAGCATAACGACCACGTTTTCTATCCTTTGGTCTAACATCTATGCCCATCATCTTTCCATGATATCATCAGTATTCGTCTCCTACTTTCCAAAGCTTGGAATAAACAATTAAATCATAAATTAACACAAGTTCTAGAAGTAATATGTCGAATATACAAATCCATACCACAAATGCCCAAAACACAACAATAAATTAGAACACAGCAATGGCACCAAAAAACCTCATGTGCCTAAAATGGGATGTGAAATCCTAATTACAACAATGTAAGGCAAGTTCACCTAACAAAGCAGAGGTGAGTTCAACCCGAGTGTCGAATCTCTCAGGGACGAACGAAGGTTCAAGAACTGCTCGTGTCTCTAATGTTTAGCCGAATAAAAAGGTTGTTGTTGAGAAAAACTTAAAACAATAAAAGTAATTAAAAGAAATCAATAATAAAACAATTCTTAAAAGATTAATAAAAATAAGAGTCTGGTTTTGTGGAATCCCCCAAATCCTTGTTACCAGCTCAAATTGGAAAAGACTTTAATGAAAATGATGTTTGAATTAATTATGTTGGGTCATCACTCAAAATCGAGCAGTCTCTATCTCTAGGACGAAAGCCACCATACTCACTAACCCCTAGAGGAAAATCTCTTATCTCCGTAAAAAATTATGAGTGCCATAAACTTACGTAATTTAAAAGGACCTAAAGTGCAAAATCATATCTCCTGTCAATTTCCCAACTAACCCCCCATTTAGTTGCCCTAGATTGTTCTTTCTTTTTCAATTCCAAACAACCTTGCGAATAATCTAATCTCGCAATAATTAAATTAACAAACAAATTCAATTGGAAGAAACTTAAATTAAAACAAGCATTGAACTCAAGAAATCAAACCAAGAATTAGGGTTCAACCCTAAATCCATACAATAGAAACTAATCCCTATTCATATTAATAAAATTGAAAATTAAATTAAAGAATTCCATAGCAAGAAAATAAAAGAAAGCTTAGGATTTTAGTCTTGAAGCCGAAGTTCAATCTCGAACGTCTTCTAAGATCGTCCTCTGAGTCACCAAGTCGAAGACCGAAATCTTTAATCCAAGTCTTCAATTCTTGAATCTAAGAAAGTAAATCTTGCATAAAACTTGAAATTCTACAGCTAAAGGAAATATAAAATTTGGAATTCTAAAGAGTGTTTAGCTAATCTAACCTAATTAATCTACTCCTAATCTGAAATGTTACCTAACCTAAATCTAATCTATAGTAATTTCCTATTAAACTCTCTAAATTGTATTAATTCTCTTACACAATGGCTGTATAAGAGCCCTATATAGAGCTAAAAATACAAGATATCCAAGCTAGAGTTGGACTAGGTATCAAGAAAACTGAGTTTGAAAAGGATTGGAACTGCCCTTACCAGCCTACCTACTGCTGACGGTAAGGTGAGGACTACTGTCCATGTTAGGTCTCTGGTTTTACTTTGCCTAGTCTTCCTCGGCACCTACGGTCGATGGTAGGTTGCCCTGCCATCTGCGGTAGGTGTTGTTGCTTTGCCAATGACTTCCATTTTCGTCGTTTTCGCTCCATTTTCATCCATTTTCAATTCCTTTTCACTGTTTCTACTTCCGAAGGCTACCTAGACAAGAATAAGAAATATTTAGCTCAAATATATACTTTTACATATTAAAAACACTGAAAATGATGAAATTGACATATAGAAAGTATAGACAAGAATGCACTAATCAAGAGTCAAGCCAAATTAGTAGTAGGGCCAGTGGGAGATTGTTAGTTATATGCCCTAGACCAATTGACTTAATATGATGGATTTTATGAGGCATGTTTTTGAGTCGCATTTTATGCTTTTGTCATCAAGTATGCGACTAGATAGTAAAATCTTTTTGCTAGTAGAATACTATTATTATAGTCCCTAGTTTTGTCATATCTTGTACTATTAAACTAATATGAAGTTGATTAATAATCAAGTTTTACTGATGATGAATATGAGCTATAAAATCTATTCATAAGTAGATATTAAGAATAATGTATTGGACATGACCCAAAAAGAAGGAGAAATAATGCATTGGTTTAACTCATAAGTATTTCTTCTTAATTTTATGCTTTATGTCCTTTGACCTTATGTTTCTAATTTTTTTTTTTTTGTGAGAACTATATTTTGACGTAGTCAAACATCACTTTTAACTGGTGATCATTATTATGACTATAGGTTGGGCATTTTTCTTGTCATGGCTCTAATATTGGAGATAGTGAAAGGGATTTGTCCCTCTCTTATTAATATTATTTGTCGGAACAGTCTGCCTATTTGATCAAGTAAATGGTTAATTAAGTTAGGATGACTCAGTCCATGCCTTTTGCCTAATTAGGATATCGTGTGACAAAATGACTAAACATCAAAACTAGTTTTAGGTTATACCGTTATATCTTTTACTTAACTTGGGTAAGCATAATGTCTTGCTAGAGGCCACTTATGTTTTTTAGATAATGTCTAGGACATTATTTTCATCCATTGCCAACATGATCTACAGGGTCACACACATAGACGATCATGTGAGCACTATGTCCATGTTCAATGAACGTAGAATATGTCCAGGTTCATTGAATATAAACAATAGGATCTCCGGAGGTGTCGAGATTCTATGTTCAATTTTTTTTTGTAAGTTAATAAGTAATTAATTTATTATCTTCTAAATAAATTAATTACTTAGTATTGGATGATTATAGGAATTAACATATGAGATTAAAATTGTCATTAAATGAAAATTAGGGTTCTCATATTAACAGTTATAAAAGGTTATGTTAACTTTTTCGGCTAGATTATTTCTCACAAAAAACCCTAACACTGCCAGACCTTCTACTTTAGTTTCACTTCAAAAATTCCGAACACTATGGAACTAGCAGTCGTTCTGAAGAGTTAAGAGAACACCTAGGGCTAGCATCCACACCTCTATGGCATCTGAAAACTCATAAGCTAGGTTTCTGTCCAATTGATTTCTCTAGTATGTACAGATCTAAATTGTCGGCTTTTCGTAGGTCATTTTATTTCTCTCTGTTTTTGCCTACGAAAATCCAAAACTTTGGCGGCACTCCTTGGAGTTGAAAAATCCTCTATTGCCTTCATCTTGTCAATATCTACTTGCAATCCCTTAGAACTAACAACATAGCCAAGAAAGGTTATCTTTTCCAAACAAAATTCACATTTACCTAAATTGGCATATAATTGTTCTCTCCTAAGCACAAAATAGACTTGCCTAGTATGATGCAAATGTTCCTCATAGGTCTTGCTATAAATCAAAATATATCAATGTACGCACCAAATTACCTAATGAAATCACGCAAGACGTGATGCATCAACCTCATAATGTGCTAGTTGCATTAATGAGTTCAAAAGGCATGACTTGCCACTCATAAAGACCAAACTTGGTCTTGAAAGCAATTTTCCCCTCGTCTTCCTCTTTCATTTAGATTTGGTGATAACCCGATTTCAAATAAATTTTAGCGAAAATCATAGAACCATGCAATTCATCAAGTAAATCCTCTAGTCTAGGAATGGGATGATGATACCTAATAGTGGTGTTATTGATGACCCCACAATCTACACACACACATTTACTACCATCTTTTTTAGGGACTTAAGGTACCGGTACCACAAATGGGCTAAGGTTCTCTAGGATATGTCCCTTAGTAAGTAACTCCTCCACTTACCTTTGAAGTTCTTTGGTCTCCTCGGGTGAACTCCTATAAGTGGAGTGATTTCGTAGAACGGCTCTGGCCAAAAAGTCGATTTGATATTCTATGCCTCTCAACAGTGGCGATCCTTTAGGAAGACATCCTCGAACTCCTTGATGACACTTACAATTTCTTGACACAAAGAAGAGACAACCTCGCTAGGAGACGAATAAGCTCCTTTGTACGCAAGGAGTAGAACCAATTCTTTAACAAAGAAGAGACGACCAGTTCTCATATCAAGTTCTCTTTTGTAAAGAAACTCATTCTAGTCTTTCATTTTCTCTCGTTTATTACCACTCTCTTCTTCTTTGCTCTCTCTTGAATTTCCTATCTTTCTTGAGACTCTCATCTCTTTTCTTTTTCCTCTATTCTTTGACCTCTTTTATGCACTTCTTTTTCTCCTCTAACTCTTTTTCTCTCATCTTTACTTGATCTTGGTGCACTTGAAAACGAGTGAGAAGTTTGAGTGAAATCTCGATCCCATCCTTCTTAAAAAAGTAAGTATTGTTGAATCCATCATGGACGGCGTTCCAATAAAATTTCCATTGCCTCCCAAATAAAAGATGTTCGGCTTGCATAGGTACCACATCGCAAAGAGCTTCATCTTTGTACCTCCCAATGGCAAAAGATGCGAACACTTGCTTTGTAACCCTCACCTCTCCACTATCATTTAATCATTGCAATCGGTAAGGCTTAGGTGTTTTCCAGTTGGTAAGTTCAATTTTTCCACCAAGTATGTACTTGTCACGTTGGTACAACTCCCACTATCTATGATCACATTGCAAGCCTTTTTGTCTATTCTCTCTTTGTTGTTTAGCGATTGGTAAGCGGGACCACCGTTTTTGTTCTGGGGGTGTATCTCTAGGATCTCTTGTTTTTTTTTTTTTTTTTTTTGGCATGTTTCCTTTTATCTTTTGATGCATGGTGCATAGCATGGCCCTTTGCCTCGTGTGATTGGCAAGTTTATATTTTGGTTTTCATGACTTGTTATTTTAAATATAGCCTGCGTATCTTTTTTATTGATGTAAAGTTGTAAAGTTTTACTAGAATAGGTTTTGTTTATTATTTCCTATTTTTATCTATGTAACAAGACAAGAAGTTCAAGAGTATGGAGGTAAGTTCATTGAGATAAAGACTTACCTAGATTGACCTTTAACTTCCATGAGGCTCACGGGAGTCAATATAGGATTGGGGCCATATTGTTTAACATTGTACTTTATTTCTTATGCATGTGATTCTTAGTTTGTTTCCTTTTATTTTATTGTCTAAACATTTTATAATAAAATAAAAGGAAAGGTTTTTAAAATATTAAAAAAAAAGAAAAAAATTTAAGTCATAAAATGCCTCCCATAATCATAAGCACTTCCCATGTCTGGATCATCGTTTTGTCTCATTTCCAAAGCAAGAGATAAGTGGTTACCTAAGTAAGGGAAGATGAAAAATAGTGATTTTCATATGCTTGCAATGTTTTCACGTAACTAGGCTATCAAAATCGTTTTGAGCCTAGGGCATCATATGGGATTTTGCCAAGACATAGAGATGTCAATCCCATTATCGTTTTTCTTAATTATGGGTGATAAGCCAAAGCTTAATTATGATTAATATAAAATGGACATTCTTCCACCCACTATTTAAGTCAAGAGTTGAAATTTTTTTAGTGGAAACCTATGCTTCGTTTAATTTTACTTTGCAAATTCTATGTCGATGATAGCAAACAATTCAAACACCTCATTGCGATATGTGCTTAAAAAAGATAAGCTTAGTGGGACTAACTTTCTTGATTGGGCGCAAAATTTAAGGATTGTCCTTAAGAAAGAAAAAAGGCTATATGTTCTTATGAACCCAATCCCTAATCAACTAGCTAATAACGCCCCCAGTTTAAAAGAGATAATATAGTAAGAACAAAGATCACTCTATCGATGTGACATGAATTATGTTGGCTACAATGAACTCTGAGTTGCAAAAGCAATTCGAGGAAGTTGAGGCATATGAGATGATGAAACAACTCAAGGAAATATTCCAATAGCAAGCACATCAAGAGAGGTATCTTACCACTAAGGCATTAAATATCTGAAAATGTCCCCGAGCACTTCAGTGATTGCTCATGTTCTTAAAATGGAGGGTTATTTTTTTATCAGCTTGAAAAACTAGGAGCACATGTTAGTTATGACATGGCCACTAATTTGATCTTGGCCTCAGTAGCATCTGAATGTGATCAGTTTTTCATGAACTTTAATATGCAAAAGATGGAAAAGCCCATAAATAAATTGAACAGGATGCTCAAGCAGGTTGCACAAAATAATAGGAAGTCTGCTCCTAATGTTCTGATGGCTTAGAAGGGGCAGTTAAAGAAGAACAAGGGAAAGGGAAAAGCTATGGCCTAGAATGGCAAGGGCAAGCAGAAGCCCAAGACCAAGGCTAAGCCACCAATGGAAGGGACTTGCTTCCACTGCAATGGACCTGGTCATTGGAAGAGGAACTGCATACTCTACTTAGATGAAAAGAAGAAGTAAAAGGACAGTGAGACTGCGATTCATGTATTTTTCGTATAGAAATTAATATTTCTACTCCGACTTCATAGGTATTAGATACCGGATGTGGAGCTCACATTTATGTAAATGTGTAGGGCCTCAAAAGGAGTAGATCTTTGGCAAAAAGAGCGGTGGACCTTCGAGAATGGAGCAAAAGTTGTCGCAGTTGCTGTAAGGACATTTCATTTACTTTTGCCTAGTGGGCTTATTATTGAACTTAAAGATTATTATTATGTTTCTGCTATGGCTAGGAACATCATTTAAGTTTCTTGTTCAGACATTGATGGTTTTGAGTTTATTACAAAGAATGGTAATTGCTCTATTTGTAAGAATGGTACTTTCTATTGTAATGCCTATTTATTTAATGGACTTTACATTCTTAACCTACACAATTCCACTAGTAAGCTCATCTAATGATTTAAATTAAACATACTTCTAGCATTGTCATTTGGGCCACATAAATGAGAAACATATACTAAAACTCCATCAAGATGGGTTTTTGTCATCATTTGACCTTGAGTCTTATGAAAAATGCAATTCTTGTCAATTAGGAAAAATTATTTATTAGAACTTGCAAATATTATATGTGGACCAATGAACACACAAGCCAGAGGAGGATTTCAGCACTTCATTACACTCACAGATTATTTCAGTAGATATGGCTACGTCTATCTTATGAAACAAAATCTGATTCCTTTAAAAAGTCTAAAGAATTTCAAAATGCAATGTAAATCAACTTGGAAAATATATTAAATTACTTCAATCAGATCAAGGTGGTGAATACCTAGGCCAAGAGTTTGACGAACATCTCAAAAATTTTGGGATAGTCTCACAATTAACTCCACCAGGAACACCACAATGGAATGGTGTATCTAAATGCAGAATTGAACCCTATTGGATATGGTTCGATCTATAATGAGTCAAACGGATTTTCCAATTTCCTTTTGAGGTTAAGCTCTAGAAACTGCTGCATTCATATTAAATAGGGTTCCATCTAAAGTTGTTCAGAAGACACCATATGAGATATAGAGTGGGAAATGACCAAAGTGATATGAATCTTGTTGTGCAAAGATAAAATCCTTCAATTAGCTTCCCAAGGATCCTTTGCTTTCAGTAGGACTTGAATTAGCTCTATCCTCAAGTGACCATAGGTATACTAAACTTATGACCTCTTAAATTCATATAGCTCACCTTTCCTCCACAATCTAATTCAACATTGGATATGCTAAATCCAACACCTAACTAGCTTGTGCAATTGAAGACATAATCTAGAGAACTGCAATGATGTAGAAATCTTAGAGAAGGAATTGATGATCAAATTTAGAACCCTTGGATCTCCCCAATCCAATAATACAAAAAAATCAATCTAAGGATTGATCAAACCCTAGATGAAGTTCATGGAGAAAAATTAAGAACCCTAACCAAACACTCTCAAATTTCATATTTCATTCATCTTCAATTTTACAAGAGGAGGCATAAGTAGGTATTTACAGAGAAAACCTACTCCTCTTCCTATGACCTAATAAGTACTAAAAATCCTAACTAACATTCTAATAAAAGTTAATTACAAGCTTAGAAAACAAGAAACTAAGAATTAACCAAAAACTAATTGATTTTAACTCAAATTAAAATATAGTCCTCAAGTGTCTTCTTGTTTGTTCGGAGACCTACCAGAGACGATAGGCAATCTTCAAACCTCTGTTTGATTAACAAAAAGCTACCGGGGATGATAGGGTGGAGCCTACCGTCACTGGTAAGCTTTGTTTTCTTCCCCTCCTTCTTTCGTCATCTACAATGGCCGGGAGCTTCTAGTTTGATTCTGTTGAGCATCTTATGAGTCTTAGAAGTCTTGAAACTCTTCCAAACCTTCTACTTAACTCCAAAATTCCTCAATTGAAGCTTTAACCATGCTTTCTTCAACTCTCTAGTTGCTCATCCGGAATTTTGTTGAATGATCCTTGGTTGATTCATATCATACCCCTCTCTTAAAAGGATTCGTCCTCGAATCGTCTTCAAGTTGATTATGAAGAGTAAAACCATTGACATTCCTCATAAAAACACCAAGGAAAGGTAAAACATAGTCATAGTGCTCAACATACTTTCCTATAGACTTATCATAAAGAATATCAAATAAGGTACATTTAAGCTCAAAACCAACATCGTTAGGATCAACAAGGGAAGCATTATTTAACATACCAAAACCATAGCAAGAAAGATCACATTTAGCACCACTCTGCATCAATGGATCCTCAAGAGAAGCACGCAAAGAAAGACATTTAGAAGTACAAGGCACGACAAAAAAGAGACTAAAAATAACTATGCTCACATACATCACCAATTATGCCCACATGAGAAATGTAAGATGCTAAAAACAACTTTAATTCCTCATAAGCAACTTCATGAAATAAAATAGAGGTGCTAAGAAAAGGGCTCATTGATGAATTTTCATGGCATTGAAATAGCTCTTTTCCAACTATCTCTCATTGGTCTTCACCCTTCATGGTGTGGTTCCTTCCAAGCTTTGATGTCCAAGTGCAAGGATGTTCAAGAGAATTCCTATAAGAAACAAGTTCAAAAGAATTCAATTCAGTTCCCTCGTGAAAGTGATCAAAACATAGACAAGAATTAGGATCAAAGAAGCTTATTGTTTTGTTTATTTTATAGTCCAAGCTCTCTTCATTCTCAAAGTTCTTTGTCAAAAAATTCTGCCCACATGAAGATCACTCACAAGAATAGAGTTAGTTTGGTTAGTAAAAACACTCATTACCTCACTCTTGTCAAGTGCAACTACTTCTTTTTCTTTTTGCTTGTTTTCTAAAATTTCATGTGTTTCAATAAAGCACTCATTCTCTTTTGTAATTTCACTTTTCTCAATCTCATACTCTCTCTTTTGAATACTCATCCTTTTCTAACTTCTCAGATAAAGTAGAAATGGAATAAAAGTAACATGGATTTTCACTCAAGCTCTCTTTTTCTTCCACTCTTTCTTTTTCTTTAAACTCATTGCACTCTTCTTTTTCAATGCTCTTCTCATTCTTGATATCATAAGAATCCCAATTAGATATCTCCTTCTCAACATGTGTTTCAAGACTCTTTTCAATTTTAGCTTGTGGAAGCTCCTTTATTATTAGAACTTCATCATCCATTGATGGCGTAAAGGATTCTTCCTTTGTAACTCCTTGAGATGGCATGGAAAGTGTGTATCCTCACATCCTTTAGATTTCATGAAGCTCTTTTCCTTTTTCTCATGTTCAAACATTCTTGTCCTTTCTTTCAACTTCTTTTGCTCTTCATAATCTTGGTGTGGCACTAAAGAATTAAGAGTGAATCTCTTGCCATTCTTGGTGAAGTTGAAAGCATTTTTGTATATAGATTTCCAATCATATAGCCATGGACTTCCAAATAACAAATGACACACTTGCATAGGTGCTACATCACATAATACATCATCGTTATAAGATCCCATAGAAATAGACACCCATACTTGCTTGGCAACTTTTATCTCCATAAATCATTTGACCAATGGCGTATGTAAGGACTAGGATGGTCAAGAAGTGGAAAATTCAACTATTTGAAAGAAAAGTACTAGCCACATTAAAACAAATAACTTCATCATCAACAAGATTAGCAAGTCTATCTTGCACTTTGCATTTTGATATAAATCGACAAAGGATTGTTCAACAATTTGCGTAGGAGCAACTAGAGAATTGAAGAAAGCATGATTGAAGCTTCAATTGAGGAAATTCGAATTTAATTGGAAGGCTTGGAAGAGTTTACGAGACTTCCAAGACACAATAAAATCATAAGAAGCTCAACGAAAGCAAACTAGAAGTTATCGGCCATCGTAGATGACGAAAGAAGCGAGGGGAAGAAAACATAGCTTACCAACGACGATAGGCTCCTACACAACTATCCTCAGTAGATCTCTATTTTAAAAGGAAACTTTGATGACTACCTACTGGCAGCAGTAGGTTCCCACCCTACCGTCCTCGGTAGGCCTCGGCATTAATAAGGAGCTTTGAAGACTACACTTTAATTTTAGTCAAAATTAGTTAGTTTTTAGTCGATTATTAGTTTCTTGATTTCCAAGCTTGTAATTAAATTTTATTAGAAGGTAAATTAGGTATTTCTAATGCTCATTAGGTTTTAGGAAGAGGAGTAGGTTTTCTCTATAGATACCTATTTATGCCTCCTTTTGTAAACAACTTTGATGATTATATGAAGTTAATGAGTTTTATCTTAGGGTTTTTAGGTTTCCTAACTTTCTCTAACTTCTATCTAGGGTTTGATCTCCCTTAGATTGATTTTACTTGGAATACTTGAATTTGAAAGATCCAAGGGTTTTATCAATTGATCACAATTCCTATTCTTTGATATTTACATCTTTGTATTTGTCCTAGAGCAAGGTCTTCTTCATAAGAGACTAATTAGGTGATGGGTAAGCAATCCCATTGTTGAATTTGCTTATGAAGGAAAGAATTTTCAGCATGGATTCAAGAGGTTCATAGATTAGCTAGGGGTTGCTTGAGGATGGAGAGTATTCAAGTCCTATTAAAGGTAAAAGGTCCTTGGGAAGTTTAATTGAAGGATTTTGATCTTTGTACAAAAAGATTCATATCATTTGGTATTAGAGAAACCTTTAAAGTAATCTCTAATATATGTTTAATTTCCATAAAACTCGTGAAAAAAAGTATAAAATGATCTATTGAAAAATACATGAAGATCATGCAAAATTTGGATAGAAAACTGATGTCAAAAATATGTTTCGAATTTGATCAGTAATTGTGATTTTTTGTGCAAAAGTTTTGGTTGATCTAAACTACTTTGAGCTGGGAATCATTTGAAATATATTTTTTCTCAATTTGGACTTCATTTGATAAATCAATTTGTTCGATCTGTCCAGAACCAGGAATTGTCGAATAGTAGGGATTAATTTGTTCATAGCTTATGTTATACTGACTCAATTTGACAAAATTTGTGCCTAAACTCATCATCATCGCGTTTTCGTTCTATATAAACAGATTTGACTCTATATGGAGTTCATTTTCTTGTTGAATTAAATTGAAAACCGAAAGGCATTTTGAGATCTCAATTCAAAAAAAGTGCGAATTATATTGATCAAATCTTGTAATATACGGATCCAATTCAATCATAATTAGTACTTAAACTCATCTGTGTTCAGTAAGAAATCTTTCAAAACAATTTTGACTCGATTTCGATATGAACTTAAGGAGTTATTGCCATTTTAGTCCTAGGGTGTCATTGTCCTTTGTGTTCTGGAAATTTTTGTGCTAGTACTCTTTCTTCTTTGTTTAGCTTAGCTTTTGTTTTGTTTCATTGTTTTTGGATTCTAATTGCTTCATTCAGTTTTTTCCTATTCTTTGTGGTGATCAAATTGATATTGTTGGCTCTAATTGCTCTTAGATTATTTTTTAAACTCTTGCATTTCAAGTGTTTGTTGAAAATTCTCTTTGAATTCCTTTAATTACCTCAACCGAGTGTTTATTGATGTCTATCTTTGTTTGATTGCCTTTGGTGGTTGTGTGGAGGAATTTTTAAAGCTTAAAGAACTCTTGTGAGTTGAGTTTTCTTTAAAAAAAAAAAAAAAAAGAAGAAGAAAGGCAAGAGGATGAGCTTATTTTTATAAAAGCCATAAATAGTGCATACAATAGTGAAATGAGTGATTGTCTAAAGAGAGTAAACATAAGGGAGTGATGGGAGGTCCTTTGTTTTGTTTCTAACCTTTTGTGTAGGTCTAAATAAGAAATAAATGGAGTATACTTGGTCTAATTCATCAAGTCAAAGGATGGAAGCTATAAGAAAACAAGAGAATTTCAAACTAAGTTTGAAAGGGATAAGCATAATCTTTATCATGGTGGTGGCAATGGAGTCAAGGCTTGTGGTGGGAACAACAATTTAAGTAGAAACTTCACTCCTAAAAGATATAATGGAGTTGGTAACTTCTGTTCTTATGCTAAATATTATGGGCATACTTCTTGTGATGATTATGGGGTTATGAAAGAGTTCATGTTAAATATGTTGAGCATAGTCCTTATGATTGTTATGACTTTGGAGCTCATAGTTATGGTAGAGGAGTTTACCATGAGAGCTTGTATGATGAAAATGTCTATGGGAGGGAAAATCAAAATGAGCATGTTGTCCATATTAAATGCAAAGTGCATGATAGACCTGTTAATCTTGTTGTTGATGATGTTTTGTTCTTTTTTATCTAAATGTAAATGTAGTATAGATCAAAAGAGGTTTTCATATAAATACTCGCAGGCATACCCGCCACAATCCACAAGGAACAAAGCAATCATAAGATACATAACATGCATGGGTATACCCAAGTCAATCAAAACACATCATAAAATCAAGTCAAACTATAGGGATACGAGGAATATACAACCTTGTATACCTATAATTTTTTATCTTGTTTACAATATGCATAAAATCAGGATCATAAAGCTCAAAATGACTTTGTTCCTACATTGTCAATGATAGTACAAAAGCTAGCAAAATAAAGCTTCCTCTATTTACACTTCCATGTAGATCCCTTGTTTTCCTTCAAAATCCATTTAAGGCTCATCTAAATAGTAGACATGTTGCTCTTGAGTCTCGACCCCTCTCTAATGTGTCTCTAAACCTCTTTTGCAAAGGGACATCCAAAGAACATGTGTGAGTGTGTCTCTTCAATCTGGTTGCAAAGCTTGCAGGTCTAATCAACTTGGAAGAAAGAAAGTCTATCAATTGTAGGATGTCGTCCCATAACAGCAAGCCAAACTATAAAAGAAAACTTTGGCGAGTTAATAGAATTCAAAAAACTCTATGCCAAATCTTCCTCTATCCCATGGGCCTAAAGAAATCATAAGAAAGTGATGTGTCTAAAGAACCTCCAAGATTCCAAGAAGATAGGCGACTAATGGAATTTGGAATGGAACCCTCAGCTTCAATAATCTTATTCCTGATAGAGATAATGCGCTTGATAACCTGCGGTCCACACCATACCACATAGACATGATGAATCCACCTACACCATAGAGTGTCCTTTTTAGCATGGACACTCCATAGTGTTTTAGTGAGCAAAGCATCATTCCAACTCCTTGTGTCCCTCAAACCAAGACCCCATGCTTTTTACTCACACACAGTCTTCCAAGCAATACGGGCATAGTTTCCACCCCATAAGAATCGGCAGCATAAAGATGTGAGTCTATCAGGAACTGCCGCAAAAATAGGTAGAATACCTAGGCAGAAGCTCTCAATACCTTGTATCACAGAACGAATAACCTCCAATTTGCCAGCATAAGAAAGATTAAGTTCTGCCCAAGCAAGTAGAGTCTAGGAGACTTTAGTAATCAAAGGGGCATACTCAGCAACTTTTGAATAAACACTGCCAAAGGTATCCCCAAATATCGAAAATGCATAGCACCAATAGAAAAACTAGTCAAATTAGCAATGAGGTCTCACCTCCTCATCCATGCCTGCAAGAAATATATTAGACTTCATAGGATTCGCCTTCAAGCCTGAAACACCACCAAAGGCCTTTAGAGCCTCACATAAAACCTGGACAGATAAATAATCTCCTCTAGCAAAAATCATCAAATCATTGGCAAAAGCAAGGTAACTACTCTTTAATTTCTCACATTTAAGTGGAAATTAAAGTTGTCATGCAAAGTAACTCGATTTAAACTCCTTGAAAGGTATTCATGCAAATAACAAAGAGGATGGCAAAAATAGGATCTTCTTGCCTCAAACCACGCTCCTCTTTGGAAAAACCAACAATATCACCATTAATTCTAGGGGAATAAGAAGGAGTAGAAACACAAAACATCACCCACTTGATGAACCTCTCCAAAAACTACAAAGCATAAAGAGTTTTCTCCAAGAAATGGTATCATAGGCCTTCCTGATATCAATCTTGATGGTACACTTAGGAGAAGTACGCTCCTAGCATACCGTCTCATGATCTCTTGTGCAAGATAGATGTTTTCCGTCATACTTCTTCCCTCCACAAAAGCTGACTACGCTCTATTAATAATTCTAGGGGATATATCTCCAAGTCACCCTGCCAAAAGCTTGGTGATGACTTTGTAAAACACATTACAACAAGAAATAGGCCTAATATCACCCACCCTTGAAGCATTCTAATTCTTCGGGATAAGAGAGATAAAGGCATGGTTGGTTTGTTTAAGAAGGTGACCAAAATAAAAAAAACTCAAAAACAGCACCATGGAAACTATCTCCCACAACATTCCAAGCTTTTTTGAAGAAACATTAAGTATAGCCATCTGGACCCGATGACTTATCCTCACCAATATTAAAAAGAATTGCTTTAATATCCTTAATAGAACCTCGGAATAAGAGACTAAGCCTGCAAAGGAGAAACTTTGGGGCCAAAATTCATCACAGTAGCATCAAAATTATCCACATCTTCTCTAGTTCCAAGCAAATTAGAATAATAAACAAGAAACTTAGAATGAATCTCATCCATCAAAGAAGTAGAACCATCATCTCTAGTTAAAGAAGATATGAATCTCCTTTTAGCAATTGTTTTAACTAAAGAATGAAAAAGTTTAGAGCACTTATTACCTTGAAGAGGAATGTTACACTTAGCCTTCTTGGTATAGAATTTCCTTTCCGCCTCACAAAGTCTTGTTGTCTTCTGTTGCAAATCCCTAACCACCTTCCTGAGAGTAGTATCCTGAGGATTATCATGCAAAGAAGAGTGTGCCACTTTTAGCTCCTCTCTTGCTAGATCCGCTTTGGTAGAAATGTGACCAAAGTGTTTCTTGTTAAGGGCCTTGAGAGGAAATTTTAGAAGCTTCACTTTCTTGCACAAAGCAAACTACTTTGTTTCCATAATAGACTCATCCCAACCCATCTCCACTAACTACAAAAAGTCTTCATGTGCACACCACATATTAAAGAATATGAAACAGGCTGCCTTTGAGACTTAGTAGCATAGTTATCAAGGTTTCTATTATAAAACGTCAGTAGAAGTGGCCAAGAATTTTGCATAAAGCACAAAATTTCGGGAAATTTTAAAAACTGACAGCTTGCTTTCTTAGAACACCATTTGGCAGTCTAATAGCAACCTCTGTCACAAAATCCTTGGCCAAGTCCATATCAACGAGAACTCTTCTTGAACATCCTAGTCCTTGCATACGCAATTGGTCAAGTGATAGTGTAGAAAACAAAGTTAACAAGCAAGTGTGGGTGTCTATTTCTATGGGATTTTATAAAGATGATGTGTTATGTGATGTAGCACCCATGCAAGTGGGGCATTTATTATTTGGAAGTCCATGGCTATATGATAGGAAAGCTAATGGGATAACAATGCTTTCAACTTCACCAAGAATGGCAAGAGATTCACTCTTAATTCTTAGTATCTCACCAAGTTTATGAAGAGCAAAAGAAGTTGAGAGAAAAGGTAAGAATGTTTGAGCATGAGAAAAAGAAAATGAGCTTAATGAAAGCTAAAGGATGTGAGGATACACAGCTTTCTGAGCCATCTCAAGGAGTTGCAAAGGTGGAACACTTGACCCCATCAATTGTTGAAAAAGCCCCAAAGGTCAAAGAGCTTCCACATGCTAAACTTGAAATTGAAGAGTCTTGAAACACATGTTGAGAAGGAGATATCTAATGAGGATTCTTGTGATAACATGAATGAGAATAGCATTGAAAAAGAAGATTGCAATGAGTTTAAAGAAGAAGAAAGATTGGAAGAAAAAGAGAGATTAGTTGAGAGATCATGTATCTTTGATTCCACCTCTATCCTTTCAAAAGAGAGTGAACATTTTGAGTGTTCAATGGAAAAAGAGTATGAGTTTGAGAAAAGTGAGAGTATAAATGAGTTCTTTATTGAAAAACAAGAAAGTATTAAAAAAGAGAAAAAAGAAAAAGAGGTAGTTGCACTTGACAAGATTAAGGTAGTGAGTGTTTTTACTTACCAAACTAACTCTATTCTTGTTAGTGATTCTTCATGTGTGCAGAAAGTTTTGTTACAAAACATGGAGAATGAAGGGAGCTTAGACTACAAAATTTACAAGACAATAAGCTTCTTTACTCCTACTTCTTACTTGTGTTTTGATCACTTTCTCAAGGAAACTAAATTGAATTCTTTTGCACTTATTTTTTATAGGATTTCTCTTGAACATCCTTGCACTTGGACATCCATGCTTGGAAGGAACCATACCATGGAGTTTGAAGAAAAAGAAGAGATGGTTGGAAAAGAGCCATCACTATGCCATTAAGATTCATCAATAAGCCCTTTCTTTAACCCTTCTCTTTTATCTCGTGATGTTTCATATGAGGATTTAAAGTTGTTCTTTTACATCTTTTATTTCTCATGTGAGCATTATTGGAGATGCTTGTGATATATTGTTGAAATCCATGATAATGTTGCCTGCCATGCTGTGAATATTTGAAGGAAAGGATTCGAGGACAAATCCGTTTAAGAGAGAGGGTATGATATGAAACGACAAAGGATTTTTCAATAATTTACGTAGGAGCAACTAGAAAATTGAAGAAAGCATGGTTAAAGCTTCAATTAAGGAGTTTTTGATTTAATTGGAAGGTTTGGAAGAGTTTATAGGACTTCCAAGACACATTAAAATCATAAGAAGCTTAACGGAAGAAAATTAGAAGCTACCGACCATCGTAGATGACGAAAAAAGCAAGGAGGGAAAGAAAACAGAGCTTACTGGGGACGATAAGCTCCCAACCTATCATCCCCGTAGCTCTCTAATTTAAAGGACAGCTTTGATGATTACCTACTGGCGGCGGTAGGTTCCACCCATCCCTGGTAGGCCTCGGGATTAATAAGGAGCTTTGAAGACTACACTTTAATTTTAGTCAAAATTAGTTAGTTTTTAGCCAATTATTGGTTTCTTGACTTCCAAGCTTGTAACTAACTTTTATTAGAAGGCTAATTAGGTATTTTTAATACTCATTAGTTTTTAGGAAGAGGAGTAGGTTATCCCTATAAACCTACTTATACCTCCTCTTGTAAACAACTTTGATGATAATATGAAATTAATGAGATTTACTCTTAAGGTTCTTAGGTTTTCTAGCTTTCTCCTAACTTCTATCTAGCGAGTGATCTCTCTTAGATTGATTTTCCTTGGAATAATTGGATTGAAAAGATCCAAGGGTTTCATCAATTGATCGCAATTCCTACTCTTTGATATCTACATCATTGTATCTGTCCTAGAGCAAGGTCTTCTTCATAAGAGACTAATTAGGTGTGGGTAAATAATCCCATTGTTGAATTGGCTTCTGAAGGAAAGAATATTCGGATTGAAGAGGTCCTTAGATTGTCCAGGGATTGCTTGAGGATGGAGAGTATTCAAGTCGTATTGAAGGCAAAGGTCCTTGGGAAGTTTAATTGAAGGATTTTGATCTTTGCTCAACAAGATTCATATCACATTTAGTATGGACAACATGATCACTTTGATTTTCCCTCCCATAGACATTTTCATCAATCAAGTTATCATGGTAATCTCCTCTACCATAACTATGATCTCCAAAGTCATAAAAATCATGAGATCCTTTATAACAACCATAAGGACTATGCTCAACATATTTTAGCATTAACTCTTTCATGACCCACATAATCATCATAAGAAGCACGACCATAAGATTTAGAATAAGAAGAGAAGTTATCAACTTCTTTATGTGTTTTAGGAGTGAAGGTTCCATAACCATTCATATGTGCTACATTGTCTATATTTCTATATGCTATTTTCATCGTTTTTTGATGTTTTTAGTGTGTAAAAACAAATATTTCAAACTAATACCCTTTATTCTTATTTTAGATGCCTTCCCGAAGAGAAAACAAGAAAGGAAATGAAAACGAACAAAACAGAGCGCAAATGATGAAAGCAGAGCTGACGATGTCAACAATGAAGACCTACCACCTAAGGTAAGCTAACCTACCGTCGATGGTAGGTCCAAGAATCACAAGTGCAGAACCTCACAGGTGACGGTAGGCCAACCTACCGTCGGCAGTAGGTCCCTAACGTTAAAAGGAATTTGTAGGCAGAACCCTACCGTTGACGGTAGGGTCGACCTACGGCCTACGGTAGGTCCCGGCTAATGGGTAGTTTAAATCCGATTCAAACTCTGTTTTCTTGTAATTTTTCATATATTTAAAAAGATACTCTATAATTAAAGTAGTGATCAGTAATTAGGAGTAGTTAATAGAAATTAGGAGTAGTTAATAGATAATTAGGGCTAGATTTAGGTTAGTTAATATTCAATCTTTTATTCAATTAGTTAATTAGTTGTTAGACTTTCTTCAATTTAATTCTTGGAGTTCAAGATTTGAAGACCTAATTCAAAGATTTCGAGCTTCAATTGGGCGACTTAAGGGACGAGCCCAGGAGACGTTCGGGACTTCAATTTCGACTTTGATTTTACCCCGAAGCTTTCTTTCCTTTACTTCATTATTGATTAATGTTTAATTTCAATTTTAATACAATGATAGTGAGTAGTTTTATTTTTTGGATGAGGGTTAAACCCTAGTTCTTGATTATGAAATTCTTGGTTTAAGTTGTTTTCCAATTGTGTTTGTTTGCAATTTAATTTGAGCGAGATTAGAATAATCACAAGGTTGTTCAGAATTGAAAAAGGAAGAACGATCTAGGGCAACCAATTAGGGGTTAGTTTGGCCAATTGACTAGAGATATGATTTTTTACTTTTAGGCCTTTAAATCACCTATTTTACTGCACTCATAATTTGTTAGGGAGAAAAAAGATTTTCCTCCAAGGGTTAGTAAATAGGGTGGCTTTCGCCTAGAGATAGGGATTGCCCGATTTATAGTGATGACCCAACTTAATTAATCAACATCATTTTTATTGAAATTTTCCAATTGAATTAATAACAAGGATTAGGGGCATTCCACCATCCAAACTTTTGTTTTAAAAAGTTTTTAAATCTTAATTTCATTACTTTCTTTCTTTAGTTGTTGAACTATTTTCGGCTTTTTAGTTCAACTATTTTCGTAAGCCAACTTTTCTTTAGACTAAACATTAGAGACGCGATTAGTACTTAAGCCTTTACCATCCTCAAGAAATTCGACACTCGGGTATACCTTGTTTACTACAGTGATATTTCGACTTGCCTATTGCTTAGTTTAGAAGGTCATTCTGCTTTATCACACATCAAGTTTTTGGTGTCGTTGCTAGGTACGGCAACTTAAGGAAAAGTCGTGTTATTTAGTGCTTTAGTCAACTTTGTTCTTTTTGTTTTTAATTGTTTCCCTTGTTTATCATTCTCGTTTTGTTGGGTATACATGGTATGCACATTGGGAATTTGGCTTTTTTATTTTTTCAACCTGTGGCTTATCTAATTATTCATTTCAGGTTTTGAAAAATAAGATATGGATGCCAATGATACCATGGAAACCCGACTGGCTGCAATGTTAGAACAAGGATAGATAACATGGCTGCTAAACCTCAACACACTAATCATTTGCAGACCATGTTCCTAGGAAACTGGAAATCAGCAGAGTTCGGGGCGAAGAAATCAAATGGGTGCTACTTGGAAAGGTTAAAGTCTAGGGAGACAACAACAACCCCCCACTTTTAGAATAGAAGTTTCAATCAATATCTACCCTACAATCCTGTTCCAGCAATACATTTAGCACCTCAATCACCTAGCTTGAAGATTTCGTTTCAAAATACGTCAATTCGACAAATGCCAGGGTGAAGAGTATGGATGCAGTCCAAAGAACCAAAACTATCTCCCTCTACAACATGGAGAGTCAAATTAGGAAATTAACAAAAATGATCACTAAAAGTCTGCCTGGTAATCTACAGGGTAACACGAGGGATAAATCAAACGAGGACGCTAAGATGGTCACTTTAAGAAGCGGGAAAGAATTAGTAAAGACATCTCGGGAATGCTCAAGCACACGAGAAGTCTATTTCCCCAAGGAAAATGAGGTTCAACAAAAGGAAGTAGAAAGGCAGAAGTTATCTCCTCCACCATACAGACCTCCTATTCCATTCCCAAGAAGAGTATTGAAGGCAAAGAAGGATGAACAATATGGTAAGTTCCTAGAAATCTTTAAACAAATACATATTAACTTGCCTTTGGTTGATGTTCTAATGTAGATGCCTAGGTACACAAAATTCTTAAAGGAAGCTATATCCAAAAAGAAGAGGTTGGAGGACATCTCTTCAGTACTGATGAACAAAGAATGCTCAGCAATTCTCAATACAAATCAAAAGCTTCCGAATAAACTAAAGGATCCAAGGAGTTTTACTATTCCTTGTACTCTAGGTGGTGTAATTATTTCTAGGGCGTTAGCTGATTTAGGTGCAAGTATAAATCTAATGCCCTATGATTTCTTTAAAAAGTTAGGGATGGGAGAACCTATGCCTACTAGGATGAGTATTCAACTTGCGGATAGATCTACTAAGTATCTTAGAGGTATTATAGAGGATGTGCTAGTGAAAAGTAGGGGACTTGGTGTTCCCGGTTGATTTTTGTTATTATGATATGAGTGGGGACATTGAAGTTCCGCTCATTTTGGATCGTCCTTTTCTCACCACTGCTAAGGCTCTAATAGATGTGGGGGAATGAAAAATTGACCCTTAGGTTAGGGGAAGAGGAAGTTATATTAAGACTTCTTGATAACATATGTAGATCTTGGGATCAGGATTATACTTTCTTTATGATATACTTTATTGATCCTTACATTTCTACTCACGTGCAGGAATTTATCCAAGAAGACTCCCTAATGATTGCTCTATAATAGGATTCTCAAGACAAGATGGATTCTGAGGAAGTTTGGGTTTTAACAGAAAAATTAGATGAAGCAGAAGTGGAGACGACTACTACTATACAAGAAGATCTAAAGGTACCCCAAAGCCTTCTCTTAAAAGCCTCGTTTGAAGATTCGTTGGAACTAGATCTGAAACCGTTACTGGATCACTTAGTATGATTTCCTTTTGGAAAATTCAACACTCCCAATTATCATCTCATCCAAGTTGACCCAGCCTAAAAAACGAGCCTTGTTATAGACGCAAAAATAAAAGAAAGCTATCTCTTGGAAGATAGTAGAGATCCAAGGTATAAGTCCGTCCTTTTGCACCTATAAGATTCGATTGGAAAAGGACCCTAAGCCAGTAATCCAACCTCAAAGACGATTGAATCTAAACATGCAAGAAGTGGTAAAGAAGGAGGTTAGCAAACTCCTAGATGCTGAAATTATATATCCTATCTCAGATAGAACCTAGTTAAGTCCGATACAAGTGGTACCAAAAAAGGGTGGAGTGACGGTGATGGCAAATAAGAAGAATGAGCTAATAACCACCGGATGGAGGGTATGCATAGATTACAAAAAAATTGAACCAAGGCACCCGAAAGGATCACTTCCCCTTTCCATTCATCGATAAAATGTTGGAACAGTTTGCAGGCCACCCCTTCTATTGCTTCCTAGATGGATTCTCGGGCTACTTCATGATTCTCATGTGTTGGATTCTGTAGACAAAAACACATAAAAAGAACCTATGAAAAACCGCCAACAGGATCCGCACATACCAGAAAACCATTTGGAAAGAAAAGCTACCTCAATGTTTTTTATACCGCAAGGTGTGGAGGACCTCTACTGGTATCCATGCGACAACCCCTCTGCAAGTGATCGGGATGCTAGCCCCTCATCATTCTAAAACTATTTAGAACAAACCCTAACTATCTGATAATACTTTGGAATTTTGGAAAGAGAGCGAAGACACGATTCAGGCCATTCTAAGGTTTAAAGTTTTTAATTAGAAGAAGTCAGTAGCGGAAAAAGTTTAACATAACCTTTTATAGGTGTCAACATCAGAACCCTAATTGTCATCTAATGACAATTTTAATATCGTCCATCTATTCCTATAATCATCCAACGGTGCCCCGGAGGGCCAATAGAAAACAATATTTACATGCACATACGGTACATTCGTATATAGACGTATGCTTTTCGGTTTGTGTAATGCTCCTGCTACTTTTCAACCTTGCATGATTGCTATTTTTGAGGGTTTGGTAGGGGATATCATGGAGGTCTATATGGATGATTTTTCTATTTTTGGAAATTCTTTTGATGCCTGCTGTCTAATCTAGAATAAGTTTTAAAAATATGTGAGGAAACTCACCTTGTTTTAAATTGGGAAAAATGCCATTTTATGGTTCAAGAAGGGATAGTTTTAGATCATAACATTTCTGAAAATGGCATTGAGGTAGATAGAGCTAAAATAGAGACAATTAAAAGGATGCCTCCGCCTTCCTCTATGAAAGCGATTAGGAGTTTCTTCTGGCATACGGGGTTTTATAGGAGATTTAAAAAGGATTTTTCAAAAATTACAAAACCTCTTACTGCATTGTGTGAGAAAGATATGCTTTCTAATTTTGATTATAACTGCTAGTTGCTTTTAATTTGCTTAAAGAAAAGCTCTCGAAGTGTCCAATTTCTCCAGATTAGTCACTTCCCTTTGAATTGATGTGTGATACCAGTGGCTAAACTATAGGTGCTATTTTAGGACAAAGGAAGGGTAGTTTTTCAAACCGATATACTATGCAAGCAAGACCCTAACGAACGCTCAAGCAAATTACACAATATAGAAGGATTTGTTTGCAATAGTATTCGTGTTTGACAAATTCTGCCCTTATTTAATACTTTCTAAAGTCATAGTTTATATTGAGCCGCTTTGAAGTACCTCTTATCTAAAAATGATGCTAAACCTAGACTAGTTAGATGGGTACTTCTTTTGCAGGAATTTGATTTGGAGAATAAGGATAAGAAGGGAGCTAAAAATCTGGCAGCTGATCATCTCTCTAGATTAGAAAATCCCGATTTAGAACCGCTGGACAAAGAACAGAATGACGACACATACCTAGATGAACAACTCCTTTTCTGTAAAACTGGTATTGATGATTCACCTTGGTATGCTGATATAGCTAACTATTTGGTTTCAAATGTTATACCTACAGGCAATACCCAGAAGAGGAAGAAGTTATTTACAGACTTGAAGTATTATTTTTGGGAGGACCTATACCTTTTATGTTAATGTGCCGACCAAATAATCCGACGATACGTGGGCCATCCTGAAACAGAAGAATCCTAAAGCATTGTCATGAGGGTTCAGCCGGTGAACATTATCAAGTTAATGGGACCGCTGAAAAAGTACTCAAAACAGGTTTCTACTGGCCAACCCTATTTAAGGATGCAAAAAGATATGTTATGAAATGTGATAGTTGCCAACGCACAAGTAACATCTCAAAACGCAATGCTATGCCTATGTCTACTTTTCAAGTTTGCGAAGTGTTTGACTGTTGGGGTATTGATTTTATGGGTCCTTTCCCAAATTCTTTTAGTAATCAATACATCTTGGTCATTTTCGAGTATGTGTCTAGATGGGTTGAGGCTCAACCCTTATCCATGAACGATGCTAGAGTTGTGGTTAAGTTCTTAAAGAAGTTGTTTTCTCGTTTTGGTATTCCTAGAGATATTATAAGTGATAGAGGTACTCATTTCTGTAGCCAATAACTCGACAAAGTGCTTAAGAGATCGGGAGTGACCCATAAGCTAGCGACTCCCTATCATCCTCAGATTAGCGGTCAAGTAGAAGTCGTGAATAGGGAATCAAATGCATCTTCGAGAAAACCGTTGATAGTACTCGAAAAGATTGGAGTATTAAGTTAGATGATGCTCTTTGGGCCTATAGAACTGCTTATAAGATGCCAATCGGGTGTGCTCCCTTCCGTCTTTTATATGGGAAATTGTGTCATTTGCCCTTTTGAAATTGAGCATAAAGCTCATTGGGCAATTCAACTAGTTAATTTTAACTATGTTCGTGCAGGTAAAGAAAGACTACTCATGCTGAATGAGCTAGATGAATGGTGATTGCAAGCATATGATAACTGATAGAGTCGATTTTTAATACAAATAAACACCTTAAGTTTTAATTATTAGCCTTTGAAAATATTTTATTTATTTATTAGTCATAATTATTATATTTAATTTACTTTATTTATCTTTGTGTAGATTTCTAAAAAAAAAAGAAAGAATGGAAAAATAAAGATTCCATATTAAATTTGGTAAAGGGAAGCTGCAGTATTTGAATCCTTTAAGGATTAGGATTAGAACTTTAGTAGAATCCTTTAACGATTAGGATTTTGCTTTTCTTTTGTCTATATATAGAAGAGCCACACAAGAAGAGGAAGGAAGGAAACTACAGCAGCAAATTGAAGCAGCAGTAGAATAATTTCTGCAGTAGAAATTCCAAGAGATTCCAGAAGAAGCAGAAATCCAGCAGCTGAAGTAATTTCCAGCAGAATTTTCCAGCAACAGCAGAAAAATTCCAGCAAGCTTCTAATTAAAAGAAAGCCATGATTTTCTCAAATAAATTGGTTTCATTCAATTAATTCTTTGTGATTGTTCTTGTAGAATAATTGTTTGGATTAATTGATATTTTTATCCATACTTGATTCTTGTAGTCTTGAGTATGAGAGATATGTAATTTTTGCAAGTATATTATGGGTTTTAGAATTGAATAGTTCATGCTAATTTTAGATGATTTATGTCATAGGAATGAATAAGTCATGCTAATGGTTAGATGGATTATGTCATGCATTTAAGCACAATATATTTCTCTAGTGAATCGAAGCTTGTAGCCTAGATCACCACATGAATGTTTAATCTTTTCTCCTAAATAAAATTAAATCATTGTTATATAGGTTAGTGGTGGATTCAAGGTTCTAAATCATCTCTTTGGTTAAGCTCTCGTTATTTTAGTTATATTATTTATTAGGTTTATTTAATTTAGTAATAATTTTTAGATAATAAACTTTGATTCTTTTTATAGAATTAATTTAGGAAGATAATAATTTACGTAGTCAAGCCTTTCTCTGTGGTTTTGCGATACCCTAATACTTTCATATTACTTTGATCTTGTGCACTTGCAAGTATTGGGTTAAAACTTTGTTATAAAAATCCCGACCAAGTTTTTGGCGCCGTTACCGGGGAAAGGTTGAATTAATTGCTTGTGTTATTGTCTCCTAAATTTGTTAATATATTTTTTTTATTTCAGTCACTTTGATTTTTTTTTAATTCTAAAAAAAAAGATTTTTTTTTTATTGTTTTCTTAGTTGTCTTCATTTTTTATTTATTATTATTTTTTTTATATTCTTCCATTTAGTAATTTATTCTTTATTATTATTTGTAGTAAATTTTTTTTTCTTCTTCCTTGAATTTGTTTATTAATGCATGGTCGTCGTTCGCTCTCTGTTGATTTAAAAGAATTTGATCCTGAGATAGAACGTACACTAAGGCACTTAGAGCACATGGAAAAATTACTAACACTTGTGAGGTTAAAATGGCTGAAAATCCACGAGCATTAAGGGAGTATTTTACTCCTAACACTTATAATTCACCAATAGGTAATAGACTACCTGAAATTGAGGCTAATCACTTTGAAATCAAAGCTTCTACTATTCAAATGTTACCATCTTTTTATGGGCTTGATTCTGGAAATCCTTATAAGCATATTGATGAGTTTTTAGAAATTTGCTCTACTTTTAAACTGCCTAATGTAAGTGATGATGCTATTAGATTACGCCTTTTTCCTTTTTCTTTGAAGGATAAGGCTAAACATTGGTTGCACACACGTGAGAGAATAGGTACTTGGGCTGAGATGTGTAGGGAATTTCTAAAA
Organism: Catharanthus roseus; assembly: GCA_028651295.1. Lineage (NCBI taxonomy): Eukaryota > Viridiplantae > Streptophyta > Magnoliopsida > Gentianales > Apocynaceae > Catharanthus > Catharanthus roseus. The sequence goes on from JAPQWS010000102.1 coordinate 1,605,103, forward strand.
AAATATTTTCCTATGGGTAAACTTACAAGGTTAAGGAGAGAAATTACTACTTTTTCCCAACAAAATAATGAACAATTTCATGAGAGTTAGGAGAGATTTAAAGAACTTCTTCTTAGTTGCCCTCACCATGAAGTCCCTAAATGACAGCAAATACAAAGCTTTTATTCAGGATTAGATGAGAGAAATCGCCAAATGGTTGATTCCTCTTGTGGTGGTACCTTTCTTCATAAAACTGCAGATGAGGCATGGGATTTATTTAAAAATTTGAGTGATAATTCACAACAACACAACACCTCCTCAAGTGCAGGCACATCTAGGCAAATAGGAAATAGAGGAATGTATGAAGTTACTCAAAATGTTGATCTTTCTTCGAAAGTTGATGCTTTATCTAAAAAATTTGATCAATTATTAGCTTTGAATACATTGCCTACTAATTCTCCTAATGTGCAAAGTGATTGTGCAATTTTCTAGATTCCTTCTCATGTTATCCATGATTGTCCTAGTGCTTCACTATTTCCAGAATTTGTGCAGGAACAAGTCAATGCAGCCCAAGGATTTCACAGACAGAATCACCCATATTCAAACACGTACAATCCAGGCTGGAGAAATCATCCTAATTTCTCCTGGAGGCAACAAGGAGGGGAAGGTCAATTAGGCCAACAACAATATCAACAAAACAGACAATCTGGTATGACTACTCCCCCAGGTTTTCAATCTCAAAGGTATGTACCTCCTCATCCTCCTCAAATTGGAAACTCTATTTTTGAAGAAAAAGTACTATCTGCTTTGAAAAGTTTGGAAGTGAAGACACAAATTCTAGACTCACACACTCAATCTATTGCTAAGTTAGAAACTCAAATAGGGCAGCTAGCTAATACAATAAGTAGAAGAGATGAGGGTAAGCTTCCTAGTCATCCAATAGAAAACCCTAGAGCTAATTATCATGAGCAAGCTAAAGCTGTCATTACTCTTAGGAATGGGAAGTTGGTAGATAATAAAGTAAGAGAACCTATTAAAGATAGTGCTTTAAATGAAAACGAGATTGAGGGGATTGATATAGAGACTAAAATTGAAAAGAAGGTAGAAAAGGAACTAATTTCTTCCTCTAATTCTAAAACTCTGGAATCCTTTCCCATGACTTCATACAAGCCAAAGGTTCCCTTCCCTCAAGCTTTATTACCAACTCCACATCTTAGAAAGGACAATAAAATGGAAGACATATTAGAAACTTTCAAAGAAGTTAAAATCAACCTTCCACTTGTAGATGCCATTAAGCAAGTCCCGGCCTATGCAAAATTTCTTAAAGACATGTGCACTTTCAAAAGAAAATCTAAAAGTAATGTTTCTAAGAAAATCTTCTTAACTGAACAGGTGATCTCCATTTTGCAACATAACACTCCACCTAAATATAAAGACCCTAGCGTTCCTACTATTTCTTGTCTTATTGGTGATCATAAAATAGATAGGGCACTCTTAGATTTAGGTTCTAGTGTTAACTTGATTCCTTACACCGTTTATGAAGAATTGGGATTAGGAGAATTGTAACCAACCGATATGACTTTGCAATTAGATGATAGGTCTATCAAGGTACCTAGGGGGAGGATAGATGATGTTCTTGTTCAAATTGATAAAGGCGTCTTCCCTGTAGACTTTTTAGTCCTAGATATGGAACCTGGTAGATCTTCCAAAAATCATATTCTTGTTATTCTAGGTCGTCCTTTCTTAGCTACTGCAAATGCTACTATTAATTGTAGAACTGGGATAATGGATGTCTCTGTGATGAATATGAGGATTAGATTAAATATTTTTAAAACTTCTTCACAGCCATTTATGGAAGATGATTATGATTGTTATTTTGTCGATATGATTGATGAATTAACTGAAGAAACTCTACCTTTAATGTGTTCTAAAAGATCTGCTTCTATTGAGAATGAGAATACTATGTTCATGGATGATATAAATTCTAATTTTACTTTTATTACACCACTAGAAAATTCTTCGTGGGTTGGAAATCATGAGCCTTTGCCTGTGCATGCAAAATCCCATACTGTACCTTCTCTTGTGTGCCCACCCCAGCTTGAATTGAAAACCCTTCCTTCTAAACTTAAATATGTTTTCTTAGGTGAAAATAAAACTTTGCCTGTGATAATTTCATCTGAGTTAAAATCTGACCAAGAAAGAGATTTGATTAAAGTTCTTTCCAATCATAAGAGGGCTATAGGGTGGTCCATAGCTGATTTAAAGGGAATAGACCCATCTATATGCATGCATAGAATACATCTAACAGAGAATGTGCAACCTTTTAGGGAATTACAAAGAAGGCTAAACCCTAACATGAAAGAAATAGTAAAAAAGGAGGAAGTTAAACTCTTAGATTCTGGTATCTATTATCCTATCTCTGATAGTCCATGGGTTAGTCCTATACAGGTTGTACCAAAGAAGGCAGGAGTTTCTGTAATTGAGAATAAGGAAGGAGAGTTAGTTCTTACTAGAGAGGTTACTGGGTGGAGAATGTGTGTGGACTATAGAAAACTAAATGCTGCAACTAGAAAAGACCATTTCCCCTACCCTTTATTGATCAAATTCTTGAAAAATTAGCTGGTCAAAGTTTTTATTGCTTTTTAGATGGTTACTCAGGATACTACCAAATTCCAGTGTACCCCGAAGACCAAGAGAAAACTACTTTTACATGCCCTTTTGGTACTTTTGCTTTTCGTGGAATGCCTTTTGGATTATGTAATGGACCTGCTACTTTTCAAAGATATATGCTTGCTATCTTTTCTAATATGGTTGATAAGTTTCTTGAGGTTTTCATGGATGATTTTTCTGTTTTTGGACCTACCTTTGAAGATTGCCTTAATAACTTGTCTGCTGTTTTGGAAAGATGTGAAGAAGCCAATTTAGTTTTAAGTTGGGAAAAGAGTTATTTCATGGTTACAGATGGAATAGTTTTGGGACATAAAGTGTCTAAAGAAGGAATTGAAGTAGATAAAGCTAAAATTGATTCAATTGCTAATCTTCCTCCACCTAAATCTGTCAAGCAAATTAGATCATTTTTAGGGCACGCAGGATTCTATAGAAGATTTATAAAAGACTTTAGCATGATTGCTAGACCTTTAACTAATCTCTTGAGCAAAGATGTTGTATTCAATTTTGATGAATCTTGCATGAAAGCTTTTGAAAGACTTCATTCTCTTCTTATATCTTCACCTATAGTTAAGGCTCCTAATTTTTCTTTGCCCTTTGAAATCATGTGTGACGCTTCTGATTTTGCTGAGGGAGCTATTTTGGGGCAAAAGATTGAAAAGAAACCTCATGTCATTTACTATGCTAGTAGAACTCTTACTGATGCTCAAAGAAATTATACCACAACTGAAAAAGAGTTATTAGCTGTAGTTTTTGCACATGAGAAATTTCGTTCTTATCTCTTACATTCGAAAGTAACTATTTATTCTGATCATTCTGCTTTAAAATACTATTGTCTAAAAAAGAGACTAAACCAAGATTGATCAGATGGATATTACTTTTGCAAGAATTTGATATTGAAATCAGAGATAAGAAAGGTTCTGAAAATTTAGTAGCTGATCATTTATCTAGACTGGGGGATAATAATCATGATGAATCCGTTGCTTTGAAATATACTTTTCCTGATGAGCAATTATTTTCTTTATCACGTTCTCTTGTCCCTTGGTTTGCACCTATTGTTAACTATCTCTCTGCAGGTGAAATCCCAACACATTGGAATAAACAAGATAGAGATAAATTCTTTTCAATGGTTAAATATTATTATTGAGATGATCCCTACCTGTTTAAGCATTGTCCTGATCAAGTAATTCGTAGATGCATACCTGAATGTGAGTTTCATAGTATTTTAACTTTTTGTCATTCATATGCATGTGGTAGACACTTTGGAGGTCGTAAAACTGCTGCTAAAGTTCTTCAAAGTGGTTTTTATTGGCCTAGTTTATTCAAAGATGCTCATAATTTCTATTTGGCATGTGAAAGGTGTCAACGTACTGGTTCTATTTCTAAATGTAATATGATGCCTTTACAACCTATTTTAATTGTTGAGATTTTTTATGTTTGGGGAATTGATTTTATGGGTCCTTTTCCATCTTCTTTTGGTTATCATTACATTTTGGTAGCAGTGGATTATGTGTCTAAATGGGTGGAAGCTATAGCTACAAGAACAAATTATCATAAGATAGTTGTTCAATTTGTTAAAGATCATATTTTCTGTAGATTTGGTACCCCTAGAGCTATTATTAGTATGGAGGAAGTCATTTTTGTAACCGTTCTCTTGAAGCACTTCTTAGGAAGTATTCTATAACTCATAAAGTGGCTACCCCTTATCACCCCCAAACAAGTGGTCAAGTAGAAGTGTCTAATAGAGAGATTAAATCTATTCTTGAGAAAACTGTTAGACCTTATAGGAAGGATTGGTCTCAAAGATTGAATGATGCACTTTGGGCTTATCGCACAGCTTATAAGACTCCTATAGGAATGTCTCCTTTTAGACTCCTTTTTGGGAAAGCTTGTCACTTGCCAGTAGAATTAGAACACAGAGCTTATTGGGCTATTAAAGCTCTTAATTTTGATTTAAAGCAAGCTGGTTCTAATAGAAAGTTTCAATTAAATGAACTTGATGAATTACGAAATGAGGCAGATGAGAATGCTAGGATTTATAAAGCTAAAACTAAAGCCTTTCATGATAAGATGATTTCTCGAAAATCATTTGAACCCAACCAAAAAGTTTGGCTTTTTAATTCTAAATTACGTCTTTTTCCTGGTAAGTTGAGATCTCGTTGGGATGGACCTTTTATTGTCAAACAAGTTTTTCCCTCAGGTGCTGTTCAGATTGAAGATCTTAAAAACAACCGAATCTTGATTGTTAATAGACAACGGTTAAAGCCTGCTAGTACCAATGACATTGGAGAAGGTAAAATTGAATCTACTATATTGGTAGATCCTACATATCAGGACTAGTTGGTGATAGAGTCTGGCTGAAGACTTTAAAATTAGCGCTTTTGGGAGGCAACCCAAATTTTATTTTATTCATTTACTTTATTTTTTTTTTATTTTACTTTTTTTTTCACTTGATTGGTAGAAAGGTATGAAGTGTTTTTTTTGTAGGGTAATCAAACAACTTACCATTACCATGGAGATTACAGAGATTGTTTACTGCTCTTGCAGACATGCATTAATATTCCCTTTTCTACCAGGTTGTATTGTTCTTTTCTTTGTCTCTTCTCCTACTCTTGGTACTCTTTTGTCACATTGTGGACAATTTTGGGTCTAGGTTTGGGGGAGAAGATGCTTTTATTCTGATATCTACAATATTTTTTTAGCATTTTCGTTTTTTCTCGTATTTCTTGTTCAATTTTTTTTCTAAATTTTTTTATTTTATTTATTTTTCTACATTATTTTGAAAAAAAAAACCAAAAATATGATTTCAATTAAAAGATGATTCTATTTGAGTTCCTTTAAAATGTCTTGAATGAGTTGAGAAAATTACTTATTTTCTTGTTTTTAATTAGGGTGACGGACTTATGTTCTATATTTGTTATAACTTTTGCATGACTTACACTTGAACACATGGGTCATTGTTAGTATTTAATAAATCCTTTACATTATTTTTGAGCTACATAAAGTTGATGAATCTCTTCCGTACATTCTAGAACTTACTTGAGTACCTCTTGAGGCAAAATAGAAAGGTTTTCCTTATTTGACTCAGAGACGATGGTCATAGGCCTTCTTTGAATCGTTTGTGCCTTTCAAGCTTACCAAATTTCATAAATTTTTACCTTCGTACCCTTTTGAGCCTAAATGTTATATCTTTCTTTAAACCACTTAAATATTAACCCTTAATCTTGTAGAGAGTTTAATGCAAACTTCTAACTAGTGCTTCAATGATGGGTTGTTGTTTGTGTGTTTTGGAAAAAGAAGTTATTTTGACAAAAGGGAGAAGAAAATATATATATATATGACTTGTTGTGCTGAAAAAAAAAAAAACAAATGTATTGAGCTATAAAGAGATAAGAAAGAAAAGTTGATACATGATTGTTACAAGTCATAAGGTGCAAAGAAAGAAAAAAAATTCAAGAGGCCCGAATTTATAAATGTAAGAAAAAGAATGGCCTTAAATGATAAAATTTTGAGCAAAAGAAGATGGTAGTTGGTGAATGTATTACTGAAAAAGAGCAAAAACAAAGTTAGAAAGTTTGTCGAAATTTTAAAGTATCCATCTTCTTTGTAAGCTCTCTTTTCTTTGATTTTGAATTCCTTACCTTCGATTGATAACCAATGCCTTAACCTTACATTACAAGCTTTAAAGTCCTACCTGATCGGAGTTGAGTTGAGAATCCTTGATTAGTGGAGAGAAGGTATAAAGAGTGAGCCTATGGAATGAACTCTTGCTGAGATTTGTTCTCTATATGTAATTTGGAAATTTTATTTAGTATTTATTTCATACTCTCTGATGACCACGATCACACATTACACAAGTTTTGCATTAGTTATGGGAGATAATTGAATATTTGTTTGTTTACTTAAGTTTAAAAATGAGAGGAAGAGTATTTGTCTTGATAAGTTTGAGATATTGATGGACGATACTTAATTTGGGCTATTCTCTATCTTTTCTAAAGTTTGTTGTTTATTTTGACTTTGTGGGTACGTCGTTTGCAAACCCTCACGAGACCATACTCGTCCACTAGGGGTAACTTAGGGGTTTAAAGGGCTTGTTGCACATGCTAAGTGCAATCGTGAGTCCTACGAAAGTGGCTAGTTAGTTTTTTCTTTTTATTCTTTATTTTTGCTTGAGGACTAGCAAAACTTAGGTGTGGGGGAGTTGATAGAGTCGATTTTTAATACAAATAAACACCTTAAGTTTTAATTATTAGCCTTTGAAAATATTTTATTTATTTATTAGTCATAATTATTATATTTAATTTATTTTATTTATCTTTGTGCAGATTTCTAAAAAAAAAAAAGAAAGAATGGAAAAATAAAGATTCCATATTAAATTTGGTAAAGGGAAGCTGCAGTATTTGAATCCTTTAAGGATTAGGATTAGAACTTTAGTGGAATCCTTTAACGATTAGGATTTTGCTTCTCTTTTGTCTATATATAGAAGAGCCACACAAGAAGAGGAAGGAAGGAAACAACAGCAGCAAATTGAAGCACCAGTAGAATAATTTCTGCAGCAAAAATTCCAAGAGATTCCAGAAGAAGCAGAAATCCAGCAGCTGAAGTAATTTCCAGCAGAATTTTCCAGCAACAGCAGAAAAATTCCAGCAAGCTTCTAACTAAAAGAAAGCCATGATTTTCTCAAATAAATTGTTTATTTCTTTCCCTTTAGCCATGAACTAAATTTATTTTTAGAATCTTGATGAAACCCTAGCCATGTGACTTTGGTTTATTTTATTTTTGGGAGATTTATTCTATTATTTATGTGATTGCATATCTTGGGATATTTATTGGTTTGATTCAATTAATTCTTTGTGATTGTTCTTGTAGAATGGGTTAATTGATATTTTTGTCCATGCTTGATTCTTGTAGTCTTGAGTATGAGAGATATGTAATTTTTGCAAGTATATTGTGGGTTTTAGAATTGAATAGTTCATGCTAATTTTAGATAATTTATGTCATAGGAATGAATAAGTCATGCTAATGGTTAGATGGATTATGTCATGCATTTAAGCACAATATATTTCTCTAGTGAATCGAAGCTTGTAGCCTAGATCACCACATGAATGTTTAATCTTTTCTTCTAAATAAAATTAAATCATTGTTATATAGGTTAGTAGTTGATTCAAGGTTCTAAATCATCTCTTTGGTTAAGCTCTCGTTATTTTAGTTATTTTATTTATTCGGTTTATTTAATTTAGTAATAATTTTCAGATAATAAACTTTGATTCTTTTTATAGAATTAATTTAGGAAGATAATAATTTAAGTAGTCAAGCCTTTCTCTGTGGTTTTGTGATACCCTAATACTTTCATATTACTTTGATCTTGTGCACTTGCAAGTATTGGGTTAAAACTTTGTTATAAAAATCCCGACCAAGAACTCGACCTTATACAAGGAAAAAATGAATCGATGGCATGATAGACACGTGGTCCCAAAAGAATCATGTGCTTCTCTTGAACTCCCGTCTTCACCTTTTTCCTGGAAAGTTTAAATCCAGATGGTCTGGGCCCTTCATCGTAAGCAAAGTTTTTCCATATGGCACCAAGAGGTAACACACCTTACACAAGGAACATTCAAGGTAAATGGCCATCGCCTTAAACCATATTTCGGTGAGGATATGGGAATCCTTCAAAAGCAATCCCTCGTTCTTCCACACGAGTAAAAATGGTCGTGATACCATGTTATAATTTGTATTTGTATCATTGTTTTCCATGTTTTTTCCTTTATTTTAAGTAAAATTTTCTAACCGTTTGTTATGGTGTTGTGATAGCCCCTTGGGAGGATTAATTGTGTGCCCATGCTACACCTTATGCTTTTTGAGTATCCTTAGATCAATCGGGAGTAAAAAAATAGCTAAAATTACACCTCATGAAACACTTTCTAGCAAAACTAGTAAAACCCTACAACAGACGGTAGGGTTATAATTGAGAAGAATCCACCAGGTAGAAGCCTACTGCGGACGGTAGGCTTGACCTACCACCGACGGTAGGTTCAATGATGATTTTTACCGTGGAAGGATAGAAGCCTACCCCGGACGGAAGGCTAAACCCACCTCCAGTGGTAGGCTCCCCCAGCAGTTGCGTTTCGCAATTCTTTTCCAAAGGTCGGCATGGGTTGTTTGCTCAAGAAAACACATGATAATCTCCCTAAACACTTCTTAAACTCTCTTCTTCTATCTTTTTATTTCTTTATTTGTGCTTACGTAGTTTTGCCTTTATTTGTTTTTTTCTTTTCTTGCTTTATTTTCGTGTGGGAGAGCTTCTCGATACGCTTTAGTGCTTTTTCATCTGCAGGATTGCTTCTAATGTATGTGTTTTATTCATGTATCCTGTTCATCTAACCCCCACATTTTGGACAATATAATATTAATGTCTTATTTTTCGTTATCGTTCTTTCTCTTTGTATTTTAACTTTTAGTCTATTATTTGAAAATTCTCGAAAAAATCAAAAAATTTGAAACCTTCTAAAAACTTTGATTTCCTTTTCTTTTCATTATTCTTGGAAAATCCAAAAATATTATCATTTTGCCACTTTTAGTAGAATTCATAACTGCAAAATTCTTTAGGATTTTCGAAAAAGGCGAGTGACTTAATCACTTTGAAACCATATTTACTAATTTTCTTACATGAACAACGGTTTTCATGCACTTGTAAATATTGTTTAAGTAATAGAAGCCTAGGAATCATAGGGAATTAGCATAACGCTAATCAATTTTTGGGTCTTCGTCTGCAATTTTATACTTTTCTGTCCTTAAAAGCAAAGAATTCTAGTTTAGGATGATCCCGGAAATGGTCTAAGGCCTTCTTTGTACCATTTGTGCCTTTCTTGCCATATTCTATATGAAATTAATCCCTTGTTCCCTTTTTGTGCCTTCATTCTAAGGGTTTCAATCCCTTCTTTTCTTTGTTCTTTTAAACTTACTACATAAAACCTCAATTCATGGAGCTAATTGTTATAATATCTTTTTAGCCATTTTGAGTGAGGAAAACAAAAAAGTGTGGGGGTGAAGGAGTGAAGAAAGAAAGAAAACTCTGTTATGAAAAAGAAGGGGTATTTTGGGTATTTCAGATATTCGGTGCTTATGGCTGTTGAAGAGAGAAAAAAATAAATTGATTCTTGAAAAGGAAAAAAATAGAAAAAAAAGTACAAAAAAATGAGAAATAGCATAAAACAAAAATATGAGGGTTTACTTTATTAGTAAATTCTTGAAAAATCTCTCTCTCTCTCTCTCTCTCTCTCTCTCTCTCTCTCTCTCTCTCTCTCTCTCTCTCTCATACTTGGTAATTCCTGTAAATCTAAAGACGTATGTTGTTACATGGGGTGTGCACCACAAGAAAAGAATGAAGTAGGATGTTCAAGGGTGAGTGAGAAGAGTGAAAAAGACTGCTAGAAAGTATTCTTTAATTTTGTTATTTCTTCTCTTTTCGGTTGCATTAGCTCTATCTCGTTTGTCTTTTCTCTCTGTGTACCTTCTTTTGTTACTCTATACATGTCCCAAGCCTACCATTACAGTCAAAAAGTCCTACCTAATCCAAAAATGGCCTCAAATAGACTTTAGAGTGGATAAGTGATAGAGAAGCATGAGCTTATGTGCATTGTCTTTTAAAATATTTCATTATGCTAATCACTTGATGTTCCTCTTTTTCTGTGAAAAACAGCATGAGCAATTCACACACACACAATTTTTTTATCTATGACGACATTTAGTGAATGTGGCAAACTTAGTGATTTTTGTCATTGGTCTATTTTGATTTATCTTTGGAGTTGGGTAGGGTAGTATTCTATTGAAGTAGTTTTATCTTTTGTCTTTCTTAGTTTTATTCGTTTTTGTTTTGCTTTTACTTTGTTTTAGTTTTGTGATTATTTCTACTACCATTGCTTGTGGCTGTTTTGTGATCTTAATGTTTTAATTCGGCTTCTCTAGTTTTCATGTATCGTCTTTCTAAAATAAAATTTTTTAACTCCTCCATTTTATCTGTTTAGTTTGTGTTGCTTGAGGGCAAGCAACAACAATTGTGGGGGTATTTGATATGTGCATAACTGTCTATATTTCTATATGTTATCTTGATCATTTTTCAAGTGTAAAAATACATATTTTAAACTAATACCCTTTATTCTTATCTTAGGTGCCTTCCGGAAGAGAAACCGATGAAAGGAAACGAAACGGAGTAAAACTGACGAAAATAGAGCCGACGGTGTTAACGATGAAGACCTACCGCCTGAGGTAGGCTAACCTACTATCGGTGGTAGGTCCTTGAATCACAAGTGCATACAAGGCAAAACCTTACTAGCGACGGTAGGCCAACCTACTGTTAGCGGTAGGTCTCCGACGTCAAAAGGAATTTGTAGGCAGAACCCTACCGTGGACAGCAGGGCTCAACCTACCATCGAACGGTAGGTCCCGGCTGATGGGCAGTTTTTATCCGATTCAAACTCTGGTTTCTTGCAATTTTTCAGCTTTTTAGTTTAATTATTTTCTAAAACCAACTTTTCTTTAGACTAAACATTAGAGATGTGATTAGTACTTAAACTTTTACCATCCTTGGGAGATTCAATACTTGGGTATTACTTGTTTGCTATAGTGATAGGTCCACTTGCCTATTGCTTAGTTTAGTAGTGCATGCTTGGATTGATAATCCTCACTTCTATCCTTTGCCATGATGAATTAGACCAAGTATACTCCATTTATTTCTTGTTTAGACCTGCACAAAAAAGTTTAGAAAGAAAACAAAGGACCTCACATCTCTCCCTTAGTGTTTACTCTCTTTAGATGGTCACTCATATCACTCTTGTATGCATTCTTTATGGCTTTTTTAATAATGAGCTCACCTTCTGTCTTTTTCCAAACTTATAAAGTTCTTTGAGCCTTCAAAATTCCTCTCCCACAATCACAAAAGGCAATCAACCAAAGACAAATTATAATTAAACACTTAGTTTTGAGGAATTAAAGAAGCTCAAAGAAAGATTTCATCAAACACTTGTAGTGCAAGCATTTCAAAAACAATCCAAGACCAGTTAGAGCCAATTGAAATAAATTTTATCACACAAAGAAGTATAAACATTTAAAGAAAGAAATTAGAATCCAAAAACAATGAACCAAAACAAAGCTAAGCTAAACAAAAAAGAAAGAGTACTAAACAAAAATTTTCCAGAAAACAGGGGACAATGACAGCCTGCCACTAAAATCACGATAACTCAAAGAATATGTATCCAAATAGATTCAAACTAATCAAGAAAGAAGCACAGCTCGATGAGGCTGACCTTAAGCACAAAGTTCGTTTGAATTGGATAAGTATAATATAAGATATGAACAGATTAATACTCACTTTCCAAACAGTTTCAGTTTCTGGAAAGATCGAAAGGTTTTATCAATTTGATCTATCAAATCAAGTCCAATTTAAGTTAAACCAATTGAAAACGATCAACAACGCTTAATAGTTGAGATCTATATCCATTTTTGCATAAAACAACTCAATATTTCTCCAGATCAAGCCAATCTTCTAGCATCAACTTTTCTGTCCAAGAATTGAATGATTTTCATGTATTATTGTATAGATCATATTTTTTCATGAAATTTTCAACAACCAAACACAATTTGGAGCTTACTTTCAAGGTTTTTCTAATACCAATTTATATGAATCGTGTTGTGCAAAGATCAAAATCCTACAACTAAGCTTTCCCAGGATCTTTTATCTATGACCTCTTGAATTCATATAGCTAAACTTTCCTCCACACTCTAATTCAATATTGGATATGCTAAATCCAACACCTAACTAGCTTGGCAAAGAAGACCCAATCTAGATAACTACAATGATATAGAAATCTTAGAGAAGGAATTGATGATCAAATTGAGAACCCTTGGATCTTCCCAGTCCAAGTATTCAATAAAAATCTAAGTATTGATCAAACCCTAGATGAAGTTCAAAGAGAAAGCCTCAAAACTTAAGAACCCTAATAAAACACTCTCAAATTTCATATTTCATTCATCTTTAACTTCGCAAAAAGAGGCAGCAGTAGGTATTTATAGAGAAAACCTACTCCTCTTCATAAGATCTAATGAGTATTAAAAATACCTAATTAACCTTCTAATAAAAGTTATTTACAAGCTTGGAAAACAAGAAACCAAGAATTCACTAAAAACTAATTAATTTTAACGCAAATTAAAATATGGTCTTCAAGGCCATCATGTTTGTTCCGAGACCTACCGGGGACGACATGTGGGGAGCCTATCATCCCAGGTAGGTAATCTTCAAACCTCTCTTTATTTAACAGAAAGCTACCGAGGAGGGTTGGGTGGAGCCCACCGTTGCCGGTGAGCTCTGTTTCTTCCCCTCCATGCTTCTTTTGACACTACGATAGCCAGGAGCTTTTAGTTTTAATCTGTTGAGCTTCTTATGACTTTAATGAGTCTTGGAAGTCTTGAAACTCTTCCAAACCTTCTAATTAACTCCGAAATTCCTCAATTGAAGGTTCAACCATGGTTTTTTCAATTCTCTACTTGCTCCTCCGGAATTTTGCTGAATGATCTTTTGTTGATTCATATCACCTAGTTTGTCATTTCTCAAATTTTGGGGATGCGATGCTTATGTGAAGCAATTATTATCTGAAAAACTAGCACCAAAATCTGATAAGTGTCTATTTGTGGAATGTCCTAAGGAAACTAAAGGATAATATTTCTACCTTCTATCTGGGAAAAAAATGCTCGAAATGGAATTTATTTCTGAAAGAGTTAGTGGGAGTGAAATTCGCCTTGAAGAAGTTCGAGAACCGCAAACTATTTTTGAACCGAGTATAGACACTCAGTTAGACTCACGTATTCATACTGAGTCTGACCCTTTGACTCAAGGCCCAAGAAGGTCTGGTAGGAGTCATCAAGTATCACAGAGATATGGATTTCTTGTGACTGAGGATAATAATGTTGATCTTATTGATTAAAATGTACCTACTTCCAACCAAGACGCTATTCAAAGCCCAAAATCTAGCAAATGGCTAGAGGCTATAAAATCTGAGATGCAATCCATGCATGACAATCAAGTTTAGACCTTAATTGATCCACCTGAAGGTTGCAAGACCATACGGTGTAAATGGGTTTTTAAAAAGAAAACTAACATGGATGGCAATGTGCACACTTACAAAGCACGACTGGTAACAAAAGGTTATAGACAAACTCATGGTATTGACTATGATGAAACCTTTACTCCACTTGTAATGCTTAAGTCAATCAGAATTCTACTTCCCATTGCAGCATATTATGGCTATGAAATGTGGCAAATGGATGTTAAAACTGTTTTTCTTAGTGGAAATCTTCTCGAGGATATGTATATGACACAACCTGAGAGTTTTATTCCTCCTTCAAGTTCTAGGAAAGTGTGTAAACTTCAATATCCATTTGTGGCTTGAAGCAAGCATCTAAAGTTTGAATCTTCGTGTGATGAAGAAACTAAAGAATTTAATTTCATTAAGAATGAAGATGAATCTTGTGTGAACAAAAGGGTTACAGAAAATGCAGTAGTTTCCTTAGTACTCTCTATCGATGACATCTTGTTAATAGGGAATGACATCCCCACTTTGCAAAGTGTGAAAACTTGGTTAGGGAAGTGTTTTACAACGAAAGGTTTAGGTTAAGTAGCCTATATTCTGGGCATTAGGATCTATCAAGATAGATCTAAAAAACTTATTGGCCTATGTCAGAGTGGATATATTGACAAAGTACTAAAATGTTTGTATGCAAGATTCTAAGAGAGGATTTTTTCCAATGTCACATGGCATTAAACTTAGTAAATCTGAAAGTCCTTCTACAAAGGAGGATACAGAGCGCATGAGTAAGATTCCTTACGCGTTCGCAATTAGGTCTATCATGTATGCCACATTATACACTTGCACTATGTCTTGTATGCATTAAGCATGACTAGTAGATTCCAGTCAGATCTTGGTGAGCCCTATTGGACTATCAAGAGTATTCTTAAGCACTTAAGAATGACTAAAGAGATGTTTTTTATCTACAAAGTTTAGGAACGAGAGCTGGTTTTAAATGGTTACATAGATGCTAGCTTTCTAACTGATGTGGATGATTTCATATCGCAATCTGGATTTTGTATTTTATTTGAATGTAGGTGCTGGGAACTGGAAGAGTTCGAAGCAAGATACCGTAATCGATTCGACTATGGAGGCTTAGTATCTAGTTGCTTCTAATGTAGCCAAGGAGGCTGTTTGGATCAGAAAGTTCTTCATTGAACTAGGTGTGGTTCCTAGCATTGTGAACTAAGCGGACCTCTATTGTGATAGTATAGGAGCCATTGCACAAGCTAAGGAACCTATATCTTATCAGCGATCCAAACATATTCTCAGGCATTTCCATCTCATCCAAGAAATCACTAAATGTGGAGATGTGAAAATTTGCAAAGAGACACCAATGACAATATTGCAGATATATTAACAAAGCCACTCCCACAACTTAAGCATGAGAGTCATACTAGGTCAATGTGTCTGAGAGTCATGTTAAATTGGTAGTAGGGCAAGTGGGAGATTGTTAATTATATGCCCTAGACCAATTAACTTACATTGTAATGGAATTTATGAGGAATGTATTTTGAGTCATATTTTATGCTTCTGGTCATCAAGTATGCGACTTGATAGTAAAACCATTTTGGTAATAAAATACTATTTTTATCGTCTTTAGTTTTATCATATCTTGTACTATTATACTAGTATGAAGTTGATTGATGATCAAGTTTTACTAATCATGAATATGAGATATAAAATCAATTCATAAATACATACTGAGAATAATGTATTGGACATGGCCCAAAAAGAAGGAGAAATGCTCCATCGGTTTAAGTCATAAGTATTTTTCCTCAGTTTTATGCTTTGTGTCCTTTGATCTTATGTTTCTATCTTTTTCTTGAATGAGAAGAGCTATGTTTTGATGTAGTGAAACATCACCTTTAACTGGGTGATCATTATGACTATGGGTTGGACATTTTTCTTGTCATGGCTTGAACAATAGAGATAGTGAAAGGGATTTGTCCTCTCTTATTAGAGAGAGATATCTATGGGCCCCTTGATAAGGAAGACTATAGAATTACACATGGTCATGCTTAAATATATATTAATAAGGAATTATTGATATTATTTGTCAGAACAATCTGCCTGGTGATCAAATAAATGGTTAATTAAGTTATATGAGGATAACTTGGTCCAAGCCTTATGTCTAATTAGGATATCGTGTGACAAAAGGACTAAATATCAAAAGTATTTTTAGGTTATATCGTTATATCTTTTACTTAACTTGGGTAAGCAAGCGGTCTTGCTAGAGGCCACTTATGTTTTGTGGATAATGTCTAGGATATTATTTTTATCCACTGCAAACGTTAAGTGAACCTACAGGGTCACACGCATAGACGATCATGTGAGCACTATGTCCATGTTCAATGAACCAAGAATATATCCAAGTTCATTGAACATAAACAAAGGATATGTGAAAGTGTCCAGATTCTATGTTTAACTACTTTTTGGTAAATTAATAAGTAATTAATTCATTTATCTGATAAATAAATGAGTTACCTAGTATTTTTCATGTAAACCGTTGGATGATTATAGGAATTAATGGACGAGATTAAAATTTTCATTAGATGATAATTAGAGTTCTGATATTAACAGCTATAAAAGGTTATGTTAACTTTTTCGGCTAGATTGATTCAAAAACCCTAAACAGCCAAACCTTCTACTCTAGTTTTATTTCAAAAATTCCGAACACTATGAAACTAGCAGTCATTCTAAAGATTTCAAAGAACCCCTTGGGGCTTGCATCCTATTCGCTCACAAAGGAGTTCATCGTGTGGATACCAGTAGAGAGCGAAGCATAGAAACAGCAGTGCCTCCACACCTCCACGGCATCAGAAAACTCATAACTTAGTGTTCTATCTAATCTATTTGACTAGTATGTGCGGATCCTATTGGCGGGTTTCTATAGGTCATTTTATTTCTTTCTATTTTTGCCTACGAAAATCCAATACTTCGGTGGCACTCTTTGGAGTCAGTCAATCCTTTATTGTCTTCACCTTGTTAAGATCTACTTGCAATCCCTTAGAACTAACAACATAGCAAAGAAATGTTATCTCTTCTAAATAAAATTCACATTTACCTTAATTGGCATGTAATTATTCTCTCCTAAGCACAAAACAAACTTGCCTAATATGACACAAATGGTCCCATAGGTCTTGCTATAAATCAAAATATCATCAAAGTATATACAACAACAAATTTTCCAATGAAATCATACAAGACATGATGCATTAACCTCATAAATATGCTAGATGCATTAGTGAGTCCAAAAGGCATGACTTGCCACTCATAAAGACCAAACTTAGTTGTGAAAGCGGTTTTCTACTCATCTTCCTCTTTCACTCGGATTTGGTGATAACCCGATTTCAAATCAATTTTAGAGAAAATCATAGAACCATGTAATTTATCAAGAAATCATCTAGTCTAGGAATGGGATGGTGATACTTAATAGTGATGCTATTCATAGCCCTACAATCTACACAAATATGCCAACTCCCATCCTTTTTGGGACTAGAAATACCGATATCTACAATTTCTTGAGACAAAGAAGAAACAACCGCATTAGGAGAAAAATAAGCTCCATTGTATATAAGGAGTAGAACTAGTTCTTTATCATCTATTGCCTCACATATCTCACTCTTTTTTTTTCAAAGAAACTCATTCTAGTCTCTCTTTTTCTCTCGTTTATTACTACTCTCTTCTTGTTTTGCTCTCTCTTGATTTTCCTCTCTTTCTCGAGACTCTCCTCTCTTTCGCTTTTCCTCTACTCTTTTTTCCCTCTTTTATACTCTTCCTTTTCTTCTTTAACTATTTTTCTCTTATCTTTACTTGAACTTGGTACACTTGAAAAAGAGTGAGAAGTTTGAGTGAAATCTTGATTCCACCCTTCTTAAAAGTGTAAGTATTCTTGAATCTATCATGGACGGCCTTCATATCAAATTTCCATGGCTTCCCAAATAAAAGATGTCCGGCTTACATAGGTACCATATCGCAAAGGGTTTCATCTTTGTACCTCCCAATAGTAAAAGATACCAACACTTGCTTTGTAACCCTCACCTCTCCACTATTATTTAACCATTGCAATCGATAAGGCTTAGGTGTTTGGTGGTTGGTAAGTTCAATTTTTCCACCAAGTGTACTTGCCACATTGTGTACAACTCTCACTATCTATGATTACATTGCAAGCCTTGTTTTGTATATTGCATCTTTTGTGGAAAATATTCTCTCTTTGTTAGCTTGAACCATCTTCCAAACCTTGAGAATTAAAAGCTCTCAAGACCACCAAGACCTCTCCTTCGTAGGGTGACTCCTTATCGGACTCTTCATCTTCTTTCTCACCTTCACCTTCATCCTCGGAAATGATTGCCCCATTAGGTCTAATGATCATGAATTTCTTGGTTGGAAAATTGTTGGAGTAGTAAACATATCCTTTGCACTTGTAGCATTGAACATTGAATGTCTCTAGATCTACTAGATGCCACTTCCATCTTTCCATTATCCTTAGTTTATTCGTTTCCCTTAGATCCTTCCTTGAAAGCTACCTTAGGAGTGTCATCTCTCTTCAATGTATTAGGCTTGAAGTAGATGTCACCAGTTTAGAAGAAGTGAATAGAGTCCTGTAAAGTATCTTACTCTTCAATTTCTTTTCTATCTTCATGGCCTTGTGAACTATCTCATCTAATTCCACATAAACTTGAAGCTCCAAGGTATGAGCTATGTCCCGATTCAAACCTCTCGTGAATCTTGCCATTGTAGCCCCTCTATCTTCAATATTGTTGGCTTTTATCATGGTTACTTCCATCTCCATATAATAATCTTCCACGCTTTTGCTCCCTTGCTTGAGATTTTGGAGCTTGTTGTAGACATCTCTATAGTAGTGTGGAGGTATAAACCTCTTTCTCATCAAAGTCCTCAATTCCTTCCAAGTCTCCACCAGCCTCTAGAAGTTTCTCCTCTGATTTGTCACCAATCCATCCCACCAAATGACCGCATAATCGGTAAATTCAACAACTGCTAACCTCATTTTTGTGAGCTCCGAATAGTTATGAAAATTAAAGACAAGTTCTACTTTCTTTTCCCACTCAAGGTGGTATGACCCAGGAAGCGTAAGGAAAGGTAGAGCCATTGCAAGTTCCGGTCACAAGAGCTATGGCTAGAAGAATTGAAAAGGAGCACCGAGGAAAGATAGCCAGATTTAAAAAGATTATCCAAAACTTGGATTGGCAAGTGAGAAGAGATCAAGAAGAGACATTAAAAGTAAACTTGGGGAGTTTGGGAGCTTCAAAAATCAAAAGAATGATTTTTCTGGACCCTAACGATGACAGTAGGTCCACCCTACCGTCGACAATGACGGTAGGGTTTTGTCCAAGAAGAATTTGAAGACAACTGACCTGCCTTAGACGGTAGGTTGAGACCTACCGTCGCCGGTGGGTCTCAGTTGGAGGAGTAATTGGGAAGCTTTTAACTTCCTTAACTATTTGTTTTGGTTTTAAACTTATTTTCACTTGTACCTAAGTGGTCTAAGTATCTTTTGAACTCTTCTAAGTTAGTTTAATACCTAGGGTTGGCAATTAACTGTAAAGACCACTATATATACTCTTATTATGCAGCCATTGAGGGGAGAGACATACAATGAAAATTTTCTAAGAGAGAAAACTAGGGCTATGGAGATTTCTTCTTCTTCCATGTAAATTAAGTATTTCTTTTGTATAATTTCTTGACAAGAAAATTCTTGAATGTTCAAATTCAAGAGTTCAAGTCTAATTTCAAATCCTATTAATCCCTTGAGGTGCCAACTTTCTAGTTGGTGTTACTTGGTCTTAAGTGCTTCTCAGATTGTGGAGGATTGGTAAGGCTTGATTCAAGGCTTGTTGATTATCCCATTCATATAAGGAGGTTTATTTGTTTTCTTCTTTGTTATCTTTTCTGCAATTTTTGTGTTTATGTTCTTCACTTCTTTAAAACAAACCATCAAGGGCATCCTCTAGAAGGGAGTTGATTCTTGGGAATAGTTGATTTTCAAAGGAAGCTTGGGAGGATCACACCATGTGGTATCAGAGCTAAGCCTCTATGAGGTGAAGTTTTATATGTTTATTTGTTGAATTTGTGATTAAGAAAAAGCCATGGAAAGTATTTGAGAAAAGCCAAGCAATCTAGAAAATTTTCGGCCAGAAAAAGTGATGAGTAAAGAATGATTTGAAAAGTATAACAAATGAACCCCGAATTGCATGAACTTAGTCTTTTTTGAAAGCTTACTCAATTGTGAATGTTTTGAAACAAATTTGAGCCAATTTGGTTGAGAATTGAAGGAGTTATGTTGAGATTACTATAGCTGGTTTTCATGCTCTGCTTTCTGGAATTGATTTCTAGTATTCTTCATATCTTTGATTTGTGAACCAATTGTCTTCATTTTTGCAACTTCTTTGGGAGGTAATTATAATTTTTTTTTCTGATCTTTGGTGGAAATTAGACTCATTCCTTGACTCATACTCTTGAATTTTTTTCTTTGATATTCTATGCTTTCCACATGCTCGACAAAATTTCTATTGAATTCCTTGTTCTTATCTATGAAGAGTTGCTCGCATGATTTTTTTTTATGTGAATTTCTTATAACTTGGAAGCTTTAGAAATCACTAGGTAACTCTAGTGGTGAGAAAAAAAAAGTAAAAGGCAAGAGGGTGAGCACATTGATATAAAAGCCATAGAGAGTGAGCGCAAAACACAAAAGTTGGGAACAATTATCATTGAGCGAAACACTTAGGGAGCAACCAAAGAGAATGTGATGAATACCATGAATGCTATGATCATGGTGCCCTTACTCATGAAAATTATAACTTGGGTGCCTATGTTAAGAATAATTGTAATGGAAGCTATGGAAATGAACCAAAGGTTGAAAGAAGATTAATGGATAGTGATGACATTGTTGGTAGAGGAGTAGATAGAAAGAATGGTGAAGGATATGGAAGGACATTGGTGGTCATGAGGAACCTTGATTCTCAAGGCCTTGGAGGAGTGCCTATTCATCCAAGCGAGAGATTATTCCATACGCAATGCAATATTGCCAACAAAGCTTGTCACACCATTAGTGATGGAGAAAGTGTTGCAAACTTAGCTAGTGCCTACCTTGTAAGGAAATTGAGTTTACCCCCCATGGAGCATCCTAAGCCCTATCGCTTAAGATGGTTAAATGGTCATGAAAAGGTGTGGGTTACTAGACAAGTATGGGTATCATTTTCTATTGGAAGATATATGGATGAAGTTCTCTATGACAATATTCCAGTGCAAGTGAGCCACTTAATATTTGGGCAACCATGGAGAGATACAAGGCAAGCTTCCTATGACAATGTCAAGAAGACATACTCTATTGAAAGGGGTGGTCTTAAGAGTACCCTTAAATCTCTCTCTCCTACCCAAGTGATTGAAGATTTAAAGAAATTAAAAGAGAGAATCCAAGGAGAACAAGAACAACCAAAGGGTGTTGAAATGGTGATTTTTGGAGAGAAAGAAACAAATAACCCTTGGTGTTCTTATTCATTTCTTGAACAAAGATGAGTGCACAAAAGAAAGGAGAATGATCTTGAGAAAAGTGAGAGAACAAAAGAAATGAGTGAAGAAAGACGAGGGAATTCAAAAGAATAGTTGAATGTATTTTAAAAGAGTGAGGACTTAAAATTTCTTCGCTAACCAAACTGTCTCTTCTCTTGTTAGTAAATTTCCTTTACAGAATTTTGGAGAACCAAGCAAGAATCAAGAGGAAAGACTTGGCTACAACTCCCTCAAAAAAATAATCCTTTTTCCTTCTAATTTGTACTTGTGTTTTGAGATTTATTTTAAGGAAATTAAGTTGTTCTCACTTGTTTTCATAGAACATTGAGATCATTTTACGTTCCTTAACTCTCTTGGAACATACCTTGAAAGGAAATACTTCATTGAGTTTAATTCCATATCTTGTGCAATTCCTAGTGTGGATGAATATGATTTCAATATTGCTGCTAATTGTGTTTCTTGTGTGCTAGGAGTTGAGGATAGAAGGAGCATGGAGAAAGAGCTTTGCCCTATTCTCGAAGACTTATCAATAAACCTATCTCTTAACCCTTCTTTTTTATGTTATGAAGTTTCTCTTGAGGAATTAAAATCTTTATTGGATTCTTATAATCTTCAAATAAGCTTAATTGGTGATATGTGTATTATTGCTTTCGAAGGAAACCTTTTCCTTCTTGGACCATCTACGATAAATTATATTTCTTCTCATTTCTCTCTTGAGGATCCATTGATGAGTGGTAGTGCTATATTTGATCCTTCTTGTTATGGCTTTGGTAATTTAAATGATACTTCCCTTGTTGAGCTTAACATTGCTGGCTTTGCGCTTGAATTTGATAGGAATTCTCTCTGATATGTTTACACCATAACATGAACGAGAGGAAGGAGACATACCATGGAGTTCCAAGGCCAAGGCAAAAGTGTTGCAAGAAAACTAATCTTATACGATGGAGATTTGACAATGAGTTTCTCTTCAAACCTATTTCTCTTTTACCTTGTGTTTTCCTTCAAAAACTTAAAATTGTTCTTAGAATTGAATGGATACTCTGTGATTTTGGTTTGGGATTGTATGGTTAATCTTTTCACTTGTGAGCTAGTTCTTGATATTGACCATATGCTTAAGTATTCTTCTTCATGTGCTTTTCTTGAAAAATAACTTACGGTTAGTATGGCTAGAATTAAACCATCTTGTCATGGCCTTGAGTTGTTACATGATAATCTCATCTTTGGTAGACTTATTGCTCATGTCTCAACTTCTTGTGCATCTATGTGGAGTAAGATTTGTATCTTCCTTCTAACTTTTGTTGAAAATGGTTATGATGAGAGAGTTCATTGTTTCTTCTGGACTTTATGTGGTGATTTTCATGCTTATTTTAAAAGAGGGTTTGTTGAGAATTATGATTATGAATCATCTTTCCTTTATGCTTTTAAGAAAAATTTTGATGGATTTATTCCTTCTATTAAACTCTTGTGCCTTGTGAGTTATAAATTTGAATTTCCTCATGAAGAGCAAAAGGTTTTAATTGTTGAAGAATTTTTGAAAACTTTGTTGTTGGAAACATTCATAGATTCCAATTCTACCATTTTCATTTCAAGGAATTTATGAGGTTGCTAAACTTTAGAAAGAAAATGAATGGTAGTTTAAAGGTGCTTAAAGCCCATCTTTGTGATCTTGTGAAAACTATTTTTGGAAATAGTGTTTTTGAATTAAACTTGAAGAATCTCGATGAGAAACATCTTGTCTATTTTAGTGCCTTTGTTGACTTTCTCTTCAACAGATGAAGCTTTAAATGAGGCGATGGTTCAAAACACAAAGTCATGTGTTAAGATTGAGAATCAATCTCTTGGTGCTACCTTGCTTTATTCTCTAACCTTAAGGAGTTTTTGGATGAGTTGATTTTCAAAAGAGAATTGAAAGTTCTACAAGTTTTGATGTTAAACAAAGAGTGTTCTTTGTTAAATAATGTCTTGAAGCTCTTTTGGAAGAAATTGCATCAAAACTTCTTATTTTACTATCTTCCTTTCAAAGAAATCTTTTGGAACCATGATTTAGCAAAAGAACAAGTTAGCGCTTCTAAATATTTTTACGGGAGTAACTGGTGGACTAGAAGTGTTAGTCTTGAATTTCATTGTTTAAAACTCTTGAGCAAACAATTGAGAAAATGTTTTGAAGATTCTTTGAAATGGAAAAGAGAAAGGATTTGGTGTTATCACTTGCAATTTGAAGAGTTATCTTGGAAATTTGGTGTTGCAAGTGAAGTACAAAATGATGTTAACTCTTTCAGTACCAATTCTTTGACTTCCAAAAGGAACTTTCTAGCTAATGACATTTGTGATCTTGAAAGTCTTTTGGTTAAAACTTCTTGGATTCTTCAATAAATTTCTATAATTTTGTAAAAGCATTTGAGAATCAATGAAGGAACTTGGCAAAGTGTTGAGAATCTAAGTTTATATTCCCATCATCCTTTTAAAGAGACCATGTTCAAACTCTTGATCTTCTTTATTTACTCTTTGAGTTGGAGAAGGGCAAAAGCTTTAATTGTCATCTTTCTTCGGAGTAGTTGATCTTCAAAGAAAGCTTGGGAGGATCAAACCACAAGGTAGGCCTCTGGGCCCCTTTATCTTGGAATGAAGGAATCTTTAATTTGATTTTGCCAAATTCTCTCTATCCATAATGACCCTCTTAATCCCTATCAAACTCCTTCTCATATCTTTCTTGACCCCCATAGTACCTCTCTTGCTCCCTAGGTGTCCTCACAAACTCCCTCTCAAAACCTCTACCAATCCCCCTTCCATTCCTTCCTCCCCTCTAGGTCCAAACCTTCTTCCACTTTGAGATCCTAAAGGTTGAAAGCTCTTGAAAATTTTTAGTGGGATCATCCCTAGCTCCATAATTGACATGTGGAGAATTATCATATTCTCTCATCAATCTCCTTTGGGTAAGATTTTCAAGATTGTTGAATCCTCTTCTTTGACCTAATGTGGACTCTTCCCTATCCATCCGGGCAGATAGTACTCCAACATTTCTATCTATGTTTCCCATTTGCTATTGAAGAGATTGATATATGCATTGTGTACTACATTTACATATGTTATTTTCATTGTTTTACGATATTTTTAATATATAAAATATATTATTTACACCATTAAACTCTATTCTTATCTTACGTGCTTCTCGATTAAGAACACGAAGAAAAAAACTGAAAAATGGCAAAAATGGAGAAAACAAATCCAACGGCACCAAGGAAAGAGACCTACTGCCAACGATAGGCCAACTTACCACACGCGGTAGGTCCATGAGCCACACGTACATTGCTAACAGAAACCTACTGCAGATGGTAGACTATACCTACCATACGCAGTAGGTCCCGATGACTTCAAGGATTTTTTGACAGAACGCTACCACAGATAGTAGGGTTCGACCTACCGTGGCTGGTAGGTCCCATCAATAGCGCATTAATACGTTTTTATTTGTGTTTATAGTAATTTTTATTCCGTTTTTGGGAAGAAAATAGGTTTTAGGTTTAGGGAAGAGAATTGGGGCAATTTTGCGCAAGAAAAACCTTCCAAATCCTCTTCAATTGGATAGACAATTAACATTGAATTGAAGCTATTGGAGGAAGTTTGAAGAGATTCTATCACTTTCGAGTTTCATCTAGCAAATGGAGAGACGAGCTCAAGTGGCATTCGGGACCGTGGATCAACTCTTTTTTCAGCCTTAGCTTCCTTTTCCTTTGTTAATTATGATTTCTACTATTGAATTGAATATTATTAAGATGTTTTCTAGCTAAATTTATCTTATTTGAATTGAGGGATGAACCCTAGCTTTGGATGATATGATTTTTTATTGAATTTCATTAAATTGATGTTTGTTTATGTGTTGGATATTGCTCAATTACATTTTCTTGATAATTGATTTGCGCAGAATCAATTATCTTGCAAGATTGATTAAAATTGAAAAGAAAGATCAATCTAGGACAACTAATTGGGTAGTAAGAGTTGGAAATTGAATACATATATTCTTTGCGCTTTTAGGTTAATTGGACCTAAGTTTATTGCATTCATAATTGGTTAGGGAGCAAAGAGATTCTCCTCTAACGATTAGGTGAGTAGAGCGGCTTTCACCTAGATATAGGGATTACCCAAATTTTTTTTGATAATCCAACCTGTATTTTCAAACATCGTTTTATGAGTTTTCAATTGAAATAGTTGACAAAAGTTAGGGGGATCCTTCATTCAAACTCTTTTCCTAAAAGTTCATACCTTTAATTGTTACTCCTACCTTATTGTTTTTCGTTATTTTTCTAATTCGTTAATTAATTTTTTAAAATCCAATTTGTTAGACTGAACATAGGTTAAAACAGTGACTATTTGAGCCTTTATCGCTTCTTGAGTTCGACAACTCAAGTGTGTCTCTAGTACTACAGTGATCGGTATACAGGCATGTTGCATCCGTTTTAGTTATACATCCCTTAAAATAAGACATCAAGATTTTGGCGCCGTTGTCGAGGAACGGCAACTTAAAGAAAATCATTTTTCTTGTGCTCTTTAGTCATTTTTTTTTTATTTTATTATTTTTCTTGTTCTTCTTGTTTTTGTTTTTGTTTTGGATTGTTTGTTATTTTTGCAATTATTGGTTTATTGGTAGTGTTTATCTTGATTTGTGCGTTATTGTTTGTGGACTTTGATTGTGGTTTGCCTGTTTCAAGTTAGAGTAACTAGTTTATGTCCTGAAAGAAAAGGGGTAAATTAGTCTCATTTAGTCCAGAGCCCGAGTGTTCGCTGCGAAGGGCTCGCCGCGCTATTCGATTTGAGACGGCGAACAACAACACCATCAATGCTGTCGAGAAGATCGAAGAAGATCAAGAAGCTCCACCCTATATAAATCCACTGTTTGTGCCACATCCATCACCACCAATGGCGGAGAGGACAATGACAGATTATGCTAGACCGTCCATCTCTGGGATGCAGTCTAGTATAGCAAGGCCACGGGTTGAAGCGAACAACTTTGAGATCAAGCCGAACGTAATCCAAATGTTGCAAAACAACGTATAATTGATGGACTCCCTGAGAAAGATCCTAATGCGCATATCGGCAATTTTCTGGTTGTGTATGATACCTTTAAAATCAACAGAGTCTCAGAAGATGCCATTAGACTTCGCCTTTTCCCACTCTCTCTAAAGGGGAAAGCAAAATTGAGGCTTAAGTCATTACCTTCTGGCTCGATCACATCATAGGATTTACTAGCCGAGAAGTTTCTACGGAGGTACTTTCCTCCTGGTCAAATAGAGAAGCTTAGGAACAAAATCCTGTAGTTCCAACAAATTACTAGAGAAAGCCTCTATGAGGCTTGGGAAAGATGGAAGGAGCTACTCAGAAAGTGTCCTCACCATGGATTAGATTTTGGGATTCAAACACAGTACTTTTATAATGGAGTTTCATTTGGAGCAGGACAACTAATTGATGCCTCTGCTGGCGGTTCTACAGATCATAAGATTCTTCAACAAGTGCATGACCTAATTAAGCAAATAGTTATGAATAGCTATACCTAGGGTGGACAGAAATCCAAGCCAAAACCTGCTGGAGTCCATAATATAGATGTTATCACTGCCACAGAAGCTAGATTGGTAGCTATGATAGAGCAGAAGATGCGCAACTTGACTTCTACACCTGCAAATAAAAATAATTAACCAATCATGTTCTGCAACTTCTACAGTGGAGGGCATCCTAATTATGAATGCCCTAGTATAGGAGGTCCTATAGAGCAAGTTGATTATGTGCAAGGAAATTGGCAAGGTAATAACCCCTACTCTAACACGTTATAATCCCGGGTGGAGGAACCACCCAAACTTCTCTTGGGGTAAGCAAGGATAGCAAAGACAGAAAAAACCTCTGGGATTCCAAAATACCTAGCCACTCCCCGATGATACAGCTCCACGAAACCCTCCACTAGCAAAAGCTAATTTGGAAGTGCTTGTAGTGAAATTAATACCACTGATACTAGAATGAGCACTATAGAGGCTGCCCAATGAAATAAAGAAGCCTCAATTCAAAATCTGGAGAAATAAATTGGGCAGCTGGTCAAGTTAGTATTAGAGAGGACTCAAAAACACTCCCAAGCAATACCAAAGTGAACCCAAGAGAGCATATCAATGCTATCTCGGTGAGATTTTATGAGAAAGTTCCAAAAGAAGAATGGTGAGATCATACAACAAAAGAGTTGTACTAAAAAGGAAAGAAGATCATCTGAATCCCTTGACTCTAAAGCACTAGAACCAAGTAAAGAAGAAAAGAATGAGAAGCCGGCGGTTACCGAGTACAAGCCAGAAATCCATAACCGGCTACCCTTGTTCGTGATTGCAGCTAGGATAATATGAGGAAGTTCATACAGATCTTTAAACAATTGAAAATAAGCTTACCTCTCTGTGATTTACACCTACAGGTACCCAAGTATGCTAAATACTTGAAGGAGATGCTGACGAAGAAGAGCAAACTCAATGATGCATCAGCACATGTCCTCAATGAAGACTGTTTGGCTATCCTTATCAACAAGGAAAAACTGCCTCAGAAGTTAGAAGATCCAAGGCTTTTTTTCTTTTCCTTATACCATTGGTAGTTTTTCGGTTGATAAAGCATTAGCAAATTTAAGCGCTAGTATAAATGTTACGTCGTACGCTATGTGTAAGAAACTAGGCCTAGGATGTTCATTGATCTGGTAGATAAAAGTGTTAGACATCCTGAGGGGGTCATAGAAGATGTCCTAATCAAGGTTATAAAAGACCTCGTATTCTATATAGACATTTTCATTCTCGATATAGATGAGGATATAGACTTTCCTATTATCTTAGGATGTTGTTTTTACGTACTTCAAGGGCTTTATTAGACATGGAGAAAGCGAAACAAATCTTTAGGGTGGGGGATAACGATACGGTGTTCAAATTTCCTTTAATTCAACTCCCCTTCTCAAAGTCAAGATACTCTATGTGACATTAATCATACAACTCAAGAAGTATCTTTGCCTTTACAGGAAACTTACCCAAAACGGGACGATAGCCCGAAGAACTCAAAGAAAAAGGGGAAGACCCTTGTCACTAAATTGAAAGCGGACTTGACAAAGTGGGTGCCTGTTCAAGGTATCAAGAAAGGGAAGGACAAGAAGAACTCCGATTGTCGTATCCAAGAGGTGCCTTTGACACTTAGAAAGGAGTATTATTTATAATTGTTTGTAACCTTATTGTAATTGTATGCTTGTAATTTGATTCTCTCCTTTTTCGCTTTGATCATTTTTGTTGTTTTTGTTGTTACAAGGTATTTTTGGGGAGTTAAATGCTTGTTGTAAGACCTATTTTGAGAAAAAATGGATATACAATGTTAGCAGGCATGAAACGGGGCCAAAAATCATAGAGAGAAGAAAATTTGAAGTCTAGGCAGAACCTTACCACAGACAATAGGGTCATGGCACAAAAAAATTCCACGAACTAAAACCTACCGTAGACGGTAGGTCCAACCTACTGCACGTTGTAGGTTCTCGATGTTTTTCTTCTTTGGTGGACAAAAGCCTAGCATGGACGATAGGCCTTGACCTACTGGGCACGATAGGGTCAGTTTCAAGCAACATTTCAGGCAAAAAATTTGCGAGTAAAAAATGGGTCGGGTCGACCCTATTTCACTCAAATTGTAGACATTCTCCCCAATTTTTCTGCAATTGAACCCACAGTCTCTCTCTCTAAAATCCCTAACTCTCCCCACCCTCTTTCCTTCCTTCCCTACTCTCGGTTTCCACCTTTCCACCCCCTTCCTTCTGTTCTCTTTTTCTCTTATACCTCTGGCGACCTCTCCACCAGTGGTAACCTTCTCCACCAGTGATAGCCTCTCCCGTCGGTTTGTACTCTCCTGATATGAATTGGGAGAGTGAAGAATCTATAGAATTGAAGCATGGACCACTCACTAGAGCCCGGGTAAAGAAACTCAAGACACATGCTGAAAATGTGGCTCATGCCATGGTTGTTTTCATAGAGGAAGCTTTGAAGAACGATGGTAGCCTTGCACCTACCGCCGCTTGTAGGCCTCTGGATGGAAGCAACTTGGAAGACAAGGCCCTACCGCATCAGGTACTTTGCACCCTCCAGTCACCGATAAGGTCGTGGTGGAAATTCACTCATGTAATTTTTAGGCAGAATTTTATTGTTTGAACTTGTTTTCCAGCTTTTAATCAAGGGCTTAATGGGTATTTAGAAGTCTTAATCAATAGGTAAGTTAGGTTTAGACCCTAGCCTATAAGTACCCAATTATAGGCTCATTTGTAACTAACTTGGATATTTTGCTAAAAATTGAGAGAGGAATTCTCCATTGTCTCTAGGATTCTTCACCCTTCTTAGTAAGCTTGCTAAAGGTTAGCTTTCTTAGTGTTGGGAACAATTGATTGCTTAAAGTGTAGAATCTATGGAAATCAATTAATCATCCAATTCCTTCTTTAATTGATTCATAGAGTTCTTGTTCTTAGAATTGACTAAACCTAGGTCTTCTAGTTTGTGTAGTTGGGGTTTTGAGGCCATAGTTTCCTCAAGGTTCTTTCAATCAAATTGGGAATGAGTTTTTCCTCTCAATATTGGGTTTATGAGAATTAGATCCTCATAGTTTTTCTATTGAAGTTTTGAAACTATAAAATCCTTAATAGAGGTTCTTCATTAAAGGAGGTCTTGGGGAGGTGTTGAATTAACTCTGGAATCAATTGAAGATTCACATCATCCTCTCCTTCTCATCTCTTGTTTCTTTTCTTTCTTCTTCTTCTTCCTTTTTCTTCTTCTTTTTTTTCTTTTTCTTCTGCAATTCTTTTTCCTTACACTACTCCAAAACTCCACCCTCCTATAGCCACCATTAAACACCCATTAAACCCGATTTTCCCCTATCGCTTTTTCCCTTTCTTTAATTTTCTTGTCTTTTATTTTGTTTTGCTATTTCTTTTTGCTCTTTCTTGCTTTACTAACCTTGTATTATCCTTTTCTTGGTTTTTCTAGCATAATTTTGCAGAAAATTTTGAAAAAAATTTCCGGCGAAGATTTCGGCACCTCTGGCAGAACTCTGGTGGCGCACCGTTTGAGGAAAAAACATGTTCTACTTGGCTTGTGGCAAAATTTTATTTATTCAAAAAAACTTAGGCTCACTCTTACACTTTGCCTCAATTTAGTTTCATTAATTTTGCTTAGTGTTTGTATTTGAATTGGTTGTTTTATGATTTGTGATTGCATTGTTTTCTGTTGTTAGTATCTAATTCTTTGTTTTACTCATTTTTCTTCCATTTATTTTGTTTCACGCTTCATAATACATAGGCAATGTTAGCACACTTTGCACACATAGGCTACGTTTAGTTGATAAATTCTTTTTGTGTGTCATTGTGCTCTAAAATTAACTCCTTGTTGTGTTGGTTGTGTTGGTTCTTTGTACTCCCCTTTTTCTGTGTCTTTTATTGAACTCGCCTATAGTGCCTAAAAATTCCACTGCTTCTTCCTCCAAATCCAAAAGGCTCGGGTTGATGATTCCACGCCCGAACCCACCAACCCATCGATTCCTCCCTATCCAGAGCGTCTTTCTACGGTAGTTCAAAAATGGATATCGATAGGGAACTCCTCAAGCTTATCATAGAAAGATCTAATGATGCTCCTGTTATCGAGCATTTGGGGTTGAACACTCTTTTTAGAGGTTTGGGTTCGGAGCCTCTTGTACACATCTCTGGAACATATTATCCCGAGCTTGTACATGAATTCTATGCCAACATGTTTCACAAAACAGACAAGGACCTTTCAACTATAATCTCCACAGTTAAAGAGGTGAGGATAGTATTAAATAGGGAGTGTCTAGCACCCATTCTAGGGATTATTGATGCAGGAAATCCCATAATCGTAGATTCCAATAAGAAAACTGTTAATGAGGACCCGGACTAGAACTACAAGGCAACTTATGATTGCCTCGAGATCCAGCCACATCTGGGTAATCACCGACACATCCTTCACGAGGGTGATTTTCCCCAACTCCTCCCCCGAATCCTCACATACTTCTTTGGTCACACTTTAGTCCAAAAAGGAGGCGGACAGAGCGATGTTAGGATTATAGATCTTTACATGATAGACAAACTCCAAAAACAATACCCCTTTTCCGTCGCATCCCTTATTATACACACTATGTGCAACACTGATTGTGACACCACTCGTATACATGTGTTTCGTTATCCTGTGATACTTTTCACACATTTTTGCTGTTTTAAATGTTGACTGCACAGGAGAACGAAGAGCGTCGTAAATTCACAACATTCAACAACTGTGGTTATTCTTGGGATGAGGCCAACAAAGTTTGGATACTTTTGACCAAGGAGGATTGGCTGCAAGAATGCAACTATGCCGGTTTCGTTCAATAAAGAAAATTACAAGAATAGGCATTGGAGCGTCCTCCTCATAGCTTCGCAATGATGAAAGCGAGGATGACGAATCCTATGACCTCTTGGGCGAGGATGAACCTACCACAGTCCCTATGGATGAATTTCAGAAAGAGATGCGGGATGCTTTCGAGCAGCTCCACGCCACCCAAGATATCCATG
Organism: Catharanthus roseus; assembly: GCA_028651295.1. Taxonomy (NCBI): domain Eukaryota; kingdom Viridiplantae; phylum Streptophyta; class Magnoliopsida; order Gentianales; family Apocynaceae; genus Catharanthus; species Catharanthus roseus. The sequence continues at coordinate 1,636,984 of JAPQWS010000102.1, forward strand.
GGGCCCAATTGGCAGAGATAGTGGAGTCAACTAGTTCTTATGCGGACGAGTTGGCAAATCAGAGGGCATCCATCGACCGCCAGAAGTGATGTTGGCCCAGTTATGCAGTCGCTTTCTACCTAATCAGGGTAGCAGCGGAGGTGGCGGTGCAGACTTTGGCTTGCAATAGGGAGTTTTTTTTTTTCTTTTCTTTTCTTTCTTTCTTTTTCTTTTCCTTTTATTTTTCTCATTTTCTTTTTTTGTTTTAACTATTTGTGGGGATTGTTTCCCGATACACCTATATTCCTTATATATGCGGGATTGCTTCCCATGTATGTGTTTTACCTTTATTATTTACTTTGACTCTGGCCCCTACATTGAGGACAATGTGGTTTTAAGTGTGGGGGTATTTCTGTCTTTTTGTCTATTTCTTTTTGCTTGTATTTATGTTTCTTTGCTATTTCATTTTAATGTGTGTTTATGTTTTACTTATTGTTTTAGTCTATAGAGTCTTTTAGCTGTTTTCACATTTGAAAAGTCCAAAAAAATTAGATAATCTAAAAAATTTTCCTTCTTTTCTTTTCAATTTTCTTACACTTAGAAAAAAATCCAAAAGAGTTTTTGTTTTTGTCATATTCAGTGTGAGTCTTAATTGTAAAATCTGTAGGATTTAGAAAGGCATTTTACTTGATCTATTTGAAAATCGCACATATTTTTACTCTTACAAAATCAATGGTTTTATGCACTTGTAAGTATCGGTTAGTTATAGAAGCCTTGGAATCTTAGGGAATTAGCATAATGAATTCTTTTTCGAGTCTTTACCCTCACTCCAATGTTTTTCTTAACTTTGAATCGATGAGGTTTAGTCTAGGTTGATCCCAAAAATGATGGTCACAGGCCTTCTTTGTACCTTTTGTGCCTTTCTTACCTGTCCCTTATATGAAATCAAACCCTAGTTTCCCTTTTATGCCTTCATTCCAAGGATTAATCCCTTCCTTTATTTGACTTTTAACCTCACACTATATAAAACCTTAATTCGTTGAGCTAAAGATTGCATACTTCTTAGCCGTTTTGAGCAAGGAAAATAGATAAGTGTGGGGGTTTTGTGTAAAGAAGAGAAATTCTATATGAAAAGGGTATTCTGGGAAACATTTGCAAGAAAGAATATTCAACAGTTGAAAGAGAGAGTTTGTTTGGGAAAAAATGAAAAAATCAGAGAAAATAAAGAAAAAAATGAGTATTTAAATTCCTGTTCATTTTTGTCACTCAAAAATCTCGAGCTTCTCTCTCTTATACTTGAAACATATGTACGTGAAAAAGAAAGTATTGTTAGGTGGGTTGTGCTTAATTTGGATGAAGTAAGACGTTCAAGGGTAGTTGGGAATGAGTAAAAAACGGCTAGAAAGTGTTCATAATATTTGACATCTTTCCTTTCGGTTGCATTAGCTCTATCTCAATTGCTTTTTTTTTTCCCTTTAGTTTGACACCCTTTATGTTTCGAGCCTAATATTACAAGCTAAAAAGTCCTACCTAATCCAGGAATGACTTATAATAGAATTTAGAGTGAAAAGATTTTGAGAAATGTGAGTTGTGTTGTGCATTTTTCAATGAAGGTTTTCACTATGTTACTAACTTGAAATTCCTTGTTTTCTTTGAAAGACGATACAAGCAATTCACACACACATACACACACACACCTTGACTAGTAAGGATATTAGTAAAATGGTGGTAGAATTGTAGATTCTTGTGTTTCGTCTTTTGAAAAGTCTTATTTTGGTTGAGTGGTCATATTTCAATTAAAGTGATGTGTTTAGTCATTTTTATCTTTGTTTTGTTTTTTCCGTTCGTAGCGTCTTGTTCTTTTGGTTAACTATGTTGTTGTCCCTCCAAGTGTCGTTTTCAACGTTTAAACTTCGTGCACTTCTCTTTCTACATTTTCCATGTTGTTTCCTAGTTTTGTTTTACTTGAGGGCAAGCAACATATAAGCGTGGGGGTATTTGATATGTGCCATATTGTCCTACATTTACATATGTTATTTTCGTTGTTTTACGATGTTTTCAATATATAAAATGTATTATTTGTACCATTTACCTCTATTCTTATCTTAGGTGCTTCTTGATGAAGAAAACGAAGACTAAAAGCAAAAATGGAAAGAAAACGGAGAAAACAAAGCCATCGAGACCAAGGAAGGAGACCTACTGAGGATAGTAGGCCAACCTACCACCGACGGTAGGTCCATGAGCCGCACGAACATTGCCAATAGAAGCCTACTGCGGATGGTAGGCTAGACCTACCGCATCCTGTAGATCCCGATAATTTCAAGGATTTCTAGACAGAACCCTACCGCAGACAGTAGGGCTCGACCTACCGGACACAGTAGGTCCCGTCAGCAGTGCGGTAATACGTTTTTATTTGTATTTATAGCAGTTTTATTCCCTTTTTGGTGAGAGAACTGTAAAGTTTTATTCCCTCCTAATTCCTCTTCAATTAGGTAGATTATATACAATTAACATTGAATTGAAGCTATTAGAAGAAGATTGAATAGATTTTACGGATCAATTTCGGGTTTCATCAATTGAATCAAGAAACGAGGTTAGGTGGCATTCAGGACCATGGATCAACTCTTTTTTCAGCCTAAGCTTCCTTTACATTGTTAATTATGATTTCTACTGTTGAACTGAATATTGTTAGGATTTTTCTAGCTAAGTTTATATTGTTTGAATTGAGGGTTGAACCCTAGCTTTTTATTGAATTTCATTAAATTGATGTTTGTTTATGTGTTAGTTGTTGTTCACTTACAAGGTGATCTAACTAACCTAAAAGCGCAAAGAATATCTCTATTCAATTACCAACTCTTATCACCCAGTTAGTTGCCCTAGATTGATCTTCCTTTTTCAATTATAATTAATCTTGCGAATTAATCGATTCTGTGCGAATCAATTATCAAGAAGTTTATTACATTCATAATCGGTTAGGGAGAGAAGAGATTCTCCTCTAAAGGTTAGGTGAGTAGAGCGTCTTTCACCTAGAGATAGGAATTGCCCAACTTTCATGTGATAAGCCAACCTGCGTTTTCAAACATCGTTTTATGAGTTTTTAATTGAAATAGTTGGCAAAAGTTAGGGGGATCCTTCATTCAAACACTTTACCCAAAATTTCATACCTTTAATTGTTACTCATATTTAATCATTTTTCGTAGTTTTTCTAATTCGTTAATTAACTTCTTAAAATCATATTTGTTGGACTAAACATAGGTTAAAACGATGACTATTTGAGCCTTTACTGTTCCCTGAGTTTGAAAACTCAAGTGTGTCTCTAGTACTACAGTGATAGGTACACTTGCCTTCTGGATTCCTTTTAGTTATACATCTCTTAAAATAAGACATCAGAGATCCTAAGGTACCAACAACTTCTTGCATGATTGGATCACTAGAACCCTCATTGTTATTCTAGGTTTGTTGTTCATCACAAACCTACAAAATAGAAAACAAGTATGGAAAACAAAAGACCCCGCCTCTCCCTAAGTGTATCATTCAACATTGATTTTCGCTCTACCCTCATATTTATCACTCACTCTCAATGGCTTTTGTGAAAATGGTCTCACCCTCTTGCCTTTTGCTATTCCTCACCTTCTAGAGTTTCTTACTAATTTCTAGAACTTCCAATTTACAAGTAATTCAAGCAAGGTATTCCTAAATAAGAAGACAAAGATTAAGAGGTATTCTCACAAACACTTAAGAGTACATAGAGTTCAAAGAACAAATTCAAGAATAAGAGCCAATAATAAGTTCAGTTCCCCACAAAGAAGAGCAAAGAACTTAGAAATTGTTCAAATAAAAGGCCACAATTCAACACAATACCATTGGTATTCAAATTCCAAGACATTAAGAGTACTAAAAGACAATTTCAGCAAAACATAGTATGAAAACAACATGTACTAATTTAACCATAACTCAGTCATTTCTCAGACAAATCATCCAAAATTTGTTGTAAATGATCCAAAATCAAGTAAGCTTTCTAAAAAGATAAGTTTCATACAATTTAAAGTTCATTTTGTATATTTTTCAAATCAATCTTTGCACAACACTTTTTGTTTCTGAAAATTTTCCAGATTTCTTTGCCTTTTCAATTTCTATCAATTGGCTTTTTCTTAAACAAAATTCTTCATGTAAACACATAAAATTTCACCTCATAGAGAGATTCGCTCTGATACCATATGGTGTGAACTCCCTCAAGCTTGAATGAAGAAAAATTCCTTCCTAAGATACTTCTCTCTTCAAGAGGAATTTTGGTGAGCTTTGCTATGGGAAAATGATAGGACCAAGGGGAAATTGAAGGAATTTATCTAAGAAAACCAAAAAAAAAAAAACCTTCCTATCTAGAATAAGAATAACAAGAACTATTTGAAGCCCTCACCTATTCTCCATTCACAAGGAAGGACCTATTCCAAGCAACACTAGCTAGTAAGCTAGCACTTCCAGGAAATATAGGAAGTTAGGGAAGACCAAGAACTCTTGAATGGAAATTCTAGAATGCCTTGCCTTAATTTACAAATAGGACTCACTAATTTACAAAGAAGAATAAGAAACCATAGAAACCCTAGGTTCTCTCTCAAACATCATATATTGTCATTCATTGCCTTCAAAATGCTGACAAAGAGTATATATAGGTCTTTAAGTCATTAATAACAAAGCCTAGTTGCTAATTGTTGGAATTCGTAATCAAAAACAAAATAAAAAACCTACGAAAATTCGCCAACAGGATCCGCACATACTAGAAAAACCGATTAGATAGAAAAACTACCTTAATGTTTGAAGCTGCTAGGTGTGGAGGCGCTACTGTATACGCTTCGCCCTCTACTGATATCTACGCGACGAACTCCTCTGCAAGCGTTCGGGATGCTAGCCCCTTCTGTGTTCTAAAAACTGTTATGAACGAAAAACAACTATCTGGTAATATGTGGACTTTTTTTGAGATAGGGAGTCTAGATACTATTATCACCATTCCAGGGTTAAAGCCTTTTATTTTTAATTAGATGATGACCGCCACAAGGAAAAGGTTAACATAACCTTTTATAGCTGTCAACATCAAAATCTTAATCATCTGATAACTGTTTTAATTTCGTCCATCTATTCCTAGAATCATCCAATGGTTGGATGAATACTATTAAGTAATTAATTTCATTTATCTGATAAATAAAATTAGTTAATATTAACTTACGAAAACATACAATAAGGAATCTGATTCCCTTTTTGTATATGTTCAACGAATCTGGACACGATCTAGATTCATTGAACGTGAACATCATGCTCACAAGATCGTCTATGCGTGTGACCCTGTAGGTTCAATTAACGTTGGCAGTGAATGAAAAATGTCCTAGACATTTATTCACAAAACATAAGTGGCCTCTAGCAAGATATTTTGCTTGCCCAAGTTAAGTAAAAGCAATGATAACCTAGCATCGGTTCTAATATTTAGTCCTTTTGTCACACGATATCCTAATTAAGTATAAGGCATGGACTGAGTCATCCTTATAAAATTTAATTAACCATTTACTTGATCACCATGCAGACTGTTCTGACAAATATTATTAATAATTCCTTATTAATACTTATTTGAGCATGGCCATGCATATTTCCAGTCTTCCTTATCAAGGGGCCCATGGATATCTCTCCCTAATAAGAGAGGGACAAATCCTTTTCACTATCTCCAATATTCAAGCGATGACAAGAAAATAGCCAACCTATAGTCATAATAATCACCTGATTAAAAGTGATATTTGACTATGTCAAAACATATTTTCTCCCCATGCAAGAATCATTAGAAACATTAGGTCAAAGGACACTAAATATAAAACTGAGAAGAAATATTTATGACTCAAACCCATGCAATATTTCTTATTCACTTTGGGTCATGTCCAATACAATATTCTCAATATGTATTTATGAATTGATTTTATATCTCATATACATGATCAGTAAAACTTGATCATCAGTCAACTTCATACTAGTTTAATAATACAAGATGTAATAAAACTAGGGGCAAACAAGAATAGTATTAGCAATAAGGGTTTTACTATTAAGTCACATACTTGATGACCAAGAACATAAAATACAATTCAAAATGCATGCTTCATAAATAATAAATGTAAGTCAATTGGTCTAGGGCGTATACTAACACTAATTAAACTTCAAAAATATAAATGGGCGCTTTAGGACACTTAAGTACAAGTCAAGAAGTTAAGGATCCAAATTGGGAAGTCAAAATACACTTAAAATCAGCAAAAGGATGTATCAACAGAGACCTACCATCGATTGTAGGTTTCGACCTACCGTTGATGGTAGTTTGTTTCTTCTTGGTTCTCCTTTGGACAGAGACTTACCGTCGATGATAGGCCTCGACCTACTAGTGATGGTAGGTTGTGCTCATTTGTACTTCCTTGGACCGAAAAGTGCCATCCTACTGTCGGCAGTAGGTCTTGTTTTGCCTTCCACTTAATGTTTGAGTCCTCCAAGTCTTCCATCTTTTCTTTTTTTGGTTTCTTCACTTGCACCATGGAAAATAGAAGTATTGTGGAGCCTCTAGGATCTTCTTATCTCTCTTCTATCACATGCCAAGCAAGATCCTGACACACCTTCTCAAATAAAGCCACCTGCCCTTTGTGCTCCTTCTCTATCTTTCTAGCCATTGCCCTTGTGACCGGTCCCTATAACAATTCCATCGTCTCTTGTGCATCCTGAATCATATCAAATATTAAATCCTTTTGGGATCCTCGTATAAATGTCATTACTTAAGTTCCTATATAAGTAAGTAGTCACTACATCTATTGGGCACATCTCAAATTTTTATGTACTGTCAAACTTACAAAGTATAGAAAATCAATTGAGTCAACCATAGGTGAATATGTCTCATTATAATCAATCCTAGTTTTTGTGAGAAAACCTTTTGCTACAAGTCGTGCCTTATATTTCATAATTTCATTATTCTCATTTTTTTTTTTTTTGTACAAATACCCATTTTTATCCAATTAGTTTAAAGCTTTCAAGTGTTTGGACTACAGGACCGAAAACCTTGCTTTTTGAAACCGAATTTAACTCTGACTGAATCATTTCTTTCCATTTTGGCCAATCATTTCTATGTCGGCATTCTTCAACTGATGTTGGAGCAAGATCCTCATTCTCCCTTTAAAACATTATCAAAGGCTACATTATATGCAAAATAATCATCAACTATTGTTTCTATTCGATTCCAACTCCTTCCTAAAGTGGTATAGTTGATGGAAACTTCTGTATTGTTCTCATTATTTTCAAAAGTTTGGATACTTTCACCGGTTGTCTCTTAGTCCTTTTTGTTAATATCTTCAATAGGGTCACCTTGATCATTTAATCCCCTCTTCTTTCGAGGATTTTTATCATTTGAACCACCGTTCAAGCTTCTGGCATGATTTGGACTCAGCAGACATAGATGCAATATTTTGCTCATGGGGACTTCAATCCTAATAGGGGCATCTATTGCTGGAATGTACAATTTAGTCACCCTTGTTGAGTCGACAAAGGCATCTGGAAATTGATTTGAATTTTCAGCAAATATATTATCTTTTGAACTTTTAGTTCACTCACGCCCGTGCGCAGATCAAGATAATTCAAGAATGTTATCCAAACAAGCTCTTTTCCTTGTGGTTTATTTTCTCTCCCTAATTTTGAGAAAGAACCTCATCAAAGTGGAAATCAGTAAACCTTGCAGTAAATACATCTCTCACTAAAGGTTCAAGATATCTTATCATCGAAGGAGAGTCATAACCAACATACATCCTCAACCATTTTTGGGGATCCATTTTGGTTCATTGATCTGGTATTATAAGAGCATATACTGCACACCCAAAAATTTTCAAATGAGAAATGTTTGGCTCAAAACCAAAGGTTAATTGAAAAGAGGAGAACTCATGATAACTCGTTGGTTTAATACGCACAAGTGCCGCAGTATGTAAGATAGCATGTCCCCAAACTGAAGTGGGGAGATTTGTCTCATTAAAAGTGGTCTAGAAATCAATTGTAGTCTTTTAATAAAGGATTTTGCTAAAACATTTTGTGAGTGAACACGAGCTACAAGATGTTCAACAGTAATGCCAATTGACATGCAGTTAGCGTTAAAGGCTTGAGAAGTATATTTTGTGGTATTATCTAGACAGACCGTTTTAATAGGGTGATATGATCGGGAATGAGCATGAGAACATAGAGATCTTCCAAGGACCAATTACAAGGTGATGGCAAGGAAGATAGAATAGGAGAACAAAATAATGGTAGCTTTGCTTAGAGAAGGACTTCCAAGATCGTACGTGGAATGCATTGGAAGGAGAAGATGTAGACCAAGAGGCACCATCATACTCCTAATGTTCATGGTGCACAAGAAAGAACCAAAGGAAGCAAGTGTGGAAGATTTAAAGGGCTCAAATTGCCATTGACCTCAAGAAGACACCCTAACGTCGATGTTAGGGTTGGACCTACAGTCGCCAGTAGTTCTCTGTTCCAAGATGGCTAAGAGAACAAAAACCTACTGCCAACAGTAGGTCGGGGCCTACCTTCGATGATAGGTCTCCACTACAGGTCTCAATTTTTTATTTTAAGCTTATTTTGACTTCTAAACTTGGTTTCTTAACTCCTAGACTTGTAATTAAGAGGCATAAGTGCCCATTAACCTTCCTTAAGTCTAATTTGCAGCTAGGGTTTGTTATTAATTACCTAGAGCACTATATATACTCTTTTGGGTAGACATTTTTTAGCAACAATGATGAATGACAATATATGATACTTGACAGGCAATCTAGGGTTTTTATTTCTTCCTTGTGAATTAGTGCTTGCCATTGTAAATAAGGCAAGGTATTCTTGAATTTCCATTCAAGAGTTCTTGTTCTACCCCAAATTCCTACATTTCATTAAGGTGCTAGCTTCCTAGCTAATGTTGCTTGGAATTTTGTTCTTTCTTGTGAATGGAGAATAGGTGAAGACTCATCTATAGTTCTTGTTGATTCTCCTTCCAGTAGAAGGGTTTTTTTTTTTTTTTTCCTTGGTTAAATTCCTGCAATTTTCCATTGGTTCTATCCTTTTTCCATAACAAAACTCATCAAAGTACCTCTTGAAGAGATAAGTATCTTGGGAAGGAGTTGGACTTCATTCAAGCTTGGGGGAGTTTACACCATAGGGTGATCGAGAAATTGCACTATTATGCGAATTATTTTGGCAACCAAACGCCAGGTTGCAAGTTGATAATAAACGAACATGCAACCATCAGGTATATGCATCAATTCGCACCATGAAGTTTCTAAATTACCCATATGGTGGTTGAATGGGCCACATATATTACCATGAATCCGTTCTAGAAATGTAGGAGATTCAATCCCCACTTTTGTTTAGATGTTTAATTACTAACTTCCCTAAAAAACAAGCAACACATGATAATTGGGTTAGAACCTTTTAATTTTTCAATGGGTGACCATGAGTATTTTAATTACTTTCCACATCGTGATTGTTCTTGGGTGACACAAACGATCATGCTAAATAGTAAAAGTAGCGGGATAAATAAACTTCTTTTTTACTAAATGATGAGCGATACTCATTTTTGCGTAATAGATGTTGAAAGAGAGAGATGGTAATTTCTCTAAAGAATTTTTCTCCCCCAATGCCACTTGAGTAATGCAAAGATACTCAAAATCATTTTCCTCCATTGTCACAACATGATACTCATTCATGTGGATATCCTTAAAATTTAGTAAATTTTTTTGGGATTTTGAGGAAAATAGTGCCTTATGGATGAGAATTATTGTCCCTCTAGGTAATAACACACTAACTCTTCCAAAGCCTTCAATCAATTTTTCACTACCATTAACATTTGTTTGTCCCATATTCAAATAAGAAAAATATTTCTCATTTCTCAGTACGTTGTGGGTAGCTCTACTACAAATGAGGTAAATATCCTTATTCTCATTCTCAAAATAAGGAATAAGAGCCATCTGAATACATCGAAAAACCCAAAATAAACTTCAACGTCTTTATTACTAAGGAAACTATGAAAAACATACTAAAATTTATTACATCATTTTTTTTTTTTGAAAGGTTGTTACATCAATTGAAAACATAAATAAAACAAAACTATAAAACTAAAATAAAATTCTCTATCTTCTTGACACTTGCATCATTTGTCAGGTGCTCAACTTTTCCATCTTCTAAGAAGTTGGGCACGACCAAATAGGTTTATATCAATATGGATATCATCCATAATAGTATCATCATGAGTTGAATCTCGAGAAGTGAGGTTCCCTTTAGGCTTTTTATCTTTTTTATTAATCGATACTTGGTTAAGCTCGATAAGGTGTTTTGTCATACAACACGTACGGGACCAATGGTCTTGCTTCCCACATCGATAACACTTGTCCACATTAGCTTCGTGGGCTACTTCCTTCCCTTTCTCTTTGTTATTTTTTTACCACTTCTGGTGGTTGTCAATATTCTTTGCGGCCAATCCTTTGTTATGATCGCCATGATCGTATGGATGATTTTTGCGCGGCCAAAGCTACATCCAAGGCCTCAACCACAGCCTCTGCCAGAGCCATAGTTATTGGTTCTAACGTGTTCACTTCTGGGATTGGAGTAGAACAAGTTGGTCGAGCTTCATGATTTTTTATGAGCAATTAATTTATTCTTTTTCTCGGGTACAAAAAATCAAGAAATTAATTCAACATATTTCTTGAAACCTTTTTCTCGATATTGTTGCTACAAGACTATTCGAGTCATGAAAAGTTGAAAAGGTTTTTTCTAACATATCTGCGTCAGTGATTCTTTCTCCACATAATTTTAACTGTGAAGTAATTTTGAACATCAAAGAATTGTACTCCCTGGCATACTTGAAATATTGTAGCTGTAAATGATCCAATCATACCGTGCTCTCGAGAACAACCATCTTTTGGTAGTCGAACCTTTCTTCCAAATCAGTCCACAATACCATTGGATCTCTCACGATAAGATATTCCGTCTTTAAATCTTCATGAAAGTGACGGCAGAGAAAGATCATATCTTTTGCGCAATCTTGTGATGATGATTTATTATTTTGAAAATGGTGTCTATCACACCCATTGCATCTAGATGGATTTCAGCATCAATGGCCAAGATAAATAATTTCTCCCAGAGATATCCAGAGAAAAACGTTATAACTTTGTAAGATTATCCATTGAATTCAAAAGGATAGAAAAATAACTTTTTTGTGCTTCTCTTGATTCAAACTTCAAAACTCCGATGCTAGAGACTTCATCATACTGTTGTAAAATTATTCTGAGCATCGTAGGTACAATGAAAAAAATAAGAGAATATAAAGAATAACTAGAAAATTGTCTAAAGAAGAAAGGGGAGAAGAGAAAAAGAGAGAAACCTTCATTACTTTTCTTTGAGGTGTAATTACAACTGAGAGGTAAGAGCCCTATTTATAGGGCTCAGGGGATATAAGAGATAGGAATGAACAAGGGAAATAGATTCTATCCTAGCTAAGATATGATTAAAATTCTGTCACTTATATCTTTATAATATCTATATCTTCAGGATATCTTATATCTTTAGAATATCTATATCTTCATGAGATAAAGTCCACCTCAAGTATCCACAAATATTGTTTTAATTTAATTCATAACAATAGAGAAGTAATAAAATTATTATGTTTGAGAATTAATAATTATATAGAGGATAATGAATATTACACAAAAATATAATAAGCTGTAAGAATTATTTATAAAATACATTTAACACAGAGAGATAAAAAAAGAAAATATTTATTTGATAGTTACATAAAGATTAGGGTTGATGACAAATAAGTACCCTAAGTTTGAGGGATTGCCAATTAAGGGACCGTTCTTTTTCAATTGTCAATTGAGTGACAATTTAAGACAAATGTATAATTTTTAAAATACATGATTTAATTTGCATATCAAGTTCATCCCCAATTTTTCTGAATCTTTTTATATTTCCTGATTTATTTCACCTTTCAACTTTTTCATCTATCTTCATTATATTTCACACCAACTAAACTAGATATTTTTATATCATTTTATTTTTATGGATATACTAGAGTTGTAGAAAAGAATTGTGATTGAATTGCCTTCTCTCCATCATTATTCATTGCAGTTGACTCCTTTCATTTTTGTCGTGTTTGTACTATTCTCTCAAAGCTTGATCTTCTCTCTCCTTACCATCCTACATCCTCTCTTCTTGTTAGTTCAGTTTGAGCAAAACAAGGACCAGACGTGCGAAAGAAGAGCAAAGAAACAGTGGCAATTCAGGAAAATGTTAATAGACTGTGACAAAAAAAAATGAAAATAAATGTAGAAAAATATAAATGGATAGTTTTTTTAAGAATAAATAAATAAATAGTTAAGAGTGGAACATTAAATAGTGGGTCATAGAAATAAAATAATTTGAAAATATATGAAAAGAGTTGATGTGAAATATAATAAAGAAAGATGAAAAAGTTAGGGGGTGAAATGAAGGTTAATAGGTGTTTTCCTGGTGGTTATACCTTGCACTCGGTTATACCTTGCACTCGGTTATACCATGCTAGGTGTAACATATGCAAAAATGATGTTGTTTTACTAAAACCCACCAACTGGGTAAAAATCAAAACTCACTCTCACTCCCACGCGACTGCACCTCACGCATCTCCCTCCACAACACCCATGTTTCCCTCCTAAACCATCCACCGTCCTTGCGATTTGGAATTCAAGAAACCTAAAAAATAATTAAGAAGAACATGGTTTATAATAATCGATCAATCAAGAAAAGGGGAAGAACAAAGCATTCAATTCCTTCTCCAGGATCACACAAACCCAACATAGGTGAAACTTTTGGTAGAGAAAATTCTTACAAAAAGCGATGTCGATCAATCGTGTAGGTTGTTGTTCTCAAGAGAATTGGGGGATCAAAGGATAATTCCAATCTTGAGACGGAAGCATCCACCTGAAACTGAACAATGTTGTAAATCTGTGGATGGTTTTGGAATTCATATTATGATGCTGATACTACTGAAGAAAATTCATCATCATAATCATATATATTGGTGTTGAAGAGATGGAAGATTGACAACTATGTTTTCACTGGAAATTGGATCAAGGAATTTGTAAAGAGAATACCTATATATGTATATTTCCATTTTCTTTTATGCTTTATATTTGTGTTTTGGTGTTGCAAAATGTATATTATGTGTTTTATGATCTGTTTCCTGTGTTTTAACTATATTAAATTATGAAAAGTGCTTGGATTATGAAATAATAACTTTCAAAACTTACAAAAGCCTACTTTTTACACTGAGAATGTCGAGTTTCAAAGCTAGGAATGCCTAGGTTTTTAAGCTAAGAATACCTAGTTTTATAATTGAGAATGCCTAACTCTAAAACTAGGCATTTCTAGTTTTAAAACTTAGGAATGCCTACTTTTCACATTAAGAATGCAGAGATTTAAAGCTAGGAATGCCTAGTTTTTAAGATTAGGAATGCCTAGTTTTGAAATTTGGGAATGTCTAGTTTTAGAACTAGGAATACTTAATTTTTAAGCTAGGAATGCCTAGTTTTATAACTGAGAATGCCTAGTTCTAAAACTAGGCATTTCTAGTTTTAAACCTTACGAATGCCTACTTTTTATACTGAAAATGTCGAGTTTCAAAATTAGGAATGCCTAGTTTTTAAAACTATGACTCCCTAGTTTTGAAATTTGGGAATGCCTAGTTTTATAACTGAGAATGCCTAGTTATAAAACTAGAAATCTCTAGTTTTAAAATATGCCTAGTTTTATAACTGAGAATGCCTAGTTATAAAACTAGGAATTTCTAGTTTTAAAACTTATGAATGCCTACTAATTACCATAAGAATGCTGAGTTTTAAAGTTAGGAATACCTAATTTCTAAAATTAGAAATGCCTTATTTTAGAACTAAGAATGCCTAGTTTTCTAAGCTAGGAATTGATTGGTTTTGATTCTCTTGAACCATCACGATCATTCATAGTGATAAGCAAGTGTTGAGGTCGGGAATTTGTCTACATCGAAACCACCATATATTCATACGAGATGCTTGAATTATTATTATGATAATGATATTATCTGTTTCTTCTTAAACTAATTCTATTACTTAATCCCTTATTTAGGTGACAATGATGAGATCGTGATCGCTGAATTCTCAGTGCTAAATTCAAACAACACTTATTTTTGTGAATATTCAAGATTGTTGCTGCTAAAATCGGTCACTTGGTATGTGAGAAATATCACGAAGAAGAAGAAGAAGAAGAAGAAGAAGAAGAAGAAGCGCGTGGGAAAGGTAAGTTTTAAATTCTAATTGTGATTTTTTTATGAAAACAAATTCTAAATTTGATCAAAACTAAGTTGTTTCGCTAGTTGGGTACACTTAACTAGGTGTAACCAAGTGCATGGTATAAATTGTCGTGTTTTCCGCCTCACACGTTTATTTTTTGTGGAGTTAGTCCATAAACATTAATATTTTTTTTTTACTTTTAAATACCCAAACATTATATTTTCGATAAATAGGTACTTTCGTCTAGTTTGGTCATTAAATATTTCTTTTGGCCGTTGAGAAAATACCTATTTTACCAAGAATAAAATGCTTTAATATCTAAAACTAAAAAATTAGTGTTTTTGAACCTATTCCGCAATCGTTAAATGTATAGGGTAAAAAACGCCTACTAACCTCAATATTATATTTCATCAATTGTTTAATAAACAAATAGCTTATGATCGATGTACAATTCTTATACTCGATGTACAATTCTTTTTACTTTCTTTCTTTTTTATTAATATTATTACCATATATATATACATTGATAGTGTATATATATACACGCACACCCATGTATAACATATATATGTATATGTGTGTGATTACTAGAAATTTGATCAAACATATATATACATGATGATAATAATATCAATAAAAAGAAGAAAAAAGAATTGTACATCAAACTTAAGTTATTTGTTTATTAAACAATTGATTTAAATAAGCAATTTTTCCTCTTATACATTTATTGATTGTGGAATACGTTCATAAACACTAATTTTTTACTTTTAGGTACCATTTATCTTGGTAAAATAAGTACTTTCTATCGGCCAAAAGAAATGTTTAACGGCCAAACTAGGCAAAAGTATCTATTTTACCAAAAATATAATATTTTGGTACTTCAAAATAAAAATTAATGTTAATATACCTACTAGCCTGAAATGAATTAGGAAATTTTAAAAAAAACTTTAAAAATGGAGAAGAAATGAATATGAAAATTTAATCATAAACTTTAAAAATTATATATTTGTCCCAAATTGTGCCTCAATTGACAATTTAAAAAGACCGATCATTTAATTGGCAATTCCTCAAACTTAAAGGTACTTGTTTGTTATTAACCCTAAAATTTATATACATAAAAAAATAATTACTTCAAAAATAAATATTCCGAAAGTACATCCAATAAATGAATGAAAAAAATTTTCTGGTACACATTTTATCATGTGTGAGTGCACACAGATATTCACGTGGATTTAGCTAGTAGATCTAAGTGAAGCTAAAAGCAATTTATTTTAAACAAAGAATAAAACCATAGGGAAATTGGCTTCATTTTCTCCTGTAAAAGTTGATCAAGCACCAGAAGTCAATTTTGCTGTTTTATTTGTGGCTGCTTATAGAACCACTGAGAAATAATAGTATCACTATGTACCCTACACAACTGTTAACCAGCATTCTTTCAATCCCAACCAATTGAAAGAAGAGAGTAATAACATGGAAGCATTCCTCGGCATTAAAACTGAGAAGATAAATTAACAAAACTGTCAGGGTAGCAAAGTTCCTGAACACTAAGACAATGAAAAGTAATTATCTACAAAGATGATGTACAGGGTTAGAAAAGAATATGAAACTTTCCTCTAGGTTGGTATAAGTGCCAATATTTGGTTCTTGATCATTCCCATACACTTCTGTATTTCTGCATACATGGAAAGGTTTTGTGAGCAGCAGGGCTTCAAACTTGTAACAGCAGAATCCAGTATTTGGGCGACATCAGCCGGTGGGAACTGCCGTTCAGTACATTTCTGCAATTATAGAGTACAGGTTTTAAATGATATATACAATAATGAATGTTAAATGATATATATATATATATATAAGGAACGTGGAAAATTTTCTGTAAAATCACCATCAAATGCTCGTGTTTATTTGTACACTAAGCTGAAATCTTTATCATTCAGGACTAAAATTCTCTTTTAAACCATGGTGGCTATCCATTAAACTTAAAAAAGAAAATAATGAATTAAAAAGTATCAAATCCAATAGAAAATTCTCCACAGACAAGAAACAGAAAGTTTCTAAAAGAGAGTAAATTGAGAAATGAAGACATCAAAAATTACCTGAATCATAAGTAAAGTGGCTACACATTGAGTAATAAGCTCTGCAGGAATCTGAGCCTCATTCTTATCTGATGCACATTTTGACTTGGGATCAGCTACCTGCACATATTCAACATGCCAGAGATTAGTTAATTCAGAAAATTTATTTTAAGAAAACAAGAATGGTTTTGGTAAAAATGATCTTACAGGTGGGATACAGGAATCATCTAATGGAAGCTGCTCATTCACATAATCAATAGCTTCCTCAATTTTTTCAAATGTGTTCTCTCTACATTTGACTGATGACATTGCCTAGAACAATGATTAAGGGAAAATCAATTAAAACTTGTGCAAGAAACCACCATTCTTTATTATGATATTCGATTAATTCAAGTTCACCCTCTTACTCTACATATATGTGTATGTATATCACGGATAGAAACTATAGAATAACAGAGAATCTGGAGTGAAGGAAATCGGGCAGATTGAAACAGTGTCGTGTAAGATTTTCTGGAGCTTATCCTCCTCATTATGTTCTCCCAGATGAAAATATAAGTACAACAAAAAGGATAAGTCATTCATGAAACTAAACTAAAATATTACATTGCAACCTTCCAATGTCATGCAATGCATCCAAACACACCAATATCACACCAAGGAATGAAAGGAAAAAAGAGACGTATATGCCTAAGTAATTCTTTACGTATATACTGATCTTCAAAAATATTCTGATACATACAACAGACAACTGCAAACATGCCATAATTCTCCTCCTCCCTCTTACCGACACCACTATTTCATTTGCATGAACTGTGGAAACATATTACAGAAGTGTGCAGTTGTAAATATCATATGGATAGGAAATTGTTATAGATCAATTTATGCCCAGTGAATAACTTCAGCCATTAGTCATCAAGAACTACAATATGTTTACTCAAAATATTGGAGTAGCAATCTGAACTTTTTAAAGGCAGTTTGTTACTGTCTTTTGATGTATTCTATCGTCGGCTGTACCCGAAAGAAAGTAAGCATATTTGGTCAGAGGAAAAGGACTAGATAATTTTGAATGAACAATATTTCTCAATTTGATGAAACCTTAAATGGTGATGGCACATAATAGCAAACTGCAGTGGATTTCAATTATAAAATAAATGGCAATTCGTAGAGAAACCAGGCTTGCTTTAATAAGCTTAGATGGAAAACTGAGTTCTGCGCTTGGACAAAAGATGGATAATGACTTTAAATACTGTATTCATCCATCACCAATAGGTTGTTGAATACCTAGAATAACTGAGACCAAAAACAGAGAAAACCTAAACTAGAATATTTTTTAGCTAAAATTCAAATAAAAACCAATTTCGCCAATTACCTTTATAATAAACTTATTTAACAATTTTACCCTTCTGAAATTGGATTACAGATAATGATTGTTAATTTATTTAATTCAAGAGTCTAGAATTCTTAACAGGTATATATTCTGAGTCCTAGATTAAATTGGATCAGAAATTTGAGATTGTCTGAATACTTGATCTAGGAAATTGGATGTCTACAGCAATTGAATTAAATGTAGACATTTAGGGGACGAATACAGAATAAGTAATCTTGCTTTAGGAAATCAAAGTCTCATTGAAGTCCAATCCTCAATAAATGTTATTATAAATTTCAAAACATTATTATTGGGGTCTTCGGTCCTTTTTGTTGCAAAAGAAATGTTAGTAAGAAAAACTAACCAGAAAGCCTTCCTTAAGAGTATGACTATCAGAGCAGCAGAAAATACAAGAATCACTTTTTTGGAAATGAAGTTGAGAGATATGTCGATTTTAAACAGCGAATTGACTAGTTGGATTTTTCCAATCTAGCTCACCACATGGAAATACTTGGCTCCATGGTAAAATCTAAAAACATTATTCAACAAAATAATATGCTAGTACGGAAAAACATTATTTAGATAAAGGGCCTTTCAAGAAGAAAGTAAGAGAAGTTTGAAGTTAATCTGGAAGTCCAAGTTGTTTAATATAGCAAGTTTAACTGTGAATGACTTAAGCATGAACCACTACTGTATTAAAAATGTTCCAGTTCCCCGTAACTGCCCTCCAACACTGTTGCCACCATTATCTTTGCCAACTTTGCCATGCTGTCATCTCTCCTCCAATATTTCCTTTCAGTCCCCATAAAGATGAAGGTGACACGCATGAATTGTGCAAACTTGACTTTTTATGGATGATCAAGAAGGAAAAGGTTTTTTTCCCTCTTTCAGTGACTGTGTAGCATACGATTAGGGTTGAGAGAAGGAAATGACAAGGAAAGAAGAAAGAAAACGATGATAAAGGAAGACAATTTTTTTCTTAAAAAACTAGTGTACTTTTAGTTTTTTAAAATTTTCTCAATTTTTTAATACAAAATTTACTAATAATATCATTAGAGTTGATCGTGTATCCGTTTACCATTGGTAGTTAGCGCCAGAATCTGGTGGAAGGCCAACTCCTGATACAATTTGATAGATCGAAGCATTTAAACTTCTGACATTTGGAGTGTGAAACCAAAAATGGGAAAAGGTCATGCTTACCAGGGCTTTTAGCCTTTATTTAAGAATGCCTAACCGTGAATTTTTTAATCCTGGTAATTGCTTATAGGAAGCCATTATGGATAGGAAGGTAGATGTCTCTTAACACAATTCCAGATTCCATGTAGATAAAATTTTGTGCTTTCAGCAAGAGAAAGGAAGATTTCTACAGCAATGTGCTCGGTTTGCAAGTTTTGGGCAATAAAGATAGAATAACAGGACCTTTAAGGATCAGTCTATTATTATCGAGCTACTCTAGGACGTTATTTTATACCATCTCTTAGGGATAGCACTGGTGTATTTGAGGACATACATCAATGCATTTATGCTTTCCTGTATTTCTTCCTTTCATTCTCCTTTTTTATTAAAAAAAAAATACTTGGTTTAATTTATTTTTGCAAAGAATTTCCACAATTTGCTGCTTAATTTCTCCTAGCATATTTGAAAACTCCCTTCAATCTTTTATGCTCTAATGCAGATCAATTGACAGTACCTACATCATTTATATCTCTGCACTTACTCATGTTGAATAGAATTCTAACTTAAAACGTCTATAACTAATTTTTATGCTGCTGCTTAGCTTATGGCCTCAGAAAAGAACTTAAACAAGCATGCAGCGGGAAGGACTTCAATACCTGCATTGCTATATCTACCATTGTCCTTGCTTTTGCTCTTGAGCCCTCAATGATTTCATTAGCATGTGTTCCGGACTCGTGAGGTTGACAGGTTGAACGTTCTAAAGAATTCAAGTGGTCCCCAACATTGGCAATCGGCCTTGGCCACGAAAGTGAGATGGTCCCCCGGTACGTATTTCTTTGTCTCAAACGAAACAAAGAAGATGACACCTATAATGGAGAATGAAGCTCAAGTAAAGATCTAAAAAAGAAATTGATTCCAGACGAGAAGAGAAACCAAGTAAAATCAAATGAAGGAACACTACATGCCTGTTCATTTGCTTCTTGTAACTGTACAAGAACAGCTGCGTATTGCTTTTTAAAAGGTTCTGACTCCTTAAGAGAACAATCATCCACCACGTCATCATTCATACGCTTTAACTCGAAAACTACCGCCTCCTGTACATACCGACATAGCCATGAGATGACTTCTTTGGGATTTGGCAATTTGTTTTTCCATTTAACAATGAAACATGACTTTACCTCTACATGCTAATTGCAAAAAAAGAACTATCTTGACAAAATACTAGATCAGCAAAACCTCATAGCAAATGAAGGAAAAGAGAAAAAAAAATGAATAATCCAGCAGAAAATGGTTATAGAATTTTTTTTGTTTTTATGGGTGACGAAATTACAGGCTAATGAAGAAGGAAAGCAGCTACAAAACAATCAAAGTAGGAATGACAAGCTAAATACTCAAACACACCGGAAACCAAACAAGTGGAATCAACATTGGAGACACATCTTATGTCAATATTATTAACTTTGAAGTCAATCTGAAATAACCTAGACCTATTTTTTCCTGAAAGATGGTTCTACAGCTAAGTATAAGGTAAAAGGGAAAGTTGAGGAAGTGTGGTAAACTATCCAATTCCTAGAAGAACAAAGAATGTATGGTCATCAAACGAGCCATTGTATTAATAGACTATCGCCACAAACAAATACAAAAAACATACGTTCTTCAGAACAGACTCGATCGAAAAGTAACAATCTGCCATTTATCTACCACAAAGCATTTACACCATGTAATGGTAGATGTTTTATGCAGACAGGCAAACCTCAGAAAACTGATTCTGTTGTCCTATTTATCAACTCTCTGAAAAAACTAAACGCTAAAAAAGCAAGAATGAATGAAAGACATTAGAAAGATGTACATATATGACTTTGAGAATACAATTTGACAGAATGAGAACAAAAAATACTTTTCAGGAAAAAAAAAAAAAAACATGCAGATGGAACCTTTTTATCAAGAGCACGAGTAAGCTCAGCAACAGCTTGAATATCAGCTTCCTTTGCCTGGATTTGGGCCGAGGTACAAGGCTGAGGATAAGGTATTTGTTGATATGGGGATGTTTCTGTCGGTACGATCCTAGCTTGCATATTAGTATCTTCTGGGGCCACCTAGAGAATGACATGCATATACGACTTAGTAAATTGCTCTCTCCTAGTTCTAACAAAATGAATAGCAAAATGACAGATGGATTAGTGACATGGTGCGAAAATATATCTATTTTAAGAAATAAAAATAAGAAACAATAGCTCTATTTGGATTGGATTTTATTTTAAAGGAGTGTTTTTTTTCTTCTTGGGATTTGTGAAAGTTAAATAGTTTGTGAGAGAAGATGTGGGTCCCTGTGTGTGAAAATTTTAGGTGTGAAGCCAATCCAATGGAGCCAATATCTCTAATAGAGATTGGTACGATTTTCTTAATCAAAATTGACAAATTGAGCACAAGAAATTTACTCCAAATACAGATCAGTCATTTTAGTTACTCCTCCAAACAACATATGAAACTTAATCTTCTCAAAAGATGGCCTTAACCTTCAGCATGCAATTATTCCAATCAAAAAGTAATGTCTAAAAAGACTATGGCTAATTACATAAAGGGACAATGAATACGGTTAAGTTTCCTTCAAGGTTGGACATCTATGATAAAACTCTTTAACCCTCCAAGCCTCCCTCTCCAACAACCACACAAACAGAGAAAATATAACCCAGATATCAAAATCAATTTTTTTCACCAAAAGCCCACTTCCTAGATTTGGTTTCTTTATTTTCCTATTCCAACCTTTCTCAGACAAGTAGACACTTCAAGGAGGATAAAACCACACAAAATCACTAGGTACCTTGTCTCCAAATCCACCTTATTATGTTTCTCAAACCTATATTATAAAGCGAGCACAAGATCATAAAGTTAGCTGGAATCACCACCTATCATTTCTCCCTACTAGATCACCACTATGCATTTCGCTCTGCATTTGTATGAATGAGGAAAAGAGCAATGCAGCATGACTGTGCTTTACAGCGGATGCTAAGGAAGGGCACCAAAGACCCTACCGGAGTAGGAATGCTAAGGCCTCTCAAGTCTTGCCTAATGTGATTAACCATGGTTCTGGTGACTGATTCTTGGATCGCTGCTTGGGAAATAAGCACAGGATGGACAGAATTTTGTCTGTGGGTGGAGAAGATAAAGATGACCAAGTGCCATAACTGCCCCCATAAAGGGCTAGCCAATAGAGGAATCCTTTACCTCAAAAAAAGGTTTTGATTCACTTCTAGAAACTTTCGACTACAATGTTTCTAGACAACATTAGTGATATATATTTAACATAAAGGGCTAGCCCAGTTCAGATATCCTTTTAACTTGGATATTAGGTTTAGACTCCATAGAAACTGAAAAACAATGTTAGTGATGTCTCATTAACAGGGATATGATCATATGAATGTTTCCAAACCTTAAACATTTCAATGGTAGTATGCTGAATCCTCAGAATGGAAATCTAGTGAACCAAAAGAAATGTTAAAGGAAACATCAAAATGAAATTTGAACATACATGAGTAGCTACAGCATGGATAGAAATGATTAGCTCCTTAAATCAAATGCTAGAAATATGAAGACCATAAAGTTTTATTGATAAAAACTGCCTTGAGTGCAAAAATTTGTTGTCAACTTCCACATATGTTCACACTGGGATTTCCGAAATCTATTAGTATGTCTCCAGTCTGTGAATAGAGAGCAGTTACTAACTCATACCATTCTTAAAATCAATTTTACGACATAACTAAGATATAAGAAAATATGACAAACCTTTGTTTGCTTTAATAGATTAGTGACAGGATAAGTTGAAGGAGACGAATGAGATAGACCATTGAAATTATCCACTTCTCCACCTGGGGATGCTTTTGCACGCTCAACCGTCCTAAGCTCATTGAAGTTCTCAAAAAACCTATCAAGAGCAATGTGTCTTGCCAGAAGTGTTGGAATATTTTCCAAAGGATTTAAGGGCATGCAATCGATGTCCTGTTGGAAATAAATAATTAAAAGTGCCAACTTAGAATGATGTACATAGAACAAACAACTGACGAAGTGTGTAGAGGGAAAAAAAAAAAAAGGTGGTACATAAATACGGAAGTCCACAATATATCCACCATAAAATAGTAGGTAGTAAACTTACTATGACACATAAACTGTACTATCAGACCATTGAGGAATTCGAAGGCTGGGATATAACGAAATCCAGAAATAAGGGTCTATTTGGATTGTTACTCAATCCAGAAAATTTTTCACTTCTCCCACTACGGGTCCCACTTTTTCTCTCATAAAAGTCAAACAAATACCGACAAAATAACTCATTTTTCTCAATTTAGTTACTATCCAAGTAGACCTAAAATAAACAACTTTCTTGCAAAACAGCATAGTTGCATCCCAATTGAAGCAAATTGACTAAACACACTGGAAATTGTGAATTGTAGACGTGTGAATAATCTTCCAACTGACTCGAAAAAGAAGGTCCCATTTCGACATGAAGTTCAAGAAATGAGTCCAACTATATTTTTTTCCTCTGTACATTGAAGGGTTCACTCATTTGAAGTAACTCCCTCCATCCCTTTTTTCTTGTAATAGTGTTTAACAGGACGCTGGTTTATTTAGAAGTTTGCATTTTTATGTTAAAAGTTATATAGTATATTAAAAAGAAAGAAATATGCCGGCCAGTAAGTGAATTATGTTAAAGTTAGATATATAGAAGCACAATGTCAGGCGGAAAATAACTTTCTAGTAGTATATAATCTATTTAAATGTTTTCTTCTATAGAAAGTCTCAAATATTTTGGGACACTCTACTATACAAAGAAGGTACATAGAATGGGACAGAAAAATTAGCTTTACGGAAAGGACCATCTCTGAGAATGAACTAACTAATATTTCAACTTTCCAAGGTTAATTTATTTGTGATGTAAGATAAGGCAAGAAGAAGGAGAATCCTTCTTTCTCAAGAAACATGGTGATTAAAGTCAGCAGCATGTGAATATTACTACTCTATAAACATTTTCACATTTTTTTCTAGCATGTTTTCATTTCAACGGCATGCTGCAATGTGCACAGGAAGCACAGAGACCTGTTAAGTCCACTAGAAAAGTTCAGATCAAGTAAACCTAGACCAACGTTTCGAAAACTAAATATCAGAAACAGATTCTCCCTTTGTTTGAACCACGACCATTTTCAAGCTTTTACCTGGCTTATTGTCTTCTGAATATTATATTCTCATTATTCTGAACAGAAGGGCAATATTGAAAGTAATTGACTACCCAGGAGACAATGGCTTATGTGAAGTACATTTGCAAAAAATCTAAATCTTTTGACTTTATGAACACAAGATTCTTCAAGAGGGTTGTATGAAACGCCGCAATCAAAAAGATTACCATGACAAATTCAACACCAAGTTCTGGTCGGTCAAACTGAACTCGACATCTGGCATGATCAACTGTTAGCACATTTCCATCATGAATCTCTCTTGTTTTTGGATGGATAGCTATAACACGCTGTCCAACTGACAAAGGCCTAGCAAGATCTGTTGGTAGTCCTTCCTGGGTACCTTCACGAAGATCATTATAGTGTTTTCTCACTGAATCTCGATATTGATTAAGCTTTTTCTTTTCTTCCTTGAGAAACTGTTGGGAGAACCGCCGAGGTTTACCAAGAGAACTGCATGACATGAGAGTTCAGAAATTCATAGATATTTGAACTTAGCCTATATTGGCTCTGGTAACACATGCAAATACCTTCTTATGACACCCCACTCAACACGAGTTAACCTTGGAACGTGCCCCAATCCAACATGATAAAGATATTCCACAAACTCTCTTTTAGCAAACCAGGGGTAATCAATTGCACTGTAGAACCACTCATATGTACACCATCTCCGTAATCGGTGATTTGATAAGCAATTAGAAAGTTTTTCCTACCAGGGTTACCATGAACATTGATTGAGTAAAATGTCAAACTATAGAGGTCAACATCCAACAGAATGTGGCAAAAGTTGAAAATACTTTTTACCTTAAGAATAGATGCTGTATCATGAAGCGAAGAAGCAGGGTTACAAGATCGTTCATTAAAAACTTTATCAGGAAACTTCAAATCTTTCTGTATATTGGGTTTCTTGAGGTTCCTCTTGCGTCTGCTCCTGACACTGGTAGGTAAGCTAATTTCCTTTGCTGGTGGAACCTGAACCGTTGATTGCGTTGAATCACTTCCTTCTCTTCTCGGATCAGTGCTTGAAGAATGTTCAGCATTTTTAATCAGTTTAGGTGACGCACTTTGAGATCTCTTATTCTTACTCATCTTCCCTATATCCCTAGCCTGCAGGAAAACAGCTTCAAGTTACTTGCATTGAATTCATAGATTGAAAGCGAGTCAAGTAAAAAAAATAAAGATGAGTTCTCACAGATATAAGACATTAAAGAAGTCAATCAGGAAAGAGTTCAACACAGGAAACTAGAAACAAAAACAGGAAGCAAGACATCCAGTGTAGCATAAAGACACACAAAGTAAATTGGTAAATAATTACATTACATGTTTCAATGTTCAAACAGCAAAAGCAACAAGAAAATGAAAACTAAGAGGCAGCAGTTGCAGATTGCACCAATAGGATGTTCGATCAGTCAAGACAATTACTTTCCAAATTACTAATTTAAATAGGAATACGAAAAAAGAGACCAAATGATTCATGCTGTCAAGGTACTTTATCCTAGACCTGTCAATAACTACAACCAGTGACATACAAAATAGACTAGTTTGTAAAACAGGAAATTAAGAACTTCAACCACTGATATGATATTAAGTAAGATACATGTTTTTCTTCTGGTAAATTTCCCCCAGAAAGCAATTAGAGACCTGCGAACATCAGCAGCAGAATATCACAGCCTTTGCAGCAACCATTAGCTTAAAGAATACATCGCTGTCAATGATTTAAACTTTGAACACCTATTGCACTTTGCATGTAATGACTCATAAGTTTGTCAATTCTATGAAGGCCTTCAATACACGTAGGCAATCAATTCCACCAAGTAAAGCAAGTCGATGAGAGCATTTTATGATAAAAGAGAGAAAGAGGGGGGGTTAGAAACAAAGAATTAAGTACCTCAGCTTCTTGAGATTCACTAACATGACTATCAAGATGAGCCTCAGATTTCCGAATCTGCAAGAATATGCTTATTTATGAATAAATCACATGAGAACCCAGAGAAGCAACATGATTGAACAAAAGACGAGCTAATATTATCTTACTTCAGATGCCACTACCTTTTGCTTTTTCCTCACAGATTTAGACTGGTAAACTTCCTGCTTCATATCAGAAAGATCTTTATCATCAACAGTTGAAACTTTCCCTGGTTTCGGTGCTTTAGACAAAGCAACCCCAAGCCTAGATGATGATCGATCCACTTTAACTCTAACTCCTGAGGATTTACGTCTGTCCCTCTGATTGTCTGTAGGCATAGTTTCTAAAGATCCAGATTCATCAACATGATCATCATTTTCTTCTTTTATCTGCACCATCGACTCTGCAAGAAGAGGGAAAAAAAAAAAAAAGAAAAGAAGAGATGAAATGTTAATTAGTTATTGCTGGATTCGTATGCAATAAGTCGCTAAAGAATAATTACAAAGAATACAAACTTGGCAATCCAAATTATATATTTTTCAAAACAAAAAGAACAGTTCTATTTAAAGCAAAGTATCGGAGGGTTTTTTTTAAAACAATGGGAGTTGTGATTTGTGCTTCAAGAAATACCCATAGATATTGTCATGTGGCAACATCCAGTTATGAGTTAGTGGTAATTTTGGATGGAAGGGCAAGCTTAGCCACTTTCTAAAAGTTAGAGATCATGGATTTGCCACTTTTAAGTTTGAAGGAAAAATCAAACCTGAACAAATTCAAGGGCAACTGATGTCTTTTACCCTTCAGACTAATAAGAAATGAATGGTCTTAAGTCACGGCAAAAGTGCTATGCTCAAAACATAATATGCTGAAGCTCTTACCATCTTCATTTCCTTCTGCTGGCATCATCAAAGATAAATCTGCCAAGGTTTGCAAGGCATCAAAGGCAGGTGCTTCATCTGTATAGAGAGATATTGTTGATTAACTACATAGATAATTGCAACTAATTCAGACAGGATCCTATATAAAAGAATGCAAATTTGAATACAATAAAGAAAGAACAAGACCGACAGCAAATATAGTGTGGTATAATATTCTATAGCAAAGCTTTTGTCTATGACACAATGAAATTTTTCAACGAGAAACAGGGACTTTTAATCCTTTCTGAGATTCCAAGATTTTCCACTAACAGAAATTTTCACAATATGATTTTTCCCATTACAATATCATTATCTCTTTTCCTCTCCGTTCCGTATAGTTGAACATTCAAAACCAGCAGCAACTTGATTCTGATATATTGTGCCATAAAACAAAGAACCAAAATTGAAAGTTGACAAAGGCTAACGAGAAGCTGACACAACTTAGGGCATACTTGCACTGCTTTTCTTCTTGTAAAATTCTCAACATTTCAACAAAAAGCCAACTCTAAACCTCACATTCTCAGTCAAAACAACCCATACACAGAAAATGAGTTTTCTCCACCAAAAAAATCAAAAAAAAAAAAAAAAAGATAAAACCAAAAAACCAAATAGAACCTTAGATTTCAGGAAACTATGCACAAATTTTTTTTTTTATTCCCAAAAATGGTTCACAGAATAAGGATTAAATAATAACCAATGCACCCCTACCCATGGGCACATTGGCTGGAGGGAAAAAAATAAAGAAAAACTCTTGAGTGAAAAACTCCCACTTTCATATGAAACTAAGAAACTAGCAAATCACAAAGAATGATCTGGTAAGGAAACACCAACCACATGTTTAGCTAGCAGTATGTTTGGAATTCTCTGTTCTGTCAAAGACCATACTTTATTATGTACCAAATTACAAAAAGCATTTCTATTTCCAATGATAAGAAGAAAAAAAATTTTTAAAAAAAATAAAAACCGAACATCTAACAGGAAAACGTGAAACATAACTCAGGGAATCAACGGGAATACAAACTATTACACTTCCATGAAAGTTGCATACCTCTGCTGAAAAGAACCTTTTTACTCTTTTTCCTTGAACCTTGGGGAGAGGATCTAGAGATTTTTGCATCTATCTTCAGCTTTCCTCTTGATGCACCCAATCCTTGACCTTCTTCTGTCCCACTACATGCTTCCTTTATGTCATCCAAATGATTATCGCTACTGTCATCAACATCTAATTTCCTTCTATCGATTCTCCTCCCCTTATTTACCATCGTACCAACTCTTGGCTTCACAAAAGGGCCGTGCCTGGATAAATCACCAGTATCAGCTTCCATGCTGCCTTCTAAGTCTTCATCATCCACATCACTTTCCACATTCCTGGCATTGACCGATTTCAGCCCAGCCCGCTACACCAAGATAAGCTCCAAGGTCAGGGAAACAATTTATTACAGGAATATCCAAAACAATATAAACAGAATCTACATCATTACTTTCAGTTCAGCATTCCGGGCAGGTGAGGACATAACACTTTCACTTCTCAGGATTGGTGTCTGTGAAGCCTGAGGAGAACTACCTCTCTGTGAAGCCTCAGTCAAAGCTAATGCTATCTCATGAGCAACATCATCATCATTGGTATCTGTCTTCATTCTCAAGCCCTGCCTTGTTGGTGAGAAAAATTTTTCCCCTTTAATATTCTCATAAGAGTAGGAAACAGGAAACCGTGGAGTCCTTTTCCCAACAGCTCGAGGTCCACTACCTAAACCATACTCCAGGAAAGTGTCTCATTATTACATTCCAGTACAATACTAAATATCAAATTTAGGAAAGCCAATTGTTAATTACTACAGCATATTAACGGGACGAGAAAGATGCAGTAAGGACAAAATGTAGACATAATATGCAATTCTCATGAACCATTAAACCTCAAACTGGAGAACATTCCTACATGGCAGAAAATTAGGCTTTATTTGGATAGGCTTTTAATTGAGAAAAAGTGAGTTTTTTCCGACTTGGAGTTTATGGAAGTTAAATGGTTTGTGAGAGAAGCTGTGGGACCCAAGGAAGAAAATGTTTTTAAAAAAAAATATTAGATTGAAAGTAGTTCATTTTTTGTTTTCCGTGGGAGGTTGTATTGAAGCTTCTTGTAGGACAACATACCTCCAGTGCGCTTCTTCTTCATCAATTGTAGGCCAACGTAACCTGATGGTACCATTGGAGAAGTAATTTGCACATCAGATGCTTTAGAGTTACCAGGCTGAACTCTGCCCCGAGCTCGTTTTTGAGGTTTTCGAGATGTTCCAGCACCATCATTACTTTCCTGTTCACTGTCACTTCCTGCCTGCAATGCCAAAATCTACTCAATAAAAAACATAAAAAGCAGTATACAGAATCGTATAGCTCCAATGTGGAAGCCTGCATAATATGGCAAACGATTATAATAAGCAGTCTTTTAATTGACAAGAATGCAAACAACTTTGTTTATTAAATTATGAACCATCAAACTTAATAATTTCTTGAATATTTCAACTTTGTAGCACAATGCCAGAGCTCAAAACCACATTAGAGCCAGCCTTAGTGAGAAGAAACTTGCTAGTAACTACAGCCATAATGATTAAACTTAAAATAATAATTTTATATTAGCAAATTTCTTTGCTCTTTATCAAAAGACGTGATACCAAGAAACTTTCCTTTGCTAGAGTGGTGGAAGATCTAGCAAAGGTAACCTTTTGCTCCACCTGAAAGCTTTCTTGAGCAGAAATAAGACAGCTAAGAAACATAATAGCGCCACACCATGTGTTTTGTACCATGTCTGACCGGACAAACATGTGGTAATCAGTTGGATTAGTCCTCGTTTTGAACAATGCTTTGGCTATGAGAATGTACAGTTCTCCAGTCCAAATGAGTTTTCATTCTCAAGAAATGTCACAAAACATTGCATCCTCTCTTTGACCCCACATAATTTTTTTCCAAAAGCCAAATTCATTCTCATTTCCAAAATGAAACATGGGGGAACAAAAGACCTATCCAAATGCACCCTATACTCTTTAAACTGTTTGTTGAAACTAAAAGAATCTCACCAAGTTGCTGTAATGGTCTGTCATCATAGCATTTAGCCCAACCACAGAAGCAGTCCCCTCAGGTAGTGATAAGTAAGCCTGAAATATATCACCATCATTAGCCACCTATATGAACATCATTAGCCACCTATATGAACAAAATGTTTGCATCCAACTTAATTGCAGCAGATGAACTAGTTCAAGTATACCTCAATGAACAGTTTTGTGTACTGAACTTCTGAGCAGTAATGGTCCGATATACATCCATTTCAAGATTAACATAAAAGAACCAATATAGAAATTTAAGATAACTAAATTGATACAGAAAAATTAATTGAAAACCAGAATAGGAGAACGTTAAACAACATAAGCTTTAGCAGTCATTCAAATTGGCAAGTATCAGTTCTATGCGTTAACCAATCCATTGTTATAGATCTGACGTGTATACCCACTTAATTTTATCAATTTATATCTTCAATGTCGTAAGATTGTGGATTAGACTAAACTATTTTATCCGTATGATGGATATTTTATAAATACATGCTAGGACACTCAGAGATGCTTTTTTGATAATCAGTTAAAACAACTGAAACAAAGAGGAGAAAGCAAGCAGGAAGTTCCAAGAAGGCTTGTTAATCCAAGAGATAGCAAAGAGCTGCCATATGGCTGTACCCTTAAAGGTCCTCCAGAACCAAAAGATGTAGTGCATCAACAAATTACTTCAAACAAAAAAGAAAAATGATAGGAAACCCGGGGAGCAGGGTGTAACACTTTCATCCAGCCCAATTGAAAGTAAATGTGATCTGACAATGCAAAGACTCCAGGCAACCCAAAGACTACACCACAGATGACAGCCAGGCAACCCAAAGACTCCAAAGGATCAGAGTGATGACATGCACCTAAAGTACACACTCCACGCTCACCTTTGCCATAAGGATAAATGTGCCCTGATGGCATCAGCTCATGCACTTGCAGAAGACAAACAACAAACAGGAAAATTTTTTTTTGCAAGTGACATGCTTTTAAATGGCTGACTATCACATTAACTCAAGGCAATGGACTTTCCTACTAAGGATATAAATTCTGCAATTAAGAAATTAAGACAAGTGAAAGCTGCATCTTTTTTTTTTAATGAATGAAAGCAGCATCTCAGTAATAAGTGTAATTAGGTCTAATTAGAGATCAATGACAAAATTATTAAAAGCTTCGTTAAAAAAAATGTATTCAGAATGAAGCCCTAATGATATCCAACTTAACCAAAGGATCAACCTAATAAAGTTCTTTCTGTTTCAAGTCAAACATGAAATATGCATTGTCAAAATGAAAAGACAAAATGCAACATAGAAGAGTATACATCAGAAGAGGAGCATTTGTGCAACCCACCAGCAAACACACTCATAAATCAGCAAAAAAATATGCACTCATTAAGAAAACGTGACTCCCAGAGAAAGCTCGGGCAAATCAAATTACTCGATTAGAGAGAACTAAGAAAAAACATGTACAGCAGGAGAATATGGTCACAATAAGAATATGTGACTCCCAGAATAAGAAAAACACATGTTTTCATCCTATTGAGCTAAAAATCAATACCTTAAATCTCCTTCTTCGAGGATTTCTGGTATCCTTTTGTCCTTTCACATAAAATAGCATTAGTATTTTAGGATATCTTTTCTAGCGAATTTCTCTATCTTACAATTTCATGCTTGCATTTCAAGAACCACCCAATAGTGAAGATCAAGATTTTGCAGCAATGAGGTTCAATATCTAGTGAGTTAGACTAGAAAAGAAAGATGAATGCATAAATCAGTAGTTGAGTTTGGACATTCATAAGACACATTCAAAGAATCATGAGACAACAAAAACACGCGATACTTCATAAGTAATTAGCCATTACCCTATTCATTGTGTATAGGGCCTCCACCATATCAACAGATCGATTTCTCACAGCAGAAGCAACCTGAACACAATTTAAATAACAATCATACAAAGTCTACAGATGATCAAGCATAACTGGTAGCTAATACACGATAAAAAGGAGTAAGGCCAAAGTTAATCAGCATTGTAGAAGTCGCACCTGTAAATCAGCACAAAACAAATCCAATATACAAACTTGTTCATATTAACCATTGATCTAAATGAAATTTCTCAATCATAATTTGATTTGAACACCATCATGTCCATTCCACTACTTTCTCATATACATGCAATTTACAATTTCCAGTCAGACTTCTGAACTGACCTTTTTCCAGTCTTTACCATATTTCCGGTAAGCTTCATAGAAACGGGTTAACTCTTCCTTGCTCCATTGAGGACCTAGCATGTCAGACAACTTCCTCTTCTGCAAGAGAGAGAGAGAGAGAGAGAGAGAGAGAGAGAGAGAGAGAGAGAGAGAGAGAGAGAGAGAGAGAGAGAGAGAGAGAGAGAGAGTGAGAGAGAAGAATCAACGGGCATCACCAAGATGCTTTAAGAAAGTCTAGTGCTGCAAGCAAAACATTGTTAACATTGTACAAAATAATCTAGAAAAGAAATATAGGAAATGCTCAAAGTAGATTATGTCCTCTTACGTTTTCTTTTCTGCTCAACCTTCCAGCAATTGTAAAAAATAAAACATCAAAAGAGGACCATAACTGGAGATTGTTATACTCATCAATGTTTAAAAAAATGCAAATTTAACATTAGGATCGGCTACTGATCAAGACCACTTGGATGTTTTCATCTGTTATCTCCAGCATACACTAACATCATAAACACCAATAAAGATGACTGGAACAGTAGGAAATCAGTTATATTATCATTTTAAAAATAAATCCAGTAAGAGATTGAGATGAAGTCTGCATAAGTACAATTCTGATACAGTAGGATAGCACACACAAGACATAAGACCAATGCAAGACTGACACTACCATTAAGTATCCAAGGTAAAACCTAAACGTATATCATTTTCTACCATTATCAATGATAACAATACAATCTCGCAAAAAAGACAACCAAAATCGAAATCTTCAGATAGGATTACGTACATACATCGAGCTGCATAACAAGAGAAAGTTCATCTCACTGTGATAAGCAAACAGACAATACATCCAGAACTCACCCGGGAATTGCTTCTTCTGGCATTGTCTACATCTTTAACGGAAGAGTCTTCATTCACATAAGAATAACGTTTGTTCATGCTTCTAGACTTTCTTGTTGGCCCCATTCTAAATTCCTGAGCCACCTACACAAGAAGCATTAATGAGTCAGTAGGGGTATGGTACCCACATCTTTAAAATAGTTTAAGAAAAAAATGTGTCTGAAGACATCAGCCAAAAACAGCTAGATATACAGCCACATGCTTGTATCATGCAACTGCAATGTTACTATCAAGCAAGCAAAAAGCATCAAATATTTATCTTTTGGAAAATTGCCTAAAATGTATACCTCGGAAACATTTACTTTGAAACAGAAAATAGATCGAAGAAGAAGAAGTTAATGTCATCTCAAAGCAAATCCGAAATTAAGATAACTGCATTAGCAAGGAACACTAGCTAAAGCAATTGGTCCAGCAGGATAACCATTTTTCCATATTTTCATTGAACATAATAAACATTTTTAAAATGGATACCTAGAAGAAGTAAAAGCATTGACATTAAAATATAAAAAATAAAAAATAAATTTAAAAAAAAAAAACATGCGACAGAAACATTGACCAATTTTCAACTCCTATTAGCAAATCAATAGATCACATCATAACTTTAGGTTACAAGCTCCACTGGCAGCTTAAGCATGCATCATTTGAAAATGAAGAATTGCTGCATGATTCATGTAATCAAATTGTACGAATCAAAAACGGGTGTAAACCCCTTCAAACCACCAAACACCAACACCATCCCCACCCCCAAAAAAAAAAAAAAAAAGAAGTTAATTCTGAAGGAGAAGTGCCCACTGCCTAGGAAAGCCCAGAGTTTGGCTATTCCAAGCTTAAGCAAAATTCAATCAGAATTCAAAACTCTAGTTTTCATCGAAACTCAAGATCAGCATATTCATACAGACGGGGTAACTGACACAAAACGCACAAAATTTCAAATTTCAAACTCTGCTTTAAGGTGAATCACAGCAGCTCATAGAAACTCGAAATTAACAAACCAAAGCGAAATCCACACATGCAAAGGAACAAAATTACACCCAAAAAAAATAATTGAAACCTTAACCGACAATTTCACAAAACCCAGCAAATTTATTATTTAAAAAAAAAAACATTTTAGAATAAGCGGCTATTCAAGGTGGAATCAATATCCCGATCAGTGAAACTTCTAGAATTTATTTTTAAAAAAAAAAGATTAAAACCCAAAATCTGACGCTCGAATTCAAAAAGCTGTTTACAAAAAAGAAAATTGAATTACACAAAATTGATGGAAGTGAGATTTTACCGATCCAAGAGTGACTTCTTAGTTGAAATTGAATTTGAATTCAAAGCATTGGCAGTATGGGAAACAAGATTGAAGAGAATGAAGATGGAGAGAACAGCAGAGATTTGAATTTGGGTGAGTCGTAGAGAGAGAAAGAGAGTGGGGGCGGAGAAGAGGAAGAAGAAGAGGAGAGGGGAATGAATTTTTTGTTTATTTTGGGGTAATAACCGCGAAACTCTTTTGTATTTGTATAGACTATGTGAATGTGTTACGTGGTTGGTGAGGCTTCAAATTGAAGTTAAATATGCTGATCGCAGGACAAGGTAAACGACGTCGTCGGATCTTTTTTTTGGGTGGGGGGGGATGTTCAGTGTTCAAGAAAGTGGAAACCGCCGAATCCAAGTCAACCCAAACCAATATGGTTTGTGATATGAACGTGGATGGAACCGGTTGTTATAAACACCCCATGCATTTATTATTTATTCTGAATCAAAACTGCATCATTCCACTTAAATATGAAAAAAGAGCAAAAAATAACTTTAGTTTCAACAAATTACACGTATGAATTTTTTGCATTCATATTGTTCCATGAAACTATAGTTACTATAGCCATTGGGATTTCCTAACACTTGTTAAAATGCTTATATCACCGCTAGAACACTAGTATTGTTGCCGCTATAAAAGTTATTCTTTTGGAGAAGGAACGAATAAAATAGAAAAGAAGAAGAAAATATGATGCTAAGATAAGAAAGAAAGCGCGTGAGACTGAAACCCTAATCATCCTCCTAATTAATGGAACAGTGTTGTTTTGAGCACAAAGCGCACCATGTAAGTTGTGCATGAGTGCATATATAAATTGCGAATTGGAACATTCTACACCTTTGTGCGTAGGGTGATGGGGCTAAGGCTTAATTTTGATAAGAGTTTGTTTTGAATTTTGGGTATGTTTTCTTTGCGGGATTCGTAAAAGTTGAATTGTTTGTGAGACAGATGTAGGACCATAAAAGAAACAAAAAACTTTAACTTAGTTGCAATCCAAGGTGGGTCCAAGTGATGAGATCACAAAGTAAAGGTGACTCTTTTAAATGAAAGTTATGTGATGATTTTAATGTTGGGAGGTATGCCTAAAAATAGACTAATCTTTATGTAATTAGGAATATAAATAAAATGAACTATTAATTAATTCAAGAATTTTTAGTTTAGATGTATATTTAATTATCTAAGGTCCAAGTATCTTAAATAGATAGTCTTGAGGGCCGTGCTTCACATAAGGTGCAGATTATTGCTTCTTATAATACCAGCAATGTTTGTTCTTAATTAGCTATTTGATGTAGTTGGGTACATATGCCATCAAATAAAATGTCATTATATAATAGTTTCATAAATGGATGACGTGTCTTAGGTTAATGAGTATCTTTCTCATAACTAACTCTACAAATGTGCTTTAAGTATATAGAACTAGACCCCATGATAATAATTTCTAGAAAGTACTATAAAGGTAGATAACCTAAAGTTATCACAAGCTAAAACATTGACGAGTGCCTTATGTTCTCACATAAGTTGCTGGTCTAGTAAGGCTAAGACTTCTCTACTTAGATATACATACTATGGGAGAAGACCTATATGCATAATATCGATGTAGTATGTATGTTAGGTAAATGAACTTAGTTAGTCTAGACAGAGTTGCGTAAAAATCAGGATCATAAGCAAAGCCTTATAACACGAAATAAAGTAATATATACCTTGATTTCCTTGAAACATGGTGACCAAGGCTTGGTAGTTGATCTTC
Source organism: Catharanthus roseus (assembly GCA_028651295.1). Taxonomy (NCBI): domain Eukaryota; kingdom Viridiplantae; phylum Streptophyta; class Magnoliopsida; order Gentianales; family Apocynaceae; genus Catharanthus; species Catharanthus roseus. The sequence continues at coordinate 1,673,185 of JAPQWS010000102.1, forward strand.
ACTCTCCTATCTCACCGGAATATGTTGGTGAATAGTGATGGGATAATACGCACAACTCTAATTGAGGGGAAAGAGGGAGCAAGAACCCTATTTATAGGTTTAGGAGTGACCCTTCCTATCATAGGTCATTAGTAGACTCATTTATTTTTTCCTCCATGTAACCCGTGTAACTCATGTAATTCATCATCCCATAAACTCCCATATTCTCTAAGGTAATGGAGATAGTGGAGAATAATGATGCTTAAATATAGATGTTGCAACTTTTGTTGTAACTCCTTACATTTCATGTCTATAACCTATAGGATCAAAACTGTTATGCATCCAAAGCTATAAAGTTTTTGAAAGACCCATAGAACTAGTATGTTCCATAAACTTTTTCGGCGCGAATGCTTTTGTTAATGGGTTTGTGAGCATATCATCAGTATTACATGAGTATGGATGCTTTTTGCTTTTGGATTCTCTCAAGAACAACATGATACTTCAATTTAATGTGCTTAGCCTTACTAGAGGACTTATTATTTTTAGCAAATTAAAGTGTAGCAAACTTATCACAATATATGACCATAGGCTTAGAAATGGAATCAACAATCTTAAGCCCTACCACAAAATTCCGTAACCAAATCGTTTGAGAAGTAGCCTCATGATATGCTATAGACTCAGCTTCCATAGTAGAAAATACAATGACTGATTGCTTAACGCTCGTGCATGATATAGCTTCACTAGCTAACATAAAAATGGACTAAGAAGTAGATCTCATGGATTCTTGGCAACCCTTGAAATCAAAATCCGAGTATCCAAAAATTTCAAGATGACTGTTATTTTTGTAGGTGAGTATATAATCTTTGTTACCCTAAAGATACTGCATCACCTTTTTATATTTCTCCATTTATCTAAACACGGATTACTATGAAATTTGGCAAGCATTCCAACTGCAAAACAAATTATAAAAAACCAAGATTGTATCTCCAAGAGGCTGGTAGAATTGATTTTCCAAGCTTGTTCTTGAAAAAACCGTAGCTAGAAACCCATTTCCATTCTCTTCTTCTAACTCTAAATTGTGTTGGGAAGTATGCCCAAAAAGACTTCTAGTTGATGTAAAATACTCTATTATATGGAATGAATATAAAATGATCTTTATGATTATTTTTCAAGTACAAGTAAATTTGTTCTTGGACAGTCAATGGAGTTGGACATGTCATTGAATTAAAGGCCATTATATGATAGTCCCCTTAATGGATGGTTGTACCTTAAGTCAATGAGTGGTCTTCTCTTGACTATTGCACAAGTATGCTTGGAGCATATAGAATTGGAGCCCGTGATAGAGGGCTTATAGAAAGTGCTATAAAGGAAAAGAAACCTAGTCTATCACAGCTATAGCGTGGACACTCTATGGTTAGAGTACGAGTTAGTGGGCTAGCGAAGCTAAGCTCTCTGCTTAGATGTGCTATAGGTGAGACTTCTAGCCATATGGTCAATAATCCTTGTAAGTTGGGTAATTGGAATTAGTTAATCAAAATGAACTTATATAATAACTTATATGGGAATCACCCCCTTGTGATTGTACCCGAGATAATCGTTAAGATCCATGGCCCTCAGAAGTATCTCTGGATGTTTACTTTAGAGTAGCTTTCTAAGATAAGCAAGGGACATCCAAATGAGTCATTGATTGTTGGACTAGACATCTAAGGATGGTAGATGACATTGAGGAAGGAGTTAGTACACACCTATACTCAATGATGGGTGTTACATAGAGGGGTATTCTCGTCATTACAGGCATTGTTTTGGGGGTCAATATCTCCATATAGTGATAAATAAAGATATTTAGAATGAGAAATACTGCTATTCTGTAGCAAGTGTATTTCGGTCATTTTAATAGCCTAGAATGATATAATTTTGGTCCCTGGAGTAACTCAAAATAGCTAGGTGACTTAATTGTCACAACACAAGAATAAAAGGACTTGAGATAAAATAAGGGTTATTTAGTTAATAAGGCCCTAGGTATTTATTAAGCAAATTGGCCCAAGCTATTTAATTAAATAAAAAGCTCAAAGGCTTTATTACTTATTTGGTTGGTGGTTATTTGGGTTTTTAATGAATTCTTTTAATTTTAAAAAAACTCATAAATAATTGTACCAAATATAGAGGAGTTGGACCCAAAAAAATCCAAGGCCCCAGAACAAGCCCATGGCCGAAACCTGTGTTTTTATCCTAGAGTGGCAGCCACCATGTCTAAAAAACCTCCTTTAGAGTCTTAGTTGGTTAGGTAGGCTTGGAGAGTTGGTTATGATCTATAGAGAGTTTGTTCTTATCAGAATCTCTCTCTAGTTGATCCCCTAATACCAAGATTCTCCAATTCAGCCATTAATCATCATTATAGACGAAATTAGCAACCCTTCTTCCTCTCATATAGCCGAAACTATCTGGAAAAAGTAGAAACTTGTTCTTCAAGTTTTTCCAAAACAAAAAACACTTAAGGAATGGTTTAGCGGAGACAAGGAACAAGAACACTTAAGGAAAATGTAAGGAGCATGATGTCTCATGTACCTCTACCTATCTCTTTTTGGATATGCCCTACAAATTGAGGCATAAATTCTGAACTTGGTGCTTTCCAAGTCAGAACACAAGAGACTATATAATATGTGGACTGTTTGAAAGCCCAATATGACTAATTTTAAGATATGGTGTTGTCTTACTTATGTACTAACTAAAGGAAGCAAGCTAGATCCAAAATCGGAATCATGCTACATTGGGTATCCAAAAGGTTCAAAGATGAGTATATTTCTATCATCCTAAGAAGCAGAAAGTGCTTGTTGGCACTTATACTAGATACTTGGTGGATGATTATACAATATCTCCTAAGGGTTTCTGAAATTAGATTTGGAAATTAAAAAGTTTGACTCTTAACACTTCTAAACCCAGTCGAAGTATTAAATGATATGACTGTCCAAGTACCGCAAGCGGTGGAACCACATTGTAGTGGAAGGATTCCTAGAGTTCTTGATAGATGAATATGAGAGTCTTTCGGCCTAGTTTCTGACCATCAGGAATAGGATCTCACAAGGTATGATAAGGCTTGTAGATATTGATGCTGATAAATGGCAAGAGGGTTATAAAGCTCGTGACTGAGTCGTTTGACTTTAATCAAAATCTGGGATCTTGTCCCAGCACCTGATGGTATAAAACCCATCAGTGCAAGTGGGTTTACAAGATGAATAAAGGTATAGATGGGAAATGTGCAAACCTATAAAGTTAGGTTGATACATAGAGTTGTAATAAAAAAGATAAGGTATCTACTGTGGGGAAGCTTTTGTACTAGTAACTGTGCTTAAATCCATTAACATACTTCTTATTGTAATATGTCATTTATGACTACAAGGTACGGCAAATGGATGTCAAAGAATACCTTCATAAAATGCATTCTTAGTAAAGAGGTCTAAAAGGAGTAACTAGACGAGTTTATTGCTAAAGGCTAGGAACACTTGATCTGCAAGCTTAAGTGGTCCATCTATGGACTTATTCAAGCATCTAGATCATGGAAATGTCTCTAGATGTTTGCTTTAAGATAGCTTCCTAAGATAAACAAGGGACATCCTATGATGGTAGATGTCATTGAGAAAGGAGTTAATATACTCAATCTATACGATGATGGGTGTTAGGTAGAGGGGTATTCTCATATTACACATGTAGGTCAAAGGCCTATTTACACAGTATTGTTTTGCGGGTCAATATCTCCATATAGTAATAATTAGAGACATTTAAAATGAGAAATACCGCTCTCCTATATCAAGGGTATTTTGGTCATTTTAATAGCCTAGAATAATTTAGTCTTTGGTCCATATAGTAGCTCAAAATAACTGGTGACTTAATTGTCACAACACAAGAATAAAATAACTTGAGAAGAAATAAGGGTTATTTAATTAATAGGGCTCTAGATATTTATTAAGTAAATTGGCCCAAGCTATTTAATTAAATAAGAAGCTCAAAGGCTTTATTACTTGTGGTCTGTTGGGTATTGAGTTTGTAATTAATTCTTTTAATTAAAAGAAGCCAAAAAATAACTAGACCAAATAGAGAATACGGGACTTGTTCTGAGTTGGACCGAAAAAATCCAAGGCCCCAGAATAAGCCCATGGCCAAAACCTTAAGGTGTTTTCAGCCTAGAGTGGCAGCCATAATGTCTAAAAAGCCTCTTTTGGAGCCTTAATTGGTTAGATAGACTTGGAGAGTTGGTTATAATCTCTAGAGAGTTTGTTCTTATCAGAATCTCTCTCTAGTTGATCCTCTAACACCAAGACTCTCCAAATCAGTCATCTATCATCATTATGGACAAAACTACTAGCTCTCTCTCCTTTTCATATGGGCAAAAATTTCTAGAAAAAGAACACTTGTTCTTCAAGTTTTTCTAAAACAATAGTCTCTTCTTTTACTTCTCTTTTACACTCTAGAAGACTTGAAAGCTTATGTTTTTCATAAGGAATAGTAGTAGATTTGCAGGGAAAAATAATGCAAAAATAATGCAAAACCGGCAGTTATGTGACTTCTGGACAACTTAAGTGTAAATAGCGCTTTAAGGGGATAAAAAGTTCCATCTTTTGGGCTTCTTTCTTCTTCCACTGCCCCTCTGATATCCTTCAAATTAAACCCCATTACAAGTTGTAATTCAGACCTAAGTAAATATAGTAGAAGAATCTACAACAAATTCCTACAAAGAACCTTTGAATTGGAAGAAATCAAAAGACCCATTTGTGAGACATTTAAAGAATTCTTCAACAACTCTTGAAGAAAAACATTCATGAACACAAGAGGATTGAAGGTAGAACACAAGGGTTGTTAATTCCTTGAATTAATTTTCATGGAGAAACAATCTCCTTCAAAGAAATGGAAGAACCCTAAGGTTTCTTCAAAAGAGAGCAAATGCTCAAATGCTGAAATTTTTCTCAATTGTTCAAACTTTACAATTTAGCCCCAAAATGGGGTATTCATACATGCCAAACCCTACTACTACTTAGACCATGGTCAAAGAGAGTAAAAACCCTTTAAATTACACTTAAAATAAAATAAAGTAGCTGAAAATTTGGAAAGAAACAAGGTGGAAAAGTTTTGGGACTAAACCAAAAATTCTGGAAATTTTTAAGGCCTACGTGGATTCTCCATATTTCACTAGTATCCGTACAATAGAAACTCTAGGTTGGGATTCTGTGAAGAAGTCGGTGATGGTTTGAGAACCTGGCGCCGGATCTGCCTATTTTGAGCCTCCAAATGGCCAAGCTCTTATGATCTTCAAGAGATTTGTGTCTCTTTCTCTTTGATTTCCAAAGAAACAAGAATCACCTCAATTGGATATCTCTAGCTCATGTTATGATCATTCTACCGAAATGTATCCGAACAGGATCGAAAGTTAGAAATATTGACTTTGCATAACTCTTTAGATGAAAAAAAAATCTTTTTGGGATGAACTTTACCTCTTTGAAAACCTCATTAAGTTCTATACAAAATTATAGAAGGATGCAAATTTATTTGGAAATCTTAAGTTCTTGAAAAATCCGCTTGAATGTGGAGTATCTTCAAAGTTAACGATTTTTATCCATGGGCTAAAATGCTCCAACTGTCAAGACATCCTTCCCCAATATTTTGTGCATGATTTTGAACTTCTTTTAAGCTCTAGGAAGTCTTCATAACATAGAGAAATTGGTCTTGAAGTGAGACGCTTTTTTCTTCAATTCTTCAATCTTGGAATGTCTTCAAATTCCCAATCTTCACAATATCGATATTCCTTGCAAGAAGTTGAAGACTCCCAAGAATTCTCTTGTGAATTCCTTGTCATGGGCTTATCATACCCCCTTTCTTTGAGGTTATCCATCCTCGAATCATGTTCAAGTTTTGCATCATTTTTCTGTTGCATTGTTTCCATCAAGTTAGCGGTGGCCGCCATTTCCTGCACAAGATTTTCCATAGCAACACAAATGGAGTTTTTAGGTAAAGTAGAAGTAGATTGTTGCACAAAAGATGGCTCCCCCCTTTCTTTACAACCTTCCTCCTCCTTACTCTCCTTTATCATCTCTTTATTGGAGCTCTCCACTAGTCTGGAATTTTCACAAAAAACCAGATCTTCTTTGGAGCTCTCCAACTCCACTATGAGTTTATCATCTAGTGTAAGCTTTTCCTTCTCAATCACCACATCATTAGGATCCCCTTTCTTCATGACTTCATTCTTTACACAAGTAATCTTAACTACTTCCTCCTTCATCTCCTATTTCACCTTTCTCACCCTCCTTTTTCTTTTTCTCTTCTTCTTTACCTCACTCTTTTCACCTTGGCCCATAGGGGTCTTTTCTTTCAATCCACTTTTGACATTAACAAAAATTTCCCCTTTGTACAGTAATCTTAACTACTTCCTCCTTCATCTCCTATTTCACCTTTCTCACCCTCATTTTTCTTTTTCTCTTCTTCCTTACCTCACTCTTTTCACCTTGGCCCATAGGGGTCTTTTCTTTCAATCCACTTTTGACATTAACAAAAATTTCCCCTTTGTTGAGAATCCCCTTAACACAAGTTACTAGGGCTAGAGATGATAGCTTGCCTAGCCATGAACATTCTCCCCTTATTGGTAGACCTAACATCAACTTGATTACCTCTCATAGGTGGTATGCAACTCAAATCTCCAGTACTCCTTTTATCTACTCTCTTCCTTCAATCTCTCCCATTGAAATAAAATATGTAACCATATCTTAAACCCACATATTAGCATAGTAAGATTTGAACAAGATTTGAACACACAACCTCTCAATCCACCATTAGTGCTTTTACCAATGCACCACATACACTTTTGTGGTAGCTACTCAATAAATTTTATTTATATTGTATATCAATAAACTGAAACTTAATTAATTTTATTATTTTATAGCGTATTTATTTAAATAAATTGTCTTTACTAAATAATATAAAATAAAATTTTCACATGATCACTAAATTTTTTATATTATAGAGATTTTATGTAAAGAATATGAAACTTTTCTATCTCTAAATAATCCATGAGGTAATAATTCTTCTCTCTTATTTCAATAAACTGTCACTTCAATGTCAAATTTTAGTTATATATATGTATATGTATGTGTTTGTGTACGTATGTGTGTATGTGATAATCAGTGGCGTTTGAAAACTTAGTGTTATATTTTTGTGTCATTATTTGTAGCATTTGAGCTTGTGCCATATCTAAGTGGCATTTGATGTTGTATCATATTTAATGGCATTATTAGGGGTGTTTGAGTTTGTGCCATATTTTTATGGCATTTTTTATGACATTTTCTTATATGCCATAATTTTATGGCACTTTATGATACTTTAAAATGTGCCACAAAATTTGTTGCACTTATTAGAAAGTGCCATTAAAATATGGAATTTTACAATAAGCGCCACAAATGAGTGGCATATATAATAAGTGCCATAAGCTAAGTGCCACCAAAGCCCAAAATTGCCATAGTGCCTTTAAGTTTCACAGTGTCCCTCCTTTGTGTGTCTACTTTCTCTTCCAACTCCATCGTATCTCTTCTAAGAGTTTCATTTTGTTGAAAGATACTCTTTATCATCAATGCCAAGTCTTGATCACTCTCCTTCACCATTTTTCTTTCCACTCCTGTTTGCATTCTCTCAACAACCCAAACAACAAGAGATACTAAGGGTCTACCAACACATGAGTTTTAAGTCAAAAAGGGAATTTCAAGAACAAGGAAAATCCAAGAAAGAATAATTCAACATGAATGAATAAGATTGACAACAAGATATGCTGATCAAAGTAGGATGGAATTTCTAAATATAGGCAATAAAGCTCAAAGACTCAACAATAACACAAAGAAAAACAAGAAAAACACTAGCATAAAGAAGAATAGTAACAAGAGTACTAGCACAAAGAGACAGAACGGATCACAATTAGAAAGAAAAACATACCAGGAAAGAGTTTCTAACACAAGGAAATGAAAGATGGATGCAAGGAAACAAGATTAAACCAATTTAATAAAGAAAAACTCTGAGACATTTCATTAAAAAACACAAGGAGTGCAAATCAATAGAATCCTTTCAAGAGAAAAGAATTGACATCTAATCCAAAGACAGTATTCAATTCAATCACAAGAGGCTCAATCATCAACCGAGAACACAAGAATACCTAATTCCTTTTTGCAATTTTTAGAATTAATCAAGAATACCAAAAAATGACCAATAAAATGACAGAGAAATTAAGGAATAAGATGAAAAACAAGAAACCAAAAGATGGTAACCTCAATTGGAGCTTGCTCTAATACCAAATGATACAAAACCAAGACAATATCTCCAAGAGGTTGGTGCAATTAAATTTCTAAGCTTGTTCTTGAAAAAGCCCTAACTAGAGACCTACTTCCATTCTCTTCTTCTAACTCTAAATTGAACTCCAATCTAAGTTCTAATTGAGACCCAGGTAAATTTAGTAGAAAAACGTACAAAAAATTCCTACAAGAACCTTTGAATTGGAAGAAATCAAAATACCATTTGTGAGACATTTGAGAAACTCTTCAAGAACTCTTGAAGAAAAACATTCAAGAATCCAAGAAATTGAAAGTTGAACACAAGTGTGGTTAATTCCTTAAATTAATTTTCATGGAGAAGCAATCTCCTTCAAATAAATGGAAGAACCCTAAGGTTTCTTCAAAAGAGGGCAAATGCTCAAATGCTGAAAATTTTCTCAATTGTTCAAAGTTTACAATTTAGCCCCATAATGGGGTATTTAAACATGCCATCCCTACTACTTAGACCATAGTCAAAGGGAGTTAAAACCCCTTAAATTACACTTAAAAGAACATAAAGTAGCTGAAAATTCGGAAAGAAACAAGCTGGAAAGGTTTTGGGGACCAAAACAAAAATTCTGGAATGTTTTTAAGGCTAGCCGCGAATTCCCCATAATACATCATGAAGGATATCAGAGGAGCAGCGAAAGAAGAAAAGGGCCCAAAAGATGGAACTTTTATACCTTTGAAGCGTGCTTTAAACTTATGCTATCTTGAAATCGCAAAGCCGCCGGTTTCACTTCTGTTGATTGGTTTTGTATCAAATTTGAGTGTGGATTTTTGCATCGTTTTTTCCAGCAAATGTATTGCTATTCCTCATGAAAAACACAGGCTTTTAGGTCTTCTAGAATATCCTCTTTGATCCCACAATAACCTCTAGTGAAAGAGTGTAAAAGAGTAGAAGAAGAATAGATTTTCGTTTTGAAAAAACTTAAGGACAATTGTTCTCCTTTTTCGAGAAAATTTTGGCCATTTGAGGGGGAGAAAGGGCTTCTAATTTCATCCATAATGATGATGAATGGATAAATTGGAGAGTCTTGGTGTTAGAGAATCAACTAGAGAGAGACTCTTATATGAATAAACTCTCTATAGATCACAACAAACTCTCCAAGTCTATCTAACCAACTAAGACTCCAAAGGAGAATTTTCACGCATGGCGGCTGCCATCCTAAGCTGAAAACACCTTAGGATTTTGTCCATGAACATCCATTCTTGGCATTGGACTCTTTCGGTCCAACTGAGAACAAGCCAAGTCCTCTCTATTTGGTCTAGTTATTTCTGGGCTTCTTTTAATTAAAAATAATTAATTAAAAACTAAATAACCACCAACTCAACAAGTAATAAATCCTTTGTGCTTCTTATTTAATTAATAGCTTAGCCCAATTTACTTAATAAATACCACTAGCCCTATTAATTAAATAACCCTAATTTCTTCTTAAGTCCTTTTATTCTTATGTTGTGACAATTAAGTCACCCAGTTATTTTGAGCTACTCTAGGAACAAAAGACTAAATTGTTTTGGGCTACTAAAATAACCAAAATATCATTGCTATAGGATAGCAGTATCTCTTATTTTAAATATCTCCATTTGTCACCATATGAAGATATTTACCCTCCAGAATAATACTGTTGTAAATAGGTCTTCGATTTACTGGTGTAATGGCGATAATACCCCTCTATGTAACATCCATCATCGAGTATAGGTTGATTGTACTAACTTCTTCCTCAATAACATCTACCATCCTTAGATGTCTAGTCCGATAGTCAATGACTCGCAGGATGTCCTTTGCTTATCTTAGGTAGCTACCCTACAGCAAACATCCAGAGACATTTCCCAATTCCCCTGATCTTCCTGATTATCTCGGACAATCACAAGGTTGTGATTCCCATAGAAGTTATTGTATGAGTTCGTCTTGACTAACTAATTCCAACTACCATCATATAAGGATTATTGACCTTGTGGCTAGAAGTCTCACCTATAGCACATCTAAGTAGAGAGAGCTTAGCTTCGCTAGACTGCCTACTCGTTCTCTAACCATAGAGTACTTGTCCATGCTGTAGCTGTAATAGACTTGGTTTCTTTTTTCTTTATAGTTCTTTGTAGAAAACCTCTATGGGGTCCAGTTCTTTATGCTTCAAGTATACTTGTACAATAGTCATGAGAGGACTACTCATTGACCTATGGTACGATTATCCTTAAAGGAGACTATCATACAATGACTTTTAATCCAATGACATGGCCAACTCTATTGACCGACCAAGAACAAATTTACTTGTACTTTAAGTAACAACATTCCTACATTACTATGAAGCACGACCTAACACACGGATTGCCTACTTAAAGTACGTGGACCTTATATATGTATAGAAAATAAATATATCTAAATAAACAAATAATCATAAAGATCATTTCATATTCATTCTACATAATACAATGTTTTACATCAACTAGAAGTCTTTTTGGGCATGCTTCCCAACAAACTCCCAGTAGAACAACAAAGACTAATCTAGCCCTCAGTCCCCTAGCCCTAAAGCATCTAAGTATTTCTTGAATACCTTCTCTACTCAAGCTTGGTGAGTGAGTCTGTTAGATTCATTTATGAAAGGATCTACTCCACCATTGTTTGATTCTCTTAGATAAACTCTCAAACCAAGTGATCCCTCCTTGTGATGTGCTCGTCTATCTTGGTGTTTCTAGCTTTCATACACTGTGACATTGCTCTGCATTCGTCACAGATCATAACCATCGGGTTTTCCATTTAGGCACTGCTGCAAGTTTAAAAAAGAAACTTTCAGAGAGACTGCCGCCTTGGACGCTTCCTACACTGCTACGCACTCTGATTACATGGTAGAATACGCAATATAAGTCTGCTTAATTCTTCTCCATGAGATATTCTTTCCAGGCAAAGTGAAGACATCCATAATTGGACTTTATTTCACTTTATCCGTTTGGAACTCAGAGTCTATATATCAAAAAAGAACTCATGTCATTGACTCTGTAAACCATCATATAATTCTCATACTTTCCAAGTATATGAGAATATGCTTTACAACTAAGCAAGAAGTTTTCACTTGATTTGACTAATATCTGCCAACTATGCCAAGGGCAAAGTAGATATATAATCATTGTACAAAGTATAGGATCTATGAGTTTCCAATCACAAGAGTGTATAGAATCCTTCTTATTATCTCTTTCTCTTCTTATCTAGAAGGACACATTTCTATAAGATAAAGTTAGACCATGCCTGAAGAGAATAGAAGTTCCCTTACACTGATCAATGCTAAACTTTGACAAAAATCTTGGCAATATATGTGACTTGGGAAAGATCTAATGTTTTCTACTTTTTATAGCTAAAAAGCATGACACTGAGAACATAATTAACTTCTCCCATGTTTTTCATACTTAATTTACAAGACAGATGACGTGACTCTTACATCGTTATGGATCAGTAGGATATCATCTTTATAAAATATCAATAAAGATACATTAGCTCAATCCAATTCTTGTAGACATATGGTTCATCCATGTTTTGTATAAAACCATAAGACTTGATAGTCTCATCATGCTTACTTAAGTCCATAGATAGACCTCTTAAGCTTGAAGGCTAAGTGTTCATGGCCTCTGGTAATAACTTCACCTAGTTACTACATTTAGACATCTTTATTAAGAATGCACTTTAGTAAGGCATTCTTTGACATCCATTTGTCATATCTCGTAGTCATAAATGACACGCTATGACAAGAAGTATGCTGATAGAAGCATGACTACTGGTGTAAAAGTTTCTTCATTAGTAGATGCCTCATCTTTCTGAGTACAACTCTTTGTATCAACCTAGCTTTATAAGTTTACACCTTTCTCATCTATACCTCTATTCATCTTGTAAACACACTTGCAACTCTTGGGTTTTATTCCCATCAGATGTTGGGACAAGATCCCAGACTTGATTAAAGTCAAAATACTCAATTACGGCCTTTATGACCCTGTTGCCATTTATCAACATCAATATCTACAATAGCCTCATCATAGCTTGTGAGATTCTATTCTTGATGGTCAAAAATTAGGCCGAAGGCCTCTCATATTCATCCATAAGGAACTCTAGGAATCCTCCTACTATAATGTGGCTCCATCCCTTGTGGTGCTTGGATAATCATATTGTTTGATACTTCGACTGGATTTAGAAGTTTGAGAGTTCGACTTTCTAATTTCCAAATCCACTTTTCCGAAACACGTAGGAGATATTATTTAATCCTTCTCCAAGTATCTAGAATTAGTGCTAAGAAGCACTTTCTGCTTCTCAGGATGATAGAAATATTCTCCTTTTTCAACCTTTTGGATACTAAATGTAGCATGATTCTAATCTTGGATCTAACTTGCTTCCTTTAGTTAGTACATAAGTAAGACAAATCCAAATCTTAAGATAAGTCATACTGGGCTTGCGACCAGCCCACATCTCATATAGTTCCTTGTGTATAGACTTGGAAGGCACAAGTTCAGAATTTATGCCTCAATTTCTAGGGCATATCCAAAAAGAGATAGGTAGAGGTGCATGATATGGAATCAACAAAGGATTGTTCAACAATTTGCATAGGAGCAACCATAGAATTGAAGAAATCATGTTTAAAGCTTTTCAATTAAGGAATTTCGTATTTAATTGGAAGGCTTGGAAGAGTTTACAAAACTTCCAAGACACATTAAAATCATAAGAAGCTCAATGGAAGAAAACTAGAAGCTCCTAGCCATCATAGACTATGAAAAAAGCAATGAAGGGAGAAAGAACGGAGCCTACCAGTAATGATGGGCTCCCACCCTACTGTCCCCGGTTGGTCTCGACCTACACACTTCCATTTGATCAATTTAGTTACTTTTGGGCTGATTTGTGGTTTCTTTATTTCCAAGCTTGTAATTAACTTTATTAAAAGAATATTTATGTCTTTATGGTACTCATTAGGTTTAGGAGAATAGTTAGGGTTTTTCTATAAATATCCTATTGTGCCTCTTTTGTAAACAAGTTGGAATGATATATGAAATTGGTGAGTTTATTCTTAGGACTCTTAAGCTTTGAGGCTTTCTCCTAAACTTCATCCAGGGTTTGATCATTTCTTGGATTCATTTTGCTTGAACACTTGGATTGGGATGATCCAAGGGCTCACAATTTGATCACATCCTTGTGATTTGATCTAGAGATTTAGGTCTTCTTCAATTGATCTAATTGGGTAGGGGGTATCACTTCCCTTGTTTGATTATAAATTGAGGGAAAGATCCCCTTTATATGCATTTTAACTCTTATTTTTGGTTGAATTATGGGTAGGTACTGTTGAAGAAGATCAAGTCCTATTGAAGGCAAAGTCCTTGGGTGATGGATATGAAGATTTAGTTTCATTAATGATCCGAAATCATATGAATTGGTATCAAATCTACCTTCAAGTAAGATCAAATTTGTGTTGATTGCTGTAAAAATTTGTTTTTTAAAAAAAGGGTTGTACATGATGATCTAAAAGAATATTCACGAAGATCATACAAAACTCGTATAGAAAAAAATCATGTCAGAAAAATCGAATGAAAAAGAATATTAAGTGAGATTTTGTTTGCAAAATTTGAGATGGATGTAGTCTCCTATTAGTTGGAGATCTTTTGAAATAAGTTTCTCTCAAATTGGAGTTGATTTATTTGATCAATTAGATCAATACTTTCGATCTGTCTAGAATCCCTAAATTGTGACAGTAGTGGATTAATTTTATCATATCATATGTTATACTTGTTCAAATTAGACTAAAGTTGTGCCTAGTTTCATTCTCATCGAGTTGTGCTTCTTTCTGAAATGATTTGACTCGATTTATAGTTTTGAGCTCGTTCAATTCAATTAAAAACCAAAAAAGGTATTTTGATATCAGGGTTGCAGAAAGAGTGCTAAATGAAAACGATCTGATCTTGTCTTATACAGACCAATTTGAAAAACCTTAGAGGGGGAGTGACTAAGGTTTTTGGCTAATTTTCAAATAATATTTTGTGTAATCAAAAGATAAACCTCTAATTTTGTTTAAGAATGAACACTAAAACTCTTTTTCATAAAAATCCAAATCAAACAAAAACTTACAGTTATGGCAATCAAGTAAAAAGCATAAAATAAAGATGCACAACAATTTAAAGTGGTTCACTCTCTCAAAGAGCTACATCCACTAACTTGAGTCAACACCTAAAGATTTTCCAAATCTACTATAATCCAAGTCTACAACAATCACAAGTTTCAGGATCACCCACCAAGAGTTTTGCAAACAACCTCAATCCACAACACAATTATATTCAAAGGATAACCCAAGGGATTTTTCAACACAAACCTTTGATATCAACAGAAACACAATTACAATCAAAGGATAACCCAAGGGGTTTTCAACACAAACCTTTGATATCAATACAAAAAAAGATGAGTAAGGAACAATGTTACCAAAAGAGCTTGAGAAGGGAAGATACAACATAATTGGATGATTTACAAGCTCCTCTTTTTTCTTCTTTGAAGGATGATCCACAATTAAGCTCCAAGAAGAATTTTTCTCTTTTGTTTTTGAGAGATAAAAGATGTTTGAAGAATAAACTTTAAAGCTCTTTAAATGTTCTTAAAATAATCTGAATAAATTTTTTAACAACCTCATCTCTTTACTGCAGATTAAATTTTCAATATATATAGAAAAGAGAAAAAATAGCCGTTACTGTCTGTGGAACGGTAACATTTTTGCAGTAAAAGACTAAAACTGGACGACCGATTTTAGAAAACGGATGTCTGATTTTCTTGTAAAAAGAAAATAGGATGAGCCCTTTTTAAAATCGGACGACTAGTTTTGAAACAGAAAGATTTGGACGCATCCTACAAAAATCGGATGATCCCTCTTAAAAATTGGACGACCGATTTTCTAAAAATCAGACGACCGATTTTAAAATAGGATGTCCAATTTTTCTCTCTTGGAAAAAATCGGATGACCAGTTTTGAAAATCAGATGACCAGTTTTGAAAATCGGATGACCCTTTTTTGAGAAGGATTTAAAAGCCAGTTTTCCTTAAACGAAAAGAACTTTACTTCACATTTCAAAACACTTCAAAACATGTATTCTTGATACTCTTTTAGAGATAAGAAAAATTTCGGAGGCATAAAAAACTCTATCAAGAATACTTTGATTTTTTAAGAATAATTTATAAAAAGAAATTCATCCAAGGAGCTTCACATTTGATCAACAATAAAAAATGAGAGTTAGGGAATACCTTAAGCATATCCCTAACTAAGAGACAATTCTTCAAGGTCTTCAATGGCTTGATCTTTTCTCCTTCATTTTGCCTTGATCACCAAGATCTTTTGCTTCTAAGAGTGTAGCCTTGAGACTTCAAATGTGCTTCTTTTGTTCTATAGAAAATATGCTTAATACTCACACAAACATATGTTAATCATAATTAAAATTATATGCAATAATGCCCTTAGGGCTAACAATCTCCCCATTTTTATTATGACTAATACATATACAAGAAGAACAAAAGAACAAGTACTAAAGTATGGTGATGCTTCAAGGATATCATCAATACGAGCAAAGCATACCAAGCACCATAAGGGAGATAACTCCTGCTATGAATTTGAAAACATGCCAAGGTTTTGAAAGATCGTTTAGAAAGATAAGCTCCCCCTAAAAACATGCTTTACAACAAATATGGCATAAAAAATCATCAAGGTAATTTAAGCCATATAGCCAAAAAGACATGATGCATAAAGCCTTTTGCAACTTAAAAGCTCAAGTTTTCAAAGCATAAAAAACATATGCATTATAAGACAATGACAAGTCATTTATTAATCATTGTTAAACAATGCAAACAAATGTAAGACATATTCAACAATACCAACATTGATAACAACAAACTAAAGCATAAGCATTAACAAAAGCATCAACAACATAGGCATTGATAATATACCAACAATTGCATATTACATTTTCTGCCCCTTACTTCTCGCACATATTTCTCCCGCTTTTGGCATAAATCAAAAAGACATCGAGGAGAGTTTATAAGGGATCATTGAAGTGGTAACTATTCTTAGACTTTCAATATTAAAGTATCATCATGAAGTCCCAAAAAAAAAAAAAAAAAAAGCATCAAGATAGCACAATAACAATATGAAGAACATATCATATATCAAGTCATAAGAAGAACAATGAATATAGTATCAAAAAGTCACACGAGAACCATAATTAAGTTTGATAAAGAACCAAGGAAAAACAATGGAAGTGGAAGGAGTTTTTGAAATAAGGAAAGGGTAGGGATTTTTATAAGGAATCCTCAATCATCTTCATCATTATCTTTTCCTCCTCACTCCAATCTCATAACCCGGTTTTGAATGTCTACAATCTTGTCATTGAGGTCATCAAGTCGGTCATTAAGTTGTGCTTGCATTGCAGCAATCCTATCCAATATTTGAGCCGTAACTACTGAGGATTGTCCTTCCTCCATTCTCTCTTGTCTTTTCTTTGATCTCATTTCTCTTCAATGTCCTCTTCTTCGTCATCCATACTTTCGGGCTCATTGTCCTTTTCTTCATCACCATTATCCTCTTCATCATCATGATCACATCCTTGTTGTCCACCTCTTATAAATAGTCCTTCATCATTTCTTTCAAACCCCATTCTCTTGAAGGTATTCTGATTGTAAATCTTACCAGGGCCTATGTGATCACCAACTCCAACCAAATTGATCTCAAAATGTTGAAAGATTTTTGTAATGAAGTAGCCATATGGTAAGCACTTGGTGGAAGAGGATTGTGTAGCTAGCATGTGTTCTATTGCAATATAACCAAAATTCACCTTTCTGTGTTCATGCATTGCTAGCATAACAAAGGAATGCATGTTTGTAATTGAAGATTTGTGCCTTACATTGGGAATAACTATATTTGAGATAACGTGATGTAAGATCCTCCCATAGTTATCAAGTTTGGCAACTGTTCTATCCTCACTTCTTTTTAGCACAATTCCTTTGGTAAATATTTCTTCAAACCTCTTTTCACTATACAGATTTGGGTCAAAGTATTTCTTATTTTTTGTGTAAAAGCACATCCCATCTTCTAGTGTCTCAAGAATGGAATTCAACAGTTTATCATCAAAGACAATATTTTTTCCATTTACTCTAGAAATAATTACATTCCAAACCAGATTGAGTTCTACCCCTTTGCAGATTTGCATAAAACTCATAAAGCATCATAGGATAGAATGGTTCATTCAAAATAAGTAAAGAACCTTAACCAATATCATGAAAGAGTGCAGGGATTATTTCCATATCTCCCATGTCTGATAAATTGACTCGATGTCCAGGAGCAATTTTCCTTTTCTTTTGTGTCCAATCTTCATCGTTGGTAGCAGCTTGTACTGAGATGAATTTATCAAAAGGAGTTTCACTCCTTGCTGCTTGTTTTCTCTTCCCCTTTTTACCACCTCTACTACTTTCACTTGCTTCACCATGGCCAACATTGGCATTCTTTCTCTTCACCATATTGAAGGAATCCTGACTTAAAGTTTTGAGGTAGAGATTGAGAGTTTTCAAATAGAGAGGATTAGAGAGATAAAAACAGAGCAATAACCTATTGGTTTGCTTGGTGAGGAGAGAAATTTGAAAGATTTGAAAAGAAGAGAAAGAATTGGACTTGGAAATCGGTCAGGCTTCGTGAGGAAAGGGTTTCGATCGAGAGAGTAAGAGAGAGTTATGAGAAATAAGAGAAATAAGAGAAAAGCTGTGAAATAATCTATTTTTAAAAACGCAGCCCGATGCTTTTTAAAAGAATCGGTCGATCGTTTTTCAAAAGCAGTCGTCCAGTTTTTATGAAAAATAAGAAATCGGACGTCCGATTTTGTCTTTCGAATGTCTCGGTAATTTTTGTGAAGAGAAAAACTTTGAGTCTGTTTTTCAGAAACGGACGTCCGGTTTTTGAGAGAGGCATCCGATTTTTGAAAAAAAAAATTTGTAAGAATAAGGAATACAAGGAAACCTGAAAGACTCAAACAAAACATATTAATCAATAAATCTACTAATACCAAGCACTTTTCTCAAATAACAAAAACGATCTTCAGAGAGGGATTTTAAAAAAAATCAGCAATAATCCAAAACTCATCACTCAATAATAGGGTAAAGTTATCAATAAAGTACCTTCTTGTTCTTACCCCTTGTGATACATCGCCAATGATTTTATCCTTGGTGTATCCCTTTAGATATATCACAACTTGAGGAGGACTTTGAGCTTCTTGATCATTTTTTTTGTTTTTCTTCAATCTCTTCTTCCTCCATAGCACGTTTTCCATTGCTTGAGTGTAGAAAGGTTGGTAGCTTAAAGAGTTATCTACACCGATGATCCTTCCAAAAGTAACAAAGCCACCTTCGGTTTCTCTTAGCTCATTCGTGAGGGATGCATATCCGGTCATGTATTTTGAGCATCCGCTATCCAAGTGCTTCTTAGATGACCTTGACTTGTGTTCCTACAAAAGAAGAAGTAGAAAAGACTTTTGGTACCCATATCTTTTTGGGTCCATGATTGTTAGTTGGATTTTCTTTTATTTTCCAAATGGTTTTTACTCCCATTTCAATCTTTCTTTTTATAAAACATTTTGTGGCTTTATGACCACTCTTTTCACAATAGGTTCACTGAAGGTGTGAGAAGGGTGAAAAAGTTTTTACAAAACATGTTTGTTTAGAAGAGGTATTAGTATGATTATATCCAATTCAACTTTTGTGAAAAGGTGATCTTTGAGAACAATTGAGCTTTTCAAAATTTTCTTTTCCATTTGTAAACTTTTCAATACATAAGGTGAGATCACTCACCTTTTTCTTCAAATCATCATAATCTGCCATGCATTTTTCAAAAGAGAAAACTTTTTCACAAAGATCTTTGTTTTCTAAAGTGAGTTTTTGAAATTCTAGTTTTGAGGAGGAGTCACTTTCCTTTTTCACAACTTCAAGAGATTTAAGGAGAGATTTGTTTTCACAAATAAGTTTTGAGTTCTCGTTTGATAGGTTGTCAATCTTGTTCTTTAACTCCTTGTTCTTTTTTGTAATCTTTTTCCAATTCATGATACATTTCAATAAGTAAAGAATTAAGATCATTATCATTATCATCAACGTGATTAGATAGATTTGGTGGTGAAGATTGTACCTCATTTTCTACTACCATGAAGCATAGGTTGGCTTTTTCTTCTCCTTCACTTTCGCTTAAATCTTGATCCCAAGCACCTATTAGTCCCTTGACTTTCTTCTTTTTCTTCAATGCCTCAAGTATTGCTTCCAATGCTCCTTTCTCTTTTTCAATAGCTTTGGAACAATCGGCTACAAGATGGTCGGTACTATTGCATTCAAAGCACCTAGCCTTGAAGAGTGATGAACTTTGTCCTCTTTTCTTGAATTGGGATTCTTTCCTCTTTTGTTGAAGTCTTTCTTGTAAAATCTTTTAAATTTCCTCATTACTAAGGCCATATCCTCAATCTCATCTTCACTGTTTTATTAGCATGTATGATCAACCTCATTCACTTTGAGTGCTATGCTTTTTCTTCCTTTGTCTTCATCTTCTATTTCATCTAATCTTTTTATTTTTATCTCATAGGTGAGGAGAGATCCTATGGGTTCTTCAATAGGAAGTTGTCTTAAATCTTTTGATTCCTCAATGGCAAGAGTTTTTGGTTGCCATGCCTTTAGGAGTGCATCAAGAATCTTTCTATTTACTTCTCCCCTTGTATACTCTTTCCCATATGCCTTTAGGACATTTGTGATGTTGGTGAACCTTGTGAACATGTCACTAATTCTTTCATATTGTTTCATCATGAATAGCTCATAATCTCTCACCAACATAGCCAACTTTGACTCCTTTACTTGATTGGTACCTTCGTGAGTTACTTCAAGTAACTTCCACATTTCATGAGCCGAGTCGCATCCGCTTACTCTATTGTATTCATTAGCTTCCAAGGCATAACTTAGTATGTTCATAGCTTGAAAGTTTAGAGTCATCTTCCTTGAGTTAAGCTCATCATATTCTTCAACCTTCTTGACTATTCCATCCTTTTTAGGAACATAAGGTCCTTTCTCTACAATGTTCCAAAGATTAAAGTTAATAGAGCAAATATATATTGTGATTTTAGATTTCCAAAATGTATAATTTGTACCATCGAAAAGAGGAGGTCTATTTGTAAAGAAGCCTTCTACATAGGGTAAGTTTGAAATACTAGCCATTTGAAAAAGGATCTTTTATTTCTTAGGATGTTAAGCCTTAAAAACGAAGACCTACTTTGATACCATTTGAAAAACCTTAGAGGGGGAGTGACTAAGGTTTTTGGCTAATTTTCAAATAATATTTTGTGTAATCAAAAGATAAACCTCTAATTTTGTTTGAGAAGGAATACTAAAACTCTTTTTCATAAAATCCAAATCAAACAAAAACTTACAGTTATGACAATCAAGTAAAAAGCATAAAATAAAGATGCACAACAATTTAAAGTGGTTCACTCTCTCAAAGAGCTACATCCACTTCCTTGAGTCAACACCCAAGGATTTTTCAAATCCACTATAACCCAAGTCTACAATAATCACAAGTTTGAGGATCACCCACCAAGAGTTTTGCAAACAACCGCAATCCACAACACAATTATAATCAAAGGATAACCCAATGGGTTTTTCAACACAAACCTTTGATATCAACAGAAACACAATTACAATCAAAGGATAACCCAAGGGGTTTTCAACATAAACCTTTGATATCAATACAAAAAGAGATGAGTAAGGAACAATGTTACCAAAAGAGCTTGAGAAGGGAAGATACAACATAATTGGATGATTTACAAGCTCCTCTTTTTTCTTCTTTGAAGGATGAACAACAATGAAGCTCCAAGAAGAATTTTTCTCTTTTGTTTTTGAGAGATAAAAGATTTTTGAAGAATAAACTTTAAAGCTCTTTAAATGTTCTTAAGATGATCTCAATAAATTTTTCAACAGCCTCATCTCTTTACTACAGATCAAATTTTCAATATATATAGGAAAGAGAAAAAATAGCCGTTACTGTCTGTATTACAGTAACATTTTTGCTGCAAAAGACTAAAACCGGACGACTAATTTTAGAAAACGGACGTCTGATTTTCTTGTAAAAGGAAAATCGGATGAGCCCTTTTTAAAATCGGACGACTAGTTTTGAAACAGAAAGATTCGGACGCATCTTACAAAAATCGGATGATGCCTCTTAAAAATCGGACGACCGATTTTTCTAATGCTAGAAAAATCGTACGATCGATTTTAAAATAGGACGTCCGATTTTTCTCCCTTGGAAAAAATAGGATGACTAGTTTTGAAAATCGGATGACCCTTTTTTGAGAAGGATTTAAAAGCCAGTTTTCCTTAAACAAAAAGAACTTTCCTTCACATTTCAAAACACTTCAAAACATGTATTCTTGATACTCTTTTAGAGATAAGAAAACTTTCGGAGGCATCAAAAACTCTATCAAGAATACTTTGATTTTTTAAGGATAATTTATAAAAAGAAATTTATCCAAGGAGCTTCACATTTGATCAACAATAAAAAATGAGAGTTAGGGAGTTTTACAAAATACCTTAGCATATCCCTAACTAAGAGACAATTCTTCAAGGTCTTCAATGGCTTGATCTTTTCTCCTTCATTTTGCCTTGATCACCAAGATCTTTTGCTTCTAAGAGTGTAGCCTTGAGACTTCAAATATGCTTCTTTTGTTCTATAGAAATTATGTTTAATACTTACACAAACATATGTTAATCATAATCAAAATCACATGCAATATGCCCTTAGGACTAACATAATTCAATCTAAATTTTTTCTTAAACTCATCCTTCTCGAGTCTGGAATCTATCTGAATTTGTTGGACTCGATTTGGATCTATACATGCAGAGTTATTGCCATTTCTGTGAAAGGATTTTAGTGACCTCTATTTTCTAAAAAAATTTGTTCTAGTACTCTCTTTCTTTGTTTATCTAATTAATTTCACTTTGATTCATTGTTTTTGGATTCTAATAGCTTCTTTCAGTGTTTTTCCATCCTCTGTGGTGATTAAT
Organism: Catharanthus roseus; assembly: GCA_028651295.1. Taxonomy (NCBI): domain Eukaryota; kingdom Viridiplantae; phylum Streptophyta; class Magnoliopsida; order Gentianales; family Apocynaceae; genus Catharanthus; species Catharanthus roseus. Next base: position 1,695,573 of record JAPQWS010000102.1, read on the forward strand.
TGATATTGTTGGCTCTAATTGCTCTTGGATAATTTTTGAAAACTCGTAGGAGCAACTAGGGAATTGAAGAAAGGATGGTTAAAGCTTCAATTGAGGAATTCGGATTTAATTGGAAGGCTTGGAAGAGTTTACAAGACTTTCAAGACACATTAAAATCACAAAAAGCTCAACGGAAGCAAACTAGAAGCTCACGGGCATCATAGACTACGAAAGAAGCAATGAAGGGAGGAAGAACAGAGCCTACTGGCCCCTACCGTCCCCAGTTGGTCTCGACCTACATACTTCCATTTGATCAATTTAGTTAGTTTTGGGCTAATTTATGGTTTCTTTATTTCCAAGCTTGTAATTAACTTTATTAAAAGTATAATTAGGTCTTTTAAGTACTCATTAGGTTTAGGAGAGTAGTTAGGGTTTTTGTATAAATATCCCATTATGCCTCCTTTGTAAACAAGTTGGAATGATATATGAAATTAGTGAGTTTACTCTTAGGATTCTTAAGTTTTGAGGCTTTCTCCTAAACTTCATCTAGGGTTTGATCATTCCTTGGATTTATTTTACTTGAACACTTGGATTGGGATGATCCAAGGGTCACAATTTGATCACAATTCCTAATTCTATGATAATCACATCCTTGTGATTTGATCTAGAGATTAGGTCTTCTTCAATTGATCTAGTTGGGTAGGGGTACCCAATCCCTTTGTTTGATTAGCAATTAAGGGAAAGATCCTCTTCAAATGCATTTTAACTCTTAGTTTGGTTTGAATTATGGGTGGGTGTTGTTGAAGAAGATCAAGTCCTATTAAAGACAATGTCCTTGAGTGTTGGATTTGAAGATTTGATTTCGTTGAAGATCCTAAATCATATTAGTGCATCAGATATCATGCTCCTTACCTTTTCCTTAAGTGTTCTGGTTTCTCATCTCTGCCAAACTATTCTGCTAGGGTATACCCTGCATGGTAAGCTGAGATATTATCCCATGATATACCAAGTAATCCTAACTCATTGAAGAGGTACCTTCATTATGTTGTGATCTCAGTCCTTTATTACTCTACCTGTTTGATACTCCACTTTAGCCTTGAACTCTTAAAAGAGTTAGACCGATGTCCTGTCAAGTAAACATAATCAAATTTGAGTAATCATCTTTTAAGGTGATAAATTACTTGTATCCTCTTGTACTTGGTGTAATAATAGACTTTATACATGGATATATGCTTTATGGTTACATGGCCTACTAAACATCTTTCCTACTAAGCAAGATTCATACTGAGGCCATTCTTTGAATTTCAATGAGCCCAAAGACCCATCTTGGATGAGTCTCTGAATCATAACTTAAAGTGTCATAAATACAAGTCATTTAGAACAACATTTTCTCTTTTATGTTGTTCCGGTGCTATGTTATTTATTTAGTTTGAGATAGGATGTATTACTTTCTATATGCACTGCCTTAGCAAATGAACTTTCCATTTTTACTAATATAAACATCACTATGGAAATTCATTGAATATCCATCCCTTATGAATTGGGAAATGGAGACCAATATTGCCTTAACACTGGGCACATATGCAACATCCTTTACACTAATATTTTTCTCAATACCAAAAACTAAAACAATATTTCCCACTTCATATACGCATACGTGAGCTTTCAGTACCAACCCGCAGACTATTGTTCCTTTTACTGATTTTCTTTATCCGTTTAAACCTATGTAAAGAGTTATGGACTTAGTTGGTGGCTCCGGAATATATTATCCTTGCAGATGTGGATCCTACCAATATAAGATGACTTAAGAAAGATAATCGTATCAGCGGTAATGTTTGTAGCTAGCTCGATATAGTCTTGTTTCTTGTGATTTTTACATTACATCTGAAATATTTCCCTTTGGGCATAGTACCAGTTTGAAGAGCATATGTTTTACTCTTACCCTTGACATCTAACTCCATTTATAGCTTCTTCTTCTTCTTCTACTTGAATTCTTGGTGTTAACCTTAGTTCTAGAAGAGATATTACTAGAGATAAGGGCCATAGATCTGAATCTATTGGCCCCAGACATCTCTCTAAGAGCTAAGTCAAGTTCATGTGCAATGGAAATATGCCTAGACATCAGGCTTAGAGAAGTACACATGGAAGTTGTCTGTGTAGCTTTGCAAGCCTCTTAAGTGGATTTATCCTCAATCTTTGGATAAGGGTCTATCCGAACATACTTATACTCAACGGATTTGAGTACTATGTCTGAATTCTTTTCCATTCCAAGTCATTTGGGCTTGGTAAGTTTATTCTCAAAGAGAAATACCCCAAAAGGACCTCCACTTACATTGAATGTAAAATAGAAATGGAGTAAAAATAGTTTGGATTAAAGCAATTAAACACACATATAGCATTTCACAGAAACACTGTTCCTTTTATATTATCTTGGATAGAAGATAACCCCTAACTTATAGTCCATAATATGGTGGCTTAGCATGTTGATCTATTCAGTGATATAGCAACAACACCTAATGGCCATGTTTGGATCTTAGAGGGAATAACAGAGCTCCTTTGGGATGATAATTCCCTCTAAGTTGAGTGTATAACCATTACTTGACCAAACACCTATAGCACGTATCTTGAGGATCGCTTCAATGTGGGTTGGCCACCACCTCATACAAACTATGAACAAGCCAGTGCTAGCACCTCCAACATGGGCTGGCCGATCCTAACAAATGTCCATGGATTTAGTCTTGAGTTCGACTTATAACGTCAATGTCTCAGAAGACCATTCTACACGGGGTCACTCCCAGGGTGACATGAGGAAATATGATATTAGTTACTTGAACCAGCAATGGAAGCCATAGGACTGTTGAAGTCCCTCTCCCACTCAATATTTTATAAAAAATGGATTTTTGTTAAAATGTTCCATTTTATAAAAACTTATGTGACAAAAAATGAAAGCAGATAAAAGTTAAAAAATAAATATGTCCTTTTATCCTAAAGTGGCTTTCTAATCATGTGGAACACCATAAGAAATTGAGTAAAACCATCTCAAGGGTTAAAAATCAAAGAAATAAAACCTAACTATTACAAGGTTTTGACCTCTTAGATCTTCTCTTGAACTTCTTGGCAATGCAAGGCACGAACACCTCTGTTTTGGCCTGAACTTGAAAACAGCCCATAAACCCAAATTCATTAGACCGTTAGAGGCCCAAGGAAGTGCCAAGCCCACTGCCCAAAGCTTGGCCAGTCTTGGCGGCTCCAACAGCCCGTGGATTGTAATTTGAACTAGGAAGGCAAAGAAGCTAATGAGGTGATTCGTGGACCACTCACTGGAGCAAGGCAAAGAAGATCAAGGTATATGATGAAAGCTTAGTTAAAGGTATGGTTGCATTCATTGAAGAAAATATGAAGAACTGAATGAAGGCTTTGAAGATCAAAGAGAACCTTCCAAGTTGCTCAAATCTATACCATAAGTAAGGATTAGTCAATGGAGCAAGTTGGAGGTGAAAAAGACCAAGTATAGTGAAGTTGAGGACCTACCACCGATGGTAGGCCCTACTCTTACCATCTGCGGTAGGCTTCTGGACGGATTAGGTTATGAAGACAACACCCTGCCGTTGCTAGTAGTGTCCTGTTATTTAGAGTTATGTATTGTTTAGGTGGGATTTTAATTTTTAAACTCCATTTCCAGTTGATAATTAAGGGTCTAATTTATCTTTTAGAGCCCTTAGTCAATAGTCAAGGTATGTTTAAGCCTTAAACTATAAATACTCATTTATAGGATTTATTGTAAGCAAATTTGATGAATTTGCTGAAATTGAGATAGGATTTTCTATTGATTCTAGGGTTCTTCAACCCATCTTAGTTAGCTTATAAGGGTTTGCTTTCTTAGCTTGTGAACAATTGATTGCTTAGATTGATGGATCTATGGAAATCAATTAATCATTTCAATTCCTTCTTTGATTGATTCTAAGAGTTCTTGTTCTTAGAATTGGTTAAACCTAGGTCTTCTAGTTTGTGTAGTTTGGGTTTTGAGGTCATAACTTCCTCAAGGTTCTTGCTATCAAATTTGAAGGATTATATAGAGACTTGAGAGGTGAGTGTTTGGAAAAAGGCAAGAGGGTGAGCCTATTGTGATAAAAGCCAACAAGAGAGTTAAACACGAGGGAATTAAGTGAACATCAAAGAGAGTAAACACTTGGGGAGTGATTGGGAGGTCTTTTTATTTTGTTTTATTTGTTTAGTTTGTAGGTTTACAATCTCAACGAATGGTTATTTGCCTACTCAATCTCATCCAAAAGGCACTAGCAATCCTACAAGGATGAACTTAAATGAAACCTTGCGATTTATGTAACAATCTATTGAGGGTTTGGCAAGACAATTCCAAGGTGTTACTAGAGATGTTGAAGAGTTGAAGAAGGGCAAGGGAAGTGCCACAATAGAGCAAAGAGTTGGGGATAGTCTTTGAAGAATTCATTCACCTCACCATCAAAGGCCTTATGACAATGTACCTCCTTATGGATATTATGACATGTAGGTTCAAAATTCCTATCCATTTCATGAAAGTAGATACCAAGGAAGGTAACCTACTGGAGGTGGAAGAATAGGGGGTCTAGAAGGAAGAGGATACAATAGACCACAAGAAGAGGTTCCAAGACATGAAGTACGACATGATGATAACTTATTTGAAGATTATGGAGAGAACTCTAATGTTGGCCAAGCATACTATGGTGGCTATTATGGGGGATAACAAGGGGATAAAGTTCTAGATAAGATCAAGTGGAAGGTGCCTAGTTTCAAGGGTGAAAGTGATCCAAATGTGTTCCTTGATTGGGAGCATTAAGCTGAGAACCTATTCATAGCGAGAAATTATAGTGACATTGTCTAGGTTAAGCTAGTCATTGGCGAATTTTCGGGATATGCACTTCATTAGTAGGAAAGGATTGTCACTCAAAGGATGAGAAATAGATGGCAACCGATTAAAACTTGGGCCGAATTGAAGACTCATGAAGGAAGATTTATGCCGGAACATTATTATAGGAAGCTTCACTACAAGTTGATGACTTTTAGCAAGGTAGCAAAAGAGTTGATGAATATAGATAAGATATGGAGTTATACACTTTGAGGTTAAGCTTGGAGGAAGATAAAGATGCTTCTTGCTAGATTTCTAAGTGGTCTCAATAGGGACATTAATCAACTAGAATTGTACTCTTACATACTTATGAAGACATGTGTCATTTGACAACCAAGATTGAAAATCAAAGGAAGAGGATTGGTTTCTCTAAAACTAATCTTTCTTTTTCAAGAAATATGGTGCCTAAGTCTCAAGCTTCTACTTACAAGAGTTGGCCAAAGAAAGATAAACAACTAATGTAGCTTTCAAAGATAATTCTAAACCTAAGGTGGAAGAGAAAGGTAGATTTATTACCAACCCAACTAGGTGCTTCAAGTGCAATGGAGTGGAACATATAGCCATTAATTGTCCTACCAAGAGGACTTTGGTCTTTTGTGAAGATTTGAATGGTTGGATTGAAAAGGATGAAGATGATTGCCAACAGGATATTTTTGAAAAGGAAGAAGAAAGTAGTGAAGAAGTTCAAGGAATTGCCTCTTTTGAAGCCGATGAGAAATGCATGAGTTTGATGACTATTAAAGCCTTGTCTACTTAAGTTCTTTAAGAAGAATATAGAATTCAAAAGGAAAACATCTTTCACATTAAATGCTTAGCGAGAAGTAATGTTGCTTAACTTATTGTGGATAGTGGTAGTTACACTAATGTAGCTAGTACCTATCTTGTTGAAAAGTTGAACTTACCTCTCCTCAAGCATCCTAAACCTTATAAGCTACGTTGGTTAAAAGATAGTAGGGAAGTTAAGGTTAAAAAACAAGTACTAGTTTCTATTACGAAGGGTTCATATAATGATGATATTCTTTGTGATGTGGTTCCTATGCAAGCAGCGCATTTGTTGTTGGGACGTCCTTGGCAATTTGATAGAAAAACTATTCATGATGGTGTGAAAAACACTTACACTTTCGAAAAAGATGGCAAGAAGTTCATGTTGGATCATTTGAATCCTAGTCAAGTCTTTGAAGAACAAAAGAAAATGGGAGAAAAGAAAGACTTGAGAGTGAGAAAAAGAGAAAGAGTATTGAAGAGGGAAAAGAATTAAGGAAAAAAAAAAAAAGAGTGTGGAAAACCCTAGAGAGGAAAAATTAAAGAAAAACAAGAAAATGAGTGATTTAAATAGTGATAGTTGGAAGAGAGAAAGAGATGTTTCTATGAGAAAGAGAGTGAGATCATAGAAGCTATTGAAAAAGAAGAGTTGGTTTTACTTCTTTGTGGCAAAGGTACATTTGTTTCTACTAATGATCACTTGTCTTCCATGTCTAAAGCTATAGTAAAGATCATTGAAGAATTCAAGGTTGTTTCCCTCGAAGAGGAGCCCAATTGATTTCCTCAATTGAGAGGCATTGAACATCAAAGTGATTGGCTAATCGGAGCGACATTGAATTGTGCTATGTATGACAAGGAGCTCTATGAGTTGTTTCTCAATAGACAACAAAAGCTCAACAAGCGACATTCAAGACGGATAGAATTCATAGAGATATGTCCATATGTCATTCGTTACAAGAGAGGTAGAGAAAATGTTATAGCCAATGCTTTGTCAGGAAGGTACATTCTAATCTTTACTTTACAAGCTCAAATACTTGGTTTTGAAATGCTTAATGAGTTATATGCTAGTGATAATGATTTCAAGGACATATTTGATGTTTATTTGGTTGTGCCTGATGGGAAGTACCTTATACATGATGAATTTCTCTACCGTGGAGGTATATTGTGCATTCCTTCTTGTTCCACTAGATTGTTATTAGTTAAGGAAGCTCATTGTCGTGGTTTGTTGGGTCATTTTGGTATTTCCAGAAGTTATTACATTTTACATGAGCATTTCTTTTGGCTTCGTATGAAAAGAGATGTAGAAAGGTTTATTGACAAATGTTTAGAATGCAAAATAGCTACATCTACATCTTTGCTCCAAGGACTTTATACTTCTTTGAATATGCCTAGAGATCCATGTGTAGACATATTTATGGAGCTTATACTTGGACTACTTAGGTTCACTAAAGGCATGGATTCTATATTTCTTGTGGTTCATTTGGATGACATCTTGATTGATAGCAAAACTTATGAAGATCATTTGCAACATCTTAAACAAGTTTTGTTTGTTTTGAGAAATGAGAAATTATATGCTAACCTTGGAACATGTGAGTCTTGTTTGGAAAAGATTACTTTCCTAAGCTAAGTAGTGAGTTCTCAATGCCTTCAAGTGGACAAAGATTAGGTGCAAGCAATCAAGAATTGGTTTACTTCCAAGAGTGCATTTGAAGGGAGAATCTTCCATGGTCTAACAAGTTTTTATAAGAGATTCATCAAGGATTTTGCACCATTGCTTCCTCTACGAATGTAATCAAGAAGAATTTGCGTAAATGGGAAGCTTGTTCACCTCATCTTGAGTTTGCTTACAATAAATATCATCACTATACTACTCTTTACTCTCATCTTAAAGTTGATTATGGTTTCAATCTTCAATTACTTTTGATTTGATTCCTTTATCTGTAGATCATGCTTTGAGCTTGGGAGCAAAGAAGAAGACGGATTTTTTCAGGTATATCCATTCCAAGAATAATGATGCTATTGATGCCAACAACAGGCTTCAGAAAAGAATTAATTTTTTTATCACAGAGGTTAGGGTTGGGGTCATCTTGGGAACGAATGATTTCCTTCTTAACACAAGTCTAAGCTTGAACCGTGGCGATGACCCTTTTCAAATTCTTGAATGCTTTAGTGACAATACTTATAAAATTGATCTTCCTATTGAATAAAATTTTAGTGCTACTCTCAATGTTTGTGACATGTCTTGTTTGATGTAGATGAAGATTTAAGGACGAATTTTTTCAAAGGAGGGGCAGATAATATGAACTGGGAAGGCAAATAAGCTAATGAGGTGATTCATGGACCACTCACTAGAACAAGAGCAAAGAAGATCAAGGCATATGATAAAAAGCTTGGTTAAAAACATAGTTGCATTCATTGAGGAAACCATTAAGAGCAACAATGAAGGCTTTGAAGATCAAGGACAACCTTCCAAGTTGCTCACAATCTATACCATAAACAAGGATTATTCAATGGAGCAAGTTGAAGGTGAAAAAGACCAAGTATAGTAAAGCTGAGGACCTACCGCCGACAATAAGCCCTGGCTACCGTCCGCGGTAGGTTTTTAGATGGATTGGGTTTTAAAGGTAACACCCTACCGTCGCCGGTAGGGTCTTGGTGTTTAGAGTAATGCGTTGCTTATTCAGGATTTTAATGTTTTAAACTCTATTTCCAGCTGATAATTAAGGGTTTAATTGGTCTTTTAGAGCCCTTAGTCAATAGTCAAGGTTAGTTTAAGCCTTACACTATAAATACTCATTTATAGGATTTATTGTAAACAAATTTGATGAATTTTGCTAAAATTGAGAGAGGATTCTCCATTAGTTTCTAGGATTCTTCAACCCATCTTAGTTAGCTTCTAAGGGTTTGCTTCCTTATCTTGAAACAATTGATTGCTTAGATTGATGAATCTATGGAAATCAATTGATCATTTTAATTCCTTCTTTGATTGATTCTAAGAGTTATTGTTCTTAGAAATGATTAATCTATGTCTTTTAGTTTGTGTAGTTTGGGTTTTGAGGCTATAGCTTCCTCAAGGTTTTTTCTATCAAATTGGGAAAGAGTTTTACCTCTCAATATTGGATTTATGAGGCTTAGTTCCTCATAGCTTTTCTATTGGAGTGCTAAAGCTACAAAATCTTCAATAAAAGTTCTTCATCAAAGGAAGTGATCTTGAGAAGGTATTGAATCAAATTTGCAGTCAATTGAAGATTCACATCCGACTGCCCAAACAATACCCTTTGTCGATTACCGGACGGCTTGTATTGCGGGCATTCTAACATACCGTTTTAGGTCATTCCGGGCTCTGTTTTTTTTGCTGTATTCTTTATCCTAGATCTAGCTTAATTTCCAGCAGTGCACCGTACAAAATTTTGGAAAACAGGACACCAGAATAGCAAGCGAAACATGAGAAAAGATTACGAAATCCTATACCTCCACTCGCGAGCTATATATCGATTTTCTAGTGGAATAAACACTGGAATTAAATGAAAAAAAACCAATAGCCGCCTAAGCCTCTAAACACGAGGCATACACAAATCTAATCCCAAGAAATGGTGACAAATTGTGATACCCCCAACCCCTCCGCTAGTTCAACTGTGGCTGAGTAAGGTACCAGCGTGCCTCTCGGCACTAAACTACAAATATCCAACCAACTCAAAACCTGAAGATACACTTATAGATATATACATATACTAAGCAGCAAAAACCATTATACAAGCAATGTGACTATGGTAAGTTCCGGGAAGTCTTTCTATAACAAAGCTAGCATAAATTACTTTACAACCCTTTATATATGTTCTTCACCCTTCTTAGTTAGCTTACTAAGGGTTAATGTCCTTAGTTTGTTAACAATTGTTTGCCTTAGATTGAGGAATCTACGTAATCAATTGATCATCCAATTCCTTTCTTTAATTGAGTCATAGAGTTCTTGTTCTTAGATTCAATTAATCCTAGGTCTTCTAGTTTGTGTAGTTGGAGTTGAGGCCTTAGTTTCCTCAAGGTTCTTTATATCAAATTGGGAATGAGTTTTGCCTCTTAATATTGGGTTTATGAGGCTTAAATTCTCCTAAGTTTTCTATTAGAGTGTTGAAACTACAAAATCCTCAATAATCAAATGAGGTGATCTTGGAAAGGTGTGGAATTTAATCTACAATCAATTGAAGATTCATATCAGAAAATTACATAATCTAGGTATATAAAATAAAAAGAGAAATGATCAAAAGGACTTACATATACTGTCTTCTCATGGGAGCCAAATGAAGAAGAAAAATAGGCATAGAAAATGTGAAGAAGACCAATTTAAACACATGCATAAGCATACTCCTATGCATTTCTAAAGCACAAGTTAAACTGTTGTGGGAAACATTTCCAATTTAAAAGAATCAAATATTATATCAACCTGCAACAAAATTTATATAAATCTTACTAGATAACATATCAGAAAATATAGTCACTTAAAGAAACATCGGTAACACCGTTAAAATAATTAGTTTGGGCTTATGGACTCAGCTGCATGCATAACTTGGCTATGATCCTACAAATAGAGTAATAAAAATACTATAATGAGATACTTTTGTTTTGGAAAAACTTGAAGAACAAGTGTTCTCCTTTTTCCAGAAAGCTTCAGCCATTTGAGGGGGCAAGAAGGCTACTAATTTCATCCACAATGATGATGAATGACTGAATTGGAGAGTCTTGATGTTAGAGTATCCATTAGAGAGTGATTCCGATAAAAACAAACTCTCTAGAGATAACAACCAACTCAAGTCTTTTTAACCAACTAAGACACCAAAGGAGGCTTTTCACACATGGTCGCTGCCACTCTAAGCTTAAAACACCTTGGATTTTTGCCATGGTCCAATTAAAAATAAGCTCGTCCTTTCTATTTGTCCAATTATTTTTGGGTTTTTTTTAATTAAAAGAATTAATTAAAAACCCAATAAACACCAACCCAACAAGTACTAGAGCCTTTTTCGGGTTTCCTATCAGTTCATCAAATTTGTGCAAGGTTTCGGGTTTCAATTTCAGCCTGTTTCTTTGAGAGTTTTGGGTGGAATCTGTAGAAGAATTTGTTGGGTTTCTCCTTTGTTTACCAGCCCACTTTCAACTTTGAAGCCACAGGTTTTGTTTTCAAGTTTCAATCAGTTCGTTCGGCCTTTGTTGCAAGAATCTATTCTTGCTATTCTTGGTTGTTTAAAAAAAAAAAAATAGAGCCTTTTGAGCTTCTTATTTAATTTGATAGCTTGGCCTAATTTACTTAATAAATATCACGGGCCCTATTAATTAAATAACCCATATTTTTTCTCAAGTCCTTTTTATTCTTGTTTTGTGACAATAAGTCACCTAGCTATTTTGAGCTACTTCAGAGACCAAAGACTAAATAATTCTGGGCTACTAAAATGACCAAAATGCCCTTGCTATAGGATAGCAACATTTCTCATTTTAAATATATTCATTTATCACCATATGTAGATATTCCTCCAAAATAATACTGTGTAAACAGGTCTTCAACCTAAAGGTATAATGACGAGAATACCCCTTTACATAACATCCATCATTGAGTATTGGTTGAGTGTACTAACTCCTTTCTAAATTACAACTACCATACTTAGATGTCTAGTCCGATAATCAATGACTCCTAGTGATGTCCTTTGCTTATCTTAGGAAGCTACCCTAAAGCAAACATCCAAAGTTATGTCCCAAAGCCCTGGATCTTACTGATTATCTTGGATAATCACAAGAGGGTGATTCCCGTAGAAGGTATTATTCTTCTTGTCTAACTAATTTCAACTACCAATCACACAAGACCATTATTGACCTAATGGCTAGAAGTCTTACCTATAAGCTATTGCAACTCTAAGCAGAGGGAGCTTAGCTTTGCTACGCCGCCAACTCGTACTCTAACCATATAGTACTCGTCCATACTGTAGCTGTGATTAGCTAGGTTTCTTTTCCTTTGTAGTACTTTCTAGAAGCCCTCTATCACGAGGTCTAGTTCTATATGCTACAAGCATAGTTGTACAATAGTAACGAGAAGACCACTCATTGATCTAAAGTACGATCATCTATAAAAGAGACTATCATACGATGGCTTTTAATTCAATTGCATGCCCAACTCTCTTGACTAGCCAGGAACAAAGTTACTTGTACTTTAAGTAACAACGATCCGTACCGTATTGTGAAGCAAGACCTAACACGTGGATTGCCTACTTAAAGTACGTGGACCTTATGTATGTGTAGTAAATAAATGCATCCAAACAAACGAATAATCATAAAGATCATTCATATTCATTCCATATAATAAATTGTTTTATATCAACTAGAAGTCTTTTTTAGCATACTTCCCAACGCACCTATACTTGTGCCATGAAAACTCTCAGTTTGAGATTTTGCAAAGAAATCGACTCTTGTTTGAGATCCTGCGCTAGATCAGCCCTATTTTGAGCATCTAAATAGCCGAGTCAGCTCTTATGGTACTTATGAAATTGTAGCCCTTTCTCTTATATTTCCAAAGAAATATGAATGACTTCAATTGAATATGTACAGCTCAAGTTATCATCATTTTACTAAAACATGTCCAAACAGGATCGGAAGTTAGAACTACTAACTTGGACAACTCTTCGGATGACTAAAACATATCCATTTGGGATGAAATTTACCTCTTTGAAAACCTCATTAAGTTCTATACAAATTATAGAAGGACACAAATTTATTTGGAAACTTTAAGTACCTCAAAAGTCCACTTGAACACAAACTATCTTCTAAGTTAACCATTTTAACCGTGGACTTAAATGTTCCAAATGTCAAGACATCCTTCCCCAACCATTTGTGCACGATTTTGAACTTATTTTAAGCTTTCAGAAGTTTTCATAATGTGGAGAAATTGTTCTTGAAGTGCCACTCATGTTTCTTCGATTCTTCACTCTTGGAATGGCTTCAAATTCCCTATCTTCACGATATCGGTATTCCTTGCAAGAAGTTGATGACTCTAACGAATTGATAAACCGGGATGGCAATGACGCCAAGGGATTGATTCTAAAGGAATGGATGCTTTCATTGAAGAACCAAGACAAACGAAATGAAGAACAAGAATGAAGGCTTTGATGATGAAGGACAAACTTCCAAGTTTCTCATAATCTATACTATAAGCAATGATTATTCAAGGGAGCAATTTGGATACGAGAAGAACCAAGTCTTGTGAAGTATTGGACCTTCCTTTGACAGTAGGCCCAGCACCTACCGTCACCGATAGGCTTTTAGATGAGCTGGGCTATGAAGATAACACCCTACTGCATCCGGTAGGTTGCACCCTACCGTCGCTGGTTGGGTCCTATAGGTTGCACCCTACCGTCGCTGGTGGGATTGGACCTACGCGACGTTTAGGCAGTTTTTTATTTTTTGAACTTTATTTCCAGCTAATAATTAAGGGTCTAATGGGTATTTTAGAGCCCTCAATCAATAGACAAGTTAGGTTTAAGACTTACACTATAAATACTCATTTATAGGCTCAGTTATAAACAACATCTGATATTTTGCTGAAATTTGAGAGAGGATTCTTCAATTGTTTCTAGGGTTCTTCAACCCATCTTAGTTAGCTTGCTAAGGGTTAGCTTCCTTAGTGTTGTGAACAATTGATTGCTTAGATTTTGGAATCTATGGAAATCAATTGATCATCCAATTCCTTCTTTAATTGATTCTTAGAGTTCTTGTTCTTAGAATTGATTAAACCTAGATTTCTATTTTGTGTAGTTGGTTTTGAGGCCATAGTTTCTTCAAGGTTCTTTCTATCAAATTGAAAAGGAGTTTTGCCTCTCAATAATGGGTTTATATGGTTTAGATCCTCATAAGTTTTCTATTAGAGTGCTAGAACCAAAATCCTCAATGGAGGTTCTTTATCAAAGGAGGTGATCTCGGGAAGGTGTTGAATCAAATCTACAATCAATTAAAGATTCACATCAAGAAGTCTCTTGTTTATTCCTTGCCATGGCCTTATCAACATGTCTGGCCTTGTGCAAGTTTGTAAATACATTAAGCTTCCCACAGTAGATGAATATGGAATATTTTCCATTTGTTGCCTCTCAAATTAATATCAATTTGAGGGTGTTAACTTTCATTAAACTTTTAGCTATAAAGGTTGGACTTGGTGAACAACTTTGCATTTGAAATCTTTCTAGAACTTTAGTTATGTACGACTTTTGAGATAGATCAATAATACCTTTAGATCTATCTCTAAAAATTTCAATGCCAAGTACGAATGATGCTTCTCCCATATCCTTCATTTCAATGTTCTTGGAAAGATAATATTTTGTTTCATGCAATAAATCCAAATCTTTAGTTGCAAGCAAAATATCATCTACATATAAAATAAAGAATATAAACTTGCTCCCACTGACCTTTAAATATATACAATCATCAAGTTTATTTTCTTGAAATCCAAAGGTTGTTATAGTATCATGAAACTTAAGAGGACCATTGTCGAGAAGCTTGTTTAAGACTGAAATGTGGTTTCTATCCTAACAAAATTTCACTTTTAGGCAAGTGTACCTATCGGTATAATATGGCAAGGAAAGTCCCCGGATTGTCGAACTCTCGAAACGACCAAGCACTAGTACTACTGACGTCTCTACTATTTAATTAAATAAAACGATTTTGAAAGATTTTTAAGTAAAAACATTAAAAATTCAATTGATGACTAAGAAATCAACAAAGGGTTTTTAAAAAAAATTGGAAAACGAGTGTTTAAATGGTAGAATCCCTCTAGAACCTTAAGTTAATTTTATTTCAAAAATTGTTGTAATTAATTATTAAAACCCGTTAGTTCGATCTCACTCTAATGTCAGATAAACCCTATTCCTAGTTGAAGACCCTCCTATTCAACTTAACTATTAGAGAAGAATTCCTTTTAACCCTAACCCGATTATGAAAGAATTATACATTATAGTAATTTTAGTGATCTAAGAACCGTAGTTAGTATTCCAATTACTAACTAGGTTAACCTTCCTTTTCCAATTCCAATTAACCTTTTGAAATTACTAATCTTGCGAAACCTGGTAAACAACCACAACAATTGAATAACAACCGAACAAGAATTATATAATCAAAACATAAAATTCAGGCATGTTCCAAGTATGTAAGTGAATTGTTCCTGAAAAACATAACATCATTGTCTTAGTGATTTTTATTTAAAGAAATATATGAAACAAGATCGAATATATATCCATGAAAGTTTTTTGAGAATTTATTATGTTTGCCTCTTATGATTCTTTATCTATTTTTAATATCCTCCACATTAGGGGGAAAATTAGAATCATAAAATGTCATCTTCAATTTGATATTGATCTATATACAAGTATTCATGTACTAGAAGTTTTATAGATTATTTATTTGCTAAAGTTGAAAATTTACTTGATGCTTTTTCATCTCTAGAAAAGTTAATAAAAAATAACCAAGAATTCTAGGGTTCATACCCATTCAAACTAAAAAAGAAATAACCGCTAATCATTATTCTAAAAAATAAATTTGTAGAAAAATTTATAAAATAGAATATGTTTAGGGAGCTTAGGAAAGATAAAGAAGACTCCATGGCTTCGGTAAATGCTCAAGCTCATCTTCCAAGTCGCTTGAAAAAACTCTAAAATTGCACCTGAAAATTGGGTTCTAATCTTCTTACAAAAAATATGGAACAATGAACTAAAACCAAAACTAATGAAATTAATGTGTTTAACAGGGTTTATGTAGGAGTAAGATCTCCAAATGCTACTCTAAAATTACTCTAACCTTTTCTAGAAAGGTTTTGAACCAAATTACAAAAGGAAAACAAAATAGAGTACAAAAATGAAAAGTTCCAAAAATTGCATGATAGCCCCTGCACGACTTTCTGGATTAGGAAAGTCCAATAAACTTTCTCTTTTAGCTGCAACACGATCCAGAACCGGATAGCTACTATCCGGATTTGCAACTTATGTTTTTGTCTGTTCTTATTCCTTTTCTTTGTTTTCTACTCCAACATTTTGGCTCATTTTCAACATATCTTCATTTCGAAGATACATAGAATAATAAAAGAAGAAATGGGATTAAATAAGTTTAGTTTATAAACAAATAAACTTAAAAATAAAGGGTAAAAATAGACATATCAATCTCCCCTACACTTAAGCTTTGATCATCCTCGAGCAAAGGGCTAAACAAAGAAAACAAAATGAAAAAAAACTAATTAACCGCTTTTGTAAGACTCATGATTGCACTTAGCAAGTGAAACAAGCCCTTTAAACCCTAAGTTACTAAAGAGGACGAGTAAGGTTTCGTGAGGGCTCGCAGACAAGATACCTACAAAGTCACAAAACAAACATTTAAAACATTACAAAACTAACTAAGTTTAAAAAAAAAACCATAAAAGAACAAAGAAACGCCACTTTCAAACATACCCTAGAGTTACACAACTATCAAACCTTATCAAGGCACAATTCATAATCCAGCAACACATCCAACATTCCATTTTGGTCCATATGAATCAATAGTGTGTGCATATATATATGTGTGCATACTTAATCTTTAGTTTCAATGATATACAAAAAAAATGTCAAGAAATTAATCATATGATTCATTATATAAGCTATACTCTATATGCTTGAATGTTCAAACACCTTTCTACTCCAAGTTCTAGCTAAAGTCACATCAAATTAGGTTGGACATTCAAGCTTGTAACATTAGATTAGGGACATAAGTGGCTATCAAATGAAGGTAAAAGGGAAACCAAATGAATGAGAATACGAGCTAAGGCAATGAAAAGGGAAATAAACTCAAAGTTATCAACAACCCTTAAGCTGTTTTCACTCTAATCTCACGAAACACTCTACCTTTCATTCATCTCATACATATCCTAATATAACTTTATAACTCTAATCAATCACTCAAAATCAAGGAAGTAAATCCCGTGAGAAGAAAGGAATAGAAGCTATAACCAAAGAGATACAGTACTTATAATTTTTCTTTTGAACTCATTCTTTTTCTCTCTTTTTCTTTCTTTCTTTTCATTCTTTCCTATCTTTTTCTTCACTATTCTTTTTATCTTCCTCATGTTTTCTCTTCTTTTTCAACAAATGATTTATGGGAACAAGCTCTTTCATAAAGGATTTCTTTCAGTCATATTTTTTTCATTGCAAAACCCATTCCCTTGTGACTTCTTCCTCTCATTTGTTTGCTTTCTCACAAAAGTTCCCAAAATACCCTTTCTTTCACAATTTTCTTTTCTCACTCTCTCCCCCACACTTATCTATGATGCTCACTCAAACCGACAAAGGTGGAGAGCATTAGCTCATCAATTGAGGGTTCATATTTAATGGGGAGCTTAAAGAAAAAGAAAAGAAGGGAGCGAATCCCTTGGCATGAAACTCAAAAAGGGTACTAATGATTTAGTGTTAAAAGGGCAGGAAAAAAGGCTCAAACGGATCAAAGAAGGCGTAAGACCATCATTTCTAGGATTAACAAAAACTAGACTCTTTGTTTTATGGTGGAAAAACAAGTTCTAGAATGATGTTTTGAAAATAAACATAATTAGGAAATTTTATAATATTCCCAAAGCATATTTCTACTCCTAACACAAAGCGTTGTGCGTAAAAACCATCAAATCACAAGGCATAAAAAAAATAAGGATGTGAAGTTAAACTACATACTGTTTATTCAAAGTGTCAACAAGTTAAGTGCTTATCTTTTTCATGCTTTTTTAGAAAAAGAAAAAGGAAATCTTTTTGTTTTTTAAAAATTGATTATTACAAAAACCAAAACTTAAATGAAAGATACAAAACTTTTTTTTGAGATTTTCCAAAATTTTCCATGTGTTTTTGTATTTTTAGGACTTTTCAATATTTTTGTACTTTTGTAAAAATAATAAAATCATAAAAACGTAAATAACTAAAATAACTAAGAAACAGAAACAACTAAAACTCCTCCACACTTAGAACCACATTGTCCTCAATGTGGGAAAAATAAAACTGAAACACGGGTATAGAAAACTATGAAACTAGCAAAAACTTAAATGACACAAACTAATAAACTAACAAACAAAAAAAATAAAGTAAAACACCAAAACACATAAAAATAACCAAAACAAAACAAAATAAATAAATA
Source organism: Catharanthus roseus (assembly GCA_028651295.1). Lineage (NCBI taxonomy): Eukaryota > Viridiplantae > Streptophyta > Magnoliopsida > Gentianales > Apocynaceae > Catharanthus > Catharanthus roseus. The sequence continues at coordinate 1,713,379 of JAPQWS010000102.1, forward strand.
AGAAAATAAAGTGAGTCGGGAGATAAAAAAATCTCCCTAGAGGGTCGATCTGCCCTTTCCACCTCCTCCATCGCTCGTTCCTTCATCCGGAAATAGGCGCCCATATATTTTGGTCTTCATAAATTCTTGGCATTTGAGTGCGGCCTAAATATCCTCCATGGCATCCGAATGTTAGGTCTGTCGAATATACATTTGCTCGATGGTTGCTTGGAGAGAGGAGTCAAACTCCTCGTACCCTTCATCTCTACCCTCGGCTTCCTCTTCTTCTTTAGCCACTGCCTTCCTGAGGTGTTGTGCAGGTCATTTATGCTCATGACCAAAGTCTTCCCACTGACTTAACCTGGATCTGGCAATCCATCTCTTTTCTGTCTCATTATATTCAAATCTACTGCGAGACATGGATTGGCCAAAGATGACATCGGATGCAGCTGTAATAATTTGCTGCTAACTTGAAAGATAAACTTTAAATAACAGACTATATTCGTGAGTAGTAAGGGAAAACTAAAGACACAGTTAGCCTTGTTAGTATTAACCGTGTCACACATGTAATGTATGATATTGCAAGGGAGATTGACTGGAAAGGTTGAAAGTAGTTTTTTCGTAAGGTAGTTATTTATGATCCTTAATTCATTTAGAATTTTTTGAGACCTAGGGACAAGATTGCTACATATAAGACCAGAAATGGCTTGCATCCTAGGTGATAGATTATTAGAATTCCAAATATTCCTAGAATGCCCGTATTCGGCCTAGGGTGAATTCCTATTCTATGACTTGCCTCGCTATGTTTTCCACGCATCATGAGTGAAAATAATACAGGAAGTGGAGCTAAAGGTATTGGTCGGACCCTTTTTAGGTATTGAAGCATGTGAGAGAGGAGGATAAAGATTAATATTTACTCTCTTAACAGTGGTTATAATGGTTATGAGATCTTTGTTATTTTTTTGAGTGATATTAGTATAGAACTTTTAACAAAAGAGGGATAATAAACTCTACTCCTAGTGATCATTCTTTCCCACCCTAGACCCTTAACGAGATTGGATAATTCTAATTGATTATTGAAGACGGGGTCAAGGGTTCTTTTTGGCTCAATTCTATTACTTTTCTTTTTATCATACCAAGCCAAATTAGACATATCCGTTATTCTGTCCGAAAAAAGGGGAATCGGAGGGACATCTTCTGGTGAGCTTGGGTCAACCATTCTAGCCTCCTTAGACAAGGAAGAATGGGGAGCTTTACGAGGCATATTAAGGAATAGAAGGGAGAAAGGTGATAGCAAGGCAGGTCAAAGGGAATGTAATAGAGCTAACAATTATGCAACACAAAACACAACCAAACCAAGAAACGGAACAACAACTTAAAACTAAACTAATATGATGAAAAACAACTAAGAAACCCTCGCCTGTGTGTGATGAGTGTACAATATATGCAATTAAAGGAAGTCTCAAAGGAGCACATAGCCTAATATCTATGGTAGGGTATCTACCGTCAATGGCACGGTACTGATTTCAGCCAAATGTGTTGTTTTGAACAGTTTTTAGTGCGTTAACTTTATAGCCAGCTTTTACTTAAGGTCTAAAATTGGTCTTTTGTTGACCTAAGACAATGGTCAAAGTAGGGGTAAGTCCTAAACTCTATAAATTAATCTTATTAGCTCATTTTGTACTAACTTGGATTATATATGAGAGTGTTTGAATTAGGGTTCTTACGTTATTCAAGCCGATTCCTAACTTCTATCTAGGGTTGATTATCCTTAGGTTGATTTTACTTGAATCACTTGGATTGGGATGATCCAAGGGTTTCTAACAATTGATGACAATTCCTTCTCTATGATATTTTAGAACCTTTATTTATCTTAGATTAGGTCTTCTGTACACAAGCTAATTAGGTGTTGGGTTTTAGTATACCCAATGTTGAATTATAGTGTAGGGAAAAGATTAGTTACATGAAATCAAGAGGTCTTAGCTTTAGTATAGCTATGGTTGCTTGAGCACAGAACTAATTAAGTCCTTCTTGGAGGCAAGGTCCTTAGATTTGAAGAATTTGATCCATTGCACATCAAATTCCATATCAAACTTGCTACACAATTGAGTTAGCCTCACCTCATCTATAAATGCCCTTTGGTGTGCCAATTCATTCGCATATCGCCCGGAAGAGTCGACGAGCTCCGCAAACTGAATGCCATAAGCATCTTGCATTAGGCAGAACTGCTCGAAGGCAGCCCGCATCTTCATCTAGAAGGCGTCCATAGAGGTGGTAGGAGGACTGTCCTTGCCGAAGGAGCTATAGCACTCGTCGTCTAAGTCCTCATCCGTCTACAGGTGTGATGAGGATTCCCCGAGTCTTATCCGCAATGTCATCTTGATGCTTTAGTAGCCGATGATCTTTCACTCCCTTCACCGATCTTCTCAGTCTAGGGATATCCATGCCTTTTTCTGCTCGTTCCAAGCGTACCCGTAATTGTTGAATGTATCAAACATGATAATCTGCGGTTGCCCAGTGGGCTCTCTTCTTTCACCTGCAAGTAGACATTAAAAGCTCAAAAACATGAGAGAAAATCATAGGATAACAATAGGGGGGTTTAGGTGTATCATAACTTGTATTTCTCATTGCATGAATCATTAAGGAAACCACAGAAAAAGGAGATCGGTTATGTATTTTCTCTATCATATAAAGATTTAAAATTCGAACCGCACTCTGCCCTACCTCCTTCTATACTAAGGTATGACCAAAGAAATAGGTCAAGGCACGAGGTAAAAGGTAGGGAAATTCGCCCCCATAAAGACTCATCTCCTATCTCCTAGACGAAGATGGATTTGAAGGCAATTAGTTATCGCCTCATAACTCCAGTCCGAGTCCTATTGCACGATCTTTCTATTAGAACCAATGGTGACCGTATTCTCCTCATCCCTAAAACCTAGAATGGACGCTGATGGGGCCGTCAGCGTATTTTTTTATTTTACGCTCCGTAAATCTTCCTCAGCTAGGCTTGGGCAGAATAGCAGGGAAAGTACAAGTATAAGTAGCATCTCCTATCCAACATAATTCTAATGCCTTTCACCGTGGAAATGGTTGTTTGGAGGGTTTTATCGGTTTTGTTGAGCATGGTGGCATAGAATTCAAGGACAAAGTTGAATAGTAGTTACCCGAGAGGTTAAGGAGGGGTTCCGAACCCATATTGCCAAAAGGGGGTCAACCGTAAGTGCTCGGTCACATGCTCATCAAAGGATTTCACAACAATCATTTCAATTAGCCCCGATCATTTACCCATTTTTGGTTAGCAGGGGAAAGTCTAATGGGGAAAAGAGAAATGACCAGATTTTGTATGGGCTCGGGCGAGGGATCATCGGCCGGTGCATTTGAGGAGGTGGCAATAGGCTTTTTGGGAGATATGACTAAGGGACAACTACAACTAAACTCACCAAGGCATAACCAAAAAGCCAAAGTAAATACAACAAAACCACGAGAGCAACAGAATAAACACAGTAATGGTGATGGCAAAATGAGTGACAAAAATAGTACTAGGAATTACTCAAAATGCCGAAAATTAGTGGATACAAAAAACCACAGAATCAACGGAAAAGGACTAAATGTAGCATGTGTGTGATAAGGTGACTTAATGTAGCTCATGTGTGACAAAAAGAACGACAATTAAAACCACATAATCCGATAAAAATAAGAATGGCACTGACAACTACGGAAATATACCCACAAAATAGTGTAAGCAGTAGACAATAAGCACAATAACTCAAAGTAAACACAAAAAAGAGAGGAGAATCTTATCCTCGGTTTGTTTGAATAAACAAACCGTTGCCTCTACGCCAATGAAGCTCAGATATCGCCTCAAATTTTGTGTCGCTGGAATGCTGTCGGAACTTTACCGGAATCTCATGAGGAATAACTTGCAAGAAGCATTATTAGAGAGCTGAAAAATAAAAGAGAGAAAATAAATCAAATAAAAAAAAGAAAGACAAAGAAAAAAAAAGGAAAAGAAAAAGAGAAAAAAACAAAAGTGGGTGTGTAGGGTGCTGTCCATGAACGGTGGGGACGTGATGGGGTTGCGGTGGTGATAGTGTGGAGGGGGAAGGAGGAAGAAAGAAAAAGGAATGGGAAAGAGGAGAGAAGGGCTGAGAGGGCAGTGGGGTGGTGGTTCGTAGGTGGCAGAGAGACGAGAAGAAAGAGGAAATAAGGAAAGGAGAAGGAGAGAAAGAGAATATAGGAAGGAGAAGGAAGAGTGGGGATGAGGGTGGTAGGATCTTGAGGAGCGCCGGAGATGGTGGAGTTGCCGGAAAAGAAAGAGGAAAGCGAGAAGAAGAAGTAGGGACGGGAGAGTGAGATGATGAAGGAGGAAGATGAAAGTTTGGGATTGTGAAAATTTGGGAGGAAAAAGGGGAATTTGGAATTAGGAGTTGACCACATTCGTAGAATTGCAGCTGCCAAGCCCGATTTCCTTTTGCCTCGACCCATTTACTCGATCTAACCCCGAGATGTAGTTGGTGTAGGACCCTACCATAAGCGGTAGGTCGAGGCTTACCATCAGTGGCAGGCTTCTGTTTCGGTTGTCAATTAAGTCTTGAACCTATCGTCTGACAGTAAATTGGATTACTTTTCACGGTAGGCTTCTGCCCTCGTCGATTTTTTACTACTTTACCTTACCGTTGGCGGTAGGATTCTTCTCAAGCTTCGAATTTCATTAATTTATCGCCATCTTATCCCCACGTACCTGGTGAACTCCTGTGTAATATGTCCAATCGTTGTTTACCATAAATTTAATTTTCCCAAAAACACCTTAACATCAACACAGACAATAAAAAAGGTTCCAACATGATAGGAAAAACATGAGAATACAGTTATACAGTTACATGATATAATATTGAAAAGGAATGAAATCTCACTTATTATGGAGAACGAAGGAAACCGCTTGAACGTTTCCTATATCCTCACCAAAGTAGGCCTTCAACCGATGCCCGTTTACCTTGAAAGTACCGTTTTCATGGTATGTTACCTTTATTGCACCATAAGGAAAGACCTTACTAATGGTAAACGGCCCGGACCACCGAGACTTGAGCTTCCTTGGGAAGAGACAGAGGCATGAGTTATATAGAAGAACAGAATCTCCTTCTTTGAACTCTTGCTTGATCACATGCTTATCGTGCCACCTCTTCGTCTTTTCCTTATAAAGGCTTGCGTTCTCATAGGCTTGTAAGTGCCATTCCTCAAGCCCATTGAGTTAAAGTAATCTATATTTACCTGCACGAAGAGAATTAAAGTTAAAGAGTTGAATGGCCCAATGAGCTCTATGTTCAACTTTTACAGGTAAACGAAAGCTTTTCCATATAACAAGCAAAAAGGAGTAGAACCTATAAGGGTTTTTTAAGCAGTTATACACACCCATAATGCATCATCAAGTTTAAGACTCCAATCCTTTTGACTGATAACAACTATCTTTTCCACAATCCTCTTAATTTCCCTATTAACAACCTCTACTTGCCCACTAGCTTGAGGATGGTAAAGTGTAGCCATTTTATGAGTAACCTCTAAGCGTGAAAACACCTTCACAAGATGTTGGTTGCAAAAATGAGTATACCTATCACTAGGAATGCCAAAACAAAAAAAAACTTCTTTTAAAACTTAACTACGACTCTGGCATCATTTGTACGTAGGGCTTGAGCCTCCACCCACCTAAAAACATATTCAACAACAACCAAACTGTATTGATTACGAAAGGATTTAGGAAAAGGACCCAAATCAATTCCCCAAGAATCAAATACCTCACTCACTTGAAAAGTAGTTAAAGATATTTCGTCCCATTTCGAGATATTACCTGTGCACTGGCAACTATGACAACTTAGAACATACCTCTTGGCATCTTTGAAGAGAGTGGGCCAGTAAAAACCTAACTTGAGTACCTTTTAGGCAGTACCATTGCTTGGAAGTGGTCACCTGCAGGACCCTTCTGGCAGGGGCTCAAAATATCTTCAGTTTCTAGATAAGCCACACATCTTCAGATAATTTGGTCTGTGCACTGGCAGAAAAGATACAGATTGATATGCACTTTGTTGTCTACATTTTTGTATATTAATTTCATTATTTTACGGTGTTTTTAATATATAAAATGCATATTTTAGACTAATACTCTTTATTTTTGACTTAGGTGCTTCCTAATGGAGAAAACGACAAAATGAAACAAAAACGATTGAAAACATAGTGAAAATGAAAAAATTGAAGCCAATGGCATCAATAAAGAAGACCTATCGACTGAGGTAGGCCACCCTACCGTCAGAGGTAGGTGCATGAGCCATAAGCAAAGAACGGACAGAACCCTACCAGTGACAGTAGGTCCTGGCCTCAACAAAAAGAAGAATGAACAAAACCCTATTGTGGACGGTAGGGCCCGACCAACCGTATGCGGTAGGTCTCTGCTTTGCAGTTTTAATGCGTTTTAAACTCTATTTAATGTAATTTTTCATCAACAATTAAGGAGTTCCGCTATTAGGGCTTAGGGAGGTGAATAGGGGTGAACCTTGGGTAGAAAATTCCCCCAAATTCAACCTCAATTAGGTAGGAAATCAGTAGAAAAACTACAATCGAATAATTAGAGATAAAGAATTGAAGATCAAAAGGCATAATTTCAGGCTTCAATTAGGCGACTCGAGAGACGAGCTCGGGCCATGTTCGAGATCGTAATTTTGGCTTCAACTTTCTCCTAAGCTTTCTTTTTCTTTTCTTTTAGTGTATTTCGATGATTAATTTTAGTTTTTATACAATGTTTGGTAGCTAGATTTTCATGTTTGGATGAGGGTTGAATCCTAATACTTGATTACTATGATTTTGGATTGATTTATTGAATTAGATATTTGTTTTCAATTGGGTTATCTTCCAATTGTGTTTTCTTGCAATTTAATTGTCACTGAAGTTAGATTTATCGCAAGAGTGTTCAGAATTGAAAGAGGAAGAATATTCTAGGGAAACTAATTGGGGGTCAGTTGGGGCAATAGATTAGAGATATAGCATTGCACTTTTAGATCCCTTAATCACCTGTTAATTACTGCACTCATAATTGGTTAGGGAGAGAAGAGATTAGCATCTAAGGATTAGTGAGTAGGGTGGCTTTCACCTAGAAATAGGGATTACCTGATAAGTTGTGATGACCCAACTCGGAAATACAACATCGTTTTCTATAAGTTTTCCAATTGAACTAGTAACAATGATTAGGGGGATTCCAACATCCAAACTCTTGTTTTTATAGTTTTTAAACACTTGATTTTCTTGCTTGTCATTTTTAGTCTTTTAGTTTGGTTTTCTTCAAAAAAATCCATTTTCGTTAGGCTAAACATTAGAAAGAGCGATTAGTACTTGAGCCTTTATCATTCCTTGAGATTTGACACTTGGGTGTAGCACAATTACTATAGTGATAGGTTCACTTACCTATTACTCTAGTTTAATAGTTTTCCCCATTGATTTTAAAATGCATAAAGTTTTTTGGTGCTGTTGCTGGAGAACGGTAACTTAAAGAAAATCATTTTTTAGTGCTTTAGTCATTTTTGTTTTTTTTGTTTTGTCCTTTTTGTATGTTTGAATTATTCTTTGTCTTTTCATCATTCGGTTATTTTTTGTTTATCTTTTTGAGTTGTGCTCTATCTTCGTGGAATTGATCACATTTTCTTCTGTTGCAAGTCATGTGGTACTAATTTATGCCCCAAAAGAAAAGGGGTGAATTAGTACCTGTAAGCCCTAAGCGCATATTTGTAATGTTTTGATTATGATTAACTTGTGCTTTGTAGTAATAGAAATATTTTTATAAGAAGAACAAAAGATGCACAAAATGAGTCTCAAGGGTCATCTGCAAACAAGCAAAATATTACTTAAGACTACAAGGCTTTTTGAAGATGAAGTGATCAAGTTAAAGACCTTAAAGACAAGAAGAATGGTTAGGGATAGCTTTATAAGGTATTTATATAAAACTCCGTAACTTATTTCTTGATTTTTTTATCAATTATGTTAGCTCCTTAGAACAAACATTTTTTTTGAGAAATTATCCTTGAAAAACTAAGTGCTCTTGATAAACCTTTGATGATTTAAAAGTGTTACATATTTTAAAGTTGTTCAAGAATACATGTTTTGAAAGTGAAGGAAAATATGTGTTTTATAGGGAAATCGGTTGTCTAAAATTTTTAAGTATGTGACCGATTTTTGTATAAGTAAAAATCGGTCATCCAATTTTTTTTTACCTTATAGAACATCGGATGTCCTATTTTTGGACTCGCACAAAAAAATCGGTCATTCGATTTTAAAATCGGACCTCTGAATTTTTCTTAAGCTTGAACAAAATCCGTCTTCCTATTTTTACTCTTCAACAAAATTGGTCATTCGATTTTTTATTCTTCAAGAAAATCGAATGTGTACTTTAAAAAATCGATCGTCCAATTTCTGTTTTTATTGTAAAAAAATGACTGTTGTTGCTGCTGACAGTAACAACTAGTTTTTTGCCTTCACATATAAAAGAGCTATTGATCAACCATAAATAAGTAGCAGTTGAAGAACTTTAAGAACACTTTTAAGAGCATTAAAGAGTACTTTATTTAGTCTTTATCATATTAAAAAGAAAAACTCCTTGGAGCTGCATTTATTGATCATCTTTCAAAGAAGGAGGAAATGAAGCTTGTAGAAGCATTGCAAGTTTCTTTGGTAATATTGTTCCATCTCTACTCTCTCATCTTAATTTGTGATCAAAGGTTTTGTGAAAAACCTTTTAGGTGATCCTTTGATATTTTGATATCTTGTTTTGTTTTGTGATCTTTGAGGTTTGTGTGCAAAACACTTGAAGGGTAATCCTCATTATGGTATTTTATAAAAGCTTGTGGCTAGTGAAATTTGTGAAATCCTTGAGTTAAATCTCAAGGTAGTGGATGTAGCTCTATTGAGAGATTGAACCACTATAGATGCTTTGTCTCTCTTTTTTTGTGTTTGCTCTTTATCTCTATGTTTATTGTTTGATCCTTGTTCATAAAAGAGATTTTTTTTGTTAGGAATTTTATTAAAAAGAGTTATTAAATTCTTCTTCAAACAAAATCGGAGGTTCTATTTTTTAACTGTGCAAAAAGTTTTTAATTAGCCAAAAACCTTATTTACCCCCTCTAAGGTTTTTCAATTGGTATCAGAGCGGGTCTTCTTTCAAAAGGCTTAACATCCTAAGAAGCAAAAGATCTTTTACAAAATGGCGAGTATCTCAAACTTTCCTTTTATAGAAGGCTCTTCTACAAATAAACCTCAACTTTTTAATCGAACTTTATACTTTTTGGAAGTCAAGGATTAAAATCTATATTTGCTCTATTAACTTTGAACTTTGGAGTATTGTAGAAAAAGGACCTTTTGTTTCCCAAAAAGATGGAAGAGTAAAAAAGGTTGAAGAATTTGACTCAAGAAAGATGACTCTCAATTTTCAAGCCATGAATATATTTAGTTGTGCATTGGATGCAAATGAGTACAATAAAGTGAGCAGATGTGATTCGGCTCATGAAATGTGGAAATTGTTAGAAGTCACTCATGAAGGCACAAATCAAGTAAAAGAATCAAAATTGGCCATGTTGGTGAGAGAACTATGAATTATTCATGATGAAACAAAATGAAAGCATTAGTGACATGTTCACAAGATTCACCAACATCACAAATGGACTAAAGGCATATGGAAAAGAGTATACAAGGGGAGAAGTAAATAAAAAAGTTCTTGATGCACTTCCGAAAGCATGGCAACCAAATACTCTTGCCATAGAAGAATCCAAAGATTTGAGACTTCTTCAGATTGAAGAGCTCATAAGATCCCTTCTCACTATGAGATGAAGATAAAGAGATTAAATGAAATGGAAGAAGAAGACAAGGGAAGAAAATGTGTGGTGCTCAAAGTAAATGAGGAAGAGCAAGTAAGTTCATCCAACAATGAGGATGAAAATGATGAACATGAAGATATGGCTTTAGTGGTTCGAAAGTTTAAAAATTTTTACAAGAAAGGTATCAACGAAAGAGAGAAGAAACCTTCATTCAAGAAAGGAGGACAAAGTTCCTCACTCTTCAAGGCTAGGTGTTTTGAATGCAATAGTACCAACCATCTTGTAGCCGATTGCCGCAAAAGCCACGTAAAAGGAAAAATGAGCATTAGAAGCAAAGCTTGAAGCAATAAAGAAAAAGAAGAAAGGTGAAGGCCTAACAGGAGCTTGGCATCAAGATTCAAGTGAGAGTGAAGGAGAAGAAAAAGCCAACATGTGCTTCATGGCATTAGAAAATGAAGTACAATCTTCACCTTCTAACTTCTCTAGTCTTATTGATGATGATGATGATGATCCTAATTCTATTCTTATTGAAATGTATGATGAACTCAAAAAGATTTCTAAAAGAAACAAGGAGTTGAAAAACAAGATTGATGATTTATTAAAGGAAAATTCAAAACTTGTTTGTGAAAACAAAACTCTTCTTGTATCCTTAGAAGTTTTGAAAAATAAAAAGGATTTCTCAAACATAGAATTTCAAAAACTTGTTATAGAGAAAAAAAAAAATCTTTGTGAAAAAGTTTTTTCTCTTGAAAACTGCATGGTTGATTAAAATGGTTTGAAGAAAAAGTGAGTGATCTCACCATATGTATTGAAAAATTTACAAAAGGAAAAGAAAATTTGAAAAATTTCTTGGCTCTCAAAGATCACCATTTGACAAAAATGGTATTGGATATAATTGCTCCAATACCTTTTCAAACCAAACACGCTTTGTAAAAGCTTCTTCATCCTTCTCACATCTTTGTTGCACATATTGTGAAAAGAATGGTCATAAGGCCACAAAATGTTTTATAAAAAGAAAGATTGATGGGAGTAAAAACCATTTGGAAAGTAAAAGAAAAAGCAACTAACATTCATGGACCCAAAAGGATATGGGTACCAAAAATCATCTCTACTTCTTCTATTGTAGGAACACAAACCAAGCTCAACTAAATTGTACTTGGATAGTGGATGCTTAAGACACATGACCGGAAATGCTTCTCTTATGAGTAAGCTTAAGGAAACCGAAAGTGGCTTCATCATCTTTGGAGATAAGAAGAAAGGAAAAATCATTGGTATAGGTAACATCGGTAATGGTTCTTCTTCTTTAATTAAGCAAGTTCTCTTAATTGACAGATTAAAGTTCAATTTGCTTAGTATTAGTCAATTAAGTGATAATGGTTGCAAAGTTGTCTTTGAAAATGATTCTTCTTCTATCATTGATAAGTATGAAAACAAAACAATTTTTGTAGCAAAAAGGGTAGGAAATGTCTATGTTTTCCATGTTGATATTCCTATTTCTCATTACTTAAAGTGTCTCTTGGTTCATGATAATGATGCATTTTATGGCATAGAAAGCTTGGCCATGTTAGCATGGATTTACTAAACCATCTTTCCTCAAAAGAGCCTGTTAGAGGCTTACCAAAATTAATTTTGAGAAAACAAAATTTTGTGATGCTTGCTAATTTGGAAAACAAGTTAAGACCTCTTTTAAATCAAAAAGATGATTTCTACTTCAAAACCTTTAGAAATAATTCACATGGATTTATTTTTACCAATGAGGACCACTAGTCTTGGTGGTAAGAGGTATGCTTTTGTTATAGTGGATGAATTTTCAAGATTCACTTGGACATTGTTTTTAAGCCAAAAGGATGAGGTATTTCAAGTTTGTCAAACATTTGAAAAGAGTTCAAACCCCCTTGATTGTAAATTGATCTCTATAAGAAGTGATAATGGAAGAGAATTTAACAATCAAGATTTTACAAAACTATGTGATGATTTCGATATTACACAATTTTTTGCTCGCTAAACCCCACAACAAAATGGTGTTGTGGAGAGGAAAACCCATACTTTACAAGAAATGGCAAGAAATGCTTTTGTGAAAACTCCCTACCAAAATATTTTTGCGTCGAGGCCGTTAACACCACTTGCTACGTAATGAATTGTGTTCTCTTGAGACTGTTTTTGAATAAAACTCCTTTTGAACTTATTTTTAACAAAAATCCCTCAATTGTCTATTTCAAAGTTTTTAGATGTAATTGCTTTATCTTAAACACCAGGGACAATCTTGAAAAGTTTGATAGAAAATCCAATGAGGGAATTCTTCTTGGTTACTCTTCAAACAAGAAAGCCTATAGGATTTACAACAAAAGAACTTTATTGTTGAAGATTCAATTCATGTGAACTTTGATGACTCTAACATTTTTGAAAAGAAAGATGATGATGACATAGATAATTCCTTGAGCAACCAACCATTGCATACTCAAGCTATGGAGGAACATGCAAAGGAGGAAGAAGAGATTGAGGAGAAACAAGAGAATGATCAAGAAGTTCAAAATCTTCCTCAAGATGTGATATATCCAAAGGGACACTCTAAGGATGAAATCATTAGCGATGTATCACAAAAGGTAAGAACAAAGAGATATTTTATTGACAATTTTGTTTTATTATCGCAAATTGAACCTAAGTTTATAGATGATGGTTTATGTGATGAGTTTTGGATTATTGCAACACAAGAGGAACTTAATCAATTTGAAAGAAACAAAGTTTGGAATTTGGTCCCAAGATGATGTGGAATGATCTTCAAGAGCATAAAATTTCATCCAAGAAGTGAGGGAGAGAACAAACAAAACAAGTGTAACAAGCAGAAGAGAGAAAGTGCCTTTGAAAGGACTTGAAAATGTTAAACTTCTAGCAACTTTGGATATATTAAATCCAAGACCTCAAGAATGTTTAAACAAAATCTTTTCTTCAAAGTTCAAGCAACCTAAGGTATTTTGAGGCTTAGACCTCAATGAAACAAGAAGAAGACCTCAAGGCTAGTTTTCTACAAGAGTGTAGTAACTAGTATGAAGGAATTTTGATGATCGACCTTGAAGCTCTTGGAACTTTCAACAAATTTTCAAAGTGATTTTTCTTTCAAGGAAGTTCACCCTTGAAGAATATAGAAAAACTAAGCTAAGAACTAAGAATACTAAGAGAAGTACATTTGTCTAGAAAAATTTCTTGATCAGTGATGTGGAATGATCTTCAAGAGAATAAAATTTCATTCAAGAAGTGAGCGAGAGAACGAACAAAACAAGTGTAACAAGTAGAATAGAGAAAGTGCCTTTGATAAGACTTGAAAATGTTAAACTTCTAGCAACCTTGGATATATTAAATCCAAGACCTCAAGAAGGTTTTAAACAAAATCTATTCTTCAGAGTTCAAGCAACCTAAGGTATTTTGAACCTTAGACCTCAATGAAATAAGAAGAAGACCTCAACGCTAGTTTTCTACAAGAGTGTAGTAACTAGTATAAAGGAATTTTGATAATCAACCTTGAAGCTCTTGGAACTTTCAACAAGTCTTCAAAGTGATTTTTCTTTCAAGGAAGTTCACCCTTGAGAAGATAGAACTAAGCTAAAAACTACGAATACTAAGAGAAGAACCTTTGTCTTGAAATATTTCTATTAGCCTTTACAAAATGGAAGACTACATATTTATAGAGACTTGAGGGAAAAAGGATCAGGAATGTTTCCCTCTCACATTTTCAACCCAAAAATTAAGCACCATAAATTTGAAAATGAAGCCCCACATTTAAGGCCCAAATTTAAGCTCCAAATTGAAGCCCCAAATCTAAGGCATATTCCAACCATCTATCAAGGTAAATTTCTAATTTCTAACTTATTTAAGACTTTAGCATATTACCCCATAAAGTCTTGGATATAAAAATTTAGCCCTTGAAACTTCTCTTGCTCAATTTGGTCATTGTGACTCTTTAGTTGTTTTGCCTTGGCTCTTGTCACAACTCCTTGATGTTCTTGCATGTCTAACCGGTTCACATCCATTAGCTTCTTCAAAATGGAAGACTACATATTTATGGAGACTTGAGGGAGAAAAAGAGTTTTTCCCATTCATATTTTCAGCCCAAAGGATAGATATAACCTATACATACACTTGATAAAGACAATAGAGGTGCTTTAGTTGCATTTGGACTATTCTAGAGCACTAGTCAACATATTGCCAAAAATATGAGGTAATTTTTCAGCTTGCACAAAAGGGCTTCCAACCATCTACCAAGGTTAATTTTCAATTTATAACTTATTCAAAACTTTAGGATATTGCCCCATAAAGTCTTGGACATCAAAATTTAAGCCTTGAAACTTCTCTTGCTCAATTTGATCCTTGTGACTCTTTAGTTTTTTGCCTTGGCTCTTGTCACAACTCCTTGATGTTCTTGCATGTCTAACTGGTTCACATCATCCTCCCCCTCTTGAATAGGATTCGTCCTTGAATCTCGATTACCTATACCAAATAAAGAGAGATCGGATACATTAAAAGTGGCACTAACATTATAATGTCCCGGAAGATCAACTTTATAGGCATTGTCATTAATTTTCTCAAGGATTTGAAATGGACCATCTCCCCTATAATCAATCTTAGACTTTCTTTGTTGGGAAAATCTTTCCTTTCTAAAATGCACCCAAACCCAATCACTGGGTTTGAATACCACTTTTCTTTTTCCCACATTTCTTTTCTCTACAAGCTTTTTGTTGGAGTTGACAATGGCTTCTGGACCTTTGCTGTGAATTATTTTCAAAAAATCAGCTTTCTTGCTAGCATCCTTGCTTAATGCTTGATCTAAAGGCAAAGGAAACAAATCAAAGGGAGTTAGAGGGTTAAAACCATAAACAACTTAAAATGGAGAATGAGAAGTAGTAGAGTGAGATGCCCTATTATAGGTAGATTCAATATGTGGCAAACACTTCTCCCTCTACCGCAAGTTCTTCTTCAAAATAGCCCTTAGAAGTTGGCCAATTGTTCTATTTACCACTTCAGTTTGTCCATCCTTTTGTGGATGACAAGATGTAGAATAAAGCAAGTTAGTACCAAGTTTCTTCCAAAAAACTCTCCAAAAATGGCTCAAGAATGTGGTATCCCTATCCGACACAATACACCTTGGAATTCCATGGAATCTAACTATCCAAGTAAAGAACAAGCTAGCTACATGACTAGCATCATCAAATTTCCTACAAGGAATAAAGTGTGCCATTTTAGAGAACCTATCCACAACAACAAAAATAGAATCCATACCTCTAGAGGTTCTAGGTAAACCAAGAATAAACTCCATAGAAATATCAACCTAAGGTTCTCTAGGAACTTCGAATGGTGTGTAAAGTCCATGTGGAAGAGTTCTAGATTTAGCTTTCTTGCATTCAATGCAACTTCCTACAAATCTTTCTATATATCTTTTTAAATGTGGCAAAAACAATGCTCATGAAGAATTTCATAAGTTTTAGTGATACCAAAATGTCCAATTAAACCCCCACAATATGCTTCTTTGACAAGTAGAATCCTAGTAGAACAAGATGGTATGTACAATCTACCTTCACAATAAGGAAATCCTTCATGCAAAAAATATTTTCAAAAAGGTGCTAACAAGCAGTTCTCAAAAATTTCCTTAAAGTCATGATCACTAGAATACATTTCTTTAAGCATTTCAAAACCCAAAATTTTTGTTTGAAGGGTGGATAAGAGAGTATACCTTCTAGATAGGGCATCGGCCACCACATTCGCCTTACCTTTCTTGTAACGGATGACATTTGGAAATGTTTCAATGAACTCCATTCATCTTACATGTCTCTTATTGAGTTTATGTTGGCCCTTGAGAAACTTCAATGCCTCATGATCGGTGTGCACAACAAACTCCTTTGCCCATAGGTAGTGTTGCCAATGCTTTAAAGTTCTTATTAAAGCATAAAGTTCCTTGTCATAAGTTGAGTACTTCACGGCTGCCCCATTAAGTTTTTCACTAAAATAGGCCAAGGGCTTACCATCTTGCATAAGTACACCACCTATACCAATGCTAGATGCATCACACTCCACTTCAAAAGTTTTCTCAAAGTTTGGTAGTAATAAAAGGGGTGCACTACACAACTTTTCCTTCAACAATCGAAATGCTTGTTCTTGCTTTGTTTCCCACTTAAATCCTCCAGTTTTATTGATCACATCGGTCAGAGGGTTAGCAAGTGTGCTGAAATTTTTGATGAACTGTCTATAGAAACTTGCTAGGCCATGGCAACGCCTCACTTCCGATGCATTTCTTGGTGTTGGCCATTCCTTAATTCCTTGGACCTTACCTTCATCTACTTGAAGTCCTTGTGAGCTCACCACATAACCTAGAAATGTAACTTTCTCCAAACAAAACTCATATTTGTTTAGCAAAAAGTTTTTTAATTCTCAAGACATTTAGCACTTCCCTAAGATGTTGAACATGCGTTTTATATGTCTTGCTATAGGCCAAAATGTCATCAAAGTATACAACAACAAATTTCCCAATAAAATTCCTCAACACATGATTCATTCATGTCATAAATATATTAGGAGCATTAGTTAATCCAAAGGGCATAACCATCCATTCATACAAACCAAAGTTAGTCTTAAAAGCGGTTTTCCACTCATCCCCTTCTCTCATCCTAATTTGATGGTACTCGAATTTCAAGTAAATTTTAGAGAAAAGATTAGAACCATGTAACTCATCAAGTAAATCATCAAGTCTAGGTATGGGATGCCTATACTTAATAGTAATGTTGTTTATGGCTCTACAATCTAAATACATTCTCCATGTACCATCTTTTTTTGAAACAAGTAAAACGGGAACCGCACAAAGACTCATGAACTCACGCACATACCCTTTTGAAATTAGATCCTCAACTTGCCTTTTTAGCTCCTTAGTCTTTTCCGGTGGACTCCTATAGGCCGGTCGGTTTGGCAAGACCACCCTGGGGACAAAATCGATTTGGTATTCGATTCATCTCATTGGTGGAAGACCTCTGGGTATCTCATCGGGAAGTATGTCTTTGTAATCTTCAATAACCTGCAAAATTTCACTTGAAAAAGCGGGTGATTGTTCTTTAGATGAAGTAAAAGATTCTCTACAATACAAGAGCAACATCACTTCTTTTCTTTCAATTGCTCCAATCACCTCACTAGGTTTTGCAAAGAAACAATTCTTTTCCTTCATCTCACTCTCTTTTTTTGGTCACTCTTTTTATTTTCACTCTTGTTTTTCATTACTTTTCCTTCACTCTTTTCTTTTTCCTCAACTCTCTTTCCATCCTCGATTTTTTTTTTTCCTTTTGAGCTCACTTTCGGCCTTCTCTTTCTCCTTCATCTTATTTTGTTCATCTTTCACTTGTTGAAATGTAAGAGGATTTCTAGTGAATGTTTTTCTATCTTTCACAAAAGAGTAAGTATTTTTCTCCCCATTCTGGAGGGACTTTCTATCAAATTGCCAAGGTTTTCCCAAGAGGAGATGGTAGGCTTGCATAGGCACCACATCTATAGTATCTCATCTTAGTAAGCTCCCATTTCTATTGGTACCACTACTTGCCTCAACACTTTAATTTCTCCACTATCATTTAGCCAATAGAGTTTGTAGGGTTTATCATGTTTTATAGTCGGTACTCAACAAGATAAGCATTAACCACATTTACACAACTACCACTATCAATGATAAGGTTGACAATCCTTCCCTCAACTTTACATTTAGAATGGAAGATGTTTTCTCTTTGTTCAATCATGTTATCATCAAAAGCTTTAGCACTTAGTGGTCTTATGGTAACTAAGCTCAAGACATCGTCATCACTTTCTAAAGGGTTCAAATCAACATGTTCTTCATCCTCACCATTTTCTTCACCCTCAACACATTTGCTACTTTATTCCTCCTCCTTCTCATTCCAACCATTCAAATCCTCCCTAAAGATCAGAGCTCTCTTTGTCGGATAACTACTTGCATAGTGTCCTACACCATTACATTTAAAGCATTTTGGAGGGTTAGAAATGATTTTACCTCTCTCTTCTATCTTTTGTTTGGTTGAAGGTTGGAAAGTACCTCTAGGAGCCTCCTCCTTTTTTGGCCATGGCTTGAAGTTAGAAGTAGGTGGTTTTGTTGTTACAACTTGTCTTTGGTTGGGAAATGAGGATCGCATCATCCCACTTCTTTTCCTTTGGGATTTGATCTTGTTGGCAAGGTGGCACATGTCTTCATAAGTTGTATGTGGATACAACTCAAGTTGGTTTGCTATCTCACTATTGAGACCACTAAGGAACCTAGCCATTGAAGTATCCTTGTCTTCTTCCAAGTTCAACCTCAAGATGTAGAGCCCAAACTGTTGTATATACTCTTCTACACTTTTTGCACCTTGTTTTAAAGTCATGAGCTTATAATGAAGCTCTTTATAGTAGTGCTCAGGCACAAATCTTTCTCTAATCAAAGCTTTTAACTCTCTCCAAGTATTAACCGGTGGTCTACCAACTCTTTGGTTTACTACCCTTTCCCACCAATGTAAAGCATAGCCGGAAAATTCGGCTATTACAACTCTAGCTTTTAAGAACTCATTACAATTTTTAACATAAACATGTTTTCTACTTGCCTCTCCCAATCTAAGAAAATGTTAGGGTCATTCTCACCCTTAAAACTAGGGAGCTTCCACTTCATTCGGTCCAAGATTTGGTCACCTTGGTCTCTTCCACAGTTGGCAATAAATGGAACATGTTCATGAACATCATATAAAGGCTCTCCGTGCCTAGCTTGTGATCTTGGAACTTCTTCAAAGTGTCTAGGCTTGCCTTTTCCTCCAAAACCGTCTCTTCTACCACCGTAAGGAGGTGGATGAAGTTTTTCATCAAAATGTGGAGATTGGTGGAACTCGGTTGTTCTAGAGCAATTGAATGGTCCACTGATCCTTGGGGTAGTAGCATTGAGACTACCATGAGGACTAACCTCCCTTTGTTGATTAGAGAGATTAGGGACATCCTTTCTAATATCCCTCATCTCATCTCTTAGAGATTGTAACTCTTGCATTATGAGCCTCAAAGGGTCATCATGTTGGGAGTTGCTAGACTCTTCTCCAAAAGTAGTTGGTGCTTGAGCTTGAGTTGACATCTTGATAGTGTTTACCTTACAAAACTCTCTTAGTTAACTCTCTTTGGATTTTTTTGAGGATATTTTCACAACTCTTGCCTTTTTTAAAGGTTCAAGTCTCAAAGAGTTCTATGAGTTCTTAATAAAGATTTACAACATCTACTCAAGTTTAAAACAACCAAAATAAAAAAAAAATCACAAACAAAAACTAGTTGAGAAATATGAGAAGCAAGGAAAATGATATTAAGTCATCCATTCATTTTAAGGAAGTTCAACAACATTTCCAAGAGCATTTGAGTCAATAATGGTAAATTGACCAAATGAAGAAATAATTACTGAAAAAGGAAAGAAATTTGACCACAAATACAATCACAAAGCTAGGATACTTCAAGAACACAAAAGAATACACAACAAAGTTTCTAGCAGGCAGAGTAGATGACATACTCGGCTTGTTTTGAAAACTGGTATTAAACCACAAGTCTGACTTGAATGATGTTTATCTAGAAAGAACTTGAAAATGCCTTTGAAAGGACTTGAAAATGTTAAACTTCTAGCAACCTTGGATATATTAAATCAAGACCTCAAGAAGGTTTAAACAAAATATTTTCTTCAAAGTTCAAGAAATCTAAGGTATTTTGAACCTCAATGAAACAAGAAGAAGACCTCAATACTGGTTTTCTACAAGAGTTTAGTAACTAGTATGAAGGAATTTTGATGATCAACCTTGAATCTCTTGGAACTTTCAACAAGTCTTCAAAGTGATTTTTCTTTCAAGGAAGTTCACCCTTAAAGAAGATGGAAAAACTAAGTTAAGAACTAAGAATACTAAGAGAAGAACCTTTGTCTTGAAAATTTTATTGATTAGCTTCTTCAAAATGGAAGACTACATATTTATAGGGAGTTGAGGGAGAAAATAGGAATTTTTCCCTCTTATATTTTTAGAACAACGGATAGATATAACCGATACATACACTTGATAAGACAATAGAGGTGTTTTAATTGCATTTGGACTATTTTAGAGCACTAGTCAACACATTGTCAAAAATAGGAGGCAATTTTCCAACTTGGGCAAAAGGGCTTCCATCTACCAAGGTGAATTTTCAATTTCTAACTTATTCAAAACTTTAGGATATTGCCCCATAAAGTCTTGGACATCAAAATTTAAGCCCCATAAAGTCTTGGACATCAAAATTTAAGCCTTGAAACTTCTCTTGCTCAATTCGATCCTTGTGACTCCTTAGTTGTTTGCCTTGGCTCTTGTCACAACTCCTTGATGTTCTTGCATGTCTAACCTGTTCACATCACAAGACCTCATAATCACTCCACTATTGGTACAAAATGGGTTTTTAGAAACAAACTGAATGAATCCAGAGAAGTTATAAGAAACAAAGCTAGATTTGTTGCCCAAGGATTTAATCAAGAAGAGGGCATAGATTTTGATGAAACCTTTACTCTGGTTGCTAGACTTGAATCCGTAAGAATGCTTTTAGCTTTTGCCTGTTTTAAAGTATTCAAGCTTTTTCAAATGCATGTTAAAAGTGCTTTTTAAATGGTGATATTGAGGAGAAAGTTTATGTTGAACAACCTCCCGGTTTTGGACATGAAAAATTTCCAAACTATGTTTATAGACTTTCAAAAGCACTACATGGTTTAGTACAAGCTCCAAGAGATTAGTATGAAAAACTAAGTTGCTTTTTCCTTTCAAACAATTTTTCAAGAAGTGTGGTGGACACAACCCTTTTTACAAAAACTCTTGTAACAATGATGTTCTACTTGTCCAAATTTATGTGGATGATATTATTTTTCCTACTAATGTTTGTTTGTGTGAACAGTTTGCCTCACTAATGCGAAAGGAGTTTGAAATGAACATGATGGGAGAAATGACCTATTTTCTTGGACTCCAAATTAAACAAACCAAACAAGACATCTTCATCAATCAAGAGAAGTACACAATGGAACTTCTCAAAAGGTTTGGGATGAGCAATGCAGAAGGAATATGAACTCCAATGAGCTCATCATTGAAACTTGACAAGGATGAAAAAGCTAAAAAGGTAGATGAAAAACGGTATACAGGTATGATAGGAAGCTTGCTTTATCTAACGGCTAGTAGGTCAGATATTATGTTTGCTATTTGCTTGTGTGCTAGATTCCAAGCTTGCCCCAAGGAATCTCATATAATAATTGTTAAGAGTATTTTAAGATATTTAATATCCTCTTATGATTATGGATTATGGTACTCTAAACAATATTGTTTTGATCTTATCACTTAGACCGATGCGGACTATGCCAGATGTAAGGTAGAAAGAAAGAGTACTAGCGGAAATGGCCAATTCATGGGGGATTCTTAGTGTCTTGGTATAACAACAAGCAATCATCAGTGTCCTTATCAACCGCCGAAGCGGAATATATAGTAGCTGGCTGCTGTGTTGCGCATGTACTTTGGATGAAGCATACTTTATTTGATTTTGGTTTTAATTTTAAAAACATACCTATTTTATGTGACAACACAAGTGCAATAAATCTTTCTATAAACCCTGTGCAAAATTCAAAAACTAAACATATTGAAATCAAACATCATTTTATGAGAGATAATGTTGCAAAAGGAGATGTATATTTAGATTATATTTGCACAGAAGATCAAATTGCTGATATTTTTACAAAAGCTCTTTCTGAGATCATTTTTGTTATTTAAGGAAACTACTTGGCATTTGTAAAATCCATGACTAATGTGTGGTTTTTTTATTTAAGGAAATTACTTGGCATTGGTAAATTCTATGACAAAATGTGTTTTGAGTTTCAGATTTTTTCATTTTTTAATCCAAGATTTTCGGACCATAAAATCGGACGTGCCTTGGAAAAACCGAATGTCTACTTTTCCTTGAAAATTTTCAAGGTTTTTCCTTCACAAAAAAAGCCGAGAGTTTCGGACTACTAAATCGGGCGCATCCAAAACAATCAGATGTCCGATTTCTTTTGTAATTATAAAAATGGACGACCGTTTTCAAAAACCAGTCGTCTTGTTTTCTAGTTTTCGACAGAAACTGTATTTATATATCAGAAAGCTCTCATTTGTGTTACTCTCTCTCTCTCTCTACAAATCTTCTTTTCTCTCTCTGAAAACCTCACCGGCCCTTTCTTTCAATCCCTCTAAAGAAAACCGATCGCTCTCTTTCTCTCTGAAACTGCCCTCACCATCGACTCTCTCTCTCTCTCTCTCTCTCTCTCAATCTACTCACCATCAATTTGATTTTCTCTCTTTCAAAGTTTTTTTCAAAACTCTCTATCGAAACCCATCACTCTCCTACTTGAAAAATGGTGAAAGTGAAGAATGCCAATGTTAGAAGGAAAGAAAACTATGAAGAAGGAGGAAGTAGCAGAGGCGGAAGGACTGGAAAAGGAAAAGGCAAAAGAGTGGCAACTGAAGTGAGGCTACCAGAAAGGTTCATCTCTATCAAAGAAACTGCTAAACTTTGAAGAATGGACAAGAAAAAGGAGAAAGATTGCTCCAAGTCACAGAGTTGATCTATCTAACTTGGAAGGTATGGAGATTATCCCTAATCTTTTTGAAGATATTGGTTGGGGACCCTTGCTTACAGTTAACAAACTCTATTATCCTAAAATGATATATGAATTCTATGTTAATTTACATAAAGGAAGAGTTCAAAAGCAAGGAAATATTACGTAATGGGTCACTTCTAGGGTGGGTGGTAGAGATATTTCTTTTGATGATAGAATATACTAAACACCATATTAGGAACACCAGAAAATGGTATTAGATTCTATACCAAAAAAAAAAAAAATTATTTTGATCCCAACCTATATAGTGAGAGAAGATTTGAAGAATTATTCACTAAAGGAGAAGTTCTAAAGAGGCATGATGACAGAAATGTTAATAAACTTGATGCATATGGAAGATTATTGCACCACATGATCTTCAATACAATCATTCCTAATGTTGGTCACAAGTGTTGTATTACAAACATGCACTCTTTTGTTATGCTAACATTATACGAGCATAGAAGAATGGATTTTGGATTCATGGCCATTGAACATATGCTAGACACTCAGACCTCCTCTACAAAATGTTTGCCATATGGATGTTTTCTCACTTAAGTTTTCCAATACTTTGTGCTAAATCTGGTTGCAGTTGGTGATCATATTGGTGTTGGAAAAATCTATAACAAACATGCCTTTAAAATAATGGAATTTTCAAGAAATGAGGAAGGAATGTTGGTGAGAGGAGGACAAGATGATAATGATAAGAGTGATAAGGATGATGAAGGAAATGAGAGGCAAGAAGCTATGAACGTGATTAAAGAGGAAAGGGATGAAGAACCGGAAGAGGAGACTTTTAGAAGAGAAATGAGACAAAAGAAGATGCAAGAAAGAGCTGAAGAAGGTCAATTTATGTCTCAACTTATGGAGATGATAGCCTCCATGCAAGCCTTAATGAAAAGCCGTTTTGATGCTCCAGATAGAAAGATATCATATATTCAAGAGAGGGTGATGAGGTTAGAAGCATGAGAAAGAGAAGAAGACAAATGAGGAAATGTGGATCTCCAAAGGAATGAAGAAAGTAAAACAAAAAGGGGTTTCAAGCTAATTACTTACGTTTCATCCCTTATGATTTAACTTATTAAGTTTCACAGCCTTTATATCTTTTTAGTTATTGACTATTTTTGGAACTTATTGCTTATGAACTTTAGAACTTATTGTTTATGACTATTGCTTATGAAGTCTTGTTTTGAAACTTTTGTCTTCTTTGCTTATTTTGGAAATCCATGATGATATCTTAATGATGAGAGTTCCATTGTTCTTTTTCAATGATCCCTTAAATTCCTTATGCTTTTTGAGTTATGACTAAAGGGGGAGAAAGATATACAAGATGCATATTGTTTTGTTGATATTGTCTTGATGACTTGAGTTGTGTTGTCTTTGTTGATACATAAGATGCATATTGTTTTGTTGATATTGTCTTGATGACATGAGTTGTGTTGCCTTGATGTTTTGACACTTTGTGTCGGCAACATGCTTTGAGTTGTATAAAGCTTTATGCATTATGCCTAGTTGCTTATATGCTTATATGAGTTGCGTTGTGTTGATGTTTTGACACTTTGTGTTGCCAACATGCTTTAAGTTGTATAAAGCTTTATGCATTATGCCTTGTTACTTATATGCTTATATGGCCTTGAGCTTTATACATTATACCTTGTTGCTTATATGGCCTTGAGTTTTATCGATGATGTTTTGGTTCCATATTTTTAGTGAAGCATGTCTTTAGGGGACGCTTTCAGCTCTTAAACTATTTTCAAACCTTGGCTTGCGTTCAAAATAAAAGGGGGAGTTCTTTCTCTCTCTCATTTTTTATGCTTAGTTCTTAATGTTGATCTTTTGAAGCGTTCTCTTGGATTAACCATGTTCTTTTCTTCTATATAGTCATCATCTTGCATCTTTGTTCGTCATAATTAAAAAGGGGGAGATTGTAAGCCCTAAGGGCATATTTGTGTTGTTTTGATTATGATCAACTTGTGCTTTATGATAATAGAAATAGTTTAATAAGAAGAACAAAAGATGCACAAAATGAGTCTCAAGGGTAATCTACAAAGAAGCAAAAGATCACTCAAGACTACAAAGCTTTAAGAAGATGAAGTGATCAAGTTAAAGACCTTGAAGACAAGAAGAATGGTTAGGGATAGCTTTATAAGGTATTTATGTAAAACTCCTTAACTTGTTTCTTTGATTTTGATCAATTATGTTAGCTCCTTAGAATAAACATTTTTTTGAGAAATTATCCTTGAAAAACGAAGTGCTCTAGATAAAACTTTGGTGATTTAAAAGTGTTACATATTTTAAAGTTGTTACTTCAAACATACATGTTTTGAAAGTTAAGGAAAATATGTGTTTTACAGGAAAACCGGTTGTCCAAAATCTTTTAAGTATACAAACGGTCATCTGATTTTTGTGTAAATAAAAATCGGTCATCTGATTCTACAAAATCGAACGTCGTATTTTTGGACTCACACAAAAAAATTGTTCATCTGATTTTAAAATTGGACGTCCAAATTTTTCTTAAGCTTGAAAAAAACGGTCTTCCTATTTTTATTCTTCAAGAAAATCGGTCATCCGATTTTTTGTTCGTCAAGAAAATTAGATATCCACTGTTAAGAACTGGTCGTCCAATTTCTATTTTTACTTTCCAAAAATGACCGTTGCTGCTAACAGTAACGGCTAGTTTTTTACCTTCACATATAAAAGGGCTATTGATCAGCCATAAATAAGTAGTAGTTGAAGAACTTTTCAGAATATTTTTAAAAGCATTAAATAATACACTATTCAATTTTAATCATATTAAAAAGAAAACTCCTTGGAGCTACATTTAATCATCTTTCAAGAAGGAGGAAAGGAAGCTTGTAGAAGCATTGCACAAAGTTGTATCATTTTCTTATCACGCTTCTTTGGTAATATTGTTCCATCTCTACTCTCTCATCTTAATTTGTGATCAAAGATTTTGTGAAAAACCCTATGGCTGATCCTTTGATTTTTTATATTTTGTATTATTTTGTAATCATTGAGGCTTGTGTGCAAAACCCTCGAAGGGTGATCCTCATTGTGGTATTATGTAAAAGCTTGTGACTAGTGAAATTTGTGAAATCCTTGAGTTAAGTCTCAAGGTAGTAGATGTCGCTCTATTGAGAGAGTGAACCATATAAATCCTTTGTCTATCTGTTTTGTGTTTTGCTCATTATCTCTATGTTTATTGTTTGATCCTTGTTCCTAAAATAGATTTTGTTTGGTTAGGAATTTTATTAAAAAGAGTTATTAAATTCTTCTTCAAACAAAATCGGAGGTTCTATTTTTTAACTATGCAAAAAGTTTTTAATTAGCCAAAAATCTTATTCACCCCTCCCCTAAGGTTTTTCAGTACCGTTTGATCCCAAGCCAGAACGAATGCTGCAGGGTGTCCGCCGCTCCTTTTAGTTCGAAACGGCAGGTACTAGTACAATAGTCGCCATCGAGAAGACGGAGAAAGAACAAGCAGTACCACCTTTCATAGATCATCTTTTTGTACTGCATCCACCACTACCAATAACGGAGGGCACTATGGCGGATTATACCCGACCGTCCATCTTTGGGATGTAGTCGAGCATAGCAAGGCCAAGGGTTGAAGCGAACATCTTTGAAATAAAGCCGAATATCATCGAGCTACTGCAAAACAACATCTAGGTTGACAGACTTCCAGATGACGATCCAAACGTTCATGTCGGAAATTTCTTAGAGGTGTGTGACACCTTTAAGATTAATAGGGTTTCTGAAGATGCCATACGGGTTCGTCTTTTCCCATTCTCTCTCAGAGGGAAGGAAAAGTCCTGGCTCAAGTCATTGCCGCCGGGATCTATAACATCATGGGATTCGTTGGCAGAAAAATTCCTGGGAAGTACTTTCGTCCGGGTCAGACAGTGAAGTTAAGGAAAGAGATCTGTCCTTCTAGCAGATAGCGGAGAAAGCCTCTATAGTCCTGGGAATAATGGAAAGAGCTTTTAAGGAAATGCCCCCACCATGGTCTAGATTTGGGGATCCAAATTCAAAGTTTCTACAATGTAGTGTCACTCGGGGCGAGAAAATTGATAGACGCCTTAATTGAAGGATCTACAGATCATAAAACCCCTCAATAGGTATAAGACCTGATAGAGAAAATAGCGATGAATAATTACCCTGCGAAGGGCAGTGATTTAAGCCGAAGACGATTGGAGTTCACAGCGTGGACGCCATTTCTGCCCTGGAAGCTAGATTAACTGCCATGTTAGAGTAGAAAATGGGGAACATAACCACTACATCATCAAACAAAAGCAATTTAACAGTTATGTTCTATGATTTCTGCAGCGGTAGGCATCCAAATCATTCATGCCTAAGTATGGAGGATCGATAAAACAAGTTGATTTTATATAGGGAAACCGACCTGGTAACAACCCCTATGCAAATAATATAATTTAGGGTGGAGAAACCATCCCAACTTTTCTTAGGGTGGACAAGGATAGCCAAGACCACAACAGCCCCGGGATTTCAAAACAAGGGTCCTTCTCCGCCATTGCCATATGAAGCGGCCCCACAGAATCATCCTCACTAGCCAAGGAGAACCTTGAAGAGCTAATGTTAAAACTATGAGCACCACAGATAATCAGATGAACACAATAGAAGTGGGCCAGAAGAATCAAGAAGCCTCAATCCCAAAGCAGATTGGGCAGCTGGTTAAGCTGGTATCTGAGAGAACTCTGGGAACTCTCCCAAGCAACATAGAAATGAACCTGAGAGAGAATGTAAATGCAATCTCGATGACAATTGACGAGGACATTCCTATAGTTAAGAAAGAGATAATCGTACTAGAAAAAAACTATAGTGAAAAGGAAGAATGGTCATCTAATATTTCGGAAATTAAAGGAGCAAAGTTGAACAAAGATGTAGAATTGAAAGAAGATGAAGGAAAGAGAAAGCCGACAAGTGTTGGTTACAGGCTAAAAATTCCATTCCCAGAGGTACTTATTCGGGGATCGTAGTCAGGATAGCATGAGGAAGTTTGTTGAAATATTTAAACAATTAAAAATAAACTTACCTGTGTGTGATCTACTTTTATAGGTGCCCAAGTATGCTAAGTACTTGAAAAGAATGCTGGCTAAGAAGAGCAAACTGCATGATGCATCAACACATGTTCTAGGAGAAGAGTGTTCGACCATCCTTATCAATAAGGAGAAACTACCGCGGAAGTTAGAAGACCCAGAGAGTTTTCCTTTCCCTTGCATTATAGGTAGTATTAAAGTTGATAAGACGTTAGCCGATCTAGGTGCTAGTATAAATGTAAATTTCATACACCATGTGTAAAAAACAAGGCCTAGGAAAATCAAGACCTGTTAGGATGTCCATTAATTTGGAAGATAAGAGTGTAAGACATCCTAAGCGAATAATAGAAGATGTACCAATCAAGTTTAAGGACCTCATCTTTCCTGTGGATTTTGTCATCTCAGATATGGAGGAGGAGGTAGACTTCCTCATCATTTTGGGTCACCCTTTCTTGTGTACATTGAGGGCATGAATTGATATGGAAAAGGGAATGTTGATCCTTAGAGTGGGGGATAATGACATAGTATTTAAGTTCCCATAATTCACCTCCACCTCCTAAACAACAAGAACTCTTTGTTACATTGATCATAAAACTGACGAAATGTGTTTGTCTATACAGGAAACTCCCCCAAAGAGGGACAAGGCGTCAAAGAAGCCTAAGAAGAAAAGGAAGCATCTTGTGCCTAAAATGAAGGCTAGCTTGATGAAATGGGTGCCGATGCAACGAATTGAGAAAGGAAGCAAAAGAAATACTCGAATTTCAAGATCCAAAGGTGCTTTTGGCACTAAAAAGGGGAATAGTCCTTACACCATTTTTAATGTTGTAATTGTATGCTTGTAGTTTGAATTTCTCGTTTTTTCTCTTTGATCATTTGTTGTTTTTGTTGGTACAAGGTAATTTTGGAGAGAATGACTGTTGGCCTAGATATTTTATTTTTAGCTTAAAGGAGTCCATGTTGGAGACCGTAGGCAAAAAACAAAATAAAATAAAACTACAGAAATCCACCAACAGGATCTGCACAGACTAGAAAAACCGATTGGATAGAAATTACCTCAATGTTTTGATTGTTCGATGTGGAGGCACTGTTGTTTACGCTTCGCCCTCTACTGGTATCCACGCGACGAATTCCTCTGCAAGCGATCGGGATGCTAGCTCCTTCCTTGTTCTGAAAACTGTTCAGAACTGATCTTGACTATCTGGTAATAGGACGTATTTTGGAGAGAGGAGACTAGATACTATATCACCGTTCTAGAGTTTAGGGTTTTGTTTTTCTTTAATCAGATAAAGGACGGCTGCCAAGAAAAGATTAACATAACCTTTTATAGCTGTCAATAGCAAAACCCTAACTGTCATCTAATGATAGTTTAATCTCGTCCGTCTATTCCTATAATCATCCAACGGTTGGATGAGTAATATTAAGTAATCAATTTTATTTATTCGATTAAATAAAATTAATTACTTATTAACTTATCAGAAAATACAATATGGAATCTAATTCCCCTTTTGTATACGTTCAACGAGTCTGGACACAATCTAGATTCATTGAACGTGGACATTATGCTCACAAGATCGTCTATGCGTGTGACCCTGTAGGTTCACTTAACGTTGGCAGTGAATGAAAAATGTCCTAGACATTTATTCACAAAACATAAGCGGCCTCTAGCAAGACATTATGCTTACCCAAGTTAAGTAAATGCAATAATAACCTAGCATCAGATTTAATATTTAGTCCTTTTGTAACACGATATCCTAATTAAGTATAAGGCATGGACCAAGTCATCCTTATAAAACTTAATTAACCATTTACTTGATCACCAGGCTGACTGTTCCAACAAATAATATTAATAACACCTTATTAATACTTATTTGAGCATGGCCATGCATATTTTCCATTCTTCCTTATCAAGGGGCTCATGGATATCTCTCTCTAAAAAGAGAGGGACAAATCCCTTTCACTATCTCCAATATTCAAGCCATGACAAGAAAATAAGCCAACCAATAGTCATAATAATCACCTAATTAAAAGTGATGCTTGACTGTGTCAAAACATATTTTGTCCCCATGCAAGAAACATTAGAAACATTAGGCCAAAGGATACCAAATATAAAACTGAGCAGAAATAGTTATAACTTTAACCCATGCAATATTTCTTCTTCACTTTGGGTCATGTCCAATACAATATTCTCAGTATTTATGAATTGATTTTATATCTCATATTCATGATCATTAAAACTTGACCATCAATCAACTTCACACTAGTTTACAAGATGTAATAAACTAGGGAAAAATAAGAATAGCATTTTATTAGCTATAAGGGTTTTACCATCAAGTCACATACTTGATGACCAAGAGCATAAAATACAATTAAAAAATACATGCTTCATAAATCATAAATGTGAGTCAATTGGTCTTAAGGCATTTACTAACAATCTCCCACTTGCCCTACCACCAATTTGACATGACTCTCAAACCCATTGACCTAGTATGACTCTCATGCTTAAGTTGTGGGAGTGGCTTTGTCAATGGATCTGCGACATTGTCATTGGTGTCTACTTTGCAAATTTTAACATCATCATGCTCAATAATTTCTCGAATGAGATGGAAACGCCTGAGAATATGTTTGGATCGTTGATGAGATCTAGGTTCCTTAGCTTGTGCAATGGCTCCTGTATTATCACAATATAGGTCCACTGGGTTCACAATGCTAGGAATTACACCTAGTTCTGTGATGACATTTCTAATCCAAACTGCCTCCTTGGCTGCATCATAAGCAGCCACATACTCAGCCTCTATAGTAGAATCGGCCACGGTATCTTGCTTTGAACTCTTCCAGCTCACAGCACCTCCATTCAAACAAAACACAAATCTAGATTGCCATCTAAAGTCATCTACATCCGTCTGAAAGCTAGCATCCGTGTAACCATTTACAACAAGTTCTCCTTCCTGACCTTCGTAGATAAAAAACATCTCTTTAGTCCTTCTTAAGTACTTGAGAATGTTTTTTACGGCAGTCCAATGCGATTCACCAGGATTTGACTATAATCTGCTAGTCATGCTTAATGCATACGAGACATCTGGGCGAGTGCATAACATGGCGTACATGATAGATCCAATTGCAGAAGCGTAAGGAATCTTACTTGTGCGTTCTGTATCCTCCCTTGTGGTAGGACTTTGAGACTTACTGAGTTTAACGCCATGTGACATTGGCAAGAATCCTCTCTTAGAATCTTGCATACTGAACCTTTTTAGTACCTTGTCAATATATCACTCTGACTTAGGCCAATTAGGTTTTTAGATCTATCTCGATAAATCCTAATGCCTAGAATATAGGCTGCTTCGCCTAAATCTTTCATTGAAAAATACTTCCCCAACCAAGTTTTTACACTTGGAAAGTGGAGATGTTATTCCCAATTAACAAGATGTCATCGACATAGAGTACTAAGAAAACTACTGCATTTTCTGTAACCTTTTGTAGACACAAGGTTCATCATCATTCTTGATGAAATTGAATTCTTTAATTGCTTCATCTAAACGAAGATTCTAACTTTGAGATGCTTGCTTCAAGCCATAAATGGATCTTTGAAGTTTACACATTTTACTAGAATTCGATGGATGAATAAAACCTTCAGGTTGTGTCATATACACATCCTCCAATAGATTTCCATTAAGAAAAGCATTTTTAACATCCATTTGCCATATTTCATAATCATAATATGCTGCAATGGCAAGTAGAATTTTAATTGACTTAAGCATTACAACTGGAGAAAAGGTTTCATCATAGTCTATACCATGAGTTTGTCTATAAACTTTTGCTACCAATCGTGCTTTTTTAAGTGTGCACATTGCCATCCATGTCAGTTTTCTTTTTGAAAACCCATTTACACCCTATGGTCTTGCAACCTTCAGGTGGATCAATCAAAGTCCAAACTTGATTATCATGCATGGATTGCATTTCTGATTTCATAGCTCTAGCCATTTGCTAGATTCAGGACTATGAATAGCATCTTGGTAGGAATTAGGTTCACCTTGATCAATAAGATCAATATTATGATCTTCAGTCACAAGAAATCCATATCTCTGTGGTATCTGAGGAATCTTACCAGACCTTCTTGAGCCTTGTGTCAAAGGTTCAGGCTCAGTATGAATACGTAAGTCCAACTGAGTGTCCATACTCGGTTCAGAAATGGTCTGCTGTCCTTGAGCTTCTGCAAGATGGATTCTACTCCCATTAACTCTTTTGGAAACGAATTCCCTTTCAAGAAAAATTCCGTTCCGAGCAACAAACACTTTGTTTTCAGATGGAAGATAAAAATAGTATCCTTTAGTTTCCTTAGGATATCCCACAAACAGACACTTATTAGATTTGGGTGCTAGTTTTTCAGATAATGATCGCTTCGCATGAGCATCACATCCCCAAATTTTGAGAAGTGGTAAACTATGTTGTTTACCGATCCATATCTCATATGGTGTCTTCTGAGCAGCTTTAGATGGAACTCTATTTAATATGAATGCAGTAGTTTCTAAAGCATAACCCCAAAAAGAAATTGGAAGATCGGTTTGACTCATCATAGATCAAACCATATCCAATAGAGTTCGATTTCTGCGTTCAGACACACCATTCCATTATGGTGTTCCTGGTGGAGTTAATTGTGATACTATCCTACAATTTTTTAGATGTTCGTCAAACTCTTGGCCTAAGTATTCACCACCTCGATCTGATCAAAGTAATTTGATACTCCTTCCAAGTTGATTCTGTACTTCATTTTGAAATACCTTAAACTTTTGAAAGGAATCAGATTTATGTTTCATTAGATAGACATAACCATATCTACTGAAATCATCTGTGAATGTAATGAAATACTGAAAACCTCCTTTGGCTTGTGTGTTCATTGGACCACATACATCAGTATGTATAAGTTCCAATAAATCGGTAGCCCTTTCACTTTGCCCTGTAAATGGACTTTTAGTCATTTTGCCCAATAAACAAGAATCACATTTTTCATAAGACTCAAGGTCGAATGAAGATAAAAGTCCATCTTGATGGAGTTTGGATATGCTTTTCTCATTTATATGGCCCAACGACAATGCCAGAAGTAAGTTTGATTTAAATCATTAGATTTAAATTTCTTTGTATTTATGTTATAGATGGTCTTACTAATGGAATCATGTAGGTTAAGAATGTAAAGTCCATTACATAAAGAGCATCCCCATAGAAAATACCATTTTTATAAATAGAACTTTTACCATTCTTAGTATTAAACTCAAAACCATCAATATCCAAACAAGAAATTGAAATGATGTTCCTACTCATAGCAGGAACATAATAACAATCTTTAAGTTAAATTATAAGCCCAGTAGGCAAAAGTAAATCAAATGTCCATACAGCTACAACAGCAACTTTTGCTCTATTTGCAACTCGCAGGTCCACCTCTCCTTTTGCCAAAGATCTACTCCTTTGAGTCCCTGCACATTTACACAAATGTGAGTTCCACATCCGGTATCTAATACCCATGAAGTAGGAGTAGACAGATTAATTTCTATAACGAATACCTGAATCGGCAGTCTCACTGGCCTTTTACTTCTTCTTTTCTTCCAAGTAGAGCTTGCAATTCTTCTTCCAATGACCAAGTTCATTGCAGTGGAAGCAAGTCCCTTCCTTTGGTGGTTTAACCTTGGGCTTGGGCTTCTGCTTGTCTTTACCCTTTTTGGCCATATCCTTTCCCTTTCCCTTTCCCTTGTTCTTCTTGAACTGCCCCTTTTGAACCATCAGAACATTAGGAGTAGACTTCCTAATGTTTTGTTCAGCCTGCTTGAGCATCCCGTGCAATTCATTTATGGACTTTTCCATATTATGCATATTGAAGTTCATGACAAACTTATCATAGTCAGAAGTCAAAGAGGCCAAGATCATATCAGTAGCCAAGTCATGACTTACAAGTGGTCCAAGTTTTTCAAGCTGATCAAAATACCCTTTCATCTTAAGGACATGAGCATTAACTGAAGTACTAGGGGTCATTTTATAGCTATTCAACGCCTTAGTAGTAAGATATCTCTCTTGAGATGCTGCTCTTGGAACATTTCCTTGAGCTGTTTTATCATCTCATAAGCCTCAACTTCCTCGAATTGCTTTTGCAACTCAGATTCCATTGTAGCCAACATGAGACATGTCACATCGTTAGAATCATTCTTGTGCTTACTATAAGCATCCTTTTCGACTCTAGGGGCGTTGTTAGCTGGTTGATTAGGGATAAGGTTCTCAAGTATATATAGCTTTTTTTCTTGTTTAAGGACAATCCTTAAATTTCGTGCCCAATCAAGAAAGTTAGTCCCACTAAGCTTATTCTTTTCAACACGGATCGCAACGAGGTGTTTGAATTGTTTGAGGCCATTATCTACATGGAATTTGCAAAGTAAAATTAAATAAATTAAGCATTAAATTTTCCCTGAAATATTAACACTTGATATAAATCATGGGTATAAAAATTCATTTTATTCTAATCATAAGTAAGCTTTGGCTTAACACCCATAATTAGAGAAAAATGTATTAATGGGATTTACATCTATATGTACCGGCAAAATCCCATATGATGTCTTAGGCTCAAAACCATTTTGATAGCCTAGTTAAGCCAAACCATTCCAAGCATATGGAAATCACCATTTTCCATCTTCCCCTACTTAGGTAACCATTTATCTCTTGCTTTGGCAATGAGACAAAATGATGATCCAAGCATGGAGAAGTGCTTATGATCATGGGAGGCATTTTACGACTTAATTTTTACATGGTTTCAAAAACCTTCTTCCGTTTATTTGTATATTATTTCACAAAACATATATCCAAAAATAAAAGGAAATAAACTAAACATCACATGCATAATATATACATCAAATAAAACGTGTCATAGCATAGCCCCAATCCTATATTGACTTCCACGAGCCTCATGGAAGTCAAAGGTCAATCTAGGTAAGTCTTCATCTCCATGAGCTTGCCTCCAATGTCTTGGCCTTCTAATCTTGTTACATAGGACATAAAACATACATAGGAATAGGAAATAGAATTAACCTATTCTAGTAAAGCTTGATAATATTACATCAATGAAAACAACGGCACGCAGGCCGTATTTAAAAATATACAACCCATTAACAAAATAAGGCAATCAATCACAAGAGGTAAAGTTCCATGCTATGCACCATGCATCTAAAGATAGAAAGAAACATGCCAAATCACGCCGTCAGAAATTTTGTTTAACAGTTAAACATTAAATTAGAATGTCTTGGCCTTCTAATCTTGTTACATAGGATAGAAAACATACATAGGAATAGGAAATAGAATTAACCTATTCTAGTAAAGCTTGATAATATTACATCAATGAAAACAACGGCACGCAGGTCGTATTTAAAAACATACAACCCATTAACAAAATAAGCCAATCAATCACAAGAGGTAAAGGTCCATGCTATGCACCATGCATCTAAAGATAGATAAAAACATGCCAAATCACGCCGTCAGAAATTTTGTTTAACAGTTAAACATTAAATTATGTGATTCTGCATATTAGTTTAACAAATAAATTGACAGATTACAGACTGTACGCCAAACAATTTGGCAGTAACAACATTCTGTTGAATTAATCGCATTAATAAGTAAAACAGAATATGATATATGCGAATCCTATAACTCAATTTACTCTGATTATTACACTAATCAGAAACCTTACTATAAGGCCGATTGAAAACAACACATGTAATCAAAGCGGTAACAGATAAAATCAGTAAAACTAGTATGTACGAGGCTCTGATACCATTGTTGGAGACCGTAGGCAAAAAAAAAAAAAATAAAAAATAAAACTACAGAAATCCACCAACAGGATCTTCACATACTAGAAAAACCGATTGGATAGAAATTACCTCAATGTTTTGATTGTTCGATGTGGAGGCGCTGTTGTTTACACTTCGCCCTCTACTGATATCCACGCTACGAACTCCTTGCAAGCGATCGGGATGCTAGCCCCTTCTTTGTTCTGAAAACTGTTCAGAACTGATCTTGACTATCTGGTAATAGGTCGTATTTCGGAGAGAGGAGGCTAGATACTATATCGCCATTCTAGAGTTTAGGGTTTTGTTTTTCTTTAATTAGATAAAGGATGGCTGCCAAGAAAAGATTAACATAACCTTTTATAGCTGTCAATATCAAAACCCTAACTGTCATCTAATGACAGTTTAATCTCCTCCATCTATTCCTATAATCATCCAACCGTTGGATGAGTAATATTAAGTAATTAATTTTATTTATTCGATTAAATAAAATTAATTACTTATTAACTTACAATAAAATATAATATGGAATCTAATTCCCCTTTTGTATACGTTCAACCAATCTGGACACAATCTAGATTCATTGAACGTGGACATTATGCTCACAAGATCGTCTATGCGTGTGACCCTGTAGGTTCACCTAACGTTGGCAGTGAATGAAAAATGTCCTAGACATTTATTCACAAAACATAAGCGGCCTCTAGCAAGACATTATGCTTACCCAAGTTAAGTAAATGCAATAATAACCTAGCATCAGATTTAATATTTAGTCATTTTGTCACACGATATCCTAATTAAGTATAAGGCATGGACCAAGTCATCCTTATAAAACTTAATTAACCATTTACTTGATCACCAGGCAGATTGTTCCAATAAATAATGTTAGTAACACCATACTTATTTGAGCATGGCCATGCATATTTTCCAGTCTTCCTTATCAAGGGGCCCATGGATATCTCTCTCTAAAAAGAGAGGGACAAATCCCTTTCACTATCTCCAATATTCAAGCCATGACAAGAAAATAAGCTAACCAGTAGTCATAATAATCACCTAATTAAAAGTGATGTTTGACTGTGTCAAAACATATTTTCTCTCCATGCAAGAAACATTAAAAACATTAGGTCAAAGGACACCAAATATAAAACTGAGAAGAAATAGTTATAACTTTAACCCATGCAATATTTCTTCTTCACTTTAGGTCATGTCCAATACAATATTCTTAATATGTATTTATAGATTGATTTTATATATCATATTCATGATCAGTAAAACTTGACCATCAATCAACTTCACACTAGTTTACAAGATGTAATAAACTAGGGAAAAATAAGAATAGTATTTTATTAGCTATAAGGGTTTTACTATCAAGTCACATACTTGATGACCAAGAGCATAAAATACAATTGAAAAATACATGCTTCATAAATCATAAATGTGAGTCAATTGGTCTTAGGGCATATACTAACAGTCCATAATGTTAGCAGGCATGAAATGGGGTTCATAATCGCAGTAAGAAGAAAAATTAGCGTCCAAGCAGAAGCCTTTCGCGGACAATAGGGTACCCTATCGCACAAAATTTTCACATGCAGAAACCTACCGCAGACGGTAGGTCCAACCTATTGTCAATGCTAGGTCTAACAACGTTTTTTCGAAACGACAGAAGCCTCCGCGGATGGTAGGCCTTGACCTACCAGATGTGGTAGGGTCATTTTAAGGCTACGGTTCGAGTAATTTTAAAGGTAAACGGGTCGGGTCTACCCGATTAAAAGCCCTAATTTTTTGCAATTCTTCCCCAATTCTCTCTAAGAAAAGCATAATTCTCATTCTCACTTTGTACTTCCTAACCATCATTCCTTCCTTTCTTTTCTTCCTCCCATTTTCTCGGCTCTCTATCAGTAGTTCCCTCTCTTTTCCTCAACTTCGGTGGCCTCTCCTCTCCAGTGATTCTCAAGCGAGATTCTCCATTAGTTTATGTACTCTCTCTCATCTATAATTCTTTTTCTGTTCTTCTATCTCTTCTATTTCTTCCATTGTTCTTTCTCTTCCATTCTCCATCAAAATACACACCACCACCCTTGTTTTCTTCTTTCCCATTCTTTTTCACCACTACCAATTTCCCCTCCTTCTATGCTATTCTCCACTTTTTCTATTTTCTTCTCTTTTTCATTTTATTGTGTTAATTAATCTCTTCTAACATTTGTCCTTTCTCTATTTTGGGTTTCTACCAAATTTTTCAAAGAAAGAAAATCTTCCGTGGATTTTTCCGGTAAAGATTGCAGCGACTCCAGTGGACCTCTGGCAGCACAAAGTTCGAGGCGAAGAAAATGTTTTGCTAGACTCGTGGCAGTGGTTGCGTAGTCAAACGACCTTAGGCTACTTGTTAAATCCTTTCCTCCCTTGCACTTTGTTAATTTTACTTGTTCTTGTGTTTGATTTAGTTAAATTGTCTTTGTGCTAATTGTATTTGAGTGAGTAGCACTCAATTCCCTGTTCTCCTCATTCTTTTCCATTTACCTTGTTTTACATTTTCCCACACATGGGCGACGTTGGGACACATTACACACACGAGCTATGTTAGTTGATATTTTCTTGTTATGTGTTTTTATATTTTAGCATTCATTCTGTGTGGCATTGGTTGTGTTGTAGTTGTACCGTTTTCCCTCGTACTCCTCTTTCCTCCTTGCTTTTTCTACATTCCCTCATGGCTCCAAAGAAATCCACCGCTTCTTCCTCAAAATCAAACTCGAATTGAGGGGTTCTCGCCCGACCCCACCACCCCCGATATTCTTCCATTCTTGGAGCATCTTTCTTCGGCAGCCCAGAAATGGGTAGCCGACAGGGAGACGCTAGAAATTGTCATAGAAAAGTCGTTCGATGAGTCGGTCATTGGGTTAGTTGGGTCTCTCTTTTATGTATTTCTTGAGATTTCTACCCCGACCTTGTCCGTGAATTCTATGCAAGATGCTCCATAAAATAAACAAAGATCTTCGATCTATCATTTACACTTTTAAAGAGGCTAGAATCATTTTAACTAGAGAACGTCTCACATCTGTTCTGGGGATTCAAGACGAGGAAAACTCAGTCACCGAGGACTCGAATCGAAAAACAGTAGATGAGGACCTAGACTAGAGTTACGAGGCGACCTATGATTGCTTTGGTATCCGGCTGTGTCTATTAGATCATCATTGTATCCTCCACGGGGGTGATTTTTCCACACTCCTTCCTTGTGCCTTTACTTACTTCTCCGGGCATACTCTAGTTCAAAAGGGAGGCGAGCATCGTGATATCCACATTCTTGACCTTTACATGCCTTATAAACTTCATAATCAATCCCCCTTCTCAATCGCTTCTTTGATGATATACACGATGCGTAACACCGGCTATGACAACACAAAAACACATGTGTATCGTTACCCTGTAATTCTGTCTAAAGTGTTTTCTATTTTAAATGTAAATTTTGTAGGGTAACGACGATCATCAACAAGATCACCTCAGATAATAGAATTCATGACCTTCAACAATCGCGGCTATTCTCTGGATGAAGCAAATGACGTATAGATCCTTCCAGCTGAGGAGGATCAACTGCGGGAATGCAACTATGTCAGTTTCGATCAATAAAGAAAACCACATAAACCGGCATTGGGGTGTCCTCCCTAAAGCCCGATGATGATGAGAGTAAGGACGACGAGTCCTATGACCTCTTGGTTGAGGATGCAACTCCCACAGTTCTCATGGACGCGTTCCAGACTGAGATGTGGACTGTTTTTGAGCAGCTCCCTGTCACTTAAGATATCCATGGGACCAGAGGGTAGAGATAGTAGAGTCGATTCGCCATTTTGCGAACAAGTTGGCACAGTAGAGGGCATCCATTGATCGCCAGGAGGTGATGTTGGCTGGACTATGTAGTAGATTCCTACCCGATCAAGACAACAACAGAGGTGGCAATGCAGACTTTGGTCCGCAATAGGAGTTCTCTTTTCTTTTCTTTCATTCTTTCATTTTATGTTCCTTCTATGCTTCCTCACTTTCTTTCATGTTTTGTCTCTTCTTGTTGTTTATGTAACATTCTAAATAAGCACCTCAAAGTTAGCTTAGGTCACAAAAAGCCGAGCAAAAGTTTCGGGGTTAGTTTATAAAGAATAGTAAGTATTGGGGTCATTTGGTAATTATTAGAAAAATTAAGAGAAGAATTTTTAGTGAAAAACTTTTCGGACATGTTTTAGAATTATTTGGGTTTAACGCTTTAAAGTAGAAATGAAATATTTAAGCTTAAGATGAATTTTTAGTCATTTTTTAAGATTTGGAGCCAACGTAGAAAGTTTAGAAAGTTGAGGGACTACTTACTTGGAGAGGTGGCAATGACATGGCTGGCAAGGACATGTGGGCTAAAGATGAAGGGACACTTGGAAGACATAAACATGTGGACAAGGGAATGGGTAACACATGGCTAATTAGTGCCATGTGTCTCATGCATGGAAAGCCAAACCATGCATGCATGGCTATTTAAAGGAGCTCAATTGTTGAAAAAAAAATTACAGCCCTCACTTTCCCCATTTTCCCACCCTTTTCTCCCTCCTATCTTTTTTCTTTAACTATCTCTCCTCCCCTCTCGGTCATCTCTCTCTCTCTCTCTCTCTCTCTCTCTCTCTCTCTCTCTCTCTCTTTCTTTCTTTTTTCTTTTTTCTTCACTCTTTCTCTCGGCTCTCTCTCTCTCTCTCTCTCTCTCTCTCTCTCTCTCATTTTTTTTCTTCTCACAAGGTATATATATGTTGTTTCTTTTTAAATTAAATATAGTTATATGTCGAGTTTTATTTTTTATTACGAGATTATATTTTCTAAGATAAATAATATTAAGATTTAATAATTATATATTTATTTTAAGAATCCATAATTTTTAAGGAATTATTTATGAAATTATTTTGGGGTTGTTTTGTAGAATAAATTTAGGTACACCCTAGGGTCATCTTGGGTTTAAAGTTATATTTTCTTATGATATTATGTAATTAAGTTTGGAATTGTTATTTGTAGGTTTAACTTGTATCGCGATTCCAGGTGAGTTCACCAACCCCTATTCTGTTAAAAGATATTTAAAAATTATTCTTGTAAAGCATACTTTTTTGTTATTGATTCTTGACAACATGCGCAAAATAATTATCAGTAATATATTGCGGGTTATGGTAAAAATGTGATAAGTGAATTAAAGCATTTATGTTTTAAATAATTCTTTTATGGCACCAAAATATGTTTTAGGTTAGTGCCATATTTTAATGATGCTTGTACTAAAAATATTTCTTTTCTTCAATCCTTTTATTTTGGATGTTGAGTTTTAAAATTATTTTGAAGAAACTATTTTTTTATATGTGTTATTTATTTTTGAAAGTAATATCTTTAAATACTTTAAATTCTCTTAAGGTTTTAAGATTTTAAACTGACTTGGAGAAATTATTTTCAAATATTTACTAGTTATTTTTTTAAGGAATAATATTTTTAATTCTTTTAAAAGTTTTTGAGTTTCAAGATTATCTTGAGAAATTATTCTGTTTAAAAAATTTTGGAAATAATATTTTTACATATTTTATACTTTCAAAAAAGGTTTTGAGTTTTAAAATCATTTTGGGAGATTATTTTTAAAAAAATTTATTATTTCTTCTTGGCCATAATGTTTTTTTCTTTAAAAAATACTTTAAGTTTCCTTAAGAGGGTTTTGGGAAATATTATTTATTTGGAAAAACATAGCTACAATATATTTATTATTTATTATTTCCTTTGGGAAAAATATTTTAAATATTCTTATAAGGTTTTGAGATTTAAAAATACCTTTCAGGTATTTATTAATTATTTTTGAAAATAATGCTTTACATATTTTCCAGATATTTTTAAAAAGGCTTTCTTGAGTTAAGAGAATATTTTCATAATACTTTTACTTTAAATATTCTTAAAGCATGATTTGAAAAAATGTTTACTAGTTATTTATAAAGAATATTTCTCTACGGTTTTATTCTTACTTTAAATCTTGGAAGTATTAATAATTTCCTTTCGAGAGATATTTATCATCTTGGCATAACCTATTTTATATCCGATAATGTGATTCAAAGTTTACATTCCAACGTCACATTTACATGGCTTCGAGTTTGGCCCAACGGATAGGGATTTTTCGTTATGTAAAGAGTTTTGTGTGGCCAATAGATGGCCTATAATTTTACTAAGTAAATTAAAACCCTAATCTGGCAAAAAGGGGCTTGGTATACATTTTTTATCAACATATCGAAAGGACTTGCACTGTGCATGGCTAGTCCCCCGAAAGAGGGCCTCTTCCTAACGACATGCTTGATAGTATTACTCTTGATCTGGATCCAGTTAATAGAGGGCGTAGTACCGTTGGAGGGTTAGGCCCAAGGCGACATTGTGTTTTACTCCGTATCATGCTCTGCTGTAGTGGCTATTTCCTAGAAAGTTGAGTTAGGAGGGGCTCATCGACTATGGTAGCACAGGGCGGCCTGGTAGGTACGCCAGGGCTCGTTATCTGTTTATGTATATGTTGTGTGAGGTTGAAAAATCGAACGTTCGTACAGTGTGCTTTGGAGTTCAGGCTGTTATTGACTACCGGATGCCGGAATCTGTCCGATGACCCCATTTAAGGTTCAGGACTCTATTCGTTGAGCCTATCATGGTGCATGCATGTTTTTCTTAAAAGTTCAGGTGTCGTTGTAGCACCGATGTGTCTTGATTCGCTCAGACTTTTTGGCTACGCCCGAACCCTTCAAGAAAAATTTATATGTTGCATAAACAGATTTGTTTTGAAAGCACTTATTTTCTGGGATGACAATCCATTTTGTAAACAAATAGAATATATATATTTTGCCCGTAGGGGAAATTCTCGAATAGCACATGTGCATGTGAACTCACTGGGCATCCATCGCTCATGTTTTCCAAATATTTTTCTTTCCTCTTTCAGATGACTTGGTAACCAAATCTGGCTCGTGGAGCCATGGTTAGCCATTGGAGTTGGCATCATTGAAGTTTTTCACCTCTAGAAAGATTTTGGTTATGTAGACTACAACCTTAGCGGCCTTAAACCTATGTATAAGTTTGAGAAGCTTTTTGTTATAAAGTTATATTCAAACATTTCTTTCTTCTCACATTATCTAATATAGAATACTCATTGCAGCTCCTCCAGATTTTACCTTAGTCTTGTAATTTTTTGTAAGTTCCAGGCCGAGAGGCACGTAGGTACCTTACTCCGCCGCAATTGACCTAGCGAGGGGTACTGGGTATCACAGGTGTTATCAGAGCTGTAAGTTCAACACTAAGTTCTCTAAATCGTAGATGAGCTTTACGAGCTGACTTCTTTGACTCTATGTTTTAGAGATTTGGTAGTTTTACTCGACCTATCTAGTTAGATAGTTAGAGACTGTGGGTAGGTCGACAACTAAGGTAACACTGATGAGAAAAACCCTTGAGGCTTAACAGTAGGTTATGACTCAGCGATATTGGGTAGGATCAGTGAATGGGTCAGTAAGTGACCCCAGCAAGGGCCGAGGCTCGCCGAAGAGGATTTAGTATTTATTTTCCCTGACAAGGTTAAACTCTTGACAAAACATTTTATGATCTTGATATTTGGGTAGTAGATACTAAATAAGCTTGATGTCTTTGTAGTTGGTGCAACCTTTTTAGCTCGACTTGTATTAGATTTTCTCTACCAGCTTGTGTCTTTGAGTGGATAAGGCTTTATAAAGTATGATTTCTTTATGATTATATCTTTGTTTTAAAGTTTTGATATCCATTTTAAGTATGGGAGGTTACATGTAAGTTATAACTGCGGGCTCAAGGTTAGCACTCTTAAGTTTTCTTGAGATTCAAACTTATCTTTTGTTTAGAAAATTTTCAGGACCACACTCTCCGGATCACGAAACTGAAGTTATGCCAGAAA
Source organism: Catharanthus roseus (assembly GCA_028651295.1). NCBI lineage: Eukaryota > Viridiplantae > Streptophyta > Magnoliopsida > Gentianales > Apocynaceae > Catharanthus > Catharanthus roseus. The sequence continues at coordinate 1,756,662 of JAPQWS010000102.1, forward strand.
GTTCATCGCACGGACAAACAAATACTGCAAGTCATGAAATAATGGGAAATTTCATGACAAAGATGACGGAACTGCTGGAAGCCACGTTGGCAAACCGAAGAGGAGAACGGGCGCAGAGTACTAGCAATGACGAAGCTTTGGAAAGATTCCTCCCATTTCGACCCTCGGATTTCCATGGCGAAGTGGAACAAGAAGCCAAGGCAGAGTTGTTTTTAGAACAGCTAAACAACATTTACGATACACTGCAATATGAGGGCGCCAGGAGGGTAACCTTCATCACTTTTCGATTGAGGGGAACAGCGAAAGACTGGTGGTTAAGAATTTCCGAAGCTCAGGTATTAATAAATCAATTATGGACGTGAGAAGACTTTCAAGAGGAATTTAAGCAAGAATACATACCCTACTGGCTAAGGGAACGTTGTGAGGACGAGTTCCAGCAACTGAAGCAGGAAGGGATGATAGTAGCACACTATACTGCAAAGCTCAATCGTCTAGCAAAGTATTGTTTGCGTCTTATATACACGGAAGAGCATAAAACCCGTCAGTTTGTAAAGGGATTGTGACTGGATCTGCAACGTGCCCCAGCCTTTTTACCACAAACAAGCTTCGCTGCTACAGTTGAAGCTGCTACCAGGACTGAAATAGCGGACCAAATGGCAAAACAGAAAACGGTGGCAATGAATGCTTTATCCCATCCCCACAAACGACCAAGACAAAGATGTTAAAGACCCAATATCCAAAGAAGCCATGAAACAGTAATCAAACAGGGAATGGGAACCATCAAAATCCTATGATAAGGAACCCTTGTTCGAGTTGTACTTATTGCAGACGTGAGGGACAAACGGCAGAAACACGTTAAAAAAAGACAGGAACATGATTTCTCTGCGGAAAGGCAGGACACTTGCGAAACAGTGTCGTAGGATCAAACGGTACTGAAAAACCTTAGGGGAGGAGTGAATAAGGTTTTTGGCTAACTAAAAACTTTTTGCATAGTTAAAAAATAGAACCTCCGATTTTGTTTGAAGAAGAATTTAATAACTCTTTTTAATAAAATTCCTAACAAAAAAAAAAATCTATTTTCTGAACAAGGATCAAACAATAAACATAGAGATAATGAGCAAAACACAAAAGAGATAGACAAAGGATTTATAGTGGTTCACTCTCTCAATAGAGCTACATCTACTACCTTAAGACTTAACTCAAAGATTTCACAAATTTCACTAGTCACAAGCTTTTACAAAATACCACAATGAGGATCACCCTTCGAGGGTTTTGCATACAAGCCTCAAAGATTACAAAATAATACAAAATATAAAAAATCAAAGGATCAGCCATAGGGTTTTTTCACAAAACCTTTGATCACAAATTAAGATGAGAGAGTAGAGATGGAACAATATTACCAAAGAAGCATGATAAGAAAATGATACAACTTTGTGCAATGCTTCTACAAGCTTCCTTTCCTCTTTCTTTGAAAGATGATCAATAAATGTAGCTCCAAGGAGTTTTCTTTTTAATATGATAAAAATTGAATAATGTATTATTTAATGCTCTTAAAAATATTCTCAAAAGTTCTTCAACTACTACTTATTTATGGCTGATCAATAGCCCTTTTATATGTGAAGGTAAAAAACTAGCTGTTACTGTTAGTAAAAATAGAAATTGGATGACCAATTCCTAACAGTGGACATCTGATTTTCTTGACGAACAAAAAATCGGATGAGCGGTTTTTTTGAAGAATAAAAATAGGAAGACCGTTCTTTTCAAGCTTAAGAAAAATTTGGACGTCCGATTTTAAAATCAGATGAACGATTTTTTTGTGTGAGTCCAAAAATACGACGTTCGATTTTCTAGAATCAGATGACCGATTTTTATTTACACAAAAATCAAATGACCGTTTGTATACTTAAAAGATTTTGGACAACTGGTTTTCCTGTATAACACATATTTTCCTTCACTTTCAAAACATGTATGTTTGAAGCAGCAACTTTAAAATATGTAACACTTTTAAATCACCAAAGTTTTATCAAGAGCACTTAGTTTTTCAGGGATAATTTCTCAAAAAAATGTTTATTCTAAGGAGCTAACATAATTGATCAAAAATCAAAGAAACAAGTTAAGGAGTTTTACACAAATACCTTATAAAGCTATCCCTAACCATTCTTCTTGTCTTCAAGGTCTTTAACTTGATCACTTCATCTTCGTAAAGCCTTGTAGTCTTGAGTGATCTTTTGCTTCTTTGTAGATTACCCTTGAGACTCATTTTGTGCATCTTTTGTTCTTCTTATTAAACTATTTCTATTATCATAAAGCACAAGTTGATCATAATCCAAACAATACAAATATGCCCTTAGGGCTTACAATCTCCCCCTTTTTAATTATGACAAACAAAGATGCAAGATGATGACTATATAGAAGAAAAGAACATGGTTAATCCAAGAGAACGCTTCAAAAGATCAACATTAAGAACTAAGCATAAAAAAATGAGAGAGAGAAAGAACTCTCCCTTTTATTTTGAACGCAAGCCAAGGTTTGAAAATAGTTTAAGAACTGAAAGCGTCCCCTAAAGACATGCTTCACAACAAATATGGAACCAAAACATCATCGATAAAACTTAAGGCCATATAAGCAACAAGATATAATGCATAAAGCTCAAGGCCATATAAGCATATAAGTAACAAGGCATAATGCATAAAGTTTTATACAACTCAAAGCATGTTGGCAACACAAAGTGTCAAAACATCAACACAACGCAACTCATATAAGCATATAAGCAACTAGGCATAATGCATAAAGCTTTATACAACTCAAAGCGTGTTGCCAACACAAAGTGTCAAAACATCAAGGCAACACAACTCATGTCATCAAGACAATATCAACAAAACAATATGCATCTTATGTATCAACAAAGACAACACAACTCAAGTCATCAAGACAATATCAACAAAACAATATGCATCTTATATATCTTTCTCCCCCTTTAGTCATAACTCAAAAAGTATAAAGAATATAAGGGAACATTGAAAAAGAACAATGGAACTCTCATCATTAAGATATCATCATGGATTTCCAAAATAAGCAAAGAAGACAAAAGTTTCAAAACAAGACTTCATAAGCAATAGTCATAAACAATAAGTTCTAAAGTTCATAAGCAATAAGTTCCAAAAATAGTCAATAACTAAAAAGATACAAAGGCTATGAAACTTAATAAGTTAAATCATAAGGGATGAAACATAAGTAATTAGCTTGAAACCCCTTTTTGTTTTACTTTCTTCATTCCTTTGGAGATCCACATTGCCTCATTTGTCTTCTTCTCTTTCTCATGCTTCTAACCTCATCACCCTCTCTTGAATATATGATATCTTTCTATCTGGAGCATCAAAACGGCTTTTCATTAAGGCTTGCATGGAGGCTATCATCTCCATAAGTTGAGACATAAATTGACCTTCTTCAGCTCTTTCTTGCATCTTCTTTTGTCTCATTTCTCTTCTAAAAGTCTCCTCTTCCGGTTCTTCTTCACTTTCCTCTTTATCCACGTTCATAGCTTCTTGCCTCTCATTTCCTTCATCATCCTTATCACTTTCATCATTATCATCATTATCATCATTATCATTTCAGAAATGCCCAGAGGAGTGGGTTAGCCACCAAATATGGTAGGGGCATCAGTAGGCCTAAACAATAAGCCGTAGGTCAAAGCCAAGGTCTACACCCTAGATGGGCAACCTATGAACGGAGAAACCGAAGTAGTTGAAGGTACTATTCGTGTTTTCTCTCACCCTGCTAAAGTATTATTTGATCTAGCAGCCACACATTCATTTGTGAGCATGCATTTCATAAAGCATATCCCTAAAACTTCCGTTAGCATGCCCTACCAATTGATTGTTTGCACACCTATAGGAGTAAGTCAGCCACCGAGGAGAAGTACCCAAATTGTGAGATTTACATAAGAAGCGAGATACTATTTGGGGATTTGATTACCTTATCCTTTGAAGGTTACAATGTGATACTAGGAATGATTGGTTGTCTAAGCATTATGCTCAAGTAGATTGCCGGAAGAAAATGGTTATGTTTACCCGTCCGGATATGCCTAACCTAGAATTTCAAGGAGATAAAACCAAGAAGGAAAATCATTTGATCTCCGGTATTAAAGCAAGAAAATTGATCAAGAAGGGATGCCAAGGGTATTTGGCATACTTGCTCAACAAAACAGAAGAAGAAGAAGAAGAAGAAGAAGAAGAAGAAAAAGAACAAAGGGAGACTATCCCGGTGGTGAAGGAATTCTTGGATATTTTTCCTGCCGAATTAACAACTTTACCACCTGAACGGGAGGTAAACTTCAGCGTGGAACTACTACCTGGTGCTGCACCAATATCTCGAACACCATACCGAATGGCTCAGGAGGAGTTAAAAGGAACTAAAAGAACAACTACAAGAATTACTACGACAAGGCTACATTCAACCGAGCAAATCACCATAGGGGGCACCAGTATTGTTTGTCAAAAAGAAAGATGGAACTCTTAGAATGTGCATCGATTACCGAGGGTTGAACAGTGTTACTATAAAGAATAAATACCCTCTTCCCTTGATCGATGAATTGTTTGACCAACTTCGCGGTGCAAGTTGTTATTCAAAGTTGGATTTAAAACAATGGTAATATCAAGTGCGGATAAAAGAAAAAGACATCCTAATAACCGCTTTTAACACTCGATACGGACATTATGAGTTCTGGTAATGCCTTTTGGTTTAATCAAACCACCAGCGACATTCATGAATTTAATGTAAAGAATTTTCCGCCCATAATTGGACCAGTTTGTGGTCATTTTCATCGATGATATCCTGGTTTACTCACCAGAGGCGGTGACATATGAGCAACATCTTCGAAGTGTACTACAAACTCCAAGAACACAAATTATACGCCAAGTTCAGTAAATGTGAGTTCTGGATGGAGAAAGTGAATTTTTTGGGGCATGTGGTCACACGTGAGGGCATAATCGTAGATCTGGCCAAGGTGGAAGCCGTGACTCGCTGGGCACCACCGTGAACTCTTACGGAAGTATGAAGCTTTTTGGGGCTAGCTGGATACTATCGACGGTTTATTAAGGATTTTCCTAAAATTTCCGGACCTCTAACACAGTTAACTCGAAAGGCTGTCAAGTTTAAATGGTCGGAAAAATGTGAGAAAAGTTTTCCGAAGTTGAAGCATCGATTAACGTCAGCACAAGTGCTGACTTGGCTGATCCACAGAAGGAGTTTACCTTGTATATCGATGCATCTGGAGAAGGACTAGGGGCAGTGTTGATACAAGACAGGAAAGTGGTTGCCTATATCTCCCGAAAGTTGAAGAATCACGAGAAGAACTACCCAACACATGACTTGGAGTTAGCAGCCATAGTGTTCGCACTCAAGAAGTGGCGGTATTACCTTTATAGGGCCAAGTACGAGATCTTTACCGACCACAAAAGTTTGAAGTATTTATTCTCCAAAAAAGATTTAAAACATGAGATAACAAAGGTGGATGGAACTACTTGAGGAATATCGATGCCCAATTAACTATCATCCCAGAAAAGCAAACATGGTAGCTGATGCTCTGAGTAGAAGTGCCAAGTTAACAAGCCTCACTTTAACTTCAACCTTGCAACAAGAGATTAAGGAAGCATAAAGGAGTAATGAGGAATTTCAAAGGTTTAAAACTCAAGTGGAGCCAAAGAAATTAGAAGACTTCCAAATCTTGGGTATTGATGGAAGCTTGTATTTTCAAAATCGGTTATATGTACCGAATAAGGTGGAGACTAAACGAAGAATATTGGAAGAAGCACATAAAAGCAAGTATTCCATACACCCTGGTGAGAACAAGATGTATCAGGATCTCAAGAGAAGGTTTTGGTGGAACGGAAGGAAGAGAGATGTGGCAGAATATGTGGCTGCTTATCTTACTTGCCAAAGGGTGAAAGCAGAGCACAAGAAGTCTGCAGGACTTTTACAGCTATTACTTGTCCCTGAATGGAAATGGGATTGTGTCACGATGGACTTTGTTACGGGCGTTGCCACAGACAAAAGGTTACAAGGATGCCATCTGGATCATAGTTGATCATTTAACAAAGGTGGCACAATTTATTGCCATCAACATGACGTACTCCTTGGAAAGGCTAGCTCAACTATATGTGGAAGAGATTGTAAGATTTCATGAGGTACCAGTAAACATTGTATCAGACCGAGATTAGAGATTTACTTCGAGATTTTGGCCTAAGTTCCAAACCGCATTGGGAACTTAGTTAAGTTATAGCACCACTGCACACCTCCAGATTGATGGACAATCAGAAAGAACAATTCAAACTTTGGAAGATATGTTGCGAGCATGTGCTTTAGAATTTGGAAACAAATGGATTGATAACCTGGTCTGGGCAGAGTTCGCTTACAACAACAGTTACCATTCCTCAATCGGAATGGCGCCATTTGAAGCTCTATATGGGAAGAAATGTAGAATGCCTTTATATTGGGATGACATTAGAATTCGCTCCCTTTGGAGGCAGAAGAATTGGATGCCAGAGTTGGAAGAGGCACAGAAACAGGTAAAGGTAAATCAGGAACGACTCCGAGCTGCTAAAAGCCGATAAAAGAGCTACGCCGACAGTCGATGACGAGACTTGGAATTTAAGGTGGGAGATCGAGTTTTTCTAAAACTCATACCACACCGAGAAAATCCCAGACACCCAAGAAGAGGAAAATTAAGCCCCCAATACATTGGACCATTTGAGATAAGTGACAAGATTGGTGAGATAGCTTACCGGCTGATATTTACCAGAAGAACTATTGGGCATTCATGACGTCTTCCACGTCTCCCAATTAAATAAATATCAATCCTCACCCGAGCATGTTCTGAATGACGATCCGTTGGAATTGTAAACTAACCTGTTCTACGAGGAAAAGCCTAGTGGGATTGTGGAACGAAGTGTAAAGGAGTTACGTGGAAAAAAAATTCTGATAGGCGAAGTATTATGGAGACACCACGGCATCGAGGAAGCAACATGGGAAACCGAAGAGTTTCTACGTATAAAACATTCGGAGATTCTAGGTACGTGAACCTTAAAATTTCCAGGGCAAAATTTTTCTAAGAAGGGTAGAATATAACAACCTGAATAAGCACCTCAAAGCTAGCTTAAGTCGCGGTAAGTCAAGCAAAAGTTTCGGGGTTAGTTTATAAAGAATAGTAAGTATTAGGGTCATTTGGTAACTATTAGAAAAATTAAGAAAAGAATTTTTTGGTGGAAAACTTTTTGGACATGTTTTAGAATTATTTGGGTTTAACGCTTTGGAGTAGAAATGGAAATTTTAAGCTTAAGATGAATTTTTAGTCATTTTTTAAGATTTGGGGCCAATGTAAAAGTTTTAGAAAGTTGAGGGACTACTTACTTGAAGAGGTGGCAATGACATGGCTGGCAAGGACATGTGGGCTGAAGATGAAGGGACACTTGGAAGACATAAACATGTGGACAAGGGAATGGGTGACACCTGGCTGGTTAGTGCCATGTGTCTCATGCATGGAAAGCCAAATCATGCATGCATGGCTATTTAAAGGAGCTGATTTGCTGAAAAAAATTAGAGCGCTCTCTTTCCCTTCTCTCTCCTATTTTTTTTCTTTAACTCTCTCTCCTCCCCTCTCATCAACTCCAGTTTTTTCCCCTTCTCTCTCTCTCTCTCTCTCTCTCTCTCTCTCTCTCTCCCCCGCCCCCCCCCCTTTCTCTCTTTTCTTTCTTTTTTCTTTTTCTTCACTCTTTCTCGCGGCTCTCTCTCTCTCTCTCTCTCATTTTTTTTCTTCTCATAAGGTATATATATGTTGTTTCTTTTAAAATTAAATACATTTCTATATAGAGTTTTATTTGTTTATTATGAGATTATATTTTTTAAAATAAATAATATTAAGATTTAATAATTATATATTTATTTTAAGAATACATGATTTTTAACGAATTATTAAGAAATTATTTTTTAGTTGTTTTCTAAAATTCCTTTGGGTTTAAAATAAATTTAGGTACACCGAGGGTCATCTTGGGTTCAAAGTTATATTTTTCTTATGGTATTATTTAACTAAGTTTGGAATTGTTATTTATATGTTTAACTTGTATCGTGACTCCAGGTGAGTTCACCAACCCCTTTTCTGTTAAAAGAAATTTAAATATTATTCTCCTAAAGCATATTTCTTTGTTATTGATTCTTGACAAAATGCGCAAAATAATTATCGGTGATATATTACGGGTTATGCTAAAAATGTGATAAGTGAATTAAAGCATTTACGTTTTAATAATTCTTTTATGGCACCTAAATATGTTTTAGATTAGTGCCATATTTTCATGATGCTTGTACTAAAAATATTTCTTTTCTTCAATTTTTTATTTTGAATTTTGAGTTTTAAAATTATTTTGAAGAAACTATTTTTTTTATATGTGTTATTTATTTTTGAAAGTAATATCTTTAAATACTTTAAATTCTCTTAAGGTTTTAAATTTTAAAATAACTTGGAGAAATTATTTTCAAAATATTTACTAGTTATTTTTTTAAGGAATAATATTTGTAATTCTTTTAAAAGTTTTGAGTTTCAAGATTATCTTGAGAAATTATTTTTTTTAAAAATATTTATTATTTCTTTTTGGAAATAATACTTTTACATATTTTATATTTTCAAAAAAGGTTTTGAGTTTTAAAATCATTTTGGGAGATTATTTTTAAAAAAAATTATTATTTCTTCTTGGGCATAATGTTTTTTTTTTAATAAATACTTTAAGTTTGCTTAAGAGGGTTTTGAGAAATATTATTTATTTGGAAAAAATATCTATAATATATTTATTATTTATTATTTCCTTTGGAAAAAATATTTTAAATATTTTAAATATTCTTATAAGGTTTTGAGATTTAAAAATACCTTTAAGGTATTTATTATTTATTTTTGAAAATAATAGTTTACATATTTTCTAGATATTCTTAGAAAGGTTTTCTTGAGTTAAGAGAATATTTCCATAATACTTTTATTTTAAATATTCTTAAAGTATGATTTCGAAAAATGTTTACTAGTTATTTATAAACAATATTTCGCTACGGTTTTATTTTTACTTTAAATCGTGGAAGTATTAATAATTTCCTTTCGAGAGATATTTATCATAATTTTCAGTACGCATCTTGGCATAACCTATTTTATACTCGGTAATGTGATTCAAAGTTTACATTCCAACGTCACATTTACATAGCTACGAGTTTGGCCCAGCAGATTGGGATTTTTCGTCATCTAAGGAGTTTTATGTGGCCAATAGATGGCCTATAATTTTATTAAGTAAATTAAAACCCTAATCCAGAAAAAGGGCTTGGTATACATTTTTTATTAACATGTCAAAAGGACTTGCATTCTGCGTGGCTAGTCTCCCGTACGAGGGCCTCTTCCTAACGACATGCTTGGTAGTGTTACTCTTGATTTGGATCTAGTTGATAGAGGGCGTAGTACCGTTGGAGAGTTAGGCCCAAGGCTGTATTGTATTTGACACCTTATTATGCTCTGCGGTAGTGGCTATTTCGTAGAAGGTTGGGTCAGGAAGGGTTCACTGGCTAGGGTAGCACAGGGCGGCCTGGTAGGTATGCCAGGGCTCGTTACCTATTTATGTATATGTTGTGTGAGGTTGAAAAATTGAACGTTCGTACAGTGTGTTTTGGAGTTCAGGCTGGTATTGACTACGGGATGCCGGAGTTTGTTCGATGACACCGTTTAAGGTTCCAGACTCTGTCTGTTGAGCCTATCATGGTGCATTCATATTTTTCTTAAAAGTTCATGTGTCGTGGCAACACCGATATGTCTTGATTCGCTCAGACTTTCCGGCTGCGCCCGAAACCCTCAGAAAAATTTATATGTTGCATAAAAAGATTTGTTTTGAAAGCACTTATTTTCTGGGATGACAATCCATTTTGTAAAAAAAAAAATAGAATATATATTTTTCCCGTACAGGAGAGTCTCAAATAGCACACGTGCACATGAACTCACTGGGCATCTACCGCTCATGTTTTCCAAATGTTTTTCTTCCCTCTTTCAGATAACTTGGTAACCAAATCTGGCTAGTAGAGCCATGGTGCGCCATTGGAGTCGGCATCATTGAAGTTTTTCACCTCTAGAAAGATTTTGGTAATGTAGACTACAGCCTTAGCGGCCTTAAACCTATGAATAAGTTTGAGAAGCTTTTTGTTATAAAGTTATATTCGAACCTTTCTTTCTTCTCACATTATCTAATATAGAATACTCATTGCAGCTCCTCCCGGTTGTACCTTAGTCTTGTATTTTTTTGTAAGTTCCATGCCGAGAGGCACGTATGTACCTTACTCCGCCACAGTTGACCTAGCGGGGGGTACTGGGTATCACAGTTTAAGTTCCGATTACCATTATTTGTTCCTTTTTCTTATTTTTGTCTTTGTGGTGGGATGACTTTCCAATATACTTAGTCTCTTTATTTCTGTGGGATAGCTTCCCATGTATGTTTTTGTTTGCTTTTCTGTTGGTTTGGCCCTCACATTGAGGACAATGTGGTTTTAAATGTTGGGGGTATTTATGTCTTTTTATTCTTTTCCCTCCTTTCTTTCTCTTTTTAACTTTTTTTTTATCTTAATTGAAAAATTCCTAAAAAATAAGAAAGTTTTAAAATTCAAAAACTTTTATTTCTTTCTCTTTTCTCTCACTTAGAAAAAATCTAAAAAGATTTTTCCCACTTTTAGTAGAGTACAAACTGTAAAACCCTTTAGGTTTGTCGAAAAGGCGTACTGCTTGATCACCTTGGAAACCACACTTATTTGACATTCTTACATGATCAATAGTTCATGCACTTGTAAGTGTCGATTAGTAATAGAAGCCTAGTAATCTAAGGGGATTAGAATAGCGAGAATCTTTTTGAGTCTTTACCTACATTCTTATGTTTTTCTGTCCTTATAAGCAAAGAGTTCTAGTCTAACTTGGTCCTAGAAATGATGGTCTTAGACCGTCATTGTACAGTTTGTGCCTTTCTTGCCAAAGCCTTAAATGAAATCAATCCCTAGTTCCCTTTTTGTGCCTTCATGCCAAAGGTTCCAGTCCCTTCTTTTCCTTGTTCTTTAAAACTCACATTACATAAAACCTTAATTAGTGGAGCTAATGTCTAGAATATCTTTTTGGCCATTGTGAGTGGGGAAATAGACAAATGTAGGGGTAAAGGAGTGAAGAATAAAATTTTGTATATGAAAAGGGTATTTTAGGTATTTCAGTAGTCGGTACATATGGCTATTGAAAAGAGAGAAGAAATTGATGCAAAAAACAAATTGTTGAAAACTAAGACAAAAAGATGAGTGCTTATTTATATTTATGTAAAATATCAAAAATATCGAGGATATCTTTCTTATACTAGGGAATTCACGCGAATCTTAAGAGATATGTTGTTAGGTGGGGTGTGGCGTTAATAGAACGAAGTAGGACGTTCCAGGGTGAATGGGAAAAGAAAAAAATGGCTAGAAAGTTGTTCTACAAGTTTGTTATCTTTCCTTTTGGTTGCATTAGCTCTGTCTCAATTATTTTTGTTCTCCCTTTACCTTCGTTTGATACCTTATACATGTCCTAAGTCTAACATTTCAAGCTGAAAAGTCCTACCTAATCCAAGAACGACCTAGAATAAGACTTAGAGTGAATGAGTGATAGAAAACATGAGTTTGTTATGCATCATCCTTTAAAGTAATTTACTATACTAATTGCTTGATATTCCTTATCTTCTATGAAAAGTAGCATGAACAACCCACACACACACGCTATTCATATGTAATGTTTAATAGTAATGTGCCGTGGAAGTGGTGATTCTTGTTCGCTCGTCTCTTTTGATTTGCCTTGGAGTTGAGTAGTAAAGTGTTCTACTAAAGTGTTCTTTTTCTTAATTTTAGATTAACATCCTTTATTCTTGACTTAGATGCTTTCCAATGGAGAAAAAGATAAAAAAACGAAAATGATAGGAAAAAAAAGGAGTGCAAATGATGAAAATGAAGCCAACGACATCAATAAAGAAGATCTATCACCTGAGGTAGGCCAATCTACCATCAGCAGTAAGTCCTGAAGCCACAAGCAAAGAATGGACAGAACCCTACCGGTGACGGTAGGTCCCTGCCTCAACAAAAAGAAGAATGAACAGAACCCTACCGCAGACGGTAGGGCTCGACCTACTATACATGGTAGGACCTAGCTGTAGCAGTTTTAATGCGTTTTTAACTCTATTTAATGTAATTTTCATCAATAATTAAGGAGTTCGGTCATTAGGGTTTAAAAAGATGAATAGGGGCGAACCTAGGGTAGAAAATTCTCTCAAATTCAACCTTAATTAAGTAGAAAATCAGTAGAAAAACTGCAATTGACTACTTAGAGATCAAGAATTGAAGATCAAAAGGCGTAACTTCGGGCTTCAATTAGGAGACATTCGATATCCCAATTTTGGCTTCAACTTTCTGCTAAGCTTTCTTTTCCTTTTCTTTTACTGAATTTCAATGATTAATTTTTGTTGTAATATAATGTTTAGCAGCTAGATTGTCATGCTTGGATGATGGTTGAACCCTAATACTTGACTACTATTATTTTGGATTGATTTATTGAATTCGATGTTTGTTTTCAATTGAGTTATTTTCGTATTTTGTTGCAATTTAATTATCGAGAAGTTATATTTATCGTAAGAGTGTTCAGAATTGAAAAAGGAAGAACATTCTAGGGCAACCAATTGGGGGTTAATCGGGGCAATAGATTAGAGATATGACATTCGCACTTTTAGGTCTCTTAATCACCCGTTAATTACTGCACTCATAATTGGCTAGGGAGAGAAGAGATTCTCCTCTAAGGATTAGTGAGTAGGGTGGCTTTCACCTAGAGATAAGGATTACTCGATTAGTTGTGAGGACCTAACTCGATAATAAAACATCATTTTCTATAAGTTTTCCAATTGAACTAGTAACAATAATTTGGGGGATTCCAACATCCAAACTCTTGTTTTATAGTTTTTAACACTACAAAAATTTGACCCAATCATCGACGGAAGAACCTATCGTCCAGCCGTCAGTGCTCTTATGTAACTGACGACATACCGACACCTACGACTCTGTCGGCCGAATTTCGCTGGTAACAAGGATGACCGACGGCAAGTCGGCGGTAACATGATTTACCAACGGGCATTGAGGGCCAAATTTTTTATTTGTTTCTGATGAAAAGTTATCATCGGTAAAATGTACCGACAAGCTTGCCGATGAGCGGATAGTCGTCGGTAACATGTACCGATGACGCTTATCGGATGATGTCGTTGTTTCTAACGAAATTTAAAAATATTTTTCGCAGGTCCATCGGTAATGAGTTTTTTATATTATTTGAAAACAGGGCCGAAACTCTCTAAAATGCAAAAAACCCAACAAGCACCATATATAAAACATTCATGAAAGCTAAAAAAATCCCTAAACTAAACATGTAATCCATAAACCAATCAAAACATCTATGAAATGTTAAAAACATAAACATCCATCAAACGTAAAAAAACATAAATATACATCAAACGTAAAAAAGCATAAACATATATCAAAGTGTAGCCCATGTTGCATCTCTAGAGGATGGGAGAGCACCATTCGTAGGGTCGAGTAAAGGAGAGGTGGGTCCGAGAGCATGAATAGAGGGGGAAGGGAGTACTAGAATCTCGTGTCGGCACCTCAAAAGCCCTCGCTGCTACTGCAGTCGATGTAGATATGGAAGTATCAGCACTTATCGCAGCTCGAACGAGGTGCATCATCTGCGGGAATGCTTCTATGCTTCACCATCTTTAGGATGACTCGTCAAATCTGGCTCCTTTGAGCTTTTTGCTTGACATCTCATTTGCTCGGTAGTTCTTTTCAATGCATACAGCCTTTGTAATCTAGGAGTTAACGAAAGTAAAACATCGTCTTCACCGGTCTCTTTGGCTCTAGTTACCTCTTTCTCCATCTTTTCTTCCTATATATCTTGTACCGATGACTACCACAAAATTTACATTATGTTCTATCGGAGTCCTCTCCCTTCCAACAAAGCATACAACCATTGGAACAAACATCAATCCTTTGCACGGGCTATCTTTAGCCAGAAATCAATTTCTGCGTTGCGTACTAATCTTCGACAATATGATTGCCCAACAGCAAATGCTTCTTTATGAATGCACAAACATCATTGTATGACTTTTGAGTCCATTGGTTCTCGTCTCGCGATTAACACTAAATGCCTATCATCCCTATTAACCAACGGAGTCTCCACCGCTTTTAACATGTCAAAAAAAAATTTTTGCCTCAGGATTAGGTGGTTCATCTTGAGGTTAAATGTTCGGATCGGCTGCATCAAATATCATCTCACGATACAAGTTGTTTTCCAGTCAGAAATGACCGTGAACTTTCTACTCTAATATCAGACTAAAGTGAAGCAGCACGTTTTGCAAGAATAAGTTCCTCATCTTGTGGCCAGAGGTTTCACCATGAGCTGTCCAATTATGATAATAAGGCACGAATCCCTACTGCAAAAGATATTCTTTCACAATCTTGGAATGTATAATCTTCTTGTTTTTACACTTTGAACACGGACATCTCAATACATTTTCACATCAATTATTGGATTCAATACATTGACGAATAAAACAATCTACCCCATTGATAATTTACTTGTAAGACCTTTGATCCCGGGCTCTCTTTCTCTGTATATCCAACTATGATCTGGTATATTTTCCATAGCTTCTAAGAATGATTAGGAGAAAGAATTGCTAGTTCCATAACTTCTATTAAACGATTATAAAGTTTAAATTTTAGATGTATTTAAAAGTCTTATATAATCTTGTAGTCTTAACATGGATATATAACTTATAATCATTTATAATATCTATAAAGAATGGTTTTATAGTTTATGCTTTCAGTTTTAGGTTGTAGGGTTTAGGGTTTCGGGTTTATAATTTAACAGGGTTTCCCTTAAAATATTTGAAAAGTTTCAACTTCTCGTTTAGGGTTTATAATCTTAACAAAGTTTCCCTTAAAAGATTTAAGAAGTTTCAGCTTCTTGTTTCATTTAAAATTTAACATTAAGTCATAACTAAAAAGTCTAAATTTTTTAAAAGTTTAGAAAAATTTCGGCAGAGTTCCCTCTGTATTATAGACATTTTCCAGACACACCGGCCACTCAAACAAGTATCAAACACACATCAAACAAACAATTAAGAGATAAGGCTCTCCCGTAAAGCTTTAAAAGAGTCTGGGCTCTCCCATAAAACTTTTAAGAGTCAGGGCTCCCCTATAATGCTTTAAAGAGTTAGAGCTCCCCCGTAAAATTTTTAAGAGTAAGGGCTCCTCCGTAAAACAAAGTTTAAACTAATTATTCTATCATATGAGTAAAAATATGAATAATATGACACCAAACACAACTATTCTACCTATAAATTATTTTGGTGAGTTCAGAAAAAAGTCATATGCACCAACATGATTGCTTCAGGTTTTACTAGTTTGATACATCAAGAAAATACATAATACAAGAAACTGATGACATGCCAATTTCAATTGGTATATTAAAACCATCTTATCATGAAGAAAAATTTAAAGCACAATCTTGAAATGAGTAAAGCATGTAGGTAGTTGCATGATAATGAGTTTGTCTTTCAAGATTTACTCTCAAGAATGGAATCTCACCTCTTATCACTTGACTACTGCTTTCACTTCGACCTTTGAGTGTTTTTCTAAAGGAGGACTGAGTCTCTAAAGGAAAAAAGAAAAACCACCATTGATCAGTAATTTTATGTAATGAGCACACAATTTGACATGGAATATTTTGATCAGGTAAAAGGTAAAGCATAAACAAGCAAGAACATCACAGTGTGTTTGTTATTTTGGTTATAGCAATGCATTTCTGGATAGTTGTGTTTTTTGAGGTTTTCCTTTGGATAAGATGTAAAATGCAACTCCCACGGATGTATTGTAGACAATTTCAACTTTTAATATTTAATTTAATTTAATCTAAAAAAATTGTTACTTTTTTATTTAGATCTCATATATTTCTTATAAATAATTTAATTTGCATAAATTAAAAAGGAAAAATGCAAAATTTCAGCTAAAAATCAATCCAAGTAGAACCTTAATTTCCTTTTACAGATTCAAAATAAATTTGAGTTTGATTTAAGTTTCAATCTTAAGATATTTATTATATCTTTTTAAGCTGAAATTTTAGAGCTAAGTTGAAAAACTTCGAATTAACGGTTTGGTCAACTAAAGTCTTGAAAAGAACTTTATTTTTGGACAAGTAACCTTCAACCTTCTCTTACCATTAAAAATCAATGGAAATAAGTCTATATTTAAAAAATACCCGTTAATTGTGAGAAAAACTTCAAAATTTGGACAAGAGTAGACTAGACTAAAATATACTTCTCTTAGTCCCATACTTCTCTAGAGTAGAACTGTTAGAGAACCAAGAATTGTTGTTCAAACTACAAGTGATATTGATATTCTTGATAATGTATATACTCTGCAAATGTTTCCAAATCTTGGGAATTTCGGGCATAATAGTAATATGCAACAAATGAACAATTCTTTTTCTTTAGCTAAGGAAGAACCTAAAGATGACTCTTTAGTTCATAGTCTAATACTTAATAGTTTATGGTTCAAATTATGATAGTAACTCACAGATCATACATTAGTAAAGAGCAAAAGAACATTAAAAGGACAATAATGCACTTCCACAAAAAAGAAACAAATGCATCTACTTATATATCCTTCAAAAGTACTATTAGTAAGTTAACAACATTCCTTAGTACAATTATTAAGAAATATTTCTCAATGGAAAATTTTTAAAAAAATAACAATAACAACAAAGAAGATACAAAAACTCACCAGCAGCTTCTTCACAAATCTAAGCTCCCATTCTGCTCTCTCTGCAAAGGCAACATTTCATAAGAAAGGAAATTCATCAAAATCTTGGCCGAGAGAGTTGGATCTTAAGCCTAGCACCCTATTTTACTTATGAATCTAAAGTAAAATAATCCTTGTAACCAATTTCTTCTCTTATTTTATAGTCTAAAACTTCTCTTGTAACCAAACAGAACAAAACTATAAACAGGAAAAAAAAAAAAACTCACCATGTACCTGTCGGACTTCTGGTGACGAGAGGAAACCGATGAACTTTTGGTGGCAGCAGCAAGGGAAGGAGACCACGATGGCAATTGGAAGAAGAAGAAGAAAATAAGAAGAAGAAACGATGAAATTAAAAAACAGAGACAGATAGACACACACAGAGAAAGAGAGAGAGAGAGAGAGAGAGAGAGAGAGAGAGAGAGAGATTGATGGTAGGGGGCTGGAGAGTCGCCGGCATTCGGGGTCGGCTCCATTAGTGACTGGCGGAAAGGTTAGGAGGGAGGTAATGATATGGAGAAAAAGGAGAAAGGGTTTGCCCGACGATGGCACACTGAAGGATATATGGTACTGAAGGAAAAGGCGTAGGTAATACCATAGGCAACACAATCATGTACCAACGAAGTTGACATGGTCGTCGCTAAACCTGTGGGAAACTTTATTTTATTACCGACTACAGTAAAGTCGAAGCAAAGCCTGTCGTAATTTGTTTCACTGATGGAAAAAATCGTCGGTACCTTACAGTCACTATTTGCCACGAAATTTCCCTCATTTTTTTTGTTAGATTTGTAAAAAAAATGACAACGCACGAAGTTTCGTTGGTGTGCCGTTGGAATTCACCGACAGAGTCAACCGCCGTCGACGAGTTCCATTGGTAAAAGGCCTAACTCTTGATTTTCTTGCTTTGTTTACTTTAGTTGATTAAACTCATTTTTAGTATCTTAGTTTTGTTTTCTTCAAAACAATCCATTTTCATTAGGCTAAACATTAGAAAGACCGATTAGTACTTGAGATTTTATCGTTCCTTAAGATTTGACACTCGGTTGTAGCTAGATTACTATAGTGATAGGTCCACTTGCCTGTTATTCTAGTTTAGTAGTTTCCCCTATTGATTTCAAAACATATCAGGAATCCTCCCAAAAGTAATACTTCAAGTCTGCAAAGAACTTCTTCTTTTGTTATGATCTGTAGGCATAACATTTGAAACAAGATAGTTAGCAATGTCAGTATACCAAGGGGATTATCAACAATAGCATAGCAGAAAAGAAGTTGCTCGTCCAGGAAGGTATCATTGATGCATCCTTCCTCCAAAAGTCCTAAGCTAGGATTCTCCAGTCTTAAGAGATAGTCTGCAGCCAGATTCCCGGGTCCATTTTTTGTCCTTAATCTCTAAATCGAACTCCTGCAAAAAAATACCCATCCATCTAATTAATCTCGGCATAGCATTATTCTTAGATAACAAGTACTTTAGAGTAGAATGGTTAGTGTATACAATGACTTTAGATAAAATGAGATAGGGACGGAATTTCAAATGCAAATACTACTTCAACCAATTCCTTCTCCAAGTTAGAATTTACATATGGTGGATTGATATGAATCCTCTTTTGCTTGTTAATTTGGATCCAAATCCTTCCCAAGATCACCTCTTCATGAATTACCTCTATTGAAGAATTTGTAGCTCTACACCCAATGGAAAACCTATGAGGAACAAGCTCATAAACCTAACATTGAGAGGTTTAACTCTTTCCTAAATTAATGGCAAAAACCTTGAGGTTACTATAACCTCAAAACCCCTACCACACAATCTAGAAGACCTTAGAATCAATTGAATCAAGAACAAGAACTCTAGACTCAATCAATGAAAGGAATTTTAAAATGATCAATTTGATTCCATAGGTTCCTCAACCTAAGGCAATTCAATTTCTCAGTACCAAGGACTTTAACCCTTAATGAACTAGCTAAGCAAGGGGGAAAACCCCAGAGACTAAGAGAATTTCTCTCTCAAGAATTTCAGCAAAATTCATTCAACTTCCAAAGTTAGTTACAATCAATGTATAATGAGGTATTTATAGGCTAAGCATTAACCCCTAGCTAAACAAGTGATTATTGGCTTAAATTACCTATAAAATCCATGATTAAAAGCTGGAAAAACAACTTGAATTATGAAATCCCGCTCAAAAGGCTAAGCAATAACCCTCCCAAGAACTACCGACGGTTGTAGGTTAGACCTACCATGTGCGGTGGGTAGTCGATCTCCAAAGGCTCCCCAGGCAGAACCCTACTAGCAACGGTAGAGGCAACCCTGTCATTGGCAGTAGGATAGGTTCTTCTCAATACTTCGCCAATTTCTTCCCCAAGTTGTTTCCTTAATTGCCCCTTGACAATTGTACACATTGGAAACAACTTGGGATGCTTTCGTTGATCTTTAAACTCGTCAACTTTGCTCTTCAAAGCTTCCATATGTAAACAATCATGTCATTATCTTCAAGAGCTTTGTGTTTCTTTAACCTTGCACTAATGGATAGTCCAAGCAACAAATATTTAGCTTCTTGGCTTTTCCGATTCATATCATGGATTTTCTGGTGGAGCATTATCGGGTGGAGGTTGAGTGGAACCTCTATTATGGAACCCTGGAGGTTATGTTGGCCTTTGTTGTCCTTGTCCTCCCCAAGAGAAATTGGGGTGATTCCTCCAACCTGAATTATATGTATTTGATTAGGGGTTGTTCCCTTGTCTATTTCCTTGTATATAATCAACCTGCTGTTGGAATCCGTAGGTAAAAAAAAATAAATAAAACTACGAAAATCCACCAACAGGATGCGCACATAGTAGAAAAACCAATTTGATAGAAATTACCTCATTGTTTTCTGCCATTCGGTGTCGAGGCATTACTGTTTATGCTTCGCCCTTTACTGGTATCCATACGACGAACTCCTCTGCAAGCGATCAGGATGCTAGCCCCTTCTGTGTTCTGAAAACTGTTCAAAAGTAATCCTAACAATCTGGTTATACGTGCAATTCCGGAGAGAGGGAGGCTAGATACTATTATCACCGTTCTATGGTTTAGGGTTTTGTTTTTAATTAGATGAAGATGGCTACCGAGAAAAGGTTAACATAACCTTTTATAATTGTCAATATCAGAACCTTAATTGTCATCTAATGACAGTTTAATCCCGTCCGTCTATTCCTATAATCATCCAAGGTTGGATGAGTAATATTAAGTAATTAATTTCATTTATCTGATAAATAAAATTAGTTACTTATTAACTTACCAGAAAACACAATAAGGGATCTGATTCCTCTTTTGTATATGTTCAACGAATCTGGACACAATCTAGATTCATTGGACGTGGACATTGTGCTTACAAGATCGTCTATGCGTGTGACCCTGTAGGTTCACTTAACGTTGGCAGTGAATGAAAAATGTCCTAGACACTTATTCATAAAACATAAGCGGCCTCTAGCAAGACATTATGCTTATCCAAGTTAAGTAAAAGTAATAATAACCTAGCCTCAATTTTAATATTTAGTCCTTTTTTGCCACACGATATCCTAACTAAGTATAAGGCATGGACCGAGTCATCCTTAAAAAACTTAATTAACCATTTACTTGATCACTATGCAGACTATTCTGACAAATAACATTAATAACACCTTATTAATACTTATTTGAGCATGACCATGCATATTTTTCAGTCTTCCTTATTAAGGGGCCCATGGATATCTCTCTCTAAAAAAAAAGCGACAAATCCCTTTCACTATCTCCAATATTCAAGCCATGACAAGAAAATAGCTCAACCAATAGTCACAATAATCACCTAATTAAAAGTGATGTTTGACTATGTCAAGACATATTTTCTCCCCATGCAAGAAACATTAGAAACATTAAGTCAAAGGACACCAAATACAAAACTGAGAAGAAATGCTTATGACTTAAACCCATGTAATATTTCTTCTTCACTTTGGGTCATGTTCAATACAATATTCTCAATATGTATTTATGAATTGATTTTATATCTCATATCCATGATCAGTAAAACTTGATCATCAATCAACTTCACATTAGTTTAATAATACAAGATGTAATAAAACTAGGGACAAACCAGAATAGTATTCCATTAGCAATAAGGGTTTTACTATCAAGTCACATACTTGATGACTAAGAGCATAAAATACAATTCAAAATACATGCTTCCTAAATCATAAATGTAAGTCAATTGGTCTAGGACATATACTAACACTTTCTCCATGATTGTACCCATGCTATGGCCCACAAGGTCAGGATGTCCACCATTCCAGAAATAACATAATAACACTTGGGTTGTAGGCTGAGAGGACACCAAATTCGGATTGCCCATCTACTTTTCTATCATTGCTGCTAATCTTGATTCTATGGCAATAAGCATGTCCACATCATATGCACCAGTGCTAGTTTTACTCGGGACCTCGTACTTCCTCATGTATAGTAGTTCATCGCAATCTACTCAATTAGATCAAATACTTCTTGAGGTGTGTTCGAATCTGTGGATCCACTTGCAAATGCTCTATCAACTGCCTTGCTCCCATATTTACCCCATTATAAAAAGCTTGAACCTGAATACTGACGTCAAGGCCATGATGTGAAAACTTAGGAGCTCTTTCCATCTTTCTCAAGCTTCGTATAAACTTTCCCCATCTGCCTACTAGAATGATAGAATGTCGTTTCTTAGCATCGAAATACAACCAGGAGAAAATATCTACCTAGAAACTTTTCTGCAAGTGTCTTCCATGAAGTGATGGAACCCCCCCTCCCTAAGTAAAGACTTTTATCTATGGGATGATCTCGTTTCCTGCCATTTCGAATCTAAGGGCGTGGCTAGTACTCCGCAGCGTACTCTCGATGTCTAGTCAGCAACTAATTCACCCTATTGAATATGGGGCATAAACTAGATTAATAAAACCTGAAATGGAAAAGAACAAGAACAAGTAAATCACCAAAGGTAGAATAAAATGCAAAATAATATAGAGATAATCCACCAATGAAAACACAAATAAAAGCAAGAACAAAAGGTAACAAATGAATTAAAAAAAAAAGAAAAAGAAAATGATTAGAACAAAAGACA
Source organism: Catharanthus roseus (assembly GCA_028651295.1). NCBI lineage: Eukaryota > Viridiplantae > Streptophyta > Magnoliopsida > Gentianales > Apocynaceae > Catharanthus > Catharanthus roseus. The sequence goes on from JAPQWS010000102.1 coordinate 1,778,675, forward strand.
AACGACATTCTTTAAGTTACCGTCCTCGACAACGGCGCTAAAAACTTGTTGTTTAAAATTAGGACTACTCTAAAAATACCTTAACAGGCAAGTGCACCTATCAAAGCAGTAAGGAGAAACTCCCGAGTTTCGAACTCTAGAATTGAAGAATCTAAAATACTAATCGTGTTCCTAAGGTCTAACCACTAGAATGGGTTGAAAAAGTTTTCTTTAAAATCAAAAGAAGCAAAAATAAAAGTAAGTCAAACTATACTAAAAAACAATGAAATGATGGTTTAATTGAAAGGAATGTTCATGAATGGTTTCCATGACAGAATCCCCGTAAATCTGTCCGCTATTCCGATGGGTAAAAGAATATGAAACAAATATTGAAAAGGATGATTAGGTCTGACGCTAATCTTAGGTAATCCCTATCTCTAGGTGAGAACCGTCCCACCCACTAATTCTGAGAGGAGAATCTCTTCTGTCTCTGACCAATTATGAGTGCAATAAGGTTAAGTGATGAAGGACATAAAACCGTAACCTGCATCTATATGTGATTATCACCTTTTAAAATTCAATTAGATGCCCTAGGTTAGTGTTCCTTTTCAATTCCCACAAACCTTGCAATAAATGTGACCTCATGAAACTCACACAAAAAATTAAGCATAAAAGAAACACGACCTCCATAAACAAAACATCATTTTCATATAATTAAAACCAAATCAGATCATAAGAATCATTCAAGGTTAGGGTTCATCTCTCATTCAAACATAAGCAATTACCTACAGTTCATAACTCTAAAATAAAATATAAAAAACTGGAATTCATGAAATTAAACCAGGGAAAAGAAAGCTTAGGATTGAATTGAACTCTACGGCTTCGTTCTACCCCAGCTCGTCTCTCGATTTCACTTGAAGAGTTGTGAAGATGCCTTCTTGGAAAGCCTTCAATCTCTAATCTTTAACCCTAATATAATGTTTAATATGAAGAATCTAACTAACTACTATGGAAATTAGAGAGAATTGAGAGGATATTTTATCAGTATTTTTGCCCTCGACCTTCTCTCTAAACCTTAAAACTTAGAATACCCAAAAAAGGGGAGAAAAATTACAGTTAAAGAGAGTAAAAATGCATTAAAGCTGCTGCAATTGGGACCTACCGCAGGTGGTAGGTCAAGGCCTACCATCTGCAATAGGTCTCTATCCAAAAGTCTTCAAAAATCCTCAAGACCTACCATTGGCAGTAATTGTAGCCTATCGTTGACGGCAGTCTTCTGTTCATCCCTTTTTTGTTTGCCAATCACCTACTGCCTGCGGTAGGTGTAGCCTATCATCGGCAGTAGACTACTGTCTTCAATGTTTCCAACTTTCGTCCTTTCCATTTTAGCTCCGTGTTCACGCGTTTCAGCTTGTATTCATCAGACTCCTCTTTAGGAAGCACCTAAGTGAAAAGGAGAGGAAAATAAAGTAAGTTATATGTTTTATGTACTAAAAATATTAATTAACATATAAAATATACAACATTTAAGCACATATCAGTGCAGCAACTCGAGCTACAACAACAACTTCAATTAGCCCAGCCACAGTAGTTGGGACCTACGCTAGCTTCAATTCTCCTGCTGTAGCACCTCCTATGGTCACGGTACAACCTGGTGTCTTTCAACAAATATTGCTTCATTAAGAAAAGCCTTATCCATCATAGTTTGCAAGTCTTCAGAACTACCAACTTTGGAGAAGATTCCTGCATATATGGTTGATCTATAAGGTTTGGAAAACAATTCTAAGAAGCTTCCTTTGGTGGATGATACCATTGGTTTCAATACAGGTCTAGTTCTTTGTAAAGATGTTGAGGCTTCAAACACTGATTTTGATTCTAGCACCTCACTTTCTTTGTCCAGCAATGAGGATAGTTTGGGAATTATAGAGCTAATGCATAACTTTCCAAACGAAGCGACCCCTTTTGTGAATAAGAAATCTTTAGTTTCTGCATCAAAACAAATTAGCGTTACCCAATCCTCTGAAAATAGGAAAGCTTTGCTCAATAACTTTAAGGAATTTAGTCATACATTATCGAGTAAATTCCTAATAGAACGTGGTTCTATTAGTTGCGTTACGAATAATCCGCCTCTCATATAGCTGCTATCAATTATAGTCCCAGACACAGCTTTTAATGCGACAACCATTCCACTCTCAGATATTTTTGGTGATTTCGTGATCTTGTTTCCCAGGAGGATTTCACTCCAGTCTGGATGGGGAAGAATAAAAAGAAGCAAATGCAATTTGAATTTATTATTTTGACCCAACGGTAAGCCAAAGCTAGGGCAAAATAATATATATTATTTTTATTTTTTTCCCACTTGTAAATCCTTTAAGGCCACCTCTTGTCTAACATTATTATTATTAATATATAGAGCTCAGTTCCTTAAAAAAATTAAAAAAAAGGAGAAAACTTAACTGAAACTCCAAACTGGTATTAATTTGTCTTTCTCATGTGTGGTAATAAGATTATTAATAAGAATACTATTTTCTTATTTAGAGTTTTTTTTTTGGGGAAATATAAGTAAATTTTTTTTAGGACATGAAATTTAAGTGAAGTCACTTCAAATATTCAGTAACGTGTTTAATTAAAAATAATTTAGAATAATGGCCCATATTAACTTATTTTTAATTCTTAACTTTGTACTACCTCTATAACGTGCTAAAAAAAATAATTTACAATAGTGATCCATATTAACTAATTTTTAATTCTTAGCTCTATACTCTCTATGTTTCATATATAAAATAAGATTCTTTGAGGTCTTATACAAGATGAAAAACTTTTGACATTATTGTGTTCTTAAATTAAAATATCTTACATGGCCTTATATCTTAAAAAAGAGAATTAAATTAAGAAGAAGAGAACTTTTGAGAAAATGTTAAAGAGTGATTACATTAGTTGTAAATGAAGATGAAGGAAACAGTGTCAATGATGTTAAGAGTTAATAAGAAGCGGGTGGATAATCTAAAATATTTTCTCGATGTTACTATTTTTTTAGTAATTTTATTAATAAATCTTATAGAATAAAGATAAATATAAAATTTGTGTCGGAATGTATAAATAAAAATTTGAATATTATTGATAAATGTTTTAAGATATAAAAAATTATCATTCTCTTATATTTTTATTTAATAGGTCATTTAGTAGTTTTAAATTAGGTATTGTGACTTAGCTCACAATGTAGCTCACTGGGCTAAATACCAAGATTTCTACGGTTATGTAGAACCTTCTCTTGTTCCCCCAGATGTTTTGTATTATAGAGGGGGGAAAATGGAGAATGGAGGTTGATTCTACTGTTTCTCCGGTTTCTGATATTCTTCGGTTAATTATTAAAATCTTACTAAAAAAAACTATATTAATTGAATTTAACATTAGCCAAGAAATTGATATGGTAGAAGTAAGATAAGATGACAATGTGTACTCAAAATATTAAACAAAAATGACAAAAGATGTATGATCTGATAGCGATCATCTTCATTTGGATACCACATGTCAACTTTGTATTGCTGATTGGGAGCTTTGTGTTACTTTTTTGGGAGCATTGTACCTTTCAATCCATCTTGAATTAATCGATTACTCTCGAATATTGGTTTCCAAAAAAAAAAATTAAACATAACATCTTTCTATCTTATTTTTAAAATTTTATTATTAATTCCTAATTATCTTTTATATTATCTAAGTTTTTTATTTTTATATGGAGAGAAAAATGGGGTCAATAAACATAACTCGGGAATCTATATGTATAGCGAAAAAATTCATTTTTTCCTGCCAAAATGAATAATTCTAATCTAATTCTCTCTAACTCAAAACTCAAATCTTTCACATTCAACACAAATTCAAGTTAGATATGGATAATTTCGAATATTTTTTGCAAGAAAATATCGATTTTAAGGTAAATAAAAACCCCAAAATTACTTTTTTTCAATTGTCCAGAGTTTCTCCCAGATGGCCAAACTTCTCTAAGGAATTTCGCCCAGGTTGACGAAATTTCTTAGAGAATTTCGTCCACTTGGGCGAAACTCATTTCAATGGGTCTTTTTTTTAAATAAAAAAAAGCAACTAACACGAGTTTCTCCTAGATAGGAGAAATTCTTTGGGAGAAACTCAACAAAGTTGAAAAAAATAATTTTTAGGATTCTTTTTTACCTTAAAGTCGATTTTTTGGCAAAAAATATTCAAAATTATCCATATCTATCTTGAATTTGTGTTGAATGTGAAAGTTTTGAGTTTTCAGTTAGAGAAATTGGGTTAGAGAGATTCATTTTGGAGGAAAAAATGATTTTTTTCACGCTATACATATAAATTCTCAAGTTATGTTTATTGAGCCCCAAGAAAAAAAGAAGAGACCTCTATTTAGATTTTTCTTAAGATATTCAACTTTTAAACAATCAAATTAATAAATCAATTTAAGCTAATAAAAATTATTTAAAAATCTAAAAAAATAGTGACAAAGGTTTAGAGTAGGAATGGCAATGGGGGTGGGGTGGAGGCACCATCTCCCGATCCTATCCCCATCTCTTTACTTTGTCTCTATCCTCAACTCATCTCTGTTTTTTGGTATAAAATTCATCTCCATCCCCAACCTAACTTTTCATTTTTCAACCCTATCCCTAACTTATTCTCGAAATTCACTGAGGAATGAAAATTCAACAGGGGATCACATATATTATTTTTAATGTACAGAAACTAGAGTAGAGATTGACTGAATATGAGTTTTATTTTCGTATGTTTTTAATTTTTTCAATTCTTTTTTTACTATTTAAATTAATGTTTTATTTAAAAAATTATATACATATTTAAAATGGACATAGGGGGTTGGGGATGGAAAGAATCTAATCCCTGCCCCCAACCCATCAGGTTTGAGTACAAAATTCATCCCCATATTTACTTGGATCCTCGGTCAAATCGAGTCAAACGGATTGAAATGAATTAGGAGTAGGTGAATACCTGGTTTGACCCATCTATTGCCATAAACAAAAAATGTTGTGCCCAGGTGTTCGATGGAGTAATTATCTCGATAATAACATCGGAATACACAGTCATCCATTTGCTAATATTTTTGAATTCAAATAAATTAAGATTGAGTTTTTTCTTTATTCGTTGAAGGCTGAGTAATTTGGATAATTACAAAATAAGATACGTAAGTAATGGTCCATCGTTTTTGGTGATATTTTATTAGGGGCCCGATAAACCTAACTCGGAAAAATGAATGTATAGCGCGAAATAAATCATTATTCCCCTTCCTCTTCCCTACTTTTTCTCTCCGTAAAAAATTTCTCTGTTACTTTTATTTACTCTCTATTTACTCCAAACCTATAAACTTTAACATTCAACTTTTATTGGAGGTAGATATGGATCATTATGAAGAATTTGTAGAAGAAAATATCGGTTTAGAGGTAAGAAAATTAATTAATTTTTTTTTGCAATTTTGGGTCAGATCGCCGGGGGTGGCGACCGGGACGCGATCCGATAGCCCGGCCGAGCGACCCCGTGTGAAGGTGATCGCCCAGCAGCGCGACCCGGACACGTCCAGACCGCCGGCCTGGGCGACTCGAGTAGTTTTTTTTAATTTCTTTTTCAATATTAATTTGTTTCCAATATATTTTTTTTTAAATTACTACTATTTTTTTAGAGTATTTGTTTAGAATGTTCCTTTTTTTTTTTGCTTTAGAATATTACTATTCTTTTTTTTTTTAGAATGTTCCTTTTTTTTTTTTTGAATATTACTATTGTTGTTTTTAGAATGGTCATTTTTTTAGAATATTACTATTTTTTTAGAATATTCATTTTTATTTAAATTTTAGAATGTTATTATTGTTTTTTTAATTTTAGATGTTATGTTTTTTTTAAATTTTATTTTTTTCAATATTAATTTTTTTTAATATTACTACTGGTTTTTTTTAGAGATTTTTTTTAGAATGTTACTTTTTTTTTTTTTTTTTTGTTTTAGAATATAACTATTCTTTTTTTTCGAGAATATTCCTTTTATTTTTTTTAGAATATTACTATTGTTATTTTTAGAATTTCATTTTTTTAGAATATTACTATTTTTTTTAGAATATTCATTTTTTATTTAAATTTTAGAATGTTATTATTTTTTTTTATTTTAGATGTTATTTTTTTTTTAAAATTTTAGAATGTTACTAATTTTTTTTTGTTTTTTCGTTTTTGTTAGAATGTTACTTTTGTTTTTTTAAAATTTAAGAATGTTATTATTTTTTTTTTAATAATGTTACTGAATTTTTTTTAGAATGTTATTAATTTTTTTTTTTTATTTTTGTTAGAATGTTACTTTTGTATTTTTTTTAAATTTAAGAACATTACTATTTTTTTTAAATTTTAGAATGTTACTAATTTTTTTTAAAATGTTATTAATTTTTTTGTTTTTTTTATTTTTGTTAGAATGTGACTTTTGTTTTTTTTTTTTAAATTTAAGAATGTTACTATTTTCTTTTAATTTTAGAATGTTACTAAAATTTTTTTTAGAATGTTATTAATTTTTTTTTATTTTTTAATTTTAGATGTTACTTTTTTTTAAAAAAAATTAGAATTTACTATTTTTTGTAGAATGTTACTAAGTTTTTTTGTTTTTTTTTGTTTTTTTTAGAATGTTAATTTTTTGTTTTCTTTAGAATGTTAATTTTTTGTTTTCTTTAGAATATTTTTTATTTTTTTTTGGGGAATGTGACTATATGAACTTTGTGTTTTTTTTCCTTAAATGTTAGTATATGAAATAATTTTTTTTTTGTTTTTCTCTAAATGTTATTGTATGAAATTTTTGTTCATTACAATGTTTTTAAAATTTTCTTTTCAATATATAATGTGTTCATATTTTAATTTTTTCGTACTATATCGTAACAGAACGGCGTAGATCTAAGTACATTTGAAGAATATTTGGTACCGGAAGAATACGTGGATCATGGACATTTATTTGCAATTGATCGAATCTTTAATTTAAAACCAGAGTTGGTTAACTGGGCAAAAGAAACAGCTATAAAAATGAACACGTATTTGATTGTCACTCGGTATTTAAGGTCCAGAACATCCGACCGCCGACCGTATGTTACACTGGGTTGCGAGCGTGGAGGTGCAAATAAACCGAAAAGAAGAAATTAGTCGACAGGGTCCTTACGGGACTAAAAAGTGTGGTTGTCCCTTCAAATTAAAAGGCGAACAAATGGCAATGTGTGAAAATTGGCAATTATTCATACATGCTGGGAGGCATAACTATGCAATAGGTGTATATAGTCACGGTCACGCTCAGGCAGCAAAACTGACGGAGGAACAACTGATACAAATTGAGCAATTCAGAAGAGTCATATGCCACCCCGTAATATTTTACGATTTTTTTCGGGAACAAAATGTGGGTTGTGCTGTCAGGTATGCTGCATCAACTCTAATACATCTTGGTTTTATGTTTAGGGTTTAAATTGAGGTTCTAATAATATGATTTGCATGACTTTTTGTAGTGCCCAGAAAATATATAACGTTGTTGCGAAGATTAAGAAGAATAGGATGCAAGGGCGAAACACGGTTGAAGAAGTTCTCTGCCTAAGTACTATACGGGATTACACGGTCTTCTATAGAAACCGTGAGGACAGCAACATGCTCAGTGACATTGTCGTTGCACATCTGACATCAATTGAAATGTTGAGAACGTAGCATACGTACTTATAATGGATACGACATATAAAACAAACAAGTAAGTTGTATTAAATTTGTTATATTGATTATACATTTACGTGTTATTTGCAAATTGACTATTTAGGAGTAACCCTTGAATGAATAGTAGAATGAAATATGTCATATTTAATCGGTTTTATGTTAATTTTACTGGGTTTTATGTTTATTTTCTAAACAAGTTATCTGCTTTATGTGTTTTTTTAAAATATGTACAACATGCCACTGTTGGAAGTGGTAGGGATGACCCCGACTGGTAAGAATTTCACTGTGGCCAATGCTTTTATGCGAAATGAGCAGGCTACGACTTATAGATAGGTTCTTCAACAGATTAAGCATCTATACTTTTCAAATACAATGTCAACAGAGGATCAAGAAGATGTTTGTGAGACTATGCTGTAGGTAATTATTACAGACAGAGAATGCGGTTTAATGCCTGTGATCGGCGAAGTGTTTAGTATAGCGTACCATATGCTATGTAGAAGGCACATTAATCAGAACGTGTTGGCCAAATTAACCTAGTTGATAAAAAATGAAGAGGTTGCATCACGGTTTGTGTTGGAACCTATATTTAGATAGTTTCTATACTTTCCTTATTTTGATATTTCTATAACGTATTTTAGGTAGTTTAATAGTGATACTTTCCTTATTTTGATATTTCTAGGACGTATTTTAGGCAGTTTACTAATAGTGATACTTTCCTTCAGATTATAGGATTAGTTTGTAACTTATATAATGTAATCAGTTTGCAATAACAAAGACAGGAAAGTCAGATTGCCCAAGTCTCTCTAAGGAGTAATTATTTTCTTTAATTAGCCAATGTGGGATTCTCAACACACCCCCTCACGCCCAGGAATGGACATCTGGTGCGTGGAATTTTGCAGGATTGGACATCTGCGCGGGTGGCCCAACTCGGGCAGATGTCCAATCCTGCAAAATTTCACGCACAAGATGTTCATTCCTGGGCGTGAAGGGATGTGTTGAGAATCCCACATCGGCTAATTAAAGAAAATAATTACTCCTTATAGAGACTTGGGCAGTCCTCCCCTCTTGAGGTACCTTTTGGGGTGAGTTAGGCCCAAGCCCAAATTCTAACATGGTATCAGGGCTAGCCTTGTCTAAATTCTCATAATGAGTTACGACAAGGAAGATGCTGGCAGTGTTGAAAATGATATGGTAGAAGAAAGCCATGTTCGTAGAATAAAAAAAGATGCCTACTTTGTGGCATCCTCTGATGGTCCAGCGCTGATCATAACGACAGTCCAATTAAAAGAAAACAACAAAGAAAATAACTATGCCGAATGGACAAAAGCCATACGCTTGGCTTTACATTCGAAGAAAAAATTAGGATTTATAGATGGAACAATCCCTATCCCAGAAGATGACCCAGACAAAGAAGAAGAATGGTCGGAAATAAACACTTTAGTGAATTCATGGATTTTAAACACTATCGAACCCTCTCTTCGTTCTTCTATAAACTACTCTGAACGAGCGGATGAATTGTGGACAGATTTAAAGGAAAGATTTTTATTTGGTAACGGGCCCCGAAAATATGAGTTAAAAACCGCATTAGCAAATTGCAAACACGGAGGAGACTCAATACATGCGTACTATTCGCATTTAAAAAAATTATAGGATGAGTTAGACAACTATACTCAACTCCCATCTTCTGCAGATATAGACTTGTTAACAGTTATTGTCAATGAAAGAGAAGAAGAAAAAATCTTTCAATTTTTAATGGGATTAAATGGAACACTGTATGGAATCGTTCGTTCTCATCTGATTCAACAGGACCAATGCCAAAAATGAGAATAATTCTTGCCCAAATTTATAAAGAAGAACAACACAAAAATTTGGCCCGAATGGAAGACAGCAGCCACGACGGAGCAGCGTTCGCCGTCACCAAAACAAGCAGTGCAGCGGCGTCGCCGCGACCGCCGCATTCTTCTTCTTCTTCTTCAAGGCTATTTTGCAGCCATTGTCATCGGGAAGGGCATGATATCTCCGGCTGCTTCCTTCTGGTAGGTTTCCCTGAATGGTGGCCCAGATCTAGAGCTGGCCGAACTGGAAGCTTCTATGGCAGCTTCCATGGCGGTTCTGCAGCTCACCGTGGCGGCGGACGAAGAGGAGATAACGTTGGGCGGACACCACACGACAGGGGGAGCATTGGTCTCGGACGGCAGCCCTCTCTGGGACCAGCAAGCTTCGGACACAACACAGCAGCAGCAAGCGATGGCCGCGGATGGGCAGCAGCAGTGATCGATAATAGCAGCAGCGGCACACAGCCGTCTTCCATAAAAGGAAGCAACAGTTTTGGAAATCTTTCTACAAATAGCAGTCACAGATTTGGAAACTTTCCAAATCTAGATTCCAACCAGTGGTCAAAATTGTTGACCTTGCTTAATGATCCCACTCCTGCACAAACTGATACACTCTCTGGTATGAAAATTTTATGGATTTTAGACTCGGGCTGTTCTCATCACATGTCTTGTAGGAAAGATTTTTTTAAACATTTAAACACTATACATCCATATACAGTTAACCTACCGAATAGTGCTAAAACTTTTGCTCTGCAAGAAGGAATAGTTTCTTTAAACCCGAAACTAACATTACTAAGTGTGTTTTTTATTCCTGAGCTCAAGTGTAATTTAATTTCGTTAGCACAATTACCACGAGATTCGAAGTGTTTTATCACTATCTCTGATGAATTTTGTGTGATACAGGACCGTACCTCGATGAGGCCGATTGGAGTGGATGAGCAATGATACATCAAGCTACTGTTGCTGGCACGCCTCAACAAAATGGTCGAGTAGAATGCAAGCATCATCCTATTCTCAATGTTGCTCGGGCTTTGCGGTTCCAAGCTAACCTACCCATAAAGTATTGGGGGATTGCGTCTTAACGGCAGGATATCTTATCAATCGCACCCCCTCCTCTTTGTTACAAGGAAAGACACCTTATGAATTGTTATATAACGAGAAGCCATCTTATTCTCACATCAAAAGTTTCGGGTGTCTCGCTTATGTCCATGATCATGATCTCCCCAAAGACAAGTTCCATGCTCGTAGTCGAGTTTGTGTCTTTCTCGGCTATCCCTACAACAAGAAAGGTTGGCGATATTATGATTTACAAAACAAGAAATTTCTTCTGTCCAGAGATGTGGTTTTTTATGAAACCCAGTTCCCCTATAAAAATGATATTCCAGCAACTTCCCCAGATTTCTCTCATTCTTACAATTTTGGGACACAAAATTTAAGTAATTTGCACCAAGACCCACCTACAAAAAGCCCTTCCCAAGCAACTTCACCCCTCCCAGCCGCTGGCCCATCACCAGCCGCACCTACCCAGCCATCTGCCCAGAACCACAGCCCAACTAACCAACCACACGCCCAGAAGCCCAGCGCCTTCCCTTCCTTTACCAGCCAGCCCACCAGCTTCTCCACAAGACCCTTTCTCTACATTTAACCCATATAACAATAGCCCGCATGCAACTTCAGCCCAATGTCCATCTCCACCCAAAATGCTTCCTGCTCCTCTTGGCACTAGAAAAAGTACCCGTCTTAAAACAATTCATGCACGACTCCAAGATTTTGATTGTAATGCAGTGTGGAAGTCTTTCATATCCCCTTCTTCTGCTCCATCTTCCTCCACGGCTTTGTCATGTAAGTCCCGTTATCCTCTTACAAACTTCATACATTATGACATTTTTTCTACCCCTCATCGGCACTTTCTAGCATCTGTTACTACAGAAACTGAACCAACCAAATAGTTTGAAGCTGCGTCCAATCCTAAATGGCGTGCCGCCATGCAAGAAGAAATTAATGCCTTGGTGAAAAATGGCACATCGTCGTTGACGACCTTGCCCCCAAGAAAACGTGCACATGGGAGTAAATGGGTTTCCCGCATCAAATATAAAGCTGACAGTACAATTGAAAGGTATAAAAAGCTCGCTTGGTGGTTTTGGGAAACACATAGGCAGAAGGTATTGATTTCACAGAAACTTTTGCCCTTGTTGCTAAGATGGTCACTATTCGTACTCTCCTGTCTATTGCCACCGCTCGAAACTGGCCGATATATCAGATGGACGTTCATAATGCCTTTCTCCATGGAGATTTACAGGAGGAAGTTTATATGCACCCTCAGCCTGGATTTCTCCCTTCTCACCCTGGTCAGGCCTGCAAACTCAAAAAATCTTTATATGGTCTCCGTCAAGCACCCCGGTGTTGGTTTTCAAAGCTTACTATCTCGCTCCGTAAGTGTGGTTTTTCTCAATCCTATGCCGATTACTCTCTTTTTACTTACTCTCGGAATCATGTGTTTTTATGCGTCCTCATCTATGTGGACGATTTATTAATTACTGGGAATTCTCTTACCTCTGTTACTAAGTTTAAAACTTCCTTTAATGCTGGCTTCCACATGAAGGACTTGGGCCCCTTTAAATATTTTTTGGGTATCGAAATTGCCAGAAATCCTTCTGGTTTATTTTTGTGCCAACGCAAGTATACTTTGGAAATTCTCTCTGAGACTGGTTTATTAGGCGCTAAACCAGCCTCTACTCCTATTGAACCCAATCATCAATTGGCCAAAGCTACTGGTCCTTACTTCGATAACCCGTAACGCTATTGCCGCCTCATTAGCAAGGTGATCTACCTTACTTTTACTCGACCTGAGCTTGCCTATGCGGTTCACACACTGGCTCAGTTCATGCACGCCCCACGTTGTGCTCATTAGGATGCGGCTCTTCGTGTTGTTCGCTATCTCAAAGGTAGTCCTGGTCGTGGCATCCTTTTTCAGTCTCAGTCTCCTTTATTCTTGACTGCATATTGTGATTCAGATTGGACTACATGTCCTGTTACTCGCCGTTCTATCACATGTTTTTTTATTTCCCTCGGTGGATCTCCTATTTCTTGGAAAATGAAGAAACAACACACTGTGTCTCGTTCTTCTACTGAGGCTTAATATCGCTCTATGGCGATGACTTTGTGTGAATTAAAATGGTTAGCTCGTCTGCTTCATGATCTTCACGTTCCCATCACTCGGCCTATTCCACTATATTGTGATAATCAAACCGCACTTCATATCGCGGATAATCCTGTCTTTCATGAACGGACTAAGCATATTGAAATTGATTGCCATTTTGTCCGCGATACCCTCCAAGATGGTTTTATTTCTCCCCTCTACATTCGGAGTGCAGTTCAACCGGCTGTTATATTTACTAAGGCTCTTCACCCCGCCTCCTTTCATCCACTAGCTTGCAAGTTGGGCATTACCGACCTTCATGCTCCAACTTGAGGGGGAGTGTTGGAACCTATATTTAGATAGTTTCTATATTTACATACTTTCCTTATTTTGATATTTCTATAACATATTTTAGGTAAGTTTAATAGTGATACTTTCCTTATTTTGATATTTCTATAACGTATTTTAGGCAGTTTCCTAATAGTGATACTTTCCTTTAGATTAGAGGATTAGTTTGTAACTTATATAATGTAATCATTTTGCAATAACAAAGACAGGAAAGTCAGATTGATTTCCCCACTGGAAACTTTCAGTTTGTAAATCGGTCATGGAAGAAATTGTTAGACGAAATCGATGAGCAGGAATACTTAAGGAAATTGGATGCTCTGAAGACGAAGTGGAAGAGCAGACCGGACTTCCTACACTATTTGTTCAACAATTGGTTGAATCTCTTTGCTCATAAATTCGTGAGAGATTGGACTAAGAATCATATGCATTTTGGGGTGGAGACCACCAATCGGGCTGAGAGTGAACACTCAGTGCTGAAACTATGGCTTTCAACATGCCATGGTGATTTGGATACTGTGTTCCTTAATATTGACTCGCTTATTGAAGGTCAAATAGTAGACATTAAGGCATCATTAGAGTTTTCCAAGACTAAAGAGAAGCATAATGCGAAGAGTAATCATATATTTTATATTGTAAGTAATAAAATCAGTCACTTGGCATTCAAAAAGATATGGTCGAAGATAACGAGAGCTGCCAGGATATATGATGATCCAAAAAATAAGTGCGGGCACTATTTGAGGACGTCACACGGCCTCCCTTGTGCTTGCGAGCTGATTACACGGTTCGATCACGTTCTTCCTATACAGTTACATGATATTAATGCCTTTTGGAAGAAACTAGAAATTGGCGGTCCTCATCCTTCAACTAGGCAACAGGACATGGATTTTGAGATGCGTTCTCTCACTAACCTCTTGCATCAGATAAGTACAAGACCCATATCCAAAGTTAGAGAGATGCGTCGTCCTGCGAAAGGGATATTGAATCCTGTTTTGCCTGAAGATCCGGGTGTGACATTGACATCACCCCCTGAGGTAGCAGTCACTAAAGGGCGGAAGAAGACAGACTTAGTAAAAAGAGACAAGTCACATTGGGAGCATGTGTCAATTGCTCATCGAAAGATACAGAAGTGAAGCGGATCTGTTTCTGGTTTTGGCACTGTATCTGGGTCGTTGCCCAGTTCGGGTTCTGGGTCGGGATCCCGTGAGAGAGGGAGACCGCCACGAGCTCCTAGGGAAAGGGACAGAGGACGCGACCGTGGCCAAAGTAATTTATCTACTGCGAAACATGCATCCCCGTGTTCCACATTCCCTTACACAAACGCTGTCCCTGCTTTCATTTATCCTTTCATCAGCAATTGGAATAACGTGATTGGTGATGGAAATTGTGGTTATCGGGTTGTGGCAGATTTTGTGTTCGGTGATGAACATCAATGGCCAGAAGTTCGTAGACGAATGCTTTATGAATTAGAGCATTCGAAAAATTTGTACGTTAATTTAGTGGGTTCAGAAGAATGTGTTAATGAGCTCGTTCATAGGATACATTGGCTAAGGGATGGACCTGTGCCATACGCGCATTGGTTCGAAACACCGAATTCGCTTTACATCATAACAAATGCATTCAATCTGTGTGTGATACTAATTGCACAGCTTGGTTCTACGACTGTGTTACCTTTGTATTCGTATTCGAATCATCCAAAAGGTACATTGGTTATTGGTTTCTTGACAGAAGAACGACACTTTATTCAGGTAAGTGTTGAATACGTATATTTTTATGATTTTTTACGTTGTTCTGTATTATATGATGTTTGGTTTTACAGTTTTTCTAACATTTACATATTTCTGCTTGTTTTACACAGCTACAGTTGAATGATATGTGTCCGATACCTCCTTTACACGTTCAATGGATTCATCATCGTTCCGAATGGGTCAGCAATTCGGCAGATTCGTATTAGCATAGGATTGCAGATTGGAATGCGAGGGTTGCTCGAAATAGAAAGTAAATAGAACTTTATTTTTTGATTAAGAAAATTATATATACGAAATTTTTTAACTTAGTTTTAAATCATATACACGTTGAATTTTTTTGGTATATTTTTTATTTTTGATAAATGTAAACTCGTTTTATGGTTCAATATTTTATATTTAATGTGTTTCGGGTTTATGGTGCTTTATATTTTTTCTATTACAATTGTAAAAAAACTGAATGCATAAAAAAATTCTCATCAACCAAGTAACAACAACACTACAAAAAAAGTCATACACTACAAAATAAGTCAGAAACAACAACCATAAAAGTACATAAAACAACGCACTAACGTCGAGTATGATGATACCTCTTGATCATGTCGGAAACCCTACTAGCCTTCGTAGCATCATCAATATCGTCACGGTCCAACTCATGAGCTACCATATCCAATAGAACCTGTGGTGTAATAGGAGCAATGGTCGGCAATTGCACGCCGCCAGGGAGCCTGTCCGGATTCTGATCCGTGGATGAGTGCGTGGGAGAAACCAAGGCATGTAATCATCTGTGCACCGAGATGGAGGTATAGCAGGGATACTGGTCCATGTAGACGTAAGCAGATGAGATGGTGGCTCCGGCCAAAGTGCCTCTATGAACACATTCTTCACCATGTACACCCTGTTATTTGCTGGCCTGCGGTACTCCTTCGGACGAATAGGATGAGCTGGAATGCATTGAACCCACCGAAACTGTCTGACAACCCTATCGGGCATATAGGGCTCTACACAATCAAAGTATGCAATCATCCCATGGTACGTAGAAACCCATATATCAGTAGTCTCATCAGATCTGTACAGAGTCCACTTAACCTCGTCAGCAGTCATCGTGTCTAAACGAATGCGTAAGTCGATTAATTTGTTCTCCGTTTTGTGACCCAACATCGCAAACCTCTGGATGTAAGGTTTGCACAACCTCATTCCCACTCTCTCCAGAGGTGCAAACATAGGAAAATACAGGTATATCAAAGCCTTTACAAAAAAAATTAATAAAAAAAATCAACAACCCTATCATTAGACAAAAATAAACCCTAAAACGTAAAACATAATTAAACAGGATGAAGATTATAATGATATTACCTCAAGCAGCGGCCAGCAACCAGACAACTCCTTCGCATTAGCACGAGAGGCCTGCCCTAAACTCCGGTACAAGTAGGCTAGTGTAGCAGCACCCCATGCAAAACCACCAATAGAACTAACATTCTTCACGAGCGGCCACAGCTTCCCAGGGACATTATTTCCACTCTTGTCAGTGAAGAGCGAACTACGAAGTAAATAGAAGACGTAACAGATGACCTTCTGCTCCGTAGACAGTCCACTACGAGGTGAGTCAGCAACTCCCGCCAAGTCTTGAGCATTTATGCCTATACTGGAGTCGGAGATATCAAGATCGCTCTGGATAACTGCAATTATCTGCTCCCATGAATAATAATGGTCGACGATGTTACCATAAGAAGGTACGCCCAGAATCAACTTAACATCATATGCAATGTAACAGTCACCCCCCCCCCCCCCCAAGGCATGTGAAAATTATTGGTGTCTGGCTGCCACCTCTCCACAAAAGCAGATAGCAAGGAGGAGTTTGGATGCTGGAACATGCAGGACCTCAAATCTGATAGTCCTGTCTCCCCTGCCAACTGTACCACTGCAGGATCACTAGGGGTCCAACTGGTCAGGGACACGTAGCGGGACCTCGACTTCAGAATGCCTCTATCCTGTAAAAATAATATAAACACCATAATAAAAAATAAATAAAATATTCAAATCTATAATCATAAATAAACAATATACTTCAAATTACCTGACCACGCCATATATAAGCAGCGACATGACCGCTATACGAAGGGTCAATGACTGGATCCTGTGGACCGCCATTAGCTGGACCTGTCTGCTCCCAACTGTCATTCTTTGATTTCTTCCTCTACATAGGGTTGGTAGGAAGACGCGATTTCTCGGGTTTTTTTTGTCGCGACCCAGCAATCTTACTCATTACTAGCATTAAACTGCCAGTCAATCCTTTCCCCTTACCCGGTTTAGGTCTATGGCTAGAAGATGAGGCCTCAACCACAGGAACAAGTTCGTGATCATCACCGTCATTGTCACTATCATCATCATCATGATGTCCACCATCATCCTCATTGCCCTCACTGCTATGAATGCGGAGGGAACCAACTCTGACAACCTCCTCAGATCGGGATGTACCAAAATCCCTACCCAACCCAACATTAGATGAGGAATTGCCACGAGCAGTAGCTCCATACTCAGCATCGCTGTAAGATGAGTCCTCCGGGACGGACCCAGCAAGCTGCTCGAAGAACTGTGCACCTAACTACAACCCTGGACCACAAACATCATTTAATGGAATCTGAGTTCTAGAGAAATGTTGTGTCGGATCCAAGCCAGGCATACGAATAGGTAGAGAAGGAGCATGTGCATATGGATCATATGATGTCTGTGGTGGCTAAGAATATCCGTAAGGGTCATAGGGTACGGGGGTGTAAGGATGGTATGATGTGGTAGGAGGATGGGTCGTAAACGGTATAGGGGGGGCTGGGTGGAAGACCCCGGTGCACCAGGGTCATAATACATATCTGGTGCAATAGGTGCAGAAGTGGACGGTATGTCTAATGTACTATGGCGTCCCCTTACACCACGGGATGACGCAGTCACTGCACGACGTTCAACCCGACCGGTCCTGTCTATCACAGCACCTAAATCATCATCACCTCTACGTGCTCCCGGCTGAACAATCTAAATAAATTAGCAAATATTTTCCTCAATGATATTACATAATATCTGTCTAATTCATCATATTTTTATACAATACAAGTAATGTATTTTTCTTCATCTTTATATGATTAAGTTAAAACCGTGCATTAAGCTAAATTTATTATAGTTATATTTATTACCCCATTTCAACACCACACTTTTTTATTACATTGTGTTAGCCCTAAACACAAAATCTTTCAATATAACAAACCTAAATCCAAATTTCATAAACGCTTATTTATTCAATTTGTTTAAGACATTTGTTTATAAAGCCGTATTATTCATATAAACCTTACACCATAAACTCTAAATAAACAAAATTATGCAATCAGTCAAGTCCACAGGCACCCTACTAAACATAAACAAATTATGCTGCACATAATATAACCTATAAATTAAACAAATAAACATAAACGTAATAATTATTTTTAAAAAATCACATAATCATTAATTTAACATAATCATAAACAAATCCTAAAAATAAATTAAATAACATAACATAAACTACAAATTAAACAAATAAACATAAATGTAATCATACTTTAAAAAAAAATTAACATCATCATTAATTATAACAACGTAAGCATAAACAAATGTAATAAAAAAATTACAAAATTAACAAATTAAATAATATAATATAAACTCTAAATTAAACAAATAGACAAACAAAATCATAACTTTAAAAAATTAACATAAGCATAGACAAATGAAATAAAAAATATTTAAAAAAAATGAATATATGAAAGCTAAAAAAAATAATACAAAAAAAAACAAAATAAAAAGTACAAAAAATTAAAAAATAATAAAACATCAAAAAAAAATAATAAAATTGAAAAATAAACAAAAATAAAACATAACAAAAAAAAGCAAAATATAAAACATTAATAAAAGAATTTAAAAAGATTTAAAAAATTTTTTAAAAATTTTAAAAATAAAAATTAAAAAAATTTAAAAATTAAAAAAATTTTAAAAAATAAAAAATTAAAATAATTTTAAAAAATTAAAAAATTTAAAAAATAAAAAATTTTAAAAAAAAATTAAAAAACTGGGCGGCCGGTTGAACAGGGTCGCTGGACCTGGCGACCGGTACCGCACAGCGATCGCGCGATTCAGTGGTCACAAACAGCCGCGGTCGCTAAACCGAGCGACCCGACGATGTTCCAGTCGCCGGTCTAGGCGATCTAGCGTGTTTCTCGTCGCCAGTACTCGCGACCCGGCGACTTTCCGGTCAAAATTTCAGTTTGAAAAAATGTAATTTAATTTTTTTTCAATCCAACGGTTATTTTTAAATTTTGAAATGATAAAAATGTAAATAAATGAGTATAGATCGAAGTACTAACCTTTTTTTCGATTTACAACGGTCGGATCTTCCTAAATCTGAAGTTGAAATTTGAAATTTTAAAGAGAAGTGAGATGATTTGCTGAAGAGAGAGAAAGTTTCTAATTAAAAATGAATTATTTTGATTTTTTTCGCGCTATATATATTTTCGAATTAGATTTATCTACCCTTTTATTATTATCAATTATTATTATATTATTATTTTTTCTAATTTTTTCACAGGAAGAAAAAGATGAAAGTGTCAATTTAACTACCTCTAAATATTAATTAATTAAAAATTAATTAAATTAAATGTATTTGTTAACTGAAATTGATAAACACTTAATATTTAAATAGGTTTGATAATAAATTTTATAAATCACTTAATTATTTTTAATTTTATCAAATAAGTTAAGTTAACTCATTAAGTTTTACCCCTTAACAAAATCTCTAAATCTATATAACTGTCTCCTTTTCTTTTCTTTTTTTTCAGGAAAAAAAAAAACTGTTTTCTTTTCCTTCCTTGTCTTCTTTAGAAGGGCTCCATTGGAACTAGGTAAACGGGTAAACATGGATTCAGAATCAAATTCTCCGGATATAAGCCCGACCCTCCAAATGTCTCAAACAAAAAGAAATCTTAGAAAAAATTTATCTTCTCTAAATTATGAAGAAAATTTGTCTGTAATAAAAAATATAAAAATAATATAATATATAAATATATCTTATTATTTTATTATAACGGGTATGCGGGTTTGAGTATTGTTATATTCTCACTTAGACCACTTCAATTTATTTAATAGAATTTATATGAATATAAATACGAGTACGAGTCGGTAAATATAAAATTTTAACCTTAGGATAAACCTGAACGGGTACGGTTTATCCCGCCAGTTTACCGCAATCCAAACTAGAAATTGCTCCTCTCAACGTCAAGGCTGTCATCGGACAAATGATCCCCCTCTCTTTGTGCCTAACATTCACGCAGTGCCAACTGAGGCAGTCGGACACCGATGGAAATACAAAGGCCACGATCAATAATATCCCCGAGATAAACTTCACCAGGCAATTCATCAATGGAGATTTCATTGATTCTGTTTCAAATAATTAATTACTCAAAGCATAGTGGATTAAATAACGTATAATATATTTATACTGAAAGAAAGAAACTAATTAATTTGTGTTTATAACAGATAGAGAAGAAATTTGAAACAATCCATCCAAGAAGTGGAGAAGTACTTGTAAGATATTTAATTTGTGATATTTCTCCATGGATCGGCACTGCAGGCAGAAGAGAAGAGCAATAAAGCTATTCAAAAGATGGAATCTGATTTAACTAGGAGGTTTTCTTCTAAAGAATGGGGAAGTTTGAGGGGAAAGTTGAGACGAAACATAAAGAAAGAAAAGAGAGCCTCTGAGGAGAGAGAGACAGAGAAGAATGGGGGCGCAAGGCTAAGAAGAACAAAAGTGAGAGAATATTCACTAAGGTAATTTTGAATTTTTAAAAACTTGCTGGATTTAAAATGTAATTCTTATTTTATCAATTTCCTTTCATGAGTTGGCTTCAGTTATCTAGGTGTCCATATTTAATTATATATTGAGTAACTTATTTGTTATTATTTGTTAATACCTTACCACTACAAAATTTTTCCTCTCTATATATATCCACTCGTAAACGTAAATTTATATTAAAAAAATAAATTTGAATTTGAGATGGGCATAAGTCGCGCAAATCATAAATATGGTATTGATTTGCACCGTTTGTGCAATATTTTTTATATGTAGTAATTTTTTTTTAATTTAATTATATGTTAATGTAAATGAACCATAACTATCTAGCCTTAGTCCTAATAAATTAATCCCAAAATAGCATATTCAAAGTATAAGAAAGCTTATAGATGGTACACAAATTTGCACTTTGCAGGTTTATATTTGTTCAAGCATATAAATAAATCGCGAATAGGATTCTGGTAATAAATGTCCAAGTTTTCTTTGGATCGCAATTCCAATATGATCCCCATGCTTCAAATATCTATGGTTAAAAAGAAAAACCTTAGGATAATAACTCGATAGCTCCAATAATATAATTGTTGAATTAATTGAGACATTTAGTAATTCTTAGTAAAAAAAAAAAGTAGTTTGGAAAATATTACTTCTTTTATTTATCTATTCAATTTCTTCAACAAAAACTGACTTTTAATTTTAATAAAGATTATTTTTAGTAATAAAAAATTCTTTTTATTTTTTTAAAATATAATAACTACAAGTGCCGCTAAAAATAATGATCCACATAAAAAAGGATGCATAGCCCGCTATCATCATAGTTACATGCATTAATAATCACTCGAATTGAAGAGCGGATATTAATATTAAAGGTTGGTGTATTTGAGTTGAAAGCTCGAAAGTAATAAAGCTTTGAGTAAAAATAGCACTTAAACCTGATATTAGATTTTTTTTTTTGAAATACTACAACAGCATTTTGTGACACATTTTTACTGAGATTTTTATGAGATGTCCTTAAAAATGATTATGATGACGAATGGTATGTCATTATAAATAGAGGAAATAAAATGTGTAATTTATCTTTATTTAGTTGACATTTATTATTATCATTAAAACACTATTTAGTGACGCATCATTAAAACATCATTAAAATTTCCTCTGACACTTCCTAGTAATACCTAATTCTATAATACTCATTAAAAAAAATCCAATTTTGTATATAATTATTTAGTGACCTTCATTATTTATCGTTAAAACATGTTCCGATATTTCCTACTAAAAAATGATAAAAGGAGCTAACTTTTGGAGTCTCATTATTAAGTAAAAAAAAATTAAAAAACTGAAAAACTGAGATAGGAGAGAAAAACCCTTCTCCTCTCTGTTCTCTTCCCTCCAACAATTCTGGCATCTTTTAAGAAAATCTTTTTCTGCCGAATTCCCCCAATATTTCCCATCTGATTTGGCGAGATTTCCTCCAAAATTCTCTCTTCTGATATTGATAATCACTCTCGTTTGCAATCGGAAAACAAAGAGCACATTGCCGATGAGTATATTCTCAACTTTGTTCAATCACCCTTCAAATTTAAAGAATTTTGAACAAAATTATAATTTTCTTCTATAATCTCTCATAATTCAACATGTTTCGTTTTTGTCTGTTTGTGTGGGGGCAAGTTTTGCTTGATTAAAGGTGGGTTATTATCTTTTTTTCTATAGGATCCTGATGGAGTAAAAGTATTTTTACCAATCTAATTGTATTCAAAATTTTTAATTCCAAATTAAACTGCTAATTGTAAAGTTTAGGCATTGATTCACGAAATTCAAAAAATTTTTCCACAACTAATTCGGAAATTTATCATATAAAGTATGAAGTTTAATTTATAGCAGTTTAGTTGGTAACAAAAGTTGAAATAAAACTAGAGGTCAGGAATTAACGAATGCATAAGGAACCACTTCTCATATTGAAAAAGTTGAAATTCTCACATTGCAACTACGAGGATTTGAGTTTTAGTCCTTGATACCAATTCTGCAGTCCAAAACTAACTAACTACACCCATGCAGGCTTATTGCAGTTTCGATTTTGGCTGTTTGTGTGGGGGCGAGTTTTGCTGGATAAAAGTTGGACTTTTTTTTTTTTTCTAATGGATTTTGATGGAGAAAAAGGATTTCCATTTTCCAATCTAAGTGTAGTTCAAAACTTGTAATCTCAAATTAGACTGCTGATAGTTTCATGCAATTTCAAAATATTTTCCTGAACTGATTCGGAAATTTATCATATATAGTATGCAGTTCATAGCAGTTTTGTTTTTGTCCGTTTGTGTGGGGAAAAGTTTTGCTTGATAAAAGGTGGGCTATTTTTTGTTTCTGTTGGATTATGATAGAGTAAAAGGATTTCTAGTTATGAATCTGAGTGTAGTTAAAAAAATTTTTAATTCTAAATTGGAATGCTAACTGTAAAGTTTAATCATTGATTATGATTGTGTATTAACAATCAATTTTGTTCTTTAATTTAGAGAGAAAAAAACAAACAGTAAACAAAACAAAACAAAACAACTAGTTCAGTAAACAAAACAAACAGTTTGTGAAAGAATCCTTTATTAGAAACAATTTGTTTTGTGTATTTTAGAAGCCATGCTTGAATAAGCAAACCTGATCTTGCCCAAGAAAAGTTTGTATACGTTGCAAACATAAAGAAGATTTTGTATTGTGTTTCCTCTTCTATTCCTTTTAGAACCACTTTCCGATGCCTCCCTCTCACACATTTTCTTTTTCTCCTCAAAGTTTTTGTTCACAATTACCTCTGGCAGTGCACTTCTCATCTCAAATTCTCATTCTCTCTCTACAAAATTGGAGATACCTAGAGAATAATGAAATTCAAAATTCTTTCCGCGATTGATTTGGAAATATATGATGCATAGTATGAAGTTCATAGCAGTGAATATATACTAGTTTTATAGCATTGAAAATATACCATCCTTAAAGAAGCTCCACCTTAGAAAAGTGAGATATTATAGTTCCACATTGAAGTGCAAATAAAGAATTTTATTGAACTCTCCAAGTATACCTCTAGTATAGAGTTATAATCCACTCTATTAACAAAAGAAAGCAGGGTTCTTTAACTGATAAATACACAACTTTCAATAACGCAACTTTGAATAGAGCAATTTGAGTATCCCACCAATGTTGTATACCAAGTAACAAAAGTAGGAACCTCTAGTCTTTGAAAACCGTAAAGGATTCGGATGTTTAGCACACATGCTATACAATAATAAAAATGCATTCATAAAATTGTAAAAGTGTTAAATTTGCTGAGAACCAGTAAAGTGACTAAGAAGGAAGCTTGCACTTGTTCATACCTGCAGTCAAAAGTTTTTCTTCCTAAAGCTTTCCAAGTGTTACCATCAAGCTTTGGTTAGAGCTGAATGTTCCTTTATACTTAAGAGAAATGAATTTGAAGAACCACCCATGTTTCTCAACAATATGTTTTGTTTTTTGTTTTTTTTTTCTGTTTGTGTGGGCGCAAGTTTTGCTTGACAAACTGTGGGCAATTTTTTTTTTTTTTCCTATTGGATCATGATGGAGTAAAACAATTGGTATTTACGAATCTGAGTGTAGTTGAAAATTTTTAATTCCAAATTGGACTTCTAATTGTAAAGTTTAGGCTTTGATTTAATGAAATTAAAAAAATTTTCGAAAATTTTTTCCACAACTGATACAGAAATTTATCATATGTAGTATGAAGTTCTTAGAAATGAATATATACTATTTGTATAGTACTACTCGTATCCTTTGTAGTATCAATTACAAAGCCTACAACTACTTCGGAGCTTCTTGTAAGCAACTGTAAGTTAACTTACTTTATTTACTTTGCCTGTCCAAAACTTCCTATGATTTTCTGTACTATAATATGTTATATATTCTCCTCTGCCGTTAAAAGACATCCGAGGAAGGGGTATTAATGATGTAGTATCACAAAATCATGTAGTTATATGTTCAGTTGCTTCATCAGATCTTCTTTATTCAACTATAAATTAATGCTATATATTTACACTGCATATATGATGATGCTATATGTTTGTTTTGGGGGTTTTGTAATTTTATTGTTTTGTGTTAAGAGCCTTATTGATGTTTTTGATATGTTTAAAATTTGAAGTTGATAGTCGAAATAGATCTGGAATAAGTTTTTATTTAATAACTGAAATTTGATTTTCCTAATTAGAACCTGATTCAGCTTTGGTCTTTAGCCTGTATCCCCTTTGGTCTCCTTTATTGAGATTTCTTCCGGATTTCACTTCTCGAACATAAGATGCATTTTGTTGATCTCAGTGGTTTGCACCATCGTTTATTTACTTCTATAGAGTCCATAGAGTTGAACCTTGGTGCCAATTACGCCTCTTACATTCAAGATTCTTAGAAAGTTTTGGTACATTCTCAACTTGATCATTGTTACCCTTTACCAATGTTGTAGAGCTCTCTTTGCACTTTTCCTCCTAACAGTACTAAAATGTGGGTCTGGAATTTTGTTGCCTCTTTTCTTGGCTAATTCTTGTTCGATTTGTCTCAACATATTATTGTGTTTTTTTTTTACCATAACATCATTTTCTTGAACAACTATTTCTTGCAAAATTAGAACTTCAGTTCCTAAATGATCACTCTTGTTCTTCCATTTTTTTTTTTTGTTTTTTTGTGAATCAAATCTCTATTGCAGCATGCCAATTTCTTTCGTTGTTTCAGTAGAATATTAGCCTTCTCTACGAGCCAATTGCCCTCGTTGGGGATTTTCTGCGCCCGATTCAGGTCAGAAGGCTGCCAAAATCTTCCCACTTCTGCATGCACAAAAACCTGTCCAGAAGTCCCTTATTTCTGCCCTTGATTCAGCTCTGAAATCTGCCCTAGAGGGTGCTGCTGTTGCCCCTCTTTGCTCCCAACTGTTCTAACTTTATCTGCATATTTCTGCACCTGAATCAGGCCAGTATTTTGAGTTTTCTGTCCCTGATTCAGAGCAGAAATATTAATATTTATCAGTTTTTGGCTGCTGATTCATCCCAAAATTTTGGCTCTTCTATAGCTGATTCTGCCCACAATTTGTCACCTGATTCAGACTAGATCTTACCTCTACTTCAGTTGATTCAGACCAACATTGCCTCCCTGATTCAGCTGCAATTTTTGACCTTGATTCAGTCCACATTTTCCATCCTGATTCAGTCCAGAAACTTGCTCCAAATTTCCACCGTCTTAATGGTCATTTGGAAAGGTTCCTTGCTGCTTCTTTGGGTTGGTGCTGCTTTCTGTGCTGGTTTGCAGGCTGTTTTTTTATGCCTGGAAGCCTGGCCTTCTCCCTTTCCAAAGAGAATATGACTAGGCAAAATAATCATGACTAATCATATAAATTACTGTAGAACACTTTTGTTGCTCCAACAACACTAATGCAATCCATTATGTACGTTACAATGATCACCAATTCTAAATGACTATCAAGAAAATCAATTCAAAAGAGTTTTGCATATAATCTTCAAAAAACTACTGAAAATTACTGGCTAAACTTAGTATTTATAAAAAGATAAGAAGCTTTTTACAGTAAAACCAACCATATATATATATATATGTCTATATATGTATATCATAGTGTAAACATTTCGGAAAACAATTGACTTCATCTTTGCCGGTGTGCAAATTTCGTATTACTCTTGACTTTTTTCTATTTTTTGGTTATCATTATCATACTTAAACTCTTAGCAAGTTTAAACTTTCTCCATTCATGTTGTTTTCTTCTTAATTTTGATTCGAAGTACTTGCGCCACCTATATAACATAATTGAGGACTTTATAACAATATGTCGATGAGTTCCTCATCTCCTTTGTTTTTTTTTCTTTTCAGTTTTCATTTTCACTATTATATAATGGATAGATAATGGATGAATCTATGAAGAAACACCTCAGAGTACCATAAAGGAATTGAATATTTCTTGAATTTTACTTTTTCCAAGCCGACTTTGAATAAGAAAATTTCTTGCTCGTGTAGGGATTGTAAAATGAAAAAATGTTGTTTCTAGGGGAGAGGCTCGGAAACATTTAATTGTTAAGGATTTCATCCGAGATTATTCACACTGGGTTGCACATGGGGAATTTATCTACACTAATCCACCATCATTTAATTGTTAAGGATTTCATCCGAGATTATTCACACTGGGTTGCACATGGGGAATTTATCCACACTAATCCACCATCGAACGTAAACAATTTACATGAAAATCTTTCTTGTGTGGGCAATGATATGGGAGGATTAGATGATATTGAAGGGTTAGTACATGATGTGTTGTGTCCCAAGAGTTGATCACTATGAGGGTGGTAACACAAATGTTAGACATGAATTGCCTGATAAAGAAGTAGAAAGGTTTTTAAAACTTATAGATTATACACATTAAGAGTTGTACCCAGGATGCAAGAAATTCCCAAACTTTCTGTCATCGTTCGTTTGCTTCATGTCAAGTCCACTGGAGAATGGAGTGATAAATCTTTTAATATGCTTCTTGAATTGTTAAGAGAAGTGTTCCCCACAACATTTTCGGACTTGCTTAAAAATACGTATGAATCTAATAAGTTGATGAAATAGTTAGGCACTAGCTATGAAAAAATAGATGCTTATCCTAATCATTGCGTGATTTATTGGGATGATAAAAAGAGTTGGAAAGAGTGCAAGACATGTAATCATTCAAGATAGCAACCATCTGAAAAAGATTCTACTAGTGAGAAAAGAAAAGTACCATATAAGGTTTTGTGGCACTTTCATCTTAAGCCGAGGTTGTAACGATTGTTCATTTCAAGCAAGACTGCTTCATATATGAATTGGCATGTCGAGGGTCACACAAAGGATGGTTGCATGAGACATCAGCTGATTCACCTGGCTGGAAGTCTTTTGGTCATTATAATCCCGAATTTAGTAGAGATCCTCGGAATGTGAGGTTGGGATTAGCTTCGAATGGCTTTAGCCCATTTAAAAATATGAGTGTATCTCATAGTACTTGGTCCGTCGTACTTATACCTTACAATTTGCTGCTATGGATGTGTATGAAACAACCTTATTTCATTCTATCCTTGTTAATACCTGACCCTTCTTCTCCTGGAAACAATATTTGTGTTTTTTATGCAATCTTTGATTAATGAACTAAAAGAATTTTGGATAGTTGGATTGAAGATATTCCACGTTTTTACTAATCAGAACTTTCAAATGCATGCAGCTTTGATGTGGACTATTAGTCACTTTCTTGGTTACGCCACTCTATCAGGCTGACTTATATGAATAAGGAGAAACTCCATGAAAGGAAGATTAATGATTAATATAAATCACTTAGTGAAAAATGACCTGAATAAACCCAACGCGTAACCAATAATCTTGTTATACAGAAAAAACTAACTATGAGGCCTTTTTCGCATGAATCATATAGTAGTACTATTTCATCTACGAAAAAAAGGTTATCAAATGAATTGTAATTACAATTAAAATAGTAGAAAGGAAAATATGAGTTAATATATGTTCTAAAGTTGAATATATCATAAAAGGAAGAGTTTCTTAAATGGAAAGCAGGACTTAAATTCATTATAGGGTCTATTTCTGTTTTTTAGAAGATGACATGCCGCCACTCGGACTCGAACCGAGATGCTCTAGACACTGCTTCCTAGGAGTAGCGTGTCTACCAATTTCACCATAGCAGATTGTCTTGAACTTATATAAAGGCTTATGAATAAACAATCGTTGAGATTGAAGAAGTCAATTCAGTGTAATATTTTTATTTTCTTTTTTATAAAAGTTTCAAAATTACTCAAAAAAATTCAAAATAATACAAAATAATTTAATAATAAATAATAGGGATTTGAAAGTTCGTTATTTTAGTTTAGGGTCTTAGAGATTTTTGTTCATTATATACTCTCCTAGAATTGAACTCTTATAACTAAAAAGTTCTACCAAGTCAATGAAAAGATAGAACTAAAAGAAAGTTTTTGTTTTCATTTTTTAGTGAATTGTTTCCCATTTATTAAATTCTTGATATTTACTAATTTTATTTTATCAATACATAAAATATAAAGACGAAGGCATTGAAAATTGACATATTATTGATCAAGAATATTCTCACTAAAGCTTGATTTGATTGGGTTGATAACAGGAAATCTATGGCGAATATATTTTATATAGTAATTCATAGAAATTGAAAATGAAAAGTAAGTAAAGTTACGTCGAATTTATTAGTTTCAATAAAAAGAAAATTTAAATTCAAAAGTTAATTAAAAATATTAAAATATTTAACCCCATTTATAAAGCTAGAGAAAGGGGAAAAAGGAAACGATAACAGGATTGATGGAGAAAAAACCTCCCCATCTTGGAAATGATAAAATGTACAAAAGGGGAAACCCCTTTTTATCTTGTATTTATCCGCTCGTTGACAAAAAAGTATTAGTATTTTTAGAATTCATAGTAAAAGAAGAATTTGTTTTATTTTAAAAAAAATTAAAAAGGTAAAAGAGTCAATTGAGTGCCATTTCATATCGATTAGCTTAACTCAATAGATATTGGTAATTCCAAATTTTTTAAGAACTATGAAATGGGTCAATTCCATTCTTGAGTCGATTCCGATTCTTCAAATTTTTTATTACTTGTTTGTTGTACAAATTTTTTTTTTTAATTACCTGTAAAAAGGTTTCCTTAACGAAAAAGCTTTTAATGCTATCCAAGATCTTTTCCTTTTCTAAATATTTTTCTGAACATGCTCTATTGATCTAGAAATATGTTTTCTTGGAACGACCATTTAAAATAAAAAGGATTCCTTATTGTTCTAGTTGAATGTGAAAGACATCTATTGCTCAAAACAAATCCTTCCTTACTATTCATTCGATTTATTCTTGAATTAACATTCTCTTCAGAAAAAACAAAAGAAAGCTAAAGGGGGGAAAGATATATGAAAATATCACATCAATAAAATAATATTTCTAATACTCTAAATCTAATACTCTAAATACTAGAAATCGAAAATAGAAAAAGGGGAAGATATGTGATTTTTTTTTTTTTCAAACCTTTTTATTCCATAGAATAGCCTTTTTTTTTAGTAGATTCATTAGTATCTTTATTTACTATTCTTTCTCATTAAAGTATATATCTATAGAATCCGCTATGCCATAGAAATCGAATTAGTTGAGTTTAACTTTAATAATAATAAAAAATCCAACCTTTATTTCTATTTCCCTTTTTATTAACTAGTCAAACCCAAGAAAAGGGGTAGGTTGAGCTTTCAAATTCGAAAAAACAAAAATTAGATATTACTCTCTTTTATATCATTTGATCAAATTTAACTTCTTGATTTGAATTGAATATTTGAAAGAGTTAGAAAATTTTGGAAAACTAACTAAAAAAATGAAAATAATAAGTAAAGACTAAGTAAAGTGAGAAAAAAAGCTTGCAAAATTCTATTTAAATTAGTTTAACTTAGTCCATATCTTGACATTTATTGACTCTTTTCAAAGAGGTAAGATCCGGTCAATGAGAAACAATAAATTAGGAAATTAAGAATTCAAAAAGCTTTTTATGCAACAAATATATCAACACGGGTGGCTCATACCTTTTATTCCACTTCCATGTCCTATATTAATAGGGGTGGGGCTTCTTTTTCCAACGGCAACAAAAAATTTTCGACGTATTTGGTCTCTTCAGAGTGTTTTATTGTCAAGTATAGTCATGATTTTTCCAATCAATTTATCCATTCATCAAATAAATACTAATTCTGTCTATCAACATGGATGGTGTTGGATCATTAATAATGATTTTTCTTTAGAATTCGGCTATTTGATAGATACACTTACTTCTATTATGTCAATATTAATCACTACCGTTGGAATTATGGTTATTATTTATATTGATAATTATATGACTCATGATCAAGTATATTTGAATATATATATATACACATATATATATATATGTATATATATGTATATATATGTGTGTGTATGTGCGCGCGTGTGTATATATATTTGTGTGTATATATACATGTATACATACATAAATATATACATACATATATATATATGTATTTATGTATATATGCGTGTGTATATTTATATAAACGCATACGCAGACAAACACATACACACACACATATATAATTTAGGGTTGTAAATTGGTCGAGTCTTACCCATACTGTACCTAGACTTTGCCCATATAAAGAAGGTAAGGTTCAATTTTTGTATCTTCGAGACCCAAATCCATACCCATACCTAATTATTTTCTATTAAATAGGTAAGGGTAACGTATTATATTACCCATAACTATTTTCTCGACACTCGGCAAATAAAATAATAATATATATTATATTATATATTTTATTTATCTTAATTAATATATATAACATTTATTTATATTATAATTATTTTTATACATACATTTAATTTAAAATCTAAAAAGAAATTTCAAAACCTAACCCTAAATCACTTCAGACTTCACCTCTTATAGCCGCACCCCACTCTCCCTCTACAACTGCAAAGTCTCCATTCTCCACACCACACTTCCTCACCTCACCTCAACCTTCGCCGCCACCCACTGTGCCTTCTTCTCTTCTTCGCTTTCTCCCCTTTATTGTAGGACTATTTAATAATCTGGGATTATGATATAGGTATACCTGGACCCTACCCGAGACCCTCTAGGGTAAGGTCAGGGTCCATAAATTATATACCACGGGATATGGGTCAAGGCTTGGGTACGTCTTTTACTAGAAACGCTAGGGTCCAGTACACGCAGTACCATACCCATTGGGATCCACTTACATCCCTATATTATATATGTATATATATATGTATATATCTATATACACACATATATATATACACATACATATATATATATATATGTAAACACACATATATATACATATGGTGTGTATGGGAGTTAATAAATCACACGCACAAATATGAAAATTTACATGTGAGAAAGTCGAATATCATTTTCCCTCCCACTCCCCTCCCAACAATTTCGCTCTCGAAAATAGAATTCTCGACCCTCTTTCTAGAAAATCTTGAAGATTATTGAATATTTTGAAGTTTTTAAAGTTAAAAATAGATAATTTTAAAGATTTTATACAAGAGAACATCAATCTTGAGGTAGAAACAATATAAAAAAGTAAAAAATTGGAAATAGAATCTTCTGGCACACCAAGTGGTGTGCCAACCAATGGTGCAAGAGATGGCTGGTGCACCAATGCCTGCTTCTGCGCCACTGGCTAGCACCAGGTGGGTTGGTGCGCCAGTAGCTTCCCTTTCTAATTGTTTTCATTTTTTTAATTACTAATATTATTTTTAATACATAAACTATTTTATAGTATTATATTATTAATTTATATGAGTTATTATTTATGTTAACTTTTTAACTTGTTTATGTGATAATTAATTGTTTAATTTTGATTATAAAATTATATTTGGTTTAGTTTCATGTAGTAATTAATATTATGTTCAACGTGTTAATTGTTACAATTACAATGATTATGAATCGCCATTCAAAACTTACATCTTCTAAACTTGATGTAAAACTTATGCTCCTATAGGGTTTACAACACTCTTCAAAGATGTCGTTCATGTACTTCGAGGTTAGGTTAATATATAAGAATATCATCAATGGAAATCACCACAAAATCATCCAAGTAAGGACAGAAAATCCTATGCATCAATTCTATGAATGTCACTAGTGCATTTGTCAATCCAAATGGCATAAAATAAACTCATAATGCTCATATCGTGTGTTGAAAGCCATCATCGGAATATCCTTTTCTCTTATCCTAACTTGATAATACCCCTGTCTCATGTCCAATTTGGAAAAGCATCATGTTCCTTGGAGTTGGTCAAATAACTCATCAATGAGGGGTAGTGGGTATTTGTTCTTGACTCTCACACTATTCAAGCCTCTGTAATCTGTACACATCCTAAGGTTTCCATCCTTCTTCTTTACAAACAAAACTGGCGCATCCTAAGGAGAT
Source organism: Catharanthus roseus (assembly GCA_028651295.1). Lineage (NCBI taxonomy): Eukaryota > Viridiplantae > Streptophyta > Magnoliopsida > Gentianales > Apocynaceae > Catharanthus > Catharanthus roseus. The sequence goes on from JAPQWS010000102.1 coordinate 1,811,292, forward strand.
GTACTTGGACGGATGTATCCTTGCTGCAACAGTTTTGTAGTTGCTTTTTCAACTCTTTCAACTCCTCCTGTGCCATCCGATATGGAGTTCGAGATATTGGTTTAGCATCAGGTACTAATTCTATGCTGAACTCCACTTCTCGATCTAGGGGTAGCGTCATTAACTCCTCAGGAAAAATATCCCCAAACTCCCTCTACGTGTATTGTTTCTAGGTTTACCTCTTCCTTAGGCTTGTTGAGTAGATATGCTAGGTACCCTTGACATCCTTTCTATAGAAACTTTCTGGCTTTCACACCTGACAAAAAGGGATTCTCCCGTTTCGTCTGCTTCCCTTGGAACACCAGGATTGGCATACCTGGTCTGTTAAACTTAACCAACTTCCGTCGACAAACTACTTGAGCTAATGCCTGGACAAGTAGTCCATCCCAAGTATCACATCATAACCCTCAAAGGGTAAGGCAATTAAATCACCGGATAAAATCACACTCTTGACACAGATGTCACAATCTGGGTACTTAACCTCAGTTATCTTACTCAAGCTCATAGGAATGCTAACTATTAACTGATAATGCATATCAACAGAGGGGATAGGAATGTGCTTTATAAAATGCAAACTCACAAAAGAATGTGTAGCTCCAGGATCAATGAGTGCTCTTGATGGTTGAGAAAAGATCTGTATCATACCCTTAACTACTTTTGCTTCGGTGTCTACGGGCAGTCCATCTAATACTTGGTTCGAAATATCGGCTCATCCTCTACTTTTGATTCTATCCTAGGCTCAAATCTACATTCCGGAGGTGAGGTCGTCCGTTTCTTTTAAAGATATCTAATAACTCCCTTATCACTAATACAAGTTACAACTTCAACTTCTCGTCAGACTAGTTACATGAGTACATTAGATATCCTTAGTAGTCTTCTACTGCGAGTTTCTAATATTACTCTTGCGTATAAAGTGATTCTCTGAAGATTAGAAACTCTAAAGGTTAGAAACATTGACTTGTTAAACTTAACTAAATTCTACCCATAATATGTATATTTCGATGTCTAGTCAACCAATCCATTCTTATTATCACACCCTATCCCTCAAATGATTTAAACAATTATTATCCCCTTGCACTTCCACCGTCCTTTCGAAAAGTATCTGCTCAATGTTAAATACCTAAACCTTATCTTATAGGTTAAAACTTACATACAGAACACTGCACACTAAAACTATACATCAAATAAAGAGTGGAGCATCCTCTAAATTAATAAAAAATAGTTTTTCGTGTTTGGGGTAGAGTATACATACAAAATAAGCCATTGATGTACCATATGTCACATAATTTGCGATAGGTGACTTCCTTAGGACATGTGATAACTAAGAAAAGAGTATCAGTAGATCCAGTAAAGGTAGAGCAGTAACCGATTGGACGCAACCCAAAATACCAACAGAGGTAAATATCTTCTTAGGAATGGAAGGGTAATATCGGAGATTCATAACAGATTTTTTTAGGATTGCTAGGCCTTTAGCACAACTGACAAGGAAAGCCATCGAGATTATGTGAGTGGAGAAGTGTGAGAGAAATTTCTAGGAAATGAAGCATCGACTGACTATGGTGCAAGTTAGAACAAATCTATGTAGACGAGATTGTGCGACTTCATAGGGTGCCTGTTGATATTGTATCTGATAGAGACTCAAGGTTTACCTTAAGATTTTGGCCTAAGTTCTAGGTAGTTACGGGGACCAACCTAAGTTATAGTACCACAGAACACCCCCAAACTGATGGACAGTCCGAGAGAACAATTCAAACCCTAGAGGATATGTTAAGAGTTTGTGCCTTAGATTTTGGGAACAAGTGGGTTGACAATCTTGCTTGAGCTGAATTTGCTTATAATAACAGTTACTGCTGTTCTATAGGAATGGCACCATTTGAAGCATTGTATGGTAAGAAATGCAGAACACCCCTATATTGGGATGAGTTTGGAATTCGATCTCATTGGAAACAAAGAAACTTGATGCCAGAGTTGGAGGAGATGCAGAAATAAGTTAGGATAATTCAAGATCGGCTTCGGACAGCCAAAAGTAGATAGAAGAGCTATGTCGATAATCGGAGAAGGGACCTGGATTTTAATGTGGGAGATCGAGTTTTCTTGAAACTTACGCCACATTGCGGAAAGCTTAGATATACAAGGGGAGGAAAGTTAAGCCCTGATATATCGGACCATTTGAAATTATTAACAAGATTGGTAAAGTGGCATATTAGTTAGCCATACTGAGTGAGCTGATGGGTATACATGACGTGTTTCATGTATCACAATTGAAGAAATATCATCCTACATAGAATCATGTGCTTAACGATGATCAATTGGAGTTACGAGCCGATCTGTCGTACGAAGAAAAACCAGCAAAGATTATAGAACGAAGCGTAAAAGAATTACGCGGGAGACAGATTCCAATGTGTAAAGTTGTATAGAGGCATCATGGAATTGAGGAGGCAACCTGAAAGACTGAGGAATATCTGAAGAGGAAGTATCCGGAACTTGTAGGTATATGATGATTACTCAATTTCGAGGACGAAATTTTTCTTAGGAGGGAAGAATGTAACGCCCCACTCGGTAGGCATCTTAGGCGACCTTGAGAGGGCGTTTGTCGTGAACAAAAAAGTCGGGATCTAACGTAGAAAAATCTAAGAATTTATGGTGCGCCCTTTTTAGCAATTTAAAATACTCGGTAGTCTTATATATGGTTAAAGTGGTATTTTCTATTTATGGAAGAATATTAACTTTTATTAATTTTAATATTATTATTTTTATTCATTATTAGATTATTATGGTGAGTTTGTTTAAAAAAAAATTGCCACTTGTCGAGTGTGTTGCGCCACTTGGTAGTTTGCATGCATATGTAAAGTATGTATATATATATATATATGTGTGTGTGTGTGTGTTTGAGGAGGAGACATGGCTTCTCCTTTCCCTCCTCTCGGTGCCCAGAAAATCCAGGTGAGTCTTTCTTTATTTTATTTTATTTTTTACTTTTCTTGTTCTTTTCTTTTCTTGCTTTTTCTTTCTTTTGTCTTGTTGCCATTTCCTTGTTTCTTTTTCTGCTTTTCTGTTTTGTTTTTTTTGTATATATATATATATATATTTATAAGGTTATTTTTTTTAGAAGTTTGAGTTAGCTTTATTTATTTATTTATTTGGGTTAGTTATGTTTTAATGTATTTTTTCTCCTCTTTGATGATGAGTTGTAGAGTTTAATTTTAGAGTCTTGCAATGAGGTATTTAGGGTATAATTTTGTTAAGGTTTAGTTGATTTTTGTTTTGGATTCTCTAATTTAATTTTATATAAATTTATTTATTTAATTTCCTTGGTATGATTTTCTTATCTAAAATGATTTTAGTATACCTAATTTTTGGTAAATGATTTTAGTGTATTTCTTATATAGATTTAGTATACATTATTGTTTATATTTTCATATATATATATATATATATTTAGTATATATATTTACCTGTATAAATTTGATATATATATATATATTTTTAGTATATATACTTTTACATGTAAATTTTATACATATTTAAAAGTATATATTTCAATTGCTTATATATACATATATATATATATATTAGTATGTATGGGATTTTATAAATCATTTTAGTATATAAAGTCTTGTATATATATATATATATATATATTTTAGTATATAACTTTTTATATATTTTTATATACATAACTTATATATATATTTACATGTATAAATTTGATATATATATTTTTAGTATATATACTTTTACATGTATATTTTATACACATTTACAGGTATATATTTCAATTGCTTATATATACATATATATATATATTAGTATGTATGTGTGATATATGCGATTCATAGTTTAACATGGAATTTAATTATAAATTCACATGAATTTATTGAAAGATAAAAGAAAGATTAAAAATGCTCATAAGCAAGAGATGGAAATTCCTGAAAACTTAGAAGAACTTAATAAGTGGACAATCCCAAGCATTGATCTGAAAACTGTATATCAGTTAGACACTTTTGAAAAATTAGGTTTAAAACAAGTAGTAAAAACTACGGAAGAATCAGTCTCTTTAGATAATGAAGAAACTGAGATTAAATTATTATCATCATATGATATAAATAGATATAAAGATTTATATAAATTTATCCATATTGGATTAGTGCAAATTGCATTTAAACCTTTAACTTTAGAAGGTTTACCTGAAAGTTTTATTGCATGTCTAAGAGATGCACGAAATTTAAATTGGAAACAATCACTTATAGGGGTAATACAATCTAGTCTGGCACATGGACTAGTATATTTTAATGTTTATCCTAATCTTTCACTTTCTTTAAGTGATATTAATATACTAGATTCTTTAACATTAAATGTTAAAACTCATGGATATAATTATATTTCTGGATCAGAACTAATCTGTATATGTTACAGAATTTATTTTAAACCATTATTTACATTAAATCCTAATTGTAAAATAATGGATAAAAAGATAAATGACACTGTTTTAATAGAAACAAACTTTAATAGATCTAAAATTTCTACTAGAAGAATAATAAAATGGGATGAAATCCCTATGCCTTAACAATGGAAACTGGAACGAACTGGTCATATCCAGTCCAAGACTGAACACAATATAGATCATATCGAACAGACTCCAGAAGGAATTTTTTATATACAGATGGATAATACTCCATCCCAATTGGGTAATATCCCAAGGACTTATTCTACCAGATCAGAACACTCTTTTATTTCACCTCTTATAGAGGAAAAGGATTATGTTCCTTACAGAGTCTCTACCTCACAGGTAAGTGAGTGTGATGAGAGCAATCATCATGTAGAAAAAGTATTAAAAAAAGATAATATTGTAAAAGGCATTTATAATACTAAAGATGCGGAAATAACCGAATCTGAGATGAATTTTTCATTATGAATAGACCAAAAATTGATTTTAGCCCTGGATCTGAAGCCAGGCAAAAGGTTAAAACTGAATTTAATTTACCAAGATGGGAACCATTTAGAAAGTGGTTTTTCTCTAATTTTGATGATAGATTAAAAGCTTATATTTCTGATGAATTTTATAAATCCTTAGCTTCACATAATATTTTATTTCCATTTGTTCCATGGTTTATGTCCAATTATATTGAACCTTATATTTCTATGTTAGAAAGAGATTATAAACTCTTACATGGAAATATAATTAAAGGCATATTGCCTCCTCAACAACCTTTTTATTTAGAAAAGGAAAATAATACTGTCAGTTTTACAGCATTTTCAAATATATTTGAAAATGATACTTTAAGTATTACTGTAAAACAAATCAATAAAATCATAGAACAACAAAATTATACAAACATTTATTTGAATGTTTTAGGAGAACAGATTATATCTCTCCATAAAAGGATAGATATATTATTACAAAAATTAGAAAAATCTTCTATAGATTTTTCAGGGAAAAAGGCTCTTATAGTTAAACCTCCTTTACAGCCTCCTCCTGAAATCAAAGATTGTAAATTAAAAAGTATGTCAGATCTTGAAATAAGGCTAGATCAAAATTTTAAAAAATTAAATATTAACACTTTACAAAATGAATTCTCTGAAAAATTAGCAGAAACTAAGGATTATAATCCAATTATAAATGATGAAATTCATAAATTATATAGGTTTGCTGATAGGCCAACTCAAAGGATAAATTATTATAGTAGACCTTCCCCTGTAGATATTCTACATGAAGAACAAGAATACATAGGTAATAATAGTTACAATGGCAAGTGTATTTATGAATGGAATTTAGATGGTTATACAGAAAAATAGATTTATAATCTGACTCATAGGATGCTTATGTATAGCACAGTCAGTAAACTGATTGGAAATAGTGACAGTAATATCGCAAAAATGATAGTTGCAGGATTTACTGGCCAACTTAAAGGTTGGCGGAATAATTATCTTTCTTCTCAAGAAAGAGAAGAAATTTATCATACTCTTAAACAAGAAGAAGATGGTCGCACTAGAGAACAAGCAGTTTATACACTAATAGTTACTATATTGGAACACTTCACCGGAAGAATTTCCGATGATAATGAAAATATTAGAACGTTATTACAAAATTCTAGGTATAAAACACTGACAGAATTTAGATGGTATAAAGATCAATTCCTTAATAGGGTTATGGAATTGCCTGAGAGTAATAGTACTCATTGGAAGTCTAAGTTTATAGATGGACTACCCCCTTTATTCGCAGAAAGAGTTAGAAAAGCTCTTAGGAAGGATAGAATATCTATTCCTTATGAAAGTTATACTTACGGCAATATCATATCTGCTTGTATACATGAGGGTATAGCATTATGTAATGAAATCAAATTAAACCAACAGCTTAAACGCCAAAGATTAACTGAGAGAAATCAGTTAGGTCAATTTTGTAGTCAATTTGGGATGGATATTCCATCACAAAGGAAGATAGTTAATACCTATAGAAAAGATGATAAATATATCAAAAAGAAAAGGAGAAAATATTCTCAACCAAAATTAGATAAAAAAGCTAAAAGAAAATCTGATAGATTGGAACGAAAGAAAGATAAAAATAATATTGTCTGTTATAAATGTAAAAGAATAGGTCATTACGCTAATAAGTGTAAAATGAAGAAAAAGATTAATAGTCTTAATATTAGTGAAGAATTAAAAGATTCTTTAGAAAAGTTATTTATGGAATCTGATGATTCTGAAGATATTGCTTCAGACTCAGAAATTGATCATATAGATGATCCTTCTGAAGATTCACAAGAAGATATGTGTCCTTGTAAACAAGGAGCTAGTAATTCTGAAAAAGAACATTCAGAAGAGGATTATTATAAATTAATATCTCAATTTAAAGATTCTGATATTAATGTGTTAAGTAATAATAATATTTTAGAATTCTTAAAGTCAATCAAAGACCAAGAATTAAGGTCTAGAATCATAGAGCAATTAGATGACATTCCATCTACTAGTACTAATAGTACTAAAATAGAAGAAGACTTCAAACCTAATAATAATCCTTATACCATGACAAAAGTTTATAAACTTATGAAACAAAGATAAAATGATTTATATAGGGAAATTAATAATCTTAAAGATGAGATAAAAATGTTAAAACAAATTAATAAAAACCTTGATATAAGGGTTTCTAATTTAGAAACTAAGAAGGATTATACTTTGGTTACACCAAATTTATTTGACAATCTTAATAAGATTGGTGAAGAAAATTTTCTAACAGTGTTAGATATGATCACATCTTTTAAATTTTATGTGAAAATTACATTATTAATAAATCATGATGAAATCAAGGAATTTACTGCATTAATTGATACAGGTGCAGATATTAGTGTAATACAAGAAGGATTAATTCCTACAAAATATTTTGAAAAAACAACTCATAGTTTAAGACATGCAGGTGGTCAAAAGTTACAAATTAATTTTAAATTACCACGTGCATATATTTGCAATAATAAAGTTTGCATCCCTGAAAGCTTTTTATTAGTTAAAAATATCACTAACCAAGTTATACTTGGAACTCCTTTTATAAAAAAGATTTTCCCTATTACTCATATAGGAACAGATTGCCTTATAGGTACTTATAAAAACACCCCAGTTTCTTTTCAGTTTATAGCTGAACCTAATACAAAATTTGTGAATGAAATTAAAGATTTCATTTTAAGAAAACAAAATCAAATCAATTTTCTTAATTATGAAATAAACTCTTTTAATATTGAAGAAGTTTTACGAAATCCTAGACTACAGGATAAGATTAAAAGAATTCAGAATCATATTTCTTTAGAAATTTGTAATGATCATCCTAATGCTTTTTGGGATAGGAAAAAGCATATAGTAAGTTTACCTTATATGGATGATTTTAATGAAAATCAGATACCGACAAAGGCAAGACCTTGTCAAATGAATTCTCAATATCTATAATTATGTAAAGAAGAAATAGCTTCTTTATTACAAAAAGGATTAATAAAAGAATCCAATTCACCTTGGTCCTGTACAGGGTTTTATGTTAATAAACATAGTGAAATTGAAAGAGGGGTACCAAGATTGGTTATAAATTATAAACCTCTCAATAAAGTATTAAAATGGATTAGACATCCAATCCCTAATAAGAAGGATTTGTTAGATAGATTATATGAAGCACTTATATTTTCTAAATTTGATTTAAAATCTGGATATTGGCAGATTCAGATAGCTGAAGCTGACCAATATAAGACAGCTTTTAATGTTCCTATTGGCCACTTTGAATGGAAAGTGATGCCATTTGGATTAAAAAATGCACCTTCTGAATTTCAGAAGATTATGAATGATATTTTTATTCCTTATAGTGAATTTATACTAGTATATATTGATGATATATTAGTATTTTCTAAAACGATTCAACAACATTTTGAACATCTTGATATATTCAAGACACTAGTTATACAAAATGGTTTAGTTATTTCAAAACCCAAAATGATTTTATTTCAAACTAATATTAGATTTTTAGGTCATAATATTGACAAAGGAAAAATTATTCCTATAAATAGAAGTATTGATTTTGCTTCTAAAGTTTCCGGATGAAATCCTTGATAAAACCGAATTACAAAGATTTCTGGGCAGTTTAAATTATATTTTACCATATTATAAAAATCTAGCTTCTGATACAGCTATCTTATATGATAGATTAAAAAAGAATCCTAAACCTTGGACTACTCAGCATACTGAGATAGTTAAGAAAATAAAAGAAAAAGTAAAAACTTTGCCTTGCTTAATATTAGCAAATCCTTATTGGTAGAAAATTATAGAAACTGATGCCTTTGATATTGGTTATGGAGGTATTTTGACTCAAATTTGTCCTGATAATAACAGAGAAAATTTAGTGAGATATCACTCAGGCAAATGGACTAATAGTCAAAGAAATTATGCCACGGTTGCTAAAGAGATTTTAGCTATCGTAAAATGTATCTTAAAATTTCAAGATGATTTATATAATCAGAAATTTATTGTTAAAAAGGACTGCCAAGCAGCCAAATTTATGTTTAATAAAGATTTTAAACATGACGTCTCTAAGCAGATGTTTGCAAGGTGGCAGGCTCATTTAGCCCCATTTGATTTTGAGATTATTTATAAAAAAGGAGAAGAAAATAGTCTTCCAGATTTTCTCACTCGTGAATTTTTGCAGCATGCAGCGGGGACGAGCAACTAATTCCCAAGGCCGAGGGAGAGGTAATACCTCTCAAAACAAAGGAAAAAATGTGATTGTCCAAATGGGCAACAAACAGGTTATAGCTGAAAAAATTGCTAAAACAGATGAGGATGCCCTGTTATATGAGGAATTCAAGCAGTATATTGCAAATAAAAAGAAGGAGGCAGGTGAAACCTCCTCTTCCGGGTCATATTCCCAAGTTTTATCTGAAGAGGATAATACAACCTCTTATTATAATCATACTCATAAAGAAATTATATTTCTTTTAGAACATAAAGATTTACAATGGAAAGATAATCCATGGCTGTTAATGAACAGATATCTAGATGTCGCATCATATGCTGCTACCTCTTATAAACGGAGGCTATATTATGAGCAAATACTTAAAGTTAGCTCATGTGATATAACACATTTTTATCCTGGAAACAGGACTACTAATATTTATAATTTTAGTAAAATCATAATTAAAAGGATTATATCCATTGAAGAGTGGGGTATCTCTCCTCTCAGAGAAAAGGAGTTTACAATTCCTGAATCAAAAATATTTTTGAAATATAATTATTGGGATTATATAGATGCATTTCATAAAGCATTTTTATATGAAAATCCAACCAAAAAACATACTTGGTTGATTAAAGTTTGTGGCAATGTTTATAATGGACCACTCCCAAATTGGTTTATACAATGGTGGACCATATATGGTACATCTGGGAAAATACTCCCTGAAAAATTTAAAACATTATATGGAGAATGGATTAATATATCCCCGAAGATCTCTGATTATATCAGTTTAGATCAGTATTCAGCCTCTATGTTCTTTTTTATAGAATTTTCCATACCATGGGTGTGGAAATGGACTCTTGAAACGGGTTATACCCAACAAAATATTCCATGTCTCAAAAGAGCTACTCATAGTAGGTTTTGGGATAGGTTGATTAAAGTCGACCCAGACACAAAAGAACTTCATGGTAAAAATATTCTGGATGAAATCCAGCAAAAAATTGAATTATATAAAAGGATGAAAGACACTGGTGAAGTTAAAACTCATAGTCCTTTCCATCAGTTAACAACCATGTTAAAACTTCAGAAAGATGTTATACCAAAAGCAGATCTCATCAAATCTTATATGGAAGAATTGAATAAGGAGCTTATAAAAAATTTGCTCCCTAAAGATAAAACTGATATATCTATGACAGGCTCCTCAAATGAAGACTGTCTCGACGGTGAATCACAAGATCCAGATATGGATGGATTTTCTGAAGAAAACATTGACCACATGGTCCAAGAAATTGAAGATGCCGCAAGAAAAGCAATAAAGTGAATGCGGTCATACATTATTGTTATAACAATTATTGTCCTTAAAGGGCCCATGTAATAGTAACAGCATTATATGTAATAGTGATAGGTACTATACGGATTTAAAATCCATTTGCAATAGAATAGATAAATTAGTTGAAGTCCGCCCCTCTTCTTGTCTATAAAAGGATGAGAATTCATCCTAAAGAGGCAGGACCTCACTAGTAGAAGTTAGGCATTTCTCTCTCTCCCTCTCTCCCTCTCATTGTAAACATTCTCTATCAATAAGAAGTTTGAAGTTTTTCTGCTTTATCCCTGGTAAGCTTTTACTTTCTTATTTCTTATTTTCATTTGTTAATAAATTTATATATTTTAATTAGGATTAGCCTAATGAAAGGCTAAATCCTTTCATGTTAAACAATGCTATCATATATATCATTATAATTATGTTGTGAAGATCCCTATTTTGTCTGGTTGGATAGTAGTCTTATGCAAAGATTCAAGGTTTGGGTTATAAGATCTGGAACTGGCCATAATTATTAAAAAGATAAGGGTTAGCCTGTTTGAAGCCATTGTGAAGGAGTGTTAAGGCGTTGATCCCGGTTTTATCTTTTGATAATTATGATGACGGATCTGGATTTTATGTAAACTTTGTACCTTATAACCTGGAATCTTACATGGATGACTACTACCACCGGACCTAATTTGGTATACATATATATTAGTATTTATGGGATTTTATAAATCATTTTAGTATATAAAGTCTTGTATATATATATATATATTTTAGTATATAACTTTTTATATATTTTTATATACATAACTTTTGTAAATAATTTTAGTATTCATAATTTTATACGTATTTTTAGTATAAATGATTTTTGAAACTGATTTTAAACATTTGTGGTTATATATATATATATAATTCTAGTATACTTAATTTTTGTAACTGATCTTGGTATGAAAATAGTTTTTGTATATGGTGATAGCATATATATAATTTTAGTATCATTGGTGGGTTTGTGATATTTTTAGTATAGATGAGTTAAGAAGTTTAGGCTCTTAGGATTAGTATATGTATAGAAATATCTCTGGTTCATAGGGAGATATGTTTCTTTTATTTGTTTTCGGTAGCAAATAGAAATATTGGGATTTATAATTAAGTGTTTTATTGATATCCTGCTTGTAGGATTAGAGCACCAGATCTGCATCTAGGTGAGTCCACAAACCTAGTTTTCTAATATTATTTTCAAATATTACGGGCCTTGTAAAATGTGTTTCCTAAATCTGTTACAATATATGTACTACATTCAGCATGTTTTTTCGGAGATGTTCTCCACATTGAGTTACTTGTTTCTTAGAATGCATAGGAGCAGTGTTCCATATAGGTGTTATCTTATCACATCGGTTTGTAGTTGTTGTGAAGCAGAATTTGATTATACACAGGTTTTTCTGAGAATATTTATATGTTGGAAAATGTTCTAGTCTTGAAAAGCTACACTAGTTTAACATGCATGAGTATAAATCTGGCATACATGTGTGAATTTGCATAAGCATGTGGTGAACTGGCGGATGGGGATTTTTGCAAAAAATATTCATGACCTGATTCTGTCCTAACGGCTGGGCAAATGACCTTTCTATTATAAACACATATGAAAATCCCATTCCGACTAGGGTTACAGTTCTGGTTATGATCATGTGTTTGGAAGCGTCCGAGGATTGCACTGTATGTGGCTAGTCTCCCGTACGAGGGCCTCTTCCGATGGCGTAGACGTTTCAGACTCGGGAGAGTGGATCCACTTGAATAGGGGAGTAGTACCGCGGAGGGCGTGGCTCAATCGATCCACGTGGAGACCGCATCATGCTCTGTGATTGAATGACTACCTTGTGGAGAGCTAGAAGGGGCTTGAAACTAAGGTTGGTCCCAGGGTAGACCTGGTAGGTGCCCCGGGAATCTGTAGTCTGTTTTGATTAGTGATATAGGAGTGCGGTTGTTTAGTAATCGAGCGCTCGTATGGTGTTTGGCTGGTATTGACTCTAAATGCCGGAACTTGATTCTGATGACCTCGTTTCGGGATCCAGACCTTGTTCGTGGATCCCGAGTGTGGCATTGCATATTTCTATGAATTCGGGTGTGAAAGTTGTACTGATGTGTTTTGATTCGCTTAGACTTTCCAGTTGAGCTCGAAACTCTCATGTCGCTTCAAGCATCAGTATTGTTAAAATAATAAAGGAAAGTGTTTTCTTATAACTTGTATGAACTGCTTTCATGAAACTGCATCATCATTTTTTCAAAGAAATCACTAAGATGCACACACATATGTGGACTCACTGAGTGTTCTCGCTCACGTTTTCCATATCATATTTTCTCCTCAGATTAACTCGGGACAGACAGAGGTACGACAAGCAGCAGAAGTTTAGGCATGGAGTTTTGGACCAAATTTCCTAGGAAGGGCATGTATTATGTTTTGTTTTTCTTAGACCTGAGCCGGTTGTAAAGTTCTTCTTTTTATTTTGTCATAAAGTTTTGTTGATGTAAGATACTTTTATTTTTGTATTAAAATAGTTTTAAAAAGTTTCCTTAAATCTTATGTTTTGAGCGCACTTGTAGTAACCAGTTTACTTAAGTTTTCCGCTGCGTACTTTGTGTAAGTGTAATCCTGGGGTTGTGTTTTTGTTTCGGGACTTATAGTATAGTACCGAGAGGCATGCAGATACCCTACTCAGCTGCAGTTGACCTAATGGCAGGGTTGGGGGTATCACAAGCTACCCAAAATTTGAAACAAACAAACCACAATCAAAGTCAACAAATAATAAATCACATCAATAAAATCCAACAATAAACCATTAATTGCAAGAATAATGAACAATCCAAAATAAAAACAAAAATAAGAATAATAAAAAAAATAGAAATGACTAAAGCACAAGAAAATCGGTTTTCTTTAAGTTGTCATTCTCCAGCAACGGTGCAAAAAACTTGATGTCTTATAAAATAGGGTATAACTAAAACGAATGCGATAGGAAAGTGTACCTATCACTAAAGTATTAGAGACACACCTGAGTTGTCGGACTCAGGGAATAGAGAAGCTCAAATACACTATTTTAACTAATGTTTAGTCTAACAAATTGGTTTTTAGAAATTATTTAGAAAACTACTAAAAACAATTAAATGGAAGCAACAATTAAAAAGGTATGAAATTTTAAGAAAAGAGTTTGAATAAAGGAGTCCCCCTAACTTTTATCAACTATTTCAATTGAAAACTCATAAAATGATGTTTGAAAATGAAGGTTGGGTTATCACACGAAAGTTGGGCAATCCCTATCTCTAGGCGAAGGTCACTCTACTCACTTAACTTTTAGAGGAGAATCTCTTCTCTGCATAACTGATTATGAATGCAATTAAACTTAAGTGATCTAAAAACCTAAAAGTGCAATGAATATCTTTATCATTATTAAATTAATTACCCTAGATTGGTCTTTCTATTTCAATTTCAACCAATCTTGCGAAATAATCAATTCCACACAAATCAATTATCAAGTAAACATAATCGGACAACAACCAACAAATAAACAAATATCAATTTCATGAATTCAATAAAAAGTCATCTCATCTAAAAGCTACGGTTTAACCCTCAATTAAAAAAATAGAAAATTAGCTAGAGAATATCCTAACAATATTTAATTCAACAATAGATATCATAATAAATAAAAGAAAAGAAAGCTTAGACTGAAAAAGGGTCGAATCCATGGTTCCTAAAGCCACTCAAGCTCGTCTCTCGATTTGCATGATGAAACTCGAAATTGCTCCATAGGATCTCTCCCATCTTCCTTAAAGAACTTCAATTTAATGTTAATTATGGAGAATCCACCTAATTGAAGAGGAATTGAGAGGGTTTTTCTTGCCAGAGCTCACCCTTAATTCCTCCTCTCTAAACCTAAAACTGTCCTCCCTTGAAAAGTGGGAAAACTGATATATATACACATAATAAAATGCATTAACTGCATTTCTGATGGGACTTACTGCGTCCTGTAGGCCGAGCCCTACCATCTACAATAGGGTTCTTTTAAGAAATTATTTGAATGCTTAAGACCTACCATGTGCCGTAGGTCTAGCCTACCGTCCGCGGTAGGCTTCTGTTTGGAATTTCTTTTAGCTCCTGGACCTACCGTGTGTGGTTGGTTGGCCTACTGTCAGCGGTAGATCTCCTTTCTTGGTGCCGGTGGCTTCCGTTTTCACCCATTTTTGCTCTTATTCTTCGTCTTCTTCATCGGAAAGCACCTAAGATAAGAATGGAGGTAAACAATGTAAATTATACATTTTATATATTAAAAGCATCATAAAACGATGAAAATAACATGTGTAAATATAGTACAATATGGAACATATCAATGATCCTGAGAATGTAGGTAACCAGGCTGTGCGATAAGGAGAGATTGCTCGTATTATATGTAGGTGGCATCTATCTAGTAATTAGATTTACCACTTTGATTTGTACTTGCTGAGGATTTGGCATGTTGGCATATCATGTTATTCTAGTATTCATTTTTTGTTTGTTCCTTCATTGTGTATTTTTATTTAAAGTTGAAATTTATGTTTACGTGTTTTTCAATCACTTAAAAAGTTGTTTGACTAATGAATATGACAACTTAAAATTAATAAATTAATAATACACAACATAAAATAAATATTACTAAATTAATAATGCATAACATAAAATAAATATTACAACAACCATCAATGACGATTATTTGTGGAGGTTGTGTTGATTGGGGATACATTTGGGCCACATAGCCTCACACTCTGTAAATAGAGAATAAAAAGGAAACCATCAATTATGTACGTCTTGATCCGTGTGATATTGCCACAATATATTTATAGGTGGCATTGGAAAGTCTTCCCGCATGTGTAGCTGTAAAGAAAAAAAACATATAAATTAGGACAGTTACATATATTTTAATGAATTAAAATGAAAATACATATATAATACACCGCTTAATTATTTCAAGTAAAATTTAACTTTAGAATACCTTACATAACTTATCCAATGAAGTGTTCACGATCTGCCAAGTGGCTAATAAAAAACGTCCTCTGAGGTGGGCCCCTAATTGATGTATATGGCAATAGCGTTATACTTCCCGCATGTCCCGCAATAAGTACTACACATACCCACGGTACAGGTTTGCAACAACATGTAGATGGTCATGTACATTCGTCAAATTTTCTATTGGAACTATTTGCACACAACTCTCCAAAACCCTATGGTACCTCAGATCTTCAAGTATCCTTATGTATAAAGACCGATTATGTCTCATCTCAAGCCATAATTGTCTATGTATAACATGCCTATTTTCTACATCGCCATTGACAAAATATGATATCACCCAGAAACCACAGTTATCATCCCTCATGGGATCTATCTAGCTTTCAATTAAAGGATATATACGAAACATGGAAAATCATGTATGTAAAGGAACTCATGGTAAGGAAGATATGCAGCTAAGGTAGATAAGAGCACTAAACCACACCCAATAACTGTGTAGTCTACCTCAACTTCAGGTAGGGAGTGGCTGCCCTCTCCCCCGTCATATCAGACCTGGATCCACTAGTGTTCTTGAATGGTCTATGGGAAATTTGTACATGCTCCCAGTGTGACTTGTCCCTCTTCGTGGAGTTAGTCTTTTTTTAGCCCTTAGTGATAACAGTGTCTAGAGGAGATGTCAACGTGCCGTTGGGGTTTGATGGCAAGACGACATGAAATTAGGACGGTTACATATAATTTAATGAATTAAAATGAAAATACATATATAATACACCGATTAAATATTTCAAGTAAAACTTAACTTTAGAATATGTTACATAACTTATCCCAATGAAGTGTTCACGATCTGCCAAGTGGCTAATGATAATCATCCTCTAAGGTGTGCCCCCAACTGATGTATACGGCAATAGTGTTATACTTCCTGTATGTCCCGCAATAAGTACTACACATACCCCGAATACAGGTGTGCAACAACATGTAGATGGTTTGGTGCATCTGTCCAATTTTCTCTCAGAGCTGTTCCTTTGTAGTGCACACAACTGTCCAAAACCCTATGGTACCTCAGATCTCCAAGTATCCTTATGTATAAAGACCGATTATCTCTCATCTCAAGCCACATTTGTCTACATACATCATGCTTATTTTCTACATCGCCATTGACAAAATATGATGCCACCCTGAACCCACCACTACTATCCCTTGTGGGATCCATCAAGTTTTCAATTAAAGGATATGTGAAACATGGAAACTCATGTATGTAAGGGAACTCATGATAAGGAGGATCTGCAGCTAAGGTAGACAAGTGCACTGAAACACGCCCACTACTGCGTCCTCTATCTCAACTGCAGGTACGTGGTGAGTGCCCTTTCTCCCAAGACCCTGATCCTAAACTCGATCAAACCCAGATCCACTAGTGTCGTTGAATGCTCTATGAGCAATCTGTACATGCTCTCAGTGTAACTTTTCCCTCTTCTTGGAGTTAGTCTTTTTTGGTCCTTAGGAATGACGGTGTCTGGAGGAGATATCAACGGGCCCTTTTGGGTTTTGTGGCAATACGGTATGTAAGATGTCTCGGGCACAACGACACAACTCCATAAACTGTTACAAAAACTAACTGTACCATTAATATAAAATTAGAATTAACTTTAGTAAAAAAACAAGTCAGTCTTAAGTATAATACACTTACCTGTGATGGTGGTCGTTTACTGAACTTAGCTAGAATACCAGTCATATCCTGCAACTGATATTCCATGTCATCCTCAGGGTTTGATCGATGATGCTCCATTCCCGATACCCCGTCTATCACAAGTAAAAACCAAAATGGTAAAGATTCTGTAGCTTTAAAGGAAGGTACCTATGTTATCTAGTGATCAACTTGCATGAAAATGGGAGACTGTGTAAACTCCTAATCCAATGTTCGCAAAGATCCTTTGGATCGGCCATGATCTCGGCTAATGGTAGATTACTATTTGCATTATCTTTCTCCTTCAAATCGGAATGTTTAGGTGTAGTCTTATTCCCAAAAATCTTTGACTCAATTTTTTAATGTATCTTATCGAAAACAGTGTCCAAGTCACAGTGGTATGTTTGGAGCCATATCTTTAATAATGAGTGTTTAAACTCAACCTTATTCGTGATCTTTGACCTGAAATACAAAATGTTACCGATCCATCTCTCACAAATTTATGTGCACACGTGTTCAACCATTCATCATACAAGTATGCCAAGAACTACTGCATGCTACCTCAATTGGTATTCAATTTTTCCAATCTCTGTGGATAATCAACTTAATTATCAGAGTTGATTATTCTTTACTAGGTTATCTTTACAAACTTTCCAGTTTAATCCTTACTAATCGTCGGAATTAATTTTACCTCGATATTCTGCTCAATATGTCTCCTGCACAGCATGTGGTATGATTTATTGAACACCAAAGATATCATGGCCATCAAACCTGTCTCCTTGTCGGTTATAACCATTTTTGGTCGGGGCACATCAAAATATAATTTCTTAAGTTGCTGGAGCACCTATTCATAAGTAGCAGCTTGTTCATTACGCATGAAAGAAGTATTTATAAAGAAATTCTTGCCTATAATTGTGATTCCAACTGCCTCAAGCAATGGCATGTGTTGTAAGTAAGTAATATAATAAATATTTAAACTTAAGAAACTAAATACCTATTACGTATTACCATAGTATTTTAAAAAAGACCACATTGAACTAATAAAGCTTAAAATATTCATGATTATACAAGTGGATAAATTAAGTTAACGAATTCATTTATAAGTTTATATATTATAAATTAAAGTACATACTAAAATATTATAACTAAACTAAAGCAAACTACTAATAAAACTTAACTAATTCATTTTAAAATTAATCAAACTATCACGATTACCTTAAAAATACTATTAACATCTAAACTTAACAATCAATATATTTTAAATAATATTAAACAACTAGAAAATTAACTAACATAACAACACACGTATTATTATAGCAATTACTAAGGCAACCAAATAATTATTAAAGCAACTCACTAATTTGTTTTGTACGTTATGTCTAGTATCAGTATATAAGGCCATGTCTTCATCATCTGAATGGATATCAAGTGTGGAAACAATCGCTAAGGATGTTGCTCTCTTCACAATTCTCCCAGTAGCATATATATCGCAGATTCTGACATTGCTGCAGTAATTCCTCCACTGTGTTACGTCCCTCCATCCTTTTCTTCATCTTTGCCTGAGCATTATATATGTCTTGAGAATTGCAAAAATCATATAAATTGATTACTAAATTGAAAAAACTTATAAATCATATCATTCTAAAATAATTAAGCTAAGCGTACACAACATAATATTAATACAACATACCTCACAACAGTATTCAGATTCTTATCTCGTAAATTCACCATTATATAACAAGGTGCCACCTGACACCTACTCAATTCCTCAATCAACTTTAGCTCATCGTCCTTTAGCCTTGTCGCTTTAGAGTGACCGTGAGAATAGACACCTATTTGATGATTGTGTCTTATGTCTTGTGCGTATAATTTGCAATCTTCACCACTAATATCTTCCTCGCATTTCAATTTAAATGGGAAATTACATTTCTTAGTTACATAAGGACCCTCCACTTTATAGGAACTTGTTCGTCTTCTTCGTCATCCACTATTGCCTTCTTTTTTCTGGCTTTCCCATATTCACAGCCAAGACAAATATACGGTTAATGATCAAGACCTCTTGTAGACAAAGAATGCATAGTATTGTTGTATGTGTTCTAATTGTCTTTGTCTGGTCTTTTACCCATTTAACCGAATTGTCTTTCGAATCAAATAATTGATATGTTTCAAATAAATAACTATGGTCCAAAAAATCTTCCATATGTATGAATTCCTAAAATCTTTTGGAATCTAGATCATTCTCTTCCTATACAATATTATAAGATATAAAAAAATCAACACCTCATATTTTAAATAAAAATAAAACTAACTAACATAACATCATAATTATAACTTCATTAACAAAATAACTTTTTAATTAACATAACCTTCTTTAAGAAAATGACATAAAACACCAATAAAAATTAACGACATGTTAAAATTAATAACACAATCCTAGGCTCTCCCAGATTATATAAAGCCACTAAAGAATCACACTCACAAAACTAGATTTATACCTAACACATATGTACATTGTAAGCTAAAGAATCCTAGAAAAATGCAAGTACACCAGCCCAGTTTAGGTATATCTTCTTCTTAAAGACTATGGTCTAATACTAAGCTTAACAAAAGTATTTCTGATGAAACTCATAGCGAAAACACAGAAAGATCTCAACAACTATATCAATGGTTTCCCCATTCTCATATTAGATTGTCGATCTCCCACTCACAAGATATACTAATATTGCAAATCTTAAGAAACTTTGCTTCTAGTTTACCTACCCTCATCATCCCTTATTGTTTTCCTTATCAAGATAAACGCATCATTAGCTCCATCCTAATAGGCTCACCTCTATCTTTACATCCACCGATTAGCAGTGTGGAGTAATACTTACATACTATATATCGAATACAAAACTAAGAACCGGAGAGCTCTTTCTGTTGTGACTACAACAATAAAAAAAAATGTTGACTTTACAAGGTGCATGAAGTTCTTTGGTATCATTGAAGTAGGGATGACAAAAATCAATACGAATTACATCTTATACCTAATAAGAATTTTACACTCACTCTTTGTGCGGTTAATACACCGCAAGTCATCAGAGTTTTCCCCTAATACTTTATTGTTGGATCCGTAGGCAAAAACAAAATAAAATAAAACTACGGAAATCCACCAACAGGATCTGCACATACTAGAAAAATCGATTGGATAGAAATTACCTCAATGTTTTGATTGTTCAGTGTGGAGGCACTGTTTTTTACGTTTCGCCCTCTACTGGTATCCACGTGACGAACTCCTCTACAAGCGATGGGGATGCTAGTCCCTTCTGTGTTCTGAAAATTGTTCAGAACTGATCTTGACTATTTGGTAATTGGTCATATTTCGGAGAGAGGAGCTAGATACTATATCGCCATTCTAGGGTTTAGGGTTTTGTTTTTCTTTAATCAGATAAAGGACGGCTGCCAAGAAAAGGTTAACATAACCGTTTATAGCTGTCAATATCAAAACCCTAACAGTTATCTAATGACAGTTTAATCTCGTCCGTCTATTCCTATAATTATCCAACGGTTGGATGAGTAATATTAAGTAATTAATTTCATTTATTCGATTAAATAAAATTAATTACTTATTAACTTACCAGAAAATACAATATGGAATCTGATTCCCCTTTTGTATAGTTCAACGAATCTGGACACAATCTAGATTCATTGAATGTGGACATTATGCTCACAAGATCGTCTATGCGTGTGACCCTGTAGGTTCACTTAACGTTGGCAGTGAATGAAAAATGTCCTAGACATTTATTCACAAAACATAAGCAGCCTCTAGCAAGACATTATGCTTACCCAAGTTAAGTAAATGCAATAATAACCTAGCATCAGATTTAATATTTAGTCCTTTTGTCACTCGATATCCTAATTAAGTACAAGGCATGGACTAAGTCATCCTTATAAAACTTAATTAACCATTTACTTGATCACCAGGCAGACTGTTCCAACAAATAATATTGATAACACCTTATTAATACTTAACTGAGCATATCCATGCATATTTTCCAGTCTTCCTTATCAAGGGGCCCATGGATATCTCTCTCTAAAAGGAGAGGGACAAATCCCTTTCACTATCTCCAATATTCAAGCCATGACAAGAAAATAAGCCAACCAAATAGTCATAATAATCACCTAATTAACAGTGATGTTTGACTATGTCAAAACATATTTTCTCCCCATGCAAGAAACATTAGAAATATTAGGTCAAAGGACACCAAATATAAAATTGAGAAGAAATACTTATAACTTAAAACCATGTAATATTTCTTCTTCACTTTGGGTCTTGTCCAACACAATATTCTCAATATGTATTTATGAATTGATTTTATATCTCATATTCATGATCAGTAAAACTTGACCATCAATCAACTTCACACTAGTTTACAAGATGTAATAAACTAGGGACAAATAAGAATAGTATTTTATTAGCTATAAGGGTTTTACTATCAAGTCACATACTTGATGACCAAGAGCATAAAATACAATTCAAAAATACATGCTTCATAAATCATAAATGTGAGTCAATTGGTCTTAGGGCATATACTAACACTTATGTCCCACGAAATCCCTCAATCGAGCTACAAGTCTCAGAACAAATAACCTCCTTTGATGACTCAAATAATCTTGGTACTCTCTTACCGGAACCATCATCATCTAAAAAACTTAATGTATCTATATGTCCTCTCATTGTCGCTATGGCAAACAAAGTACGCAGCGGAAAACTTAAGTAAACTGGTTACTACTAGTGCACTCAAAACATAAGATTTAAGAAAACTTTTTAAAATCATTTTAATACAAAAATAAAAGTATCTTACATCAATAAAACCTTATGAAAAAATAAAAAGAAGAACTTTACAAGCAGCTCAAGTCTAAGAAAAAAAAAACATAATACATGTCCTTCTAGGGAAATTTGGTCCAAAACTCCATGCCTAAACATCTGCGGCTTATCGTGCCTCTGTCTGTCCCGAGTTAATCTGAGGAGAAAACATGAGATGGAAAACGTGAGCGCGAACGCTCAGTGAGTCCACGTATGTGTGCGTCTCAGTGATTTCTTCGAAACAATGATGATGCAGTTTCACGAAAGCAGTTCATGCAAGTTACAAGAAAACAATTTCCTTTTATTATTTTAACAATACTAATGATTAAACCGACATGAGGGTTTCGAGCACAGCTCGAAAGTTTGAGCGAATCAAGACACATCAGCATAACTTCTACACTCGAATTCAAAGAAACATGCAATGCCACACTCGGGCTCCACAGAACAGGTCCAGATCCCGAAACGAAGTCATCAGAATTAGGTTCCGGCATCTCATAGTCAATAGCAGTCAAACACAATATGGGCACTCGATTACCGAACAACCGCATTCCCATATCACTGGTCAAAATATGCTACAGATTCCTGGGGCACCTTACAGGTCTGCCCTGGGACTAACCTTAGTTTTAAGCCCCTCCTGGCTCTCCACAAGGCAGTCATCCCATCGTAGAGCTTGATGCGGTGTCCACGTGGACCGATTGGGCCACGCCCTCCGCGGTACTACACCCCTCTTCAAGTGGATCCACTCTTCCGAGTCTGAAACGTCCATGCCATCGAAAGAGGCCCTCGTACTGGGGACTAGCCACGTACAGTGCTCCTCTGATGCTTCCGAACACATGATCATAACCAGAACTGTAACCCTGGTCGGAATGGGGTTTTCATATGTGTTTATAATAGAAAGGCCATTTGCCCAGCCATCAAGACAGAATCAGGTCATGAATATTTTCCGCAAAAATCCCCATCTGCTAGTTCACCATATGCTTATGCAAATTCACACATGTATGCTAGATTTAAACTCATGCATGTCAAACTAGTGTAGCTTTTCAAGACTAGAGTATTTTCCAACTTATAAATATTCTCATAAAAACCTGTGTAAAATTAAATTCTGCTTCACAAAAACTACAAACCGATGTGATAAGACAACACCTATATGGAGCACCGCTCCTATGCATTTTCTAAGAAACAGGTAACTCAATGTGGAGAACATCTATGAAAAAACATGCTGGATCGTAACATGCTGAATGTAGTACATATTTTGTAACAGATTTAGGAAACATATTTTACAAGGCCCGTAATATTTGAAAATAATATTAGAAAACTGGGTTTGTGGACTCACCTAGATGCAGATCTGGTGCTCTAATCCTACAAGCAAGATATCAATTAAACACTTAATTATAAATCCCAATATTTCTATTTGCTACCGAAAACAAATAAAAGAAGCATATCTCCCTATGAACCAGAGATATTTCTATACATATACTAATCCTAAGAGCCTAAAATTCTTAACTCATCTATACTAAAAATATCACAAACCCACTAATGATACTAAAATTATATATATGCTATCACCATATACAAAAACTATTTTCATACCAAGATCAGTTACAAAAATTAAGTATACTAGAATTATATATATATATAAAACCACAAATGTTAAAATCAGTTTCAAAAATCATTTATACTAAAAATACGTATACAATTATGAATACTAAAATTATTTACAAAAGTTATGTATGTAAAAATATATAAAAAGTTATATACTAAAAAAATATATATACAAGTCTTTATATACTAAAGTTGTTTATAAAATCCCCACACATACTAATATATATATATATATATATAAGAAATTGAAATATATACCTGTAAATATGTATAATAAAAATATAACATGTAAAAATATATATACTAAAAATATATATATTAAAACTATACATGTAAATATATATACTAAATGTATATACATGAAAATATAAACAATTATGTATACTAAAAATATATATATATATAAAAGAAATACACTAAAATCATTTACCAAAAATTAGGTATACTAAAATCATTTTAGATAAGAAAATTATACCAAGGAAATTAAATAAATAAATTTATATAAAATTAAATAAGAGAATCCAAAACAAAAATCAACTAAACTTTAACAAAATTATACCCTAAGTACCTCATCTCAAGACTCTAAAATCAAACTCTACAATTCGTCATCAAAGAGGAGAAAAAATACATTAAAACATAACCAACCCAAATAAATAAATAAAGCTAACTTAAACTTCTAAGAAAAATAACCTTATAAAAAAATATATATATACAAAAAAAACTAAACAGAAAAATAGAAAAAGAAACAAGGAAATGACAGCAAGACAAAAGAAAGAAAAAGTAAGAAAAGAAAACAACAAGAAAAGGAAAAAAATAAATAAAAGGAAGAAAGACTCACCTGGATTTGTTGGGCGTCGAGAGGAGGGAAAGGAGACGGAGAAGCCATTTCTCCTCCTCAAACACACACACATATATATATATACATACTTTACATATGCATGCAAACTGCCAAGTGGCGCATCACACTAGGCAAGTGGCAAATTGTTTTTTTAAACAAACCCACCATAATAATCTAATAATGAATAAAAATAATAATAATATTAAAATTAAGAAAAGTTAATATTCTTCCATAAAAAGAAAATACCACTTTAACCCTATATAAGACTATCGAGTATTTTAAATTGCTAAAAAGGGCGTACCATAAATTCTTAGATTTTTCTACGTTAGATCCCGACTTCTATGTTCACGACAAACGCCCTCTTGAGGTCGCCCGAGATGCCTATCGAGTGGGACGTTACATAGCTAGTTTATGCCCCGAAAGAAAAGGGGTGAATTAGTCCAATTCGATCCAGACCCCTAGCGTATGCTGCAGAGTGCCCGCCAGGTTTTGGATAGCTAGTTTATACCACCTTTCTTCAGTTTGAGACGGTGAATAACCGCCATCGTTGCTGTTGAGGAGATGGAAGAAGGTCAAGAAGCTCTACTTTACTAAATCTAATGTTTGTACCACATCTACCACCACCAATGGCAGAGAGAACAATGACAAATTATGCTAGACCGTCCATATCTGGGATGCAGCCTATTATAACAAGGCCACAACTAGAAGCAAACAACTTTGAGATCAAGGCAGACGAGATCCGAATGTTGCAGAATAATGTATAGTTAGATGGGCTCCCTGATGAAGATCCTAATGCGCATATCAGCAATTTCTTGGAGGTATGCGATACATTTAAGATTAACAAAGTCTCAGAAGATGCCATTAGACTTCGTCTTTTCCCATTCTCTCTAAGGGGAAAGGCGAAATTATGGCTAAAGTCATTACCTTCCGGCTCAATTACATCATGCAATTCACTAGCCGAGAAGTTTCTAGGAAGGTACTTTCCTCCTGGGCGTATAGCAAATCTTCGGAACGAGATCCTATCGTTCCAACAGATTGATGGAGAAAGCGTCTATGAGGCTTGGGAAAGATGGAAGGAGCTACTAAGAAAGTGTCCCACCATAGATTAGATTTGGGAATTCAAATCCAGTCCTTCTATAATGGAGTTTGATTTTGGGCAAGACAACTAATTGATGCCTCTGCTGATGGTTGTACAGATCAGAAGGCTCTCCAACAGGTATATGGCCTTATTGAATAAATAGCTACGAATAACTATACTTGGGGAGGGCAAAGAGCCAAGCCTAAACCTTTTGGAGTACACAATGTAGATGCTATCACTGCCATGAAAGATGATTGGTAGCAATGATAGATCAAAAGATAGGGAACATGACTATTATATCGCCTAATATGAATTCTTAACAAGTCATGTTTTGCGACTTCTGCAGTGGAGGACATCCAAATCATGAGTACCCAAGCATGGGTACCCCTATGGAGCAAGTGGATTTTGCGCAAGGAAACCGGCAAGGTAAAATCCCCTATTCCAACACAATCAGAGTGGAGGAACCACCCAAATTTCTCTTTGGGTGGACAGAGACAACAACCTCCAGGATTCCAAAGTAGAGGTCCCACTCAACGTCTACCTTACAATGCTCCACCAGTAAATCCCCCACCACCTCCAAAATCTAATTTGGAGGATCTTATTTCTAAGTATATCACTTCGACGAAAGCCATGATGAAAAGTACGGAAGCTGTCCAAAGGAACTAAGAAGCCTCAATATATAATTTGGAGAACCAAATTAGACAGCTAGCGAAGATGATTTCTGAAAAGCCCCTTGGCTCTTTACCTAGTAATACTAAGAAGAACCCAAGAGAGCATGCAAAGGCAGTCACCTTAAGATGTAGAAAGGAATTACTGGAGACTCCTCCTATGTTGTGGATAAAGAAAATGAGACTGTTCAAGCACCAGAGAGTCTACTTTTACCAAAGAATATGAGGTTCTACAATCGAAATCAGAAAGGAATAAACCGTCCATCCGTCATACAGATCTCCCATCCCATTCCCACAGAGAGTGTTAAAGCCAAAGCAAAATGAACAATACGGTATGTTTTTAGAAATTTTTAAACAATTACATATTAACTTGCCTTTGGTTGATGTTTTGATGCAGATGCCTAAATATGTAAAGTTTCTGAAGGAGGCTATTTCTGGAAAGAAGAGGTTGGAGGACATCTCTTCTGTGATAATGAATGAGGAGTATTCAACAATTCTCAATCCCAAGGAGAAGCTTCCAAAAAAGGTAAAGGATCCACAGAGTTTTACTATTCCTTGTACTTTAGGTGGTATAGCTGTATCTAAGGCTTTAGCTGATTTAGGTTCTAGCATTAATTTAATGCCGTTCAATTTCTTTAAGAAGTTGGGAGTGTGAGAATCAAAACCTACTAGGATGAGTATTCAACTTGCAAATAGGTCTATTAAATATCTTAGGCTATTATTGAGGACGTTCTAGTGTAAGTAGAGAATTTGGTTTTCCCTGTTGATTTTGTAATAATGGATATGAATGGAGACATTGAAGTCCTGCTCATTCTTGGTCGTCCCTTCCTCCCCACTATTAAGGCTCTAATTGATGTAGGGGAAGGGAAGTTGACCCTTAGGTTAGGGGATGAGAAAGTTATTTTAAAAATTCCCAATGCTATTCATAGATCTTTGGATCATGATGATACATGTTTTATGATAGATGTTATTGATCCTAATATTTCTACTCATGTGCAGGAATTTGTACAAGAAGACTCCTTTGTGATAGTTCTACAACAGGATGACCAAGACAAGGTATATTCTGAGGAGGTTCAAGCATTGGTGGATAAATTGGATGAACCAACAATGGAGAAGAACACTACTGTAAAAGAGGATTTAAAGGCACCTCCAAGGCCTTCTCTTAAATCTTCACTTGAAGAACATCTGGAGTTAGAGCTGAACCGTTGCCAGATCACTTGGAGTATGTCTTCCGTGGGGAAAAGTCAATCTTCCAGTCATCATTTCCTCCAAGTTGAGCTGGCCCCAAAAACGAGCTTTGCTTCGGACTTTGCAAAAAAACAAGAAAGCCATCGCATGGAAGATAGCAGATATTCGAGGAATAAGTTCATCCTTTTGCAACCACAAGATTTTACTTGAGGACGGTTGAATCCAAATATGCAAGAAGTGGTGAAGAAGGAGGTGATCAAACTCCTGGACACCGGGATCATATATCCGATATCGGACAGTATCTGGGTAAGTCTGGTACAAGTGGTACCAAAGAAATGTGGGATGACGGTGGTTGCAAACGAGAAGAACGAGCTAATCCCGACACGGGTAATCACCGGATGAAGGGTATGTATTGACTATAGATGGTTGAATGAAGCGACCAAAAAAGACCATTTCCTTCTCTCATTCATCGATCAGATGTTTGGGCAGCTAGCAGGCTACTTTTTCTATTACTTATTAGACGGGTTTTCAGGTTACTTTTAGATTCCCTTTGCTCTGGAAGATCAAGAAAATACCACTTTCCCCTGCCCATAAAGTACATTTGCATATAGGCCTACACCTTTTGGTTTGTGTAATGCTCCTGCTACATTTCAACATTGCATGATTGCCATATTTGAGGGATTGGTGGGGGATATTACAGAAGTTATTATGGATGGTTTTTCTGTTTTTGAGAATTCTTTCGATGCTTGCTTGTCTAATCTTGAAAGAGTTTTGCCTTGTTTTAAACTAGGAAAAATGCCATTTTATGGTCTAGGAAGGGATTCTGAACCATAAGATTTCTGAAAATGGCATTAAGGTTTATAGAGCTAAAATAGAAATGATGGAAAGGTTACCTCCCCTTTCTTCTATGAGGGCGGTTAGGAGTTTCTTAGGGCATGTGGGGTTTTATAGGAGATTTATAAGAGATTTTTCTAAGATTACTAAGCCTCTTAATGCTTTGCTTGAGAAAGATAGACCTTTTTATTTTGATGATAACTACTTGTCTGCTTTTACTTTGTGTAAGGAAAAACTAACAAATTCTTCAATTTCAATCCCTCCAGATTGGTCACTCCTTTTTAAACTTATGTGTGATGCTAGTGACTATGCCAGAGGTGCTGTTTTGGGCAAAAAAAGAAAAGGGTAAGTTCTTCCAACCGATATACTATGCAAGCAAGACTCTCACAGACGCCTATGCGAATTACAGAACAACGAAGAAGTAATTGCTTGCAAATAGTTTTCGCGTTTGATAAATTTTGCCCTTAATTCTCTCTAAAGTCATAGTATACACTGATCATTCTGCTCTGAAGTACCATCTTTCTAGGAATGATGCTAAGCCTAGATTGATTACATGGGTACTTTTGTTGCAGGAATTTCATTTGGAGATCAAGGATAAAAAGGGAGGTGAAATCTGGCAGCCGATCACCTCTCTCGCTTAGAGAATCCTAGCTAGAACCGCTGGATAAAGAGAAAATTGACGGCATATTCCCTAATGAAATAACTTTTTTTAGTGAAGATTATTACTTGACTCTTTTAGGTTAACTTCTTTTTTGTAACGCTAACTCACCTTGGTATGCTGATATTAAATATTTGGTTGCCAATATTGTGCCTTCAGGTAACACTCAAAAGAAGAAGTTCTTTGCAGACATCAAGTACCATTTTTGGGAAGACCTGTACCTTTTCTATCAATGTGCTGATCCAATCACTCGGAGATGCGTGGCATACCCTGAAACAGAAGATATATTGCGCCATTGTCATAAAGGTCCCATCGGCGGACATTATTGAGTACACGGGACTGCCAAAAGGTACTCAAGTCGGGCTTTTATCGGCCGATTTTGATAAGGATTCCAAAAGGTACGCTATGAAATATGATAATTGCTAGATAATAGGTAACATCTCAAAATGCAATGCTATGCCTATGTCTACTTTTCAAGTTTGTGAGGTGTTTGACTGTTGAGGAATAAATTTTATGGGCACTTTTCCTAATTCTTTTGGTAATCAGTATACCTTGGTCATTTTTGAGTACGTGTTTAGGTGGGTTGAAGCTCAAGCCTTACCTACAAACGATGCTAGAGTTGTGGTTAAGCTTTTAAAATAGTTGTTTTCTCGCTTTGGTATTCCTAGAGCTATTATAAGGGATAGGGGTACTCACTTTTGTAACCAACAACTCGAAAAAGTATTTAAACGATTGGGAGTAACTCATAAGCTAGCTACTCCCTTTCATCCTCAACTTTGTGGCCAAGTAGAAGTAGTTTATAGGGAAATCAAAAGTATCCTCGAGAAAATTGTTGATAATACCTGTAAGGACTGGAACATAAAGTTAGATGATGCTCTTTAGGCCTATAGAACAGCTTACAAGACCCCTATAGATTTTACTCCATTCCATCTTTTATATGTGAAGTTTTGTCATTTACCTGTCGAAGTTGAGCATAAAGCTCATTGGGTGATTCAATTAGTTAACTTCAATTATGTTCATACAGGTAAACAACGGCTACTCTAACTTAATGAGCTTGAAGAATGGAGATCAAGCATACGAGAACTCGAGCCTGTATAAGGAAAAGGTGAAGAGATGGCAATACAAGCACTTGATTCTCAAGGAGTTTAAGATAGGGGATTATGTACTCCTCTACAACTCCTGTCTTCGTCTGTTTCCTGGGAAGCTCAAGTCTCAGTGATCTGGACCATTTACAATAGGTAAGGTCTTTCCTTATGGTGCAGTCGAGGTAACATACCCTACACAGGGTATATTTAAGGTAAATGGGCATCATCTTAAGCCGTACTTTGGAGAGGATGTGGAAACCCTTCAAAAGGATTCCCTCGTTCTCCAAAATGAGTGAGCTTAATCCTCTTTTGCTTGTTGTATTATGTAATTATACACTTGTAATTTGATTTTCTCCCCTTTCCACTTTGATCATTTTATTGTTTTTGTTGTTGCAAGGTGTTTTTGGAGAGATGAATGCTTGCTTAAGACCTATTTTGAGCTTAAAATGAGTCCACAATGTTGGCAGGTACAATCCTACCGCGGACAGTAGGGTCATGGCACAAAAATTCTCCATGGACAGAAACTTACCATGGCTGGTAGGTCTAACATACCGCACGCGGTAGCTCAACACTGAATTTCCTTTGGCGTACAGAACCTACCGTACCTACCGAAAGCGGTAGGGTCAATTTTAGGCTACAGTTCGAGTCTTTTTCTGGGTAAACGGGTGGGGTCGACCCAATTTCACTCCAATTATAGCCAAAATCTCACAAATTTCTGTATTCCCCCGATCTCTCCCTAACTCTCTTCCCTCTTTCTCTCTTCCTTTTTCTCGCTTTTCCCACTTCCTTCTTGCTCTCAGTTCTCTCTCTCTCTCTTTCTCTCTCTTCTACCTTTGGCGACCATCTCCTCCACTGATGATACAACTCCGACCAACTCCAACATCCACCTCCACTAGTTTGCAAGCTCCCCCCCCCCTCTCTCTCTCTCTCTCTCTCTCTCTCTCTCTCTCTCTCTCTTTCTCTCTCATCTCTCTTTAATTCTATTTTCCTCTTCTTCTTCTTCTTCCTTATCCTCTTGTTCTTTTTCTTTTTCCATTCTTTCTCATAATAAACACCATCTCCATCCTACATTTTCCCCTCTCTTTCACACTCCACCCTTCACCTTTTGTCCCCTCTCACCTACTTCCCCCCCTCTCCCCTCCTCCACATTCACCCCGTTTACGTTCTTCTATTTTATTTTATTTTATTTTATTTTTCAACTTCTTTTGTTATTTCTTATTTTACTAACCCCTGTATTATCTTTTGTTATGTTTTTCTAACAAAAATTTGCAGAAAACATTCAAAAATTTTTTTGGCAACTCTGGTGGAACTCTAGCGGCACAAAGTTCGAGGCAAAATTGCGTGTTTCACAGAAATCACGACAATTTGTTTATTCAAACAAACTCAGGCTACCTCTTATACACTTTGCTTTACTTTAGTTTAGTTATTTGATATTTGTGTTCATTTTTGGTTATTTTGTGCTTTGTGCTTTCATTGTTGTTTTTTTATTAGTACTCCCTTCATTGTTTCCCTCATTTTTTCCGTACGTTTCTCTTGTATTACACTTCATCACACACGAGCAACGTGTAGGAAATTTTGCACACACAGGCTACATTAGTTGATATACTCTGTTTTGTGTGTTATTCTGTTTGCGGTTCATCTGTTTTGTGTTGTATCTCTGTACCTATCCTGTTCCCTATCTTTTTCTTCCTTCCCTTTGGCACCTAAAAATTCCATAGCTTCCTCCTCCAAATCCAAAAGGGCTTGAGTTGATGATTCCACACTCGGCCCTACCAACCCCGCTATTCCTCCCTATCCAGAACCTCTCTGCGGCAGCCCGGAAGTGGAATGCTAATAGGGAGCACTTTAAACTTTTAATCGAGAAATCCTTTGATGCTCCCCTTATCGAATATTTAGGATTAGCTACTCTTTTTGGTGGGTTAGGCTGGGA
Source organism: Catharanthus roseus (assembly GCA_028651295.1). Classification (NCBI taxonomy): domain Eukaryota; kingdom Viridiplantae; phylum Streptophyta; class Magnoliopsida; order Gentianales; family Apocynaceae; genus Catharanthus; species Catharanthus roseus. Next base: position 1,843,273 of record JAPQWS010000102.1, read on the forward strand.
ACCTTTGTTACATATTTTCGAAACCTATTAACCCGAGCTTTTCCATGAATTCTATGCCAGTATGTTTCAAAAAATGGACAAGGACATATCTATTATAATTTCCATTGTCAAGGGGGTGAGGATAGTCCAGGGAGCATCTAGCTTCCATTCTAGGGATTACATATGAGGGAAACACCATAATTGTAGTCTCTAATAAGAAAATAAATTGACGATGACCTAGACTAGAACTACAATGCAACTTTTGATCAGCTCGAGATACGGTCGCATCCGGGTAATCGCTGACGTATTCTTCACGAGGGTGATTTTCCCCAACTCCTTCCCCAAGTCCTCACATACTTCTTTGGCCACACTTTAGTCCAAAAAGGGTGTAGGCAGAGCGATGTTAGGATCATTGATCTTTACATGATTGACAAACTCCAAAAACTGTCCCACTTTTCCCTTGCATCCCTCATTATACACACTATGCAAAACAATGGTGGTGACACTACTCACACATGTGTGTTCCGTTATCCTGTTATACTTTCACGTGTATTTGGTGTCTTAATGTTGACTTCACAGGGGAGCATCGAGCAACGATGGGGCAGCCGCAGATCATCAAATTCACCATATTCAATAACTGCTGCTATACTTGGGACGAGGCCAATAAAATTTTGATACCTCCAGCCGAGGAGGATCAGATGCGGGAACGCAACATTCCTAGTGTTCGATAAAGAAAACCACAAGAACCGGCATTGGAGAGTCTTCCTCACAACCCACCGATGATGAGATGGAGGATGACGAGTCCTATAACCTCTCGACTGAGGATGCACCTCCTACAGTCTCCTAAACATGTTTCAGATTGAGATGCGGGCTGCTTTCGAGCAGTTGTCTCACACAAGATATCTATGAGGCCCAACTGGCAAAGATAGTGGAGTCGACCCGCCGTTATGTGGACGAGTCGGTGCACTAGAGGGCGTCCATCGACCGCTAAGAGGTGATGCTGGCCCGACTGTGCAGTAGATTTCTACCCAATCAGGGCAGTAATGGAGGCAGCAGCGAACTTCGGTCCGCAATGAAGGAGTTTTTCTTTCTTCCCTTTTTCTTTTCCTTTTATATTTTTCATGGTCTCTTTCCTTCATTTTCTTTTCTGTCTTGTTTATGTTATTTTTGCTGTTATTTGTTCCTTTTTATATTTTGACTTTTTGCGGGGATTGCTTCTTGATATATATACCTATATTCCTTATGTCTGCAGGATTGCTTCCCATGTATGTGTTTAACTATGTTTTACTTTGTTCTGCCCCCACATTGAGGACAATGTGGTTTTAAGTATGGGGGCATTTCTATCTTTTAGCTATTTTATGTTTATTTTTGTCTTTTGGCTCTTTTGGCTATTTCATTTTTTTAATGTGTGTTTATGCTTAGTTTTTTTTATAGTTTATGCAGTCATTTTTCCCCTCTTTTTCATATTTGAAAAATCCAAAAAAATTAAATAATTTGAAAAACCCAGAAACTTCCTTCTTTTCTTTTTTCAGTCTTCCAATACTTTAAAAGAAAATCCAAAAAGATCTTTTTTGTCATATTCAGTGGTAGTCTTGATTGCAAAACCTGTAGGACTTTAAAAAGGCCTTTAACTTGATTGCTTGAAAACCACACTTACTTTTTACTCTTACAAAGTTAATGGTTCTATGCACTTGTAAGTGTTGGTTAGTAATAGAAGCCTTGGAATAATAGGGGATTAGTATAGTGAATTCTTTTTCGAGCCCTTGCCTTCACTCGTGTTTTCTTAGCTTTGAAACGATAAGGTTTAGTCTAGGTTGATCTCGGAAATAATGGTCACATGCCTTTATTGCATCATTTGTGCCTTTCTTGCCTAACCTTAATATGAAATCAAACCCTAGTTCCTCTTTTGTACCTTAATTCCAAGGGTTTAATCCCTTCCATTCTTTGACTTTTAAACTCAGACTATATAAAACCTCAATTTGTTGAGCTAATAATTGCATACTTCTTAGCCGTTTCGAGTGAGAGAAATAGACAAGTGTGGGGGTATTTGTGTAAAGAAGATTATTTTTGTATAAAAAGGGTATTATGGGAATCTTTGTAAGAAATTATTTACAGGTGTTGAAAAGAGAAAGATAAGTTTGAAAAAAAAAAAGAAAAAAAATTAGAGAAAACAAAGGAAAAAATGAGTATTTAAATATCTTTTCATTTTGTCTCTAAAAAATCTCAAGTCGCTCTCTCTCTCTCTCTCTCTCTCTCTCTCTCTCTTTCTCTCTCTCTCTTATACTTGAAAAATTATGTGGCTCATAAGAAATAGAAGTGTTAGATGGGTTGTGTGTTATTTGAACGAATTAAGACGTTCAAGGATAGATGGGAATAAGTGAAAAGCAGTTAGAAAGTGTTCACAATGTTTGATAGTTTTCCTTTTGGTTGCATTAGCTCTATCTCGATTGCTTTTATTTTTCTTTCCCTTCGTTTGACACCCTTTATTTCCCAAGCCCAACATTACAAGCTAAAATGTCCTACCTAATTTAAGAACAACTTAGAATATAACTTAAAATAAAAAGGTTTTGAGATCTTTGAGTTATGTTGTGAATTTTTCAATAAAGTTTTTCACTATGTTAATGACGTGATTGTCGATTAGTAAGGATATTAGTAAGATAATGATGGGATTGTCGATTCTCGTGATTCGTCCTTTGAAAGGTCTTTATGTGGTTGAGTAACCCCATTGAAGTACGTGTTAAGTTGTTTTTATCTTGTTTTGTTTGTTATCTTTTTTCGTTCATAGATTATTGTATTTCGTTGGTTGTCTATGTTGTCCTTCCATGTATTGTTTTCAACGAATAAACTTGTGCACTTCTATTTTTACGTTTTCCAGTTTTTCCCTAGTATTGTGTTGCTTGAGGCAAGCAACAAATAAGTGTGGGGTATTTGGTATGTGCCATATTATACTACAGTTACAAATGCTATTTTCGTTGTTTTATGATATTTTTAATATATAAATGTATGATTTATACCGTTTACCTCCATCCTTATCTTAGATGCTTTTGGATGAAGAAGACGAAGAATAACAGCGAAAATGGAGAAAACGGAAGCCACCGGCACCTAGAATAGAGACCTATCGCCAACGGTAGGCTGACCTACCGAACGCGATAGGTCCAGGAGTCAAAAGAAATTCTAGACAGAAGCCTAACCGGATGGTAGCCTAGACCTACCGCACATAGTAAGTCCTGAGCTTTCAAATGATTTCTGGACAGAACCCTACTACGGACAGTAGGGCTCGTCCTACTAGAGGCGGTAGGTCCCATCAGCAATGCATTTTTTGCGTTTTTTGTGTATTTATATAAGTTTTTCCCCTTTTTTCAAAGGAGGACAGTTTTAGGTTTAGAGAGGAGAATTAGGGGCGAATTTTGGCAAAAAAATCCTTCTCAATTCCCTTTTAATTAGGTAGATTCCAAAATTAACATTAAATTGAAGCTCTTGGAGGAAGATTGAAGAGATTCTACGGAGCAATTTCGGGTTTCATTAAGCGAATCAAGAGATAAGATCGAGTGGTGTTCGGAATTGTGGATTTGACCCTTTTTCTGCCTTAGCTTTCTTTTCTTTTGTTAATTAGGATTTCTATTGTTGAATTGAATATTTTTATCTAGCTAATTTTCCATTTTTTGAATTGAACCCTAACTTTTGGATGAGATGATTTTTGATTGAATTTCATGAAATTGATGTTTGTTTATTTTTTGGTTGTTATTCGATTAGTTGAAGCTGGCCTATTGTGCTCGGTTGAACTAATTACAAGGGCATGTGGAATACCCTGAGTCTGACCGAACTATCGTACACATCTCTCGGGCATGTATGACTCAATAATATAACAATATGTTAAAAGGTCGTGGTATGTAGAAAAGTATACCCTGTGTATCTCCGTGGGCCTAAAAGGTGACCGTCGAACCTCAGATGCAGTCGTGACATCTAATCGCATCCGATAGTCTAACAATGAACCTTCACCACCTTTATGTCCTATCATCTGAAACTGTTGGAACACGACATCTAATCGCATTCGATAGTTTAACAAGGACTATCGGGGACTGCTCTCGACCTCATTAGTTGTGTGAACATAGGAAAGTATAGGTATATCTAAGCCTACAACATAAAAACATACATATTACAAAGAATTTTAATAAATATAAAAATTCAAACAATATAAGAATTTAATAATGTAACGAATGTAAAAACCTCTAATGGTGATGAGAATCCTCCCAACTCTCTCACGTCTGAATGTGAGACACGTCCAAGATTCCTGTACAACCAGGCTAATGCCGCAGCACCCCAATCCATCCTCCTGCACCTTTGCAGATTCCTCACTATATGTCATAGCTCATAGCTCGCCGCAAGTAAGCCACTTTTGTTGGGGAAGAGGGAATTCCCGAGAATGGAGAGAAAATAATAGGATGTCCTGATCTCTATGGGAAGACGTAAACTATCACTGGTACGTGAAATAATTGCTAGTGAAATCCCATGCTGAGCGTCACTGCCCCTGGAAGCAGTAAGACTGACCACCAAGTCCCTGTTAACCATTAGGGTGATCTACTCCTGGGGTGAAAACTTGTCAAATGGCTCACGGTATACTAAGGATAAGTTCCATGTTGTGTAACATGATCATCATTTCACTAAACGGCATATGGAATAAGTTAGTACATGGCTACCACCTGTCCACAAATATCGAAAAAAGAACATTGTGGCCATACTGGAGTATGCATAGCTATAGATGAACCAGTCTAGATGTAGCAGCCATCCATCTAATATCGGCACTAGTCAGTGTATACTCGGTAAGTCCGGAATAATGACCATGTAACCTCAATACATGTCACTCCTGCATATAACAATCATGTAAAAACTCCAATGAGAGAAAATAGAAACATACAAAAATAAAAGAATACCATTTAACGATACATAATAAAATCAAATACTTAAGAGAAAGATTGTAAAATTTACTTGTTTACACCGTATAGCAGCGACGAAGTGTCCATTGTATGATGGAATGATGTCCATCTACTGTCGACCTCCAAGAGCAGATCTATCTGCTACCAATTAGTTTCAGACTTTTGCATCTTCTTCTTTCCACCCCTGAAGGCTCAAGAGCTACATGCTCAGTAGGTCGGCTCTCAGGAAGATGAAGAGACTTACCCACATTGTAGACCGTTTTTGATTCACTAATCACCACTCTCCTCGTGCTCTCACTAATCTCATCGTTTTCGTTATTTCTTTGGTTTCTTTATTTCCGAGTTTGCAATTAACTATATTAAAAGGATAGTTAGTTCTTTCAAACTTTTATTAGGTTTAGGAAGAGGAGTTAGGGGTTTTCTATAAATATCCTATTATGCCTCCTTTGTAATTAGGAATAAAATATGATGAACTAATTTAAGAGAGTTTCTCTTTAGTGTTCTTGGGGTTCTTCAACCTCCTTAACTAGTTCCTAAGGGTTCTATTCCTTAGTAGGTTGATTAATTTGTCGTTCTCAGATTGAAGGTATAAGGATTCTAATTCATCATCATCAATTCCTTCTTTAATCAATCCTAGAAGTTCTAGTTTCTTTGGTTGATAGATCTAGGTCTTATAATTTGTGTAGCTTGGGTTTTTGGGCCTTTGATTCCCTAAGGTTCTTGTTGCCAAATTGGGAAAGAGTTCTTTCTCTCATTATTAGGTTTATGGTGCTTTGATCTTCATAGGTTTTGTAATGGATTTTTTGAATTATAAAATCTTCAATAGAAGTTCTTCAAAGTAGGTGATCTTAGGATGGTGATAGATTCAATTTGCAATCAAATTAGGGATTCAAATCAAAGTAGTATCAGAGCAACCTTCAATTGAAGTTCAATTACTATTTTATTTGTTTAAAATTTGTTAAAAAAAAGAGATATATGATGATTTATGAAAAACAATGAAGATCATGCAAAAGTAAATTTGTACAGAAAATTGTTGTAAAAAAAGAGAGATCAAAAGAGACTTTTAATTTTGAAATTGTTTGCAAATGTGTGATGATCGATTCCCCTTTGAGTTGGGAATCACTTGAAATAAATTTTACTCAATTTGGAGTTGATTTGATTGCTCAATTAGATCAAAACTTTAGATATGTGTAGAAATTCTCGGTTGCAGAAAAGTGTAGATTAATTTGATCATATCTCTTATTATACCTATTCAATTTGATCGATATTTGGACTTATATACACAGAGATATTGGGATTTTAGTAACAGGGTGTCATGTCCCCTGTTTTATGGAAATTGCTGTTAGTACTCTTTTATTCTTGTTTAGCTTCATTTTTCTTGAAATTGTGTCAAATTTGGATCTAATTTTTTCCTTGACTGAGCTTATTATTTGTGATGATCAATAACATTTGATAGGCTCAATTCCTTAGACAAAGTTTTGAAAATCTTTACACTACAAGGGTTTGATAGAATTACTCTTTGAACTCTTTATTTCCAATAAGTGCATTGATTGTGATACTTGCTTGGGTTGATTCTCTTGGTTGATTTGGTAAAGGAGTTTGAAGGATCTAAAGAACCTTGTGAGTTGAGTGTTGAGAAAAAGGCAAGAGGGTAAGCTTATTTATGAAAAGCCTTAAGAGAGTTATACAGGAGAGAAATGTGTGATCATCAAATGAGTGAAAACACTAAGGGAGTAATGGGAGGTCCTTGTCTTGTTGGGTAACCATTTTGTGCAGCTCTAAACAAGAAAAAAATGGAGTATAATTGGTCTAATTCATCATGGTGAAGGATGGAAGCTATGAGAAAATAAGAGGCTTATCAATCCAAGCTTGCAAGAGATATGCATAATTTCTATCATGAGACATAATGGAGTTGGTAACTTTTCTTCTTATGCTAAATCTTATGGGCGTACTTCTTATGATGATTATGGCGGTTATGATAGAACTAATGCTAAATATGATTATTATGAGCATAGTCCTTTTGATTTTTATGAAGTGTATCATCATAGTTATTGTAGAGAAGTTTACTATGAGAGCTTATATGATGAAAATGTCTATGGGAGGAAAAATGAAAGTGAGCATGCAGTCCATCTCCAATGCCATGTGGAAGGCAAAATTGCTAATCTTGTTGTCGATAGTAGTAGTTGTGCTAATGTGGCTAGTACTTACCTTGTGGAAAGTTGAATTTGCTCTTCTTAATATCCTAAGCCTTACATATGCCATTGGTCAAATTATAGTGATGAGATCAAAGTCGCTAAGCAAGTGTGTGTGTCTATCTCTAAAAGAATATATAAAGATGATGTGTTATGTGATGTAGCACCCATGCAAGCGGGTCATTTATTATTTGGAAGTCCTTGAATATATGATAGGAAAGCTATATATAATGGAGACAAGAATTCTTACAATTTTACCAAAGATGGCAAGAGAGAGTCATTGTAAATTCTTTGGCGTCTCACAAAATTTATGAAGAGCAAAAGAAGTTGAACAAAAAGGTAAGAATGTTTGAGCACAAGAAAAATGAAAAGAGCATCATAAAAGCTAAAAGATGTGGAGAAAAACTTTTCATGCCATCTCAAAGAGTTGCAAAGGTAGAAATCATGAAACCATCAATGATTGGCTAATTTTCAAAAGTAAATGATCTTCCACAAGCTACAATTCAAGTTGAAGAAAGTGTTATACTACATGTTGAGGAAGAGATATCCAATGCGGAACATTGTGATCTCATGAGAGATAAGAACATTGAAAAAGAGAGCATTGAGATTGAAGAGAAAGATAGATTGGAAGAAAATGAGAGTTAGTTGAAAGATTTTGTATCTTTGATTCCATGTCTAATTTATTTGAAGAGTGTAAAAAAAAAATAGTGTGAGAAAGAAAAAGAGAAAGAGTATGAACTTGAAAAGTGAGAATGCAAAAGAAAATGAGTGCTTCACTAAGAATGAAGAGTGTAAAGAAGAAGAGCAAAAAGAAAAAAAAAATAGTTGCACCTAACAAGAGTGAGGTAGTGAGTGTTTTTACTAATCGAACTAACTCTATTCTTGTTAGTAATTCTTCATGTGTGCAGAAATTTTTGAGATAAAACAGGGGGAATGAAAGGATCCTAGACTACAATATCTACAAGACAATAAGCTTCTATACTCCCACAACTTACTTAAGTTTTGATCACTTTCTCAAGAAGTATAAATTGAGTTCTTTTGCACCTAATTTTGATCGGATCTCTCTTGAAGTATCAATTCTTGGAAACAACCATAAATTGGAGCTTGAAGACAAAGAAGAGAGCGTTGGAAAAGAGCGAATCCTATACCATGAAAATTCATCAATAAGCCTTTTTCTTAAACCTTCTCTTTTATCTCATGAAGTTTCTTAGGTGGATTTAAAGTTGTTCCTAGAAACTTATATATCTCTTGTGAGCATAATTGGAGATGTTTGTGTAATAGGTTTTGATTATGTTCTCTTCTTTGTTGTGTCTTCTATTCCTAAATGTCTTTCATCCTATGCTTCTCTTGAGGATTCATTGTTGAATAGTGGTGCTAAGTTTGATCCTTCTTGTAATGATTTTAGATTGTTGAATGATGCTTCCTTTGTTGATCCCAATGTTGTTAGTTTTGAGCTTGAATGTGCTCTAGTTGATATTCTACATAATAAGTGTATAGGGAAGTTTGTTGAGAATGGTGATTATTAGTTCTCTTTCCTTGATAATTTTATGGAGAATCATAATGGTTTTGAGCTTTTGAACCAATTTATGGCCTTTTTGAATTATCAAATTGAGTTCTCTTGCAAAGAAATTGAGCTTCTAAATGTTTTGCAATCCATGAGTCCTTTGTTTGAAAAAACATATGGATTCAAATTCTACCATTTACATTTTAAGGGTTTCTTGTTGAAGGATTTGGAAACAAGGAAGAAATTTGTTTTGAAAAGTTTAAATCTAATCCTTGGTCTTTGTGAAAGCTAATTTGAGAAATGATTCTTTTGAAAAGTCTTGGAAAGCTTTAATTGAAACACATCTTTCCTACCATCTACCCTTTAAAGAGTGTTTTTGGAAGTGGGCCACTTCATTTTGTTGTTTTCAAAAGAACTATTCGTGTGCTTCATCTATAAACTATGTAGTTTGGAACCTTGTTATATCACCCACCTTTCAAAAACCTTTTAGAAAGAATGGTTTTTAAAGAGGAAGATAGAGAATTTGGAAGTTTTGAAAACTATGTCTACTTTTCCTCATCTCAATCTTGAAGTGTTAGCATTTGTGAAAGAAAGTTTTATCTTCAAATACTTTGGTTTTCCTTTGGAATGTAGCTTTTGCTTACCACTATCCTTTTGGGAAAAACACATTTCCAAATCTTAGTTTTCTTGTGTTACCCTTTGACTTTGGAAACAAAAGCTTCTATTTTCATTTACCTTTTAAGGATATTGGTATTAATCTTTTCTTGGAGAATTTTTCAAAGAAATTGTTCCTAAGTAGCTTCATTTCGTGACAAGGTGGTATCTAAGTTGATTTGAAGTACTCCTTATCATGCAATAGGTCATGGGTTCGATCCACACTTCCCCCTCTCCCAATGTATAAAAAAAATAGTTCATTTCAAACATGTTAGAAGGAACATCTCTTGTTTGGAAACTTGAATTGCCCAACATTTCTTGTTCTTGAATTTAAAAGCATTACCAAACTTCAGTTTCCAATTTCATCGCCCTTTCAAGGACATCATGGAACAATATGTGTCATTTACAAGATTTTTATACTTTCACTTATTCTTTCCTTGGAGGAAGTCTTGTAAACTTTGAATGTTTCTTGCATAATCCTTCCTTGAGCCATTTTGTTGAACTTCTTTGACAATAACTCCTTTGCATACCATAGACCATTCAAAGAGGTTCTAAAGACCTTGCTCTCTTTGTTGTTTACATGACCATTGGACTTACTTGTCTAGTTCTTGAGAGCTTTAGCAATAATGTTCATAGCATTGTTCACTTGAAACATTTCATTTCTAATGTTGCCCGTCTTTTGTACTTTAATGAAGGTGCGAATTCTAAGACAAATTCTTTTTAAGAGAGGGGGTATATATGACCACGATATCCATGAATTCTTGGAAGATTCAAGTCCAAGAGTTAAAGCTAGAATAATGGTCGAAATGGAGATAAAATTGGAATTTCTGGACCAATTTTGGAAGAACTCCATGTTGGCGATTTTAATGACTTCAAATGAACAAGCGACCTGCATAAAAATTGTAGAAGACTTCTTAAGGTTCAGAATGGTATAGCTCATTCCTATATGAGTTCATTTAAATATCCCATGACTAGTCTTAAACTGGACATTCTACATTCAATTGCAAAGATAACACATTCCGATAAAATGGTCATAACTTGTGTTATAAGAGTCCAATTGAGGAGATTCAAGATTTCTTAAAAATATAAGAGAATGATCTACAATGTTTCTGAAGACACCAAGAATCAGTTTGAACATTTTGAAGATCAAAAAAAGTAAAAAACTAATGGATGAAAAATTGCAGTAAAAAGCCTAAAATAGAACCTATCAGCAATGGTAGGCTCCCACTCTACCATCCCTGGTAGGCTCCCACTCTACCATTCCTGGTAGGCCACTGGCCAATAATGAGCATTTGAAGATAGAGTGGTCGAACCCAGCCACCTTCTCGGCCAGACCCAGTTGAGTCCAATCAGTAGTGTGCTATTTAGTCATTTTAGTTATTTTTAGGTTACTTTTTTGGTTTCTTTATTTCCAAGTTTAAAATTATATTAAAAGTATAATTAGGTCTTTTAAACTTTCATTAGATTTAGAAAGAGGAGTTAGAGGTTTTCTATAAATATCTTACTATGCCTCCTTTGTAACTAGGAATAAAATATGATGAACTGATTTGAGAGAGTTTCTCTTTAGTGTTCTTGGGGTTCCTCAACCTCCCTAGCTAGTTTAAATTTCGTATAGAAAATCTTTTTCAAAAATGGGTTTTAACCCTTTACTTTGTGTTTCTACATCTTCCTTTTTCTCGAGCCGAAAGAGAAATAATGGTAAAGAGAGCCGATATTAGCACCTACTCGGACCCTGCCTAAATTAGACTGAAGTTCTGTATGAGTTGGCGTAAGATGTCTTTTCCATCCAGCGCCCGCACTATGTCAGATCTAAGGGATCTATTCCTTAGTAGATTGATTAATTTTTGTTCTTCGATTGAAGGCTTAAGGATTCAAATTGATCATCACCAATTCCTTCTTTAATCAATCCTAGAAGCTCTAGTTTCTTTGGTTGATTGATCTAGGTCTTCTAATTTGTATAGTTTGGGTTTTAGAGCCATCTTTTTCCTAAGGTTCTTGTTGCCAAGTTGGGAAAGAGTTTTTCCTCTCATTACTGGGTTTATGGTGCTTTGATCTCGATAAGTTCTTTAGTAGAGTGTTTGAATTATAAAATCAAAAGTTCTTCAAAGGAGGTGATCTTAGGATTGTGATAGATTCAATTTGCAATCAAATTGGGGATTCACATTAATCGGGGTAATAAGAATGCAGCAGGGTGAGAATGAGGTTCTGGTAATGAATATGTTTGATACGGTAATGGTGTATATGGGTCATGCGGCATCCGTATCCTAGTGGGAATAGGTGGAGGCGGAAACGACAACCCGAGTGCATCAAACCCATGATACATCCCATGGGGAGAATTGGTAGGTATGTCTTATGTACCGCTCGTACTTACAACTGGACCTAAGCCCGCATCTCTACGGTGTGGCTAGTCCAGATCCATCTAAACGAATTTCAAAATGACCATAAATAATAGGTATGTATTTATTTTCATAATTCTTAATAAATTATTTATACTTTTTATTATTTAATTATTAAATTTTTTCTTATTATTTAATTCTTATTCAATTATGAAATTATTTATATTATTATTCATTATTAAATTATTAAATTATTTCATTTTTAATTATTAATTATATTTATTAAAAATTAATAACTTAATATTTATATTAAATTCTACTATGATTAAATTAGAAATTATTAAACTAAATAAGTTATTTAAATTATTATTTAAAACTATTAATTAATATTTATAATTATTTAATCCTTATTCAATTATGAAAATATTTCTTACTATATTCATTATTATTAAAAAATTAAATCATTATTTATATTAACCTTATATTTAGTATTGTTTGGTTAAACATAAGTTACATAATTATGATTTTTTTGTAGTCATCCATGTAAGATCCTAGGTTAGAAGGTATAAATTTTACATAAGATCCAGATCCGTCAACATAATTATCAAAAGATAAAACCGGGATCAACGCCTTAATACGCCTTCACAACGGCTTCAAACAGGCTAACCCTTATCTTTGTAATAATTATGGCCAGTTCCAAGATCTTATATCCAAACCTTGAATCTTTACATAAGACTACTATCCAACCAGACAAAATAAGGATCTTCACAACATAATTATAATGATATATATGATAACCTAGTTTAACATGGAAGGATTTAGCCTTCCATTAGGCTAATCCTAAAAATAAAAATTGCTTAACAAAATAAAATAAGAAATAAGAAAGTAAAGCTTACCAGGGATAAAACTGAAAACTTCAAACTTCTTATTGATAGGATTTTTACAATGAGAGGGGGAGAGAAATGCCTAACTTCTATTCTTGAGGTCCTGCCTCGTATGAAGGAGAATGCCTCCTTTTATAGATAAATGAAAAGGCGGACTCCAACTCATTTATGTATTACAATTTACAAATATATTTTAAATCCGCAATAATAGCTATTACTATTACATGGGTCCCTATAAAGGACAATAATAGAGATATCACAATAAGATAAGGTCCGTACTACTTTAACTTTTGTCGGGCGGCATCTTCAATATTTTTTACCATTTGGTCAATATCTTCTTGAGAAAAATCCTCCATATCTGGATTTTGGGATTCTCCGGCGAGACAGTCGTCATTTGATGAGCCTGTCATAGATACATCAGTTTTTTCTTCTTCTGGAAGCAAATTTTTAACCAGCTCCCTTTTTATTTCTTCCATATAAGATTTAATCAATTCTTCTTTTGATATAGCATCTTTTTGTAGCTTTATTCTGGTAGTAATATGATGGAACGGACTAAGAGATTTAATCTCTCCTTGTTCTTTCATGCGTCTATAAGACTCATTATGAATCTGGATTTCATCCAAAATATTCTTGCCATAAATTTCTTTTGTTTCCGGGTCTATTTTAATTAATCTATCCCAGAATCTACTATAAGTAGTTCGTTTTAAACACGGTATATTTTGAGGAGTATAACTCACGTCAGGGGTCCATTTCCACACCCAGGGTATGGAAAATTCAATAAAGAATATCATAGAGGCTATTTCCTCAGAATATTGATCCATACTGATATAATCATGGATTTTTGGGGATATATTAACCCATTCAGCATATAATGCCTTAAATCTGTCAGGAACTATTTTCCCAGATGTTCCATATATGGTCCACCAATATAAGAACCAATTTGGTAGTGGGCTGTTATAAACATTGCCACAGATTTTAATCAGCCAAGTTTGTTTTCTGAGAGGGTTTTCATATAAGAATGCTTTATAAAAGGCATCCATATAATCCCAATAATTATATTTTAATGGAATTTTTGTATCAGGAATTATAAATTCCGTTTCTTTCAGAGGGGAAATACCCCATTCTTCAATGGATATAATCTTTTTAATAATAATCTTGCTAAAGTTATAAACTTTTGCATTAGTATGACCACTGGGGTAAAAATGCGTTATATCGCAAGAGCTAACTTTAAGTATTTGCTCGTAGTATAACCTGTGTTTATAAGATGTGACAGCATATGCTGCCGTATCCAGGTACCTTTGCATCAATAACCATGGATCATGTTTCCATTGTAGATCTTTATTCTCTAAAAGAAATATAATTTCTTTATGAGAATGAGTATAATAAGAAGTTGTATGATCTTCGTCAGATATAATCTGAGCATATGAGCTTGTAGAGGAGGTTTGACCTACCTGTTGTTGTTTTGTAGCAAGATACTGCTTTTTGAATTCCTCATATAAGAGGGCTTCATCATCATTAATATTGGCAATATTTTCAGCTATAAGCTGTTTATTGCCCCTTTGTATAAGTACATTTTTGCCTTTGGCTTGAGAGGTATGACCTCTCCCGCGTCCTCAGAGATTATTTCCCCGTCCCTGCATGCTGTAAAAATTCTCAGGTTAAGAAATCAGGAAGATTATTGTCTTCACCTTTTTTATAAATAATATCAAAATCAAATGGGCGAGATGAGCCTACCACCTTGCAAACATTTGTTTGGATACATCATGTTTAAAATCTTTATTAAACATAAATTTTACTTTTTGGCAGTCTGTTTTAACAATAAATCTTTGATTATATAAATCATCTTGGAATTTTAAAATACATTTTACAATAGCTAAGATTTCTTTAGCTACAGTTGCATAATTTCTCTGACTTTCAGTCCATTTGCCAGAATGATATCTAACTAAATGTGGTCTGTTATTAACAGGAAAAATTTGGGTTAAAATACCTCCATATCCTATTTCAGAGGCATCTGTTTCTATAATTTTTTGCCCTGTAGGATTGGCCAATATTAAACAGGGCAAAGTTTTAACTTTCTGTTTAATTTTCTTAACCGTCTCAGTATGCTGAGCAGTCCAAAGTTGTGGATTCTTTTTTAATCTATCATATAAAATAGCTGTGTCAGAAGCTAAGTTTTTATAATAAGGAAGAATATAATTCGAACTTCCTAAAAATCTTTGTAATTGAGTTTTATCCAGAATTTCATCTGGAAATTTAGAAGCAAAATCTATACTTCTATTAATAGGAATTATTTTTCCTTTTTCTATATTATGGCCTAAAAATCGAATATTAGTTTGAAATAAAACCATTTTGGGTTTTGATATAACTAATCCATTTTGTATAACTAGTTTTTTAAAAATATCCAATGTTCAAAATGTTGTTGAACCGTTTTAGAAAATACTAAAATATCATCAATATAGACTAATATAAAGTCACTGTAAGGAATGAATATATCATTCATAATCTTCTAAAATTCAGAAGGTGCATTTTTTAATCCGAATGGCATCACTTTCCATTCAAAGTGGCCAATGGGAACATTAAAAGCTGTCTTATATTGGTCAGCTTCAGCTATCTGAATCTGCCAATATCCAGATTTTAAATCAAATTTAGAAAATATAATGGCTTCATATAATCTATCTAACAAATCCTTCTTATTAGGGATTGGATGTCTAATCCATTTTAATACTTTATTGAGAGGTTTATAATTTATAACCAATCTTGGTACACCTCTTTCTATCTCACTATGTTTATTAACATAAAACCCTGTACAAGACCAAGGTGAGTGTGACTCTTTTATTAATTTTTTATGTAGTAAAGAAGCTATTTCTTCTTTACATAATTCTAAATATTTAGAATTCATCTGACAAGGGCGTGCCATTGTCGGAATTTGATTTTCTTTAAAATCATCCGTATAAGGAAGGGTTACCACATGCTTTTTCCTATCCCAAAAAGCATTAGGATGGTCATTACAAATTTCTACAGAAATATTATTCTGAAGTCGTTTAATTTTTTCCTGTACTTTAGGATTTTGTAAAACTTCTTCAATAGTGAAAGAGTTTATTTCAAAATTTATAAAATTAATTTGATTTTGTTTTCATAAAATGAAATCTTTAATTTCATTCACAAATCTTGTATTTGGTTCAGTTATAAACTGAAACGAAACGGGTGTATTTTCAAAAGTACCTATAAGGCAGTCAGTTCCTATATGAGTAGTAGGAAAAATCTTTTTTATAAAAGGGGTTCCAAGTATAACTTGGTTCGTTATATTTTTAGCTAATAAAAAGCTTTCAGGTATACAAACTTTATTATTGCAAATATATGCATGTGGTAATTTAAAATTGATTTGTAATTTTTCACCACCTGCATGACGCAAACTATGAGTTGTTTTTGTAAAATATTTGGTCGGAATTAATCCTTCCTGTATAACACTAATATCTGCACCTGTATCAATTAATGCAGTAAATTCCTTGATTTCATCATGATTTATTAATAATGTAATTTTAACATAAAATTTAAAAGATGTAATCATATCTAAAACTGTGAGAAAATTTTCTTCACCAATCTTATTAAAATTGTCAAATAAATTTGGTGTAACCAAAGTATAATCCTTTTTAGTTTCTAAATTAGAAACTCTAATATCAAGATTTTTAGTAATTTGTTTTAACATTTTAATCTCATCTTTTAGATTGTCAATTTCTCCATACAAATCATTTAAAGTTGTCGGAGTTTTATGAGAATTATCATAGCGTTGTTTCATAAGTTTATAAACTTTTGTCATGGTATAAGGATTATTACTAGGTTTAAATTCTTCTTCCATTTTAGTACTATTAGTACTAGTTGATGGAATATCATCTAAGTTTTCTATGATTCTAGACCTCAATTCTTGGTCTTTTATTGACTTTAAGAATTCTAAAATATGATTATTGGTTAAAACATTAATATCTGAATCTTTAAATTGAGATATTAATTTATAATAATCATCTTCTGAATGTTCTTTCTCAGAATCACTGTGTTCTAGTTTACAAGGACACATGTTTTCTTCTGAATCTTCAGTAGGATCAGTTATATGATCAATTTATGAGTCTGAAGAAACATCTTCAGAATCATCAGATTCTAAAAATAATTTTTCCAAAGAATCTTTTAATTCTTTACTAATGTCAAGATTATTAATCTTTTTCTTCATTTTACACTTATTAGCGTAATGTCCTATTCTTTTACATTTATAACAGACAATATTCTGTTTATCTTTGTTTCTTTCTAATCTATCAGATTTTCTTTTGGCTTTTTTATCCAATTTTGCTTGAGAATATTTTCTCCTTTTCTTTTTAATATATTTATCATCTTTTCTATAGTTATTAACTATTTTTCTTTGTGATGGAATATCCATCCCAAACTGACTGCAAAATTGGCCTAACTGAGTTCTTTCAGTTAACCTTTGTCTTTTAAGTTGTTGATTTAATTTAATTTCATTACATAAGGCTATACCCTCATGTACGCAAGCTGCTATAAGACTTCCATAAGTATAACTTTCATATGGAATAGATATCTTATCTTTCCTAAGAGCTTTTCGAACTCTTTAAGCAAATAGAGGAGGTAATCCATCTATAAACTTAGACTTCCAATGAGAGCTATTACTCTCGGGCAATTCCATAACTCTATTAAGAAATTGGTCTTTATACCACCTAAATTCTGTAAGTGTTTACACCTAAAGTTTTGTAATAACGTCCTAATAGTTTTATTATCATCAGAAATTCTTCCGGTGAAATGTTCTAATATAGTAACTATCAGTGTATAAACTGCTTGTTCGCTAGTGCGACCATCTTCTTCTTGTTTAACATTATGATAAATTTCTTCTCTATCTTGAGAAGAGAGATAATGATCCCACCAACCTTTAAGTTGGCCAGTAAATCCTGCAACTATCATTTTTGTGATATTACTATCACTATTCCCAATCAGCTTACTGACTATGCTATACATCAGCATCCTATGGGTTAAATTATAAATCTGTTTTTCTGTATAACCATCTAAATTCCATTCATAAATGCTTTTGCCATTATAACAATTATTGACTATATATTCCTGTTCCTCATGTAGAATATCTACAGGAGAAGGGCGACTATAATAATTGATTCGTTGGGTTGGCCCATCAGCAAACCTATATAGTTTATTAATTTCATCTTTTATAACTTGTTTATTTTTATTTTCTGATAATCTATCAGAGAATTCATTTTCTAAAGTATGAATATTTAATTTTTTAAATTGTTGTTCTATTAAAGTTTGAAGATCAGACATAGTCTGTAATTTATAATTTTTAATTTCAGGAGGAGGCTGCAAGGGTGGAGTGGCTATAACTACCTTTTTTCCTGAAGACTCTGGAGATGAAGATTTATCTAATTTTTGTAATAATAAATCAATTCTCTTATGAAGAGAGAGAATCTGTTCTCCTAAAACATTCAAATAAATGTTTGTATAATTTTGTTGCTCTATAATTTGATTAATTTGTTTTACAGTAATACTTAAAGTATCATTTTCAAATATTTTTGAAAATGCTACGAAACTAACAATATTATTTACCTTTTCTAAAATAAAAGGTTGTTGAGGAGGCAATATGCCTTTAATGATATTTCCATTTAAAAGTTTATAATCTCTTTCTAAAACAGAAATATACGGTTCAATATAATTAGACATAAACCACGGAACAAAAGGAAATAAGATATTATGAAAAGCTAAGAATTTATAAAATTCATCAGAAACGTAGTTTCTTAAGCTATCATCAAAATTAGGGAAAAACCACTTTCTAAATGGTTGCCATCGTGGTAGATTAAATTCAGCTTTAACTTTTTGCCTGGCTTCAGATCCAGGGCTAAAATCAATTTTAGGTCTATAATTCATAATGAAAAATTCATTTCAGATTCGGTTATGTCCGGATCTTTAGTATTATAAATACCTTTTACAATATTTTCTCTAGTTTTAAAAACTTTATCTACATGATGATTATTCTCATCACGCTCACTTACCTGTGAGGTAGATACTCTGTAAGGAATATAATCCTTGTCCTATATAAGAGGTGAAATATAAGAACGTTCTAATCTGGTAGAATAAGTCCTTGGGATATTACCCAATCTGGATGGAGTATTATCCATCTGTGTATAAACAATTCCTTCTGGAGTTTGTTCAATATGATCAATAGTATGTTCAGTTTTTGACTGGATATGACCAGTTCGTTCCAGTTTCCATTGCTGAGGCATAGGGATTTCATCCCATTTTATAATTCTTCTAGTAGAAATTTTAGATCTATGAAAGTTTGTTTCTATTAAAACAGTTTCATTAATCTTTTTATCCATTATTTTACAATTAGGATTTAATGTAAATAATGGTTTGAAATAATTTCTGTAACAGATACATATTAGTTCTGATCCAGAAATATAATTATATCCATGAGTTTTAACATTTAGTGTCAAAGAATCTAATACATCAATATCACTTAAAGAAAGTGAAAGATTAGGATAAACATTAAAATATACTGGTCCATGTGCTAGACTAGATTGTATTACACCTATAAGTGATTGTTTCCAGTTTAAATTTCTTGCATCTCTTAGACATGCAATAAAACTTTCAGGTAATCCTTCTAAAGTTAAAGGTTTAAATGCAATTTGGACTAATCCAATATGGATAAATTTATATAAATCTTTATACCGGTTTATGTTATATGAAGATAATGATTTAATTTCAGTTTCTTCATTATCTAAGGAAACTGATTCCTCAGAAAATATATCAGAGCCATGTGATTATGTGATATATGTGATTCATAGTTTAACGTGGAACTTAATTTTTAAAATTCCAATGAATTTATTAAAGGATAAAAGAAAAATTAAAAATGTTCATAAACAAGAAATGGATATTCCTAACAACTTAGATGAACTTAATAAGTGGACAATCCGAAGGATTGATTTAAAAACTGTATATCAGTTAGGCACTTTTGAAAAATTAGGCTTAAAGCAAGTAGTTAAAACTACTAAGGAATCAGTTTCCTTAGATAATGAAGAAACTGAAATTAAATTATTATCTTCATATGACATAAATCGGTATAAAGATTTATATAAATTTATCCATATTGGATTGGTCCAAATTGCATTTAAACCTTTAACTTTAGAAGGATTACTTGAAAGTTTTATTGCATGTCTAAGAGATGCAAGAAATTTAAACTGGAAACAATCACTTATAGGTGTAATACAATCTAGTCTGGCACATGGACCAGTATATTTTAATGTTTATCCTAATCTTTCACTTTCTTTAAGTGATATTAATATATTAGATTCTTTAACACTAAATGTTAAAACTCATGGATATAATTATATTTCTGGATCAGAACTAATATGTATCTGTTACAAAATTTATTTCAAACCATTATTTACATTAAATCCTAATTGTAAAATAATGGATAAAAAGATTAATGAAACTGTTTTAATAGAAACAAACTTTCATAGATCTAAAATTTCTACTAGAAGAATTATAAAATGGGATGAAATCCCTATGCCTCAGCAATGGAAACTGGAACGAACTGGTCATATCCAGTCAAAAACTGAACATACTATTGATCATATTGAACAAACTCCAGAAGGAATTGTTTATATACAGATGGATAATACTCCATCCAGATTGGGTAATATCCCAAGGACTTATTCTACCAAATCAGAACGTTCTTATATTTCACCTCTTATAGAGGACAAGGATTATATTCCTTACAGAGTATCTACCTCATAGGTAAGTGAGCGTGAAGAGAGTAATCATTATGTAGATAAAGTTTTTAAAACTAGAGAAAATATTGTAAAAGGTATTTATAATACTAAAGATCCGGACATAACCGAATCTGAAATGAATTTGTCATTATGAATTATAGACCTAAAATTGATTTTAGCCCTGGATCTGAAGCCAGGCAAAAAGTTAAAGCTGAATTTAATCTACCACGATGGGAACCATTTAGAAAGTGGTTTTTACCTAATTTTGATGATAGCTTAAGAAACTATCTTTCTGATGAATTTTATAAATTCTTAGCTTTTCATAATATCTTATTTCCTTTTGTTCCATGGTTCATGTCTAATTATATTGAACCGTATATTTCTGTTTTCGAAAGAGATTATAAACTTTTAAATGGAAATATCATTAAAGGCATATTGCCTCCTCAACAACCTTTTATTTTAGAAAAGGAAAATAATATTGTTAGTTTTGCAGCATTTTCAAAAATATTTGAAAATGATACTTCAAGTATTACTGTAAAACAAATTAATCAAATTATAGAGCAACAAAATTATACAAACATTTATTTGAATGTTTTAGGAGAACAGATTATCTCTCTTCATAAGAGAATTGATTTATCATTACAAAAATTAGATAAATCTTCATCTCTAGAGTCTTCAGGAAAAAAGGTAGTTATAGCCACTCCACCCTTGCAGCCTCCTCCTGAAATTAAAAATTATAAATTACAGACTATGTCTTATCTTCAAACTTTAGTAGAACAACAATTTAAAAAATTAAATATTCATACTTTACAAAATGAATTCTCTGATAGATTATCAGAAAATAAAAATAAACAAGTTATAAAAGATAAAATTAATAAACTATATAGGTTTGCTGATAAGCCAACCCAACGAATCAATTATTATAGTCGCCCTTCTCCTGTAGATATTCTACATGAGGAACAGGAATATATAGGCAATAATTGTTATAATGGCAAAAGCATTTATGAATGGAATTTAGATGGTTATACAGAAAAACAGATTTATAATTTAACCCATAGGATGCTGATGTATAGCACAGTCAGTAAGCTGATTGGGAATAGTGATAGTAATATCGCAAAAATGATAGTTGCAGGATTTACTGGCCAACTTAAAGATTGGTGGGATCATTATCTCTCTTCTCAAGATAGAGAAAAAATTTATCATACTGTTAAACAAGAAGAAGATGGTCGCACTAGCGAACAAGCAGTTTATACACTGATAGTTACTATATTAGAACATTTCACCGGAAGAATTTCTGATGATAATGAAACTATTAGGACGTTATTACAAAACTCTAGGTGTAAAACACTTACAGAATTTAGGTGGTATAAAGACCAATTTCTTAATAGAGTTATGGAATTACCCGAGAGTAATAGCTCTCATTGGAAGTCTAAGTTTATAGATGGATTACCTCCTCTATTTGCTGAAAGAGTTCGAAAAGCTCTTAGGAAAGATAAGATATCTATTCCATATGAAAGTTATACTTAAGGAAGTCTTATAGCAGCTTGCGTACATGAGGGTATAGCCTTATGTAATGAAATTAAATTAAATCAACAACTTAAAAGACAAAGGTTAACTGAAAGAACTCAGTTAGGCCAATTTTGCAATCAATTTGGGATGGATATTCCATCACAAAGAAAAATAGTTAATAACTATAGAAAAGATGATAAATATATTAAAAAGAAAAGGAGAAAATATTCTCAAGCAAAATTGGATAAAAAAGCCAAAAGAAAATCTGATAGGTTAGAAAGAAACAAAGATAAACAGAATATTGTCTGTTATAAATGTAAAAGAATAGGACATTACGCTAATAAGTGTAAAATGAAGAAAAAGATTAATAATCTTGACATTAGTAAAGAATTAAAAGATTCTTTGGAAAAATTATTTTTAGAATCTGATGATTCTGAAGATATTTCTTCAGACTCATAAATTGATCATATAACTGATCCTATTGAAGATTCAGAAGAAAACATGTGTCCTTGTAAACACGAACACAGTGATTCTGAAAAAGAACATTCAGAAGATGATTATTATAAATTAATATCTCAATTTAAAGATTCAGATATTAATGTTTTAACCAATAATCATATTTTAGAATTCTTAAATTCAATAAAAGACCAAGAATTGAGGTCTAGAATCATAGAAAACTTAGATGATATTCCATCAACTAGTACTAATAGTACTAAAATAGAAGAAGAATTTAAACCTAGTAATAATCCTTATACCATGACAAAAGTTTATAAACTTATGAAACAACGCTATGATAATTCTCATAAAACTCCGACAACTTTAAATGATTGGTATGGAGAAATTGACAATCTAAAAGATGAGATTAAAATGTTAAAACAAATTAATAAAAATCTTGATATTAGAGTTTCTAATTTAGAAACTAAAAAGGATTATACTTTGGTTACACCAAATTTATTTGACAATCTTAATAAGATTGGTGAAGAAAATTTTCTCACAGTTTTAGATATGATTACATCTTTTAAATTTTATGTTAAAATTACATTATTAATAAATCATGATGAAATCAAGGAATTTACTGCATTAATTGATACAGGTGCAGATATTAGTGTTATACAGGAAGGATTAATTCTGACCAAATATTTTACAAAAACAACTCATAGTTTGCGCCATGCAGGTGGTGAAAAATTGCAAATCAATTTTAAATTACCACGTGCATATATTTGCAATAATAAAGTTTGTATAACTGAATGCTTTTTATTAGCTAAAAATATATCGAACCAAGTTATACTTGGAACCCCTTTTATAAAAAAGATTTTTCCTACTACTCATATAGGAACTGACTGCCTTATAGGTACTTTTGAAAATACACCCGTTTCGTTTCAGTTTATAACTGAACCAAATACAAGATTTGTGAATGAAATTAAAGATTTCATTTTATGAAAATAAAATCAAATTAATTTTATAAATTTTGAAATAGACTCTTTCACTATTGAAGAAGTTTTACCAAATCCTAAATTACAGGAAAAAATTAAACGACTTCAGAATAATATTTCTGTAGAAATTTGTAATGACCATCCTAATGCTTTTTGGGATAGGAAAAAGCATGTGGTAACCCTTCCTTATACGGATGATTTTAAAGAAAATCAAATTCCGACAAAGGCACGCCCTTGTCAGATGAATTCTAAATATTTAGAATTATGTAAAGAAGAAATAGCTTCTTTACTACATAAAAAATTAATAAAAGAGTCACACTCACCTTGGTCTTGTACAGGGTTTTATGTTAATAAACATAGTGAGATAGAAAGAGGTGTACCAAGATTGGTTATAAATTATAAACCTCTCAATAAAGTATTAAAATGGATTAGACATCCAATCCCTAATAAGAAGGATTTGTTAGACAGATTATATGAAGCCATTATATTTTCTAAATTTGATTTAAAATCTGGATATTGGCAGATTCAGATAGCTGAAGCTGACCAATATAAGACAGCTTTTAATGTTCCCATTGGCCACTTTGAATGGAAAGTGATGCCATTCGGATTAAAAAATGCACCTTCTGAATTTCAGAAGATTATGAATGATATATTCATTCCTTACAGTGACCTTATATTAGTCTATATTGATGATATTTTAGTATTTTCTAAAACGGTTCAACAACATTTTGAACATTTGGATATTTTTAAAAAACTAGTTATACAAAATGGATTAGTTATATCAAAACCCAAAATGGTTTTATTTCAAACTAATATTCGATTTTTAGGCCATAATATAGAAAAAGGAAAAATAATTCCTATTAATAGAAGTATAGATTTTGCTTCTAAATTTCCAGATGAAATTCTGGATAAAACTCAATTACAAAGATTTTTAGGAAGTTTGAATTATATTCTTCCTTATTATAAAAACTTAGCTTCTGACACAGCTATTTTATATGATAGATTAAAAAAGAATCCACAACCTTGGACTGCTCAGCATACTGAGACGGTTAAGAAAATTAAACAGAAAGTTAAAACTTTGCCCTGTTTAATATTGGCCAATCCTACATGGCAAAAAATTATAGAAACAGATGCCTCTGAAATAGGATATGGAGGTATTTTAATCCAAATTTGTCCTGTTAATAACATACCACATTTAGTTAGATATCATTCTGGCAAATGGACTGAAAGGCAGAGAAATTATGCAACTGCAGCTAAAGAAATCTTAGCTATTGTAAAATGTATTTTAAAATTCCAAGATGATTTATATAATCAAAGATTTATTGTTAAAACAGACTGCCAAGCAGCAAAATTTATGTTTAATAAAGATTTTAAACATGATGTATCCAAACAAATGTTTGCAGGGTGGCAGGCTCATCTCGCCCTATTTGATTTTGATATTATTTATAAAAAAGGTGATGACAATAATCTTCCTGATTTCTTAACCCGATAATTTTTACAGCATGCAGGGACGGGGAAATAATCTCCGAGGATGCGGGAGAGGTCATACCTCTCAAGCCAAAGGCAAAAATGTACTTATACAAAGGGGCAATAAACAGCTTATAGCTAAAAATATTTCCAATATTAATGGTGACGAAGCCCTCTTATATGAGGAATTCAAAAAGCAGTATCTTGCTACAAAACAACAACAGGTAGGTCAAACCTCCTCTACAAGCTCATATGCTCAGATTATATCTGACGAAGATCATACAACTTCTTATTATACTCATTCTCATAAAGAAATTATATTTCTTTTAGAGAATAAAGATCTACAATGGAAACATGATCTATGGTTATTGATGCAAAGGTACCTGGATACGGCAGCATATGCTGTCACATCTTATAAACACAGGTTATACTACGAGCAAATACTTAAAGTAAGCTCTTGCGATATAACGTATTTTTACCCCAGTGGTCATACTGATGCAAAAGTTTATAACTTTAGCAAGATTATTATTAAAAAGATTATATCCATTGAAGAATGGGGTATTTCCCCTCTGAAAGAAAGGGAATTTATAATTCCTGATACAAAAATTCCATTAAAATATAATTATTGGGATTATATGGATGCCTTTTATAAAGCATTCTTATATGAAAACCCTCTCAGAAAACATACTTGGCTGATTAAAATCTGTGGCAATGTTTATAACAGCCCATTACCAAATTGGTTCTTACATTGGTGGACCATATATGGAACATCTGGGAAAATACTTCCTGACAGATTTAAGGCATTATATGCTGAATGGGTTAATATATCCCCAAAAATCCATGATTATATCAGTATGGATCAATATTCTGAGGAAATAGCCTCTAGGATATTCTTTATTGAATTTTCCATACCCTGGGTGTGGAAATGGACCCCTGACGTGAGTTATACTCCTCAAAATATACCGTGTTTAAAACGAACTACTTATAGTAGATTCTGGGATAGATTAATTAAAACAGACCCGGAAACAAAAGAAATTTATGGCAAGAATATTTTGGATGAAATCCAGATTCATAATGAGTCTTATAGAAGCATGAAAGAACAAGGAGAGATTAAATCTCTTAGTCCGTTCCATCATATTACTACCAGAATAAAGCTACAAAAAGATGTTATATCAAAAGAAGAATTGATTAAATCTTATATGCAAGAATTAAAAAGGGAGCTGGTTAAAAATTTGCTTCCAGAAGAAGAAGAAAAAACTGATGTATCTATGACAGGCTCATCAAATGACGACTGTCTCGCCTGGGAATCCCAAAATCCAGATATGGAGGATTTTTCTCAAGAAGATATTGGCCAAATGGTAAAAAATATTGAAGATGCCGCCCGACAAAAGTTAAAGTAGTACGGACCTTATCTTATTGTGATATCTCTATTATTGTCCTTTATAGGGACCCATGTAATAGTAATAGCTATTATTGCGGATTTAAAATCTATTTGTACATTGTAATACATAAATGAGTTGGAGTTCGCCTTTTCATTTGTCTATAAAAGGAGGCATTCTCCTTCATACGAGGCAGGACCTCAAGAATAGAAGTTAGGCATTTCTCTCCCCCTCTCATTGTAAAAATCCTATCAATAAGAGGTTTGAAGTTTTCAGTTTTATCCCTGGTAAGCTTTACTTTCTTATTTCTTATTTTATTTTGTTAAGCAATTTTTATTTTTAGGATTAGCCTAATGGAAGGCTAAATCCTTCCATGTTAAACTATGCTATCATATATATCATTATAATTATGTTGTGAAGATCCTTATTTTGTCTGGTTGGATAGTAGTCTTACGTAAAGATTCAAGGTTTGGGTTATAAGATCTTGGAACTGGCCATAATTATTACAAAGATAAGGGTTAGCCTGTTTAAAGCCGTTGTGAAGGCGTATTAAGGCGTTGATCCCGGTTTTATCTTTTGATAATTATGCTGACGGATCTGGATCTTATGTAAAATTTGTACCTTCTAACCTGGGATCTTACATGGATGACTACCACCGGACCTCATTTATTTAAATTAGATTATGATAAAATTATGAATTTAAACTAACTAAATTATTCAATTATTATTTAAAATTATTAATTAAAATTTTTGTTTATTTAACCTCTAAATGTTATTTAATCTCTAAATGTACTTATTCTTTAAAAAATAAATAATTTTAATGAAGCTAAACGTATAAATTAATAAGGAATTATCATTAAGTTATATAATGATTAATGAACATTAATGAATACTAATAATCATTATATGACGAAATACTAATAACATTACCGCCATAAAAAAATAACAATTCATAAAACTCTAGTAACAATTAACTACATCATAAAATTAAATAATTCATAATTATTATAATTGTAAAATTTAACCAAGGAACATAATGAATTACTATATGAAACAACGTAATAATAATATATATGAAATAAACTAAAAAACTAATATAATGGTATAATTTGTATTAAAAACAATTAATATAACAACATAAAAAAATTATTAATTAAAAAATTTGAAAAAAAAACAGAAAATCCAAGAAAGGGTTAGTGGCACAACACTCCAACTGGTGAGCCAGTGGGCAGCACAACACCCTAGCTGTGCACTAGTGGGTGGCAGAATACCCCAATTGGTGCACCAGTGGGTCGCGCGCCACTTTTACTCGAGATCGGACTTTTTTTTTTCATTATTTTTATCAAAATATAAATAAACGATTATAAAATAATGTACTGACTTTTTTAGATTTCAATGGTTAAAATTGAGTAGACCATGTCTATAAGTTCTTGAAATATAGAAGAAGTCAAAAAGAGAGATTAGAGAGAGAGAGAGAGAGAGAGAGAGAGAGAGATAGAGGGGAAGAGAAAGAGAGAGAGAGAGAGATTTTGGAGGGAAAATGATTATTTCACATGTAATTTTAATTTACATATATATACATATATTCGAATGTATATATGTGTATATACATATATTTGTATATATGTATATATAAATATATACATATACATATATACATATATATATTCACACACACACCATATATATCAATATATATTCATGTATATATGTGTATTCATACATATATATATACACATATACACAGATATATATGTATATATCTGATATTAAAAAAAAAATTTAAGTGTGTAAGACAAATATTATTAGTAGTAATAAATTTTTCTTTACTATCACCTATTTCAGAAAAATATTATAAATTTAAGCAGTCTATTTAAGTGTTTTCCCAAAAACATGATTCCTTATCTCGGAGGCTAAAACGGATAGAAGAAAAATTATTTTGTGATGATAAAATAACACCTAAAGTAAAAGAAAACCTGAATAGGATACTGCCACAAGAAAGATCCCTTATTGAGCATCTATCTAAATAAGATGAGTGATTTAGAATCAGATTCAGATTATGAAATAGATACGATAATGAAGAAAATGTCTTAATTGGATTTTGTTAATATTAAAACTGATATTAAATATGGAATTCTTCTGGAAAATACTAATACAAATTATGTTTCCTCAAGTTCTAGATACTCTAGACCTCTGCCTAGAAGCTACACTAGGTTGGTAAGTTTAAATAAGAAACACACCCACAATGAACAAAGTTTATACTCCCCTTAATAAAATGAGACCTAAATCAATTGACCCATTTAGGATATAAATAGATTTAGATTGTGTTAGACACGTTGAAAAAGCTATTGATAAATGGGAATTGGCCTTAAGATTAGCAGTTTCAGTTAATAAAATGGATTATGCAATGGCAAAATCTTTATAGAGAAAACTCTGGTTAATAGTGTTAGTATATATTGGAGAAGCCTTGATGAACCAACTAGAAACAAAATTCTCTGACTTTGATACAGGAAATATGATATCAAGAGCAATCGAAGCAATTAGAATTGAATTTGCAGGAGAAGGACAATATTATAAAGATCCCGATTTGCAAAGAAAATATTCAAATGCCTTAATAAAAGTACAACTATGTGATATGTGTGACGTTAATAAATATATCTATCTTTTCCAAGATTATTGTTATCGATGCGCATCAAACGATCCTCAATTTTTTTTAACTGTGTTTTATGCTAAGTTACTCGACCCATTGGGTAAAAGATTGATAGATATCTATAATCCTAAAACTGAAGATACTTTAGGAAAATGATAAGTTTTCTTCAAGAAGAAATTAAGTGCATTGTGTGATGAAGCAATTCTAAATAAAAGGTCTAAAAGAAGAAAAAGAGAAATTACACTCGGTTGTGATAATACTATATTACCCACCATGATAGGATATGACTCATTGTATTATTATCAAAAGATAAAAGATAGACATAAAAAGAGAAAAAATGAAAGTCAGTTATTATTGCAAAGAAAAAGCACACTATGCTAATGTGTGCCAATTCGATTTAATGAAAAGAAAATAGAAATAGATAAGGACAAAGAGGAAATGATAAATAGTAAAGACTTTATCCGAGTAAATAGATTAGAAGATTTTGATATGATATCATCTGATGAAAAATTTTCTTAGAAACAGAAACTAAATAATGTAGTAATACCGAATCAGAGTAATTACAGAGTAAACGGAAACTTCTAAAACACCCATAATAAGTATATTTGAATAAGAAGGAGAATATAGCCAAGATATGATAACAGATAGAAAACTATTAACCAAAGTACAAAAAACAAATTATGTGATAGATTCTTGTTCTGGATTTCAAGTATTTGCCTTAGAAAGACTTGGGATTCATGCCAGAAAACGCCATATGTATTATGAGATTAGTATAAAAGAATAAGCCTTATATAATAAACTAACTGATAATAAAATAATGATACCTCTATTATCTAAAACTGATTTACCATCAAGATTACAGAAAATTTCAGATAATGTTAGGGATAAAATATGATTGGTTCATATAGGACCTATCCAGATGATGATAAAAGCTACATTTTGGTAAGGATTAAACTCTCCGTTAGATTTAGTAGTTATAGATAAAAGAATCAAACATCGCAAGAAACTACTCTTGGAATTTTTAAGAGAAAATCTAAAATACCAAAATTTGATATTCAATATATATTCTAAAATTTCTTATAATTATAGGGACAAAGACTTTGATAAAGTTTTATCCTTAATACAAGATTTTAAAAGGAAAGATTTTTTCCATGATGGAAATAAACCTTATTCAATAACTCATATGATATCTTATGCTCTATCTAATACTCATAATACATAGTATTTTAAAGATTAGTGAATATATTGATTTACCAAAATTATTCTATAATATAGGAAGAATATATCCCCTGAAATTATAGATATATATACCAGATGATTTTGAAATAGATATAGCTCCGAAACTATTAATTGTTGGAAGACAAAATAACCCAAGATTACTTATCTTGATAACAGAGTGGGCACTAGCTTAAAGTGCAACAACATATTCATAGATTAAATCAAGACATAACAAATTATTAAATATAGGGTTAGTTCCATTTTAGTACCCTTTTTTTGCCATTTGATAATTTAGTATCACTTGTTTGTTGATTTCTATTTTAGTATCTTTTTGTTTGGGCATTTGACGATTCAATACCATTTGTTTGTTGATTGATAATTAAGTGACTAATTCAGAATTTTGGACCATCGTTAGGTGTGATTTTTTTATTGTTTGTGGAGATTTAAATATACAAATTCCCATTTTACTCCTGGCGGACTAGAAGAAAAGGAGTGGATATTCTTTCATGTTTAAATCTCTACAAACAGTCAAAAAATCATACCTGACAATAGTCCACAATATTGGGTTAATTTCATTTTAGTACCCTTTTATTTGGTTATTTGACAATTTAGTACCACTTATTTGTTGATTGAAATTAAGTGACCAAATCAGAATTCTAGCGAAATTATTTTTTCTGGGAATATTGTGGCCAACTGTCAAGTGTAATTTTTTGACTATTTGTAGAGATTTAAACATGAAAACCTATCTCTTTTTTGACAATTTAGTATTGCTTGTTTGTTGATTGAAAATTAAGTGAAAAAATCAGAATTCTAGCAAAATCAATTTTGCTAGAAATATTATGGCCCACTATCAGGTGTGATTTTTTTAAGGTATGAAAATTCATCCATTTTTTTCTATTCCGCTAGGGGAAAAATGGGAATTATGTTTAAATCCTTACAAACAGTAAAAAAATACATCTAAAAGTGGTCTAGAATTCTGATTTCGTCACTTAATTATCAATTAACAAACAAGTAGTACTAAATCGTCAAATGGCCGAACAAAAAGGTACTAAAATGGAAATTAACAAACAAATGGTACTAAATTGTCTAATGGCCAAACAAAAGGGTACTAAAATGGAACTAACCCTAAAATATTCGAAGTATATTTTAATGGTCAAAACTTTGGCCCATGTCAAATCCTAATAGATACTGGAGTTCGTAAAAATTTTATTTCTTATAAATTAGTTAGATATCTAACTCCTTACATATACCAATTTTAATGGAAAAATATATGAGATCAATATGGCCATAGAAACTAAACTCAAATTTAGCGAAACCTGAATTCCAATTCTGCTGTTAATAGAAAATGAAGGATATATTGATACTTTAGAAATAATGTCGGGAGTAAACTTTTTGGATAAAGTTTCTCCTTTTAATATTACTAAACATGGGATATTCCTCACTCATAATGATAAACCAATTTACATGAAATGATGACTAACCCTTATAGTATTTACATACCAATAAGATTAACTTATCCTCAATTTAGTGTTGAATATTTCGCAGCTTACACAGATAGCAGATCTAGTTGTTGTCTATGTATACTTACATATTTTCCTGTACAATATGAAGAGACACTTCCCTCTCGTATTGGTTTCGATATTTCAAATAATATATTATATCTCTCCAAAGGAGTTAGTAAACCAAAAATATTAATAGGATCTTATTTGGTAAAATGTCCACCTTTTTACTTCCATGATACTGGTACCGATATTTTACGTGGCAATAATTATTTGCAACTATTTCATAAAGTCCTCTTTGACACTCTTAATAATCATATTAGACTCAAAACTCCTTGTAAACATTGTATTGTTGTTACTAAACTCAAAACTGCTTATGCTTGTACTATTCCCATTTTATTTCAGTCTCGCACAGCCCAGCATGGTGATAATGGGTATAAAAAAATGTTATAGTATACCAAAAGGTAAAATGATGCTAAAATTAGAGACATTACTAGATACAAAAATCGTATTGATAAAGCAATACCAAGACCAATTAGAAAAGATGAAGTATAAAATTAGTCTTTATTACTCCGAAAATCCATTGGAATTTTGGGAGAAATATAAAGATGGAGCTAAAATAGAGTTAAAAGATTAAGATAAAATTACAAGGGTTAGACCTATGAGATGTAACCCTCAAGATCAAGAACAATTTAAGAAACAAATAAAAGAATTTTTAGATTTAAAATTAATATGGGACAGTAAGTCTCCTCATTCTTCTCCAGCTTTCATTGTTAGAAACCATGCAGAACAATTAGAGGAAAAGAAAGAATGGTAGTAAATTATAAATAGTTAAATGATGCAATTATCTTTGACGGATATTTTTTGCCTCATAAAGAAAGTTTGAAAATTCACATACACAATGAAAAAGATATTTTCCAAAATTCAATTGTAAAAGTGGATTTTGGTAAATTAAAATGTACAAAGATAGTATACCTTTAAACAACATTTTCTACTCCAAGAGGTCAGTATAAATGGTTTGTAATGCCTTTTGGACTAAAAAAGCACCCCAAACATTTCAGAGAAAATGGATAATATATTTAAACTCTTTTCCTTTTGCTATGTATATTAAATGATATATTAGTAGCTAGTAATTGATAATTGAATATTTAAGTCATTTAGATAAATTTCCAGAACTTAGTCCACAACATGGATTATGTTTACCTCAGAAAAAAGCCAAAATAGGAACATCAGAAATAGAGTTTTTAGGATTTAAAATAAGTTCCCAAGGAATAGAATTACAACCACACATCGTGGAAAAGATTAATCAATTTCCTGATAAACTTCTCGATTAAAAACAACTTCAAAGCTTTTTAGGTATGTTATGATTTTATTCAAAAATTAGCAGAAATTAGGAAACCATTTAAAAAATTATTAAAGAAAGATAAGATATTTTCATTTTCGGAAGAGTTAGTTATCAATAAAAAGATAAAAGTATTATATGAAAAACTCCCACCATTCTTTTTACCCATTGATGAAGATAATCTGAGTCTAGAAACAGATTCCTCTAAAGAATGATAGGGGGCTATTTTGAAAAAATCTTCTGTGAATCCTCTGAAAAGGTATGTAGATATGCATCAGGGACATTTTCTGACGCTGAAACAAGATACCATATAAATGATAAGAATTACTTGTTATTATCAAAGGTTGTAGTAAATTTCATTATTTTATATTACCTAAAAACATTTTACTACGCAATGACAATACGCAAGTTAAAGCTTTTATTAAAAATAACCTATCATCAAAATCAAACTACAAACAATTGATTAGATGGAATACATATTTAGCTGAATTTTCATTTAATTTAACTGTAATGAAATCTGATAAGAGTGTTTGTGCAGATTTTTTAACCCGGGATGGAAAACCGAAGGCAAAAAATTCATGATATCATAGGACAGACAGGAGAAATAGTGGATAAGCTTTAGCATTGTGTTGAAGAGATTATTAAAATAGCTAACTTTGGTTCAATATCAAAAGAAGTTTCACAAATATCGATAACTCACGCTAAATTTGAAAACTAAATTATTCAGAAATATGGTAAGTTCGAAAATGCATTGGCTGATATCTTGAGGCAGACAAAAATAATTGCACTTAGTCCATCAACTCTACATGTGAAGATAAAGAGATAAAAAAGAATTCTGACACAACTACTATTTTAGATAATTCCAATACTTCTTTTGAAAATATATCACTAAAATTACAGATGAATATATCCCAAAAATAGATATCTTTGAATATCAAAATATATCCCAAAAATAGATATCTTTGAATATCAAAATATATCCCAAAAATAGATATCTTTGAATATCAAAATTGTTAGTTCCTGTGATGGAACAATACACGATAATGCAGGAACTATATTCCTTGCGAAAAACAGGCTCTGTATATAGATTTTTCGAAAATTTATCCCAGGTTAAACTTTCTTCAAAGGGCTAACCCTAAAGAGATTAGAAAATGGTACAATTTTGGAGCTATAAATACGATTTATATGACTACTGGCAGTTTTGATGAGATAATGGAATTGCCTAAACGCATACAAGAAGGAGCCAGATATTGCCATCAATGCAACCCCACCATCTCACCTAAAGATATTTTATTGCTCAAATTTGTATCAGTAGGACTGGATTTCTATGGAAGTGAAAGGTATGATGCTTATCATTTTATACAATTGATAAAAGCTGAAAGTACTGATGTAATGTGTCACCTCGAAAGGAAAGGAATGATAAGATTCATTTAGAAGGATATTCATTATAGAAGAGCAATAGGTATAAGAATGGCAATATCTACCATGGAGGTGATCCAAAAAAAGAGATTCAGGACCTATACTGTAAATGGATCATTCTTTCCGGTAATGACCGCTCCAACTCAAGTAACTCCAGCAGCTGCCACGAATTTAATTAATTGGAAAATAAAATAAATTGAAATCGGAAAGATAAAATCTAGCTCTAACGCCATGCAAAGATTTTGTCTATTTCATAAATATGCAAACAATACATATCCCAACTGTATTTCAGGAAAGGCAAAAGTGATAGATGATAGCTCAAGATAAGGACAAAACGTCAAGATTTTCAAGGCTTTAGATATTGAGACAAAATATACAAGTTTCAAAGCTGCAGACACTAGGAAAAAAGATAAAAATTCCAATGCCAGTCAACAAATAAAGAAGAAAAGCTCCAAAGCGGAGAAAACAAAGTTGAGAAGAGGATGGATTCCAAAGTACTTGAAATATGCAATGGAGGAGGGAACAAATCCAGAGATCAAATTCAGAATCACCTATATAAGATATGTAATATATGTAGAAAGGAATCAGAAAAAAGAAAAACTTCGTTATGTATTTAAGCTTAAAACATCTAATCTCTTATAGGATCAAGAGATCCTACTGTAAAATATTTCTCTTTCAATAAAAAGCCTTTTCATATTTCTACTCTTTCATTCTATACACCCTAAGGTAGGAAAGAAATTAGGTTTGTGTTGCTAATTGCTGAAGGGGACTCCGAGGAAAGTTATCTAGGATCACTAGGTTAGAGTTGGAATGTTCAATAAAAGTCTCAAGTAATACCTGGTGATTAGACGGTCAAAAGAGAGGCAAAGAGGTATAGAAGTGTGGTTAGGACTTTTAATTAAGAAGTATTAAATATAGGATTCTATGAGGGATATTAATATTCATAATCATCACGTCGTCTGCTATATTGTTTTTAATTATCTAAAATACATGATAATGATAATATTTTTTATAATAATTTATATATTAAGTCTAAAAATGATAATATTCGATAACAATGTATATATCTTAGATTTGTTGTTTAAGATAATCAGTACCACACACATAGATTGCAAAATCAAGATAAGTACATAAATTATAGCAGATTAGGCCACAAAAATTCAAACTTATAAAATTTGTCTTAAATAGCTGATAGTAAAAAATTTATTTTAATGGATGATTATGCCCTACAGTAGTATTATGAAAATATCAAAAAAGATAGACCCTTCTCACTAGAAGAAAAATTAGACCTTTACATTGATAGAAAACCAGGAAATACGTTTGGACAAGGTTTAAAATCGGATAAAGATTTATACAAAAGTTGGAATTTGTATGATATCATAATTAGAGGGCAAGCGTTAAGTCTAAAACAACGATTTTGGCTTCAAAATTACGAGATAAAAAAGGAAGAAAGATTGATGAAAAATGTTGTATGGACTCAGATAACTACGGATCGTAACTCTTCGAATAATAATATTTTAGAAGAAAGATATCAAGAAGAATTACAAATACTTACGAATTTAAAAAAAATTAGAGATAACGTATGTCTAATATAATTGTTATTCAAACAACATCTATTTATAAAAGGATAGTAAATATAAACTTATTGAATCTAGAAATTTAAAACTAGAAAAAGATATATGTAAAATTCAACAAACTATATTATGGATACATGATTTCTTATCTGGAAGGCTAAAATGGAAAGAAGAAAAATTATTCTGTGATGATAAAATATCACTTAAAGAAAAGAAGACCTGAAAAGGATACTGCCAAAAGAAAGATCCCTTATTGAGCATCTATCTAATATAGATGAGTGATTTTGAATCAGCTTCAGATTCAAAAATAGATACGATAACGAACCAATATTTCAATTAGATCTTGTTAATATTAAAACCGACACTAAATCTGAACTTCTTTAGGAAAATACTAACACAAATGATGTTTCATCAAGTTCTAGATACTCTAGATCTCCACCTAGAGTATCTAGAAGCTACGATGGGTGGCAAGTTTAAATAAAAAAAACACACATGATGAACAAGATTATACTCCCCTTGATAAAATGAGACCTGAATCAATTGACCCATTTGGGATATATTTAGATTTAGATTGTGTTAGACACGTTGAAGAAGCTATTGATAAATGGGAATTGGTCTTAAGATTAGAAGTTTCAGTTAATAAAATGGATTATGAAATGGTAAAAATCTTTTTAGGAAAAACCCTGGTTAATAGTGTTAGTAGATATTGGAGAAATCTATGTGAACCAACTAGAAACGAAAATTTCTAACTTCAATACAGGAAATATGATATCACGAGCAGTCGAAGCAATTATAATTGAATTGTAGGAGAAGGACAATATTATAAAGATCCCAATTCAAAACGAAAAAATATTCAAATGCCTTAATAAATGTGATATGTGTGAAGTTAAGAAATATATCTGTGTTTTCAAAGATTTTTGTTATCGATGCTCATCAAACAACACTCGATTTTATTTAACTCTGTTTTATGCTAAGATACATGACCCATGGGGTAAAAAATTGATAGATGGCAATAACCCTAGAACTTAAGATACTTTAGGAAAAAGGACTAATTTTCTTTGAGAGAAATTAAGTGCATGGTGTGATGAAGAAAATTCAATATAAAAGGTCTAAAGGAGTAAATAGAAAAATTACACTCTATTGCGATTTTCCACGTTTTCGATCCCTGTTCAAGCCACTTAACTTATAAACTTAACTGAACTCCTTGTGGGCTTTTAGGCTATCACTTCTTCTCACTAAAACGACCTTGAGACAACAACAAAAACATGAGCAAATCAGACAAAAGGAGAAATTAAAATGATACAATCATACATTTTACATAAAAAAACATGTTCAAAGATATTTCTCTTAATTGTTTTTGGAGAACGAGGGATTTCTTTAGGAGGTTTCCCACATCCATTCCTAAATATGGCTTAAAGTAATCCCGTTCTACTACATCTTGAAATGAAAGTGAGAATTTAAAACCTTATGTAAGACGAGAAATAAAAAATTTGCAGTCAAGTTTCAGAAAGATGTTATAAAATTCAAATAATTTTAACTCTTTAAAGGAAGATAGAAGATCAATGAAGGTTAAGATTGAAGAAAAAATCATTCTCTCTTTTTCATCACATAAGGATTTCTCCCTTTTAATCCTTTGAATTCCATGAGATCTCCTCTCCTCATCATTCTCCTGGAGTCTCTTGCACAATTCTTGCCTACATAAAGAATCATCAACAAGAACAAAGTTAGTTTCGTGAGTAAGGAGTTTAGTCCCTCACTCTTTCAATATCAATCATCTCCGTTTCTTGTCGCCCTTCTTTATGATCCTCTATACTTTCCACAAACTTCTAATTTTCCTTTTCTGGTTCACCTTCCTCAAATTCGTTTTTATTCTTCGGTAAGCACTCATCTCTCTTACTTTCGTCCGCTTTACTTGTATTCTAAGAGGTTCTTCGAATGATGGGAGATCATCTTGCCTCATTTCCTTTATTTCTTGTTAAACCTCCTCTTCCTTGGGAAAAGTAAACTCTTCCAATTCTTGAGCGGTTTTTATCATCATCATCCATAAATATTGGAAACATCATCACTTGTTCTTCTACATCCTGCAAGGCGACCGTATTACTAGGCATATGACTAAGCAATTCTTCAATGATCCTCTTTGCTATTACTTCAATTTGATTTTCCATGTTTTGGAAGGAAGCCATTTGGCTTCCATCCTTTTCACCCCGCATTCGCCGAATCGATATACTTCGACAAGAGATCTTCTATATTAGGTCGTGGGGACGATAGATGCACTGGTGGAGCGTCATCGCATGTAGAATATTTATTATAGTCTCCCCAAGGAATGTTCGACTGAGTCCTCAAGTCCGATTGGTACTGGTCAGTGTACATATTGTACCCCTTCCAATTTTCTTGGAACGTGGTTGATTGATAGTATGTATATTGAGATTGAAAGGCCATGTTCTCCACTCTTTCTTCTAACATTGATGCCCATCGGTATTCCATAGTGTAATCAGTATTCATATCTTACTTGAAACAACCAATTGGATAAGCAATTTAACACAGGTTCCAGAGGTAATAAAGCAAATAGACAATATCCATACCAGAAAACACCCAGGGGCAATGATCAATCAAAACAAAGTAAAACAAGAAAAAAAAAAAAGTGACTAAAACCCCAAATAAATTATTTTCCTTAAACTTGCAGTCACGAGCAACGACGCCAAAAACTTGATGTGTAAAAATAAAACGGGAAATTCTAATCACTACAATGCTTGACAAGTGGACCTAACAAAGTAGAGGTGAGTTCAACCCGAGTGTCGAATTTCTTAGGGACGGATGAAGGTTCAAGTACTACTCATCTATAATGTTTAGTCGAATAAAAAGGTTGTCGTTGAGAAGAACTTAAAAATAATAAAAGCAATTTAAAGAAAGCAAAAATAAAACGATTTTAAAAGATTAATAAGACAAGAGTTTGGTTTGGTGGAATCCCCCTAATCCCTGATACTCACTCAATTGGAAAAGACTTTAATGAAAATGATGTTTAAATTAATTAAGTTGGGTCATCAGTCAAAAATCGGGC
Source organism: Catharanthus roseus (assembly GCA_028651295.1). Classification (NCBI taxonomy): domain Eukaryota; kingdom Viridiplantae; phylum Streptophyta; class Magnoliopsida; order Gentianales; family Apocynaceae; genus Catharanthus; species Catharanthus roseus. The sequence goes on from JAPQWS010000102.1 coordinate 1,882,082, forward strand.
AATCCCTATCTCTAGGACAAAAGCCACCCTAATCACTAATCCGTAGAGGAAAATCTCTTTTCTTCCTAACAAATTATGAGTACCATAAATTTAGGTGATTTAAAAGACTTAAAGAGTACAAAATCGTATCTCTAGTCAATTGCCCTAATTAATCCCCAATTGGTTGCCCTAGATTGTTCTTCCTTTTAAAATTCCAAACAACCTTGCGAATAATCTAATCTCGCGACAGTTAAATTAACAAGAAACTTAATTGGAAGACAACTTAAATTAAAACCAGCATCGAAATCAAGAAATCAAACCAAGAAACACATAATCAAGAATTAGGCTTCAACCCCAAACCCAAACAAGAAAAACTACTCACTATTCATGTTAATAAAAACTGAAATTTAATTAAAGAATTCAAGAACAAGAAAAGTAAAAGAAAGCTTAGGATTAAGTCTTGAAGCCGAAGTCGAATCCCGAACATCTTCTAAGATATTCTCTCGAGTCACCAAGTCGAAGAACAAAATCTTGAATCAAAGCCTTCAATTCTTGAATCCAAGAAAGTAAATCTTGCAGAAAACTTGATCTATAGCAAAAACAAATGTAAAAGCTTGAATCTTAAAGAGTGTTTAACTAATCTAACCTAATTAATCGTCTCCTAATCTAAAATCTAATCTAACCTAAATCTAATCTATTCTAAACTATTATGAATTGTATCTAATGTTTTTTACAATGGCTTCATAAAAGCCCTATATATAGAGGTAAAAGTACAAGAAATCAAAGCTAAAGTTGGAGTAGGAATCAAGAAAATTAAGTTTGAAAAGGATTGAATTTGCCCCTTGCCATCTTACCTACAAGCGACAGTAGGGTGAGGCCTACCGTTTGTGGTCGGTCTCGAGTTACACGTTGCCTGGACATTCTCGGCACCTACCGTCGATGGTAGATTGCCTTGCCATCCGCGGTAGGTGTTATTGCTTTTCCAACAACTTCTGTTTTCACTTTTTTTTTTATCGTTTCTACTTTTGGAGGATACTTAGACAAGAATAAGAGATAGTTAGCTCAAATATATACTTTTACATATTAAAAACACCGGAAACAATAAAATTAACATATAAAAAATATAGACAAAAATGCACTTATCATATACCCCACACTGATCTTTTGCTTGTCCTCAAGCAACATAAACTAAATGGGTAAAACGAAGGATATAAGGACTTTTTATGCTAAAAATGAAAACGATATAAGTCGAATAAAATATATAACTAAAAAATGATTTCAAGCATTTATACTCCAAAATAAGCTTTTCAAAAACTAAAGCAAAAACAAAACTAAACTAAACTTAAACTTAGAAAAACAAAAGAATAATACCACTTCAATGGAGTACATCAACATCCAACCCCAAAGATACATAAAAAATAGACAAACAGTAAAATTACCAAGTTAACTACAAACCACCAAAATCATTACTGATCAACGGTATGTAAGTGTGATTTTGCTCATGCCATTTTTATAAAAAAAGAAGAATGTCAAGTGATTAGCAATAAGAAACATTTTCAAAGTCAATGCACACCATTCATACCTTTTCAACCAATTAGCCACACTAAAGTCTATTTTAGGTCGTTCCTGGTTTAGGAAGGACTTTTTGGCTTGTAATATTAGGCTAAGGACATAAGTAGGTTACAAACGAAGGTAAAAGGAGACAAAAATAAACAAGATAGAGCTAACGCAACCGAAATGATAAGATAATAAAATAAAAGAACACTTTCTAGCCGTCGTTTTCACTTTTCTCACTCATCTTTGTACAACTTTTCTTCATTCTTCTTTGATAACAATCCCATGTAACATATTTTTCTCAAAAGTTTCAATAATGACCAAAGTAATTTAGAGAGAGATGATGCTTGAGTTTTTCAAGATTTTTATATAAAATAAGCCACATATATTTTTCTTCATTTTTCTGCCAATTTTTTCTCTTTTTGGCTTTTTCCTCTTTTTCCAATTTTTCTTCTTTTCAAGCATCAATAAATTTTTTTCTTTCTTTTTCTCTCTTTAATAGCCAAAGAACTGAATACATAAAATTTCCCAAAATACCCTTTCTTTGTAAATTAGGGCTTTCTTTCTTTACCTTTTTTCCCCCACACTTATTCGTTTCTTTCACTCAAGACATCCAAAAGTCCATACTAACCAATAGCTCACGAGTCGAGGTTCACTCAAAATGGCCAAAACTCTATACTAACCATTAGCTCACGAATTAAGGCTCTATATATAGTGAGGTTAAAAGAAAAAAGAAAATAAGGGAGTATAACCCTTGGTATGAAGGCACGAAAAGGGAACTAGGGATTGATTTCATTAGATAAAAGATAAGAAATGCTTAATCGGTTCAAAGAAGGCCAAGACCATCATTTCCGGGACCATCCTAGTCTAGACTTCTTTACTTTTAAAGATAGACAAATCATGAAATTGCAAGTTCAAAACTTATTATCAAAATGGTAATTTCTCAAGATTCTTAAGCTTTTAGTACTCAACAACATTCACAAGTGCATAAAAACCATTGATCAAGTAAAACTTTAGTAAATATGGTTTTTAGAGTAATTAAGTATTTTGCCTTTTTCGAAAACCTATGGAATTCTTCAGTTGTAAACTCTATCAAAAAAGTGATGAAAATAAAATATTTTTAGATTTCTAAATAAGAAGGTAAAAAGAAAAAGACATAAAATATTTTTGGAATTTTTAATTTTTCTGATTTTTTGGAATTTTTAGAATAAGAGACTAACAAAAAATCTTATACAAAAATGAAAACGAAAAAGAGACTAACAGAAAAAAACGTAAAAGAATGAAAATACCTCTCCCTCCCCTAACTTAAAATCACATTGTCCTCAATATAAGATTATAATAAAAGAAACAAGAAAAAAATACATACATAGGAAGCAATCTTGCAGATATAAAGCGATTAAAGCATATCAGGAAGCCATCCCCACACAAAAATAAAATAAAAGAAGGCAAACAAATAACAAATAAAAGAAACAAGAAAAAGAAAAATAAGTAAAACACAAAAATATAAAGTAAGGGAAAAGAAAATAAAACTCCCTATTCAGTTCGTGCCGCTGTCTCTACTAGTTCCTAGATCAAGCATGAATTTATTGTACAAGGAGGCTAGCATTAATCCTTGGCGATTAATCGCTGCCCTTTGATGCGCCAACTCATTCACATAGCGGTGAGTGGACTTTACTATTTCCGTCAATAGCATCCCTTGGATTTCTTGATTGATCTGAAGTTGCTCAAAGGCAGTTTGCATCTCTATTTGGAATACATCCATCGGGATCTATTGGGCACCAGTCTTATCCTCCTTATCATCTGAGGCTTCAGCCTCATCATCATCCTCACCTGGTTGCGAGGACGACGCTCCGATGCCAAATCAAGTGGTTTCCTTTATTGGTCGAAAACCACCGACGGAGTGGTCCCCCAACCTATCTTCTTCAGAGGAGAGAATCCACTCCTTTCTCCTCTTGTCCCATCAGTAACCGCAATTGTTGAATGTTGTCGATTGAATCACTTGTTGCGACTCAGTTGTTAATCGTCGTTCTCTTGCAAAATTAACATTGAAAGCAGAAAATATTCGAGATAGTATTACAGGATATCGAAAGACACTTTTTCAATAGTATCACAACTCGTGTTGTGCATCATATGGATTATCAAAGGCAAGAGAGAAAGGGTGGATTTCCTATGAAGTTTATCTAATAAATACATATCTATAGTATGGACTTCACTAAGTCCACCCCCTTTGAACAAGAGTATAGCCAAAGAAGTAACCGAGGGCCGGTGGAAGGAGGGATGGGAAATCACCCCTGTGGATTATTCTACGACGATCGAGTGCCCGGTGCTGGATATTAAAATGGCCACAAACCACATCAAAATTCCAGTATGGGTCCTCATCTATAGACCTCTTATTTGAATCCACAGTGATTGTGTTCCCATTATCTGGAAAACCAAGAATGGATGCCAGATGGTCCCTTTCTAGAACGATCCTGACCTCTTTGACATGGGAGATGATGGTAGGAAGATTCTTGTCCATTTTATGAAGCATGTTTGCATAGAATTCTCGGACAAGGTCTGGATTGTAGTCGCCAGAGAGATGAAGGAGAGGAACCCAGCCTAACCTTCTAAAAAGATTCCAATCCTAAAATGTTCTATGACATCTTCATCAAAAGACTTTTCAACAATCATATTAAGAGATGCTCTATCGGCGAGCCATTCCCCGACGGTATCCGTGAGACTCTCAGGGAAAGGAAAAACATTAGGAGTCAGGTCGGGCGAGGTTCCTTCAACTCTAGCCCTTTTTTATTTAGATTTTGAAGAAGAAGCTACAACTTTCTTGGGAGCCATAGGGAGAGTAGAAAGAAAAAGGAAAATAGCCAAAACGAAAGAGAAAACGCAACACCAAAAAGCACCAACAATTACAAAAACACAAAATGAACAATAATCAAAATACAAACATAGCCTCTGTGTGTGATAGTGTCCTACGTAGCCCATGGATATAATATTGTGCTTAAAAAAATAAATAAAATACAACAATATTTCTAACAAAACAAAAGCATAAGTCCAAAATTAAACTCAAGCACAGGCAAGAAGGGAGACAAGGTTTAGAGTAAGCCTGTAATTGTTTGAGAAAAAAACTATTTTCCACGAAATTTGGCTTTTTTCTATGTCTCTCTGTGAATGCCACTGGAGTTTGCTGCAATTTCGCCGAAATTCTTGCCGAAAAATTTTTCTTGGACTTTTTTGTGCAAAATTTTGTTAGAAAACACAACAGAACACAAAACTAAGTTAGTAGGTAAAAAAAAGACCCGAAATTATAAGAAATTACTAGAACAAGAAAATTGAATGGAAAGGTGAGTTCTTTTGAGATAAGTTTGAAGAAGAAGATAATTTTAGCATGAAATTTCATTAAAGAAGAAGAATGGAGGTGGTAGGAATGTTTAGAAGAGAATAGTAAGTAAGAGAAGAGACAAAGAAACAAACCAAGAGATGGAAAGCTGGAGATGCCCCCGGTGGCACTCGCCAGAACAGGGAGAGAAGTCATCGGAGTTGAGGATGGAAGATGAGATAAATGCTTGTAGAAGTTAGAGAGGTGTTGAGAGGTTATGGGAGTTTGAGAGAGTAGGAAGAGGGAAAAGAAAATTAAGGGTTTTAGAAGAAGGAATTGGCAGAAAAGTGCAAAAAATAAAACAAAAATTTGAAATTTGGTACCAAATTGGGTCAACCCGAACCGTTTTGCCCTTGAAAAACCAACCCGCTGTCCATTCTGGACCTTACCGTTGATGGTAGGGTGAGACCTATCATTCGCGGTAGGTCTTGAGTCTGCTAGAGCCGAGGATTTCTTGTAGCCAACTGCCAATGGTAAGGTGAGACCTACCGTCTGTGGTAGGTTATTGCCGAAGGATGCCCCAATTCGCCTATAGCATACTATCAATGGTAGGGCACACAACCCTCACGGTAGGGTGATGCCAAACCTCTGTTTTGCTTCGTTCTTTGCAATTTTCGATCCCCGTTCAAACCACTTAACTTATAAACTTAATTGAACTCCTTGTGGGCTTTTAGACTATCACATTTTCTCACTAAAACGACCTTGAGACAACAATAAAAACATGAACAAATTGGACGAAAGGAGAAATTAAAATGATATAATCATACATTTTACATGTTCAAAGATATTTCTCTTAACCGTTTTGGAGAACGAGGGATTCCTTTAGGAGGTTTCCCATTTCCTTTCCTAAATACAGCTTAAGTAATCCCTTTTTACTACCTCTTTATAATGAAGTGAAAGAATTTAAAGCCCCATGTAAGATGAGAGATCAAAATCTTAAAGTCGAGTTTGAGAAATATATTATACAATTCAAGTAATTTTAACTCTTTAAAGAAAGATAGAAGATCAATGAGGGTTAAGATTGAAGAAAAACTCATTCTCACTTTTTCATAAGGATTGCTCTCTTTTAATCCTTTGAATTCCATGAGAGATTTCCTCTCCTCGTCATTTTCCTCGAGTCTCTTGTGCAATTCCTACATACATAAAGAATCATCAACAAGAACAAAGTTAGTTTCGTGAGTAAAGGGGTCAGTCCCTCACTCTTTTCAATATCACCTATCTCTTTTTCTTGTCGCCCTTGTTTATGATCCTCTTGACTTTCCACAAACTTCTCGTTTTCCTTTTCTGGTCCAACTTCCTTAAATTCATTTTTATTCTCCGGTAAGTGCTCATCTCTCTTACTTTTTTCCGCTTCACTTGTAGTCTGAAGAGGCTCTTCGAATGATGGGAGATCATCTTGCCTCCTTTCCATTATTTCTTGTTGAACCTCCTATTCCTCAGGGAAAGTAAAATCCTCCGGTTCTTGAGTAGTTTCATCCTCGTCATCTATAAACATTGGAAACATCATCACTTGTTCCTCTACATCCTGCAAGGTGACCGTACTGCTAGGTATATGACTAAGCAGTTCTTCAACTATCCTCTTTGCTATTACTTCGATGTGATTTTCCATGTTTTGGAAGGAAGCTGTTTAGCTTCTAAGAACTGTTTCCATCTTTTTCACCCTGGCATTTGCCGAATTGATATACTTTGACAAGAGATCTTCTAGATTAGGTCGTAGGGACGATAGGTGCACTGGTGGAGAATTATCGTATGTTGAATAATGATTATAGTTTCCCCAAGGGACGTTCTACTGAGTCCGACTAGTACTAGTTGGTATACGTATCGTATCCCTTCCAGCTTTCTTGGAACGTAGCTGATTGATAGTATATATATTTAGATTGAAATACCATGTTCTCCACTCTTTCTTCTAACATAGATGCCCATCGGTATTCCATGGTGTAATCAGTATTCATATCTTACCTGAAACAACCAATTGGATAAGCAATTTAACACAGGTTCCAGAGGTAATAAAACAAATAAACAATATCCTACCACAAACATCCAGGAGCAACAATAAATCAGAACAAAGCAAAACAAAAAAAAAAAAAAAACAAAAAGTGACTAAAATACCAAATAAACGATTTTCCTTAAACTTTCTGTCCCCAACAATGGCGCCGAAAACTTGATGTGTAAAAATAAAATGGGGAATTCTAATCACTACAATGCTAGACAAGTGGACCGAACAAGAAGTGAGTTCAACCTGAGTGTCGAATCTCTCAAGGACGCACAAAGGTTAAGGTACTACTCGTGTCTCTAATATTTAGCCGAATAAAAGGGTTGTCGTCGAGAAGAACTTAAAATAATAAAAGAAATTAACAGAAAGAAAAAATAAAACAATTTTAAAAGATTAATAAAACAAGATTTTGGTTTGGTGGAATCCCCCTGATCCTTCTTACTAGTTCAATTGGAAAAGACTTCAATGAAAATGATGTTTGAATTAATTAAGTTGGGTCATCACTCAAAATTTGGGCAATCTCTATCTCTAGAAAGAAAGCCACCCTACTGACTAACCCTTAGAGGAAAATCTCTTTTCTCCCTAACAAATTATGAGTGCCATAAATTTTGGTGATTTAAAAGACCTAAAAGTGCAAAATCGTATCTCTAGTCAATTGCCCCAATTAACCCCCCAATTGGTTGCCCTAGATTTTTCTTCCTTTTTCAAATCCAAACAACCTTGCGAATAATCTAATCTCGCGACAATTAAATTAACATGAAATGCAATTGGAAGACAACTTAAATTAAAACAAGCATCGAAATCAAGAAATCAAACCAATAACTTCATAATCAAGGATTAGGGTTCAACCCTAAATCCAAACAAGAAAAACTACTCACTATTCATATTAATAAAAACTGAAATTTAATTAAAGAATTCAAGAACAAGAAAGTAAAAGAAAGCTAGGATTAAGTCTTGAAGCCGAAGTCGAATCCCGAATGTCTTCTAAGATCATTTTTCAAGCTACTAGGTCGAAGAACGAAATCTTGATTCAAAGCCTTCAATTCTTGAATCTGAGAAATTAAATCATGCACAAAACTTGAAATTCTATAGCTAAAGAACATATAAAAACTGGAATTTTAAAGAGTGTTTAACAAATCTAACCTAATTAACCTACTCCTAATCTAAAATCTAATCTAATCTAAATCTAATATATTCTAAACTATTCTAAATTGTATATAATGCTTTTTACAATGGCTGCATAAAAGCCCTATATAGAGAGGTAAAAATACAAGAAATCCAAGCTAAATTTGAGTAGGAATCAAGAAAATCGAGTTTGAAAAGGATTAGATTTGCCCCTAGCAAGCCTACCTTCCACCGACAGTAGGGTGAGGCCTACTGTCTGTGGTAGTCTCGAGTTACACATTGCCTGACCATTCTTGGCACCTGCAGTCAATAGTAGGTTGCCCTGCCATTCGAGGTAGGTGTTTCTGCTTTGCCGACGACTTCCGTTTTCGCTCTGTTTCCATCCGTTTTTTTTCTTTTTCAGCATTTCTACTCCCGGAGGGTTCCTTGACAAGAATAAGAGATATTTATCTCAAATATATACTTTTATATATTTAAAACACCGAAAATGATGAAATTAACATATAGAAAATATAGACCAAAATGTACTTATCAATTCTCATTCTGGATTTCAGGTATGTGTCTTAGAAAGACTTGGGATTCCTGCCAGAAAACACCATATGTATTATAGGATTAGTATAAAAGTAAAAGCTTTAGATAATAAGCTAACTAATAATAAAATAATGACACCTCTATTATCTAAAAATGATTTATAACAAAGATTATGGAAAATTCCAGGTAATGTTTGGGTAAAATAATGGGTTCAAATAGGAGTTATTCAAATGATAATAAAAGTTACATTTCTGGAAGAATTAAACACTCTGTTAGATTTAGCACTTGTAGATAACATAATCAAAAATTGTCAAGAAGCTACTGTTGGAATTTTAAGAGGAAATGTTATTTGCCAAAATTGATATTCAATATATATCCTAAAATTTCTTATAATTTAGGGAACAAAGGCTTTGATAAAGTTTTATCTTTAATACAAGATTTTAAAAGAAAAGATTTTTTCCATTATGGAAATGAACCTTATTCAATAACTTATATGATATCTTATGTTCTATCTAATGCTCGTAATATAGAAAGTTATAAAGATTGTTAATATATATTTACCAAACTTATTCTATAATATAGGAAGAATATATCCCCTTGAAATTGCAGATATATCCATACCAGATGATTTTAAAATAGATATAGCTATGAAACCATTAATTGATGGAAGACACAATTACCCAAGATTGACTTGTCTTAATAACAGAGTGGGCACTAGCTTAAAGCTCAACAACATATTTATAGATTTAAATCAAAACATAACAAATTATAAAATACAGAGAGAATATTTTAATGGTAAAAACTTTTGCCCCTGTCAAATCCTAATAGACACTAGAGCTAGTAAAAAAGTTTTTCTTATAAATTAGTTACTAGATACAAAAATCGTATTGAAAAAGAAATACTAAGACCAACTAGAAAAGACAAAGTATAAAATTAGTCTTTATTACTCCGAAAAACCCATTAGAATTCTAGGAGAAAAATAAGATTAAACTAAAATAGAGTTAAAAGATAAAGATAAAATTATAAGGGTTAGACCTATGAGATATAACCCCTCAAGAACAAGAGGAATTTAAGAAATAAATAAATGAACTTTTAGATCTAAATTTAATTCAGGACAGTAGCGATGGTAGCAGTAGCATGAGGTATCCATCCTCCTAAGAATAAGAGAATGGGAAACCGATGTTCGAATGAAAGTTAGACGCTAGTTCCACATTTTGAGTCGGGACTTTCCTCATTGAAGCAATATTCCTTCCATATGAGAAATGTCAATCCTTGCCTTCTTGTCTAGTGCGAATGCTTGTGTGTGTGCGTATGTGTATATATATATGTATATATGTATGTGTATATGTGTGTGTATATATACAAATATATATATGTATATATATGTATATATTTGTATATATATGTTATTGTATATGTATACATATAGATATGTATATATATGTTATTGTATATATACATATACATTTACAAATATACATATATGCATATATTATTTATACACATATATATACATATAGATATTGTAAAAGATAATTGTTTTTTATATAATGAGTAGTCACCATATTAGAACATTTCACAGGACGAATATCAGATAATAGTGAAAATATTCGTACCTTATTACAAAACTTAAGATGTAAAACACTATCTGATTTTAGATGGTATAAAGATGCTTTCCTTAATAGAGTCATGGAATTACCAGAAAGTAATAGTATACATTGGAAGTCAAAATTCATAGATGGACTACCTAATTTATTTGCAGAAAGAGTAAAGAAAACTCTTAGGAAAGATAAAATGACTATTCCCTATGAAAGTTATACTTAACTTGGTTAGTTATATTTTTTGCTAATAAAAAACTTTCAGGAATGCAAACTTTATTATTACATATATATATATATATATATGCACGTGGTAATTTAAAATTAATTTTTTAAATATTGATGAAGTTTTACAAAATCTTAAATTACAGGATAAGATTAAGAAAATTCAAAATAATATTTCAATAGAAATTTGCAATGATCATCCAAATGCTTTTTGGAATAGGAAAAAACATATTGTTAATCTTCCATATATAGATAATTTTGATGAAAGTAATATACCGACAAAAGCAAGACCTTGCCAAATGAATTCAGAATATTTAGAATTATGTAAAGAAGAACTAACTTCTTTATTAAGGAAAGAATTAATTAAAGAATCAAACTCTCCCTGGTCATATACAGGATTTTATGTTAATAAACATAGTGAAATAGAAAGAGGGGCACCAAGATTAGTAATAAATTATAAACCTCTGAATAAAGTATTAAAATGGATTAGGCATCTAATCCCTAATAAAAAGGATTTGCTAGATAGATTATATGAGGCAATAATATTTTCTAAATTTGATTTAAAATCAGGATATTGGCAGATTCAGATAGTTGAAAATGACCAATATAAAAAGCTTTTAATGTTCCAATAGGACATTTTGAATGGAAGGTTATGCCATTTGGATTAAAAAATGCACCTTCAGAATTTCAGAAAATAATGAATGATATTTTCATTCCTTATAGTGAATTCATAATAGTTTATATAGATGATATTTTAGTATTTTCCAAAAAGATTCAACAACATTTTGAACAATTGGATATATTTAAAAACTTAGTCATACAAAATGGTTTAGTCATTTCGAAATCAAAAATGATTTTATTTCAGACTAATATAAGATTTTTAGGTCATAATATTGAAAAAGGAAAAATCATTCCTATTAATAGAAGTATAGATTTTGCATCAAAATTCCCAGATGAAATTTTAGACAAATCTCAGTTACAAAGATTTTTAGGAAGTTTAAATTATATTTTACCATATTATAAAAATCTAGCTTATGATACATCTATTTTATATGATAGATTAAAAAATAATCCTAAACCCTAGACAGAACAGCATACTACAATAGTCCAGAAAATAAAAGCAAAAATAAAAACATTACCCTGTTTAATATTGGCTAATCCTAATTGGCAGAAAATTATTGAAACAGATGCCTCAGATATAGGTTATGGTGGCATTTTAACACAAATTTGTCCTGATGATAAAAAGGAAAGATTAATTAGATATCATTCTGGAAAATGGACTGATAGTCAAAAAAAATTATGCAACTATTGCCAAAGAAATTCTAGCAATAGTAAAATGTATTTTAAAATTTCAAGATGATTTATATAATCAGAAGTTTATAGTCAAAACTGATTGCCAAGCAGTAAAATTTATGTTTAATAAAGATTTTAAGCACAATGTTTCTAAGCAAATGTTTGCAAGATGGCAGGCTCATTTAGCTCCTTTTGATTTTGACATAATATATGAAAGAGGTGAAGAAACTAATCTTCCAGATTTTCTAACTCGTGAGTTTTTGCAGCATGATACCGCGGGGAAGAGGTAATCATTTCCGTGGACGAGGTGGAAGAGGTAATACCTCTCACAATCATGGAAAAAATATTCTTGTTCAAATGGGCAATAAAAAGCTAATAGTTGAAAATATTGCTGATAAGGATGCCTCATTATATGAGGAATTTAAAAAATTTATTGCTGATAAAAAGAAACAGGAAGGTGAAACCTCCTCATCCGGATCATATTCTCAAATTATATCAGAAGAGGATAATATGGCCTCATATCATACTAATACTCACAAAGAAATTATATTTCTTTTGGATAATAAAGATCTTCAATGGAAGAATGATCCATGGATACTAATGAGTAGGTATCTCGATACAGCATCATATGCTGCCACATCATATAAACAAAGACCTTATTATGAGAGTATACTTAAAGTAAACTCATTTGATATAACACATTTTTATCCTAATACAAAAGTTACTAATATTTATAATTTTAGTAAAATCATAATCAAACGGATTATATCTGTTGAAGAATGGGGATTATCTCCTTTTAAAAAGAAGGAATTTATACTTTCCGACTCTAAATTATCATTTAAATATAATTATTGGGATTATATCGATGCTTTTCATAAAGCGTTTTTGTATGAAAATCCTAATAGGAAACATACATGGCTAATAAAGGTTTGTGGGGATGTTTATAACAATCCCTTACCAAATTGGTTTATACAATGGTGGAATATTTATGGCACCTCGGGGAAAATACTCCCTGACAAATTTAAACCATTATATGGTGAATGGGTGAATATTTCCCCAAAAATAGCTGATTATATCGCCGCTAATCAATATTCAAAGAAAATAGCCTCAATGTTATTCTTTATTGAATTTTCCATACCATGGGTGTGGAAATGGACACCAGAAGTGGATCATACCCAGCAAAATATACCATGTCTCAAAAGAGTTACTCATAGTAGATTTTGGGACAGGTTGATTAAAATCAACCCAGAAACAAATCAAATTTATGGACAGAATATACTGGATGAAATCCATGAGAAAAATGATACATATCATACAATGAAAGAAAAAGGAGAGATAAAGGAAATGAGTCATTTTCATCAAATTGCCACAAAATTAAAATTACAAAAAGAAGTCATAACTAAAGAAGATTTAATCCGATCCTATATGGAGGAATTGAAGAAAGATCTGGTTAAGAATCTGATTGAAGATAATAAATCAGATGTATCGATGACAGGCTCTTCAAATGAAGATTGCTTAGCTGGAGAATCTCAAGACCCTAATATGGAGGATATATCAGAAGAAGACATTGATCAAATGGTCAGAGATATGGAAGCACAGGCAAGAAAAGAAATTTCCAAATAAAAAGATAATATGACAGAATTTTGAACAGTTCCCATCGGAACTATTGTAATAGCATTGTAATAGCAATTATTGTACTCTCATAGGGTCCACCTCAATAATGTAATAGTAATAGTACTATTCGGACTTAAAATCCAAAAGTAAATTAGAATAGATAGAATAGATGGAGTCTGGTCCTTTCTATGCCTATAAAAAGGATGGTAACTCATTCAGAAAGGCAGGACCTAATTAGTTTCAGTTAGAAAAATCCTCCCTCTCCCCTTGTAAAAATTTTATTTCTTAAATAAAAGAAGATTGAAGTTTTTCAATTCATCATCCCTGGTAAGTTTTATCAAGCTTTCTTATTATAAGTTTCTTTAATTTTATTCTTATCAGATTTAGCCTAATGGCAGGCTAAATCAATTCATGTTAAGCTATGACATCACATGTATCATCGTAACTATATTGTAAAGATCCTATTTTGTCTGGTTGTATAGTCTAATATAGGAGTTCAAGGTTTGGGTCAGGAGATCTGGAACTGGCCGCAGTTATTAAAAGATGAGGGTTAGCCTGTTTAAAAGCCGTTTGAAGGCGTATTAAGGCGTTGATCTCGGTTTCATCTTTCTTTAATTGTGTTGACGGATCTGGATCCCCTGTAAAAAAATCCTTCTAACCTGAATTCTTACATGGATGACTACCACCAGACATATATATACACATACATATATATATATATATGTATATATTTGTATATATATGTTATTGTATATGTGTATATGTATACATATAGATATGTATATATATGTTATTGTATATGTATATATGTTATTGTATATGTACATATACATATACAAATATACATATATGCATATATTATTTATATACATATATATACATATAGATATTGTAAAAGATAATTGTTTTTGATATAATGCTAATAAGAAATTAAAGAAACTCCTTATCATTTTTAAAAGAAACTAATGATCAATATAAATCAATATTACTTAATCAAAGTGCTTGGAAATATTTAAAGTAGAAAATAAATGTAAACAAGAATAAAGAAAATAAAAGTCATTCTGAAATTTAATGGTGGAATTTTATTGCCAATAATTTCAAAGTACAAGATTTCGGAAGAGAGAATTTCACTTACTCTTTCTTTGTGAATTCATTCCTCATATAGGAAAGAAAAAAGAAGTAATGATACCACTTTTAAATTCTAAGTACAATAATGCCTAAATGGGAGACAAACTTTTTGGATATTTTGCCAAAAATGAAAGACAAACTTTTTGAGTTTCCTGCTCCACTTCTTCTGTTTTGTATCTTTTTCTTCATGGCTGAAATTATCTTTTATTTATTTATTTAATTTATTTACTTATTATTTTTTTTTTAAAAAGGTTGTTGTGAAAATGGTCCCCAGAATCATTTACATTATACAGGTGTGCAAAAATATATGTATCTTTTTCATTATTTTCTGTGCTGCTTTTCTCTGATACCGTAGAATATAATTCAGCTAAAGTCTTCTTCAATTCTTCTCTTGTTGTTTTTGCTGATAATTGTGATAACACTTTTGATTTTTCATTAAAAATTGGGACTCTTCAGTTTCTTTTTGTTTATCTTGTCTTTTCTGTTTCAAAAAATGCAGCCCACCATTTTACTCTGTAAAATTGTACTAATAACGGTCTTCCATATGAGGCTATTCCTCTGTCAAAGTTCCAAGAAACAATCTATGGTAATTTGTTTTCGTCAAAGAAATGTAACAACCTGTTGGGTAATGTATTGTTTGCTGATTTAAAATTTTTGTGGAACTGTTGAAATTCCATCATAACCTCTGTTGGAAGAATTTTCTAATCTGGTCCGAAACTTCAAACCAATTTAAAAATCATCTTGGAAATTCTTTTGGGAATTATTGTGCAAAATAAATGAACCAATTATGATCACTCAATCTAAGTAATAAGAAATTGAACTATGCAGCTATGTAGTCTCTGTAGTTGTAATAAGGTGGATCAACTGGTTAAGAAAATTGAATGGGTGCTAGGGGCGAAGATATTTTCCAATATGATAATCTGAGTACTTTCTTGACTTTTACTTTTGAATAGGCAATCTAATTTTACTTCTGAGAATTTGCATGATCTGTTACCTCTATGGATATGAAATCTATTAATATAAATTCTTAATACAAATGATTTTGTATGGCGTATATGATAAGAAATATTTTTCTAGGAAAAAGATTAACTGAAAAATATTAGGAAAGCTAAGGTTTTCTAATTCTGACTCTAATGTGATAATGTGAGTTCTTTTGTCTCTAGTTATATAATCTGCAACATTCTTTTGAGGAGATGACGCGGGAGAAGTACTTTCTCTTTAAACTGCATGTTGAAAGGTTTTGGCTTTATTAAGTGCATAAGTTTCTAGTGTTTTGGGGTTTGTAGGAGTAGCTGATGATTAGGGTTTTGGAGATGTAGATATTTAAGGTATTCCAGGTAAAGGAGGAAACTGTTGGGGAATTGTTCCAAGTACTAAATATTTGTTTTGTTACTGTGTTGATCTTGCTTCCTATTAGCCATGTCCCTATAGAAATTCTCTTGATATGAAATATGAAAATGAATTGCTTTCTCCTTTAATAAACTCAATATCAAAGTTAAAGGCTAATAAAATTGCTTGCCATGTGGCAAAAATTTGTTTTGAAACAAGATTTTTAACATCTTTTTCTAAAATTTCTTTTGTTGGCTTACAATCAACCTGAAGTAAAAATTTTTGGTTAATTAAATCATCCTGAAATTTTGTAATGCATAAAACTATTGACAAAACGTCCTTCTTTATAGTAGAATAATTCTTTTGAGCTCTAAACCAAATTCGCAAATGATATCTAACTAGTTGTTCAGGATTCAAATAATCTGGAGTAGGTTTTTGCTTTAGAATGTTTCCATATCCTATATCTGAAGCATCTATTCTACTATCATGAAGAAATGAGGGTGTGGAATTCCTAAGCAAGGAAGATTTTTTACAAGAGTTTTAAACTTCTTGACTATCTGTATATGAACTTCTGACCATAAAGAAGGGTTCTTTCTTAATCTCTGATATAAAGGTTCTAGAATTTGTCTAAGGTGTTGAATAAAATCTGATACGTAATTTAAACATTCCAAAAACCTTTGAAGTTGAGTTTTTTCTTTAATTTCATCTGGAAATTTATGTACAAATTCTATTGTTCTACAAATTGGTTTATAAGATCCCTGATGTAAAGTATGTCCTAGGAATCTAATTGAGGTTTGAAATAAGTTTATTTTTGAGGAAGATAGTACTAAATTTATTATTATATAAAAAAATACAAGTGTTTAAAATATTGTTTTGTGGACTTAGAAAATATAAGAGCTTCATCTATATAAACTACGCAGAACGTTGAATAGGGATTTAGTATTAAATTCGTAACATTTTGGTATTCTGATGGTGTATTTTTTAAGCCAAAAGGCATAACTTTCCTTTCATAATGTCCAAATGACACAGTAAAAGTTAATTTGTATCTATCACATTGCTATTTGAATTTGCCAAAAGTTCTGATTTTATATCAAATTTAGAATATGTGTTTTCTTCAAATGTCCTTTTAATAAATCTATCTTATTTGGTATGGGGTATCTAATCCATTGTAATACTTTATTTAAAGATTTATAAGTTATCACTAATCAAGGTGCTCCTCTTTCTCTTTTGGCTGCATTATTTACGTAAAAGGCCGAGCAACTCCAAGGAGATTTAGAAGGTCTGATAATTTTTTGTCTAATAACATTTGAATTTCTTTTCTACGATATTCTATTACTTCTGAATTCATTTGTATGGGCCTTGCTTTTGTAGGGATATCTTTGATTCATAAGGTAAATACACTATATTTTGTTTTCTGTCCTAAAATGCATAAGGTAGATCATAAAAAATTTCTTTATGTAACAAATTCATGTAATCTTGAATTTTATCTTGTACTTTTTTATTCTTTTAATTGAATTTCAATTCTTTTGTAATTTATTTCATCTTGTAGATAATTAATATGAGTACTAATAGCATTTATTCTACTCATTGACATTTGTTTAAGTAAATCTATTTCTACAGCCTTAGAAGATAAAATAAAAGGAAATAATAATTCTTTGCCAAAAATTCATGTTTTCACCCTTGAGAATCTACCTTAAAAAGATATATTTATGTCAAAAGAGGAGTTCCTAATATTATACATTTTACTTATTTCAGGAATTCAGATTATTGGTTGATCAATTACTGGTTGCTTTTCTTTTGGGATTGGTGTATTTATTGAAACATCTGATTGTATTTGTCTTTTTGCTATTATATGTAAAAGTTTATTTGTAAAATTATTCTATTGATATATTTTATCTACATTTTTCATTGTTAGTTGTTTTTCTTTATCACCTATATACGATTTAAAGGGAGAAATTGTTATTACTGTTCCTCTATGTGCCAATTTTATTTCTTCTAAGGGAGGATTTATAGAATCTATAATCTTATTAGATGAGGTATGCTAGTTTTGAGAAATTACTTGAACGAAAGGATTAAAAATTTTTTTACTTCCACAGTATATTTCAAATCATTTGATAAACTTTATATGCACCTTTAGATTATTCATATTAGTATACTAGGATTCTCTTATCTTCTCTCTCTCTGGGGAAGAAAAGTTATCAAAAAACCATTTTCGATTTTCAGTATATTGTGGGTCTAAAAACCATTTTTTAAGAAGAGTTTTGTCTAATTCAAAATTATCAGTAATGCTTACATTTATTTGATAATTGGTTTCTCCCATTTGAGACAATGTAGGATCAAACTCGGATTTACTATTAATATCATTATCTTGTGCTTTGTAAAATGGTCTAGGTACTTTGTGAGAATAATCTACACCATGTAATTCTATATTTTCTTTGGTACCACTAGAAGAAGGAATTTTTGATATTGAACGCTTGCTTGAAATAAGTATGTCCCATCAAAAACAATATCTACTGATCTATCAGGAAGTTGAGTAATTGATGTTATAGCATCATTATTTTTCATATTTTGTGTCTAACAAATATCTGCCAAATTCCATTTGGATTTGTTATCTAATAATTGATCCCATTTTATTCTTTTGGTAGTCTAATTGTTTTATGTTTTAGATTAGCTTCAAATAATAATGTTTCATCTCTAAGAGATATAATTAATGCTTTTGGACTTATTTTTGTTTTCATAACTTTATAGTATACTCGATAAATAATTGCTAAAATTTTTTCACCTGCGTCCATTTCTACATTTTGACATTTTTTGTTTGAATATTTACTATTAACACTTTTAAAATTCTTGTATTAATATGTCTTAGAGACGCTAGACATCATCAATTTGATAGATCATTATCAGCAGTAAGGGAATCAAATTTATCAGGACCTATTTATCATAATTGTTATATGCATGTATATATATACATACATGTATATATATGTATGTATATATATGTGTATATATGATATACATACATATGTATGTATGTATGTATGAATGTATAAACTACATACACACACATATATATATGTGTGTATATGTGTATATATATGTATATATATGTATATATATGTACATGTGTATATATATGTATATGTATATATATACATATATATAGATATACGTATACATAGATATACTTGTGTATATATGTATATGTAACGCCCTACCCCATAGGTACCTAACATGATTTTAAAATTACGGACGTTATGAAAATAGAGTTTGGATCTATATTGGTGGAATATAGTGTTTTTGACACTTAGTGGTATTTTGGGGATACTTAGGAATAAGAATAAAATTTTATTACATTAAGGTTTTATTATTAAGGTTTATAAATGTCTCTAAGTGGATTTTAGTTTTAATACATAGTATGTGTATTTTAGAAATTTAAGTACTTGATATTCCAATATAACATCTTTTTCCTTTCTTTTCTTTCTTTTGTCACTAGCCGCCTCTTTTTTATATATATATATATAAGTTAGTGGTTTTTTTTTTATTTTAGTTTTGTGGGCAGCCATGGTGATCTTCCAATTTGAGGTAAGCAATTTTGTATGTACTCTTTCCTTTTATTTTAGTTAGATTATATATATGGTTATATAGTATAGGTTTGTTGATTTTTTTTCAAGATTTAAAGGTTCTTTATGGGTTTTAGTATATAGTTAATTGTGAAATTAATTTCGGGGTTTTATATTTTATGCAATTTAGGTGCTAGAAGTAAGTGATCAAATTAAAACTTCTTGAGACTATAAGATCCTAGATCTGCTTTTGAGGATATATATATATATCCTCCGTTTATTTCGTAAGATTTCGATATCATTTAGGAAATAAGTCTATTTGATCGGTATCCAGGTATTAAGTATTTTCGTATTATTATTTTGTAGGATCTTAGTACCATATCTGCATCCAGGTGAGTCCACAAACTTCGTTTTATTATGCTATTTCAAAAGTTACGGGCCATATAATTATAATTTCTAAACTTTTCATAAAATATCTAATATTTTTTAAACGGTATAACTTGCCATATTTTTCTTAATTGGAGATGTTCTCCACGATGTGTTACATGTACATTAGAAATGCATAGGAGCAGTGCTCCATATAGGTGTTGTCTTTTTAAAACAGATTATTATTGTTGTAAAAAAAAAAAAAACTAGTCTGTACACGAGTTTTCTAGAAATATTTATAAGTTGGAAAATACTTTGGTCTTAAAAAGTTATATGATTTGGCATGCGTGAATGTAAATATGGCATGTTTGTAGGATCTGCATAAGCTAGAGAATGCTTTAGTCCCGAAAAGTCACATGTTTCATCATGCATAAATATAGACCTGGCATAGGCATAATCGTGAAATTTGCATAAGCATGTGATGACTGGCGGATGAGGATTTTTGGTACTCTGAAATGTTTATGACCTGAATCTGTTATGATGGCCGGGCAATTGGCCTTTCGATTTGTAAATACTTATGAAAACCTCATTCCGACCAGGGTTAAAGTTTGGTGAAAATCAAGTGAATGGACGCAGTTAGCGGATTTCACTGTATGTGGCTAGTCCCCGTACTAGGGCCTCTTCTGATGACGTGGACGGGTTTTTGACTCTGAGGGTGGATCCACTTAAAGAGGGGCGTAGTACTTGGAAGGCGTGGCCCAATCGGTATTTACGTGGACATCACATCATGCTCTGCGGTGGGACGGTCGCCTAGTGGAGAGTCAGGAGGGGCTCGAAACTGAGGTTGGCCCCAGGGCAGACCTAGTAGGTGCCCCAGGAGTCTGTAGCGTGTTTTGACCAGTGATATGGGAGTGCGGTTGTTTGTAATCGAGCACTCGTATAGTGTTTGCTAGTATTGACTATGAGATGCCGGAACTTGGTTCCGATGGCCTCATTTTGGGGATCCGGACTTTGTCCGTGGAGCCCCACTATTGCATTACACGTTCTTTTAAATTTGGGGCATGGAAGCTGCGCTGATGTGTCTTGATTCGCTCAGACTTCCCAGCTGCGCTCATAACCCTCATGTAGGTTCAAGTATCAGTTTTGTTAAAATAGTAAAAGAAGTATTTTTCTTATAACATTGCATGAACTATTTTGTGAAACGGCATCGTCATAGTTTTAAAGAAATCACTACAGCGCACACACACACGTGGACTTACTGAGCGTTCGCGCTCACCTTTTTTTTTCCATATCATGTTTTGTTCTCAGATTAACTCAGGATGGTCAGAGATACAATAAACCGCTGAAGTTTTAGGCGTGGAATTTTGGTTTGAGTCTCTCTGGAAGGACATATGTTTTTGTGTTGCTCTCTTGTACTCGAGCTGTTTGTAAAGTATTTCTAACTTTGTATCGGAATTACCATAAGATAAGAAGTTTTCTCGAACCCTATATTTTGAGCTCCATTTTAGTGTTCAGATTGTTTAGTTTTCCGCTGCGTATTGTATATATATACTTCTAAGTGTTGCCCAGGGGGTTATGCTCTTGTTTTCAGACTTGTAGCTTAGTGCCAAGAGGCACGCAGATATCTTACTCAGCTGCAGTTGACCTAGTGGCAGAGTTGGGGGTATCACAGGTGGTATCAGAGCTCTAGGTTCGATTTGTGGTTAGTGTTAGTAGATCCTAGACAAGTACAAATGCATAGCTTTATTTTGCTCGAAGACTTGTAAGTTCCCTTGTCCCTTTCGTTGTGCTCATCGTGTTATTAATCTTGTGGGAATAGTGCTCCTTTGTATACGATGTCATATCTTTTGCCATAACCGCAATGAGAGGACATATAGATACATTAAGCTTTTGAATTAATAATGGTTCAAATAACAGAGGACTAAGATTATTTGAGTCATCAAAAGAGGTTACTTGTTTTGAGACTTGTAGCTCGATTAAGAGATTTCATAGGAGATAAGGTATTAAGGGGAAGACTCTGATGAATTGTGGTGTATAAACTACACGAAGAGTGAGTGTGAAGTTCTTATTAGGTACAAGATGTAATCCGTATCGATTCCTATCATCCCTACTTCAGTGATACCAAAGAACTCCATATACCTTGCAAAATGGACACTTTCATTATTGTTGTCACAATAAAAAGGGCTCTCCGGTCTTTGGTTTTGTATTCGATATATATTAAGTATTACTTCACGCTACCGATCAATGAATATAAAGATGGAGGTGAGCTAATGATGAGTTCAGCACGATAAGGAGAACAATAAGTGATGACGAGGATGGGTAGACTAGAAGCTAAGTTTCTTAAGATTTAAAATATTGGTATATCTTGTGAATGAGAGATTGGTAGTCTAATATGAGAGCGGGGAATAATTTATATGGTTGTTGAGATCTTTCTGTGTGTTTGCTATGCATTACATCTAGAGTGCTTTTGATAAGCTCAGTGTTAGACCATAGTCTTTAGGAAGAAGATATACCTAAACTGGGTTGGTGTACTTGCATTCTTTAGTTTACACTGTATATATGTGTTAAGTATAGACCTGGTTTTGTGAGTGTGATTCTTCAGTGGCTGTATATAATCTGGAAGAGCTTAGGACCGTGTGATCGCAAATTATATTATGTATGGTATTAATGGTAGATTTTGTATACATGCTGTACCCTGTGCACCAACAACTATTTTTATTAATAGAGAGGATGTTCCACTCTTTATTTGATATACAGTTCTAGTGTACGGTGTTTTATTTGTAAATTCTAACCTATAAGCTAAGGTTTAAGTATTTAACATCGGGTAGATGCTTTTGGAAAAGACGGTGGAAATGCAAGGGGATAATAATTGTTTCAATCATTTGAGGGAACGGGTGTGATAGTAAGAACGGATTGGTTGATTGGAGATGTGAATATGTGCATTATGCCTGGAAGTTAGTTGAGTCTAGTCAATTAATGTTTCTAATCTTTAGAGTTAGAATATCTAACGTACTTGTGTAACTAGTCCGACGAGGAGCCGATTCAATGATAAGGGAGTTACTTGATATCTTTAAAAAAATAAACTGGCAACCACATCTCCAGAATGGGAAGTCGAGTCTAGGATAAAAAGAAAAGTAGAGGATGAGCCGATATTTCAGATCACATATTGGATGGACTGCCCGTAGACACCGAAGCAGGAGTAGTTGAAGGTACGATTGAAATCTTTCCTCAACCAGCAAGAATACTTATTGATCCTGGCTCTATGCATTCTTTTGTGAGTTTGCATTTCATAAAACATATTCCTATACCTTCTGTTGTCATGCGTTATCAGTTGATGGTTAGCACTCCTATATACGTGAGTAAGATAGCGGAGGTAAAGTACCTAGATTGTGACATCTATGTCAAGAATGTGACTCTATTCGGTAACTTGATTGTCTTGCCATTTGAGGGTTATGACATGATACTTGGAGCGGACAGTTGTCTAAACATTACGCTTAAGTAGACTGTCGACAGAAGTTGGTTAAGTTTAGCCGACCGAGTATGTCAATCCTTGTATTCCAAAGGAAGTGAACAAAACGGGAAAATCCCTTTTTGGTCTGGCATAAAAGCCAGGAAGTTGTTATGGAAAGGATGTCAAAGGTACCTAGCATATTTAAGGGAGAAGTAAAATTAGAGACAGTACCCGTGGTGAAGGAGTTTATAGATGTTTTTCCCAAAGAGTTAATGACGTTGCCCCAAATCAAGAAATAGAGTTAAGCATAGAGTGGGTACCCGGCGCTAAACTAATATCTCGAACTCCCATAGCGGATGGTACAGGACGAGTTTAGAGAGTTGAAACAGCAACTACAAGAATTGTTGCAACAAGAATATATCCATCCAAGTACATCTCCTTGGAGTGCATTAGGTTTGCATGTAAACAAGAAATATGGGGCCTTAGGCCTATGTGTGTAGACTACAAATGACTAAATAGTGTGACAATTAAAAACAAGTACCCACTTCCACTTATTGATGAGTTGTTTGATCACTTCGAGGAATAGGATGCTATTCCGAATTAGATGTAAGACAAGGATACCATCAAATACAAACAAAAGAAAGAGATATTCCCATGACATTTTCCAACACCTAATATAGGCATTATAAGTTTGTGTTATGCCATTTGGATTGACAAGTACACCTGCGACATTCATAGAATCGATGCATAGGATTTTATGTCTTTACTCGGATAAGTTTGTGGTGATTTCCATTCATGATATTTTTATGTATTAACCTAACCTCGAAGTACATGAACATCTTTGAAGAATGTTGTAAACCCTATATGAGCATAAGCTGTACATTAAGTTTAGTGAATGTAAGTTTTGAATGGCGACAAGTGACTTCCTTAGGGCATGTGATCATTCTGGCAGGAGTATCAGTAGACCCAGAAAAGGTGGAGCAGAAAGAATCCTAGAAAAATACCAATAAGAGGTATACATCTTCTTGGGTATGGAAGGGTATTATCGGAGATTCATAACAGATTTCTTTTAGAATCGTTAGACCTTTAGCACAACTTATAAGTAAAGCCATCAAGTTTAAATGGGTGGAGAAGTGTGAGAGAAATTTCTAGGAAGTCAAGCATCGACTAATTTTGGCACAAGTTGCACTATTACCCAATTCAAATGAGGAATTTTCCCTATAAAGGAAAGGCCTAGAGGCAGTTTTGATGCAAGATAGATAGATTTGATAGATTGTTGCTTATATTTCAATTAAATTGAAGGATTATGAGCGGAATTATCCAATACATGATTTGGAGTTAGTAACTATAATGCAACTGGGGAGTGATGATTTCACTTATATGGGGAAAATATGAGATCTTTATTGATCATAAAATTTTATAGTACTCGCTTTCTGAGAAGATTTAATGTAAGGCAATGTCGATGGATGGGGCTGTGGAAAAATACTGATGCCAAATTAACGACCATATAGGAAAAGTTAATGTGGTGATAGATTTACGTAGAAAGTAGGAAAAAATATCAAGTCTCACTGTCACCTCTACCTTGTAATAAGATATTACAAGCACCCAAAATAATAGCATGAGATTTGCTGGAATTTAAGAACCGAGTGGAAGCTAAGAAGTAGACAGATTATCGGACATTAGAAACCGATAAGAGCTCGTACTCTCATAATCGATTGTACATTCCTGACAAAACCGAGCTTAAGTATAAAATACTAGAAGAAGCACAAGAAGTAAGTATTCAATGCACCCTGGAGAGAATAAGAAGAACAAAGATTTAAAGCAAAACTTTTGGTGGAGTGAAATGAAGATAGAGATTGCGAAGTATGTAGCAGCTTGTCTTAAATGTTAAAGGGTTAAGGCGGAACATCAGAAGTCAGCAGGACTACTACAACACCAACGTTGATCGTTTAACAAAAGTGGCTCATTTTATTGCCATTAATATGACATAACCTTTGGACAAGTTGGTGCAGATTTATGTGGATGAGATTGTCTGATTTCATGGGGTGCCCATTGATATTGTATCAGATAGAGACCGAAGGTTTACCTTAAGGTTTTGGCCCAAGTTCCAGGCAGCTATGGGAACCAACCTAAGTCATAGCACCACAGCGCACCCCCAAAATATGGACAGTCTGAAAAGATAATTCAAACCTTAGAGGATATGCTAAGAGCTTGCACCTTGGACTTTGGGAATAAGTGGGTTGACAATCTTGCTTGTGTTGAGTTTGCTTATAATAATAGCTACCACTCTTCGATAGAAATGGCAACCTTTGAAGCATTATATGGTAGGAGAAGTAGAACACCGTTCTACTGGGATGAAGTTAGAGTTCGATCCTATTAGAGATAAAGAAACTTGATGTCAAAGTTGGAGGAGATGCAGAAATAAGTTAGGATAATTCAAGATCGGCTTCAGACAGCTAAAAATATACAGATGAGCTATGCCGACAACCAAAGAAGAGATCTAGAATTTAGTGTGGGAGATTGAGTTTTCTAAAAACTTGCACCACATCGTGGAAAGCTTAGATATCCGAGGGGAGGAAAGTTAAGCCTCTGATATATCAGACCATTTAAAATTATCAGAGTATCAGCTAGCCTTATCGAGTGAACTGACGAATATATATGACGTGTTTCATGTATCACAATTGAAGAAGTACCATCCTGCACCTGATCATGTTCTCAATGATGACCAATTAGAATTACGAGCCGATCTGTCATACGAAGAGAAACCAACTAAGTTTTTAGAACGAAGCGTAAAAGAGTTACGTGGGAGGCAGATTCCAATATGTAAAGTGGTATGGAAACATCATGGAATCGAAGAGGCAACCTGGAAGATTGAGGAATACTTAAAGAGGAAGTATCCAGAGCTTATAAGTACGTGACTGGTAAATTTCGATGACGAAATTTCTTTTAAGGAGAGTAGAATGTAACGCCGTACCCTGTAAGTACCTAACATGATTTTAAAATTACGGACGTTATGAAAATAGAGTTTGGATCTATATTGGTGGAATATAGTGTTTTTGACACTTAGTGGTATTTTGGGGATACTTAGGAATAAGAATAAAATTTTATTATATTAAGGTTTTATTATTAAGTTTTATAAATGCCTCTAAGTGGATTTTGTTTTTAATACACAGTATGTGTATTTTAGAAATTTAAGTACTTGATATTCCCATATAAGGTTTCCAAAAAAAAAAAAAAACTTCACAATTAAGAAACATTTTGCAACCTCCACCTTTCCACCCGTCACCACCACCTTTTTCCTTTCTTTTCTTTCTTTTGTCACTAGCCGCCACTTTGTTTTTATATATATATATATATATATATAAGTTAGTGGTTTTTTTTATTTTAGTTTTGTGGGCAGCCATGGTGATCTTCCAATTTGAGGTAAGCAATTTTGCATGTACTCTTTCCTTTTTATTTTAGTTAGATTATATATATATATATATAGTTATATAGTATAGGTTTGTTGATTTTTTTTTCAAGATTTAAAGGTTCTTTATGGGTTTTAGTATATAGTTAATTATGAAATTAATTTCGGGGTTTTATATTTTAGACAATTTAGGTCCTACAAGTAAGTGATCAAATTAAAAATTCTTGAGACTATAAGATTTTAGATCTGCTTTTGAGGATATATCATTTAATAAGGTTTCGATATTATTTAGGAAATAAGTCTATTTGATCGGTGCCCAGGTATTAAGTATTTTCGTATTATTATTTTGTAGGATCTTAGTACCAGATCTGCATCCAGGTGAGTCCACAAACTTCGTTTTATTATATTATTTCAAAAGTTACGGGCCATATAATTATGATTTCTAAACTTTTCATAAAATATCTAATATTTTTGAAACGATATAACTTGCCATATTTTTCTTAATTGGAGATGTTTTCCACGATATGTTACATGTTCATTAGAAATGCATAGGAGTGGTGCTCCATATAGGTGTTGTCTTTTTAAAACAGATTATTATTGTTGTGAAAAAAAAAACTAGTCTGTACACGGGTTTTCTGGAAATATTTATAAGTTGGAAAATACTTTGGTTTTAAAAAGTTATATGATTTGGAATACGTGAATGTAAACATGGCATGTTTGTAGGATCTGCATAAGATGGAGAATGCTTTGGTCCCGAAAAGTTACATGTTTTGTCATGCATGACTATAGACCTGGCATTGGCATAATCGTGAAATTTGCATAAGCGTGTGATGACTGGCGGATGAGGATTTTTGGTACTCTGAAATGTTTATGACTTGAATCTGTTATGATAGCCCGGCAATTGGCCTTTCGATTTGTAAATACATATGAAACCATCATTCCGACCAAGGTTAAAGTTTGGTGAAAATCAAGTGAACGGACGCAGTTAGCGGATTTCACTGTACGTGGCTAGTCCCCCGTACAAGGGCCTCTTCTGATGACGTGGACGGGTTTTTTACACTGAGGGTGGATCCACCTGAAGATGGGCGTAGTACCTGGAAGGCGTGGCCCAATCGGTATTTACGTGGTCATCGCATCATGCTCTGCGGTGGGATGGTCGCCTAGTGGAGAGTCAGGAGGGGCTCGAAACTGAGGTGGCCCCAGGGCAGACCTAGTAGGTGCCCCAGGAGTCTGTAGCCTGTTTTGACCAGTGATATAGGAGTGCAGTTATTTATAATCGAGCGCTCGTATGGTGTTTGGCTGGTATTGACTACGAGATGCCAAAACTTGGTTCCGATGGCCTCGTTTTGGAGATCCGGACTTTGTCCGGGGAGCCCCACTGTTACATTACATGTTGTTTTAAATTTGGGGCGTAAAAGCTACGCTGATGTGTCTTGATTTCACTCAGACTTCCCAGCTACGTTCGTAACCCTCATGTTGGTTCAAGCATCAGTTTTGTTAAAATACTAAAAGAAGTATTTTTCTTATACCATTGCATGAACTGTTTTGTGAAATGGCATCGTCATAGTTTTAAAGAAATCACTACAACGCACACACACACGTGGACTTACTGAGCGTTCGCGATCACTTTTTTTTTTCATATCATGTTTGGTTCTCAGATTAACTCAGGATGGTCAGAGATACAATAAACCGCTGAAGTTTAGGCGTGGAATTTTGGTTCGAGTCTCTCTGGAAGGACATATGTTTTTATGGTGCTCTCTTGTACTCGAGTTGTTTGTAAAGTATTTCTATCTTTATATCGGAATTACCATAAGATAAGAAGTTTTCTCAAACCCTATATTTTGAGCTCTATTTTAGTGTTCAGATTGTTTAGTTTTCCGCTGCATATTGTATATATATACTTCTAAGTGTTGCCCAGGGGGTTATGCTCTTGTTTTCAAACTTGTAGCTTAGTACCGAGAGGCACACAGATATCCTACTCAATCGTAGTTGACCTAGTGGCAGAGTAAGGGGTATCACAGTATATATATGTATATATATCCCTCTATATATATGCACATATATATATGTAGATATATGTGTATATATGTATGTGTGTATATATATGTATATACATATATACATATATATGTATCTTTTCTGTAGAAGGAAAGATAATCTTTCTTAGTAGAAGAAAAACTAGATCTGTACCGTGATATGAAAAGAAAGTATGCGGATAGACAATATATAAACTCGGACATAAATTTATTCAGAAGCCGGTACTTGTATGATATCGTAATTAGAGGGCAAGTGTTAAGTCTAAACTGACGATTGCGGTACAAAATTATGAGATAAAAAAGCAAGGGAGATTGAAGAAAAATATGGTGTGGACTCAGGTAATTACATATCCTAGCTCTTGTAACAATGATATTTTAGAAGAAAGATATCAAGAAGAACAATGAACACTCTCGAATCTAAGAAACATTAGAGATAATTTATGTCTTACATAACCACTATTTGTATAATAGAAAAATCATCTACTTAGAAATGGATAATAATATAAGCTTATTGAATCTGAAATTTTAAAATTAGAAAAAGATATGTATGAACTTAAGTAAACTATGTTATACATACATGATTCTTCATTTGTAAGACTAAAACAGATAGAAGAAAAATTATTATGTGTAGATAAAATAACTCCTTAAGTAAAAGAAGATCTGAATAAGATATTGCCACAAGAAAAAAAACCCTTATTGGGCATTAATCTAAAATAAGATGAATGATTTCGAATTAGCTTCAGAATTAGAAATAGATTGGATAACTAAATAAATATTTCAGCTAGATCTTGTCAATATTAAAACCGATATTAAATCAAAAATTTTTCCAGAAAATACTAATACTAATGATGTTCCCTCAAGTTATAGATATCCTCCTCCTAGGCCTACTCCTAGAGGCTATGTTGGAGTAGCAAATTTAAATAAAAAAATCCTATGATGAGCATGGTTATAATGGACTTGATAAAATAAAACGAGAATCTATTAACTCATTGGGATATATTTAGATTTAGATTGTGTCACGTATATTGAAGAAGCTATTGATAAATGAGAATTGACCTTAAAATTAGCAATTGAGTTAAAAAAATGGATTATGAAACAGCAAAAAACTTTCTAAAGAAAACTCTAGTTAATAGTGTTAGTATATATTGGAGAAATCTTGGTGAAGCAACCAGAAATGAAATATTTTCTAATTTCGACATAGGAAATATGATATCTAGGGCAGTTAAAGTTATTAAAATTGAATTTACAAAGAAGGATAATATTATAGAGACCCGATTCTTAAGAAAATATTCAAATGCTTTAATAAAATTATAACTTCGCGATATGTACCAAGTAAAGAAATATATTTATGTTTTTCAAGATTATTATTATATGCGCATCAAATGATCCTCAATTTTATTTATCTATGTTTTATGCTAAAATGTCTGGCCCATAGGGTAAAAAATTAATAGATAGCTATAATCCTGTAACTCAAGATACTTTAGGGAAAATGATAAGTTTTCTTCAAGAAAAATTAAGTTCATGGTGCCACGAAACAATTCTATATAAGAGGTTTGAAAGACTTAAAAGAGAAATTACTACTCTCTATAGTACCATATTTCCCACTATAATAGGACGTGACTCATCATATTATTATCAAAAGATAAAAAAAAATTAGACATAAAAAGAGAAGGTATCTTAAGAAGAGGCATTTTAGGAAACGAAAAACTAAATACTATAAACGAAAAATGGGACTACCTCATAAAAGGATTTATAGAAGAAGACGTAAGAAGAGGATATATGAATGTTAATACTAATATTGCAAAGAAAAAGGACATTATGTTAATGAATGTCGAAAAAGATTTAATAAAAAGGAAATAGAAATAGATGAAGATTTAGAGGAAATGATACATAATGAAGATTTCATCCTAGTAAATAAATTGGAAGATTTTGAAATGATATCATCTGATGAAGAAATTTTTATAGAAACAGAGACTGAATACTATAATATTACTGAATCCGAGTAATGATAGAGCAAGTGGAAACTTCTAGAAATCCCATAATAGATATATTTAAACAGGAAGGAGAATATAACCAACACACCATAATAGATAGAAGACTATTATCCAAAATACAAAAATCCACTTATACTATATATTCCTATTCTGGATTTAAGGTATCTACTTTAGAAAGACTTAGAATTCCTGCCATATTTAGCAAAATCAGATAGGTTCATATAGGAGCTATTCAAATGATCATAAACGCTATATCTCGGGAAGGATTAAATACTCCTCTAGATTTAGCAATTATAGATGATAGAATTAAAACTCACCAAGAATTTACCCTCAGAATTTTAAGAGGAAATTTAAAAAACCAAAAAGTGATATTCAATATATATCCTAAAATTTCTTATAATTTAGGGGACAAAGACTTTGATAATGTTTTATCTTTAATACAAGATTTTAAAAGAAAATATTTTTCCATGATGGAAATAAACCTTATTCTATAACTTATATGATATCATATACTATATCTAATACTCATAATACAGAGTATTTTAAGGATAACGAATATATTTTTTGGCTCAAGGAATCATTAGCCTGTTGGTTTTGATGAGTAACAAAAGTTAGCTTTACTTTTCTTATTTCTTAAGCTAACAATAGGTTTGATCTATGGAGCTAATAAATGAGAGAAGAACTATTGTGTACTGAATCAAAGTACGATTGCTTAGCTGGAGATTTGGCGGACCAGTAAATATCCTTTGCAGTTGTCAAGATGCCAGATGGAAGTAAATTAGTGGGCTAAATCAAAGATAATATCCCGAAATGGTTAATAAAGAAAAATAAAATTTATATGATCTATTCTTTTGTATTTGTCTTATTGCCATTTCAGGAAATTTGTTACAAATACAGTTGTTTAGAAAAGCAGAAGTAATGGGATACGAAAAAGCGGTTGTAGTAGCATAAAAGACAGGCAATGAGAGAAAGCTTGATTTCCAACAAGTATATAAAGCAAGACAAATTCAAAGAGAGGTGTGCATCTTTTTATCCAAATTCTCAAGCGTTGTTCAAGACATTTCAAAAGAGTTTACCTGTTAAAGAAGAAAAAGAGAAAGATTTCTAAGATTTTGAATAGAATTGTTTTTGAAGTTCAAAGTGTGATTTTCTATATTTCTCTTCTTTTCCTTTGGTTTGTCAAGTTCCTTAAGAAAACTTGATAATGGGTTGCAAGGTTCATATCAAAACTTGTAGTTGAGTTTTCTTTGGGATAAGAAAATGATTAGTTATCTAGACTAAGAAAATCTAGTGTTTGTAAGGGTTTAATCTCACCCTAATCGAGATTGGTTGTTTTTAGTGGAATCTTCAAGAGAGAGTGACCTTGAAGAAAGTGGATGTAGGCAATTAGCCAAACCACTATAAAGTTGTTTGTGTTCTTTAGTTTCTTTCTTATATATCTATAATATATTTTTGTTTACTATTTTAATCAAACTAATTTGAATCAATCTTCTAAAGTCAAGCTAATGGCAGTCAAGAGGAATGAAACTGATAATCTGATAGTTGTTGAGTTAGTGAGCTAGTTCTTCAAGAAAATCAAAACAAAATTTTATATAGTAAATATTCATAGTTTTTAAAGTTTTGTTTAGTCCAATTCCCACCCCCCCCCCCCCCTTCCTAGACACTTTAGGGACTTACATTTGGTATTAGAGTAGTCTCTATCAAGAATTTGAGTTTAACAACTCGAGAGAGGATCCATGGCTAGCTCGACTAACATAACGAGGGACAGTCAATATCTCGATCTCCACTATTTAATGAAACCAACTATTCATATTAGAAACCTAGAATGAAGAATTTCATTCATTTTATTGATGTAGAATGTTGGAAGGTTATTATTAATGTTCCTTTTATTCTAAAGAAAATGATAGATAATGTTGAGGTTGATAAGAATGAAAGTGATTTTGATGACAATGATTGGAAGAAGTTTCCTATCAATGCCAAAGCATTGAATCTCCTTCATTGTGCACTTGATGTGAATGAATATAATAAGGTTTCAGTATGCAAATCAGCCCAAGAAGTTTGGAATAAACTTGAAGTTACTTATGAAGGAACTAGTCAAGTGAAAGAAACTAGAATCAATATTTCGTTCAAAGATTATGAATTATTCCAAATGAGTGCTGATCAATCTATCACTGATTTGAATAGCAGGTTTACTAATATTGTAAATCAATTGAAAGCTCTTGGAAAAGATATCACTAAAGAAGAAATGGTAAAAGAATACCTAAGATCATTAAAAGATAAATGGGAAACAAAAGTAACTGTTCTAGGTGATACTAAAGATCTTGCCAAATTTCCATATGATGATCGGATTGGTTCTTTGTTGTCTCATGAGTTAACGATGGATAAAGAAAAAAATATCATTCAAGAGAAAAAGAAGAGTATTGTGTTAAAAGTTGAAGAGGATGAGAAGAAAAATATAGAAGAAGAAATGAATTTGATTACCAGAAAAATGAAAAGGTTTTATAAGACTTTTAGAAAATACAAGAAGGACAATCAAACCAAGGAAGATGGAAAGGAGAAGAAAAGTACTGAGATTGTTTGTTATGAGTGCAAAGAGCCTGGACATATTCGAACTTATTGTCCAAAACTGAAAAGAAAGAAGAAGGACAGAGCAATGGTGATAGGAACGTGGAGTGATTCAAAGATTAGCTCAAGTGAGGATGAAAATGACAAAGAGAGTGAAGATAATGAGAAAGAAGAAAACAAGGGTCTAATGTGCTTAATGGCTATTGATGAAAGCAAAAGCAATAAAGAAAGCAAAGAAGAATCCACAGAGGTAATTATTCTTAATAAATCTTATGAAGAATTACATAATGCCTTTGAAGATTTATTTCTTAAGTATAAAAGTCTTATTGAAAAATATGAAGCACAACAGAATAAAATCAAGCTAAATAATTTTGAGAAACATATGATAGGAGATGAAAAAGAAAACTCTGAACTGAATCTGTTGAAAATCGCTTTGAAATCCTCATAAGAGAAAAACTCAAATTTGTTCAAAGAAAATGTGAGATTAAAGGATGAGAATAGGAAATTAAATCTGGACTTGGAAAAATTTACACAAGGAAAGGAAAACTTAAACAAACTGTTGGGAAATTAATGATCATTACGTGATAAATCTGGGTTAGGATTTGTGCATGAGTTTGATGTAAAAAGTGCCTTTTTAAATGGTCTTTCAAAAGAAGAAGCTTATATGGAACAACCACCAAGATTTGAAAGTTTTGAAAAGCCAAATCATATGTTTAAGCTTATCAAAGCATTGAATGGTCTTAAACAAGCTCCAAGAGTTTGGTGTGAAAGATTGAGTAAGTTTTTACTGGAAAATGCTTTTTCAAGAGGTAGTGTTGATAAAACTCTTTTCACAAAAACCTTTTCACAAGGCATTTTAATTGTGCAAGTGTATGTAGATGATATTATTTTTGGAGCTACACATACTAATCTCTATCAAAATTCTAAGTTAATGCAAGGAGAGTTTGAAATGAGTATGATGGGAGAGATGAATTTCTTTCTAGGACTTCAAATTAAACAATTGAAAGAAGGAATAGCTATCAGTCAGACTAAATACATCAAGGAACTGTTAAGGAAGTATGGAATGACTAAAGCTAAACTTGTTAAACACCCATCAGTACTTCAGAAAAGTTAGATAAGGATGAAAAAGGTGAAGCTACTAATCAGATAGAATATAGAGGTATGTTTGGATCTCTTTTATATCTTACTACTAGTAGACCAGACATTCAATTTAGTATGTGTCTTCGTGCAAGATTTCAAGCTAACACTAAAAAGTCACATCTCACTGCGGTGAAGAGAATATTTAGATATCTTGCAGTGACAATGGGGCTAGTATTGTGGTATCCAGAAAAAGGCAGAATCGAGCGAAAAGGTTATTGTGATGCTGATTTTGCGAGAAGTAGAGTAGATAGGAAGAGTACTTGTGGAACTTGTCAATTTTTGGGAGAATGACTTGTTTCATGGTATAGCAAAAAATAAGTATCAGTTAGCTTGTCCACAGCTGAGGTAGAATACATCTCAGCTGGGAGTTGTCTAGCTTAACTACTATGGATGAAGCATCAACTCTCTGATTTTGGCTTAATCTACAACAGAACTTCTATCTACTGTGACAATACAAGTGCTATTAATTTGACTAAGAATCCAGTTCAGCATTCAAGGACAAAGCACATTGAAATTAGACATCATTTCATAAGAGAGCATGTGGAGGAAGATACAGTTGAACTAATCTTTGTTCTTTCAGACAACCAACTTGCGGATATCTTTATAAAAACCCCTTTATGAAGAATCTTTCACTAGAATTAGATGTGAACTTGGTTTGCTTCGTCTTTGAGTTAGTTTTTTTTGTATAATAAAACTTCTCTCCTTAGAATAAATTGTGATCAATCTTATTATGTCTATAGTACTATTAGCTCTATAAGAAGTAGATCATTAGCTTGAGGAATCTATTAGTCTAACTTCTGGAGAATTATATTCTACTTGTTCTTTAGTCCTATGTCAGTTGTGTTTTACCTTCACATGAGTCCTATTTTAAGCTAACTGAATTTCATTTGAACTGAAAGTTACTGCATTAAACATAACTTTAAATGAGTGATAGTTTTTTATTGGACAAGTGCATGGAATAGTGTTTGCAGCTTTTTCATTTCCTTCAGAATTTATTGCTTCTGAGAAAAAAACATGATGGTACCGATTCTCAAGGTGATATTATCTTGAGAAAGTACATAGCATTAGGAAAGCGTGTAACCTTTCCTCTTCTCATAAGTGATTCAGTCGTTCTCTATCTCTTAAATCTCAAATCTGATACAAATAAATATCCTAGTATAAAGAGGGAACGACATTCTAGGTTCAAGTGCTCTTCATATCTTTAACTCTTTTCTGCTTGAACCAATCTTTCTTTTCTCTCCAAGTCTTCTAGTTGCTCACTTATGGCTTCCAAAGTTTCAAAGAAAAAATCACTGCCAAAAATCCTTCATCATCTTAGCATAAGAAAATTCTTCCTCAAAAGAGAAAGGGAGACGATAAGGAAGTTCATATGACTCCAAAAGAAGCAAGAATAAGTGAAAAAGGAAGATTGGGAAATACAATTATAAAATCCAGAGCTATTGACTGGGAGTACTTTGGAGCTCCAAATCATCCCTATAGAGGCTTGTTTGATACTCAGGGTTGGTTAGGTTTTTTAAGAATAAAACAAGTAGAATATAGTGATCTTGTGGGAGACTTCTATTCAACCTTGGAAGAAGTAGATGAAGAATTATTTTCTGTTGAACTAAAAGGATGTGAATATTTGATAACCTTGGACACTTTGGTAGATGCTTATGGGATTCCAAATTCTGGTGCGAAAATCTCCGAAAAGTGTGATTTGTCGAGTGTTAAAGGGTATAATGAGTGGGCATTTAATAGAGAGGTTCTAGGAAACTCCAAGGTGAAAGATAATGTGAAAGTTATTTCTTCCCAAATGAAACTACAAAGCTGCGTTCTGCACAAGCTTATTACAAGCTATATTTCCCCTAAGAATATAAGCTATCAGTATGTGAATGTAGCTGAGTTATGTTTGATTTGGCATATACAAAAGTAGAGAGATCTGAATCACTATTTCTTACTGATGGAAAATATGAAAAAAGGTTAAAAAGGGGGAGAATAAAGCTTTGCCTTATGGGATGGTCTCGACTGAACCATTTAGGTACCTGGGGATTGAATAAAGTCAGAAAGTTTATATAAATGTGAGCAAAGAAGGAGTGATTAATGAGAATTTTGTGAGTAGAACATTAATGGGAAAAGAAGTAAAGAAAGAAATTAATTGGGAGAAAGAAGGAAAAGTTGAGAAGGGAAAGAAGAAGTTGAAAATATAGAAAAAGAAGAAGAGAGTGAGGAGAGGTTAGAAGAAATGGAGAGTAAGAGGACTGATACCGTGGAAGAAGAGGAAAAAACATATGAAAATGAAAAAGCAAATGAAAGTAAAGAAACAGAAAAAGAAGAAGAAAGTGAATTTGAAGACAGTGAGATGAATAAAAAAAGTGAGAGAAAGGAAGAAAAAGTTCCTGAAGAGGAAAAACAAGAGAGAAAAAAGACAATGAGCATGGAAGGAAAGAAAGATCAGTAAAAAGAAATTTGGGATATGTATGAGGGAATTAAAAAAAAGTGTGGATGATCTAGGGTAGTCT
Source organism: Catharanthus roseus (assembly GCA_028651295.1). NCBI lineage: Eukaryota > Viridiplantae > Streptophyta > Magnoliopsida > Gentianales > Apocynaceae > Catharanthus > Catharanthus roseus. Next base: position 1,918,840 of record JAPQWS010000102.1, read on the forward strand.
TTTTATGATTTTGGTGAAAGGATAAAAGAAATTTTTGGGAAAAGGAGGACCCAGTCAGCAAAGCATAGACTTTAGAATCAACTGATTATGAAAAACCTAAAGAACAGGAAGCAGCTGAGGACAACAATCCATCTGGTTCAAATCCTGACTCTATAACTCCTCTGATGTTTGATTAATGTATGAACACTCTTTCTACATTTTCTCTTTTTATGGTTAACCACATCCTTCATCCTCTTAGTCTTTCTTTCTTGAGTACATGTTTTCAGGAAATATTTCCCCTGCTGCTATACCTTCTTCTTCCCAAGAATATGGTGTCAAGCCCAAGTCTGGTGGTTCAAGCAACAGTTATACTATCTCCAATATAGCTTGACATCTGCTGCATATGTCTCCTTTTTTGTGTTGATCGAAGACATACTCTTTAAATTAATGTTGGGTGCAATATTTTCATAACAATGATTTTTATGTTTGTTTAAGTAGGATTTATGTTTCCTTCTGTCTGTTTTTTATCCCTTTTTGATGTGTGACAAAAAGAGGGAGAAGAATTGCTATATTTTGTTATTTTTGGATATTCTGTGTGGATTGAACATCTTATATGTGTGGGTTGAACATCAATTCATCAATTCCTTTATTCTATGTGGTTCAATCTTTCTTTTTGGAAAGACTTACCTGTTGACTTTTTCCTATTGATTCTTCTCTTTGGCATACTCCTATTTCATCTTGAAATATTTTATCTGTCTTTGATTTTGTATTTCTGTCTCCATTTATTAGTACTTCAGATTTCTTAAGTAAGTAATTTGCTTTATGGTTCTTCTAGTATATAGACATTAGTTAGATGATTACTTACTATAGGAGAGATTTTTTTACTGTCTTGTGCTCAGGGGGAGTTGTCTATGTTTTATTTTAAAACAAGAAAATGGGGTTTTCTCACTCATCAAAAATGGGGAGAATGTTGGCTCAAGGAATCATTAGCCTATTTGGTTTTGATGAGTAACAAAAGTTAACTTTAGTTTTCTTATTTCTTAAGCTAACAATAGGTTTAATCTGTGGAGCTACTAAATGAGAGAAGAACTATTGTGTACTGAATCAAAGTAAGATTGCTTAATTAGAGATTTGAGGGACCAGTAAATATCCTTTGCAGCTGTCATGATGCCAGATGGAAGAAAATAAGTGGGATGAATAAAAGAGAATATTCCAAAATGGTTAATAAATAAAAAGAAATTTTACATGATCTATTTTTTTTTTTTTTTTGTATTTGTCTTATTGCCATTTCAAAAAATTTGTTACAAATGCAGCTGTTTAGAAAAGCAGAGGTAATGGGATGTGCAAAAGAGGTTGCAATAGCATAAAGGACAAGCAGTGAGAGAAAGCTTGTTTTCCAACAATTATATAAAGCAAGATAAACTCAAAAGAGAGGTGTGCACCTTTTTATCCAAATTCTCAAGGGTTGTTCAAGACATTTCAAAAGAGTGCACCTATTAAAGAAGAAAAAGAGAAAGATTTCTAAGATTTTGAATAGAATTGTTTTTGAGGTTCAAAGTGTGATTTTTATATTTCTCTTCTTTTCTGTTCTTGGTTTGTCAAGTTCCTTAACAAAACTTGATAATGGGTTGCAAGGTCCATATCAAAACCTATAGTTGAGTTTTCTTTGGGATAAGAAAATGATTAGTTGCTAGACTAAGAAAATCTAGTGTTTGTAAGGGTTTAATCTCACCTGATCAAGATTGGTTGTTTTTAGTGGAATCTTCAAGAGAGAGTGATCTTGAAGAAAGTGGATGTAGGCAATTAGCCATACCACTATAAATTTGTTTGTGTTCTTCAGTTTGTCTTATATATTTTTGCAATATATATTTCTATTTACTGTTTTACTCGAACTAATTTAAATCCATCTTTTGAAGTCAAGCTAATGGCATTCAAGAGAAATGAAACTGATATCTGATAGTTGTTGAGTTAGTGAGCTAGTTCTTCAAGAAAATCAAAATAAAATTTTATATAGTCAATATTCATAGTTTTTAAATTTTTGTTTAGTCCAATTCATCCCCCCGCCTCCCTCTCCCCTCTTAAACACTTTAGGGACTTACAATATTGATTTACCAAAATTATTTTATAATATAAGAAGGATATACCCTCCTACAATCGCAAATATATCTATACCAGATGATTTTGAGATATATATAGCTCCCAAACCATTGACAGTTGGAAGACAAAATTACCCAAGATTAACCAATTTTGATAACTAAGTAGGCACTAGCTCAAAGCGCGATAATATATTCATAGATTTAGATTAAAAAATAATAAATTGTAAAATACAAGGAGAATGTTTTAATGGTCAAACTTTGTGTCCATGTCAAATCCTATATATATTAGAGCAAGTGAAATTTTATTTCCTGTAGATTGGTTAGACATCTAACTCCTTAAAGATTACATACTGCATATCAATATACCAATTTTAATGGAGACATTCATGAGATCAATATGGAAATAGAAGCTAAATGTGAACTTAATGAAACTCGAATTCCAATTAGATTATTGATAGCGTATGAAGGATACAATGATAGAGATAATTCTAGGAATAAACTTTTTTGACAAAGTATCTCCTTTTAGTATTACGAAATATAGGATAACTCTCACTCACAATGATAAGCCTATTTACACCCCAAAATAACCCATCCTTATAGTATTTATATACCAATAAGATTAACGTACCCTCAAGTTAAAGTTGAATATTTTGCAGCCTATATAGATAGTGGATCTAGTTGTTGCCTATGCAGGCTTACATGTTTTCCTGAACAATAAGAATAAGAACTTTCCCCTCCCATAGGCTTAGATATTTATAATAATAAAATCTACCTCTCCAAAGGAATTAGTAAATTAAGGACATTAATAGGATCCTATCTGGTAAAATGTCTACCATTTTACTTCCATGACACTGGTGCCGATATTTTACTCGGCAATAATTATTTGTAATTATTTCATAAAGTTCTTTTTGATACTCTTAATAACCAAATGATATTTAAAGCTCCTTGTAAAAATCAGATTGTATTTACTACACTTAAAACTACTTATGCAGGAACAATCCCGATTTCATTTCAACCTCACAAAGCCCAACGTGGTGATATAGGATATAAAAGCACCCTAATATGCCAAAAGGAAGGATGATAAAATTAGAAACATTATTAAATACAAAAGTAGTGTTGATAAAATGATACCATGACCAATTAGAAAGGATAAAGCATAAAATTAGTCTTTGCTACTCTGAAAATCCATTAGAATTTTGAGAGAAAAACAAAGAAGAAGCCAGGATAGATTTAAAAGATAAAAAAAAAGTCATAAGAGTTAGACCTATGAGATATAATCCTCATGGTTAAGAGGAATTTAAGAAACAGATAAAAGAACTTTTATATTTAAAATTAATTTGAGATGGCAAGTCTCCTCATTCTTCGCTAGCCTTCATGGTAAGAAACCCATGCAGAACAAATTAGAGAAAAAGCAAGGATGGTGGTAAATTATAAACAATTAAATGATGCTACTATCTTCGGTGGATATTTTTTATCTCATAAAGAAAGCTTGATAAGAAAAATATAATAAACAGATATTCTCTAAATTTGATTGTAAAAGTATATTTTGGCAAATTAAAATGCATAGAATAGTATTCCTATAACAACATTTTTCTACTCCACAAGGTCAATATGAATGGTTAGTAATGCCTTTTAGACTAAAAAAAATGTACCCTAAATATTTCAGAGAAAAATAGATAATATATTTACACCCTATTCCTTTTTCTATGAATATTTAGATGACATACTAGTAGCTAATAACTCGATAGATGAACATTTAAGTCATTTCTAGATAAATTTGCAAAGCTTTGTCTACAAAACGGATTACGTTTATCCCAAAAAAGGCAAAAATTGGAACATCAGAAATAGAGTTTGTAGGATTTAAAAATAATTTCCCAAGGAATGGAATTACAACCCCATATTGTAGAAAAGATTAATCAATTTCTTGATAAACTTCTCGATAAAAAGAGGCTTTTTTATGTATATTAAACTATGCTTATGATTTTATTCCTCAAATAGCGGAAATCAGAAAACCCTTTGAAAAATTACTAAAGAAAGATAAGATATTTTCATTTTCTGAAGAGTTAATCAATCAAGTAAAACAGATAAAAGTATTATGTGAAAAACTCTCATCATTGTCTTTCACTACTAGAAAATAGATGATTAGCGACTGAAGTTAATGACCGACACTTATCGGTCGGTAACTTTAACTAGTTACCACCGATTACCTAACCGAATATGACGAGATAGGTTGGTAAGTTCATTTCAACAATTACGGACCGATTACGCAATCGGTAATCGTTCAGTAAAGCATTTTAATTTTTTCCATTTCAAACCAAATTTGAAAAAACATGTGTCCCCTCTTTTTTCAGAACCCTCGAACAAACCCTCCCCTGCCCCCAAAAATGATTGAATCCCCTACTAAACTTCTTCGGTGACCACCTCATCCACTGCTTCCACTGCACATGCATAGTATCCTCTCTCTTTCCCTATTCTGTTCTCTTAATATCATCTTTTCTCTCTTCAATTTTTTTTTTTTAATTTTACAGCTAGCTTCTGTATCCTCTGGCACCGTGTCTCATCGTTGCCCACCAAGCAATGCCGCCACTACCTACCCACCTCATCCACCGCCTCCACTGCACAAGAAGGTATGTCACCTCTCTCTCTCTCTCTCTCTCTCTCTCTCTCTCTCTCCTCCCTATTCTATTCTCTTAATATCATCTCCTCTCTCTTCAATTTTTTTTTTATTTTGCAGCTTTTGTACATCCTCCCGCATTATGTCTCGTTGTTGCTGTTCTCACCTATTGCAGAGAGTTTGGTAAGTGTTCCTTTTTTCCAGTGTTCATAACTATCACACATGCTTTATGATAACTTTATAAATAAGTTTAGTATGTTCTTAATTTGGTTTTTTGATCTTGTGATTTGTATATGATTTTGAATTGCTTTATTTGGAATTAATTAGCAAACTCTTAGTATATAATAGCTAATCCTTTCCTGGTTGGTTATAGAACATTTGAAGGATATATGTTTGTAGTATCAAAATTTGATGTAATAAATAGATTCTTTTATTCTTGTGATTAAACAAAAGGCTATTGACTATTGAAGATGGTAAGCACTGTTAGAACTTCGAATGATTATCCCCTCTACTACAATTTCATTCGAATTGTTGAAATGTTATCCTTTTCTCTATGGATGAAATATATTGGTATTCATTTTACTATTTTGGTCTCATGAACATAGTTTTGTTTGGAGATTTTGATTTTTATTTTCTAAAAAATGAATTATTCATAAAGAGTCTCATATGCACACGGTTAATATGAATAACATATAACATATAAATCTAAAAATCTGCTTAAATATTGTTATAATCTAAAAAAATTATCTTAAATTTAAAAAATTAATCTATAGTAACGCGTGACCTTAAAACATGCATTAGACAAATCCTTTTATAAAAAGAGACTTGTAACTAGACTAAGATTACTCTAGAACTTTAAATATGTTTTTCCTCTATATGGTACAAAAAAAAAATTAGGGGAAAAAAGATTTACCTATCATGTTTTGAAAAAATATATGTAGAATCTCCATTACTTATATATTTTCTATTTTCTCTTTAAAGATTATGAATTTGAAAAATATAAATCGGCAAAAGTTAATCTAATGTTAATGTCAAGATAAGTAAAATTTTAATGAACCATTTGAAAACTAGTTTTAATTGTATAGTTTACAATATTGTCACATTTTCTTACCTTTGCTTAGTGATGAAGGGCTAAATTCCTTAAGTTAAGAATCTTTGTATGATTTTAATGTCATTTTTGCCTAAAAATAATTGCAAATGGTTTAAGGAATCAGTATTTTAAGCTAAAGTTGTTTACTTGTATAGTTCATAAGGAAATAGTTGCAAATGATATATTTGCTTTGGTTTCTTAGACAAATTAATAACAACGATTTTGTATCTTTGTTTCAAGCACATTTTCCAAACTTAATGCAGTTTAGTACTTACGATAAAGGTATATAGTATGCAATTACATTTTCTTCTTTATCATTAATATGGGGGAGCCCGGACTCTTAAATATAATTATATGCTTGATTATGAATTATTCGTTGTCTTTATGGGGGAGTCCAGACTCTAATATGAATAAAATTTGTTTTTATTATGGGGGAGCCAGACTCTTAAAAATATAATGATTTGTTGTTCTTATGGGAGAGCTCGGACTCTTAAGCTTAATAGTTTTTTTTTTTTTTTTTTTAGTTGGTGTCTTTTATGGCTATTGTGCCTAGGATTTGTTCATTTTACATGGGAAACTATGTCAAAAAATTTTCAAAAATTAAATTTTGAACTCTTTGTTTCCTATACTCTAATCGTTCATAAATGAATAATTATTTTTGAACTCTTTGTTTCTTAAACTCTTAATTTTGGTTAATTATTTTGTAAAAGTTAGTACAAGATATTTTGAGTTAAACTATAAATACTCTAATTATTAAAGAATGCTTTATACTCTTAATCTATAAGTTTAAACGTAAAACTCTTAAACTCTAAATCCCTTGTTTAAACTCTTATATTTCATAAATCACATTTAACTATAATACTCCAAGGATTAAAAAATACTTTAACCTCATAATCTATAAGTTTAAACGTAAAACTCTAAACTCTTAATCTCTTGCTCATACTCTTAATATTTCATAAATGATATTTAAAAACCTTAAACTTAAGAGTTAACAATGAGTAATGTGTTCTAATTTTATACTCTTTATCAGTGATGAGTGTTACTTATAAATTCTTATGTTTAAATAAATCTGTTTTGTTTCGTGAAGTTATGGAGGAGGTTGTAGTAGGATGTGTAGAAGAACTATGCCTGAAGTTATAGGGATTAGCAGTGAGTTTCAACTCAGTGTGAAGCATTTTGTTAATTGGTATCTTAATTATAGTGTTGGTACACCTAACAAGATACAATGTCTGTGTGCAAAGAACAAAAGGTATTTTAAAGAAGATGATATGAATTTGCATCTTTATAAATTAGGGTTTTTACCTGATTATTATGATTGGACTACTCATGGAGAATCGTCTTGGGGTTACCGACCGAATGTTGGAGAAGGTAACATTACCAGAAATGTTGAAAGCAACACTTACCATTAGGGTATTTTTTATGCGGCTGGTCCAGATTTTGAACATGATGCAACATATTACAATTATGAGGAAGCACCTAATCCTGAGGCTCAACAGTTTTATGACATGCTGAAATCTGTTGATACACCATTCTATGAAGGGAAAGTATTCATAATTGTCTATGATGGAAGGTCATTGACGAAAAGTGCTTTGATCAATAGCATAATTCTTGAAGGATGTACTCCTCGAAGGCAATAAGGCTCGGATGATTAGTACCAAACGAAAAAGTTAACCTCCGGTTTGAACATGTCGGTACAAAAGATTGATGCCTGTGTTAATAGATGTATGATGTATTGGAAAGATGAGGCCCAAATACATTACCATAAGTTTTGTGGACATAATGTTACATGAGAAGAAAGAAAAAGAAGAAGAAGTACAAAGAGATTCCGTACAACATGTATTATTTTCCACTTACTCCTAGATTTTGGAGGTTGTATGTTTTGCAAAGAATGGTTGAACATATGAGATGGCACTCACAGAGTATACTTGAGCTGGATATGATGAGTCATCCTAGGGATGGAGAAGCTTGGAAGCATTTCAATAGCACTCATCCTGAGTTTGCATTCGAAGCAAGGAATGTAAGACTTGGATTGTGTACTGATGGTTTCTCACCATTTGGTGTTGGAATCCGTAGGCAAAACAAAATAAAATAAAACTACGAAAATCCACCAACAGAATCTGCACATACTAGAAAAACTGATTGGATAGAAATTACCTCAATGTTTTTATTGTTCGGTGTGGAGGCACTACTTTTTACGCTTCGCCCTCTACTAGTATCCACACGACGAACTCCTCTGCAAGCGATCGGGATGCTAGCCCCTTCTGTGTTTTGAAAATTGTTCAGAACTGATCCTAACTATCTGGTAATCTGTAGTATTTCGGAGAGAGGAGGCTAGATACTATATCGTCGTTCTAGGGTTTAGGGTTTTATTTTTCTTTAATCAGATAAAGGACAGCTGCCAAGAAAAGGTTAACATAACCTTTTATAGCTGTTAATATCAAAACCCTAACTGTCATCTAATGACAGTTTAATCTCGTCCGTCTATTCCTATAATCATATAACGGTTGGATGAGTAATATTACGTAATTAATTTCATTTATTCGATTAAATAAAATTAATTACTTATTAACTTACCAGAAAATACAATATGGAATCTGATTCCCCTTTTGTATATATTCAACGAATCTGGACACAATCTAGATCCATTGAACGTGGACATTATGCTCACAAAATCGTCTATGCGTGTGACCCTGTAAGTTCACTTAACGTTGGCAGTGAATGAAAAATGTCCTAGACATTTATTCACAAAACATAAGCGGCCTCTAGCAAGACATTATGCTTACCCAAGTTAATTAAATGCAATAATAACCTAGCATCAGATTTAATATTTAGTCCTTTTTGTCACACGATATCCTAATTAAGTATAAGGCATGGACTAAGTCATCCTTATAAAACTTAATTAACCATTTACTTGATCACCAGGCAGACTGTTCCAACAAATAATATTAATAACACCTTATTAGTACTTATTTGAGCATGGCCATGCATATTTTCCAGTCTTCCTTATCGAGGGGTCCATGGATATCTCTCTCTAAAAGGAGAGAGACAAATCCCTTTCACTATCTCCCATGTTCAAGCCATGATAAGAAAATAAGGCAACCAATAGTCATAATAATCACCTAATTAAAAGTGATGTTTGACTATGTCAAAACATATTTTCTCCCCATCCAAGAAACATTAGAAATATTAGGTCAAAGGACACCAAATATAAAATTGAGAAGAAATATTTATAACTTAAACCCATGCAATATTTCTTCTTCACTTTGGATCATGTCCAATACAATATTCTCAATATGTATTTATAAATTGATTTTATATCTCATATTCATGATCAGTAAAACTTGACCATCAATCAACTTCACACTAGTTTACATGATGTAATAAACTAGGGACAAATAAGAATAGTATTTTATTAGCTATTGATCGGAATTTTCTAACTAAGTTTTAAACCCAATACTCGCAAGTGCACAAGATCAATGTAATACGGAAGTATAAGGGTATCGAACCACAGAGAAAGGCTTAACTACTAAAATTATAATCTTCCTAAATTAATTTTATAAAAAGAAGAATGAGATTTTATTATTATTCCTAAATTAATTAAAACTAATGAATAAAATAAATAAATTGAAACTAACAGGAGATTAACCAAAGAAGATGATTTAGAACCTTGAATCCACCACTAACCTATATAACAATGATGTAATTTTATTTAGGAGAAAAGATTAAAATTTTATGTGGTGATCTAGGCTACAAGCTTTGATTCACTAAATAAATATATTGTATTTAAATGCATGACATAATCTATCTAACCTTAGCATGACTTATAGCATGAACTATTCAATTCTAAAACTCACAATATACTCGCAAAAATTACATATCTCTCATACTCAAGACTACAAGAATCAAGCATGGATAAAAATATCAATTAACCCAAACAATTATTCTACAAGAACAATCACAAAGAATTAATTGAATCAAACCAATAAACATCCCAAAATATGCAATCACATAAATATTATAATAAATCCCCAAAAATAAAATAAACCAAAGTCGCATGGCTAGGGTTTCATCAAGATTCTAAAATAAATTTAGTTCATAGCTAAAGGGACAGAAGGAACCAATTTCTTGGAGTAGATCATGGCTTTCTTCTTCTCCAATTGAAAGTCGTTGCAGCTCTTCTCTTTTTTTCTCTCTTTTTTGATCTTCTTGTGTGGCTCTTCTATATATAGACAAAAGAGAAGAAAAATCCTAAACCTAAAAGGATTCAACTAAAATCCTAATCCTTAAAGGATTCTATTAAAGTTCTAATCCTAATCCTTAAAGGATTCAAATAATACAGCTTCCCTTTACCAAATTTAATATGGAATCTTTATTTTCCATTCTTTTTTTAGAAATCTGCACAAAGATAAATAAAATAAATTAAATATAATAATTATGACTAATAAATAAATAAAATATTTTCACAGGCTAATAATTAAAACTTAAGGTGTTTATTTGTGCTAAAAATCGACTCTATCAGCTATAAGGGTTTTACTATCAAGTCACATACTTGATGACCAAGAGCATAAAATACAATTAAAAAATACATGCTTCATAAATCATAAATGTGAGTCAATTGGTCTTAGGGCATATACTAACATTTGGATGTCTGGAAAGTAGTATTCTTCTTGGCTAGTGATTGTAACGTCGTACAACTCGCCTCCTTGGATATGCTTAAAAACTCTTGTAATGTTCTTGACATGTATTATTCCGAGCCCTTAGAATCCAAAACGTAAGGTAGATGTTTACTTACAACTGTTGATAGAAGAATTGAATCAATTGTGGTTGTATGGAGTTAACACGTACAATATTTGGAAGAAATAGAACTTTAATATGAGGGCAGCCCTTCTTTAGACTGTTAATAACTTGCCAGCATATGGGATGTTGTCCGGTTAGAGTACAACTGGCGCATTGGCTTGTCCTTGTTGCATGGAAGGAACAAAGCCATTTAGACTTCAAAGTAGGGGAAAACAATCTTGGTTTGAATGTCATTGTTGTTTTCTGCCTTCGGATCATCCTTTTCAGAGGGATTCGAGGTCTTCAAGAAGGGTAGAGGAGAAGATCATTCTCCGGCACCACCTTTGTACGCAGCAAAATCTCAAGTCTATCAATTAAAAGACAAGAAAAATATAGTGACAAAGTATTTATTTGATATTTGAAGTGGTTACAAAATCTCTAGAGAAATTCATAATTTGTAGGAAAATCCTTCGATTCTTCTCTTCAGTAAAACGTTTATTCGAGGGCTTGAAAGGTTGATCTCGAATTGAACAAACTTTGATTTGTGAACTACAGGGCTTGAAAGATTGATCTCGAATTAGATGAATTTCGGTTGTGGACGGGCGCTTGGGAGTTTGAACTCGGACTGCACAGCCTTTGAAGCCCTCTTCACTCCTTCAAACGAAGAACGTGAAAAACACTTGATGATTCGAAGAAGACCTTTCCTGGAGAGCCTCTAGGGAGCTTTTCCTGAAGGTAGAATCTCTTCTAAATGCCTTTTTTTGGATGCCTCTGAATCTCCTTTTGAATGCCTCTCAACCTTAGGAAAACCCCTTATTTATAGGCGGAGATGGGGCTTTAGATTACTTAGTGGCCAAGTAAACCATCAGTGGTTTGGATTAACTCAATTCTTTATTTGGAGTGACCTAATGGATTTAACCCATTATTTAATGGATTTAATCTTTGGGCTCAATTTAATTGGGACCCAATTACATAAATATCACTTTATTGGGCTTGATTTAGAAAGGGTTTGGATATTTTTCAAAGAATTCCAAATCCAACCCAATTTGGACGGCCCAGAAGATCTATATATTTCATCAATTTAATTGAAATAATTAAGACTAAAATATTTATTTTCTTTAGTCTTTAATTAAATAAATTAATTGACTTTTCATTTTCTACAAATGCCCCCACTTCAAGAATAGGATAAAAGTTATAGGGCTTAAACTTTGAAGACAAGACTTGAAGTACTTAAAAGCAATTATTTTTTAGTGATAACTTGGCTAACAACAACTCATGATACCAATTTTTCTCAAAACTGCCACATCATGAATTTTGAACATAATAAATTTTTTTTTTTTTTTTGAAACTCCTTGAAGTCTTGAATCTCAATCAAATTAGGGAGATAAAATCCTTGAAGATTTAAGGATTTTGAATCAGCCAAGAAATTGAATATTTCCCAAACTATGGACTTTGATCATCATAGAATTCGCAAACTTGAATCTTCTAAAATTTGATATAAAATCTTCACAGGATTTTTGAAATTTGAATCCATGTGGAATTTAGAAGTAGAATCTTCATAAGCCTTTTCTGGAAACCTCAATCCTTATAAAATTTGGAATTTGAATAATTATAAGATTCAAAACTTGAATCTTTTTAGGATTATAGAATCAATCTCTTCCTCTCAAACTCCTATATATAGAGAGCTCCTTTGTTCCTTTTTCTTCACCCAAAATTGGAGAGGATTTCTCAGAAAACTCACAATTGGAGAGATATCACGCATGATAGATCACCATCCATGGGGAGATATATCTTTTTTTCTTCAATCGTGTACTGTATCAAGAGCCAATTGTTACAACACCAAAAATCAACAATTTAATGTTTTTTTACTTCTTGCCCTTTTTTTTAAGCAGAGGTTGCATAATGCTCTCTCTCTCTCTCTCTCTCTCTCTCTCTCTCTCTCTCTCTCTCTCTCTCTCTCTCTCTCTCTCTCTCTCTTGTTAAATCGACAATTGCATGAAGCTTTTGAATCACCATGCATGCATGCTATCTTTTACTTTTTCTCTTTCGAACTTTTTTTATTTGCAAGACTTTTTTTTTTTTGCTAGCCCAACAATGATTCACTTTCTTTCTTAAATTTAAAGTCTTCTTCAGGCCAAGATGTCATAGTCATTTGTGACAAAGCCAACGACCCAATGGCAACAATTTCGGCGGTCTACAAAATTGTCTTCGATGAGTACGCTGACTCCTTGCTAAAGATATCAACAACACGTCCTATGAAGGGTTTGTGAGTGAGCATCAACTTTAAAAGTACTCCTTCTCCAGAGATAATGATGACACGTCCCATGAAGGATCAGCCAACGAGTATCGACTTCAGAAGTACTCATTCTCCAGACAAAATAATAACACATCCAATGAAGGACTTGCCAACAAGCATCAACTTTAGAAGTACTCCTCCAAGGCAACAACATGTCCCATGAAGGATTTGTGAACAAGCATCCACTTTAGAAGTCTGCGATCTCAAAAAGCTTGGATCCTTCTCTAATCAATTCATCATTTTCTTAATTGCTCCGACAAATTTCCTTCACTCGATGAAAGAACAATTAACAAAGAAGTTCAATGGAGTTTAACACTTGAGTTTCCCAGCAAATACCACATCAGAGCATTAGGAGTGTGCGCAAGATGTCGTGAGTTGTTGTGAAGATTTGACAACAACAAAGATCTACAGTGCCGTGTATATATCGCTCTTTATTCACGACGGTAACTTCATCATCATGACGATATTTGTGAAGCTTTGACTCCTTTCATGACTGCTACTGAGATGTTCATCTCACTGTGGGATTTGCACAACCTTAGAGGCTTGATAACACTAGGATATCACATCAAAAAAGTTGTTTCCCATGCTGCAGAACTTACATAAGTAGGCCTCGTAACAAATGATGTGTTCCATGGAGCTAGGAGAATCTCTTTCATGCATAATACTTTATCAAAAGGGCAAGGACATCAACCCGGAAGCCACCATCGATAAGTGGATCAAATTTTTGTTCAGGAAAGATGTGAAGTAAGAAACACCTCCTTCAAGAGAAGAACGACAATCCCACCCCAACATTAAGAAAGCCTTTGCGATGTCATTCCATATCATGAAGAATGGATGGCGGAAGAAGAGACTTTGTTATCCAAGTTGAACATGAAGAGCACCACATCACAGCACCAACTTCCGTTGCGGCTTCTCTCTATTATGTTGGCTTTGCATCTTTGACTTGTCTAAGATGTGGATCACTTTTGCCCTAACAGAAAACTTGATGTGGGAAAGGGATTTTGCCGTTCACATTTTTAACTTATTCGGGCTAGGACTATCCATTTCACCAACTTGGACTTGTTAGAGTATTTTAGCAATTTTAACTACATACTACACTTTTGGTGGTTACCTTGACATAGTTTATACTCATGAGGCCAGGAGTAACTTTGAAGTTTATGCTCGTACAATCAAGTTGCATTTTTTTCCCTTTGGGACTTGAGATGACTTTACAGTTTAAACTCGTGCAGTCAAGGAGCCTTGATTTGTATCACTTGGAATAAATTGCAATTTAGGTTCGTGCGGTCCAAGAGCATTTGTTTTTTACATTTGGGACTTGAATGACTTTTCAGTTTAAGCTCGTATAGTCAAGGCGCATTCATTTTCACCATTTTGGATTTATTGGCTAGACTTTGCAGTTTATGCTCGTGCAGTCAAGGAGCTTTAATTTCACCATTTTGGATTTGTTGGCGAGACTTTGCAGTTTAGGCTTGTGCAATCAAGGAGCTTCACTTTCACCATTTTGGATTTCTTGGCAAGACTTTGCATTTTAGGCTCGTGCAGTCAAGGGGCTTCATTTTCACCATTCTAGATTTGTTGGCGAGACTTTGCAGTTTAGGCTCGTGCAATTAAGAAGCTTTCGATTTCATCACTTCAAATTTGTCGAAATGACTTTGTGGATCCTATTTGTGGAGGAAGATTTTCCCCCTTTCTCAAAATCTTCATACTCTTTTTCCTTATTTTGGATCTTGCACAGGTGCTTCACCTCTATTTGCCGCGATGCTCAACTCCATGTCATGTGTACGAATAGAAAGATCTTCAAATACTTTGGGCATGATTTCTTTGAGGATATATTGAAGTCCCCAATACATGCCTTGAATGCACATCTCTATGGCAGACGATTCACTTAGATGATCTCTGCAATTGAGATACAGATTTCTCCACTTGTTGAAATAATCAATCACAAGTTCTTCTTTCTATTGGCGAGAATTTGTTAATTCCACCATGCTTACAACTCGTGAGTGCCATAGAAGCGATTCATAAATTCTTGCTTATGTTGCCCCTAGCTATCAATGGTTCCAAACTCTAAATCCGCATACCAAACGAAAGCATTTCCTTTAAGAGATCACATGGATTGCTTCACGAGAAGATCTCCATAAGTTCTAGCATCATTGCATGTCTCAATGAAGTGAGCTACATGTTGCTTGGGGTTTCCTTTATCATCAAATTGTTGAAATTTTGGTGGTTGATAACCAGCAGGCATCATTGTGTTATCAATACTTTAAAGGTTTAGCATAAGTGCTGATGGATTTGCTATCACCCTCTTCATACTTTTCTTTGATGGCGCTATTGATGAAATCTCTCAATCGATCGACAGGAATCAAGCTATCAGAAGATAGTTGGATGTCATGATCTTTCTTTGCATTTACAACTTCTTCCTTTTCTTTTAGCTTCTTGAGTGGAGCTTGACTTGTCTCTCCTTTCTTTTCTAGACGCTTTGTCATTTGAGCAGTTGTATACTCTTGCTCTTGGGTACGTTTTGCAAGATCTTCAACTAACCTTGTAAGATTTTCTAGTTGCTCTTCAATACTAAATGTTCCTATCACCATGACATGCACCACTGAAGAAGCAATTGAGTCTTCTGCCATAGGAGAATCAAACCTCGAGTCCTTATGAAAACTTCGAAGGAGAGAGTTTGCACTTGAATTTTTATCATCTTATTTAAACAACGATGATGTATTTGAACCAGCTTCCTTTTGAGAAAGTGTCCTTCTCTTACTCCTTTTTGTGATTCCAACACTTGAAGCTTGTGAAAGCATGCTAGAAGCATTGACAATTTCTTTAATATCGGCAGCCTTCGAACAAGTAGATTTTGATTCATCGTTATTAGGAGCCATTTGCTTGATCTTTGAATATTTGAAGTTGATTGATTTGAACTTTGGGAGAAGAAATGGAAGGCAGATATTGTCCCACTGGACGTAACAAAATTTGTACACAGCAAGATCTCAAGTCTATAAACTAAAAGACAAGAAAAATATAACGACAAAGTATTTATTTGATATTTGAATTGGTTACAAAATCTCTGGAGAAGTTCCTAATTTGTAGGAAAATCCTCTGATTCTTCTCTTCAGTAAAACGTTGATTCGAGGGCTTGAAAGCTTGATCTCGGATCGAATGAACTTTGATTTGTGAACTAGAGGGCTTGAAAGCTTGATCTCGAATTAGATGAACTTTGGTTGTGAACGAGGGCTTAGGAGCTTGATCTCGGACTATAGAGCCTTTGAAGCTTTCTTCACTCCTTCAGACAAAGAACATGAAGAACACTTGTTGATTCGAAGAAAACCTTTGTTGGAGAGCCTATAGGGAGCTTTGCCTGAAGGTTGATTCTCTTCTAAAATGCCTTATTCTGGATGCCTCTGAATCTCCTTCTGATGCCTCTCAAACTTGGGGAAAACCTTTATTTATAGTCGGAGATAGGGCTTTAGGTTACTTGGTGACCAAGCAACCCATTAGTGGTTTGGGTTAAAACCCAATTCTTTATTTAGGGCGGCCCAATGGATTAAACCCATTATTTAATGGATTTAATTTAAATGACTTTGGGCTCAATTTAATTAGGACCAAATTACATAAATATCACTTCATTGGGCTTGATTTAGAAAAGGTTTGGATATTATTCAAATAATTCCAAATCCAGCCTAATTTGGATGGCCCAAAGATCTATATATTTCATCAATTTAATTGAAATAATTAAGACTAAAATATTTATTTTATTTAGTCTTTAATTAAATAAATTAATTAAAATTTCATTGTCTATAATCTCGTCTTACTGGAGATCAGCTGTGCTGTGCGAAAGGGTTCAAGATATGCCAAAGATTACAAAAACCACAACGAAGATGGGTAAGGAAGATAGCAAAGGACAATCTCACAATTGGACAAGGCGTAGTAACTTCCTTATTAGCATACTAATATGTGCCATTTAATATTACATTTATATACATATATATTATTTTTTATCGCTTTATGATGTTTTTAATGTATAAAAATGTATAATTTACACCATTTACTCCTATTCCTATCCTAGGTACTTCTCGATGAAGAAGACGAAGAATAAAAGCGAAAACGGGTGAAAACAGAAGCTGCCAGCACCAAGAAAGAAGACCTACCACTGATAGTAGGCCAACCTACCCCACGTAGTAGGTATCGAAGTCAAAAGAAGATGTCAAATAGAAGTTTACCACGGACGGTAGGCTAGACCTTGTTGCACGCAATAGGTGCTAAGCATTCAAGAGTTCATGGACCGTACCCTGCCGTGGATGGTAGGGCTCGACCTACCGTCTCCGGTAAGTCCCTATAGCAGTGTAGTTAATGTGTTTTTAGCTTTATTTATGTAATTTTTTCCCTCTTTTGAGTATTCTACAGTTTTATATTTAGAGAGCAGGAATGAGGGGCAGATATTTGCAATAAAACCCTCTCAACTCCTCTTCAATTAGGTAGTTTCTCAATAATTAACATCAAATTGAAGCTCTTGGGGAAAGATTGAAGCTGTTTTATGAAATAATTTTGGATTTAATCAAGTGAATCGAGAGACGAACTCGGGTGGCTTTCAGAACCGTGGATTCGAATCATCTTCAACCTAAGCCTTATTTTCTCTTGTTAATTATGAATACTGAAAAACCTTAGAGGGGGGTGAATAAGGTTTTTGGCTAATTTTGAAAAATCTTTTGTGTGATTAAAAGATAAACCTCCAATTTTGTTTGAGAAAGAATTCTAAAACTCTTTCTAATAAAATTCCAAACCAAACAAAATCTCATAGTTTTGACAATCAAGCAATAAGCATAGAATTAAATTTTGAAGAATAAAGAGGCACAACAATTTATAGTGGTTCACTCCCTCAAAAAGCTACATCCACTACCTTGAGTCAATACCCAAGGATTTTGCAAATCCACTATAATCAAAGTCTACAACAATCACAAGTTTGAGGATCACCCACCAAAGATTTTGCAAGCAACCTCAATCCACAACACAATTACAATCAAGGGATAACCCAAGGGGTTTTTCAATACAAACCTTTGATATTAATAGAAAAATAGATGAGTAAGGAATAATGTTACCAAATGAGCTTGAGAAGGGAAAGATACAACTCAATTGAATACTTCTACAAGCTCCTCTTTTCTCTTCTTTGATGGATGATCAACAATGAAGCTCCAAGAAGATTTTCCTTTGTGTTTTTGTGAGATAAAGAAGTTTTGAAGAATGTACTTTAAAGCTCTTTAAATGTTCTTAAATGATCTCAATTTGATTTTCAACAACCTTCTTCTATTTACTGCATATCAAAAGCTCTAGTTATAAGAAAGAATGACCGTTACTGCCTGTAACGTTAACATTTTTGCAGTAAAAAATAAAAAATCGAAAGACCGATTTTAGAAAACGAACGTCCAATTTTCTTGTAAAAGGAAAATCGGATGACCGATTTTTTTATACAAAGAAAAACGAACGACCCCTAAAAATCGGATGACCGACTTTTCTAAAGCTTTAGAAAAATCGGACGACCGATTTTAAAATAGGACGTCCGATTTTTCTTTTCCCTTGGAAAAATCGGATGACCTGTTCTAAAATCTGATAACCCTTTTTTTGAGAAGGATTTAAAAGTTAGTTTGCCTTAAACAAAAAAAACTCTCCTTCACCTTTCAAAACACTTCAAAACATGTATTCTTGATACTCTTTAGAATAAGAAAACAGTCAAAAGCATCAAAATCTCATCAAGAATACTTAGATTTTTCAAGTATAGTTTGTAAAAAATATTTTATTCAAGGATCTTCCATACTTGATAAAAAATCAAAGCTAAAAGTTAGGGAGTTTTACAAAGTACCTTAGCATATCCCTAACTAAGATATAAGTCTTCAAGGTCTTCAATGCCTTAATCTTGGAATGGCTTGATCTTTTCTTCTTCATTATGCCTTGATCACCAAGATCTTTTGCTTCTAAGTAGTGTATCTTTAAGACTTCAAAGATGCTTCTTTTGTTCTATAGAGACTATGCTTAATAACCATCAGACAAACAAATGTTGATCATAATCAAAATCATATGCAATAATGCCCTTAAGGCTAACAAATACTATTATTGATTTGAGTACTGTTAGTATGTTTAGTAGCTAATTTTTCATTGTTTGAATTGAGGGTTAAACCCAAACTTTTGGACTATATGAATTTTGGTTGGATTTTATGAAATTAATGTTTGTTTTGATTTGGTTGTTACTCGATTATGTCTTTGTAATAATTGATTTGCTCGGAATCGATTATTTCGCAAGGTTGGTTGGAATTAAAAAAGGAAGACCAATCTAGGGAAACTAATTGGACAATAAAAGTTAGCAATTGAATAGAGATATTCGTTTTTCTTTCAGGTTATTAGATCACCTAAATTCTAATTGTATTTTATAATCAGTTAGAGAGAGAAGAAATTCTCCTCTAAAGGTTAGTGAGTAGAGTGGCCTTCACCTAGAGATAAAGATTGCTCGGTTTTCATGTGATAACCCAACCTTGGCTTTCAAACATTATTTTATGATTTTTTCAATTGAAATAGTTGATAAAAGTTAGGGGGATTCTATCATTGAAACTCTTTCCCTCAAATTTATTACTTTTTTAACTGTGGCTTTCAATTAATTGGTCTTAGTAGTTTTAAAATAATTTCTCAAAAATTAAATTGTTAGACTAGACATTAGGTAAAACGGTAGTACTTGAGCTTATATGTTTCTAAGCTCGATAACACGGGTGTATCTCTAATACTACAATGATAGGTACACTTGTTCGTTGCACTAATTTTAGATATATTGGTTTTAAACATCACGTACTCTTCTAGTTTGCCACAATCTTGACGTCATGCATAATGAGAAGAATGTCTTTGAAAATGTTTTTAACGTAATTATGGATGTGAAAGGAAAGATAAAGGACAAAGTGAAGTCTAGGGAAGATGTTCAAAGATATTGTAATTAGCCCAAACTAAATCTCGATGGTTCTACAAAATCGAAGACGTGTTACATTTTGACGAAAGAACAAAGGAAAGTCGTACTTGAGTGGGTGAAGGACTTGAAACTACCGGGTCGATATGTCTCTAACTTGAGCATATGTATTGATTTGAAGGAGTTGAGAATGTTTAGAAAGAAAAGTCATGATTGCCACGTGTTTATGGAGACATTGATTCCTATTGCTCTTAAAGAGATACTTCCCAACAAGGTTTGGAGTGCTTTGACAGAATTGAGCTTTTTTTATAGAGACTTGTGTTCTCCTAAATTAAGTATGGCACATATACCTGAATTATATAGTAATATTGTTATGCTGTTGTGCAAGTTAGAAATGATTTTTCCTCCTCCTTCTTCAATGTCATGGAGCATTTAATGGTTTACTTGTCGTATGAGGCTTGGGTATGTGGTTATGTTCAGTACAGATGGATGTATCTGTTCGAGAGGTACTTGAACCATCTAAAGAAGAAAATTAAGAATAAAGCTAGGGTTGAGGGATCGATGTGCAATGCTTATTTGGTTGGAGAGGCTGCCACATTTTATAGTTACTACTTTGAACCTCATGTATCCACTAAGGCTAGAGATCCACCAAGAAATAATGAGGGTGATCAACCCGAAGTTCGAGAATCGGCTATGTCAATTTGCAATGGACAATGAGGGACATACAGAAAGACTAAGACAAGATTCTTGGATGACATAGAATATAAGGCAACAGTGAACTACATTCTATTGAACTACGAAGAAGTAGAACGTACATTAAGTAAGTTAATTCATTACTTATTATCTAACAAGATGTTTACTTATTAATGAATAATTTGATTAAATATATGTTAAATATATTAATTACTTGCAGGAAGTACACAATGGAACTGAGGATGCATTTTTCAAGTTTAAAAGAAGGTGACATACAAACGAGAATTGTGAGGGATTTTCAACGTGGTTTAGAGAATTAGTGACTTGAAAGTTAGATTAATTTTCATAATATAAGCTTGATTGTGTTTAAACTAAACAAATGTTAGTTCTTTTATTCAGATGCTCAATCCTGTGAATGCAACTAGTAGTGAATGCCTTAAGAATTTATCATGGGGTCTGCCTAAACTTGTGAAATAGTGTAATAGGTACTTCGTTAATGGGTTTAGGTTTCATACACAATAATGAGGTTCTGATAGTCTTACATATAACTGTGGTGTACGGGTAAAGGTGACTATAATGGGATTTTAAATGAGATCCTTGAGGTTGGATTCCCAGGAATACTAAGTCAAAAAGTCATGTTTTTTAAGTGTGATTGGTTTGATTCATCTTTACATCGAGGTCTCAGGATTCATGATAAATATAAACTTGTGGAGCTGCACAATAAAAGAAAATATGTAGGGGTTATGATCCTTTCATTTTATCCCAACAAGCTAACAAGTGATTTACATCTCATACCCTACTACTAAGCGACAAAAAAAACGATTAGTGAGCTATAATGAAATCAGGACCTCGTATTTTAGAGGTACCTCTAGTAGACGTTCGATTCCAAGAAGATGTTGATATTGCTAAGACTTCAAGGTTAGACGTTGGTGTTCAAGACATTAGACCTCTCGTTCACGAGTCAGGCGAGTTAGAATCGATGGAGATTCGCGGGAGGAATAGCATTGGAGATGAAGATTAAATAATGAAGATGAAGAAGAGGTCGAATAGGAGTCCGATGATGAAGAGGAAGAGTTTCAATCAGAGTCCGAGTCTAAAACGTAGAATGCTTAACTTGTAACTTGTTTTTATTTATATGTAACTTTCTTTTTAAGTATTCTGTTTTATTTATAAGTAACTTTCTTTTTAAGTAATTTATTTTGTTCTTTTCACTCGTTATGTATTTATACGTAACTTTCTTTTTAAGTAACTTGTTTTATTCTTTTCGCTGATTAAATAACGTGTTTTACTTATAAGTAACTTCTTTTTAAGTAATTTTCTAATTATTGGTTTCTATTTTATATTTCAGATGGTACGTGGGAGTAAGAAGAGGGCTCATCCAGAGACGCCTACTCCTCCGGCAATGTCTACTTCTCCAGTAGCCATGTCTACTCCTCCGGCGACCTTAACTCTATTTCCGCCGCTACCATACTCGAGTCCAGCACCCATTTCTACTCCATCTTCTTCTGTATCTGCTGTCGGGACATTATCGAGTCCTGCACCTTCATCATCTGCACCTCCACCCACGCAAGGTTTTGTTGATGCTTGTATGATTAATACTCCGCATTCCAAAAGGTACATGTTCTTGTTTTTTATTTACAGTAAATGATCAGAAATCGAAATTGTTAGTTTTTTAAATTGAAATTTTTAGTTTTTTCCTTAGTAGAACTATAAGCATTTAATTTGTAAGTTAATTATGGTTTTAAACTGTTCTAAGTTAATATGGTTTTAATTTTTTAGTTGCTTGAAAGTGTTATATGTGTTTAAATTGTCATAGTAGTATATTAAAATTTTATAAGTGTTGTATCATCATATTTAAGACTTTAAAGCATTGTTAATCTTAAAACATTAATTATTTGTTTATATTATGGGGGAGCCCAGACTCTTTAAAATTTGTTATATTTGCTTGTGTTATGTGATTGGTGTCTTGTGTGGCTACTGTACCTAGGAATTGTTCATTTTATAGGGTGAAACTCTATCAAAAAAGTTTCAAAAATTAAATGCCACTATTTATTTCTTAAACTATTAAGTTTGGTTAATTATTTATAGCTTTGGTTAATTATTTAAACGAAAGCCACTATTTGTTCACTCTTAAAGTTTCTTAAACACCACTATTTGTTTCTTAAATTTGTACATCTTCAGCAAGCTGTGCAAAGTTGATTTCGGAAATTATGAAGCAGCACTTTATCGAAGCTCATCCCAGTTTTAGAAAAGTGCCGTATAATATGAAAAATATGTGGTATACAAAGTTTATGGTAAGTGTTTAAATAATTGTCACTTATATCAGCTTTTAAATATACGGCGGTTTTTTGTTTATATTTATGTATTATTTTGTCTTATTGCAGAAAAAAGTTTCGATGGCACCTAAGGCATGAGGGTCACATACGGACTGCTTGGAAAAAATAGGCGTCTGCTCGTTACAAGAACTTGATGTATGAGGTTCGAACGGATGGGTTTCAGCCTGATTAGATGACAGCAACACAATACACCCAGCTCTTTAAACATTGGAATTCAGATTCTTACAAGAAGAAGCAGGAGCCGGCAAAGAAGAACCATCTGCAGTGTGTGGTGGCCAGGGGCCCGGCAAGCAGAACAGCTAGTCTAGGTCATTAATTGAGTAGGTAAGTCAATTACATTGCTTCTTTCTTTAATTCTTATACTTTTTTAACTTACAATCTTAAACACTTGATATTTGATATGTCATTATCATTTAATATTTGTAACACGAAAAAATGGGCAAAACATTTGTATAGTCTAAGTTGTACCTCCTCCTGCATCAGCAAAGAGACAGTGGGTCGATACGCATTCCAACGAGTTTTGGGTACTGTTATTTAATAGTTTTAGTTTCATGTCATATTATCGTTCATGGGTTATTTTTGAATTTATTGACAATAATTTATTAATCTCTTTCTTGTAGGCCTAATTTCTAGAGTTAAAAGCAAATGCGGAATATCTCTATATAGAGACCGGCTTGTCAATTCCGAGTGACGAGTAGTTGATGTTCGAGGCTGGTGGTAGCAGCAATAAAGATACGTCAATAGTTTTGACTAACAATCTGGAGCCATCATTGTCAAGTGACATGGAGACCCTCATCATCGATTCCTTCTGTCTCTTCTGTGGCTTCCCACAAGTGTTGCATCGAGAGGGAGAAGAAGTGTTGTGGATATATGCAACAAGCACAGGATATGTTCGCTGGCTTCATGCAGAGGTTCACCTCTCAGTGTGGTGTGCAGCTGGATTTAGTATCCACACTTTCCCTCCATTCCCTCTGATGGATGACGCTATATCTGATGTCATCCGAGTTGATCCTTAGTACCAAAGAGTCCTCCCTCCTCCTCTGGTGCACCTCTACCTGTATGGTATATTTATGTTTGATACTTATACATTTGTTACATTTTTGTTTTGAATTCGATACTTAGATATGATACTTCTACATTATTTGATATGTTATGTATTACGTTATGATGTTTTTTATATTTTGTAGTTGTTATCATATTGGACGTGTGATACCCCGTACTCATCTGCTAGGTCAACTGCGGTAGAGTAAGGTACTTGCGTGCCTCTCGGCACTAAACTTACAAAAGAACACAAGACTAAGATACAACCAGGAGGAGCTGTAATGAGTATTTCTATATTAGATAATGTGAGAAGAATGAAAGGTTTGAATATAACTTTATAACAAAAGCTTCTTAAACTTATACATAGGTTTAAGGTCGCTAAGGCAATAGTCTACATAATCAAAATCTTTTGACTAGAGATGGAAGACTTCAATGATGCCGACTCCAATGGCTCACCATGGCTCCACTAGCCAGATTTGGTCCCTAAGTCATCTGAAAGAAGGAAGAAAAACATTTGGAAAACATGAGCGATGGACGCCCAGTGAGTTCACGTGCACGTGTGCTGTTCGAGAATTTTTCGTACGGGCAAAATATATATTTCTATTTGTTTATAAAATGGATTGTCATCCCAGAAAATAAGTGCTTTCAAAACAAATATTTTTACGCAAAATATAAATTTTTCTGAGGGGTTCGGGCGCAGCCGAAAAGTCTGAGCGAATCAAGACACATCGACGCTGCCACGACACCTGAACTTTTAAGAAAAACATGCATGCACCATGATAGGCTCAACGGATAGAGTCCGGAACTTTAAACGGGGTCATCGAAACAAGTTTCGGCATCCCGTAGTCAATACCAGCCTGAACTCCAAAGCACAATGTACGAACGTTCGATTTTTCAACCTCACACAACATTTACATAAACAGGTAACAAGCCCTGGCATACCTACCAGGCCGCCCTGTGCTACCCTAGCCGGTGGACCCCTCCTGACCCAACCTGCTAGGAAATAGCCACTACCACAGAGCATGATACAGAGTCAAACGCAATACCGTGTTGGGCCTAACCTTCCAACGGTACTACGCCCTCTGTCAACTGGATCCAGATCAAGAGTAACACTACCAAGCATGTCGTTCGGAAGAGGCTCTCATACTGGGAACTAGCCACGCACAGTGCAAGTCCTCTCGACATGTTGATCAAAAATGTATACCAAGCCCTTTTTTGCCAGATTAGGGTTTTAATTTATTTTTATAAAATTATAGGTCATATCTCGGCCACACAAAACTTTTCAGATATCGAAAAATCCCTATCCGCCGGGCAAAACTCGTAGCCATGACAAATGTATATGTAACTTTGAAATGTAAGTTTTAACACATATTACCGAGTATAAAATAGGTTATGCCATTATACTTACCAAAATCATGATAAATATTTCTCAAAGAAAACTTATTAAATACCTCCACAATTCAAAGTAAAGTAAAAATAAAACTGTAAAGAAATATTCATTAAAAAGACATAGTAAACATCTTTGAGCTCACATTTAAAATAAAAGTATTAAAAATACTTTTAAAACAAAACCTTGATAAGAATATTTAGAAAATTTGTAAAGTATGATTCTCAAAAAGAAATAATAAATATTTTAGATATAATTTTAAATCTCAAAAACCCCTTCGAATAAGAAGATTTAAGATATTCTTTCCAAAAACAAATAATAAACACTTTAAAGAAAATAATTTCCTCAGTGTAATTTTAATACTCAAGACCCCCAAGAGAATTTTAAAATGTTTAAAAATATTATTTTAAAAAGGAAGTAAATATTTTGAAAATAATCTCTCAGATTGATTTTAAAATTCAAACCTTGAAGAAAAATTAAACTATATACATAAATATTATTCCCGATAATAAATAATAAAATATGTTGAACATAATTTCCCAAAAATAACTTTTGAATTCAAAACCTTTAAGAGAAATTTTAAAAGTAGTTAAAAATATTATTTCAAAAGAGAAATAATAAATATTTTGAGAATAATTTAAAAGTAGTTAAAAATATTATTTCAAAAGAGAAATAATAAATATTTTAAGAATAATTTAAAAAATAATCTTAAAACTCAAATCCTTTAAGAAAATTTGAAATATAAAAAAAAAAGAAAAATATTATTTCCAAAAGATATAATAAATATTTTGAAAATAATTTCTCAAAATAATTTTAAAACTCAAAACCTTTAAGAGAAAATAACTTTTGAATTCAAAACCTTTAAGAGAAATTTTAAAAGTAGTTAAAAATATTATTTCAAAAGAGAAATAATAAATATTTTGAGAATAATTTAAAAGTAGTAAAAATATTATTTCAAAAGAGAAATAATAAATATTTTAAGAATAATTTAAAAAATAATCTTAAAACTCAAATCCTTTAAGAAAATTTGAAATATAAAAAAATATATATTATTTCCAAAAGATATAATAAATATTTTGAAAATAATTTTAAAACTCAAAACCTTTAAGAGAATTTAAAATATTATTTCCAAAAAGAAATAATAAATGTTTTAAAAATAACTTTCCAAAATAATTTTAAAATTGTACTTTTCCTGTTAGTCCATAAGGATCGGACACCTATATTCCAGGATCATACAAGCCCGTTACATGAAATGCTCCAAAATCAAAGCACGCCACTCCTGAAAGAAATAAATGAATTCCAAAGATCTTAGGCAAATCCAAAGAAGGTTATCCTGTACGTTCATCACAAAAAATTTCTAGATTTTTGAAACCCAGAATAAAGGGTTGTAAAATATTTCAAGTAAAAGCATCATTAAAAATATGTCACTCACTTAAAACATATTATAGTGCTATAAGAGAATATTTAAAATATAAATATTTTAAAAGCTTATCACATTTTTAGCATAACCCGTAATATACCACCAGTAAATATATTTTATGCATCTTGTCAAGAACTAAAGGTAGAGAAATATAATTTTCAAGAAAAGAAAAATAATTAAATTTCTTTTAAAAGATAAATGTTGGTGAACTCACCTTGAGCCGCGTAATGAGTTAAACCTACAAAGAATATCATTCCAAACTTAATCAAATAGCTCTATAAAAATATAATTATAACCCCATGATGACCCTAGGTGTACCTTAATTTATTTTAAACCCAAAGGAATTCTAAAAAAAAAAATTCCAAAATAATTTCATAATAATTCCTAAAAAAATCACGGGTTCTTAAAATAAATCTATAATTATTAAATTTTAATATTATTTATAATAAAATAAAATAAAACTATAGAAAGTACAAAACAAAAAATAAAAGAAAAGGAAAAAAAAGATTTACCTTGAGAGAGAGAGAGAGAGAGAGAGAGAGAGAGAGAGAGAGAGAGAGCCGAGAGAAAGAGAGGGAAAAAAGAAAAAAATAGAAAAGAGAGAGAGTAGAAAAGAGAAGATAGTGGCTGCCGAGAGAGAGCGAGAGAGAGAGAGAGAGAGAGAGAGAGAGAGAGAGAGGTGAATGATTGGTTATCCTAGCACCTCATATATATAGCCAAGTATGCATGGTGGTGCTTTGTGTTGTCAAGACACATGGCACTCACTTGCCATATGTCTACAATTTAACATCCCACTTAGCACCACTAACTCTTATAATTGCTCTAAAGTCCTCCAAATTTCTAGACTTTCTATGTTGGCCTCAAACCTTAAAAATTATTTAAAATTCATATTAAACTTAAAATCTCAATCTCTAACTTAAAGCGTTAAACACTAATAATTCTAAAATACGTCCAAAAAGTTTTTCAATGAAAATTCTTTCTTAAATTTTCTAAAAATTACCACATTACCCCAAAACTTTCTATTCTTTATAAATTAACCCCAAAATTTTTGTTTGAGCTTACCAAGACTTATGTTAACTTTGAGGCACTTATTCGCGATGTTACAGGACGTAAATTATATATTGATTGTTGCTATTGTCGTTTTTTTTAATTTCAGGTGGATTATTAAAATTATAAATAAAATATTAAAAAAAATACATAGTTACCAACCGATTACCTACCGAATTTCAGTCAGTAACTATTTTTAAACAATTAAATAAATAAAATTATTGACCTAAAATCGATCGATAAATTTAAAATTTGGTCGGTAAATGTTTTTAAAAATTGATTTTTCTTAATCTCGAAAAATAAAGTTAACTTCAAAACATCGGTCAATAAATATTACAGACCGGCCAAGAATTCAGTAAGACGGCATTATCGACCAAATTTTAGCCGACCGTAAGGATCACAGAGTATGGTTTTTTTTTCGATTTCAATTGGTAACCGATCAATTATATAACTGATTATGTGACCGACAGTAATTCTGAATGAATTTGATATTTTCTAAGATCGACCGATACCGAAATCGATAGGTTTTGGTAAAAGAGTTTTACCAATGAAAAAAATTTATACTGATTATATAAGCTATTTTTTTGTAATGTTTACCAAGTGAATAAGGTGATTTAATACTAGAAATAGATGACTCTGAAGATGTTGGGTTGCCATTTTGGAAAAAATCTTCTGACGAATCTTCTAAAAAGGTATGTAGATATGCCTTAGGGACATTTTCTGATACCGAAACACGATACCATATAAATGAAAAAGAATTACTTGTTGTCGTCAAAGGTTGTAGGAAATTTTATTATTTTCTATTACCTAGAAAAATTTTAACACGAACTCACACTACACAGGTTAACACCTTTATTAAAAATAATCTACCATCAAAACCAGAGTACAAGCGATTGATTAGATGACAGAGATATTTAGCTTAATTTTCTTTTGATATGTCTGTAATAAAATTTGACGGAGGTGTTTGTGCTAATTTTTTAACTAGCGATGGAAAACAGAAGACAAAAAAGTTCATGATATCCTAGGATAAATGGGAGAAATAGTGGATAAGTTTCAACTTTGCATTGAAGAAAATTATTTAAATAGGTAACTTCGGTTCAATATCTAAAGAAGTCTCACAAATATTGATAACTTAAGCTAAAGTTTGAAAAAGAAAATATTTAGAAATGTGGTATTCTAGAGAACGAATTAGTTGATATCTTGAAGCAAAGTAAGATAATTGCATTCAGCCAATCAACTCCAATATCTGAATATGAAGAAATAAGAGAAACTTCTGATATAACTTCTATTTTAGATAACTCCAAAACTTCTTCTGAAGATATATCACTGACACCATAAAGTAATAATCTCAAAGATGAATATCATTAAATATACTAGAGTTGTCAGTTCTTGTAATGATAAATGAATTATATTCCTTGCAAAAAACTGATACTCTTTATATAGATTTTTCAGGAATTTATCCCAGGTTAAACTTTCTTCAAGGGGCCAGCCCTAAATTGATAAGAAAATGGTACAATTTTGGAGCCATCAATGCGATTTATATGACCACCGGAAGTTTTGATGAGATAATGGAATTATCTAAATGGATACAAGAAGGAGTCAGGGATTGCTATCAACACAACCTCACTATCTCACCTAAACTATTATTCAAATTTGAATCAGTAGGACAAGATTTCTACAAAAACGAAAGATATGACGCCTATCATTTCATGCAACTGACAAAAGCTAGAATCTTGATATAAGGTGCCCCCTTGAAAGGAAAAAAATTATAAGATTTATCGAAAAAGATATTTACAACAAAAGAGCTATAGGTATGAGGACAATAATATCTACCAAGGAGGCCATTCAAAAGAAGGGATTTAGGACCTATACTGGAAATGGACTATTCTCCCCGGTAATGATCTCTCCAGCTAGAGTAACTCTAGCAACTGCCTCAAATTTTATTAATTGGAAAATAAAATTAATTGAAATCGAAAAGATAAAATCTAGTCCTGACGCTAAGCAGAAATTCTATTTATTTCCCAAGTATGCAAGAGATAAGTGTCCCACTTGTACTATGGGAAAAGTAAAAAATGATAGATGATGCACCTACCACTATCTCAAGATAAAAACAAAAAATGCATACTTCAAGACAAGCTGTGAAAGCTTCAAGGCTAGCCAAAAAACAAAAAAGGGAGGACCCCAAGGCAAAATAAAGAGGCGAAGAAACCAAAGCGATAAAATGGTGGACTCCAAAGCTATTGAAGTATGCTATAAAGTAATAAATGAATCTAGAAATCAAGTCCAGACTCTCCTACATAATACTATGTAATAGATGTAGAAATTATCGAAGAAAAAAAGAAGGATAAAGAAAAAACTCTCATATATACTTAGGCGAAGAACTTCAGGTCTCTTATAAAAGCTAGAGATCCTACTGTAAAATATTTCTCTTTCAATAAAAAAACCTTTTCCTATTTCTACTCTTTCACTCTATATATTCTAAGGAAACAAAATAGGGTTGTGCTGCTAATTGCTAAAGGAGACTCCATGGAAGTTATCTACATTCACTAGGTAGGAGTTGGAATGCTCGATAAAAATCTCGAGTAATACCCCATGATTAGTTGGTCAAAATGGAGACAATTGAGGTATGAAGTGTGGTTGGACTTTTTTATTAAGAAGTATTTTATAAAGGACTATTGTTTCTATGAGAGATATTAACACTAATAATCTTCATCTCATCTACTACCATTGTTTTTAATGATTTAAAATACATGATAACAACAATGTTTGTCATAACAATTTATATTCTAATATGAATAATAATATTCTATAGATACTTGGATATTCTAGATTCGCTTCTAAAGATAACTAGTACCACACATATAGACGGTAATATAAGGATAAGTACATAAAATTACAGTAGATAGGTCGTGAAATTTCATATCAGAGCCACAAGGAAATGACAAAAAAAGAGAGTAAAAGTCGATCATAAAAAAAGATTTAAATAATTTATTTAGACCTAGAATATTTGTCTTAAATAGCTTAAAATAAAATTTTATTTTAGATGGATGATTTAGCCTTATATATATGTTACATACATATACGTATGTATAACATATATATTGTTGGAAGTTATGAGAATATCTTGATGGATTTGTTAGTATTTCTGTTGTAATATTTGACTGAACTTGTTAGTTAGGATTTTACAAGTATTTCGGCTAGATTAGGTCTCACTTAGTTTCCTGATTCTTAGGCATTTTGTTTAGACTAACATTACCTATCTATATTACATAAACGTGTAAATACTTTAGTGTTTTAAAGTAATACAATCTGAAGAGTGTTTCCTTTAATTTCATGGTATCAGAGCAGGCAAATAAAATTCTGCATAACTTCTCTGTTTTGATTAATCAAAGATGAGTAAAGAAAATACTCCTCTAAGCACTAGTACTTCCTCAAGTCAACAACTTGAGCAATCAACAAATGAGGTGAGAAGCACCATAGATGTAAACTCACCTTACTATATTCATGCCTATGATACTCGCCGGCAGATCTATGTAAGTGATCCTCTCCATGAAACAAATTATAGAGAATGGATCAATAATACGAAGAATGTTCTTTTTGCAAAGAACAAGATCGATTTTGTAGATGGTAGTATTACGCCACCAAAATCGACCTCATATCCAAAATGGATTCGCTGCAATGCAATGGTCAAAGGATGGCACACTAGTGCAATGACTCGAGACATGTGAAATGGTGTCAGATATGCTGAAATAGCAAGAGAAGTCTAGGAAGACCTACAAGAAATATACGGAAAGGGTAATACTTTAAGAGCTTATGAATTGAGGCAAGCAATAACCCTACTTTAACAAGAGAAGCTGAGTGTTTCAGCATATTATACTCGCATAAAAAGTCTTTGGGATGAAATCAAGGCTATTGTTGCGCTACCCAAATTTATCTGTAAGGGATATAACTGTAATTTCCAAAAAGATTTTGAAGCCTATAGAGAAAAAGAGAGATTTTATGATTTTCGAATGTAATTGGATGAAACTTTCAACACAATAAAAAGTCAAGTACTTGGAACTATCCCAACACCATTACTTGGTCATGCCTATCATCTGGTCAGCCAAGATGAGCAACAAAGAAATGCAGCAACAACTTACGGAACTGGAGAAGAAGTTGGGGTATTTCATGTCACACAATCTAACTATAACGCAAATGCTTCTGTTATGCAAACACAAGGACAACTAAATGAAGGAGAAATGGATAGAAGAGCAAGTAGAAAAGAGAGACCCCAATGTAAACATTGTCAAAAATTGGGTCACACAGAAAATAGGTGTTATGAGCTTGTGGATATCCAACTAATTGGAAGCACAATCCACAACAACAAGGTAGTTAGAAATACACTCCAGTAGCTGCACAAGTCAATGCTGAAAATAGCCCCATACCGAGATTAAATTTTGATCAATTCGGGAAGTTGTTAAAATATTTAAACAGCAAGATAGTTTGTAAAAAGAGAACAATTCAGCTAACATGAATCCTTAGTCAACATGGCAGGTAACACTTCTGGTAATGACATTGTGATGATTGATTTTGGGACCTCTGAACATGTGATTTGTAATAAAATGTTGTTAAAGGAGGAATTAAAGAAGTACTTAGGGTGTCCGGTCCAAATTCCTAATGGCATGAAAATACCAGTTAAAGGCATTGGAGATGCTCAACTTACTGAAGACTTATGTTTAAAGGATGCTTTGTTGATTCCTAGTTTCATATGCAATCTCATTTATGTTTCTAAGCTACTGAAGGATAATGATCTTATACTAAATTTTTCTTCTTCGGATTCTTGTGTGATACAGGATCGTTTGACGAGGAACTTGATTAGAGTTGGTAAGCTTAGTGATGGATTGTTTCATTTTATGCTGAAGTCCAACAAATATGTGGGGACTTTGATAAAGAATAATGGTGATTTGGAGCTATAGCATAGGCGCCTAGGTCACTCTTCTCAAGAAAAATTCTCTAAAATTCCCTTTTCATTAACATGTGATTCTTGTATACGTGCAAAATAAACTCACAATTCATTTTCTCCTAGTTCTATTAACACATTTCATTGTTTTGAATGGATTCATTGTGACGTTTGGGGCCCTTATAAAACTCAATC
Organism: Catharanthus roseus; assembly: GCA_028651295.1. NCBI lineage: Eukaryota > Viridiplantae > Streptophyta > Magnoliopsida > Gentianales > Apocynaceae > Catharanthus > Catharanthus roseus. The sequence goes on from JAPQWS010000102.1 coordinate 1,951,683, forward strand.
TTTTTCTGGAGCCAAATATTTTCTTTCTATTGTAGATGATTTCAGCAGAGGACTTTGGGCATTTTTACTTAAAAACAAATATGATGTTAGTATATTTTTACCTAGGTTTTACAATCAAGTTGTTGCAATTTAGTAGTCACATACACATTATTAGAACAAAAAATGGTCTTGAATTCCAATCTCAATCTTTGTTAAAATTTTATCATGATCATGGTATTTTTTTACAAACTAGGCTGTCCCTACACACCACAACAAAATGGTGGCATTGAATGAAAACATATATATCTTTTAGAAACTAGTAGGGCACTTCGTCTTCACTCTGGCCTTCCTATTTATTTTTGGGGAGAATGTATTTTAACTACCACTTACTTGATTAATCATCTTCCTTCCCAAGTGATTCAACATAAAACGCCATTTGAAAATCTTCATGGACAACCCCCTGTTTATAATCATTTAAAACTCTTTGGATGCTCGGTTTATGTGCACAATTGAACTAATGACACTCCTAGAGAAAAACCTTGCATTTTCTTAGGCTATCCTAGTTCACAAAAAGTTTACAGAGTTTTTTTTATCTTAACACTGGTTCGTTATTTGTCACTAGAGATGTCATTTTTCAAGAGCAAACTTATCCATATTTACATTCCTCAGTTCTGTTCCCTCATTTCAAGCATCCCGACCATATTCCTTTTTCCCTACTTCACGACCAAACTTTTAGCCTTCAATGAGTTCATCTACCCCTTTTTCTTCTCTTCCTCAACCGACCTTCTTTCCTCCCTCTTTCGGTAGTAATTTATCACCAAGCAGTCCATCACTCCCGCATAACTCTTCGCCTCTTTCTCCAGATTTTTATGCACCATCTTCTCCTTCATCTTCCTCAGCTACTACACCTTCTTCAAATACTTGGACGTTGAGGTTGATCTTCCTCCTCTTGCACTATCACAAGAGTTGCTCGCTCCTTCTGGTAACCTTGTGAAATATCCTTTATCTCAAGTTGTTACTTATGCTCATTTTTCTCCTCAACATAAAGCTTTTCTTGCTGCCATTACTATCGGTAATGAGCCAAAAAAATTTCACCTGGCTGCTAAATTTGCTCACTGGCGCGAGGCTATGCGAGCTGAAATTAAAGCCTTAAAACACAATGGCCCTTAGGTTCTCACCACTCTTCCTCCTAGAAAATATGCTATTGATTCCAAATGGGCGTATTGTATCAAGTATCGCCCAAATGAGCGCTATAAGATTCATCTCGTAGCCAAAGGTTTCACTCAAATTGAAGGTCTTGATTTTCATGATACGTTTGCTCCTATTGCCAAGCTTGTCACTGTTTGTTGTCTTATTACTTTTGCTATTGTTCGTGGATGGCACCTTCACCAACTTGATGTCAATAATGCCTTCTTACATGGAAACTTACATGAAGAAATCTACATGAATATTCCTGATGGCTTTGCACAAAAGGGGGAGAATCAGTTTTGTATATTAAAGAAGTCCCTATATGGTTTGCGCCAAGCATCTAGAAATTGGTATCAGAAACTTACTTCCATATTACTTAGCATTGGTTTCCGTTAGTCTAAAGTTGACCATTCTTTGTTCATTCATGATTCTAGTTCCTCTTTTACTACTCTTTTGGTGTATGTTGATGATGTAATTTTAGCTGGAAACAATGAATAGAGAATAAAAGATGTTAAGAAATTTCTTCATGAGCAGTTTAGCATAAAAGATTTGGATGGTTCAAAGTATTTCTTGGGGATAGAAGTGGCAAAGACACGAGATGGCATTGTTTTTAAGTCAACAAAAGTATGCTTTAGACATACTAAATGAAACAGGTTTGAGTGGTTGTAAACTATCATCGACGCCTATGGGACAAACTTTGTTAATTATTCTAGAGAATGCAGCAAATTTTGCAGATGCGTCCCGTTTTAGGAGATTGAAAAACCTTAGAGGGGGTGAATAAGATTTTGGCTAATTTTCAAAAATTATTTTTTGTAATTAAAAGATAAACCTCAAATTTTGTTTGAGAAGGAATACTAAAACACTTTTTAACAAAAATCCAAATCAAACAAAATCTTATAGTTATGACAATTAAGTAAAAAGCATAGAATGAAGATGCACAACAATTTATAGTAGTTCACTTTCTCAAAGAGCTACATCCACTACCTTGAGTCAACACCCAAGGATTTACCAAATCCTCTATAATCACAATATACAACAAACACAAGTTTGAGGATCACCCAACAAGGGTTTTGCACACAACTTCAATTCTCAACACAATATAAATCAATGAACCAAGGGGTTTTCAACATAAACTTTTGATATCAAAAGAACAAGAGATAAGTAGGGAACAATGTTACCAAGTGAGCTTGAGATAAATGATACAACTCAATGGAATACTTCTACAAGCTCCTCTTTTCTTCTTCTTTGATGGGTGATCACAAATGAAGCTCCAAGAAGATTTTTCTATTTATTTTTATGAGATGGAGATATTTGAAAGAATGTGCTTTTAAAGCTCTTTAAATGTTCTAAAATGATCTCAATAAATTTTCAACCAACTTCCTTTTTTTTACTGCAGATGAAAAACTCAATTTATAAAAGAGAGAGCAAGTGATCTTTACTGTTCTGTAACAGTAATATTTCAACAGTAAAAACTGAAAATCGGACGACCGGTTTCAGAAATCGGACGTCCGATTTCCTTGTAAAAGGGAAATCGGATGAGCCGTTTTTTTTAAAAATAGGAAGACCGATTTTGAAACAGAAAGAATTGACTACATCCTACAAAAATCGGACGACCGATTTTTCTAAAACTAGAAAAATCGGATGACCGGTTTTAAAAGAGGACGTCCGATTTTTCTTTTCCTTTAGAAAAATCGGATGACCGGTTTTAAAATCAGATGACCGGTTTTTGAAAACGATTTTAAAGCTAGTTTTTAACGAGAAAAGAGCGTTTTCCTTCCTATTTCAAAAACATGTATTCTTGATACTCTTTTAGAGATAAGAAAACTTTTAAAGGCATTAAAAACTCTATCAAGAATACTTGGATTTCAAGAAAAGTTTATAGAATGAAATTCATCCAAGGAGCTTTACATATGATCAACAATCAAAGATGAGAGTTAGGGAGTTTTACAAAGAAATACTTTAGCACATCCCTAACTAAGACATAAGTCTTCAAGGTCTTCAATGCCTTGATCTTGGAATGGCTTGATCTCTCCTTCTTTATTAGGTTTTAATTGCCAAGATCTTTTATTTCTTATGTAGTGTAGCCTTGAGACTCCAAAAATGCTTGAGACTAAGCTATACTCATCACACAAACAAATATTAATCATAATCAAACATATATAATAATGCCCTTAGGGCTAACAGAGATTAATTGGTAGATTATCATCTCTAACTGTGACTAGGGCTAACATTGTTTATGCATTCAGTTGGTTAAGTCAATCAGTTGCCAACCCAAAGGAAGAACATTGGGAAGCAGCCATTCAAGTGCTAAAATACTTAAAGCATTCTCCAGGTACTGATTGGGGAGGATGTTGAAGTTCAAGGCATTCAATAACAAGATAAATAGTAAAGCTTGGAAAGTCACCTATATCATGGAAGGCAAAGAAGCAGTTTGTGGTTTCTAGATCTTCAGCAAGTATTATGGATTATATGGTTGCTGAAGGAGCTAAAGCAGAACAAAAAATTCCAACTATTTTGTTCTGTGACCATAAAGCTACAGTTCATGTAGCTGAAAATCCTGTGTTTCATGAGAGAACAAAGCATGTAGAGATGGATTACTACTTTGTGAGAGAAAGGGTGCAATCATGTGAAATAATGCCAAAGAAGATTTCTTCACATAACCAGATTGTAGGTATTCCCACAAAAGCATTAAGCAAGGAACGGTTCCAGTTCTTGTTGACCACTCTGGGAATGAAAAACGTTCATTCTCTATATTGAGGGGGAGTGTTGGAAAAGTTATGAGAATATCTTGCTGGATTTGTAGTATTCTATTATAATATTTGATTGAACTTGTTCGTAAGAATTTTGCAAGTATCTCTACTAGATTAGGTCTCACTTAACTTGATTCTTAAGCATTTTGTTTAGACTGATATTACTTAGATTGTAGATATTCTCACAAAAGTCTTAAGCAAGGAATAGTTCTAGTTTTTGTTGTCCACTCTGGGAATGAAAAACATTCATTCTCCAGATTGAGAGGGTAGTGTTGGAAGTTAAGAGAAAATCTTGCAAGATTTGTCAGTATTCTGTTGTAATATTTGACTGAATTTGTCAGTTAGGATTTTGCAAATATCTCTACTAGATTAGGCCTCACTTAATTTCTTGATTCTTAAGCATTTTGTTTAGACTAATATTACCTCTGTATATTATAAAAATGTGTAAATACTTAGTGTTTTAAACTAATATAATCTGAAGAGTTTTTCCTTCAATTTCATATATATATATATATATTTTGTAAGGGCTAAATATTCGAACATTTTCTGGAGTAGGGATTAGTCAACAAATTTTCATATTTTAGGGGACCGAAATTTTAATCCCGTCTCTCTAAAACCCCCTAAAGCCTATTCTTCTCCTTCCTTACCTACACCGGCAAGCGCAGCCCCAACCTCACCGCCTTTAGTACCTCCCGCCACACCAATCGGCACTTCCCCGTCTGTCTACAGCTGCCGGAATAGCCCTTGTGAATTTGGACAAATTTACTCTAGTAATTAGCCTGAACCATGACGATAGATAGTGGGACTCGGGAACAGCGCCACAAATCTCATCGTTCTCGCCAGGCAGGAGCTTCGGCGAAGAAGAAATCCAAGTCCTTTAAAAAGAAAGTCCCCGCTGACGGAGATACAGAAGAGGACAAGAAGAATCACCAGCAGCAGAATCCTAAGGTCCAAATTTGGCTGTTCTTGTTTTACTTTTCCTTTAGTTTAGGCTTGCTTGTTTTTAACTACGTTTCTTGTCTTCAGGCATTTGCTTTTAACTCAACAATGAAAGCAAAGAGGCTTCAAGCGAGGGCAACTGAGAAGGAGCAGAAGAGGCTTCATTTGCCCACCATTGATCGGTCTACTGGAGAACCTGCTCCATATGTTATTGTAGTCCAAGGACCCCCTCAGGTTACATATCAATTCTCTGTTTGAAAATTTTTCGAAATGTTAAAGGGTTCTTTCCCCCTTCGGAGTTTTGCTAGTGGCCTTTGTTGATTAAACCGTTCTGTCACTGTTTTTATGGTTGCTCTGGAAGGTCTTTTGAGCTGGTTCTTAGAATGAATTGAACCTTGGGTTTGGTTTCCATTTATTAGGAGTAAAGATATGCTGGAAAGATTACAAATTTATTAATCGGTTATCTCCATATTTCTCTGCTATTATCTTATGCATTTGGATTTGGGTGGATTATACTATGCCTCGTTCTAACATTCTTTTAATAAATATAAACATATATGTCTTCAGTTTCAAGCTCGTGTATCAACTTTGAAATAATTCTTGTTTGTTTTGATTTGAGAAGAAAATAATTTAAGTTGGGTCTTGATTAGGCTTGAATTTACTAACATATATGTATAAAGAAATAGGGATTATATGCAATAGCTAAGTCTTTGTCGTTCTGAACAGTATTTATCTTTATATAGAAAATACAAGTAACACAAAGTGGGTTAAGACTTTGTCATAACAGTATGAGTTTTCACGGGGATTGGGTTGAAAAAATACTAGTGTAAAATCCAAAGCTTGAGGAGAGACATGCATCTCCTTTGCAATTAATTACACTGCATGGTGATTCATAAAGTCTTTTGAGCTAGAAAATCAGCTTCTTTAGCTCCCCCCTCCCTCCCCCCCTCCAAAAAAAAAAAAAAAATGATAAATAAATAAATAAAAAGAATGCATAATTTGGAGTGACCTTCTTAGAGGTCTGTAATTTGACGTGTTGTCCCAATATACTTCCTCTTGCTATAACTTCCATTAGATATGAATTGTGATTGCTTTATTCATCATCACAAATCCTAAGCTTGAGGAATGACATACATTTCCTTTGCCATTAAATGAACTGTAGTTGGGTAATATGGATTGACCTCTGTGGAGGTTTATAATATGACATGTTGTTGCATATACTTCCTCTTTCTATAATTTCCATCAGATAATGAATTTTTATTGCTATGTTCATCTAAAAAATTCTTATATCGACAAATTTTACCTGATATTCTACTATTTAAACTTCCTTTGGTTAATTCTGAAGTCTTCTCCCAACTGCCTTCTCGAAATGTCCAGAAATATAACCCAACAGTATCTCTAGACCCTTGTAGGTTCTTTTCTTTTTTTTTTTCCCCAGAACTACCGTATGTAGTACTTAAAAGCTATAGGGGATTGTGGTTTGTGTTTGAGACATTTTGTTTATTCTTAAAAATATAGCCAAAATTCCAGAGTTTTGACGGGTTCTAGCCCAGTTAAATGTAGATGTAAAATGATAATGAGTTTCTGGAAGGCTTTTTTTTTGGGGGGGAGGGAATGCATCTGCTGTTGTTGTGGTCTTAGATTTGTGTGTTTGATTTTATCAATTTCTAGGGTAGAAGCTGGGTTATATTCAACAGCTTTTCTTTTTCAAAAATTTAGCATGATAGAATAAATAAAGAACTTTTAAATTCTTAAATGTTTTTAGGAAATGATAGCTTGACTGTGTCTTCTATTCCTGGTCATGCATTTCAAATTAGAACCTTAAAAAGGAGGGAGAAAAGGAAATGAGAAGGGCGATTTAGAAAAAAGAAGAAAAGTCAAGCAAAACGAAGTTTTTTGTCCTTTTTCCTTAGAAGTGGGGTGAAACGTTGGTGAAACTCCCCACTGAAAAAAGTTTCATTCAAATAAGAGAAATTGGTCAAAGATGCCCTTGACTATTTTATGTATCACCAACCTTTTCATGAGCCGCTTTTGACCAAAATTTTTTACGATTAGCCGAAACTACCCTTACACAGTGGAGCTGGGTGTTTTCTGGCATTTTGAGGACGTGTCTCTCACGTGACATATTAAGAGGGAGTAAAATTGTCCAACAACTCATTTTGCACCAACCTTTTAATTGTCCCTAATTCCTTACCCCACTTTCATCTTCTTCAATGATTTCCCCCTAATATCTTCACTGGATTTCCCCTCCACTACTGCCTTCTCTCTCTCTCTCTCTCTCTGTTATATTAGAAACTCATCTGATCCTTCGAGCAGCCAATAAAAATGACCTCAAGCAGCTGGTCGATTCCAAGCCTCTACCCATTGACAATGTGCAATCATGGCTAGAGATTTGTACTAATAGGTTTCCTCCGGAGGTGAATTCTCAGTTGGCAAAAATTGGCAATCAAGGTAAAGTTATTGAAAATTTATTGGTTTTAGTTTCCGAATCTCGGTCATCAGTTAGGCTACTAATTTGTCCTTTGAGTGTTCAATTGAGACAAATGGTTGGAAAAGTAGTTTATGATCGATTATCATTACTTCTTCAGCCTTATGATATTAAAATTTAATTATCAAGAAACCCTGGAGTTTGCTTTTGTATTTTGGAGCATTCCTAAATAAAGCCCTTTATGAAGATTCCGAATCCACTGGGTTTCAAAAGAGTACTCCGTGTTTACATCCAATCTATCATTATTGCTGTCCTTTTTGGGGCTTGAAAGGCTGTATGGCTGGTGTATCTTTTGGCGAATTCAATCCATCCCAGTTTCCCCATATTCAGAGTGGAGAGAGGGTCAAGCTTTGATTCAGCTTACATGTAGGATATGGGCGGAGACAAGGCCAGAAAATTGGTCCGAAGCATACTAAGGATCAAGGTCACACAGGGTTCTATGTCTATGATAATGTCATCAAATGTAAGGTGCTTTGCAGGTACTTCAACAAAAAAATGGAAGGGTTTCTCCTAGTCTTCAGGCTCCTCCCATGGGTTACTAGTTGCTAGTTGAGAGAGTTAAAGAATTAGGATAGTTAAAGAATTAGGAAAGAGGGTTGACTGGGTCGGTCCATTGGTCAGGTTAATAGCGACCGATTCCGGTCCGCGAGTTGAAGGGAATGTTGTTTGTTGACTGCTTTGCCCTTATATAAAAGAGTCGTGTGCCTCAAAGAGGCCAGAAAACACCCATCTCCCCCATGTATGGGTTGTTTCGGCTAATCATAAAAAAGTTTTGGGCAGAAGTGGCTATTGAAAAAGATAAAGTCCTGGGTTGGCGATATGTAAAATACTCGGGGGCATATTTGGCCATTTCCTTCAAATAATTTCTGATTTAAGTATTCATTTTTTTCTCTCGATCTAAAAAACAAGGATCTTTGTGTAGCAACGGTAAACTACATTGAAGGTTAGTGGGAATTATCCGAAACAAAAGGCGATCTTAGGCAGGAGAAAGGGGTTAACGTTTTGCAATGTCAGTAGTGGAGAGGTAATTGTGAGTTTTTATTTACTGAAGAGGGTACAGAGTGGCTACTGTAGCCAGGACTCTTATGCAGAGAAAATAATCATCTGTTCTGTTCACCTACTATGTTTGCTTGTGACAGATTCAGCCTTATAGCATCACTAACATGATTTTGAAATTTATATATGTCTTGCTAACGGCACTTGAACTCTTGATTGTGCAAAAGTAAAGTCTTTCTTAGTTACAGATTTGTACATGTATTTATTCAACCCCATGTTCCTACAGTTTAATATCAGCAAATGTATCATTTTTCCTAGTAAGATGATGTTGTCACAGAATGCGAATTGGAGATCCACGATGTTCCACAATGGCGTAGAACCGCTAAATTTATCTTGATCTCATCCAGAGAGGACTTATCTTTTTTATTGTAAAAAGAAAAATAACACAATGCATATGATAGCCTATTTGGTATTTTGGTTTATCCAGCTTGCAGGTGGAGAGAAGTTTATAGACTATTTTTTGCTGAGCAGCATAGATATAATAAGGAATTATTATGGCTTCTGAATGTGCTATCAAAAAGTGTTTATTCTTGCACATGCAATTTCTGATTGTCATTTTCAGCACCCGCCATTTCTGCCCACTGTGTGATAGAAAGAGTTTTGCGATTTTCTGGAATATAAAGCTATTTGAGTGTCACAATATTTACAGAAATCTGGAGGAATACATATAAGCTAGCCATTTAAGTATTCGGTTATAGTTTTGCCAGAAATGTATCTGTTCCTTTACTCCCCTTCGCTGTTGTTTGCTTTTTGTCAGAAGAGAGGGAAAAGGAAAACATACAGCCTTGCTTGTGTTTACTCTTACTTATTACAGGCTTAAAACCATTGGGACACATTATGCGGATACGACCTTGACTTCTGTTTGCTTTTTGTCAAAGGGAAGGGAAAAGGAAAAATGCAGCCTTGTTTCTGCTAAGTTTTACTGATTACAGGCTTAAAACTGTTAGGACACATTATGCTGGTACAGAAATTGTTAAGAGAGAGTATATGGTCTTTGCTGGGGGCAGTATTCTTCCTGAGCATGATTCTCCCAGAAAATAATCTGGAGAAAAAGACTTGCCTAGTTAACACATTTCTGCTTTCTCTGGCTTTGGTTTATTAGGTATTGCAGTGCTTTGCAGAAGAGAAATGGAGGGAAATAAATTTTTGGAGAAAACTTATGGCTTTAAACTTGTTTGAGGGCTTTGGGAGAAAACAGAAGTTTGATATAGATGGATCCAAAATCTATTGATTTTAATGGTTTTATTCCATGAGTGGGAAGAGCTTTCCCAAGGGGGAAAATGTGCAGGAAGAATGGGAAGGAGAAAAAGGTTTAGTTTGTAAATTATCAAGGTTGCCCATACTAAACAAATTCTTTCATGACCAAACAAAGCCATAACTTGTAAAAACTATGAAAGGCAGTCTTTTCATACCTTTGCTTCTCGTTATAAAAAGAAAAAAAAAATTCTTTCTTTTTCTCCTAATTTTCTGACTGAAAAAGAGAAGCTATCTTGCGTTGTGTTCTGTGTCTCTTTTTCCTTCTTCTATAAAGCTTTCTTGTTTTCTCTTTTAAGGGAAATATCCAATACCCCTGTTACATAAGTTAATTAGTTACTCTTTGAGTGGACTAGAATAGTAGAAAGATTGGTTTTTTAACTGCATGTTGTCTTGCTTGGGTAGAAAGACCTAATTACAAGACAAAGTGTTGCTGCTCCATTGCAGTCTGATGGAAAAGGTGGAATGACATGAGTCGTATGCTTTCTTCTTCTTTTGTTTGTGTAGATAAATTTGCATAAAAATTAATTTGGTAAAGCCGTTGCTAGTTAAGATGTACTTGGTGGGACTTGGGATAGAGAAAATTTCGTAGGGTTTAGAGAGAAGCTAGCATGTTTTTTCTACTTGTGTGTAAATCTGGGCATTCATCATGCTGTTACTATTTAGCTCTTTTAGTTATGTTTTGGTACTGGAACTGTAGTCATGATGCTTGTTTTTCTTTTATAGCTAAGGTTTTTTTTTTTTTTTTTTTCCCCTTTTAATTAAAAAAAATTATTTTTATTGATGTTTCTACATAGGTGGGGAAGTCACTGGTGATAAAGTCATTAGTGAAGCATTATACCAAGCATAATTTACCTGAAGTTCAAGGCCCCATTACAATTGTCTCAGGTTCAGTATATAATTCTTTAAGTTCTTCCTGAATTTCCTTCTCAAATTTGAAAAGCTTCATGAATGCCAAATAGAACGTGATATGTCTTGAATCAATGTGCGCAAGAAAAAGTGACAGTGGGTTTATGCAAATGAGTGAGAATGAAAATAAGAGAGGAAAGCTCCTTTATTGTTTTTTTTTCAACCCCTCATGTGGCTGTTACTTTTCCTTTAATGTCTATTTCATTTATCCATGAATTTGAATGTTGCTTCCTTGGTTTTCCATAGGTTCTACTGTTTAAAAAATAATAGTCCAGAGTGAGCAGAATTTTGAGATTGGTATATGAGGTTATCTTTTACTTCTGCTGTAGGTAAAAAAAGGCGACTGCAGTTTGTGGAATGTCCAAATGATATAAACGGAATGATTGATGCTGCAAAGATTGCTGATCTAGCATTGCTTCTGATTGATGGAAGCTATGGGTTTGAAATGGTGAGCAATTTTTGTTCTTTCACTAGAAATTTTTACCCCAGGGAAACATCAAAGAAGGTGATGCATATTTTTGTTACATTTGATATTGGAATTTTTGCTTTAGTATTCATGAAAAAGTTTGGGAAGATGCTGTAATGCTTACGTGACCCAACTGTCTGACTTCGTATTGCATCTGTATTGGCAGTCAATAAGCTGTCATTCATATTATTTAGCTAATATAGCAGTAGCCTGGAATATGGGGACAACTTATATTAACTTCAGTTTTGGGTGATTTTAGGACTGTTTTCCTTTTTTCCCTCCTTGCGAAAATTACTTTGCCATCTGAATTACAGTGGCATCCAACATTGGCATCCCAACTTTTGATGTTCCTGAGTTGGTATCTAAACTTTCTTCATTGGCAATTTGGCAGCCCCATCAATATTCTATCACCCCCGCCGCCCCCCACCCCTAGTCCCTTCTCTATTATTCTGAATTATAGTTTGGGAAGGTCCTGGCACTTGACAGTAAGTCCTGTCTGTGCAGTCAATAAACTATCTTATTCTCTTCACCCATACTGTTTTTATAGTTTAATTCTGAGTTATTTGTGTTTCTTATTTATTATTCATGTAAGAATTACTTCTGCATCTATCTGTTGATGAAGAATTTCAGTTCCCCATGTAACTTTTTTAGTTTTTTCTGTTTTATGCCTCCTCCTCCAAGAAGCTTCAGGTTGTATTTGGACACCCACTCAAACCAAATTTCTCTCTTTTTCTTCTTTGGGTCCCACATCTTCTCACCAAAAAAAAAAAAAAAAATTACGAAGTCCAAGAAAAAAACCCTCGCTTTTCCAAACTAAACTCTAATCCAAATACAATATCAGTCATTTTGATTTTTTGGAATCATAACGATTTCCTGTATTAGTTATTGATCCGGGGTTACTTTGGCACTTTTTTTTGCAGGAGACATTTGAATTCCTTAACATAATGCAGAATCATGGATTCCCTAAAGTTATGGGTGTGCTTACACACTTGGACAAATTTAAGGATGTAAAGAAACTAAAAAAAACAAAGCAACGGCTCAAGCATCGATTTTGGACTGAGATTTACGATGGAGCTAAACTATTCTATTTATCTGGCCTTATTCATGGGAAGTATGTGAATCCAATTCAAATTTTATTTTATAGTGCTTGTGATTTTATAAGTAACCTACTCAAATACTGACGAAAACAATATTACCAATAACAAAAGAAAGGAGATTTGCCAAGACCCTGACTTCTTAATTGCTTTGCTGATGAACAGGTATTCTAAACGTGAAGTTCACAATCTTGCGCGGTTTATTTCTGTTATGAAGTTTCCGCCATTGTCCTGGCGGCTTTCTCATCCTTATGTCTTGGTCGACCGGTTTGAAGATGTTACTCCTCCGGAAAAAGTGCGTATGGATAAGAAGTGTGACAGAAATATAACTTTGTATGGCTATTTACGTGGCTGTAATTTGAAGAAGGGAACCAAGGTACTTGATGGAAGTATTTTTGTTTTGGGACTTTAGACTAACTGTTTGATGGGCTAATACTTATGGTTACTGTCTGTTTGATGTGAAGTAATTTGTTTAGGACTCAATACTAATTGTTCATTCCCATTCTTGCTTGTGTTGTCATTACTTTCTTCGTTCGCACAAGGTTCATCATTTTCTTCTATAGCATTGCTATTGTTGTTGGCTTGAAGATTTTCTCATAAAATTTCAACTAGGTTAGTGGATTTGATGCTTATCGAGAATACATTGGCGTGATACATGTAATATCTTCTCCTTGTAAGCATTTTTTATTAGGAAATTGAATTGCTATGCTAAACATTTGGAAGATTTTTCCTGTACCAATCAAGACCAAAGTAGTTTCTTGTTCTCTTTCCATTGCTGGTGAGATCTTAAAGCTGGTGACAAGTAAGTTAAATGTTACCTTTTCTTTTGTCTTACACTTTGTCTTCTTCTTTGTTTCTTTTAGAGGTTGGGGAGGGGGGAGGGGTAGGGTGGTTGTGACGGAGGGCTGGAATTATTGAAAAAAGTTATATGTGCTGATGTCATGCAATACAAAAGTAGGGAAGAAATTCTACCCTTTCTCTCTTCTATCTTCCATGCTTCTTGGTTCTTCTGCCCAAACAACACGGTTTCCATTGGTCCATACAATTTTTTTTGCAAGTACTTAGATTGATGCCTTGATTGGTGGCCTGCTGATGGTGATCTTAAATTTGTTGCAACTTATTAAAAGATGCTACCTTTCTAATGAGAATAAATATGCAGGTGCATATTGCTGGTGTAGGGGACTGCAGCTTGGCTAATATTTCGTCTCTGGCTGATCCATGCCCTTTACCATCAGCTGCCAAAAAGAAGGGATTGCGTGACAAGGAGAAGTTGTTTTATGCTCCTATGTCTGGAATAGGGGATCTTCTTTATGATAAGGATGCTGTGTACATCAATATAAATGATCATTTTGTGCAGTTCTCTAAAGTGGGCAATGCTATTGGAGTGAAGCAAAAAGGTTTTCTCTTTTCCAATTTTTTGTCACTGGGTTGTTAAAAAATAATTTGGTTTCTTTATTGAGCCTGCATACTCTTCAGATGAAGAGAGTGAGAACATTGTTCAAAGAACTTTCCTTCTTTCAAATGGTGTTCTCTGGTCATTGAAGAATATGTACTACATGTGTTAACTTGTGATTAGAGAGATTCGTCAAATAAGAAGCCAATAAACCAGTATATAGATACTGAAAAACATGCTTCTTTTGCAAGGACTGAAGAGAAAGGTAAAACGGAGAGAACGGATTTGAGTTATGAATTTTAAATGTGTACGTTGAGGGATATTCTGTTGTGGGGGGTTGGGGGGGGGGGGGGGATTCACATTCTGAAAAGAGAGAAGTTGTATCTGCTTTGGTTTTGTTTAGGCTACACAAATGCATTGACATACAAGGTGCAATGGAGCAGATTTTGAGTGCTTCTATAGTTGCTGTATTTTACCATTACTCAGTAAATTGGTTGCTGCGTTTCATGGTTTATATTATATCTTTAGGCAAGTTGGTTAAACAGAGGAATCTTGTTAGTTCCTCTGTGATACTCCCCTTCGATATTATTTTCTTCTAAACTCTGGCAAAATTACTGAAGTCCAGGAATGCAAAACACAACGGATGGACGTTGGAAATTTACTTAATCATTTCTAACATGGGTACTACACTCCTTATTTCTCAGGAAAGGACCACGACGTTGGTGAAGTCCTGGTAAAATCTCTTCAGAACACTAAATATTCAATTGATGAGAAGCTGGAAAAGAGTTTCATCTCGCTTTTCGGGGATAAGCGAAACATGCTATCTGAATGTCCCAAAGATTCAAGAGATGCCCATGAATCTTCTGAGCATGTAGGAGCTGTTAAGTTTTTGGAGCAATATCAGCCTGCTTTTGAAGTCAAAGATGATGAGTTTCATGAAGACAGTGATTCTGATGGTCGCCATGGTTTAGATTTTTCAAATGATGAACAAACTCTTCAAAAGGATTTAAGGGGAAAAATATCTGATGATAGTTCTGATGAAGAAAACAATGATGTGGCGCAGGAACTGCCTCATGTTGTTGAACAGATTGATTTCCATGAAGGAAGGATGAGAAGAAAAGCAATTTTCAGCAATGATGCTGATGCTGCTGATCTGAAGGTAATCCTGTTATCAGAGTTACTTGTGGGATTTTTGCTTCCATCCCCCCTCTCAATTTCACATGGTCATTGAATTCTGTAGATTCAAACAGAAGTTTAAGTTTCCTCCAGTTGTTTCTTAGTTGCTGAACATTAAGAACACAAGTACTCCCTCCTTCCGAAAAAGATAGTCCTAGTTCAATTCTCACACAGAGTAATAAAGTCAGTTAAACTAGTAAATTTTACTTTGATTTCCCTTTTATGCCCTTATTTAATATTAAATGGATTTGACCTTTTGTCTTGGAATTGTGCAATTCTAGGTATGAAATCACGAGGAATTGTGTAAGTTTTATTATTATTTCTTTGAAAGTGAAGATGTTTGGTAATTGAAATATCTAATAATGAGGGACAAAAAAGGAAATTAATAAATTAACTATCATCATAAAGGAAATAGGACTATAATTTGAAACGGAGGAAAAAGGAATGTGAGTCGATCTTCATGGGACGGAGGGAGTAGTAAGTTTCCCTATGTAATTGGTGAGGAGAACAGCTTTTTACTAAATAATTAAATCTCCACCTTTTTTTCTTCATTAGGAGTTGTTACTGAAAGATGTATGCTACCTCTATATGAGGTAATGTTTCCATTGAACTGATACGTTGCTGGTTGGTTATGATGCTGCAGTCTGGTATAGATGATGATGAGTCTGGCGAAGATGATGATCAGGAGTCAGATGGAGGTGATGAAGAAAGAAGTGATACTGATGATGAAAATTTGTCTCCACATTCTGAATTTTCAGATGAGGATGAAGATAATCCAAGTAGAGGTAGTTTGTTCTCTGAGCTTCTTAAATGTTACATGAGCAGTAGATATCATTTTAACCTGTGAAACGGAATGTATTGCTGGTGACCTGATACAATGGGTATTAACATGGCTTGCATATAAATGCATCATCTATACATGCGTGGGGGCATAGCCCAAAAATCCGAACTGCTAGCAAACAAAAATAGTTTCTGGTTTCGCAATGTTCTCTTGAAATGGGATTTGGTAACAGATTAAGTGGAGTAATACGTTTTTCTGATCCCTGGTTTACCTGCTGCTTGGGATGAAAATCTTCTTTCCTGTTCTTAAATTTCCAGTAGAAAGATCTCTAACAAATTGCAATCAGAATCTAGAGAAGCTACTTCAGTCTTCTGACCTTCCAATATATAGGGGCTTTTTCCTTTCTGAATATTTTAGTTCCACACAGCTTTCTGGTTTGCTTTTTCTGCAATGTCTTTTATATGAATCCTGGTTATTGCAGTGCTATATGGTTCTGGGTTTTGCTGCTCCAATCTATGTTCTACATCACTATCTTTTCAAATTCTTGAGCCTTCTCAGGACCATCTCAAATTCTACTGCCAATTTCTGGGGACCCCTATTCTTAACCACCTGAAGACCTATCCCCATTCAACATATTTTCTATAGATTCTCAAATTTTCTCACTTTTCAAGTGCATATTTTTGCCACTAAGCTCCCTAAACATAGTCTTCCTTTCTGAATCTGCACATCTGTTTACTAGAGTTTGGTTAGAGGCTCTGATCTCTCTTACTCGGAGCCTTGCTTTTCGGTTGGTGCTCACGGTGCATAGATTATTGTTCATCTAAGTGATTTTCAATTCCTTTTCCAAGTCACTTTCAGCTCTCTGTTCTCCTCTGCACTGTTTGGCAGTAATAGGATGTGAGTTAGATGTCGCACATCTAACTACTGTAATTTCCACCTTCTCCATTGAAATCAATCAAATCGTTCCTCTTTCACCAGCATGCAACTAATTTCTTGTGCGGTTGTCCTGCTACGTCTCTTCTCCATTATTTCCTTCACTCCTTCAAAAGTGCCTCCTGACATTATTCCACTGGATCTGGGTGTTAATGGATTCTTTGGATTAGTAGGTGGGATGAGGATTAATTTTCATTTGACACTGCAAAGCATTGTTCCTTTACCTAACTCTTTGTTTCCAAGAGATCTTGTTTATTTTGATATTTTGGTTACTACTGTAGAAGTTGAGATGGGAAGTGCTTCAAAGTGGAAAGAGACTTTGGCAGAAAGGACTGCCTCAAGGCTCACAGTCAATCTTATGCAGCTTGTGTATGGGAGGTCTGCATCAGATTCAGCTACTATGCCTAACAAGGGACAAGGAAGTTCTGGTGAAGAAAGCGATGATGAAGAATTCTTTAAGCCCAAGGGCGAGGGACAGAAGGTCTGTCAGCATATCGTTTATTTTAGTTTTTCACTCTGCTTGAGTTTTTATATCTATACTTCTCCATCAGTCATTTAGCAGTCCGAGTGAACAAATAGCTTTTACATCTAGATGTCTTTCCGGCTGTAAAAAATATGTATGTTCAATAGTATTGTTTTCTTCTATGATACGTGTTGTCTGCTTTATGTAGAAATCAAAGGAAGGCCTAGATATTGATAATATTGATGCTGATGACTGCTCCAAGTTCACACGTTTAAGTCAGAAAAACTGGAAAAATAACGCCATGATCGAGAGCATTCGTGATCGTTTTGTCACTGGGGATTGGTCGAAGGCAGCCCGTAGAGGTCAAGTTTCAGAAGCTGATGAGGAGGATGAGGATGCTGTATTTGGTGAATTTGAGGACTTGGAAACAGGTCAGAAGTACGAGAGCCATCAGGGAGCTGGTACCAAACGTACAGAACAAAGCAATAAGGAGGATGATTTGGCTACTGAGGAACGCAAGCTGAAAAAGCTTGCGCTTCGGGCAAAGTTTGATGCTGAATATCCTTTACCTGAGAAAAATTCTTGTTCTCTCTCCCTCGCAGTTTGTCGATGTGTGTGTCTGTTCATGTTCACGTAGTCGATATGTGTGTACGTCTTCCTTCAACTCCCCATCTTTTGATATGTGAAGAGTATTGGCCTAGATGTTCTGTAGCTTTTCTCGAGTTAATTGTGAGATCAATTAGTTAGCCTGAATCTTCTTTTAATTGTTGTTTTTTACTATAATTTTAAAATGCCATTGGAACACTCTATCTGTTTATTGGCCCTTTCTTGGCATCTGAAATATCAGATTTGAATTGTTTGTTTCCTTAATTGCAATGAACATTTGACGGGTCTGAATCTTTAGACGAGGAAAACAGTGATGACAAGAAATCCAAATTCCACCGTGGTCAAGCTAATGGTGGTGCATCCTTTGATAAGGTGAATCAATTATCTTGCTTCAGTAGTTTAATATCTTTG
This sequence comes from Catharanthus roseus, assembly GCA_028651295.1. Taxonomy (NCBI): domain Eukaryota; kingdom Viridiplantae; phylum Streptophyta; class Magnoliopsida; order Gentianales; family Apocynaceae; genus Catharanthus; species Catharanthus roseus. Next base: position 1,969,569 of record JAPQWS010000102.1, read on the forward strand.
CTAACTGAATCGGGAGAGCAGGCTTTAGTGATACTATTTTCTTGCAGTTGAAAGAGGAGATGGAGCTTCGTAAACAATTAAATTTAGCCGAACTGAATGAACTTGATGAGGACACTCGAGTGGAGATAGAAGGTTTTAGAACTGGCACTTATCTCAGGCTTGAAATTCGTGATGTCCCCTTTGAAATGGTCGAATACTTTGATCCTTCACATCCAATTCTTGTAGGCGGACTTGGACTTGGGGAGGAAAGTGTCGGTTACATGCAGGTCAGTCTGGTTAGAGATTTTTCGCGATGCCACTTCTGATTTTTATATTTGTATGCATTTTGGAAAGGTTACTACCTGTCTCCAGCTTAACTACATTTTGCTACTTTATGTTTCATTTAATGTGTTTTTTGCTCTGAGTCAGTCAGGTCACGCATAGTTAAGTTTAAGAAGCCATGTATATCAACACTTATTTTTTGTTTTCTCGTTGTTCATTGATGTAAAGGACTTACTTCTGTATCTGCCCAACCTTTTTCCTCTCTTTATTTATTTCTTCTTCATCATCATCGTCTTCTTTTTTCTTTGTTAAAATGGTGGAAATCTGAGAGGTTGATGTTAGTAAAACGAAATGACGTATTTCCTCAATAACTGCCTGAGCGCTGATATGTTGGCCAAATTAGAGAGAGAAGAATAAAGCGTTGGGAGATGTGAATAACCAAACCTCTAGGGGGAGTTTCTTCATTGTGAGGAGTGTGTTCTACTGGACAAATAACGTTAAATTTCGTACTGGAGTGTAGTTTATCTTTTCATATTTTGCTTTGTGATGTTACAGTACATCATTGTAAAAATTTATTAATTCTGTAGTTAATTTTTGTTTTCCACTTTATCATAGAAAAGTATTTCTGTTTGCTCCTTTCTCTTTGTTTTTACCGTTAATTCAATTTCCCCCTATTTATTATAGTGTGTTTTCTGTACTTTTCAGGTCCTCTTAAAGAGGCATAGATGGCACAAGAAAGTTCTGAAGACTAGAGATCCGATAATTGTCTCTATTGGGTGGAGACGCTACCAAACTACACCAATTTATGCAATTGAGGATCACAATGGTCGCTATCGTATGCTGAAGTACACTCCAGAACACATGCATTGTATTGCTATGTTTTGGGGTCCTCTTGCACCACCTCACACTGGCATGATAGCAGTCCAGTATTTATCAAACAATCAGGTATTGTTTTGGCCTTATAGTTAGATGATCAGGTTAAAGAACAATGACTGCAAAAAAAAGTGATAAAGGATATTATTCAAACTTCTCTATTATTCCAAAAGTGCGCAATGGGGTTATGGATGATGTACCATCTTTTGGTTTCTTACTTTTTTGAGTTTCCTAATTTACGCTTTTGTTAATTAATTTGCTTTAGAATCAAGGGAAATCTATGATTGTCATTAAAATCATTTAAATTATGAAATAACCACTAGAACTATCCATCAAGAGAAACATATGGCTACCAAGTGAATTATGAAGGTAACCACTAAAGCAACCTCATGAATACATCATAATTTGACATAGTGTATAACTCACAAGATAACTCCAAGTATTTAATAGACAAATGAATTAGTAGAAAGAAACTTCCAAATATTAAAGATATAAATGAGTTACTAGGGAAAAATATTCCAAATAAAGATAAAAATTCTTGAAAATAAAGAGAAACCTATGAGACAACGCAAGAGTTTGATGTGTAAGAAAGCTTCTAATAACATATATATATATATATATATTAGTGATTATTAGTTTTTAGTTATGTTTCGTTATATGACTGCCATTAAAATGATTAAACTATGAAAGTAAAACAAACACTATTACAACCCCATGGATTCATTATAATTGACATAGTGTATAACTAATAAAACAATACCAAGTATTAAACAGACAAATGAGTCAGTAAAAGAAAATTCAAATATTAAAGGATAAATGAGTTATTGGGAAAAATATGCCAAATATTAAAGAGAAATGAAAATTGTTGAAAATAAACTAAATATAACTGTGTTGAAAAAGATACCATTAAAAACAAACTTGATAATAGTTTTAATTTTACCGCAATTTTATTACGTGCAAATGCCCGTACATGCTGCTAGTTGAGAGAAAGAACCTATTCTTGGAACTGGAGGCTGGATAGAAGAGTAAGATCCAAGTTTATTGATGGGAGATTTCTGTTTTGTTGTTTGAAGGACCACCCCGGATCATTGATTAGTGCTGTTTGTTAAGGTGCTAGCCTTATTATATGATTTTTTGCCGTATATTTATGTTGCATTTGAAGACTCTGATGAAGCTTGGAGAAGCCCTCTTTCTATCGGTTAATTACATTTTCCTCTTTTAGGTTCATCAAAATTAAAATTTTATCCCTCTATTTTGAATAAACTACAAATAAATCCTTATTGTTTATAAATTCATTACTAATTAATTCTTACTATTAATTTACGTAAAAAAAAATCTCATACAATAATGATTCTGTGACAAAGAGCTTATGCTCTTCCCCAAATATCCTTTTGTGGGCTGATTCTTGTCAAGTAACAATATGAAGACCATAATAACTCCCATTACCGAATCTTGACAAAATATTTAAGAAAGGGTTTTTTATTTAATTTTAGTATGACACTAAACAAGAATTAGGCCTTTTAAAGGATATTTAGGAAGAATATGAACTCTGTCCAACAAAATCATTGTTTTTGGGAATTCTTTACTGAAATGAACATTAGGGATTAATTAGTCATAAATTTATAACAATAAAGATGTATTTGTAATTTATTCAAAATATAGTGATGAAATTGTAAGTTGGACAAATTTGAAAGGGGAAATGTAATGAAACCCTGTTTGTATTTTGCAATTGTCAGCTAACCCTTGTGCGTTGGTAAAGTGTTTACTTTTGGCTTTTTGGTGGCATGGTGGCCTTACTGCTCTTCTCCCTGTGGTTATTTGTTCTCCAGAGTACTGCATTCATCTAATTTTTCCCGAAGCATCAACTGCATGATTGCTATGTTGTTCTTCATAGAAGTATATTGGATCAACTTTATTTTTAAATTATTTTTTTTTTTGGTGGTTGGGAATATGAAATAATCATTTGTTACAGATTGCATAATCAATTTCCAGAATAATTTTCTCCGTTTAATTTGCCTGCAATTTTTTCTTCTTTTGGTCTTTGTGATGGGATATCTTTTTTCCTTGTTTGCACAAGGTCTTTTAACTTTTTCATATGATATTGACATGCTCCAATGGGGAGCTGGAAAACTTTGAACAAATGTTTCTTTCATGATAAGACTCAGGGACACTTCTGTTAGAAGAACTGAAGGGTGGAGGAATAATGACAATGTAAGAGGTAGGAGGAGGCCAAGGAAGATTTGGCGTAAGTCACTGAGAGTGATATGACTTCGCTAGATTTGGGGGATGAGAGTAGGGCCTTGGATAGAAAGAAATGGAGTATGTTGACGACCATACAATCTGTTATGTGGTTCATGTAGCTGACCGCAGTTGGCCAACTAAGGGGTGGCGGTGGTTGTTCTTGTAATAAGCAAGAGTTCTGTTGGAGTACCAAATGCATGTAGGAAAAGTGAAATAGAAAACCGTCCAACTGTCTAGATAAAAAGAGATTTTCTTCAATAACTTTATCAATGCATTTGTAAGTTTTCATGGATAGCTTTATTCAGCATGACTGAGGGTTTTATTATTATTAACTTGTAGGACCAAGTGATGAAATTGAACTGACTTTGATGACCAAAATGTCCATTTCCCTAATTTCTTTTAAAGTTTTTGTTTCCCTTCTGGAAAGTCCATACGCATATGGTGCATCATCCAATATAAGGAATATTTTCCCCTTTTTCTGTAAATGGACACTGTATCCTTTCTTACTTTTTGAAAGTGTGAAATATTAATTTGAGCCACTCATATAGCATCTAGGATGTTATTCTGTAGTTTAACTGTTTTCCATTGGTTATTCAGGCAGCATTTAGGATCACAGCAACTGCAACTGTGCAGGAGTTCAACCATGCTGCACGGATAGTCAAGAAAATTAAGCTAGTTGGTCATCCATGCAAAATCTATAAGAAGACGGCACTTGTCAAGGATATGTTTACTTCTGACCTTGAAATAGCCAGATTTGAGGGTGCTGCTGTCCGAACTGTGAGTGGAATCCGCGGGCAGGTTAAAAAGGTATTCTTCTTATTTGGGATTATTAATTAAATACGGTGATGATCATAATTTTCTTTTCATATTTTGCTTGGATATAAAACAGCCTATGCCATTCTTTCTCATAGGCTTTCTTAATGCAGTCAGTGGAAAATTCTTTTATGGACCGACCTAATAAATAAGTGGGGATATGGATCCCTTTAACTTTATGGTATATCACCCCTCTTGTTTATCATGTCCCAGCTTATGCATCGGGTGCGTAACAGAATTTTTCAAATGAGAACATCGTATTATGAACCCGGTACATAAGTGGAACATGGATTCCTTGGCTTATATTAAGATACATCACCCTCTTGTTTATCATGTCCCCATTTATGTAGACAAGAGCTCCAATATATTAACAAGAAGGCTGATGTGGCTTAATACAAGCCAAAGGGTCTATGTCTCCACTTATGGATTTGGTCTAGTAGAATTTTCTCATTCTTCATGAGAATCATTGCCATTTAGCTAATGCCCGAGTCTGACAAGTGAAGGGTTTGATGGATCAATGCGCAATAGCTACAGGAAAGGAAATAAGAAAAATCTTTGCTCTTGATTCCCCATTTTGAACCGTTTTATCATCCAAGTCGCTTATCTATATGTCAATATAAAAGAATGAGAGATTGAAAAAAGTGGTCCCAATACTATTCAGTTTGTCTTAACTTAGTCCTCAAGTTATTTTCCTGTAATTGTAGTTCCATAACTATTTTTGTTAACAAATATTTGTCCTCATTGCCTCTTTTGGGGTGTGATTTGACAGTCCCATACTTGTCACTCGTATGTGTCATTTACTGAGGGAAAAATCATCAATCTCTTAACTTTTTCTTTCCAAATGCATCGAATAAGGTGAAAATGAAAGAAAAATATAAATGAATTGTGTAGATATTTAAAAGGAAAAGTCAGAGATTATCTATTTTTCCCTTGATCAGTGACTTATGCAAGTGGAACATGCAAAAATTTGACGAAGTCAATCCCAAAAGTGATCTTTAAGGACCAATATTTTTTAAGAAAAGTAGTTTTGAGATTAAAATTACAGAAAAATAGTTTTAGGACCAAGTTAAGACAAATTGAATAGTTTTAGGACCAATTTGCCATTTTTTTTTCTCTAAAAGAAAATAGTCCCATATTTATTGAGATAACAATGTCAATGAGATATTTTTTTGTAAATACTACGTCTGCGCATCATCATATACAATTATTATTATTATTTATTATTATTGTTTGAAATCTTCCAGGCTGCAAAAGAGGAGATTGGTAACAAACCCAAAAAGATGGGTGGGGTTGCCAAAGAAGGCATTGCAAGGTGCACCTTCGAAGATAGGATTTTGATGAGCGACATAGTTTTCTTGCGTGCTTGGACTCTAGTTGAAGTTCCTCGCTTTTACAACCCATTAACTACAGCCTTGCAGCCAAGAAACCAAACCTGGCAGGGTATGAAGACCGTTTCTGAATTAAGAAGAGAACTCAATCTTCCAGTGCCAGTTAATAAGGATTCTCTCTATAAGGTAAAATATATTTGAATGACAAACAAATAATTTAAGATAATAATGTCAGTCCTAACCCTAACTAACTAGTTTGTTTCATTTTGGTTAATTCAACAGTCAATTGAAAGGAAGCACAGGAAGTTCAATCCGTTGGTTATTCCAAAATCATTACAGGCTGCTCTTCCATTTTCATCGAAGCCCAAGGATATACCTTCTCGAAGACGGCCATTGCTCGAGAATCGTAGAGCTGTTGTCATGGAACCCCATGAACGCAAAGTTCATGCTCTTGTTCAACATCTTCAGCTTATAAGACACGAGAAGGTATGCATGTATGCTACTGCAGAAACCAAAACAGATCGATCCTCTTGCCGGTTTATATAACTTATTGCATTGTGCGCATCTGCAGATTAAAAAGCGCAAACTCAAGGAACAGGAGAAAAAGAAAGTGCACGAGTTACAAAAGGCAAAAGAAGAGCAGGTGTCTAAGAAACGTAAGAGAGAAGAGCGGCGTGTCAGATATCGCAAACAAGAAAAATTAAACAAGAAAATGCGGAGAGGCTAAGGATCTTTTGATTCTGCAAGCCTGGATCGCTTGCACAATTTGCCGGACTCAGTTAAACCATACTACTACTGGTTGGTTGTTTGGTTGATTAAAGCCTCCAGAATGACGAGATGCAAAAGCATCTTGATTTCATGAACTTGGGCTTGCAAAGCAATGGCATTGAAATTTTTATACGGAGTCTTCGTTAGATGCCATGGCTGCAGTTTCCAAGGTTAAATGAAGAACGCCTCCTGGTGATGAAATTTTGTTAGTTTTCAGATATAGGCGCCCGCTTGATCTTTATATTAGTTGGTGATACATCAGTCACGTTTGTATTAACGTCAAGTTCAGGTTAGATTATTTGTAATTTTTTGCCTATAACTTTGTCTAATTCAGTTACTAGTTTTCTTCTTTCTTTTCGTTCTTTTAATGTGGGATTGTAACATTTTAAATTGGTAGTTCATGAAGATATGAATTTATTTCTTTCCAACCAACATAGTTAATTGATTGTTTGGGACAGGATTTTCTATATCAACTTGTTTTATAATATATTTTTTTTTTAGGGTTTATCTTTTCTTTTTATAGCTTATCTTTTATTTATTAAATTTTATTAATAGAATATATCAAATTAGAAAATTGTACTAAGAGTAGTCACAAAATGGTACAGGAAATCTGAATTTAATTAGGAAAAAAATTATTTAACCCGTAATGTTTGCAAACAAAAGTAAGGAGTATTAATACTGATTTTGAATACTAATCTTTTTTTTCCTACGTGAGAAAGACAATTAGAGGAAAACAAAGAGTATTCTTTTAATCGGTGGGGAAGGAAAACTAAAGTTCGTTACTGGAATCGCTATTGTAAGGGATCAATAACGATTTATTTACTATTAAAATGAAACTATATACTAAAATTTTTAAAACAAAAAGTAAGAAATACTTGTTGTCTTCCTAAGATTATTATTTTCTTAATCAAATCCCTTGGCATATGTATCATTGATTCAGAATATCAAAATACATCATTGGGGTAACGGCTTTAGCAATCTAAAAGAACAGAACTCATCAAAACTTAGCATAAAACAAAATAAAAAAAATGATAATAATAACAAAGGCTAGCCCATCCAAAACCAAACAAACCTAACCAAACAATCCTGTGTACAAGGACGCCCAACCTACCAAACCACAACAGCCCAAGACCAAAGCACTCGAGAAACCAGGAGGCCCAAGCCCAACAAGGAAACATCAACTACATCACAAGGCCCAAGCCCAAGTATGCTAGGACGTCAGATCACTTGCAACAAAAACATTGTTGCTCGTAGAGGTGTAAATGGGTCCACACCCTCTGGGTACTCTCAAACCCATATCAAGACCCTTACAGTAAAACATGAAACCAGACCCAGACCCATACCCTTAAATTTATGGACCCAGACCCGACCCTCCGAGGTCTATATAGGGTCTGAGTATACTCGTACCCGTATGTCATTTTCCTTTTTTTTCTTGTTAAACAAAAATATATATAAAAAAGATTTTTAGAAAATCTAACGTTAAAAATAAATCATGCCTCTGTTATTCGCCTTTGGAACAAACAATTACTGGTATAAAATTTTGAATAAGGGAAACAAGTCCACAAGAAACATCCAATGGAAAAAATAATAGTACTGATGTCTCGAAGAAGAAGAAATCTTGAAGAAAATTTCTCTTCTTTAAACTATGAGGTCTTAAGAAAATTATGAGGCGCTAAGAGAATTTCTCTTCTCTAAACCATGAAGAAAGTTTCTCTTCTCTTCTCTAAACTAAGAAAATAAACCATTAAATATCATAAATATATATATAAATTATGAATTAATAAAAAAATATAAAAATAATATAATATATATAAATATATATTATTATTTTATTATAAAGGGTATGCGGGTATATGGGTTTGGGTATCATCGTACCCTGCTCAGACCCATTTAATAGAATCTATAAGGGTACGGGCATGGGTAAGGGTCTGCGGGTATAAAATTTTAACCTTACCTGCTGTAAATGAGAATAGACCAGCGCGGGTACGAATAAGACTCGCCCCGTTTATAGCCCTAGTTGCTCGATATTGCACCGGAAATAGCGAACCAGAGACAACTTCTATTGACAATCACCACACACCAATCTTCGAGAACCTGACACTAATACTGACAGCTTTGACACCATATCGTCATAGAAAATAATCCATTAAAGAAAGACCACTCTTGGTCGCACTCTTCCCGCATTAGCCATCGACCAAGCAACGGATTCCTGGACCCTTTCCAACCACCCACACACTGAAGGCCGCTACAAATGAAACACAACAAGCTAGAGCACCTCACGGAAACCAAAGAGCAGGCTAGAATAAATCCCACTAGCTTAGTTGGAAAATCACCACCACAGCCAGTTCCTCGCGCAGCCCAAAAGGTTAAACCCTACCAGCCAATATCACCGCCGATAAAGCCGAAACCTACCAGTTGCAACTGCCACCTTTGATTTCCCAAACAAAGCAGTCCAAACCAAATTTTTAGAAAGTTACAAATTTACAGAACGGATGAATTTTGCAAAACCTTAAAATCAAAATCGGGGATTAGTGGTTGCTCATCCTCTCCCCTTTCATGACACCATGCCTACTAGATTATGACACTATGCCAAATATTTAATCTACCCCGTCTGTAGGGAGAAGAATCCTGGTATGTCCATTTCGTATACGTTTTTATATTAATTAATCTTCGATTTTCGAAGTGTCTTATGAATAAATTGGACTAATTACTCTTAAAATTTTCTCTTCTTCTTATTATAAGTTCATCCCAAGGGAGCTAGAAGGCTAAGCTACCCAAAAATTTTTCCCATCTTAATCAATATATTTTTAGCAACACTGCTTCCGTTTGGGTTTTGTCCTCTTTAATGACCTGAAGAAGTTCCTTCTTAAAGATGTTAAGAGGACTTTTTGAGCTTTCTAGAAAGCTAATGTTTGTCTCAATCAGAGTTCATTCGATCATCCAAAATATAGTGCAAAGATCAGCTTTCTCGACCTAAATTGTCTATTAAAGTACTCAAAAATACTGAGGAAACAAAAAGTGAAACCACTATCCGGGGTGGACTGGTCTTCAAACAAAGACACCAATTTTGGACAGTAAGCTGCCGAGGCCGGTTGGTCAAGTACAACCACGGCTGGCTGGTCGAGATTGACCTATTTTAACTGCAACTTTGGGATGTTTTAAAGGGCTTTTGCTGCACATTTCATTATAATTCACTCTTAGTTTCGAGGGGCGATTTTCTGAAAAGAATTCGAACTCCCTTTAGTTAGCTTAATTCTTAGATTAGTGGTTGATTTCAAGTTTCAGTTGATAGATTGAACGCATTCTTCAAAGCAATTTCGGGATTCTTCAGATAAATTGAAAGAGGAGCTCAAACGACATTGTGGGACTATGGAGTCCTTAATTCAAACTCCTAAGCTTTTATTGTTGAAAATTTGATAATTTTTAGTGGCTAGGTTTTCTATTGTGTTTAAATGGGGTTGAACCTAGATGATTTTAGCTTTCATTTCTATGGATTCTTAAGGTTGATACGTTGAATTTAAAATTGATTGTTGTTTATTTGTTGTGGTTGTGTTTTCAATTTTCCACTGATGATTGATACCTTTGCTTATTTGCAATTGAAAGAGAAAGAATGATCTAGGGCTTAATTAAGTGAGAAATTAGTAGTTAATTAGAGATAATGACTACGGTTTCTAGGTCTAATAGAGAAATTTAATTCACTCTGGTACTTTATCCATTCATAATTGAGTTAGAAAGATAGAGATTCTTCTCTAATTGATTAGAGGAATAATAGGTTTCGCCTAGAGATATGGTTAATCCTAATAAATGAGTGAGACTCAATCAACAATTCAACTAATTTTCAAAAGTTTTTCAATGAATTAGCTAAGGGATTCTAGGAAGATTCCACCGTTTAAACACTTATTTTCACACTTGAATCAAGTTGTTTTTCATTTTCATAGTTTATTCATTTCGTTTTATAGTTTATTCTTTGTTTTAAAAGCCTTTTCAAAAGCTCTTATTTGATTAAACAGTGAGAAAATAGTTATTACTATTCTTCTCCGTCCCGATCGACAGATCAACATCCTAGGACTTTCCTGGCTATATTATACCGATAGGTACACTTACCTATAGTGGTAATTTGTTAGGTTAGAATCCACAAAAAATTCTAACAGAGGGTTTGTTTTGTTGGCGAGAGAGTTAAAAAGTATCCCTAAAAGTAACTTCTTAAAAAAACTATTTTCAATTTATTTTAAACTAAAGTAAATATAATAAGTAATGAGAACAACTAAAAAATAGATTACACTCTACAATAAGCTAAAAGTTGTGTATAATAGCCTATTAGTTTATGGGGTTATAGAGCATAAACATTCATTTATAATAGCTCATTAAAAAAATAATTTAAAAAGAATCATATTCCAATATGTATTAAAGGATCTCTTTGCAGTTTATAACAAAAGTAAATGGATAAAAAAATGCCTCTGACCAAAAGGTAGTTTATTAAAAGTTTAAGGACTAAAAGGTAATATATTACTAGTATAAATATTATCTATATATATATTATATATATATATATATATGCAAGAGAGGCGAACAAAAGCCCTAATATAGAGTTTCTCCAAAGACGGTAGTCGCCGAGACCTCGGACGTTTCGTTCACATAGCTCTCTAGCAAAAGCTGTCTGTCTGAACAAAGTTTAGTCAGAATTTGGAGGATCTAATACTAAACTCCTCAAGAGGCATCTCAGACAGCCATTGTTGCTCCTCTCTATCAGCTCTTGGCTCGCTATGGTGCCCACACTATTTGTCCTTTACACACAAACACGCAGTGTCTGAATCTTTTTTCCTTTTTTTTTGTTTATCAATAGTGTCTGAATCTTAGAATCTGTATATACTTATTATCAATCCATTTTGTTCCTAGGCTGGTGGTGTACTTGAGATTACCTCAAAATTATTTTTTTTTAAAAAATATTTAGCTTGTAATGTTTTTAAAAAAAGTTTTTTTTTCTAAGTGTAGATTCCAAATTTTGGGTTTTTCTAAAATATCTTTGAATATTGTCTAAGTTTTCATTTAAATTTAATTTTTGTTAATAATTTCTTATTAAGTTTCAGATTGTATGAAATTTAGGGTGGGTTTTGATTGGATTTAAGAATGAACAATGTGATATTCTTTTAGGGTTAATAGAAAAATATCACTCTCAAGTAGGGATAGGGATGGTCATTGGGTCGGGTTGGCTTGCAAATTCGTTCGGTCCGACCCGTTTTAATTTGGGACCACTCAGGCTTGGCTCAGCTCACATACGAGCAGTCTAAGGGAAGCACTCCGTATTGGGCTTTGATCTTGTGAATTGTGAATTAGGTTCGAACTGGCCCATATTAAGTCCGAAATTGGTTCAGCTCATTAAAAATTTAGACCAGCTCGCAAAATAACCCATGAACCGGCCTAGCCCAAGATCAGGATCGCAGTCTAGCTACAAAAAAAATTAAAAAAAAACATTTGAACCGTTGAGAGTTTTTATCCTCTACTTCGTGGAATGTTGTAGATCAACGGTCTAGATGATCTAGTCGTTTGATCTCAACAGTTTAGATGGTTTGATTGTTAGTCACCACTTGACTGTTGAGATCTAATGTTCCAGATCATCTAATTGTTCAAATCCAACGGTCCCCTTTTTCTAAATAAAAAAATTGACCAGTTATTTATTTATTTATTTTTTGAAAAGCTTTTTTCTGCTATAAATACCCCTCTAAACCCATTCACTCCTCATACAAAAAATAATTCATTCTCTCTTCTGTCTTCTCTTAACCTCCTTAATTTCTCTAAACTCTATCAACTTTCAAGAATTAAATATTTTTGGAGGTTTTCCAATTGTTCAAAATTCGGAGGAAGGAAGGAATCGAAGAAAATTCGGCAAAAATCAAAATTTCTTCAATTCTTCTACGGACTTCCGGTTTCATCATTGATAGTATGCTTTCTTTACCTTAATTTACGTTAATTTATTTATTTATTATATTTTGAATTATTAGTTTTAAATAATTATTTGTTTACTTTATTTACTATAACATATTTATTTAATTTTTTAATAATTATTTCTTTACTTTATTTATTAGAATTTTTTATTTAGTTTTAAATAATTATTTATATAATTGATTTATTTAGTTATTAAATTTGTTAACTTTATTATTATTAATTATTATTATGGATTCATCTTCTAGACATGCTTCTTCCCACACCGTAGACTTTGATAATAAAATAAACAACAAAATGAAGAAAATGAGATGCCTCCTCTTTCCGATACCACACCTAGTGCTAGTAGTAGTAGTAGTAGAAAAAGATATTTTGTTTGGAGTATTTTTGATAAGAGGAATAATAAAAAAGCTAGATGTAAACTTTGTAAAACAGATTTCACACATAAGACCAATGGTGGCACCGGTAAACTTAAAAGATATATACAATAGGTTCATCCTTCTCATTTGTAGATTTAACTACAAAAACAAAATTTTTGGCTAGTGCTTCTGGAAATGCAATGACAACTTTTAAATATGATAGTGAGTTATTAAAAAGAGAAATAGTTATGTAGGTGACAATTGGTAGACTTCCTTTATTGTTACTCTCTAATAATTAATTTGTGAGATTAATACAAGTTGTACTTCAATCGGCTTATATGAGATTTCCTAAAACTTCACTTAGGAGGGAAATTCTTAAGTATTTTTAGGAAGAAAAAAACTCCCTTACTGCAATTTTTGAATCTATTCCTTGTAAATTTTCGCTTACTTGTGGTTCTTGTACAACCGTTACTCCTGAAGATTTTTTGTGCATTACATGTCATTGGGTCGATGAGAATTGACATTTAAACAAAAAAATCATTGGGTTTTAAAAATTTTAAATTCCCACATACTGGTGCATATATAGCATGAAATATCACTCTAGCATGTCGTGATTACAAAATTGATAATAGAATTTTTTTCATCTCTTTTGATAACGCTTCAAATAATGATTCTTCTATTTCAGTTTTTAAAAATAATTTAAGACCAATTTTAGATGGAAAGTTATTTCATATTAGATATGCATGTCATATTTTGGATTTATGTGTACAAGATGGTTATTTATATATTGAACATGTTGCAAATATGATTAGAGACGTTATTAAGTTCCTCAGATCTTCTGGTCTCAGACGACAACATTTTAAATCACTTTGTAGAGAACAAAAAGTACCTTATAGGGTTTTTGATACAAATGTTACTACAAGATGGAACTCAACTTTAGATATGTTACAAACTTGTGTTCCTTATAAATAACAACTTATTGAATTTACACTAGCAAATGATGAACCACCACTTTATTCAAATGTTTTTGATGAAGATGTAGTTATTTGTTCTTTTTTAAAAACTTTTGCAGTGAACTTTTATGTGCACAATACTACCCCACTACTCATCACATACTTCCCACAATAATAAAAGTTGCAAGTGTTTTTAGAGAATTCATACCACATGCCATGTGTGGTCCTATGATGTTTGATATGAATTTTTTTTTCTTTAAAGTATTATGGAAATTTTCTTATCATATATTGTGTTGCTTTGATTTTAGACCCTCGTTTTAAAAGTAAGGGGTTTGAATGTTTAATTGATTGATTATTCATGTTTGGATACTCGCTTTGATTCATTTTTTAATTTTTAAAGAAATGCCAACAAAATAAAACATGATGCATCTCAAACTTTGAAAAACTTATTAGTCCTCTATTCAAGAGAAAGTGAAACAAGGAGCTCAGTGCAAGTGCTAGTCATTCACAATAAGGAGAAATACTATCTTCTTCAAGACAAAGAGGAGGATTTGAATACATGATGGATATATATGATCTCTGTGCTGTCATAAGTTCATCATCTACGAGAACAACTCTAACTGAGTTGTCTATATACAAATACATTTTTTAGGTTAAGCATCGTGCATATGATTTCAATACACTTGGATGGTGGAAGAACAATTCGACACAATATCCTTTCCTAACTAGGATCGCTCAAGATATCCTAACAACTCCTTTCTCTATTGTGGCTTCTGAAAGTGCATTCTCCAACAGTCGTCCTACAATTGACGAAATTAAGAGTCGGATGTCTCATAATACATTAGATGTTATTATGTGTCTGGCCGATTGGTATGTTCAAGAAGACAGGATTGCCGGGCTGAATATCACTGAGACGAATGTAGTATCCTCGGAGGATCTGACAAAGAAGATGAAAGAGACGTCCAATCTAGTCAAACTCAGTCAAATAGATATGATTTTTATATTTAAATTGTAATAGTTAGGCCTTAGGATAGTAATAAATTTTTTATTGTAATAGTTAGAACTTAGTCAGATAGTATAGGGCTAATTTATTAGATTTTAAATTATAATTTCTTTTGGGAGGTTTAGGCTCTAAGTTCCCTCATATGTAATTTTTATTTTATTATTAATAAAACTGGTAGGGGTCCATGCCAAACCTCCCAGCACTTCAAGGTGGCTTTCTCCAATATTTTTTTAACTCTTAAGTTTTATAAACTTAATAAGAATACTTTAAGTTTTCTAACCTAAAACAAATACTTTAAATTTTCTAAACCCCTAAAAAAGTTATTTAAGTTTTTCTTAACTTACTAAAAAACCTTAAGTTTAAATAAAATTAACAAAAATAATTTAAATATTCTAAACTTATAAAAAAATCTAAGTTTTCTAGACTTAAAAAAAAATCTCAAGTTTTCTGAAATTTAGATAAAAAAAATTCATAAGTTTTCTAACTTAATACAAAATCTTAAGTTTTCTAAATTAATACAAAAAAATCTTATATATCGTTTATTTTCATGTATTATTAAGTATATTATGTAACTTTTTTTTTCATGTAAGTTATTTAAGTTGCTTTTATCATTTATGTAACTGATTTTATTTATATGTTATTTACTTATATTCAAGCTTTTTTTTTTTAATCTTAAGTTATTTAAAAAATAAAAAAAAAACCTTGGACCATACCGAGATCGGCCCACCTGGTCCGATCCCCTTAGGCGGTTTGAGCTGGGTAGACCAAACCTAATCTGCGACCTGGACCATCCCAGGACCGCTACAACCACTGGCTGGCCAGGCAAGCTGTTCCCTAAGTCGCGGCCAGTCCAACTCGGCTTAGATCTGTAGGCCCGACCCTTGGCCACCCCTATCCTCAAGTAAGGAGTAAGGAGATAAGATCGTTTTTTATCCCCTAAACTAAAAAAGGTGTGCACTTACTCATAATAGTCAAAATACTCATTCATGCTTTATTGCAAAATAACTCTATAAAGTTCATATAAGTTTATTTTAGTTCATACCATAATTTATATTTATAATTTATTTTAAAATATTTTCATAAGGTTTATAATAATATATTTTTAATGTGTATTCCTTAAAGATATATTATTTAACTTTAAAAGAACTTAATTATTTAAGGAAAAAATATAGTGATTTTTATTTTAATGTAATGAAAAAAAAATTTAGTTATAAATAGGATATAAAATTTTGTCAACTTAGAATACATACCTTGAATTTTTAATAAAAAATTTTAACTTGTTAGGATTTGTAGTAATTTTTTTGGATCAAGGATTAAATAATTTCTATAAGAAAAGTACTAAAATAATAGACGAAAATATAATATTTTTTCTTTAAAAAAATGATATTAATTTTTAATATTTATTATAATAAATTAGTGATAAATCATAACTATCTAATTTTTTAAGAAAAAAAATTATTTTTTAATTAAATAATTAATTTTTTAAAGAATATAAACTAACAAGAATATTATTTTAAATGTTACAACACTAGTTTTAAAATAAATTACGGTATGGATTAAATTAATTTTTATATCAAACTTTTAGGGATTATTTTATAACAAACTATAACTTACATAAAAGATATTTTGAGTATTTATTTAAATTGATCATTGACTACTGGTTATAGGGGTAATGTAAGTAAATCAATCTATACGCAGCGGAATAAAATATAGATTGATTTAATGCCAGAATCACTTTGTAATCTATGAATAATATGAACAAAAGAATAGCCATGTTACCTCCGTAGCAGATTTGCCAACAACTAATAACGTAGGTGATTCTGATCACGAGCCGCTCAAATGTCCGGCCTCAAAGGTATCCATAAGAATAATTCTTGGAGCAACCACCAATTAATTACGACTAGTTTCTCTAAACCGTAGAGTTCCATTAGAGGCTAGGGTTTCTGAAATCCTAGAAAATTATGGAATCCTCCTTCTTTAGTTTAGGAATAGTGTGTTTTTTTTTTTTTTTTTATAAATCTTTTTTATGAAAAGGACTAGTAGTTGAAGCTTATATAATAAGAAGCTATCTAATGGGCTTAGGTCAAAGACCTAATAACCCAATAGCTTATTTAATAGAAAATCACTAGGATTAATTTATCTCATAAATTAATCCATTTCATTATCTTATAATTAATCCATTATATTGCAATTATGTATGTGATCTTTTAGGTTTCTAACACGTCAGCGATAATTATAAATTATAATCCTAAGTCAATTGACTTTAGGACATGAAACCAATAAACTCCCACTTGGACTAAAATCAATTAGCCCGTAAAGCCTTAGAATTTAAACTTATATTTATAGACCAAGATTGACCTCTAGCGAGGCATCATGACCACCCAAGTGTTAGGAAAAGTCATGTGATCGACTTCACTTTTTCATAAACAGGATTCCGTGTAATTATTATTCTTTCACCATACTCTATCCCAATTAGTTCAAGAGTAATGATTTATGCCAACTCTTTAAAGAACTAATTATATCTTTTCTTATTACCGAAATATGGCTCCTTTAAAGTAGAATTTAGAATAGTTCTAGTTTGTGCAAACGGTTTTCAAGTCATATTCCAACAAATGGCTATAAATAGGATATTTTCTTCTTTTTATTAAACGTGGTGAATCCTTTATTGATAATAAATTATCTAGCCATGTTTCATGCTATACCCTACTGTCAAAGTACACATAACCAGCTAAGGTTAAGGACCAAAAGAGTAGAAGTATAATATTCTGCATTCTAGATACTCTTATGACCTCAAGTCAAAAGATCACTTACACTACTTTTATATAGAGATTAATTCCATTAGCACTCAGATAGATTACCTTATAAATATCTTTGAGTGGGTCTATAATGAACTTGTTCTCTGATAAGCATTCACATATTTGCTTTTGTGTCACCACATAAGAGTCAATGAGATTAACTACTTTCTACAATAGAAAAAACATAGCATGTGCTAGTCTATCTGCACTAACAATATCCCATCTTGTTAATGTTATGACTAGGGATAATTTAAGATAATATATGTAAGTATGTGAAAAATCTCATTACAATATTATCCTTAGAACTTTATCATTTAAATTACATAAATAATAGTAAACTAAATGATAAATAACAATATCATTAAATTGCATAAGTGTAAATGTGTAAATATGACAAAAGAAAATAGTTTTTGTCCATACATTACATACATTAAATAAAATCTAACTTGGACTAAAATCAATCATCCATTTATTTTAAACTAAATGAAAATACATGACTATCATATTTTCTGAGATAATGGGTTTAGTCAACGGATCAGATACATTATCATTCATGGGAACTTTTTCTATCTTTATTTCATGCCTGCCAATAAATTCTGTAATTATATGGTACCATCTGTAAATTTGCGTACTTTTAATTCTGTTTTTCCATAAACCAAGAACAATTCTTTAGTTAATAAAGCATTGGCACATTATTTCCCATTAATAATATGTCATCCATATAAAGTATTATGAAAAATTATTATACTCCCACTATTTTTTTGTATACACAAGACTAATCTTTATTTTTTAAGAAACCAAACTCTTTGATTATTTCATTGAAACAAAGATTTCAATTTCTAGAAACTTGCTTAAGATCACAAATTGATCTTTGTAAGTTGCATACTTTATAGGAATCTTCGAATGTAAAGCTCTGAGATTGTATCATATATACCTCTTCTTGCAAAGGAATATTTTTTACATCTATTTATAAAATCTTATAATCACAATATGCAGGTAGAGCAAGTAAAATCCGAATAGATTTGATCATGGCAATTTGCAAAAAGGTCTCATAATCAATATTATATTGTTATTAAAAACCTTTTACAATCAATTATTCCTTATAAGTAGACATGTTGCCATCCATGTATCTTTTTTTTTTTAAGATTCATCTTCACCGTATAGGTCTTACCCCAATGGGAACGTCAACTAAGGTCATACCTTACTATCATACATGGAATCCATTTTAGATTTCATGACTCATAGCTACTTCTCAAAGTCATTATCAGTTAAAGACTTCTTGATAAGTAGTAGATCTATTATCATCATCTATGATAAATATATCATCATACCTCAGAAAAGGATGATTTATCCTACTATTTTTGTGAGTAAATTGTGTATCCAAAAGTTCCTTTTGTACTACATCATCATATAGTATAGTTTTATTTTGTTCCATCTCATATGTCCTAGTTGTTTGTGTTTCTTGAATTTCTTCAAGCTTTACTTTACTTGCACTGGATTTTCTAAAAGAAACTTTTTCTCTAGAAAAGTTGTATTTTATAATAAAATAACTTTTTGCTCGTGAGGATTGTAAAAATAATATCCAGCTGTTTCTTTTGGATAATCCACAAACAAACATTTATTAACTTTTGTATCAAATTTATCTGATACTTCCTTTTTAACAAAGGAAGAACATCCCCAAAACTTATCTAATAAGTTTGGTTTTTTATTGTGACATATCTCATATGGTGTTGAATTAGCACTTTTAGATGGAACACGATTTAAAACATAGTAGGAAGTTTCAAGGGCATAACCCAACTCTATGTGGTTGAATTTGTATAGCTCAACATGGATTGAACCATATCTAATTAGGTTCTGCTTCTCATTTCAGATACACCATTTAATTATGGTGCATATAGAGGATCCATTGAGGAAGAATCTCATTCTCTTAAACTAATTCTGAAATTCTTGGCTTAAATGTTCTTCACTTCGATCAGATGGAAGATTTTTAATATTTTACCAAGTTATTTCTCAACTTCATTTTTATAGTCTTTGAACTTTTCAAAGGTTTTAAACTTGCACTTTTAAAAGTACACATGATCGTATTGAGATTGAATATCAGTAGGATTAATGAAGTATGAAAAATTACATTTAGCTTGAACTAAATATTGGACCATATACATCAGTATGTATAAAGCCAAATAATTCAATAAACACTTCGCCTTTTCCATTAAAGGGGGGTACGGTCATTTTTCTAAATAAATAAGACTTGCATATTTAATATGATTCATAATCAAATGAACTCGAAAAAATTTAGTATTTAATTTAGTTATACGATTCTCATTTATATGACCAAGTCTACAATGCCAAAGATATGATCAATATTTTACAGGATCAATTTTGATTTTTGATTTCAATGTTTAAGATTAAATTTTCCAATTCAAGAATATGAAGAACATTATCAATGTACCAGCATCATAAAATATACCACTATCAAATAAGGAATAACAATTGTCCTTTTGTGTCGTAGTAAAACCATCCATGTCCAAACATGAAAATATAAATAATATACATTTTATGGTAATAGGTAAAACAAATAATTATCTTTAATTCTAAAATCAATCCATTAGGCAAATTAAGAAAATAAGTTCCTACAACTAATGTACCAATTCTTGCTCCATTTACCACGTGCAGGTCTATTTATTCTTTTTCCAAATCCCTACTTCTTAATTCTTAAATACAAATATGAGATTAAAATCTAGTATCTAATACCCAAGAATCTTAATTAGAAGTAGAAACATTGATTTCAATCATAGATATTATATTTGTATTTGAAGTTTCACTAAGCTTTTTCAAGCTTATCCAACAATTCCATTGCAGTTTCCCTTCCAATGGCTATCATCGCCACAATGGAAGCATGTGCCCTTATCCTTTTCTCCTTCTTTATCAAAAACTGAGCTTTGATGATAGCTTATTTAGTCTTCTTAAGAGCTTTACCTTTTTCCACCTTTCTTTGGAAGAACTTACTATCAAAACTTGACCCTTTTGACCATTTTCCTTAAATAGTGCTTCTTCACATGTCCTAAACATGTTATGCAAATAAGCCAGGGTAGTGGTCTCAACTATGTTCATGTAAAAATTTCACAAAAAACAGAGAAAAGCTTAGAGGCAAGGATTAGAGTATCAGATCAACATTTGAATCATGATACATAGTTTGTCCTAAAGACTATCATTTTAATGAGACACATCATCTTCATTACATAAGATGCAACTCAAAATCCTCCACCATTTTGCAGTGATAGAACTCTTAAGATATCTCATATCTTTCATTTCTCTTGCACTTGTCGTACAATAATTTCAATTGTTGCATCATTTTATAAGCATAAAGATTTTCAGGCTATTTTTACAACTCAAAATTCATATAGGTTAGTATGATGCAACAAAATTGTTCATCAACCTCTTTATGTTGCAAATAAGAATCTTAAGCTGCCTCATTAGCATCAACAGGAGGCTTTTCAGGAATAGGAGTATTAATAAATAAAGATTTTTTTTATATCTGAGAACTATTATAAGATTTTGTTGCCATTCAAAATTTGAACCATTCAAATTAATATCATGGAGCAAATCACGTAGACAAAAAATATGATTACTCATATATCTACGATAACAAATACAAATAGAATAAATAAAATAATAAAATTTTATGCAATAAACAAAATCAAACATAAGATATGGATTATGTGTATGATTTTGCTCCCACTATTTTATTTAAATCAATAACCCTTAAATATTGATTTGGGAATTATCTCATAATTCCTAGTGAATTAAGACCCCTACTAAATTATTTTTACATTGAGGAATTCTCAACAAATCAAAATAATGTCGAAAAGTAGATAACATTTATCAATTACAACTATTGTAATTTCTAAATTGTTAGGTTACCAACTATTGACAAACACATCATGTGTGTCTCCTAACCCTTACCCAAAAAATATATAACCTTGAGGAAATTCCAAAAAATTACATATCTTTTTTAAGTCTAACACATTATTCACAACACAATATATATTATCGATAAAATAACCTTGGATAGACCTAATAACTTGATTCTCACAATAACAAATATTATGATATAATAAAGACTAAAGACTTAATATTTCATTAAGAGATTTTAAGATATAATTATGTCTCATCATAATATGCTAACATATTAATATTGTGATACAAATTTAATTATATGATCATTAATATCACATATATATCATTTATATATATCATGTTGTATATTAATATGTAATCAATTAGTCAAATTAAATATTACATATCCAAAAAATATTTAATATCATGGATCTATGTGTATAATTTCATCTAATCAGATTAGATGACACAATTTTTAGTAAAATTTTGAGAAGTTTTGTGTTAATCCAAACATGAATTAACTCAATATTTAAATCACATTTTAAAAAATAGAGAAATTTCTAAATTTAAATCACATCTAAATTTAGAATTCTACAATTGAATTATTACAAAAATATATCCAAATAGTTTTATAATAGTAAAATCATAGTTTTATAAAACTTATTTGAGAAAGAAATTTATTAAGAAAATGCATCAAAGAGTATTTTTTGTAATAATTTCATAACGTGAAAAAAATATATTCCATGAACTCTTCATGACTTATGATCAATATTAGCAAAAACAGAAAATTAATTCTTAAAAAAATAGTGTTGTGACATTGAACATGATTCCGAGATTCACTTTTTCTAAACCCTAAACTCAAAATATGGCCTTGTATCAATTGAGAACCTCAAAATTGTAAGATTTTCTAAAGAATTCTTCAAAAAGTAAAAAGCATTACCCGGTTACTTTACTAAAGTGAGATGAGGAACTTAATTGATAAGTTTTTAATTTTTTTTAAAAATATTTTTTTAGAAAACTTATAATTTGAAGTCTTCAATTAACATAATGCCACATCTTGAAGGACCAATTTAGACTTTTTCAAAAAATATTGTTGGTGTTAGGGGACAGTAAAAAAAAAGTTGTTAGGCTAAAATGAGTAAAATTAAAAAGATATTAGATCAAGTTCAGACAAAATAAATAGTTATTTGAGTAAAATAAGTAAAGGAAGAAAAAAGATATAAGACGAAGTTAGGACAATAAAATAGTTATAGGACTAAATTTATCAATTACTCTAATTGAAAATAATGTATGAGGATTAAGTTGTTAATAAAGAAAATAATTATGGGACTATTTTTGCAGTTATTCCCTGCACAACATCCATTTGAAAAATGATATATTTCTAAAATTTCATTCCAATTCAATAATTCTAATCCAAGTAGAGCCTTAATCCTGACTTTTTTTTTTTTAATTTTTTTTTATGAAACCCGAGATTTTTATTCAGATATAATAATGAACATTGAAGTACATATGAATATCATGAAAATCTTAGACGTGTAGGTCATAGGCTATCAAAGAGACCTTTAGCCGATCGTGCAACAAAAGAGCCTGCAGTGGTTGTGCTATGTACTATAGTCCAAACTGTTTAGTCCTAAAAAACAACTAAAACATACATAAAACAACCAAATAGCCCAAAACAGAAAACCCGACAAAACCCAAATAGGCCCAAGCGCCTAATCCAACCTAAAGGCCCATAATCTGTTTGAGCTGAAAAAAAAAAAACCTAAGGCAATTGCATTTTCCAAGCAAGAGCAAGTCACAACTGCAATCTCCAAGCATCATCATAGCGAAGAAGGGCAGAAACAAAGAAAGTATCACTGATTCAAAACCACCGCAAATGGGCAACCAGAGAACACCTTTGCAATCATTAAAGCATCACACCACCACCATCTCCCACCAGCCACAAAGAAGGGGAGAGTTCGTGCAATATCTATCGCTGAAAGCTACCGCGAATAAGCTACCAGAGACCGCAAATAGATGGCATCAACTATACTCCCTTCAAAAGCTGGTCAATAGAAATCATCCACCAAACCCACACAAAAAATAGCCAAAAAACCCACACTAGTTGACCAAATTGCAACAGCCTGGAAAGAAAGAAGAATCATCGCCAAGCCACACCTCTACAGGCAGACAACAATAACACCGAAGTAAAAAACACAAAGAAGACAAAACATCACCTATGCAATATATACAACCAAGACCGAAAACCTTAAAACTATAAAACCATAAAAACCTTAAAATTCTAAAATTCATAGAATTTTAAAAGCTTAGGAACTCTCCGGAGATTGGGGTCTAAACGGAGAAAGGACCCCAAACCCACCAGACCCGAGCGCCTGTCCTAGGGTATGCGTGCATTAGCGACACGCTTGGGCAACAGATGGGTTGAGAAGAGGGGTCTTACTCGTCATATCCCTAGAGAGTTCTTTGGATACTTAGGGTTTTAATTTTAGCTAGTTAGTACCCGATCTAGCAATGAAAGTTACAATAATTTTTCTTAGTATTGACTATTTAGTTATATGAAAAGTATTTTGTGTATTTTATTTAAATCAACGGTTGAATATATATATATATATATACATACTAGGAGAGTCCTCTACACCAAGATATAGAGAAGCGTGCAGTATAACTAAATTAATATGTTAAATATAGACAATGGAGATTTTTAGTATAACAAATCAATAAATAAATATAATGAAACTCAATTAAAAGTCATGGTGTGTAATTATTTTTGAAGGGTGTAATTTTTCTTTTTTGAGTGTTGATAAAATTTTTGGATCCTTTTGGACCAAACTATAAACTCTGGAAATTGTTTCACATTTTAATTTTCTATAAGATTTTGGCTTAAACAAAAGATATATCTCCATATATAATATTTCACTAAGAAAAGATTAAAATCTGCATAGGAACAAGAAATTAAAAAACAATACCAGCCATTTGCGTAAAAGAAACCAATGAAGTCAAAGTTAGAAAGAGAAACTCCACTAGGTGCGAGATGGTGCGACTGCACACACACCACTCCTCGCTCTTTGACGAAGCTGTTTTATTATTTCATTCACGTCTTTCTTTTGCAATTTTTGCTGTTTGGTTCACATAATCTTATCAATCTAATTAAGATTATAGGATTTTCTCTTTTATTTTGGTGGTTTATTGAGTGGACTCCAGAATCTTCAGTAGTTTTATTTCAAAATCGTGAAGGATGGTCTGACGGGTCTGCTTCTTCTACGGCCACGACAATGGTTGGGGTGAGGTCTCTGAACCTCCAATGACCTTCCGCTTGGTTTCGGTCACCCGATTTTCGCCAGAGGAACAATTAGATTTTCTTGTTTCCAAAATTGCCCTCGTCAACGCTCTTCAGTTTTGGTGGACTGGTTAGCTGTGTCGGTGGTTTAGGTTCAAGCTTCTGGGTTTCTGCACACGTTAATAGAAGTTTTGGCCGGATTTTTCAACGGAGATTGTGGTTGTCTTGAGCATTGGTCATCAAAGTCTCCTTCATTTTCCAGTACACTACTTCTCATTGTCTTCGTGATTTTTTCCGAGGGTACAAGTGAAAGCTGAAAAACCAGTTTTGGGGAAGGAAACTGTTGAGGAAAGTTGTGAAGAGGTACCAGAAAATGCGGTGGTGGCGGGAACTTCTCCATCAATTTCTAGAGCCTTAGGAATGGAGGATTCTCATTCTTTTACAAAGGAAGCTCTTGTTGATGATATTGTGGAAAATCAGTCAAGGAAGACTTTTGCATCTCTATTTGCAGACAACAAGAGTCCCAATAAGGGAATTCAACTTTACAAAATAGAGGAGCAGCCTGATATTGTAGAAGTTGAACCGGATGAAGTTGATGATGTTATTGCTCTTGGGGATATTCACTTGTTATTTATGTTGTGAGTGGATTTCCTGGGATTGAGGCAATCAAGACTTTGGCTAATTCTTGGAGAGTTCCTTATACTTTTAACATTCACAAGTCTAGTTGGTTGGTG
This sequence comes from Catharanthus roseus, assembly GCA_028651295.1. Classification (NCBI taxonomy): domain Eukaryota; kingdom Viridiplantae; phylum Streptophyta; class Magnoliopsida; order Gentianales; family Apocynaceae; genus Catharanthus; species Catharanthus roseus. The sequence goes on from JAPQWS010000102.1 coordinate 1,994,811, forward strand.
TTTCGGTTTTAAAATGAGAAGTCTAGACAGGATATTCTTGAGGGTGGACCTTACTTGATCTATGGTAGGCCACTTGTGATGAAGTTTATGCCCTCACTCTTTGATTTTGGAAGTGCTTCCTTTAGCATCTTGCTAGTGTGAGTAACACTTTTGGGCCTTCCGTGTGACATTTAGAATGCAAAAATTCTTGCTAAAATTTGTTCAAAAATTGGTTCTTCTCTTTACACTAATCCTTTAACGGGAGGTAAGGAACATATTTCCTTTGCCAGAGTTTTAATTAATGTGAATTTATCCAAGGAGTTGGTGAGAGAAGTTGCTACCAATCTTCCTAATGGTATTTTAAGATAGCAAGATGTTATTTATGAAAATATGCCTAAGCATTGTACTACTTGCCCGTGCATAGGGCATTCTACTGACTTTTGTAAGGGGAAGGGAGATGGGCATGCTGCTGGTCAGCAACAACAGCCTACAGCTCAGCAAAAAGGACAGCAATAACCTAAGGTAGGAAAATAGAATGATTGGACAGCTAGAAACCTCTTCAGACTGCCAACAAAATCAAGGGGCTGTAGGGCAGTTTTTGGGGTTGAATCACGAAGAAAATTCCAGTATGAATCAACTGAATCAGAGGTCAGTTATTGGTCTGAATCAAGCAGTAAATACTGGAAATCTGGTGTAGAAGGGTCAAATTTCTGGACTGAATTAGCAGCATAAACCTGATCTGAATCAAGGTGGAATTCCTGCTCTGAATCAGGGAAAGGAAACTCAAAATTTTGGCATGAATCATGCGCAGAAAACTACAATTACTGCTGGAACAGTTGGGAGCAAAGAGGGGCAGCAACAGGCACCTTCAGAGCAGGTTGAGAACTATGCTGCTATCCCGGGAATCTAGGAAGCAGTGGGACAAATTTTGAGCAGCAGTTACTCTGAATGCTGAAGTTACTCCGCCCATTGCTTTGGTGAAACAACAGCCTCAGCCACGCTCGTATAAAGACAAACTAAGGAGAATTACTCCCACTCTTATAACGAAGAGAGGGGACGGACAACCCATGGTAAAAGGGAAAGGGAAGAGAGTTGTTGGGAACACTCAAACTACAACTTATGAGAAAAAGTGGGGACCTTCCCCTTCAATCTCGAAACCATGAATATAGGTTGCTGGAAGAAAAGAAGGTTCTCTAAGGCCCTTAAACATAATGGAGTGAAATATTTCTAGAAACAACATAATATTTCCATCTTTTGTGTGCTTGAAACAAAATTGGAGGAAGGTAGACTTTTTGATATCATGAAGTGGAAGTTCAAGGATTGGAATGCTGTTCATAATTTCAATTTGCATGAGCGTGGACTCATTCTTATTATTTGGAATCCTTTGTTGGTGTCTATAGATGTTCTACATTTTACTTCACAAGTTATGTACGTCTCTATTACTTGTAAGGTAACCTCTAAGACTTTCCTTGCTACTTTTGTGCATGGTTTGCACTCGGTGATGGCTCATAGGCCTTTGTGGAATTCTCTTGTTGAACTTGGTAACAATGTGCATTCTCCTTGGTTGTTGGTGATTTTATCTGTGTCCTTAGTGCTAATGATAGATGTGGTTATTCTCAAGTTTTTTCTTATGAAGTCAGAGATTTTGTACATTGTTGTCAGGATTTACGGCTTATTGTATTAACTCTATCAGTTATCATTTCACTTGGACAAATAATCATGTTTGGTCTAAGATTGAGTGCTTTGTGTAATCAAGCTTGGTTTGACAGTAGTTTGGAAGCAACTGTAAGGTTTCTTCCTATGGTTTGTCTTTCGAATCACTCTCCTTGTATTATCTCTCTTTTTGAGGTGTCTAGAGCTCCTGAAAACTGTTTTATGTTCTTTAATATATGGTATGCACATGAAGACTTTTTGTGGTTGGTAGACACAGGTTGGATGAGCCGATTGTAGGAATGAAACAGTTTTCTTTGTGCAAAAAGTTGAAGCTTCTAAAATCTCGTCCCAAGGCACTAAACAAGAAGAATTGTTAGTGCAAAATGTAATAAAGCATAATAATAGACTTACACTTTAAAGAGGAATAATGGACGATGCACGAAGACACAAGACTACAAGGTTGATGTAGGGATATCTCGCTCTCTTTAAGGAGATTTGAGCCTCTTCGATGGATATAAACTCTCTAATCGTTGCAGCAGAGAATAACCGTCTTATTCATCTCCTTCAGTATACAACAATCCAAAAATCTCATTGTGCAACTTATAGTAATTCTGCACAAATTACTCAAGCTCAAGCTCCACTAGAACACCTTTCTTCAACTAATATTCTCTCTCAATGTATGAATATATGAACATGCGGGAAGCAGTTAAGGTCTCAAAGTGCGGCACTAATCAGCCCAGTAGTGAGGAGGTGGATTTTTCCTTATCGATGGATTTGTTCCCAGATTTTTTCTGGGTATCTGTCCCATTTCTCTCTCTAACGCGGGCAGCGCGGCGACGGGCGCGAGAGGCTCTGATCAGACAGGATCAGCTCTTGATGCCAGATCCAGAGCCGTTCGATCAAAATAGCGTAGATAAAGAAGAAAAGAAAGACACAGAATCTCGATTCAGCATGCGGGATGAGAGGGGCCTTGGCACGCGGGAAGGCTTGACCTGATAGAAGGAAGTAATGGAAGGACCGATGGAGAGAATAAGAAAACAAATTTGAACATGTTATTACGATATTTTATGTCCATCAAAGACTAGCTATCAATGCATATTTATAGGCATAGCTAGACCTTTTAAGAAGATACATAACTCTTTAGTTAGCTTCTATTCATTATTAAGTTCAATGTATATTAATAAAGACAAAACTAGTAAATTCATATATATGTATATAATATTGTTCATGTATGTACATCGAATATTAAAATGTATCAACATTCTCCGCCCATTTTAATATTAATACATGAATGCATATGATAGTTCAAGAAAGAGATAATAGTAGTTATAGATGAACTATTATGCCGAATGAAGGTGTGCTCTACATTGAACCTCTACTTAATGAAATAATAATCTTTAATCGAGAGTCATAGTATGCTCAATGTTGAACTTTGACTACATAAGGGAAGAAAAGACTATTGCACACACAGAATAATCCAAGTATTAAAATTTTAAGCTTATTTACCAGGATATTGTGGTCTTGTGCTTTCCTGGTTTTTCATGAGTGTTTTTTAGAATAAGTCCATTCTTAGAGAAAGTGACCTCACTTTCACACTCATGGTGAAATCTGTCAAGAATAGTCGTTAACTATAATACCCTACTCATAAAGAGCTACAGAATAGCATTAAGAGTCTTATAACTCTACCCTCCAGACATTACTAGATAATGCACTTACATCACATGAATGGATATTATAGTTGTGCATTCTTTACGTTCACCATATGATTCGTTTTTCCTATTGAACTCAATTACAGATCTCTGGTCCTTGGGTTGGGTATCCTCATGCATGAATCATGCAATTTCTTTGAGCTTCAATCCCTTTCCCTTCGATGTATCCAAATCATATATCCTTGTTAAGGTCTTGTAGTATTACAACATTATCAAGAGATTTGACATACTCATAATTATCAATTATAAATGATTCTCCTACCATAGATATGGATTTACCATAACAAAATGGACATTAATCTTGAACATAGTAGTTCCATCACATATTATGAATAGACATAATTTTTCAAGTCTAGAAATAAAAAGGATATCTTTTAGCCAACCTCACCATAAGTTGACCCTCTTTCAACTTGTATAGGTACTATTACAAATTTTTAGTTAACTTCCAACAAAAAACATCATATAAATAGCACATTTGCAACGTATTCAACAATGATGTTTTGACATAATGATTTTTTTTAAGCAAATATTAATGTCAAAGTAATTTCTCAGGAACTTTAGTTCTTTAACAATAGGGAATCATAAACAAAAGTATGGTCAATATCAAGATAATAATCTCATATATGTTTTTTTAATAACACATTTATAGTGATGAAAAACATTTTACAAAATATTTAAATAGGATATCTCTTCATGAAATGAATAATAAACAAGTAGGACCTTTATAAATATCCTAATTTTGACGAAAATCTTTCCATAACTTATAGATATGGAGGAAACATGAAATTATGGAGGTAAGTCTTATAAATATTTCATAAAGAGATTAAAACATTCTCATATAAACTTTTTATATGTCAAAATAATTTTCTCTTCCAAATAAATAGGAAGTGTTAGCCTTAAGAGTATTATTGCATATGTTTTTTATTATGATTAACATATGTTTGTGTGAGTATTAAGCTTATTTTCTATAGAACAAAAGAAGCATATTTGAAATCTCAAGGCTACACTTTTAGAAGCAAAAGATCTTGGTGATCAAGGCAAAATGAAGGAGAAAAGATCAAGCCATTGAAGACCTCGAAGACTTATCTCTTAGTTAGGGATGTGCTAAGGTATCTCTTTGTAAAACTCCCTAACTTTCATCCTTGATTGTTGATCATGTATGAAGCTCTTTGCATGACTTTCTTTCTACAAATCTTTCTTGAAATCCAAGTATTCTTGATAGAGTTTTTGATATCTTTGAAAGTTTTTCTTATCTCTAAAAGAGTATCAAGAATACATGTATTTGAAAGAGGAAGGAAGACTCCTTACTTGTAAAATACTGTCAGTTAAACCCTTTTAAAAAATCGGTCATCCGATTTTAAAACCGGTCGTCCAATTTTCTAGTTTTAGAAAAATCGATCGTTTAATATTTGTAGGATACGTGCGAATCTCTCTGTTTCAAAATCGGTTGTCCGATTTTTGTAAGATGTGTCCGAATCTTTCTGTTTCAAAATCGGTCGTCCTATTTCAAAAAAGGGCTCATCCGATTTTCTTATATAAGGAAATCAAATGTTTGTTTTTAGAAACCGGTCGTTTGGTTTTCCTTTTTACTATGAAAAAAATTACCGTTACACAATGCAATAGTTACTTTCTCTCTCCTTCCTATATATATTGATTTTTTTATCAGCTGAAAAACAGAGAAGTTTGGTGAAATATGTATTGAGATCATTTAAGAACCTTTAAAGAGCTTTAAAGTACATTTTCTTAAAATACCTTTTCACCTCAAAAATACATCTTCTTGAGCTTCATTGTTGATCATCATCAAAGAAGAAGTGAATAAGAGCTTTTAGAAGTATCGCATTGAGTTGTATCCTCTCTTCTCAAGCTTATTTGGTAACATTGTTCTTAAGTCGTCTATCTTTAATTAACATCAAAGATTTGTGTTGAAAAACCCCTTGGGTTATCCTTTGATTGTATTTGTGATTGGTGATTGAGGTTGCTTGCAAAACCCTTGGTGTGTGATCCTCAAAATTTTGATTGGTGTATACCTTGTATTATAGTGGATTTGGAAAATCCTGGGGTGTTGACTGAAGGTGGTGGATGTAGCTCTTTGAGAGAGTGAACCACTATAAATCGTTGTGCCTCTTAATTCTATGTTTCTTGCTTGATTATCATAACTATAAGATTTTGTTTGGTTGGGAATTTTATTATAAAGTGTTTTAGAATTCATTCTCAAACAAAATTAGAGGTTTACCTTTTAATTATACAAAAGAATTTTCAAAAAATTAGCGAAAAACCTTATTCACTCCCTCTAAGATTTTTCAGTTGGTATCAGAGCAAGTCTTCTTTTTAAGGCGTAACATCCTAAGAAGAAAAAGATCATTTTCAATATGGCTAATATCTCAAACCTAACCTATGTAGAAGGATCTTCTACAAATAGACCTCCTCTTTTTAATGGAACAAACTATACTTCTTGGAAATCTAGAATTAAAATATATATTTATTCTATTAACTTTGATTTGTGGAGCATTGTAGAGAAGGTCCTTACATTCCCAAAAAGGATGGAGTTGTCAAGAAGGTTGAAGAATTTGATGAGCTCGACTCTAAACTTTCAAGCAATGAATATACTAAGTTGTGCCTTGGATGCAAATTAATACAATAGAGTGAGCGGATGCGATTCGGCTCATGAAATGTGGAAGTTACTTGAAGTAACTCACGAAGGCACCAATCAAGTAAAGGAGTCAAAGTTGGCCATGTTGGTGAGAGACTATGAACTATTCATGATGAAACAAAATGAAAACATTAGTGATATGTTCACAAGGTTCACCAACATCACAAATGGCCTAAAGGAATATGGGAAAGAGTACTCAATAGGAGAAGTGAATAAAAAGATTCTTGATGCACTTCCAAAAGCATGCAACAAAAAATTCTTGCTATTGAGGAATCAAAAGATTTGAGATTACTTCCTATTGAAGAACTCATTGGATCACTACTTACCTATGAAATGAAAATAAAAAGGTTAAATGAAATGGAAGATGAAGACAAAGGAAGAAAAAGCATTGCACTCAAGGCAAATGAGGATGATCAAACATACTCATCAAAAAATGAAGATGAGGAAATGGCCTTGGTAATGAGGAAATTTAAAAGATTCTACACGAAAGGCTTCAATAATAGAGGAAAGAAACCTCCATTCAAGAAAGGAGGACAAATTTCATCACTCTTCAAGGCCAGGTGCTTCGAATGCAATAGCACCGATCATCTTGTAGCCGATTGTCCCAAAGCCATTGAAAAAGAAAAAAGAGCTTTAGAAGCAAAGTCTGAGGCCTTAAAGAAAAAGAATAAAGGCAAGGGACTTATTGGTGCATAGCATCAAGATACAAGTGAAAGTGAAGGTGATGAGAAAGCAAACATGTGCTTCATGGCAATGGAAAACGAGGTACAATCTTCACCCTCTAACTCTTCCAGTCCCATTGATGATATTTGTGATGATCATCCTAGAACTATGCTTATTGAAATGTATGGTGAGTGCAAAAAGGTTTCTAAAAGAAACAAAGATTTGAAAAACAAAACTCAAGCCTTGCTTGATGAAAATTCAAAACTTAAATGTGAAAATAATTCTTAAGTCTTTAGAAATCTTGAAAAATGAAAAAGATTGTTCAAACAATAATTTTCAAAAACTTGTTTTAGAAAACAAGAAGCTTTGTGAAAAGATTTCCTCTCTTGAAAAATGCTTGGTTGATCATGAAGTTTTGAAGAAAAAGGTGAATGATCTCACGTTGTGCATTGAAAAATTTACTTAAGGAAAAGAAAATTTTGAAAAACTTCTCAGTTCACAAAGATCTCCCTATGATAAGAATGGCATTGGATACCACCACTCTAATGCTCCTTCAAAGCAAACATATTTTGTCAAAGCTTCTTCATCTTTCTCCCATCCTTGTTGTACTTATTGTGGTAAAGGTGGTCATAAGGCCACTAGATGCTTTGTCAAAAGAAAAGTTGAAATGGGAATTAAAACTATTTGGAGAGTAAAAACCACTAACATGTATGGACCCAAAAGAATATGGGTACCAAAAGTCATCTCTTCTTCTCATATTGTAGGAACATAAATCAAGCTCCAAGTGGTACTTAGATAGTGGATGCTCAAGACACATGACCAGAAATGCATCCCTCATGAGTGAGCTAAGAGAAACCGAAGGTGGCTTTGTTACTTTTGGTGATAAGAAGAAAGGAAAGATCATCGGTACAGGTAACATTGGATATGGTTCATCTTCTTTAATTAAGGAAGTACTTTTAATTGATGGTTTGAAGTTCAATTTACTTAGCATTAGCCAATTGTATGATATGGATGCAAAGTTGTTTTTGAAAGTGACTCTTCTTCTATCATAAACAAGTTTGAGAACAGACTATTTTTGTTGCAAAAAGGGTTGGCAATGTCTATATCTTTTATCTTGAAGATCTTATCTCACAAAAACTAAAATGTCTCTCGGTTCACGATGATGATGTATTGTTATGGCATAGAAGGCTTGGCCATATTAGTATGGATTTGCTATACCAATTTTCTTCCAAAGAACTTGTTAGAGGATTGTCAAAACTCACTTTTGAGAAAACCAAACTTTGTGACGCTTGCCAATTCGGAAAACAAATAAAATCCTCTTTTAAACCAAAGAAAACTATTTCAATTTCAAAACCTTTAGAACTCATTCACATGGATTCATTTGGACCTATGAGAACCACTAGCCTTGGTGGTAAGAGGTATGCCTTTGTTATTGTGGATGACTTCTCAAGATTTACTTGGACTTTGTTTTTTAGCCAAAGAGATGAGGCATTTCATGAGTTTGTTAAAATTTTCAAAAGAGTTCAAATCTCCCTTGATTACAAATGAATTTCCATAAGAAGTGATAATGGGAGAGAATTTAACAATCAAGATTTTACAAAACTTTGTGATGATTTTAGTATTTCACATAATTTTTCGGTAGCCAAACTCAACAAAATGGAGTTGTGGAAAGGAAAAATCAAACTTTACAAGAAATGTCAAGGTCAATGCTTTGTGAAAACTCTACCAAAATATTTTTGGGCTGAAGCCGTGAACACCGCTTGTTACGTAATGAATCGTGTTCACTTGAGACCTTTTTTAAATAAAACTCCTTTTGAACTTATTTTAAAAAAACTCCCTCCATTGGCTACTTCAAAGTTTTTGGATGCAAGATCTTAAACACCAAAGATAATCTTGAAAAATTTGATAAAAAATCCGATGAGGGAATTTTTCTTGGAAACTCTTCAAACACGAAAGCTTATAGAATTTTCAACAAAAGAACTTTATGTGTTGAAGAGTCCATTCATGTGAACTTTGATGAAACTAACCTTTTTGAAAAGAGAAATGATGACATAGATAGCTCTTTGAGCCATGAAACTATTCACACTCAAGCTTGGGATTTTATAGAGGAAGAGGAAATTGAGGAAATATTAGAAGAGGATCAACAAACTCAAAACATTCCTCAAGATGTGATATATTCCAAAGGGCACTCAAAGGATGAAATTATTGGTGTATCACAAGGGGTAAGAACAAGAAGGTACTTCATAGATAACTTTTCCTTATTTTCTCAAATTGAGCCAAAATTTATTGATGATGCTTTATATGATGAGTTTTGGATTATTGCTATGCAAGAGGAATTAAACCAACTTGAAAGAAACAAGGTTTGGACTTTAGTCCCAAGACCCCATGATCACCCCACCATTGGCACAAAATGGATTTTTAGAAATAAACTAAATGAGAAGTTATTAGAAACAAAGCTAGACTTGTTACCCAAGGATTCAATCAAGAAGAGGGTATAGATTTTGATGAAACTTTTGCTCCGCTTGCTAGACTTGAATCCATTAGGATGCTTTTGGCTTTCACATGTTTTAAAGGATTCACGCTTTTTCAAATGGATGTTAAGTGCTTTTCTAAATGGTAATATTGAGGAGGAAGTTTATGTTGAACAACCTCCCGGTTTTGTGCATGAAAAATTTCCAAATCATGTTTTCAAACTTTCAAAAGCTCTCTATGGCCTAAAACAAGCTCCAAGAGCTTGGTATGAAAAATTAAGTGGATTTCTTCTCTCAAACAATTTTTCAAGGGGTGTGGTGGACACTACTCTTTTCACAAAAAGCTCTTGTAACAATGATCTTCTTCTTGTCCAAATTTATGTAGATGATATTATTTTTGGTGCTACTAATGTTTCTTTGTGTGAAGAATTTGCCTCCCTTATGCAAAATAAGTTTGAAGTGAGCATCATGGGAGAATTGAACTACTTCTTTGGACTACAAATCAAGCAAACAATAGAAGGCATCTTCATCAACCAAGAGAAGTACACCAAAAAAGTTCTCAAAAGATTCGAGATGAGCGACGGAAAAGGTATTCGCGCTCCTATCAGCTCATCATTGAAGCTTGGCAAGGATGAAAAAGGTAAGAATGTTGATGAGAAAAGGTATAGAGGTATAATTGGTAGCTTGCTTTACTTAACGGCTAGTAGGCCGGATATTGTGTTTGCTATGTGTTTGTGTGCTAGATTCCAAGCTTGCCCCAAAGAATCCCATTTAATAGCTATAAAACGTATATTGAGATATTTAATTTCATCATATGATTATGGTTTGTGGTACTCTAAACAATCTTGTTTGATCTTATTGCCTACACCGATGTGGATTATGATAGATGTAAGGTAGAAAGGAAGAGTACAAGTGGAACTTGCCAATTCTTGGAAGGATGCTTAGTATCTTGGTACAACAAGAAGCAATCGTGCATACTCTTATTAACCGCCGAAGTGGAGTGTATTACAGCCGGCTGTTGCTGTGTACAGGTACTTTGGATGAAACACAACTTGATTAATTTTGGCCTTTCTTTTAAAAATATACCTATAATATGTGATAATACTAGTGCCATAAACATTTCCATAAACTCTGTGCAACATTTAAAAACAAAACATATTGAAATCAAATATCACTTTATTAGAGATCATGTTGCTAAAGGTGATATATTTTTAGAATATATTTGCACAGAGGATCAAATTGCCGATATTTTTACAAAACCTCTCTCTGAAGAACATTTTTGCTATTTGAGAAAATTGCTTGGTATTGGTAGACTTCATGACTAATGTGTGTTGTTTGAGTTATAAGTTTTCCTCTTATTTATTTTGTTCTTATAGAAATTTTCAAAAAAATCGGACGCCTCTTTTAAAAAACAGGTGTCCGGTTTCAAAATCAGACTCAAGGATTTTCTTCACAAAAAAATTCCTGAGACTTTCGGACTACAAAATCAGACGAACTCAAAAAATTCGAACGTCCGATTTCTTATTTTTCATAAAAATAGGACGATCGCTTTTGAAAAATGGCCGACTGATTTCTTTTAAAAAGCATCGGGGCTGCGTCTTTTAAAACCAGTTTCTTTCATAGCTTACTCTTATTTCTCTTATTTTTTACAACTCTCTTGACCGAAACCCACACCCTCACAAAGGCCGACCGATTTCCAAGTCCGATTCTTACTCTTCTTCTCAAATCTTTCAAATTTCTCTCCTCACCAAGCAAACCTACAGTTATTGCTCTATTTTTATCTCTCTAATCCTCTGTAGCTGAAAACCCTCAATCTCTACCTCAAAACCCTAAGTCGGGATTCCTTCAATACGGTGAAGACAAAGAATGCCAATGTTGGCCATGGTGAAGCAGGTGGAAGTAGTTGAGGTGGTAAAAAGGGGAAGGGAAAACAAGTAGCAAGGATCGAAACTCCTTTGGATAAATTCATCTCAGTACAAGCTGCTGCCAACTATGAAGCTTGGACATAGAAGAAAAGGAAATACGCTCCCGGACATCGAGTCGATTTATCAGACGTGGGAGGTATGGAAATAATCCCTACACTCTTTCATGATATTGGTTGGGGTTCTTTACTGATTGTAAATGAACCATTCTATCCTATGATGCTTTATGAGTTTTATGCAAATCTGCTAAGGGGTAGAAATCAATTTGGTGAGAATGTTATTACTTCTAGAGTAAATGGAAAAAATATTGTCGTTGATGATAGACTGTTGAATTCTATTCTTGAGACACCTGCAGATGGGATGTGTTTTTACACAAAAAATAAGAAATCCTTTGACCAAAATCTGTATAGTGAAAAGAGGTTTGAAGAAATATTTGCCAAAGGAATTGTGCTAAAAAGAAGTGAGGATAGAATAGTTGCCAAACTTGATATCTTTGGGAGGATCTTATATCACATTATTTCAATATAGGGCACAAGTCTTCAATAACAAACATGCATTCCTCTGTTATGCTAGTAATGCATGAACACAAAAAGTTGAATTTTGGTTATATTGCAATAGAACACATGCTAGCCATACAATCCTCTTCCACCAAGTACTTACCGTATGGTTGCTTCATTACAAAAATCTTTCAACATTTTGAGATCAATCTGGTTGGCGTCGGTGATCACATTGGTCCTGGTAAGATTTGCAATCAGAATACCTTCAAGAGAATGGGGTTTGAAAGAACTGATGAAGGACTATTTATAAGAGGTGGACAACAAGGAAGTGATGATGATGATGATGAAGAGGATAATGGTGATGAAGAAAAGGGAAATGAGCCCGAAAGTATGGTTGACTAAGAAGAGGACATTCGAAGAGAAATGAGATCAAAGAAAAGGCAAGAACGAACGGAGGAAGGACAATCCTTAATAGATATAACTCTAATATTGGATAGAATTACTGCAATGCAAGCACAACTAAATGACCGACTTGAAGACCTCAATGATAATATTGTAGACATCAAAAACCGGGTTACGAGATTGGAGCAAGGAGGAAAGATACCGATGAAGATGAAGATAAAGATGATTGAGGATTCCTTTTAAATCCCTACCCTTTCCTTGTTTCAAAAACTCCTTACACTACCACTGTTTTTTTTGTCTCTTGGCTCCTTATCAAATTCTAGTATGGCTCTTTTGTTCTTTTTTATGCTATGATGACTTGATATATGCTATGTTTTATTTTTCATATTGGTTTTGTGTTACCTTGATCTAACTTCTTATGGACTTCATGATGATACTTTAATATTGAAAGTCTAATTGTAGCTTCCTTTTCTATGATTCCTTAAAAAACTCTCCCAAGTATCTTTTTGATTTATGACAAAATGGGGAGAAATATGTGCAAGAACTAAGGGGGAGAAATAGTTGCAAGATGCTTATTGTGTTGCTTTTAAGTTTCATGCTTTCTTTTAGTTGGCTACATATCTTATGGGTAAGTTGCTTGGTTTGATGATTGTTTGATGTCATTCTTGGTGTGAAGCATGCTTTTAAGGTGAACTTATTTTTTTATATTATGTTTCAAAACATTGGCGTGTTTTCAAATTCATAGGGGGAGTTATCTCCCTTATAGTGTTTCGGTATGCTTTACTCTTATTGATGATCTTCTTGAAGCATCACTATATTTTTATACTTGCTCTTTTGTTCTCCCCGCATATGTATTTGTCATAATCAAAAAGGGGGAAGTTGTTAGCCCTAAGGGCATTATTGCATATGTTTTTTTATTATGATTAACATATGTTTGTGTGAGTATTAAGCTTAGGTTCTATAGAACAAAAGAAGCATATTTGAAATCTCAAGGCTACACTTTTAGAAGCAAAAGATCTTGGTGATCAAGGCAAAATGAAGGAGAAAAGATCAAGCCATTGAAGACCTCGAAGACTTATCTCTTAGTTAGGGATGTGCTAAGGTATCTCTTTGTAAAACTCCCTAACTTTCATCCTTGATTGTTGATCATGTATGAAGCTCTTTGCATGAGTTTCTTTCTACAAATCTTTCTTGAAATCCAAGTATTCTTGATAGAGTTTTTGATATCTTTGAAAGTTTTTCTTGTCTCTAAAAGAGTATCAAGAATACATGTTTTTGAAATAAGAAGGAAAGATTTTTACTTGTAAAATACTATCTGTAAAATCCTTTTCAAAAATTGGTCATCCGGTTTTAAAACCAGTCGTCCGATTTTCTAGTTTTAGAAAAATCGGTCGTCCGATTTTTGTAGGATGCGTCCGAATCTCTTTGTTTCAGAATCGGCCGTCCATTTTTGTAGGATACGTCCGAATCTCTTTGTTTCAAAATCGGTCGTCCAATTTTTGTGCGTCTGAATCTTTCTATTTCAAAAATCGGTCATCTTATTTCGAAAAAGGGCTCATAAGATTTTCTTGTATAAGGAAATCAGACGTCCATTTTTAGAAACCAGTCATCCGGTTTTCCATTTTACTGTGAAAAATATTATCGTTACACAGTGCAACAGTTACTTTCTCTCTCCTTCCTATATATATTGATTTTTTGATCAGCTGCAAAACAGAAAAGTTTGGTGAAATATTTATTGAGATCATTTAAGGACCTTTAAAGGCTTTAAAGTACATTTTCTTGAAACACCTTTTCATCTCAAAAACACATCTTCTTGAGCTTCATTGCTGATCATCATCAAAGAAGAAGTGAAGAGGAGCTTGTAGAAGTATTGCGTTGAGTTGTATCCTCTCTTCTTAAGCTCATTTGGTAACATTGTTCTTAACTCATATATCTTTTATTAACATCAAAGGTTAGTGTTGAAAAACCTCTTGGATTATCCTTTGATTGTATTTGTGATTGGTGATTGAGGTTGCTTGCAAAACTCTTGGTGGGTGATCCTCAAAATTGTGATTGGTGTATACCTTGTATTATAGTGGATTTGGAAAATCCTTGGGTGTTGACTCAAGGTAGTAGATGTAGCTCTTTGAGAGAGTGAACCATTATAAATCGTTGTGCCTCTTAATTCTATGTTTCTTGCTTGATTGTCATAAATATAAGATTTTGTTTGGTTGGGAATTTTATTAAAAAGTGTTTTAGAATTCTTTCTCAAACAAAATTGGATGTTTATCTTTTAATTATACAAAATAATTTTCAAAAAATTAGCAAAAAACCTTATTCAACCCCTCCCCCCCCTCCCCTCCCCCTAAGTTTTTCAGGAAGATTATGAAAAACAAGAGTAATTTCATTAAATAAATACTCAAAATAATAGCAATAAATGATCAACATTCAACACTTTCATTATAATGTTTAGTGATTTTTCTATGCATTGAAAACATCTCATTTTTCAATACCATGATACCAATATATTTTGGAAATCAATATGACATATAAACACAGGTCCATATACTCCACAAAATGAGATATAAGTGAATAAATAACAAATAAAATTACATCATTGGGAGATGTATAACTTTACATCTTCCTTCATCCAATATTTGCACAACATGAAATAATAAATATGAAGCTTGAATGGCTTGTTGAAATATTCAAATCAATCAACAACCTTGTCATGTGCAATCCATTTCTCTTTGGATCTCCTTAAAATTGTTAGTGCAAAATGCAATAAAACATAATAATAAACTTACACGTAAAAGAGGAATAATGGACAATACATAAAACACAAGACTACATGGCTGAGGTGTGGATATCTCTCCTAAAGTTGTACCTTTACAAATGTATCCAAACTTTGCTTAAACACCTTTCCATATAAACACATGTCCAAATACTCGATAAAATAGATATAAGTAAATAAATGACAAAGAAACTTAAACCATGGAAGATATATAGTCTTAACATGTTCCTTCATTCCTTCATCCAATATTTGCACAATATGAAATAATAAATGTGAAGCTTGAATAGCTTGTTGAAATATTCAAATCAATCGACAACCTTGTCATGTGGAATCCATGTCTCTTCGGATCTCCTTAAAATTGTTAGTGCAAAATATAATAAAACATAATAATAAACTTACACCTAAAGAGGAATAATGGAAAATGCACGAAAACACAAGACTAAAAAGTTGAGTCGCAGATATCTCGCTCTCTCTTAAGGAGATTCGAGCCCTCTTCCATAGATCTCTAACTGATATAACAGAGAATAACCTTCTTACTCGTCTCCTCCAGGATACAACAATGTAGCAATCTTTTTATGTAGCTTGTAGTAATTCTTCACAAATTACTCAAACTTAAGCTCTGCAAGAAGAACACCTTTTCTTCAACTAAAATTCTCTCTCAATATATATGCTATATGCATATATGAATATGATATGAACATGTTATGATAAAACATGTGTCCCGCAAAGACTAGCTATCAATGCATATTTATAGGTAGCTAGATCTCTTAAGAAGATACATAACTCTTCAGTTATCTTCTATTCATTATTAAGTTCAATATATATTAATAAAGACATAAGTAGTACGTTCATCTACATGCATACAATATTTTTCATGTGTGTACATTGAATATTAAAATGTATCAACAACATTTTAGTCACATATCTACCAAAGTAGAATCAGCAAGGGAGGAACTTAAAGTGGCACAGTCTTCTCTACATGACAGTCCTCAGGATACTAATCTCAGGGTGGTTGTTAAGGACTTGGAACATAAGACTTCTATGCTATGTGAAGTGGAGAGGAAGTTCTATGTCCAAAAAGCTAAGAGTAAATTCTTTCTCCAAGGTGATAAATGATGAGTGTGATTTATACTCATGTTGCGGTCTTGATTTCATATTTAATTTAGTTGGTTTTGAGTATAAATTATGGGCTTTAAGGGAAATCACTCATTTTCTACTTCTTGTGTGTTAGGATCAAAGGAGTTTAAAGTGTTCAAAAGATGAAGAAATAGTGGAATCCTAACTCAAATTGGAAAAGAAATTGAAGACAACTCACATTTCTTATTTGAAGATATCGAGCACCCACTACTCAAGCCTATCGGGTGCCCAGAATGAGGCTACACAAGCATATACGTGGACAGAAGCTACTGGATGCCCAGTATGCAAGGAACACAAGTGCGTGATACGCGCTAGAATTTTAGAAATTTCCTTGTAATCCCTCTCCAGACCTTCTTTTGTTATTTAGCAATTTCTAATATCTTTAAGTAAGAGAGATTTAGAATTAGGGTTTAGAAAAGCTTTGGCTAGCCTCCTCTTTAGTTCTTCAACTCTTAACTCTATCAAAGGATTCCGAACAAGTTTTTGAGGATTTTCATTGAAGATTGAAACTTCAATTCAATAGTGATGTTTGCTATCTCATTAATCTTCTTTAGTTACTTGTTAACTTTAGTTATAATTATGTTCTAATTCTTTCAATCTAAGGGCATAATGTAATCAAGAGTATCCTTTATGTGATTTATCTGTTTATTCTATCTGTGTATTAGTTAACAATGGATTATTTGTTATTGTTTAATACTTTCAATTGTCTGATCACAAATTTGATTGAACCAATTAAGTTAGGAGATTCGGAGAGATATATTGGCTTAAAGATTAAAATAAAAAGTCATAAATTGCATGCAGAATATGAATATATCTATATGGTTTGTGCAACAAGTGAATGTTGGTTCTTAATGCGTTCTTTTATGTTAAAGTTCATATAGGAATATAATGGATTTGCCTAATTGAATAGGTTTAATAGACATTCGAGAGAGGTATTAAGAAATTAAGGACACTCATTGGCCATTGCAATACATAAGATGGATTAATTGATAATGAACATAAAAGTGAAATTGGTGAACTCATGTGTCTTAGATATTTTAAAATTGAATCTAGAGCTTTGATAAGAGTATCTTGCAGATTTTACTTTCTTTTTAATTTAATCATAATACTAACTCAGCCATTATTGTTGGCTAGATAAAGTAGGATTATCTGAATTCGGTAATCAATTAAGAACACTCGTTGGCCATTGCAATACATACGATGGATTAATTGATAATGAACATAAAGGTGAAATTGGTAAACTCATGTGTCTTAGATATTTCAAAATCGAATTTTGAGCTTTGATAGGAGCGTCTTGCAGATTTTGTTTTCTTTTTAATTTAATCATAATACCAACTCATCCATTATTATTGGCTAGATAAAGTAGGACAATCTGAATTCGATAATAAATAATAGGTCTCTGTGGGAACGATACTCTACTTATCACTTTATTACGTGACTATGACCTAGTATAGTTGCTAGTTTATTTTGCACGTATCAATAAATGTTCTAAACTGTTTATTCTCTAATTTAAAGGAATGTTAAAAGAAACTTTATAGCTTCTTTAACTAGGAATGATGATTCCATAACTTCTTCTATGGATGAGCTTCATGCTGAGTTTCTTGCTTATTATAGTAATTTTTTGGGAATAGATATCATGTTATTCTTTTGATGCTACTGTGATGAATTTTGGCCCCAAAATCTCTCATTCGGAGGTTGATTCTCTTATCAGTGGGTTTTCTATTGATGAAATCAAGGCAGATCTTTTTTATATTGCTGAGGACAAGTCCTCGGGTCCGGATGGCTATTCTTCTTGTTTTTCAGAAAAGCTTGGAATGTGTTGGGTGATAGTTTTTGTGGTGTTGTTTTGGAATTCTTTAAATATGGTCAGCTTGTTTGGCACACCAATCATGCCATTATTTTTCTTATCCCTAAGAATGAGCATGCACCAAAGGTGGATGGCTTTAGACTGATCTCTTGTTGTAATATGTTCTACAAAGTGATCACCAACTTTTGGCAGCACGACTTGGGGACATATTGCATGGCATTATTGACAAAGCCTAATCATCTTTTATGGAGGGAAGAAGTATGACAGAGAACATTCATCTAACATAGGAAATCATGCGAGGGTATACTAGAAAGCATACTTTTCCAAAGTGTACTCTCAAGATTGATATCTGAAAGACCTATGACACTATTTCCTGGGATTTCTTGGAGAAAATTCTACATGCTTTGGATTTCCTGAAGATGTTAATCAAGTAGGCGATGGTATGTGTTTCTACTCCTTCATATTCCCTTAGAATTAATGATGATATTGTGGGTTTCTTTAAAAAGAAGTGAGGCTTGAGGTATGGGGATACTATTTCCCCTTTCATTTTTGTTCTTATTAGTCACCTTGCTTTTGTTGATGACTTGATGATTTTTGCTTGAGGAGACCACTTATCTGTCTAGATTCTATGCGAGGCTTTAAGGAACTTTGGTGGTATTTTGGGATTGAAGGTGAATCCTAGGAAATCGAATGTCTTTCTTACAAGCATGGATTAGGAGGAGAGAAACCTTATTACTATTCTAACCGACTTTTCTATTGGAAACATGCTTTTTAGATACTTGGGAATTTCTTTGGAAGGTGTTTACTTGAAAGTTGTTGATTATGCACCATTGATCGATAGAGTCTCCAAGACTTTTCTTGCTTAGGCAGGACTTAATATTTCTTATGCAAGTAGATTGGAAGTTATTCGTTAGTGTACAAGGTATAGAGAGCTTTTTGCTTGGTATTCTACTCATTTCTGCCATGGTTCTTGATAGGCTCACTTGTTTATGCCGTCAGTTCTTATGGGGTGAAAAAGATACTCATGTTGCTTGGAAGACTATGTACTTGAGTAAAGAATATAGTGGTCTCAGTTTGAGGGACATAAATAGTTGGAATGATGCCTTGCTCACTAAAACACTATGAAATGCTCATGCCCAAAAGGACACTTTATGGTGCAGGTGGATTCATTATGTCTTTGTAAAATTAGGTTCGATGTAGGACTTGCAGGTAAAAAAGGATTCCCACCACCTATTAAACACATCATCTTTATCAGGGATAAACTCATTGAAGCTGGGGGTTCCATTCCAAGTGCCACTGACCAGTTATCTTCTTGGCATCTTAGAGGCTCTTCCGACACTTCACTTGGCTATGATTTCTTTAGGCCCATGGGACAGAAGAAGACTGGACATAGAGTTGTTTGGAATTCTATCAATCTACTAAAGTTCTCCTTTGTACATTGGCTTGCTGTTTTGGGACGATTACCGACGTGGACAAACTTCCTTTCTTGCAGGTTGATAAAACTTGCAAGCTGTGTAACCAGATGGAAGAGACACTATTACAACTGTTTTTTGGCTGCCCTTTTGCCAAGAAAGTTTGGAAACACATCGGGATTGATCGGGACTCAGGAAGAGCATGTCTACCATTCAATGAGCCTTAAATGGCTATTGAAGGAAAGCTGAGGGTCTTTATGAAAGTGCAAAGGGAGGAGGAAACTTTGTTTTGCTACTCTAAACATGGAAATTTGCAAAGTAAATCCTAAAATTTATTTGAATATCATTTTAGTCCAAATATTCTTAGCCAATCAAAAATTTTCAACTTATAATTATTTATTTCCTAAATATTTGAAATTCAAATGCAAACTCATCCCTCTCAAGTTGTGCCTATAAATAGAAGGCCAAGGCATAAGGGAGATAGTAGAAATTCATCAAGCAGAAGTGTTGAAGCTCTGAAGCATTCTCCATTTCCAAAGTCTTCAAAGTAATACTATTCTTCGATTTTAAGGCTACAAATTTCTTTGAGCTCTTCTTCGACAAAGTAGAAGAGGAAGTTCTTCGGCAAATCCGGGATTAAGCTGCGAAGCCCTCAGAACAAGTTTTCAAAGGAGAAGAATCAGCAGACTTTATTCTCTGGACGAGAATTTTTCAAAGATTGTAATAACTCTTAAATTTTATAAATTTTATTTGTTACTAGATTTCTTTTGTTTTCTTTTAATATTTTGAGGCAAGAATTCTTTGTAAATAAATTTGTGGCACACTCAGTGGAACCATCTTTGCTGCTCATCTCTTCTCTTCAAGAGCAAATAACATCATCAATGGCTTCAACCAACACCACCTCAAAGGATACTTCTTCAAAGGCTTCATCTTCTAGGATGAAAACCAATTTTACTGCACCAGTTGGCTATACTGATCTAATCATAAGAAGTATGACAAGAGCTCTTGCAAAAAAGGATTCGCAGAAGTAGTCTGTTGATAGCCCAATTCTCAAATATAGAAATACGGTCTTTAAAATCGCTTTTTCTCTGAAGGCAGAAGAAGATACTCTGGCAGCAGTAAACAAAACTCTGTCTCTTCTAGCTGTGGACTTTGATTCAAGCCATGAGGAGGAGGAGGAAAACAATAATGATTCTACTTTGTTTGTTCTGTAGATTTTGAAGTAAAACACATCCTACTATGAGGCTTCATCTGCAACTTCTTTGGCTATCCTGCTATGATGGAAAATGTTTCATAATTCAAAGAACAAATAGAAAGTTTGACAAAACTGGTGGAAAGGCTTGCAAAACATTGCCAGCAAAAAGATATGGCAATTGCTCAATTGTTGAATCGATTTGACAATTTTGGAGAGACTAGCCAGGCTACTCCAAAACAACATGAGGACTGAAACAAGTTGGGATCTACTAAGGTTGCTAACAACAAACTTCAATTGGAGAAGAGTCTGGATCAACAAAGGACTACAACATTCAAGTCTCTTCTGATGGATAATTCTGATAGATTAACTGAAGGACTTCATTATGGGGATAATCAAGGAAAAGTATGAAGGAAGTATTAAATTTTCCTATGCATATGTGAAGCCTTACACCAAAAGAATTGATAATCTCAAAATGCTGACGAGATATCAACCTCCCAAGATGCAGTAGTTCGACGGCAAAGGAAATCTTAAGCAGCATGTTACACATTTTGTTAAAACTTGTAACAACGTAGGAGCTGATGGTGGTCTTCTAGTCAATATATTCGTACATTCTCTCAAAAGGAATGCATGTGATTGGTACACTGATCTTGCACTAGGATCTATTGATAGCTGGGAGCAACTTGAAACTGAATTTCTAAATGGCTTTTATAGCACTCGTCGAATTGTAAGTATGCTAGAATTGAGTCATAAAAACTATGAAAGGACAAACCTATCACTGATTACATCAATTGGTGGAGAAGTTTAAGTCTAGACTGCAGCGATGAACTCATGAAAGATCTGCAATTGAGATATGTGTTCAAGGTATGAACTGGGGCCTTCAATGCATTCTTAAAGGAATTCAACCAAGAACCTCTAAAGAATTGGCTACTCGAGCACATGACATGGAGCTAAGTCTTAAAGCGCATGGAGACCAAAGTATTCAAGTTTTAGATCCACACAAGAAGGAGAAGCAAGACATCAAAAAAGGAAACAAGTATCTTCAGCGGCAGGAGATAAGGAGTCCAATGCGACGACTCTCGCACTTGTTAAGTTCTCTACAAAAGTGAGCAAAAAGTTACTGAGAAAGTAGACACCATGCAAGATGGTGGAAGGAAAAAGGTAACCTTCAAAGAGAGGCAAGAAAAGTGTACCCTTTTTCTAGATTCTTCTGTTCCAAAATATTTTATGAAATATTGAAGACAGGAATGATTGAGTTGCCAGAGATGAAACATTCAAAAGAAGCAAGACGAACTATGGATCCAAACTATTGCAAGTATCAATGTCTTCTTGGCTATCCCATTGAAAAAATATTTCATTCTCAAGGATAAATTCATGGAATTGGCTCGCAGAGGACGAATTTTGCTTGAGGAAGATAAAGTGACCGCAAATCAAGCAAGCATAACGTGTGTGTCTGTTTCATCTGTGATGCTAAAACTATCTAATTTTGTCCTTCAGTTTGTCATGATCAAGTTTAGGCAGTTCGATCCTAAGGATTGATGTTGAGAGTTCAACAAATTTCCTCTTACAAAACAAAGTAGAAGACATTTCTCAACGATCTCTTGAGAATGCTCATAATTTGCCAAGGGTCAATACTGAAGTCGACTGTGATTCTAAATGGATAATTGTGAAATGCCAAAAAGGTGGAAAACAAAAGCGTGCAAATGGAAAGCCAATTAAACAAAATAAATTGGTAAAAAGAAATGTGACTTGAAACAAATTTGCCGCTCCCAAAAGAGCCAAGATAAAAGATGCAACACATTTCAATAATTTACAACCAATTACCTTAGCAGAATTCTTTCCGAAAGGATTCCTGAATCAATTTGAGATTTTATCTTGTTTTGCTATCCACTGTGAAAAGGAAGATACTTCTTCAAGAAAATCTCTTCTGCTGGATGACAAACATGATAATGATGTGACTGTACAAAGGTCTGCAGAATGTATGTCCACAATTACATTCAATAATGATGGCCTATTGTTAGGTTCGAAGCCCCACAACAGACCTTTGTTTGTGTCAAGCTACATTTGTGAAAATAAGGTAAATAGAATATTGTTGGATGGAGGTTCTGCTGTCAACATTCTTTTTATGCAAATGTTGAAAGAGTTAGAAATTGCTACAAAAGAAATTCATCAATTAGAAGTGTTGAAGCTCTGAAGCATTCTCCATTTCCAAAGTCTTCAAAGCAAGACTAGTCTTTGATTTCAAGGTTAGAAATTTCTTCGAGTTCTTCTTCGACAAAGTAAAAGAGGAAATTCTTTGACATATCTGGGATTAAGCTGCTAAGCCCTTGGAACAAGTTTTCAAAGGAGAAGAATAAGCAGACTTTATTCTTTAGACGAGAATTTTTCAAAGATTGTAACCACTCTTAAATTTTATAAATTTTATTTGTTACTAAATTTCTTTTGCTTTCTTTTAATATTTTGTAGGCAAGAATCCTTTGTAAATAGCTTCCACTTTGTATTACTTATATCAATAGAGGAACAAAGTTATTAGCATTATGATCCTAACTGTACTCATATTGTAAATAAGATCAAAATACAGGCATACAAGGTCATCTATGCCTCATATCCCCATATTTTGATTTGATTTTGTGATGCATTTTGTTCTACTATGATTACTGCGGATATACCTACGAGTACTTTGTATTTATGCTTTACTTTGTTCCACTTTGACTGCCACAAGTATGACTGCATGTATTTGAAAACCTTTTTTGATCTCTCATTAATATTCCAATATGATACATTTTATTAATATAACCTATCAAGGGAAAAAGGTAAACCCTATAAGTAAATATATTTTAAAAAGAAATGTTACAAAAGATGTTACAAAAAATCTTATAGACGATCATGGGTGCCACAATAGATAATGGGTTAAATTCACCTAGGATCGTCTGTAACATTTCCTGTAATATCTCCTGTAACATTTCTTTTTATATTATATTTTTCTCTTGAGTTTATAATTTTTCCTTATATTTTTTTTTATTTGGTAGGCTTTTATTAATAAAATATATCAAATATACAAAAAGTATTATAGAAGATATTGCAAAAGATTCGAACCAGGTTAAATTCGGTAAGGAAAATTCCTCCAAGTACTCCAACTATTTTACTTAAGTAGCAATCCTTAAATTTTTTTTCCTTTTTAATTTTGTCCCCATAAACTAGAATCATGTGTAAAAAATTGGCATGCCACCACTTTAGTCGATGAAGCTGGACAAAGAAAAAGGAATGTGCTATCGTGTGTGATGATTAGGGGGCTAAAAAACATCCATATTCAAGCTATTTCCTCTGCAAAAAAATAAAATAAATAAATAAAATCACCTCGATCTCATGTAATATGCAATGCATGTGTGAGCTTATTATTAAATATTTGGATCATCCATAAGATTAAAAAAAAAAAAATCAAAGTATGAAATCATAGTAAATACATAAAAAGCTAAAATTAACTTAATAGCTTTAAAACCAAAGTTACTGATCATACATAGTTGTAAGATCTTTCATTCACACACACATATATATATATATATTTGGGTTTTATGCTAATTGAATTTTATTCCTATATCTTAATAGAAGGCTTCCCATACAAGTTGGTTTTATGGAATATTCTTTTACTTAGTTAAAAGATAATTAAGAGTTTTTCAATTTTAATCTCTCAATTTTAATTTAAATTTTATTTATCTCAAGAAATTAATTGCATTCGTATTTTTTTATTTCTTTTAGAACAAATTTACCTCTTTGAAAAGCTCATATTTTTTTCTCGAAAGACTATAAGTATAATTTAGAATCTGTACATATAAAGAAAATTCTTATATTTAGTTGCCAAATAATTTAAATTTCTTAATATTCGTCCTCAATTTTAGCTAAATTTTTTGGTTCCAAATAATTTTGTTATTCTTTTTTATTCATTTAGCAAAAATTTAAATGATTCAGAATTCAAACTTTTTCCTAAGAGTTAGCATGCAATTTTGAAATTTCACATATAATATTAAGAAACAAGCAAAAAAAACCCAAAACCCACTACTTCTTCTACCCTTCTTCTTCTCCTCCGGTAGACACAACTATCTCCCCCTCCCTCCCTCCCCCTCCCTCCCCCTCGCATGAAGAAGAAGGGCGAAGGGAAAAGTTTGTTGGAATTCATAGACAAAAACATAATAAAAAAAGTTGCAAAAACCACCAACAGGATCCGCATATACCAGAAAAATCGATTGCAGTGGTATCAAAGCCTTGTACATACTAGTTTAACTGATTTTATCTGTTATTGCTTTGATTACATGTGTTGTTTTCAATCGGCCTTTTAGTAAGTTTTTTATTAAGTGTAATAATCAGACTTAATTGAATTATAAAATTTGCATATATCATATTCTGTTATACATGTTAATGCAATTAAATAAATAGAATATTGCTGCTGTTAAATTGTTTGCATACACAGTATAATCTATGTAGTTTAATTGTTAAACTAATATGCAGAATCATATCATTTAATGTTTAACTATTAAACATAATTCCTGGCGGCCTGATTATTAGGGTTCATGACGGCGACAACTCTTTCAATGAGTTAGAAAGAAAAATTGCTTTTCTTTCCTGGGGCGCCACCCCTCGAGACACTCGCAAGCTCCACTCCTTGACCCTGCTTGCTAACCGGCCAATGGGACCGCCATTTTCTTTCGGGGGTGAAGCCCTTGGAAACCCCCTCATTATTTTTTGACATGTTTATATCTATCTTTAGATGTATGGTGCATAGCATGTCCCTTTACCTCTTGTGATTGGTTAGTTTATTTTGTTCATGAGTTGTAATGTTTTTAAAATACGGCTTGTCTGTCGTTGTTTTCGTTGATGTAATATTATCAAGCTTTACTAGAATAGGTTTATTTTATTTCCTATTCTTGTGCATATATTTCTATCCTATGTAACAAGAGAGAAGATCAAGACTTTGGAGGCAAGCTCTTGGAGATGAAGACTTACCTAGATTGACCTTTGACTTCCATGAGGCTCATGGGAGTCAATATAGGATTGGAGCCATACTATGTCACGTTTTATTCTATGTATATGCTATGCATGTGATGCTTAGTTTGTTTCCTTTTTATTTTATTGGATAAATGTTTTATAAAATAAAATATATAAAAGGAAGAAGGTTTTTGAAACCATGTAAAGATTAAGTCATAAAATGCCTCCCATAATCATAAGCACTTCTCCATGCCTGGATCATAATTTTGCCTCATTGCCAAAGCAAGAGATAAGTGGTTACCTAAGTAGGGGAAGATGGAAAATAGTGATTTCCATATGCTTGGAGTGGTTTGAATTAACTAGGCTATCAAAACGGTTTTTAGCCTAGGGCATCTTATAGGATTTTGCCGTGACATATAGATGTAAATCCCATTAGTCCATTTTTCTTTAATTATGGGTGTTAAGCCAAAGCTTACTTATTATTACTATAAAATGCAATTTTTCTACCCACGATTTATATCAAGTGTTAAACATTTCAAGGAAAGTTAATGCTTCATTTATTTATTTTTACTTTACAAATTCTATGTAGATAATGGCCTCAAACAATTCAAATACCTCATGTGATCCGTGCTTGAAAAGAATAAGCTTAGTGGGACTAACTTCCTTGACTGGGTACGAAATTTAAGGATTATCCTTAAACAAGAAAAAAGGCTATATGTTCTTGAGAATCATATCTCTAATAAACCAGCTAACAACGCTCCTAGAGTCAAGAATGATGTTTATAGTAAACACCAAGATGACTCTAATGATATGACATGTCTCATGTTAGCTACGATGGAATATGAGTTGCAAAAGGAATTCGAGGAAGTTGAGGCTCATAAGATGATGAAACAGCTCAAGGAGATGTTCCAAGAGCAAGCACGTCAAGAAAGGTATACTACTTAGGCATTGAATAGCTACAAAATGACCCCAGACACTTCAGTTAATGCTCATGTCCTCAAGATGAAGAGTTATTTTGATTAGCTTGAAAAATTTAGAGCGCCTGTTAGTCATGCCTTGACTACTGATATGATTTTGGCTTCGTTGACATCTGAATATGATCAGTTTGTCATAAACTTCAATATACATAATATGAAAAAGTCCATAAATGAATTTCACAGGATGGTTAAGCAGGCTGAGAAAAACATTAAGAAGCCTACTCCTAATATTCTGATGGTTTAGAAAGGGCAGTTCAAGAAGAAAAAGGGAAAGGGAAAGGGAAAGGGAAAAGATATGGCCGAGAAGGGCAAAGGCAAGTAGAAGCCCAAGCCCAAGGCTAAACCACCAAAGGAAGGGACTTGCTTCCACTCCAATGAACTTGGTCAATGGAAGGGGAACTGCAAGCTCTATTTGGAAGGAAAAAAAGAAACAAAAAGCCAGTGAGATTGCCGCTTCATGTATGTTCGTTATAGAAATTAATATGTCTATTCCTACTTCATGGGTATTAGATATCGGATGTGGAGCTCACATTTGTGTAAATGTGCAGGTACTCAAAAGGAGTAGATCTTTGGAAAAAGGAGAGGTGGACCTGCGAGTAGCAAATGGAGCAAAAGTTGCTACTGTAGCTGTAGGGACATTTGATTTACTTTTGTGCAGTGGGCTTATCATTGAACTTAAAGATTGTTATTATGTTCCTGCTATGAGTAGGAACATCATTTAAGTTTCTTGTTTGGATATTGATGGTTTTGAGTTTCATACTAAGAATGGTAAAGGTTACATTTATAAAAATGGTATTTTCTATGGGGATGCATCTTCATTTGATGGACTTTACATTATTAACCTACATGATTCTACTAGTAAGCCCATCTATAACATAAATACAAAGAAATTTAAATCTAATAATTTAAATCAAACTTACTTCCGGCATTGTCATTTGAGTCACATAAATGAGAAACGCATATCCAAACTCCATCAAGATGGACTTTTTTCTTCATTCGACCTTGAGTCTTATGAAAAATACGATTCTTGTCTATTGGGTAAAATGACTAAAAGTCCATTTACAAGACAAAGTGAAAGTGCTTTCGATTTATTGGAACTTATATATACTGATGTATGTGGACCAATGAACACACAAGCCAGAGGAGGTTTTCAGTATTTCGTTACGTCCACAGATTATTTCAGTAGATACGACTATGTCTATCTAATGAAATATAAATCTAATTTCTTTCAAAAGTTTAAGGAGTTTCAAACTTAAGCACATAATTAACTTGGGAAGAGTATCAAATTACTTCGATCAAATCGAGCTGGTGAATACTTAGGCCAAGAATTTGACTAACATCTTAAAAATCGTGGGATAGTTCACAATTAACTCCACCAGGAACACCACAATAGAATGGTGTATCTGAATGCAAAAATCGAACTCGATTGGATATGGTTCGATCTATGATGAGTCAAACAGATCTTCCAATTTCTTTTTGGGGTTATGCTCTAGAAACTACTGCATTCATATTAAATAGAGTTCCATCTAAAGTTGTTCAGAAAACACCATGTGTGATATGGACCGGGAAACAACTTAATTTAGCATCTCTCAAAATTTGGAGATGTGATATTACGTGAGGCGATCATTATCTGAAAAACTAGCACCCAAATCTGAAAGTGTATTTTTGTGGGATATCCTAAAGAAACTAAAGGATACTATTTTTATCTTCTATCTAAAACCAAAGTGTTTGTTGCTCGGAACGGAATTTTCCTTGAAAGGGAATTCGTTTCCAAAAGAGTTAGTGGGAGTAGAATCTAACTTGAAGAAGCTTAAGGACAGTAAACTATTTCTGAACTGAGTATGGACACTCAGTTAGACTCACGTATTCATATTGAGCCCGAGCCTTTGACACAAGGCCCAAGAAGGTCTAGTAGGATTCATCAGATACCATAGATATAGGGATTTCTTGTGATTGATGATCATAATGTTGATCTTATTGATCAAAGTAACCTAATTCCTACCAAAATGCTATTCATAGTCCTAAATCTAGCAAATGGCTAGAGGTTATGAAATCAGAAATGCAATCCATGCATGACATTCAAGTTTGGACTTTGATTGATCCACCTAAAGGTTGCAAAACCATAGGGTATAAATGGGTTTTCAAAAAGAAAACTGACATGGATGGCAATGTGCACACTTACAAAGTGCGACTGGTAGTAAATGGTTATAGACAAACTCATGGTATTGACTATGATGAAACATTTTCTCTAGTTGTAATGCTTAAGTCAATCAAAATTCTACTTGTCATTGCAGCATATTATGATTATGAAATATGGCAAATGGATTTAAAACTGCATTCTTAATGGAAATCTACTAGAGGATGTATATATGACACAACCTGAAGGTTTTATTCATCCTTCGAATTCTGGTAAAGTGTGAAAACTTCAAAGATCCATTTATGGCTTGAAGCAAGCATCTCGAAGTTGGAGTCTTCGTTTTGATGAAGCAATTAAAGAATTCAATTTCATCAAGAATGAAGATAAACCTTGTGTGTACAAAAGGGTTACAGAAAATGAAGTAGTCTTCTTAGTGCTCTATGTCGATGACATCTTGTTAATTGGGAATGACATCCCCACTTTGTAAAGTGTAAAAACTTGGTTGGGGAAGTGTTTTTTTTTATGAAAGTTTTAGGTGAAGCAGCCTATATTCTAGGCGTTAAGGTCTATCGAGATAGATCTAAAAACCTAATTGGCCTAAGTCAAAGTGGATATATTGAAAAGGTACTGAAAAGGTTCAGTATGCAAGATTCCAAGAGAGGATTCTTGTCGATGTCACATGGCGTTAAACTCAATAAGTCTCAAAGTCCTACCAGAAGGGAGGATACAAACTACATGAGTAAGATTCCTTGCGCTTCCACAACTGGATCTATTATGTACGCCATGTTATGCACTCCCCAGATGTCTCGTATGCATTAAGCATGATTAGCAGATTTTAGTCAAATTCTGGTGAACTACATTGGACGGTAGTAAAAAGCATTCTTAAGTACTAAAGAAGGACTAAAGAGATGTTTTTTATCTACGGTGGTCAAGAAGGAGAGCTTGTTGTAAATGATTACACAGTTGCTAGCTTTCAGACTGATGTAGATGATTTTAGATTGCAATATGGATTTGTGTTTTGCTTAAATGGAGGTGTTGTGAGCTGGAAGATTTCAAAGTTTTAAACTGATTTTAGACTAATGTAAATTTATTTCTTAAGTTTTTATCTGTTATTGTATAGGGTTTATTAATAAAAACTAGTATATAAAGTGTTATAGATTAGAAGATATATTAGATGATTCAATTGTATGTCCCCATTAATTTTTTGTACTACACTTGTTAGTGTTTGATACTTCTAATAACTTTTTGATACAATTCATTTTACGGTCATTTGTCCCTTAAACGAGGATTTAACTTTATTTTATAAGATTTATTATTAGGATTGTGGGACAGAGGATTATTTCGAGAAAAAAATTTATATAGTCTATTTAGGAAGAAATTGATAAGAAAATAAGATTATAGAAAGAATGTATTAGATCATTCGAATCGTATTGTTAAAAAGATTAAAATAAAATATGAGTTTGGTCACGTGATTCTATGTGTTGTGATTTAATTAATGTAACACATTAACTAAGTGTATTAGACGTTTAAAAGAGCATTTTTGCCAAGCATTATTACTTTGCGAGCACAAAAGAGCCTTTTAGAGGTGGGCGAATTGAACATATATCTTAGCAATATGCAGCGAGAGACCAGGAGAAAATAAAGAAGCGGAAAAGTAATAAATCAAAGAAAAAGCTGCCAGCATGGTGTCTGTAGCCTGATTTTCATTGCTTCTGTTCTTTTTAAATACCTGAAAAAGTGTTTTTGAAAGTATTACTTTAATAATTTTAATTTTAATAACATGGATAAGTAGATGTCGTTGTATTCTGAATAATTTTTTAGAATATTTTTTAAATATATTTTAAATTAAAAGTAAATATTATAACCAATTCCAAAATGCTAAATAATAACTTATAGTTTAAAATAAATTAAAAGTAAATTATTTTAAATAATAGACAATATGGTCCTAATACATTTTTTAATTGATAGTAAATTTGTTAATAAATTCAATTAAAAAACCTAATTTTAAGAGATAAATTTTTCAAAAGAATTATTATATTAAAAAGTGTATTAAAAGATATTGAGTAAATAAAAGGTCTAGCCATTAACCAAGAGTCTCGAATATAAAAAGAAAATATAAAAAGAAACAAGTATAACACATCCCAAGCTAAGATTGGGGAAGAGAGAAAGATAACAAATCAACTACCATCATCAAGGCTAATAATTCCACTTTACTTCCCCTATAAATTTCATCATCATGAAACTCACTAAAAATTCAGTGCAAGTAACTTTCATCATGTTCAAATAACAACCCATAAATTTCACCTTTTGTGTGT
The DNA here is from genome assembly GCA_028651295.1 of Catharanthus roseus. NCBI lineage: Eukaryota > Viridiplantae > Streptophyta > Magnoliopsida > Gentianales > Apocynaceae > Catharanthus > Catharanthus roseus. The sequence continues at coordinate 2,025,487 of JAPQWS010000102.1, forward strand.
CTTTGTGCAAAATTCACAATCCTTTTTCTTTTTAAAAAAAAAATTTCTATTATTATGTAATTTTGATGCTACTAACTCCTACCGGTTCAAAGACATGTTGAGCAGTTTGGGCAGCCATAGCTAATTCAAACTGCTTTAAAGAAATAGAAGGAAAAGACATAATTTCAGGGGCCTTTAAATTTTCCCAGCCTTTGATAGGATTAATTGTAGTTGATCCATCCCATCCTATGTGTGTAACATGCTTCACATCTGTTGGAAATCCTATTTCCATTTCTCTCTCTATCTGCTCCTCTTCTACACCCTCTTCCTTGTAAACTGCAATGACGTAAATATTATTACTCATTAACTCATATAGTGAAGTATTGTTCTTAAGTAAAACTAGGACAAAAAAACCAATTTCACATGACTCATAGTTAAACTTAAAAAAAGACATTTTATTTATTTAATGTACCATCAGTTTATTAAAAAAAATATTTAGATTTAATTAAATATTTAAAATATTCTTTAGATTTGTGTGAATTTTTTTTAAATATTTGAAAATTTCCTCCAAAATATTAGAAAATTTCTCTTGAAATTTAGAAAAAATTTCTTTAATTGAATACCTTAAATATTCTAGGGTTTAAACTTATTCCCCTCCAACTTTTGAAAACATTTTACATAAATTTCAAGAATATTTCTAGTACATAATTAGACGCTATTATTTTGTTTAATTGAGGAAGAGTGATTTGAGTAAGTGAAATATTTTTCTTAACCTTGTTCATAAGTCAAATGGGACTCACATACTTTTTTATTGTCGGATTTTGTCATGTCACCAATCACAGGAAGTAAAACTTTTGAAACTAAATGTTGGAAAATTAAAAAAAACTGAAAATAAAGATTAAGGACTAACTTAAAATTTAAAAAAATAGTTTTAGGGACTAATATTGATAATTTCTCCTTTTATATATACACTCCTACCTTATTTAATGTTTTAAGATTTAAGTGTGTTTGGATAACAATTTTACGAATCAATTGTTTAAGATATGCTTAATTATAATGATAAATTTTAACAAAAATTTTTTAACTTATTATTGAATCAAAAATCAAACTTGTACATTACTTTTTTTTAAAGGAAAAAATTTGTATATTGCTTGTCAAATCTATAAACTTTTTATATTTTTATATAATATGAATTTAAGTTATATTACAAATAATATTCAGTTGTATGAAAATAAATTTCATATTCTAGAATGAAAAGAGTACTTATATTTCATCACCTCAATTCACCTGGTATATTCTTTATCAAATAAAAATGGTAATTTCAGAGTTAATAAATCTTTAATTTTATATTGTTAAGGTGTGCAATACGAAAATAATATTTATTATCCGTCGACAAAAATATTTTTTAGTTTAATTTTTTATATGATATTCTAGAAGTAAAATAAAAAATATTAAATAATGTATTTGTTCAACAATTTTGAGAATAAAGAGTATATAACAGAATTTAAAATTTCAATAAATAATAACTACTAATTAATTAATTCAATATTCAGATTTAAAGTTTATTATTGAAAATGAGAATATACAATTTAAAGAATTCAAAATTAAGATTTCATACTTCAATTTTATCAAATAAGTCATAAATCAAGTTTCTACCCTTTGCTTGGAGTCGACTGTTTACCTAGTGTAAAAAATTAATTAGAGAAATTTTAATATAAACAGGTTCCTACGTAGGGACATGCTCATGTGGTTATAAAAAATTTACGTCATCTTTTTAGCTTTTTATTAGGGCCGATAAATCTAACTCGGGAATATAAATGTATAGTGCGAAAAAAATTATTATTTTTCCTCCTCTTTCTCTCTCTACACAATTTCTCTCTGACTTCTCTCTATTCCTTCTCCACTCTAAAATTAAAATCTTTAACATTGAACTTGAATTGGAGGTAGATATAGATCATTATGACGAATTTGTAGAAGAAAATATCAATTTAGATGTAAGAAAAGTTGAAATTTTTTTTTTTTTTAAAAACTGGGCTCGGATCGCCATGACGGGCAACCCGAACATGAGCGGATCGCCCAGATGGGCAACCAGCACACATCAGGGTCGCCGGCCCGGACGACCTGAGTTTTTTTTTTTTTTTTTTCTTTTTTTAAGGAAGAAGGAATTTTTGTAGGTATTTGGAAAACTTGAAACATGAATAACTCTGCGATCGGAGGTCTGTTTCACGCGTATGACCACTCGTTTTGATGGTTTTCATAAAGATAAACGCAACGGCATCGTCGAAAAAGTGATCCGGACGCGTTTCGGGGCAAAAAAATTGTCCCATATAGTCGAAAACTTTGACAAAGCATAACTTTGCGCTCGGACGTCCGATTGAGGTGATTCTTGTGGGCATTTCATGTATTTTTTCAAGATCTACGCGTTGGAAATAGCTTTAGTGGTTTCCCACCAACCGTTCTTACAAAAACCTCCTATTTTCGTTTTAATTTACGTTTTTATAATTTTCTAATACTTTCTCTCTTATTAACTAAAAAATTATGGTACCAATTTGAAAATTAAACAGAGCAGCAGTCTTCTTTTTGCTCTAATTAAAAATTCAAATGATTGAAGTTGGTAAATATTGGAATTCTTTTTGCACGTAAATGTTTTGCCTCGAAACACGTCCGGATCACTTTTTTGACAATGTCGTTGCGTTTATCTTTACGAGAACCATCAAACGAGTGGTCATACGCGTGAAGCAGACCTTCGATCGCAGAGTTATTCATGTTTCAAGTTTTCCAAATACTTACAAAAATTCTTTCTTCCTTAAAAAAAAATAAAAAATAAAAAAAACTCGGGTCCCCCGGGCCGGCGACCCGGACGTGAGCCAGTCCCTGAACGTGTGTTGGTCGCCTATCTGGGCGATCCGCTCATGTTTGGGTCGCCCGTCTGGGCGATCCGAGCCCAGTTTTGAAAAAAGAATTTTCAACTTTTCTTACATATAAATTGATATTTTCTTCTACAAATTCTTCATAATGATCTATATCTACTTCTAATTCAAGTTCAATGTTAAAGATTTTAGTTTTAGAATGAAGAAGGAGTAGAGAGAAGTCAGAGATAAATTGTGTAGAGAGAGAAAGAATAGGGAAGAGGAGGAAAAATAATGATTTTTTTGGGACTATATATTCATATTTCCGAGTTAGATTTATCGGCCCCTTTTATTAAATTCCAACTCTTTCTCACTCTTTTTAAATAAGAATTCACCTTCATTACAAATAAGAATGAAAAATATGTAAAATTTTTACTCAAAAATGGGTAGAAGATGAATTGTTTATAAGAAGATAGTTAAAAATAAAAATATTAAAATTTTTTAAACGCAATCCAAATAGACCTATATTATTTGTTGTTGAACACAAAATATTCAAACTCCTAATTAATTTCACTCGGCTTCTTTTTTCTTTTCCCTCTCTCTCTCTCTCTCTCGGTATCCTCCTTATCCCTCTGCCCCCTCTCCAAGCCAGACATATCTGCTATTAACTTGGCACCTTGGAGTTTGAATTCCATGCCGTAAGAGAAAACTTTGATTTCCTGGTGTTTGAAGGATTCACGAGGGTCGAAATATGGTGATTAGACTCTTGATGGAGGAGTTGTAAGCATTTCGTTAAAGAACTAAAAGTTGGCAATTGGTGTGTGAACTTTTTTAAATAGTAAAATTATGTGGTATATAAATCTCTAAGAATGTTGAATGAACTATTGGTCTCTGTATATAAACATGGTTCCATATCAGAATTTTCAAAACAATTGGCCTAGGATTGATCTTTCCCATTTGGGTTGGAGAGGTTAAAGTTGTTAATTCGCTCAACTGAATGCAGTTTTTTTTTCTTTTTTTCTTTTTTTTTTTGGTGGAAACTCAACCGAAGGCAATTATGTTGGTTATAATTAAAAGAGGTAGAAAGGGAATGTCTATGCTCAAAGAGATGTCTTAATAGTCTATTCCATATTTGCCATCTTATTTCCCGGCTGGACTCAATACTGCAAATTCCAAGGTAATGAATATTTCTCTTAAAAAACTAAGCAAAGTAGAGTGTAACACTTCCACCAAAACCCACAAAATTTACTTGAAAAATTAAAAAGAACGTACCAAATAGTAATTGAGAAAAACTTTTGAATCCCCTTATTAATCTCTGCATGCCCGATTTTGGAAGTCCCAAAAAAGCTTTAACACTTCTGATTCTTCTGCTAGATGGGCTCTCTTTTGCTTCTTTTCTTCCTTGAAAAATCCAAAGAAAAAAGAATACCAAAACCGAGAGGAGAATTCGTTAACATTCATTTCAATAAAAAACTTATATTTTTAAGTGGACGTGGTATTTTACTTATCCATTTTATACAAAAACATTTTTTATATCATATTAAAAAAAATTTGCTTTTGATAATTTAGATAATTTTTAATGTAATTACAAATATCACACCATTTTGATCTCATATTTTCTTTATAAAACAAATAATGTTTACAAAATAAAAAAATACAATATTTTCTAACTAAAAATCAACCCAAATACAGACTTATATAATACACACAATAAAATATTTAAATTTTGATACACAATAAAATATAGAAGTTCAACTCATTATAGATTTTTTTTTTTTGTGATTCACAAAATTCTTATTCATGTGAGAGAGTTTTTTTTTCTATATACTCCTACTCCTTTCCAAAATAAAATGTCTTATCTAAAAATTGTCTTATGTACCAAATCCATATCTCCGCACATGAAATTATCAACTTTATTAAATTATATTAACCCTCTTTTTAAATTCTTGTATGCATAAATAGGAATGTTATTAACAAGTAATACAAACTATACCGTCCATGAGCAAGAATATAGATTTGCTCCATAATAGACAAAGAATGAAAAAAAGGACTTATATCATACTTTTTAGTTCCAATCACATTTTTTTTCTTATACTAAAAAAAAAAAAAGAAAAAAAGAAACAAGAAAAACAGAGGAGGAGGAAAAGTGTGAAGTAGCGTACTTGTGCGATGAAGATTTTGCTGATCAGAAACTGTATGCTTCTTTGTCTGATTAATATTTTTTCCCACAGCAACACTCGAATCAGAACCACAACCAAAAGAGAAGGGCAGCATCACCATCCCTTCCCTATGATCTCTCATCTTCGTTTGAAAAAATAAAAAAAAAAAAAAAATTCCGACAAAAATACAGACAGAAATTAAAGCGATTGAATTGGCTGAGTTTTCTTCAGATACGTTTTTGTACTTGAAAATGCTTTCAATATATGGGCTTAATTTCATGGCTTTAGAAAGAAGATAGAATGATTTTATCTCTAGAAATGTAAAAAAGGAAACTCAAGTTTGGTAGAAAGAAAGAAGTAGGGGGATTAAGGGAATATTATAATTATGATCATGATAGGGATGGAGTGGGTAATGGGGTTGGAGTTGTTAGTTAGTTTGGTTTAACAGTGCAACTTAACCTACTGTTTTCTCATTACAATTATATAAATTCAGATTAAAGATTGAGCCCACAAAGCCCACCTTTTATTTAGTTAATTAAAGTTTACTCTATATTACTATCTCGGTTTGGAAATTATAAGAGATTTTAGTCTTGAACACAAAGATTAAGAATTTTTTGAAAATAAGACAACTTTAGAATCACAATATTTTTTATTTTTCATATATGAAAAAAAAGATAGATAAAAGGAGTGAAACAAATTGATGCAAAGATGGATAAAAATGAAAAGATTTAATAAATACTTATTAAAAATTGTAAAATTTTTATATTTTTAATCATCGTCAATAATATTAAAATCCCTTATATTTCTGATAAGAGATGCTAATTTGTTGCCCCTCTCTCTCTCTCTCGTTCATTGAGTAATCTTATATTTGACAAATTTCAATCTGCTTTAAACCTTTCTCATTCTACGATAAACCAATGGGATTTCATCGGCTCTTATCAATGGAAGAATAGAGGGAAAGGCACTCTTATTTGTTCTCAAAGTGTGGAAACAAGTTTAAAAAATGTGAAAATAAGTGTAAGACCTGCTTGTTAAATTAGTTTGTTTTTTAAAAGTAATTAATTAATAGTTTATTAAATTAAATATATTTAATAATATATATTATTAAATATATAATATTTAAGTGTATTTGATAATAATTTTTATAAATTAATTAATTGTTTAAGATATATTTAATTATAATTATAAATTTTAAATAAAATTTATGTTTAGCACTAAAGGTTAAAATTTAAATATATATATATATATATTATTTGTCAAATTAAATGGGTACTCCGTCTCCAACTATAAACCCTTGATGTTTTTGTGATAAATATAAACTCTTGATGTTTGATCATTGACAATTCCTATCAGAGATATATCTTTTCTCGACCTCAAATTGTATTCACTAAAACGTGGAGGAGGACGTGCTAACTAAATGTTGCCCTAGAATCTCCAACTAGACCTTGGCTATATAATATAGGTAGGAAAACTGAAAATTAGATGAAGATGTCCTGCGCCGAACTAGTTGATTTCATGATGGGGAATTAGTCAAGGACTTTTCTGACTTTTTTAGAAGAGAGAGAGGCATATGAAGGACTAAAAACTAAGGAAAACCGTAAAGAAAGCTACATAACAAAGAAAATGGAACAGATAAAATATGTATGAGAATTTAAAATATATTGTAATTTTTTTTAAAAAAATTTATCTTACTTTCTCTCTCTCTACAATAATTCTCTATTACCTCTCTAAAATTCAAGAGTGTCCATCAAGTTTTTTAAGAAACTCAAATAAAAACTAGTTAGTTTTGAAGATTTTATTGGAAAAAATATCGATTTTGAGACAAAGAAAAAAATTTCTCCTAATTTTGGCTTAGCTGGCTGAAATTAGGAAGCAAATTTTTTTTAAAAAATAAATATGATTTTTAGTTTAATAATAATTTAAGTTCATAATTGAGGTTTAATTTTTAAAATAACTAGAAGAAAAAAATTGAAAACCTCCTATTTTTGGTCAGTTGGGCCAAAATTATGCACTTTTGGCTCTCAAGACTTAAACTAGAAAATTTCAAAATTTTTCAAAAGTTTGATTGATTTTTAACTATAAATCGATGTTTTCTTCATTAAATCCTCAAAATCATTCATTCTTACTTAAATTTCTTCAAGAACTTGAAGAACACTCCTAAATTTTTAGAGAGTAAGAGAGAATTGTTGTAGAGAGAAAGTGAGGGAGCAAAAATGAATTTTTTTTTTAAATTTTCACACATCTTTTAGATTCTCACACGTACTCTATCGGTTCCCAAGAAAATGGACTTGAATTGAAAGAAAACTATTTACCAAAAAAAGAATAGAAAGAAAACTAGAATTATATTGTTTAATTAAAGAATATAATAGCTAAAAAGGGTATAAAGTCTCATAATTAAAGCTTAAAAGACAAACTATGTTGTGTACGAATTGATGTGTCCTAATCTCAATCTTGTCATTTTATATCCATTTTCTAGTTCGTAATTCCTCTCAACATTCATATAATCTTCCGCACCTCTGAATGAACAAAAATACGTGTTAGAAGTTAGTTTGAGGCTATTCTACTTACATAAATGGTTGCTATAATATAGGAATTCAATTTAACGAAGCTGTCAAACCTTAATTCGCCCATCGATTTATCTGTAAAATAGTTAAACTCTTTCTTAAATTGACCACACGTCTCGTTATATCAACAAGTCTGTACTTCATCTCGATAGGTCAACACTTGATCAACTCATCTACTTCCTCGCTCTCTTCACATCTTAGTTGTTTCATCTCTCAGTTTGCCAAATGGTGCAAAATTCAAGTATCAACAGTAGTCAACTGCTATTTTATTTGAACTAGAAGTATGTATGTGTATGCGCACACAAAAAAAAAATTGGTATAATAATAATAAAAATAATAATTATTATTATTGTTATTATTATTACTATTTTTATCTATTTCATCTACTTTTTTTTTTTTTATAGTATCTTTTCTAAAATATTTAGTTCATTTTCAATAAATTTTATTGTTCTCTTTGTTATAAAAATACCACTACTATAAGTAGAAATGTAGAGGAGATGATCAAATAACAAGACAAAATATGGAAGAACCTTCTCACTTTTTTTTTTTTTTTTTTTTTCTATTTATGCTTCATATCTTTCACCTTAGCCTCTAGTTTACGGTTAAGGATTATTATTACTCTATAATGTAGGTTACGTTATCTACAAATATAATAAATTACAAGAGTTACATAGGTTACATAGTTATGTAAAGTAATGGAGGTAAAAAGAGTTGAATGAATAAAATACTTGGAGTAGTGCGAGTTATATGTGTGATAGATATCCACTAATATATATTATTCATAATTAGATGTCTATTTTATGGAAAAAAAATACCTTATTAAAACCTATACTAGGAAAAATATAGTGGGATAAAAATTTAGTGAAGGAAAAAGAGTACATCTTCGGAAAATAATATTGCCTCGTTAAAAACTTTACCAGAAAAACTTAGTGAGATAATAAGGTTTTTTACCATATTTGGTTTTGTTTTAAAAAAAGAAACTAGAATGGTCCTGACCTATTTGTTGTTTCTGGTATGGCCATAACTCAAATAGCAGATGCATTACCAAACAGATATCACATATCACAAATGCATTATCGTTAAAACATGGCTAATGACGTTTGGTGCTGAGGTGGATATCTTAAATGGACAGAAATTTAGACAAAAATGAAACTTCCTCATCCTCGAAGGAGGTGAAAACGGTGGACAAAATTCAGAAGAGAAAGAAATTGGGATTGTTACGCTTTCCGGCTACCAACAGAGAAATAAACCAACCCTATTTACTATTACATTAACCTATTTACTATTACAGACCAGATTTAGAAGAAACTGGAAGTGAAAAATAGAAGCCTAGACTATTACATTCATGTTCTTCGGCTTCAGTGACTCCCCAGTCCAGATCCAAGCAACAGGTGAACAACAGTTAGATAGAATCAACAGTAAAAGAAAAAAGGTCGGATCTTTCTTACCTCGAGACCCTTCAGGTCTCGGATTTGGACACCGACAGAGGAAGACGAACGAGCTTTGCGAGTTCGGTCTGCGCATCCACAAAGACAGATTGTCCGACGTGTTCTTCCGGTGAAGAACGGGATGAATCCCTGGCCTCAAAGAGAACTCTCTCGGTCTCTCTCAGCAAGAAGCTCCCTTTCCTCTTCACTGCGGTCTCACACACGGTAACCCGAGGGTTAGCCGGCACCGACGAGCAGGTTAGAGTCCCGAAGGGTCGCACAGAGAACGAGCAGACTGACTGCTCGAATGAAGAGAGAAGACAGAAGGTCAGAGAGAGAGAGAAGAGGCAGCGTCGGCACAAGAAATGAAATGAGAGGATTAGGGCAAGCTGCTGGAGAAAGTGAGATATTTATAGACGAGTCACCTGGGCGGGTCGGGTTGAACCCGGCCCGCCCGGCATCATGTCTGCCAGCCCAACTTCTTATCACAAAAAGGCCCACCAGGCTAATATCATCATAGGGATTTAAAATGGCCAAAAAGAAAAAGAATGAAAATAGTGTGAAAATAATTGGGCCACTGGACCAACAGGGATCTCATAACCAACGAATCTTGAAAACTCATTTGAGACAGAAAGAACTGAAAATTGATATTATAATTCAAGGAAGGTTTGTCATAGCTTTTTTTCTTCTTTTTAATTTCTTTAAGAAATCGTTTCTCTGAGGTTCTGTAGAGTTCAAAATCGCCCTTCATCTTGAGTGAATCCATGTTGCCGCCTCGCCCACAATCTTTGCCCCACAATCTCTGACAGTGCAAAAGCGAAGGAGGTTAGGTTTTTTTTCTAATGTCTGGCTAATCACTGCCATCTCACAATTGGGTTGTATTAGTTATGTTTAATGACAACGAATATAGCATATGCGGATGCTTTCCTCTCTTACCAGATCGAAGGGAAAATGAAGAGAGCACTCCGTCAAGCTCGTTGTTGTATGTGTAATGGAAATAAAGAAAAAGATCAGGTCCATTTTAGTTCTTTTTTTTAATAGAAGACTAAAAAAGTTAAAAAATCCAAATAACGACCTTGGTTAAGGAAAATGAATACAGTGCAGATTTACTCCCATTCATAAGCATATCACTTGACATCTTTCAGTTGCTGCAATCTATTCTTGTAAACCAGCTTTTCATAAGTTGAAATCGATAATAATTTAGTGAATAAATCTACCAGATTGTCATTTTAGTGGATTTGTAGAACACAAGTTTCACTATTCTTTTGAAAATCATGAGGAAAAGAAAATTTTCGTGGTATTTGTTTTAGAATAATTTTTCATAATAACTCATTTATCTATTTAATATTTGGAATTCTTATTTTACTAACTCATTTGTCTTTTTAATAATTAGAGTTGTCTCATTAATTATACACTATATCAATAATGATGTAGTCTGAGTTGTTTTAGTGGTTATAACTTTTATAATTTAAATGGTATATGAGGAAAACATATATAACTGAAAACTATTACTCACTAATATATGTTAGGGACAAGCCCTACTTAAATAAATTCGACAAGTGTATAAAAAAGAAGATTAATTATAAAAGAGAGAAATATATAAACTCACGATTTTATGTGGTTTGTCTTAAATCCTACGTCCATGGACAAAGATGAAAGAACTTTACTAAATGAAAGAGATTATGATATGTCTAATTATACCCTCTTTGAGTGTTATTGTTTTCATCAGTTTTTTACTTTAATTGCTTATAAGGTGGAATAATCAAACTCTATTTCTTCTCTTATTATAGGTACTTTCAAAATGAAGATATGTTGAAACCAAGTCAAAACAAAGGCCTTTGGGGCGAAAATGAAGTAAAATAAGAGAAGAAATAACAGGCTGCCTAAAACATGATCAATGGCCGAGCAATACAGTTTCTGATGAACTTTTGACCTCCTTAGTGACCTTAATTGAAGATGTATCCTTCTTAGAGATTGTATAAGACTTCCTGAGGTTTCCAGAAAGCTAAATTTTGCCTCAATTGGAGTGTATTTGGTCATAAAAAATTTTGTGCAAATATTTACTTTCTCACATGACCTTCAAGTTTGACATCTTTCGGTAAACCGATCATAACTATATATATGCAACTCGAATCGATATGATTCAAGATTTTTGGTAAAGCCACGAGATTTATCTGCAAATCACATGAGACTCCAAGACTTGAATCATCCATTAAAGGGCTCAAAAATACTCAAGAAATGCAACATACTTACTTGATCCGAAAAACAGAATAAATAAAGAAACTCTTGCGCAAAAGCTTTCCAGATCCAGAAAGCTGGCAGAGTTTCCTTTATATTATGGATATTTTCCAGGCATACATACCACTCAAATAAGCAACACACAAAACTAAATAAAAAATTAAGATTCAAGGCTCCCCCATAAAACTTTAAAGAGTCAAGGCTCTCTCGTAAAATAAAATTTAAACTAATTAAACACAAACCTCTAATATGTATATGATGGACAATAGGTCACTGAAATCCTCACGAATAAAACTATAAGAAAAAAACAGAATAATATTAAACTACTTAACTTAAAGTCATAAAGTTAAATAATTTAGCAACTTAAATTAATTTAACTACCATGTGAATTCACAAAAACATTACTATGTATTTTCTTTCTTTTTCTTTTGAAATTAAATGCTAAAAATAGTATATATTTAAAGGTGATTAATAAAAGTAGAATTTTTGTGCCTACATGATTAATAGAATAGTAACATTCTTATGTGATAACTATAACAATCTCTCTTTTAAGAAAGTGTAGATTTTCACGATAAAAGTATGAAAGCTCCATATCAAATAGTCTATAGAATAAAGTTCCTAAAAAAGACATAATATGCAATTATTTATCCTATTAACTACATTCATTATTCCCAAAAAATATGAGAGACAACTAGGCTAATTAACTACATTGCCACAAGTTTCTTTCTCTTATTCAATAATGCTACTTGTAAATAAAAATTTAATTAGACAACAATCAACTTGATTGGCAATGGATGTTCACTCCTCGGATTAGGTCATATCTTCCACCCCTTTGTTTTCTTAACTAGTATTAGTTACCTCATCATTTATTATGTGTTTTATAATCTTTTCTCTTATATTAACTACCCAATGTGTTAATCTTTTGATTGTCATCGTTCCAATAGTGGATGTAGTAACATTTTAAACTCTTGAGAAAATAATTTAATTAACAACATTTTGAACGTTACAAGTAATTCCTTGATATTTTAGTGGGTATCTCTTTGAAAGTTTTATAATTAGCACTAATTATTGAAGATTCCAATGTTAATAAATTTAACATAACCTATTAGTTCGGCTAAGTTCTTCTAAAAAGTTTACGGTGAATAGTTATAGTAATTGTAAAAGGATGCGAAGAACGAGTTTTTCCTCGAGCTCTTAATTTCTCCACTATTGTTTTTTAATACACGAGGTATTACATTATTGTTAGAGATTACATCATTTTTTAACTACTTGAAAAGTTATGATTTACTTGAATTCAAACAAGCATTAGAATTTTTCTTATAACCAGTAATATTTAATTAACTAATCAATACAACTAAATATTTTTTTTTTTGAGTTAAATAAATTATTTGTGAGAGAGAATGTGAAATCCAAAAGAGATAAATTATTTTTACTTTTTAATTTCAAATCTAACTGCACCATTTCAAAATTAAAAAATACAGTTGTCTCTCTCTTCCATCATAAATTAGAAAAGTTAAAGCAAAAAATTCATATAATAAATGAGAAACATAAAATTTCTTTCATAAAGTGTAAAGAAAATAAGAAAAAAATGAATCAACAATAACATATTTTCTAATTACATCAATCAAAAACTTGGACAGTACACAAAACCTTGGACCTCCATAGCAACTGTAATGCTGCTTTGCTGAACCAAACTAAACAGTAGAAGAGCATTGAAGTAATATTATCCTCGGAACAAAGAACCAAGCATAAACAAAAAAAAAATAAACCCTTACTAACAACAACTATTCTGGCAGCAGTAGCAGCAACTATTCTGACCAACAGCAGCTATAGCAAGAGAAGAAGAAGATGAAGAAAAGGAATGGAGAGAAGAAGAGAAGAAGAAAAAAAACTAAAAAGAGAAGGAGACAGGGAAACAGAGGGAGTATATACCGGAGAGGGAGAGAGAGACCGAAGGGGCAACGTCGATGATGGGCGTCGGTGGTCACACATGGATGAGGGGTGGACCGTTGGTGAGTCGAGTGTGGGAGGGTTGGGGGAGGTTTTTTGGCTGAACAAATTGAGGAAGAAAAGGGGTTTGCTCGCTTTTGTTTATCTCTGAAGTTATTACCAACGGGACATTGACGGCCAACCCATTGGTAATATAATATAAGAAAATACCGACGGTCACACCGTCGTTAATGCCGATGGTAAATAAATATTACTTATCGATGAAACAACTTCTGTCTGAGAACATCGACAACTTACTCAACCGACAGCTATTTCCATCGGAACCAACTCGTCATTTTTTTGTCGAACAATTTCTTTCTGTTTTTTGCTGGAATTCCTAAATACCAACGATAATCGTCATTTCCTTCGGTACCCGTCATTAAATACCGATGGATTTTTTACTGTTGGGAACGACTATTGGTAAATTGCTTTTTTTTTTTTTCTTTTTGTAGTGACACAAATGGCTCACTTAACTCTGCCAAAAGCCCAAAACACGAATGGTTGCAATGAACCCTCTCTTATTCACCCCTCTACAAATGATTACTTATAGATAATAAAATTACCCATGTGACCAAATATTAAGGCCACTTCATGAAGTAGTTGAAGTGAGGGAGAAGTGGTAATCATGGGAGAGTAGTGGTAAAAACATGTGCCTTAAATCCAAAAAGATCATGGCCACTCCACTAACTTAGTGGTCAATTTGATCATGGCAAAATTTCACGGCATTACTGACAAATCTCCACCTTAACTTGAAGTTTAAATCATCTTCACCAAAGCCTTCAGAGGAAGCTACTCAAATTCTGCCAACACCAAGTAAGTCCAAGCAATGCTTGAACTTGGAAATAGCCTGACCAAACATGCAATGCTCACCAAAACTCCAATCTTCGAGTAGTCTGGTCACATAAAAGTCCTATTTTGCTTAATATTGCAAGCCCCTTTTTGTTCATAATAGCCTAATCTCATGTGACAAATTTTGTGATATTAGAATTTGTCAAAGATGATGAGGCAACTGTAGTAGCACCTGTAAGAGTAGAACCTTGCAAAACGCACAAACTGCAAACTCTTTTGCCTTTTAGTATCACAAGAGAAACTTTACAAATTTTAAAAACTCTACCTTCAACTAAGTATATGTAGCCATTTTCATCAAAAGTGTCCAAGGAAATGAGGTTCTTTTTCAAACAAGGCACATGTTGAACATTAGTTAATGTATTAACAAGGTCATCAAATGTCTTGATTTGAATTATACCAATTCATACAATATTGCATGGTGCATCATTTCCCATCAACACAACACCACCATCAATAGAATCATAAGTAGAAAACCAATCCAATTAGGAGACACATGAAAAGAACAACCCAAATCAAGTATTAGTTCCCCTTTAAATTTAGAATGAGACTTTGAAACAATCAAAACATCACCACATCTTCTACAATACTAGTTTCTGCTAAATTTTCTTCAACTTTCATTTTTATTTTTCTAACTTTATCTTTAACTTAAAACATTCAGATTTGATGTGCCCTTTTTTCTAACAGTAATTGCAGATTGTCTCTATTTTTGGATTGAGAATCGTATATATTTTTGTTTCCTTTAGAATCCTTTTCCATTTTTCTTCCTCTCACACTAAAGGTCGTTCCTTGATTCTCAATACTACCAGTTAATTCCTTATCAACCTTTTCCTTACTTGAAAGGTTTATAGTAAAATCTTTTAAGTTAAGAGATTCTCTACCACTATAAATCATGGTCTCTCTAAAACCTTTAAATGATGGTGATAAGGAACATAACATCATAATAGCTATCATCCTCTTTCTTCACATCAATATTTCTTAAATCAGTAATGAGAGAATTAAATTATCACTGTGAGACCTAAGAGATGTACTTTCTGACATACGGAACGTGTATATTTATTGCTTCAAAACAAGTCTATTTGCAATTGACGTGGTCAGATAGAGCTCGTTTAATTTCTTCCACAAATCAGCTACAATTTCCTCCAATAAAATTTCTTGGAGGACAGAATCATCCAAACTAGACTGGATGACGAAAAGGGCATATTTATCCAACTCCTTCCAACTTTCTTCAGATATATCTGCAAGCTTGTTCTCTTTCCCGTCTAAAGCTTTCTTTAGTTTATTTTGGGAAAGAGTACCAAGAATTCTCACCTTCCACAAACTAAAACTCTTGGATTCATCAAACCTCTCAATTTTAATCTTTTTGGTAGAAATAGTAACACTAAACTGAATGCACAACCTGGCTCTGATACCAATTTGTTAGGGACAAGCCCTAGATAAATGAATTTACTAAGTGTATAAGAAATATGATTAAATATGAAAGGGAGAAAAATATAGACTAAAGCGTTTTATGTGGTTCAGCTTAAAGCCTATCTTCAGGGGCGAAGATGAAAGAACTTTAATAAATGAAAGAGATTACAAAAGTGAGAAAAATCTCACAAAAGCAAACAACACCAATGGCTCTCTTAACTCTCTCAAAAGCTCAAAACACAAATAGCTTCAACAAAACCCTCTCTCATTCACCCCTATACAAATGATTATTCATAGATAAAAAGACTACCCAAGTGACCAAAACATTAAGGCCACTTCACGAAGTAGTGGAAGTGAGGGAGAAGTGTTAATCATAGGAGAGCGATGGTAAAAACATTTGCCTTAAACTACACTTTCAAAAAGATCATGGCCACTCCACTAACTTAGTCAATTCTATGAGACCATTATCTTGATCATGGCCAAAATTCAAGGCACAACAGACAATATGTTATTTGAATGTTATTAGAAATCGTCTTCTTACATGTTAAGTGTTTGAGTTCTCATATTTTCTCTTTATTTTAAAAAAAAAATTTCCTTTGATATTTGGAAGTCTTTTCCTACTTGTAGACAATGAAACTTTTAATTAATTTAATTAACTAAAGACTAAATAAAATAAATATTTTAGCCTTTATTAATTAAATTAAATTGATGAAAGAGGTTTTTGTGCCATCTAAATTCGGCTCGATTTAAAATAATATTCAAGCTCATTTTATATAAAGCTCAATAAATACAAGACTTATGCCTTTGGAACCCAATGAAATTAAGCCCAAAGCCTTTTTACGTTAAATCCATTAAATAATGGGTTAAACCCATTGGCCCACCCTAAATAAAGAATTGGGCTAACCCAAACCACTGATGGGTTGCTTGGCCACCAATAACCTAAAGCCCCATCTCCACCTATAAATAAGGGTCTTCCCCAAGGTTAGGGAAGGATATTTAGAGTCATCGAGAAAAAGGCATTCAGAAGGATCATTCAGAGTCATCCAGAAGAAAGCATTCAGAAAGATCATACAGAGTCATATAGAAGAAGGCATGAAAAAGGTGCATTCAGAAGTATCTAAAAGAAGCATTCAAAATCATTCAGATGATTCCCAAGAAGTATTCAGAAGATACTCCAGCTTAAGGCAAAGCTTCCAAAGGCTCTCCAATCTTTTTCGAATCATCAAGTGTTTTTCGCGTTATTCATCTGAAGGAGTGAAGAAAGATTCAAAGGTTCTACAATCCGTTATCAAGCTCCCGAGCCCTCGTTCATCATTATAGTTCATTCTATTCAAGATAAAGCTCTCAAGTCCTTGATTTACAAAGTCCATCTGACTCAACATCAAGCTTCCAAGCAGCCAAGTTCATAATCTAAGTTCATCACCAATTACTCGATCAAGCTTTCAAGCTACCGAGTTCAAATCAAAGTTCGACAGAATTGACATCAAGCTCTTGAGTCACCAAGCTCACAATCAAAGTTTGTCCGATTCAAGATTAAGCTTTTAAGCCCTCGATTAAAAAAAAAAGTTCATCCAATTCGATATCAAGTTTTCAAGCCCTTGAATCAACATTTTGCTGAAGACAAGAATCGGAGGATTCTCTTATAAATTAGGAACTTCTCCAAAGATTGTTGTAACCACTTCAAATATCAAATAAAATTCTTTGTCGCTTTTTTCTTGTCTTTTGATTTTCAGACCTAAGATTTTGTTGCATACAAATTTTGGCACACCCAGTGAGACCATCTCTACCTCTCATCTCTTCTCCTCGAAGTTCAAATAATTCAACTTCAAATCTTCAAATATCAAACGCATGGCTCCCAAGAACGACAACTCTAAATCTACTCGTTCCAAGGTTGCTGATATCAAAGAACCTGTCACTATTTCTTGCATCGCTTCATAGACTTCAAGTGCTGGAATAATGACAATGAGTAAGGTAATAGCACTTTCTCAAGAGGAAGTTCAATATACATTGGCTACTCCAAACACATCATTTTTGTTAAAGCAAGATGATTGAGTCTCAAGTGATAACACTTCCCCTCAAAGTTCTCAAAAGGACTCGATGTCTAACTCTTCTATGTTGCAAGATTAAACTTCATCTTTAGTGGTACATGTCATGGTCACTGGGACATTTAGCATCGAAGACCAAATAGTAAATCTTATAAGGTTAGTTGAAGATCTTGCAAAAAGATCTGAAGAGCAAGAATATACAATTGCTCAACTGATGAATCATCTAGAAAAGAGTGGAGATACAAGTCAAGCACCTTTAAAGAAGTCAGAAATTCACGACAAAGTTGTGAACTCAAAGAAAGATCATGACATTCAAGTGTCATCTGATGGCTTGATTCCTATTGATCAATTGAGAGAATTCATCGATGGCGCCATCAAAGAGAAATATGAAGATGGTAGCAAATCTATCAACACTTATGCTAGACCTTATTCTCAAAGGATTGATAGCATGATAATGCTTACTGGTTATCAACCACCGAAGTTTCAACAGTTTGATGGGAAAGGAAATGTCGAGCAGCATGTAGCTCACTTCATTGATGTTGGATTCTGTAGATAAAAAAATAATAAAAGAATCCACAATAAACCACAAACAGGATCCGCATATACCAGAAAAACTGACTGGAAAGAAAAAACTACCTGAATGTTTTTTATGCCGCAAGGTATGGAGGCATTGCTATTTATGCTTCACCCTCTATCGGTATCCACACGACGACCTCCTCTGTGAATGATCAGGATGCTAGCCCCTCGACATTCTGAAAACTATTCAGAACGAACTTTTTTGGAGAGAGAGGCAAGACACAATTCTGGCTGTCCTAGGGTTTTAAATATTTTAATCAGAAGAAGTATGCCATGTAAAAAGGTTAACATAAGCTTTTATAGTTGTCAATATCAGAACCCTAATTGTCATCTAATGACAACTTTAATCTCGTCTGTCTATTCCTATAATCATCCAACGGTTGGATGAATAATATTAAGTAATTAATTTTATTTATTTGATAAATAAATTAGTTGCATGTTAACTTACCAAATAAATATAATACGAAAATCTGATCCTCTTTTTGTATACGTTCAACAAATCTTAACATGATCTAGATTCATTAGACGTGGACATCATGCTCACAAGATCGTCTATGTGTGTGGCCCTGTAGATTCACTTAACATTGGCAGTGAATGAAAAATGTCCTAGACATTTATCCAAAAAATATTGTAGCTTCTAGCAAGATATTATGCTTACCCAAGTTAAGTAAAAGATATGATAACATAACATCAGTTTTAATATTTAGTTCTTTTGTCACACGATATCCTAATTAAGTATAAGGCATGGAGTGAGTAATCCTTATAAAACTTAATTAACCATTTACTTGATCGCCAGGTAGACTATTCTGATAAATAATATTAATAACACCTTATTAATACTTATTTGAGCATGACCATGCATATTCTCCAGTCTTTCTTATTAAGGGGCCCATGGATATCTCTCTCTAATAAGAGAGGGACAAATTCCTTTCACTATCTCTAATATTCAAGCCATGACAAGAAAATAACCCAACCAATAGTCTTAATAATCACTTAATTAAAAGTGATGTTTGACTATGTCAAAACATATTTTCTCCCCATGCAAGAAGCATTAAAAACATTAGGTCAAAGGACACCAAATATAAAATTGAGAAGAAATACTTATGACTTAAACCCATGCAATATTTCTTCTTCACTTTGGGTCATGTCCAATATAATATTCTTAATATGTATTTATGAATTGATTTTATATCTTATATTCATGATCAGTAAAACTTGATCATCAATCAACTTCATGCCAGTTTAATAATGCAATAAAATTAGGGACAAACAAGAATAGTATTTTATTAGCAAGAAGGGTTTTACTATCAAGTCACATACTAGGTAACCAAGAGCATAAAATACAATTCATAATACATACTTCATAAATACACAATATGAATGTAAGTAAATTAGTCTAGAGCATATAACTAACAATTGAGACATGCAATAATGCTGGAACCTACGGAGATCTTCTGTGAAGTAATTCGTTCGATCCTAAAGGAAATGCATTCGATTGGTACACAGAGTTAGAGCCTGGAACCATTGATAGTTGGGGGTAACTCGAACAAGAATTCATGAATTGATTCTACAACACTCGCCGAGTAGTGAGCATGATAGAATTGACGAATGCTCGCCAATAGAAAGTAGAGCCTATGATTTATTATACCATAGAGATGGAGAAATTTGAATCTCAACTGTAGGGATCGTTTAAGTGAATCATCTGCCATAGAGATGTTTATTCAAGGTATGCATTGGGGACTTCAATATATCCTCAAAGGAATCATGCCCAAAACATTTGAAAAACTTACTACTTGTGCACATGACATGGAGTTGAGCATTATCACAAATAAAGGTGAAACACCTGTGCAAGATTCAAGTAAAGAAAAAGAGTATGAAGATTTCAAGAAAGGGGGCGAATCTTCATCCACAAGTGGGATTTGAAAGTCGCTTTAAATAATGCAAATGAAGCTCCTTGACTCCAGGGGCCTAAACTGCAAAGTCTCCTTAATAAATCCAAAATGGTAAAAATGAAATTCATTCACTGCACGAGCTTAAATTGCAGAGTCTTGCCAATAAATCCAAAATGGTGAAAATGAAATTCATTCACTGAACGAACTTAAACTGCAAAGTCTTGCCAATAAATCCAAAATAGTGAAAATGAAGCTCCTTGACTGCGTGAGCCTAAACGGCAAAGTTTTGCCAAAAAATCCGAAATGGTGAAAATATATGCTCCTTGACTGCACGAGCTTAAACTGGAAAGTCATTCAAGTCCCAAATGTCGAAGAAAAGCGCTCCTTGACTGCACTAGTCTAAAATGCAAAGTTATTGTAAGTAATGAAAATCAACGCTCTCCAACTGCACGAGTTTAAACTACAAAGTTATCTCAAGTCCAAATGATGAAATATATGCTCCTTCACTGCACGAGTTCAAATTGCAAAGTCATCTCAAGTCCCAAAGGATGAAATATACGCTCCTTGACTGCACAAGCATAAACAACAAAGTTATTCCACCAAAGTATTATATGTGGATAAACTGCTAAAACATTCCAACAAGTCCAAGTTGTTAATAATGGATATTGCTGTCCCCTTTGAGTATAAACTGTGTTAAGGAAACCACCAAAAGTGTAGCATATGGATAAACTGCTAAAACAAACTAACAAGTCCAAGTTGGTAAAAATATATTACTCTTGACCCGCAAGAGTTAAAACTGTGAACGGCTAAAATTCCTTTTTCCCAAAACTTTGAACTACGTTTGACTTTATTCTTACGTTCTTCTTAAAATACGTAGGCAGCTTAATTAAAAAAAAAAAAAAATCCAAGCTCAATGATAATTTTTCAACAAATAAACAAGTTTGTTTGGTCTGTACAATTGTGACTAAATCATTGTAAGTTGCCATTTCATTTGAACAAAGCAAAAGAAATGATGCGGACAAAGGAAGGGAAAAAAATGAAGTTTATTCATAAGTAGAAGTGACAAAGTTCAAATTAAATTTGACGAAGTACTTTGAAAAAAATGCTAAAGCACATCAAGTAAAGAGATTGAAAAATTCCAAGTTCTGTTGCAGAACCAACAACTGCTCTTTCTCTTTATCAACTTTGACCTCATCGTCCTCGCCCATTGTAAAAGTACACTAAGCTTGCAAGGTGCTTCCAAAAAGTTGAAGTTGCAGGCGTAGGTAAAGAGTAATGCTACACGTTGTTGTAGATCGTCCCAGTCGTCAAATCTTTGCAACGACTCGAGACATCTTGAATACACTGCTCTTATGTGGAACTTGTTATGCAACTCAAATAATTAAACTCCATTGAACCCCTCAATTGATTGTTCTTTGATCGAGTTAAATGAATTCTGTCAAAGCAATTCAGAACGTGACGAGGAGGATCTAAGCTTTTTGAGATCGCAAACTTCTAAAGTTGATGCTTGTTGGCAAATCCTTCATGGGACGCGTCATCGTTGTCTTTGGTGGCAATTCCTTCAAGAGAGGAGTCTTCATCGTCTCTGGTGGCAAATCCTTCAGGGGATGTGTCGTCGTTTTCTCTGGAGAAAGAGTACTTCTGAAATTGATGTTCTTTGGCAAATCATTCATAGGACATGTCATCATTTTTTCTAGTGGCAAGTCCTTCATGGGACGAGTCATCAATGTTTCTATTGGCAAATGCTTCATGGGATATGTCATCGTTGTTTCTGGTGGCAAATCCTTCATGGAATGAGTTGTTGTCTCTAGTGGTAAATCCTTCATGGGATGTGTCGTCGTTGTCTCTAAGGGCAAATCCTTCATGGAGCGTGTCGTATTGTTTCTAGTGTCAAATTCTTCATGGTATAAGTTGTCGTTTATGGTGGCAAATTCTTCATAGAATGAGTTGTCGTTATCTTGGTGGTGAATCCTTCATGGGGCATCCTTTAGACGTATCGTCATTCTCTCTGGAGAAGGAGTACTTCTAAAGTCGATCAATTCTTCATGGGATGAGTTGCGGTCGTTTTCGAAAATAGGCCCACATATTTGTTAGAAACCGCCTTGTAAGGTGTCACAATTGTTGCTGCCTTGTAAGCCGTCAAAATTGTTGCCATCTTCATTGGATCGTCGAAATTGGCTTGAATGACTAATTCATCCTGGCCGGATGAAGATTTTGAATCCAAAGAGACACTACGGTTGGCCTAAAAAAGAAAGAAAAAGAGATTATGAAAAAAAAAAGGAAGATTTGTCTATTAAAGAAAAAGAATAAAGAAAGAAAAAAAAAAGTGGCATGCTTATATTGAAAGAAAAGTCTTCATGCAAATTCATCAAAGAAACAGAAGGAAGTGGTGATTGGCAGAAGACAAATACTCATGGATCCATGCAAAAAGGTTGATGCAATACAACCAGTGAAAGCTTATTGACAAAAAGCGAATTTCATGCGAATTCTTGAGCTGCACGGTTGTGTGGTAATTTGAGGGGACATGCTCCTTTGCTCCAGGCGTTGCTGAAGAACTCTCTTCGATTTGTGTGAAGGAGAAGAGAAATAAGTCCTCTATATATAGGGTTTGAGATATAGAGATTGATTCTATAATCTTAGAAAGATTGAAGTTAAAATCTTATAAAGGATTCAAATTTCAAATTTTACAAGGATTCAAATTTTTAAAAATTCCTATAAAGATTTATAATAAAAATCCTACAAGGATTCAATCTTTCAAATTCTATGAGAATCAAAGTTCTAATGGAGAAGGATTCAATTTTCTTAAACGTTTAAGGAGTTTATTTCCCTAATTTGGTTGCACTTCAAGTTTGTAGGTGGATTTAAAAAAAACGTGGAAAAAGAGTTTTGGTCATTTTTATGGTGATTATGATCAAACATGCATGTCTGAATTGCTTAAAAATATCAAAATCGCATGCAACATGTCGGCAAGAATTTGGAAATTTGATGCTCAAAGATGGCCTAAAAGTTTGTATGAGTTGAAAGAAAAAGAAGTAAAGTTTTGCATTTAAGTACTTCATGTCTTCAAATTTTTAGTTTAATTACTTTTATCCAAGTGTTGAAGTGGGAGTATTTGTAGACAATGAAAATTTTAATTAATTTATTTAATTAAAGACTAAATAAAATAAATATTTTAGTCTTTATTACTTAAATTAAATTGACGAAAGAGGTTTTTGGACCATCTAAATTGTACTCGATTTTAAATAATGTTAAAACTCATTTTATATAAAGCTCAATAAATACAAGACCTATGCCTTTGGATCCCAATTAAATTGAGCCCAAAGCCATTTTTACATTAAATCTATTAAATAATGGGTTAAACCATCGAAATTTGTCCTAGCCGTCAAGCTCACAATCGAAGTTTGTTTGATTCGAGATTAAGTTTTCAAGCCCTTGATTCAAAACCAAAGTTCATCCAATTCGAGATCAAGCTTTCATACGCTCGAGCTCACAAATCAAAGTCCGTTCGACCCGAGATCAAGTTTTCAAGCCCTTGAATCAACATTTTGTTGAAGAGAAGAATCTGAGGATTCTCCTACAAATTAGGAGCTTCTCTAGCTATTTGTAACTTCAGATATCAAATAAAATTCTTTGTCACTATTTTTTTGTCTTTTCAATTTCGGACTAGAGATTTTATTGCGTACACTACTAGCGCATTTTCCTCTTATATTTGTAGTTGTTTCGTGAGTTACACACTATGTCAATTATGATGTATTCATAAAGTTTTTTAAATATATGAAGGAAGGTGTGTCAAATTCATTTAGAATGACTAAAGGGTATTGTAGGAAACACAAAAAATTAAAAAACCAAAATGTGAAATGATCATCCATGATGACGTTTGAGACTTTTATAATAGTAGAGATAGAGATGTGTGATAGGTTCAAGCTTGGAAAGAGGGAGATGGTAAGAGCATCCAAGCAATCAGGCAAACTACAAGGGCTAGGGCTAGAAGAAAGGCATTCAAACTTTTAAAATACTATGGAAAGAAATTAAAATACTATGGAAAGAAAAGAAGTCTTGGAGGAACAAATCAAGTTGCAACTTCCGGCTGAACTTGACAGCTTACGGACGTTTTGTGGGGCTCAAAACAAGTTGAAAACATGTCCCAAGAGTGGAGGAAGAAGTCCGAGGATGGAAAGAAAATGCACAAGCTTCTGGGAAGCTTTGATACTTTTGTTTCAAATACATTTCTTTACATATTTCTAGTCCAAGAACGAAGATGAAATCTCATATAGTTTGTAGATCACTTTTTGAGGTATCTTGAATGGTGATGTATATTATTCAGAAAAAAAAGAATGGTGAAGTGAAGTATATCCAAATATGCATTTTTTGGTACTCCAAATTGTGGATACAACTAAGCTCATTTGGATTATGTTATAGTTTTGGCACACTTTTTGTAAATGGTCCATAACTGGGAAATACTTATCTAAATGATTTGATTCAATTTCTTATGGAAATCTAAAAGAAAGATATACAACTTCCACAAAGAGAGTAAGGGCTACAAAGCAAGTCGAGTGCTAGATTTGGATGGGTGAAATTGGGTTTTTTTCTTTGTTTAATCCATTTTTAAAAAATAGATACTAAATTGGCTCAGTTATTTTTTTTAATCTTGCAATGACCATAACGCACAGTCGTTGTGCGTTATCACCTGAGACAACGCACAATGGTTGTGCGTTATCACTAATAACCACATTTACCCGTATTAACAATCGTGTTTAAAGACGTGGCATAATCGTGGCGCTGATGTGGCGTTGAGCTGTCAATAACGCACAGCCATTGTGCGTTATCAGTCATAATAACGCACAACCATTGTGCGTTATTATTGCTGATAACGCACAATGACCGTGTATTATCACGTTATAAACCCTACCGCTTCCTTCTTTTTTTCTTTCTTCTTTCTTCTCTCTTCCCGCCGCCTCCTTCTTTTTTCTTTATTTTTTCTTCTTTCTTCTTTCTTCCTTCTTCCCCGAAAATTTTCTTCATTCCCTACCGAAACACATCCAGTTCTTCTTTCTTTGTGTGCCGCCACCGCTATCGCTGTTCTGCCGCCACTGCTGGTAAGTCCTTTTCCTCTTCCTTTTATTTTCTTCCTTCTTTATCTTCTCTTTCTATCGTAATGCATTATCATTGAAGATGACGCATAGCAGCTGTGCATTTTCTTCAATAATTCAGCTCCCTCAGCCTCAATAATTCACAACGCCTTCAATAATTCAGCACCTGCAATGTGTTGTCATTTCGTTCCATTACTTTCGTACCCTAAACCGACAATGCCATGTGAACGCATGTGAAATTGCAAGAGAAATAATTCACTCTCGGCACTTCACCTTTAAACCTTTATATATACATATACACACACTCTAAGAATGCTACTTCAGCCAAACCAACTTCTCAGTAATTCCCTATTAATTCTTTTTCAATTCACAAATTACTTAACTTCTTTACATTTCATCCTCCCTAAACCCTAAACACATCCAGTTAAATCAATTTAAAATGAAAGCAATCCACCATATTAGAGTGATGCTATTTTAGGATTCTGAAATTGCAAGGGATGCATATGATCCCTATTTTACTGGAGTAGTGCAGAAAAGTTGGACATTGCCGAGATATGGATCCCAATCTCTGGAATGTTCGAATGACAATGAGGGTGCCTTCATACTACGAAGTGCTTCGTATGTTTTACTTTAATTTATATAGCATGAACAACAATGAAGAAATGCGTTATCTATGGACTATTCCACCTCACCACGCGAAGGAAGAGATTCATATTCTCATTGAAATAGAGCAGATCCAACAACATAGTATTCCAATTACATATGACAAAAATACAATAAACATGACCAAACATATTACAACGGTGACACATATGGTTTCTGATGAACCGTCTATGTTGTACACTACCGTCAATAACGATGACAATGAGGTTGACGAATCGGACGGAGATGATGTCATTTCTAGTCAATCTGAATCAGATGATGACAATGAACCGAAAGAAGGAGAGTTACAAACTCCCCTAAACCCTATAAATCCTGTAAACCCGGTAACTGAAAACATAGTGTCCCAATAGGGGAGCAACCAATGGTTCAGCAGCGCTAGGTATGACTACAAACATTCTAGAGCATTCCTAGATATGGGCTCGGGTTTTCCTATAGATGACCTAGTAGAATCTGGTACCATACGGTTACTCGATTGGAACGACTCAATGACTGACATACAGTTAGACATGAGATTCGTCGACAAAGTGCAGACAATAAGTGCGGTTCGTAAGTGATCCATCAGTGTAGGATGTGAATACCGAGTTGTGAAAAAGTAAAAATGATACATAGACCGCGAAATTTTACCATCACAGTGATGATAATTACTGTTCATGGTACATTCATATAAAAAGAAAGCAACGCAAAGTCGATGGGAAATAACCAGATTCATAAAAGAACACACATGCCTTATCCAAATTGAACAAAACAAGCACAGAAACTTGCCCTCAAAATTTATTTCAATGTTAATATCACACCTAGTTGCCAACGATCCTGAGATACCTGTGTCAAACATCATTCAAGGAGTGCAAGTATTGTTTCAAACGGGTTGTACTTACAAGCGGGCATGGTATGCTCGAAAATTTGCCATAGAGAGCGTTTTTGGTAGCTGGGAGACAACCTTCAATATTTTACTGAAATACTTACAAGCTGTACAGGATTTAAACACGGGGACTGTATACGAATTTTTGCATCACAGAACAAGCAGTCCCCCTAATTATGTTTTCAAATTTGTTTTCTGGTGTTTCTCGCCATGTGTAGATGGATTTCCATATTGTTGGCCGGTGATTTCTGTGGATGGAACACACCTAAGGGGACCATACAAGGGCGTGCTATTAATTGCAAGTATGTGGGATGCCAATAATCACTTGTTCCCACTTACTTTTGCAATTGTTGATAAGGAATCCTTCGAAAGTTGGAATTGGTTCCTTAAAAACCTGCGAGAATGCATTATCAAAGATCGCCATGTATGCCTCATTTCTGATAGCCACAAAGGTATTTTCTCTGCTATTCAAAGTCAACCTTTATGGCAACCACCATTTCTAGTTCACCGGTTTTGTTTACGCCACATTCGAACAAATTTCAACAAGACTTTTAAGAACACAAACCTATAAAAAAGCTTGATGTGGCAGGCCAGAACAGAATCAAAACAATGAAAATTTGACCGTGAAATAAAAGAGATTCAAGAAAGAAATGTGGATGCTTACATTTACTTGATGAAGTTGGACACAGAGAAATGGACATTGTTGCATGATGGCGGGCACAAACACGGTATCATGATAACCAACATTTCTGAAGCACTTAACAGTGTATTGAAAAGCCAGGGTCCTACCTTTAAAAGCCCTGGTTGAACTAATCTTTAACAAACTAGCTAAGTACTTTCACCAATACCGTGAAGAGGCTGAAAATTGCGTGCATCCATTTCCAACTCGAATTTTTGACAAGTTCTTACGGATTGAAATGAAATCAAGAGAGCACAAAGTTACCACTTATAATCTGCGAGAAGGAATACACATGGTCAAATCTCCGATTTGGGTTTCTGGTACGGGCAACAAAGTCTATACATTGCGAATAAATAATAAATCATGTAGTTGCGAAAAATGGCAAACATATACATTGCCTTGTTCTCATTTTCTTACAGTGTGTAGAGAAAATGGGTCGAGAGCAGATACTTATATGCTGGGAGATATATTCGCAACAAACGTAAGAAGAACTTAGCAAGCAAATTTTCATCCGGTCTTGAGTGAGAACTTCTGGAGGGATGTTCCTTTTAATTTAACATTTTATCCTCCAACATGAAAAAGGAACGGGGTAGGAAACAAAGCAAGCGATTTCAAGGGGAAATGGATTATAGAAATTTAGATTCTCCCCCAAGAAGTGGCAGATGTCGCATGCCGGGACATAATAGAAAAAATTGTAATAACTCCGGGCCGAGCAATTTATAAGTTTGCCATTTTCTTGAAATTATTGTAATAAAACAGGTTTCTACTAATGAAAATTTTCTTTCAATTTCTTCTAATTACTACATCATTGCTCTAAATTTTTACAATATCTTTAGTATCACTTCTTCAAATAACTTGAGATGAAATGGTTAAAAGTTAAATATATTTTCCAAGAAAATGATATAAATATTATCATAATAAATACGCTTAAAATAAGTTAAATATTATATATACAATCTTTTTATATAAATTATACGATTATAAGTTTTGATAAAAATGTAAAAAAAAAAAATTCATTTTTTAAAAAAATTAAAAAAAATTAAAAACTAACGTGGCAGATAACGCACAACCAGTGTGCGTTATTGCTTAGTCATAACGCACAACGGTTGTGCTTTTTTGCCACATCGGCGGATTACTGAATGTAAGCATAATTAGATGATAACACAATGGTTGTGCGTTATAACGCACAACCATTGTGTGTTATGGCTAGAGTAAGGATAAAAAAAAAAAAAAAAAAAGCTAGGCTACTTTAGTAGCCAAATTTGATGGATGGTCTATATAAAAAAAAAATCGCGAAATTGCATTGTTTTAACTGGAGATTTGACCCTCAAATGATGTAATTATGATTTTTTAGATACTTTAACCTTGTTTTAGTTGGGTTTAGTCACAGCTTGTATAAATACCCCATTATAAGGCAAGACTCATTAGAATGTTTGAGAGTTGAAAGAGATGTTCTCTTCCTTCTTCTTCCAAGCCTCATATGAGTTTAGTCCAACCTTGAATACTGTCTCTAAACTTTTAGATAACCCATTCAATCTTCTAATCTTGGGCTCTATTTCCTTTGCTGTTATAGGTTCCTATAGTGGATTATGTGAGTGCCTTCTTATGGGTTCAAGTTCCGTAGTTGTTGTTGAATTCTTAGAGTGTATCTGGGAAAGATTAACTTTCTATTTCAAATGATAAGATTGATGATGAGGATGTATTTTTGAATGAGAAATTTATGTTTTCTCTTGCCCTTGATCCCCCCAAAAGATAAAAAATCAAAACTTTTTCATGACCTGTAGAATTAGGCGAGTGGTGGGCACTTAATAATACTTGAACAAGAGAATTAAATCTTATTTTTTCCTCTAAATTTTTTAGCTACACCTAACACCACTCATACATCCTCACTTCTTTTGATCACTTTAGCTCACTTGCACACACAATTTTCTTTCTTATCACTAACTCTCACATTTGTAAAACCCCAACTCTTTAAGTTAATTAAGTTTTATTTGGGGCTAAGATAGTTACTTTCTATAAAATTGGGTTCCTAATGCTGATAGAGTTTAATTGAAGGTTTAAGTTTATTAGGAAATAATTATAAAAAACTCGAGGACTTAAGTGCAATAATGACATCTCTTAGTAAACCCTAACTAGTAAAGAGTTATATCTAAAGACTCTATAAAAACTTACAGTTGTTTTAGACTCTAGGGAAGTCATCAAAGAAGCGAGGAACAACTAGGATATCTTATTAAAGTTAATCTTTCGGTGGATTAAAGTAAGTAATGATGAATTCTCGAACTCGTACTTGAATCATCTGTTTAAAAAAAAAAATGTGATTTGACGAAGTTTTAATGTGGTTATATTTTATGAATTAAGAATGATTTTTTATGTTTTCATGGCCCAATAAATACTGAAGTATGATATGTGATTAACCGATGTTATTAATTACCCAATTAAATATTTAGACGAGGTTATGGGTTCTCTAGAACTAATACTTTCTGTCACCATATCATGATTGGATCATGTTATTATTTGTGTAAGTGTTTATGATAAATAAATGATGTATTATGGTTTTTCTTTAATGTCTCTGCACAATTTCTATCATCAAATTGGATTGGTTGTTGAGAAGAAAATTATATGAAAAAAATCATAAAATCATTTGGAGTAATTTTTCTTTGCCTAAATTCTGATGCTCATTTGTTTACTGCTTCTCAGTTGGGTTGCAGTTGACTTCAAATATAATAATCAATGAAGATTTATTCCTTTTTGTTAATAAAAAACAATGTGATTTTTGGTTCCCTATTTCATAGATTGAAGTTTGCAGTTGCAAATGTTTACTGAAAGAAAAAAATCTAGAAATTTTTGTTTCTTTTCAAATAGTTTTGAAAATCTATGTTGCTGTGATAAGTTTTGGCAATTGCATTTTGGCCTTAAAACTTTTAATTAAAATCTTTTAATTGAGGATAAAAAAGCTTTGCTAAAAATTCCATGTTAACCCCTAAGGTTTTTTTTATTGGGAATTATGCCTAAAACGACTTTTTTTTTTTTTTAATGCAAAACTCTATACTTAATGGAATTAATATGAAATAGTCTTTATGATTATGTGTTTGTTTGGATGTGTTTATTTACTATATATATATATATAAGGTCCACGTACTTTAAGTAGGCAATTCCACGTGTTAGGTCGTGCTTCACAGTAAAGTGCTGATTACTGTTATTTAATGTACAAGTAATCTTGTTTTTGGCCGGTCAATGGAATTGGACATGCTATTGAATTAAAGGTCATCGTATGATAGTCTCATTTTCGGATGATTGTACCTTAGATCAATGAGTGGTCTTCTCATAACTATTATTCAAGTATGTGTGGAGCATATAGAATTGTACTCGTTATAGAGGTTTTCTAGAAAGTACTATAAAGTAAAAGAAATCTAGTCTATCACGGCTACAACATGGACGATTACTCTATAGTTAGAGTATGAGTTGGTGGCCTAGCAAAGCTAAGATCCTTTTGGTTAGATGTGCTATAGGTGAGACTTCCAGCCATGAGGTCAATAATCCTTGTACGTTGGGTAGTTGGAATTAGTTAGCCAAGATGGACTAGTATAATAAATTCTATGGGAAACACCCCATTGTGATTATTCAGGGTAATTGATAAGATCCAGGCTCGGAATAATGTCTCTAGATATCTACTTAAGATTCACTCCCTAAGATAAGCTGGAAACATCCTAAGGAGTCATTGCTTATCGGACTAGGTGTGAAATCTGAATCCTACATGGGATATGTATGAAAGTTTATATGACATATAAACGTGGCATAAGTGCCCGTGGTCTCCTTGGGATATCCATTTGGGCATATAGCGAGGACGGTTGCCGAGAAGAGACCTTAGGTGCTTCTAGGCCCATGAGTCGCGCTCTCGTGCCTACAGACCGAGGGCATTACATTATGGTATCAGAGCCAGGTTACCAGCTGGACGTGTGAGAACTAAGTGCTACATAGTTGGAGCCGCCTCTAGAGTCCCTTATAGAGCTAAGTGCTATACTAGTGGGACCGACCTCTAGAATCCCGCACCCTTGGTCTAGTCATGGACTAAGTTTGAGGCACCTAGCGATAAAGCTAAGGTCTTAAGTGGGGGTGAATGTGAAACCCCAATCGCACATGGGATGTATATGAAAATTTTATATGGTATATAAACATGGGCCTAATTACCCATAGTCACCTTGGGATATCCATTTTGGCATTACAAGGGCGGTTGTCTAGTAGGGGCCTTGGGTGCTGCCAGGCCCATGAGTCCCGCCTCGTGCTTGCGGGCCCAAGGTACACACTATATATCTAAGCGTGGTAGACGTCATTGAGAAAGGAATCAGTACGCTAAATATATACGCAATGATTAGTGTTACATAGAGGGGTATACTCATTACTACAACTGTAGGGCAAAGACCTGTCTGCATAGTATTGTTTTGGGGATCAATATTCCATATGGTGATAAATGAAGATATTCAAAATGAGAAATACTGCTATTCTATAAAAATATATTTTGGTCATTATAGTGGCTAAGATAATTTAGTCTTTGGTCCTTGGAGTAGCTCATAAAAGCTGGATGACTTAATTGTTACTACGCAAGAGTAAAAAAAAAAAAACTAGAGAAAAAATAAGAGTTATTTAATTAATGGGGTCCAAGGTATTTATTAAGTAAATTTGGCCAAATTATTTAATTAAATAAAGAGGTCAAAGGCTTTATTACTTAATGAGTTGATGGTTATTGGATGTTTAATTAATTCTTTTAATTAAAAAAGCTCAGAAATATCTGAACCAAATAAAGAGGATCGGGCTTATTCTGAGTTGGATTGAAAAGTCCAATGCTCAGAACAAGCCCATGGCTGAAACCCTAAGGTCTTTTCAGCCTAGGGTGGCAGCCACCATATGGGAAATAGACTCCTTGGATTCTTAGATAACAAAGACAAAATCTAGGAGGCTGTTGTGATCACTAATAAGTTGGAACCTATTCTAAACTAAATTGGAGTTTATCCAAACAACCAAGACTCCACTAGTAACCCTCTTTCTGAGAGAAAAAGAAGAACACAAAACTTTCTTCAAGTTTTCTCAAAAAAAACTAATTCTACATTCCTTCTCTATTCTTTGTTTCTCTTTCATTGGGGACTCTTGCGCTCTGAGAATACTCCAGAAGTCCTTAGAAGCCTATAAGATTCATGAGGAATAAGATCCAGTGGCTATGAAACCAGTGGCTACTCGATTTCTGGACAGTAACCGACTAAAGCACGCTCCAAAAGTATAAGGTCCTATTTTTTTGCCTTCTTTTTGTTTCGCTACCCCTCTGTAACCTTCATTACGAACTTTTAAAATAGTTCCAAAAAATGTTACTCTTTCACAAAATAAGATGTTTTCTAAAGATTCTCCTGAAAGCAGTTAAATGGTTTCTTAAAACTGCAAACCTTATTTTCAAATGCAATTTTTCTTTGACTCTTTGGTAAGGGTTAGTGTTACTTACTAAGTTGGAAGCTCACCCCTATGTAGATAGTAAGAATATTAAAGAAGACGCCAGAGATGAGTGGAGGAGTTCCCTTGAAGAAGTTTTAAATAGGTTTAAAGGTTATAGCTTTTACCTTTTAATGCTTTAGTATTTTTTCGCTGTGCAAAACGATGTAATAAGTTATGATTTATAGTTAGTGATGTTTTTCTTAAATAATTTATGGTTTTCATAGAGATGTTTCATTTTAAGCTATGACATGTAAGGCGCCTTATGCCCTTTGCATGGCCGTCTTATATCACATAATTTCGGGGCATGATATTTAATGATATTAGAGCTTAGGTTACAATATGATAACGCTGGGATAGATGAAAACTTTTTATGTGACCTCCTCCAAGCTTTTTTTGGAGTCAAATATCTTCCAATGATCTCTCTTCTAGAGGAGCTTTGAAGATTGATTGATATGGCAAATTAGAAAGACACAAACAAATTGCAGTAGATTAGAACTGACTTTCCTATCTAGAAGGGGGATCAATAAGAGTTATTGAGAAACTCTCACCTATCCCTTATTTACAAGGAAATACCTAATCCCTAGCAACACTAACTAAATAGTTAGCACTTCAAGAGAATATATGATTTGGGGAGGATAGGAAACTCTTAAATGCAATTCAAGAATGTCTTGCCTAAAGTACAAATTTTAATCACTGGTTTACAAGGAAGAATAAAAAATCATAGGAACCCTAGAGTTCTCTCTTGGCAACTCAAAATATCATATTGATTCATTCGTTGTCTTTCAGTACCTGAAATAAGAGTATATATATAGGTCCCTTGGTGATTAGTTCCAAGCTCTAATCTCTAATCTGGCTTAGAAAATGTAAATGGGTATCTTATGCCACTTAATTACTAGTCAAGGTCCTTAGGAACCCAACTAGAAAGTCAAAAGAGCTTAAAGGTCACAAATGGGCACATTCAGCCTATACCTGCCGCAAGCAGCAGGTCTCGACCTACCATGCGCTGTAGGGATGATGTTCTTCGGAGCATTAGACTAGAGGCCTGCCGCCTGCGGTAAGGGTGCTCCACTTGGCTTTTTAGGGATAGAGCCCTACCGTAGCATGTAAACTTGGACTACCGCCAGTGGTAGGTCTTCCACTTGCATCCACTTGAGATTTGAGCTTCACATGTCTTCCAAACTTGCTTCCTTTGATTCCCTCTCTTGTACCATAGATACTAAAAGTGTTTTTGTGCTGTTTTGGTCTTCATCTTCCCCTTTCAATGCGAGCTAAGCAAGATCTTGAAGGCTATTATCGAATAATGATACCATTCCTTTATTGTCTTCTTCTATTTTCCTTGCCATTGATCTTGTGACAGGCCTTCTCATCAAGTCCACCATCTCTTGTGCATTCCGGGTCATCTCACTTTCAGGAATGTATATGAACCTTTACATGAAAAGGATCAAAGAGGAGTTTGGGGAATATTAAGATATGATGAAACTGGTTGAGTCTTCTCAAGCTGCCTATTATATTCTGTAGCCTTCACTCTTAACTGGCGGATTTTTTCTTGAGCCTACTCTTCCTTGGCCACTAACGCCTCTTCCTTGTCCCTAATTGTCATGCTGGTAGCTTTTTTCACCAATAATTCTTGCTCAACCAATATATTTTCTAATTCTTCTAGAGTTGGTTGTGTTGGCCAACCTTGTCCTGCGGTCGTGAATTTTCTATATTTTGGCCCTAACATGTATATTATTTTCTTCTTATTCAATCCTCTCTCACTTTATTCTTCAAAACTCCGATTTAACCGACCCTGCTCCTGCTACGACATTTGCACATGAAAATGGAAACCAGAAGCACGACTGGGGTCATAGTGGTCCAAGATAATCAAACCATCAGTAACAGTAACGTAAGCATGAGACTTTTTGATAGTACCGGTGAACCAGATGGCCGCGGCGATGAAATCTGGGACGGAGGACAAGGAAATTTCGCAAGGGAGAGATTTACTTTCGTAAAATAATCTTGCATTGCTAAAGTTCCTTGTTTTAGGGAGAAAAATTCGCTTTCTAAAAATTGAAGGTATGAGTCATTTTTTAGAGTACTTATCTATTGAAATATCCCAAACTTCCTTGGGTATAGTGGTGACCCCAATATGCTGAAGTACTTCCTCCTCAATCAATGTCTTTATAGCATACATGCTTTAGTAGCTCTAACTTTCCATCTTTCTATCGCTGCTTCGTTGTCGCCCGGAGGTGTTGTTAAACTTCATGTGACATACTCTAACAGGTCTGGACTCTCTAGACGACCTCCAATTATTATAATTAGTGTTATTTAATTTTTTAATGTTGCTTATGGAGTTGAGGTCTATTATGGTTACTGAATATTTCACTCATCGAGTCTCTACCAATCTATTTCTTTGGCAGAATCTTCGTGTCTCGTGATCATTGAACTTGACTTCCTTGAACATCTAATCTTCTATAAGAAATACAAAGACTTTTATCCAACAGAGTCTCTATGTAACTTGGTCCTGACTACTTAATTCAAACATGGCACTTAACCGTATTTAACTTGATCACCACAAGCCTCCAAGCAACCTACTTTTATCCCACTGGAAGAGAATTGGGCAAGTGCTTAGCACTTATAATACTTGAAGAAGAGAATAAATATTATTTTTACTCACAATTTTTTTAGCTACACCTCGCGCCACTCACACAACCTCACTTCTCTTGATCACTCTAGCTCACTTGCACACACAACTTTCTTTCTGATCACTAACTCTCATACTACTTTATACAAATTAT
Source organism: Catharanthus roseus (assembly GCA_028651295.1). Lineage (NCBI taxonomy): Eukaryota > Viridiplantae > Streptophyta > Magnoliopsida > Gentianales > Apocynaceae > Catharanthus > Catharanthus roseus. The sequence goes on from JAPQWS010000102.1 coordinate 2,061,007, forward strand.
CTCGGGCTTCTACTTATACTAGTCCTAATGTAAGTCGTTTGACCCCTAGAAATTTCCACGGATACTAAGGAAAATACAAGAGACTTTCTTGATTTTTCTTGAATTGCAAGCTTCTAGCGCACAACATATGATAGAACTATCTAGAATTAATATATTGTTGTTTTTTGACAAGTCCCCTAAAAACCCTAAATAACAATATTCTAGAGACGAAAAGAGATATCAAGAAAGATAACTTTAATGAAGCTAATAAAAATGTAGAGTAGCAAAGTCTCTAAATCTCCATTAGCATTCACTAAAGGATTCATAACAACCAATCCAGAACCCTAGGATAGCTAAGAACCTAAAACCCTTAATTGAGTTGAAATGGATGATCCACAAGAACCCTTAGAACAAGAATCTAGAGAGATGCCGCAAGGATATTTAAAGCCCTTATTAAGTCTACTTAGAGAAGACATAGAGAATGGTTTCTTTCAAGTTCTCAAGAAGTCTTTATACATTAACATATGATCAATGTTTGGGTTCATGAGCTCATAAGAAAGTAGTTATAAAAAATAGGCCTTAGCACATTAGGTCTACCAAACAAGTAGTCTTAGGACTTTCATTGACCATAAAATACAAGTATAACACCTTAAAAGAGTATTAAAACCAAGCAAAGTAAGCTGGAAATGTTCTATGGCCAAAATGAGAAATCTGAAAATTTTGGGTTACATCACAACTGACACTGCAGAGTCGCGGTTCTTCATATTTGCTTCATGTATGAGATATTTTAATGAAATACATTAGATACTCTGGTACTTATTACGTCAATGTAGTGAGTGATGATTCGTCGAAGAATCAAACTAATGAAGGGGGAAATGAGATAGGATTAAGCCAAAGAACGAGGAGCGAGTACGAGCATCCAAGAAATCTGGAAAACCATACGGGCTAGGGCTATAAAAGAGAAAAAAAGAAAAGGCATTCAAATGCAAAAGAAGCTACGAAAAGAAAGAAATTTTTGGACGAATGAATCACGCTACGCCTCGTCACCGAACTCAACAGTTTACGAATATTTTTTGGGCTCAGAATAAGATGAAGACATGTCCTAAGAGTATAGGAAGAAGACCAAGGATAGAAAGAAAATGACAAGCTTCTTAAGACCATAATGGTGTGATCGTGCACTACAAAAAAGCAAGGTTTTACAGACTGTCGATTCAGTCGATAAAATTTGGTCGGTAACTTTTACTAATTGAACACAATTTATTGCCCGATTTTATCGATTTTGTCGATAATTTATTTTTTGATATAAAGAAACAATCAGAGATGATAAGATCAGGCCCAGCCCGATCGAACACGTGACCAACTTGGAATTTAAATGATGAGATTTTGCTGTGGAGGAGATTAGAACTTTAGACCTCCCTTTTGTAGTGTTCTTAGAACTCTAATAAAGTTGTTGTGATATTACTTATACAATATATATATAATTTAGAAAAATAATGTAAAAATAAAAAAATAAACTTAACTACCAATTTCCGTCAGTCGGTAATACAACTTTTTCTGGTAATGTTGGATACTTTTGTTTCAAATACATTTTTGATATCCTTTAGATCAAAGCACAAACATAAAGTTTTCATAAATTCTGTAGAAGACTCTTTGAGGTTTCTGGAATGGTAACCATAAGAAAAACTGGTAATATCAACAAATCATTGCAACCGGATTTTTTGGTTGCGTAGTTTGCGCGACCAACTATCAACATCGAGAAGTTTGTGTAGGAATCCGTAGGCATAAACAAAGTAAAATAAAACTACGGAAATCCACCAACAGGATCTGCACATACTAGAAAAACCGATTGGATAGAAATGACCTCAATGTTTTGATTGTTCATTGTGGAGGCACTGCTTTGTACGCTTTGCCCTCTACTGGTATCCACACGATGAACTCCTCTGTAAGCGATCGGGATGCTAGCCCCTTCTGTGTTCTGAAAATTGTTCAGAACTGATCCTGACTATCTGGTAATCGGTCGCCGTTCTAGGGTTTAGGGTTTTGTTTTTCTTTATTCAGATAAAGGACGGCCACCAAGAAAAGGTTAACATAACCTTTTATAGCTGTCAATATCAAAACCCTAACTGTCATCTAATGACAGTTTAATCTCGTCCGTCTATTCCTATAATCATCCAACGGTTGGATGAGTAATATTAAGTAATTAATTTCATTTATTCTATTAAATAAAATTAATTACTTATTAACCTACCAGAAAATATAATATGGAATCTGATTCCCCTTTTGTATACGTTTAACGAATCTGGACACAATCTAGATACATTGAACGTGGACATTATGCTCACAAGATCGTCTATACGTGTGACCCTGTAGGTTCACTTAACGTTGGCAGTGAATGAAAAATGTCCTAGACATTTATTCAAAAAACATAAGCAGCCTCTAGCAAGACATTATGCTTACCCAAGTTCAGTAAATATAATAATAACCTAGCATCAGATTTAATATTTAGTCCTTTTGTCACACGATATCCTAATTAAGTATAAGGCATGGATCAAGTCATCCTTATAAAACTTAATTAACCATTTACTTGATCACCAGGCAGACTGTTCCAACAAATAATATTAATAACACCTTATTAATACTTATTTGAGCATGGCCATGCATATTTTTCAATTTTTCTTATCAAGGGGCCCGTGGATATCTCTCTCTAAAAAGAGAGGGACAAATCCCTTTCACTATCTCCAATATTCAAGCCATGACGAGAGCATAAGCCAACCAATAATCATCATGATCACCTAATTAAAAGTGATGTTTGACTATGTCAAAACATATTTTTCTCCCCATGCAAGAAACATTAGAAACATTAGGTCGAAGGACACCAAATGTAAAACTGAGAAGAAATACTTATAACTTAAACCCATGCAATATTTCTTCTTCACTTTGGGTCATGTCCAATACAATATTCTCAATATGTATTTATGAATTGATTTTATATCTCATATTCATGATCAGTAAAACTTGACCATCAATCAACTTCACACTAGTTTACAAGATGTAATATACTAGGGACAAATAAGAATAGTATTTTATTAGCCATAAGGGTTTTACTATCAAGTCATATACTTGATGACCAAGAGCATAAAATACAATTCAAAAATACATGCTTCATAAATCATAAATGTGAGTCAATTGGTCTTAGGGCATATACTAACAGTTTGCAACTCAATTCATGGCCGGATACCAGATCAGTCTCAAATTTAAAAAAGTTTCCGACCGAATATTTGATTGCAAGTTTTTCGTAACAGGTTCGGACTCAATCGGTTGCCCAATTAGGTCAATTTATGCCAAATCTGATCTTTCCCCTTTCTGTTTCTCTCTTCTTTCTCCCCATCCCTCTCCCTCTCCAACCATCGACTCATGCATATTTGGCTCCCTCCCTAAACATGCAACCGTCCAAACCCCACCCTGTCACCGCCCCTTCTGCCAGAGCTCTTCGCTCCTCTATCCTCTCGTGCTCCTTTTCTTTCCTCTTCTCTTCTTCCTCTTCAATCTTCTCTACAACCAAACTGATGATCTCATCTCCCTGCTTTCCATGTTTCTCTTCTTCCTCCTCATCCTTTTCCCTCCCCAAACCTTTGACTCATAACTCTTTGGCTTCCTCCCCAATTTGGTCGCGACCAGTTCGGACTCAATTCAGTTGCCAAATTAGGTCAATTTATGCAAAATCTTATCTCTCCCCTTCTAATTTTTCTCTTCTTCCTCCTCACTCTTCTCCCTCCCTAAACCTTCGACTCACACCTCTTTGGTTCCCTCCCCAAACCTGCAACCATCCAAACCCCAATCTGTCGTCGTCCCCTTCCACCAGAGCTCTCCTTTGTTCTCTTCCCTCTTCTCCTCTCTTTTCTCTCTTCTATCTTCTCTCTTCTCTCTTACCTCTTCTCTTCTCCCTCTTCAATCTTTTCTATAGCCAAACCAATGATCATCACTGCCAAAGAGGATCATTGCCGCTACCCCGTATTCTCTCCACCGCTGAAGATCCACCACTACTACGATCTTCGATTCATTTTTGCTTTCTAGACTTGTAATTTCCTAAGCGCTTGAAGAATCTTAAGGGTAAGTCTTGTTGCTTTCTGAACTGGTAATTTCCTCTCTTTGTTTTTTCATTTTTTTAAAAAATTTTGAATTTATTGGTGATACATTTTTTATTTGTTGAAATAATATATGGGTTCTGACTTCTCATTTCTATAATTTTCTTATCCGTTTTAATTTTTAGATTTCTAGTTTGTTAATGAGGGAATTCTTTAACCTATGATCATATCATTACTGTCAAATTTTCTATACATAAATGGGGTTGTTTTGCTTAGGTTTTCCAAGCCACAGTGTTTGATTTTGTTTTAGTCTTCCTATTTCTCCAATTTATTTCTTTCATTTTTGTTTCTTTTTTCAAAAGGAGTTGATTAGGAGGAGAAAGAAAAAGCTTGTGCAAATAATGAAGTTGCTAGAGAAAAAGGTGTTAAGGATTATTAAGTAAATAGGATTGGTCTCAATTCTTATGTAAATAGGATTAGTCTTTATAAAATTCTAGACTATGTATATTTATGAGTTATAATTAGTTTAGGTTTCCTAGTCTTAATATGTTTAGGATTTGTCACTTGGACAATCTATATAATGTACACAATCTTACATTAATGAGACAGAAAACATAAGATTGTTTTCCCCACTGGAAACTTTCATGGTATCGGAGCAAATTGTCTAAATCTCTCATAATGAGTAACGACAATATTAGCAATATTGATAACGACATGGTGAAAGAAAGCCGTGTTCACAGAATGAAGAAAGATGCTTATTATGTAGCATCCGCCAATATACCTGGACTGAACCTCACAACAGTCTAGTTAAGAGAAACTGAAAAAGACAATAATTATGCAGAATGGGCAAAAGCCATGCACATGGCCTTGAGAGCAAAGAAGAAGTTGGGATTTATTGACGGAATAATTCCCATTCCCGAAGATGACCCAGACAAAGAGGAAGAATGGTGGGAAATCCATAACCTGGTGAATTCTTAGATTCTCAACACTATCGAACCCTTTCTGCGATCTTCCATAAGTTGCTTTGAAAGAGCTGATGAATTATGGACAGATTTGAAGGAAAGATTCTTGGTTGGCACTGGGCCAAGAATATACGAATTAAAGGTGGCATTGGCAAATTGTAAACAATGCGTAAATTCAATAAATGTGTATTTTTTACGTTTGAAAAAATTATGGGATGAATTAGAGAATTACACTCAAGTCCCGTCCAGCACAGATACAGTACTCTTGACTTTTGTCATAAAAGAAAAGAGAGAACGAAAAGGTTTTCCAATTTTTAATGGGATTAAATAGTGTAATTTATGGCATTGTCCATTCCCATATGATTCAACAAGAACCCATGCCAAAATTGCGGACAGTCCTTGCTCAAATCTGCAAAGAAGAACAACATAAAAATTTAACACGAACTGGGGAACACACCACCTGCGACAGCACCGCATTTGTCGTCGCCGGTACTAACCGTAGCTCAATCTCTCTTTCATTGTACTGCACCCATTGCCGCCACATTGGGCACGAAATCAACTCATGTTTCTAGCTTGTTGGTTATCCAGAGTGGAGGCCCAAAACCACCACGAGCAGTGGTGGCAGCCGCAGTCTTCAAACTGGTGGCAGAGGCACAACAGTAACTAGTCGCGGCAGCAGATCTAGGACGCACGTGGTTCCAGGCCGAGCTCCAAGTGACTGCAAACCTCAGCTCCAACCAGCAGCGAGAGGACAAGCCATTGACGGCTGGTCGTACACAACTGCACAGCGCGGCGGAAACACTGGAGTTGACGACGGCAGTGACCCAGGCGGTAGCAAGACGAGATTTCCAAAAAAAAATAGAAACCTTTTCTCCTTTTGCAGTTGAAGGTTCTAGCTCCTTTCCACAATTGACCAGTCAACAATGGTCAAAATTGTTGAACATTATAAATAATACAAGTGACACTCAATCTGAAAAATTATCTGGTATGAAAAATTTATAGATTTTAGATTCAGGATGCTCTCATCATATAACTTGCAGGAAAGATTCTTTGAGAAATTTAAATAATATTTCTCCTTATAATATTGGCCTACCTAATGGGGCTATAGCGATTGCTCTACATGAAGGAATGATCTTCTCAAATACTAGGCTCAAACTTCTCAGTGTGCTTTTAATTCCTGAGCTTAAATACAATCTAATTTCCTTGTCTCAATTTGCCCAAGATTCTCGGTGTTTTATCACCCTTTCTGATGATTTTTGTGTTATACAGGACCGTATCTCGATTAGGCCGATTGGAGTAGGTGAGCAAAGGAATGGGATATTCTTCTACAAACCAATGCAGTTATCCGCATTGTATGCTTTCTCTAGCAACATTCTTGATTCAAGCATATTATGGCATATAAGGTTGTGACATCCATCGGATTTTGTGGTGAATAATTTTTTGGGTCTTTCTAAAAATTCAAGAGGTAGAACTTCTCCTCCTTGCAATGTTTGTCTACGTCCTAAACAAACACACGACTGTTTTCCTTTAAATAGTAATAACGCATATGGCATTTTTTATTTAATTCATTGTGATTTGTGAGGACTATATAAAACTGTATCTACTATAGGCGCCTTGTATTTCCTTACCATACTAGATGATTACTCTAGAGCTGTTTGGATATATTTAATTTCTGAAAAGAGTGAAGTTGCATCTATTCTAAAATATTACGCCATGATCAAAACTCAATTTCACAAAACTGTAAAAGTAGTCCGGAGTGATAATGGCACGGAATTCACATGTCTAAGGTCATATTTTTCTTCTCATGGCATGATACATCAAACCACTATGACTAGGAGTCCAAAACAAAATGGTAGGGTTGAACGCAAGTATCGACATATTCTGAATGTTGCACGGGCTTTGCGGTTTCAAGCAAATTTACCCATAAAATTTTGGGGAGAATATGTTCTAACGGCAGGATATCTTATTAATCGCACACCCTCTTCATTGCTACATGGCAAAACTCCTTATGAGATGCTACATGGGACAAGACCATCATACTCTCACATTAAAAGTTTTGGGTGTTTAGCTTATGTACATGATCATGATCTACCTAAAGATGAATTCCGAGCCTGCAGTAGAGTTTGTGTATTCCTTGGATATCCTTTTAACAAGAAAGGTTAGCGATTTTATGACTTGCAACAGGAGAAATTCATTTTATCCATAGATGTCATCTTTGATGAGACCAAGTTCCCCGTACAAAGAAAAATCGGACCCTCCGTAATGCATTTCGGATTTTGCACAATTTTGCAATTTTGGGCTTACCAGAAAGGAGGAGTAAATTTTATCATACACAAGCCTAAAAAAACAGCACACAAGAATCTATCACAGAAAATCAGCCCAGCCCAATAATAAAGTCCTTAGTCATCCTGGACTAGAAACACCAGCAGCCCAGCCACACTCCAGCCCTGAGATAATAAGGGGCGCGGCCCAGCCACGCTCCAGCCCAATCGCGTCTGGTCCACTAAGTGACACGACCTAGCTCTTTCTGCCTAGCCCAACCGCGGGTGACCTAACTACCAGTGACCCATCCACGTGCGACCCAACAGAAACCGCGGCCCAACAACCCCTTTTTGGTCCAGCAGCTTCAGGATCTGGCCCAGGCAATGACAACAAATCTACTCCAGTAGGGAAATTTCAGCATTTCTCCTTTAGCCAGCCCATGGATAAAATTGGTACTCGAAAAAGTACTCGTATTAAAAAGATTCCTGCTCACCTCCAAGATTTTGACTGCAATGCAATATGGAAGTCCTCTATATCCCATTCCTCTGCTCCCACCTCTTCTATGGACCTCTCAGGTACGTCCCTTTATCCTATAACACACTATGTGGACTATGACAAATTTTCTCCTTCAAACAGATATGTTTTAGCATTTGTTGCCACCGGATCCGAACAAACCACTTACTCTGAAGCTGTATCTCATCATAAATGGCGCGTTGCCATGCAACAAGAAATAGATGCACTTGAAAAAAATGGTACGTGGTACTTGACACCATTGCCCCTAGGAAAACGTGCTCTTGAAAGCAAATGGGTCTTCCGAATTAAATATAAAGCAGATGGTACCATCGAACGATATAAAGCCCGCTTGGTGATTTTGGGTAATATACAAATGGAAGGTACTGATTTCACAGACACATTTGCCCCAGTTGCTAAAATGGTCACAGTTCACACCTTACTTTCCGCCGCTACTGCTCGAAACTGGCCTATCCATCAGATGGATGTTCACAATGCGTTTCTTCATGGAGATCTACAAGAGGAAGTCTATATGTGCCCTCCACCTGGTTTTTGCCCCTTTTCCCAAGGAAAGGTTTGTCTTCTCAAGAAATCTTTGTACGATCTTCGTCAAGCTACTCGATGTTGGTTTTCCAAGCTTACAGCTGCTCTTCGTAAGTGTGGTTTTTCTCAGTCTTATACAGATTATTCTCTCTTCACATACTCTCGAGAAAATATTTTTTTATGCATTCTCATTTATGTGGATGATTTATTGATTACTGAAAATTCCCTACCCACTCTAGATAAATTCAAAGCTTCCTTGAATAAATGCTTTTATATGAAGGACTTGGGTCCTCTCAAATATTTTTTGGGTATTGAAATTGCAAGAAATCCTTCGGAATTATTCTTATGCCAATGCAAATATACTTTGGAAATTCTCTCTGAGATTGGTCTATTATGAGCCAAACTGGCCTCTACTCCTATTGAACCAAATCATTAGTTGGCCAAATCCTCTGGATCTTATTTTGATAAATCAGATCAATACCGCAGACTCATCGGGAAGCTGATTTATCTTACTCTTACTCGACCTGAGCTCGCCTACGCAGTCCATACACTTGCTCAGTTTATGCACGCCCCTCGCTATGCTCATTGGGACGCTGCTATTCGCGTCGTTCGATATCTCAAGGGCAGTCCTAGACATGGCATTCTTCTTTAATCTAAATCTCCACTTTTATTGACTGCCTATTGTGACTCTGATTGGGCTACCTGTCCAATTACCAGACGATATGTTACCGGCTGTTTTATTTCCCTTGGTAGCTCTCCTATTTCTTGGAAAACAAAGAAACAACATACCGTTTCTTGCTCTTCTACCGAAGCTGAATACCACTCTATGGCAATGACGTTATATGAGTTAAAATTGTTACATGTGCCTATCACTTGCCCCATTCCATTACATTGTCATAATCAAGCTGCTCTTCACATTGCCAAAAATCCTGTCTTCCATGAACGTACCAAGCATATTGAAATCAATTGTCATTTTGTTCGTGATGCTTTTCAAGAAGGATTCATTTTTCCCTCCTACATCCGCAGTGAATTTCAGCCAGCTGATATTCTCACTAAAGCTCTTCATCCCACATATTTTCATCGTTTAGCATCCAAGTTGGGCATTTCTGATATTCATGCTCCAACTTGAGGGGGAGTGTTAAGGATTATTATATAAATATGATTAGTCTCAATTCTTATATAAATAGGATTAGCCTTTATAAAATCTTAGACTATATATATTTATGAGTTCTAATTAGTTTAGTTTTCCTAGTTTTAATATGTTTAGGATTTGTCACTTAAACAATCTATATAATTTACACAATTTTACATTAATGAGACAGAAAACATAAGATTGTTTTCCTCATAAGAAAGTTTGAGAAGGGCTTCATATTTTCACTTTTAAGCAACTGTATTTTGCCGCTAGTGGTTTTGCAAAGTCTAACATAATAATAGAACATGGTGCATTTTGGTTGTGTTTACCGAGGAGTGCTTCAAAACTGGAGGAAGGTCACGATTAAGTAGGTTTGTTTTAATAACATTATATATTTATATGAATTGTGGAATATTATCATCTCTAATTTTTTTTATTATTTATTTATCTATTAACTTGTAGGATTTTGAAAGTATTTAAATATTCTTAAGAGTTATGATTCTTATGATTTTGCATTGCATACGTGTGAGATATAGATACTTAATTTCATGCATGAAAAATATGGTTTTTGTACTTACAAGGAATGATCAGAATTCAGAAGTAATATGTTTCATGCACCACAAAAATTTGTGACAACAAAATTCGGACTAAAAGTGAAATTTTTGTTACTAGAACTTTACGTGATGAAATTTATTACTAAATTTCGTTCCATATGAATTGTCATGAAAAGTTCTACTAACGAAATTTAACTAAAACTCTGACTTTTGTTGACGAATTTTTTTTAAAATATATATTTAAAAGACGAAAAAGTTAATTTTTAATTGGAGCTGGGAACTAGCGCGTGGTCTCCAAAATTCCCGCGATTCCCAATAGTCCAAAATGTAATGTATTTTCGTTGTGAGTGCCCCAAGCGCCAGAACTCCATGTAATTAATTACATAATGTCCAGACCACTACACCAATGGCATTGTTGTTTAAATTTGTCATCATTTCATTTATTTATTAGTTTACTATCTTTATATTGATGTTTAACAATTTTTAGAGATAAGATAAATTAGCAAAAATAACCATAAATAATTTTAATTTTTTATTTATAATTATTAACTTGTATATTTTTTTGATTTTCCATTTATAGTCAAACTTTGATTTAATTTTTAATAGACATAAATTATTTTTTACTTCTGAGATAAAAATTTATTAAAAATAAATTATATCTGAGAGGTCAAAAATAGTTTATGGATATTTCTAGAAAAAAATAGTTCATGACTATAAAAAGATGAATAAAAGTTTGTGATTATAAACAAAAGAAAAGTAAAAATAATTTATGATTAAAAATATATAAAATATAAATTTATAATTATAAAGAAAAAAGTTAATATTGTTCATAGCTATTTATAGTCAATTTCTTTAAAAATAATAAACACGATGTTTCAATAATTATATTCATTCTTATTTATGAGGTTATTATACTATAGAGCCGGACACACCATGCAAAGTGTACCCAATACCAAAATTACTTAGTTTCAATTAATCCCAACAATAGAGCATAAAATTAAAACCACTCCCAACCCAAGTACCTGATTACTGGCTCCTTTATCCCCTCACTATGGTAATTTTGGACTTTGGTGACACTTAACTTATGACACTTATTATATATACCATTAATTTGAGGTAGTTATTTTAAAATGCTATATTTTAATGACACTTTCTAATAAGTGCCACAAACTTTGTGACACTTTTTTAAGTGTCACATAGAATGCCACAAAATTATGATAATATAAGAAAACACAATAAAACATGCCATGAAAATATGGCACAAACTCAAACGCTACAAATAGTGCCACTTAAATATGACACAAATTTAAATACCACTAAAATATGGCACAAACTCAAATATTACAAATTATGTCACAAAAATACATCCTAAATTTTCAAAGGCCACTAATAACGCACAAACACACACAAACACACACATATATAACTATAAGTTTAATAATATGTACTTTATAAGTTTATGTTATAATATTTATTCATGTAGAAAACACTTATAATAGTTCGCTCCGAGATGGAAGAGTTGCAGAGGAGATGGAAGAGCTGCAGAGGAGGAGGGAGATTTATCTTTTGGCCATTGAACATGAAACTCCAATGCAATCATATTACAGGACAGCATTACTTGAGAATGCTTCAAAGGTTCAAGATGAGGATCGCAAATTTTTTGTTTTTTTTGTTTTTCTTGAAAGTTGTAGTTGAATTAAATCTTGAGATAGGATACAAGAGATGATAGGAGAGGGAGAGCTAGGAAGTTTCTCTTCTAAGTTTTTTTGTAAACCTTTTTCTCGGCCTGCCTTTCTACATTTGGGCTTAGCTATTTATAGAAATAGAATGCATTTACATTCGAATTGAATTTTCATTTGAATTTCATGTGAATCTTCATTTCATTTGAATCTTATCTGCAGGTACTTCAATAATGGAGGGCATCTTTGCTTTATCGGAGTGTGGGTCCCTCCACCTGGTATTGTCTTCAATAATGTCGGAGTGTGGGTCCCTCCACGTGGTATTGTCTTCAATAATGTTATTGAGTGGAGTGTGGGTCCCTTCACGTGGCTCTGTCGGTGAATGAATGCTTTGGTCCGTTGAATTTAATACTTTTTGGAGCTACAAAATTGACCAACTGCATTCTCACATGCCAGATTTCCCTTTCTCCCTTATTAGAGAATTCAAAATCAAATGGTGGACAGGCTATTCTGTTGATTTCTGTTCCCAAGAAACTGTTCTCAATTTCATTCACACTGGTCAGAAAATTCAAAAGACTATTCAACAATTACCCAAGCAGGCTACTACACCAACTTCAACAGTCAAAATTCAACCCTCTCAGAACGCTGCATCTTCTCTTTCCAAAATCACTACTGACGACGAAGCACAATTCCAGGAATTTTTTCGCTTCAAACCATTCCAGCAGCAACTAACCCAAGCATCTCAAAGTTCTACTTCCTCACAGGATTCTTCAACGGATCCTTTCAGTGGGCCATGTGCCTAGGATCCCTTTGATATTTAATTTTGATATTTCATTTCAAGAAAAAAAAAAAAAAAGAAAAAAAAAAAGTGGTCACATATGTTCTACCTGCATTTATGAGTGTTGGTAAAGTGTTTGGTTTAACTGGTAAGACCGTTGGCAAGCCTGATCATATGGTGTTCCCGGCACAGTCGTCCCACTGTTCCCATTCGAATTTGCAATATGACATATGGTAGATACCATCTGCAAAGTAAAAATACAGTAGCAGTAATTTCTGTAAAGTAAAACCTATAGTAGAATGTAAAAGAAAAAGTATTAAATTCAACGGACCAAAGCATTCATTCACCGACAGAGCCACGTGAAGGGACCCACACTCCACTCAATAACATTATTGAAGACAATACCACGTGAAGGGACCCACACTCCACTCAATAACATTATTGAAGACAATACCACGTGGAGGGACCCACACTTCGACATTATTGAAGACAATACCACGTGGAGGGACCCACACTCCGATAAAGCAAAGATGCCCTCCATTATTGAAGTACCTGCAGATAAGATTCAAATGAAATGAAGATTCACATGAAATTCAAATGAAAATTCAATTCAAATGTAAATGCATTCTATTTCTATAAATAGCTAAGCCCAAATGTAGAAAGGGGAGGCCGAGAAAAAGGTTTACAAAAAAACTTAGAAGAGAAACTTCCTAGCTCTCCCTCTCCTATCATCTCTTGTATCCTATCTCAAGATTTAATTCAACTACAACTTTCAAGAATTATCTTCACTTAGTTTTCAAGTAAGCCTTTTATTTTATCCTAAAGTTTTATATTATTTCTTAACGACTTTTCTTTTGTTAAATCCTGGGTTTCTTTTGGTATCAGAGCCAATAAGCATTTCATCTCATCATCATTTGCATAATCTATCTGCATATATATATATATATATATACAGTGTGTTTCTTTTCATTTCTGCGTGTTGGTAAGACGCTGGTCAGCTAGTAAGCCCGTTGGTAAGCCCATCTGGTTAGGGTGTTCCCGGCGTAGTGGTCCTGTTGTTCCCACTAGGACTTGCATCTAGACACATAACATGATTTTTATGCATTAGACATGGCAAATCTGGTAAGAAAAATGTTTTCTTCCGGCTCCAGCCTAGATTCAAAAAGAGTAGTTCAAAGTAAAGAAGAACACATTCAATGCAATTTCAATGATTGGACTATTCCTGAGGAACAAATCGAAACTATTTACAAAGTAGGAACCTTTGATTTCAAAACGGCTTTTTCAGTAAAAACTCATGAAGAAACAATAAACATTCAAGAAAAATTCCAAACTATTCCTCTTTTATCAAAAGCCTCATTAAATAAATATGCTGAAAAAGGTTTTCGATATATTCATTATGGCCTCATTCAAGTTGCAGTCAAACCACTAGTTCATATTGGGGTAGATGCTCCAGTTTATTTAGCCCTTCGTGATAAACGATTAAAACGTTATAAACCATCTTTGTTAGCTATGATTCAAACCAATATTTGCAATGGACCAATTTATTTCAATTGTGCTCCTAATTATTCTGTTTCTTTAACTGATCCATTAATAATGAATTCATTAGTTTTAGACATTCATATGCAAGGAGATGAGTTTGAAAAACTCACTGAACAATTTGTTGTTATGTATAGAGTCTACTATCGATTACTAAGTTCTCAACTAAACCCTCGATTTAAACTGATTCCAACCTCTCGAGATGAGACAGTCCTACTTCATATAGAAGCAGAGCAGTCTAAGACCTTTACTCCTAAACGATTACAATGGCATGAGATAACAATTCCTGATGAATTTCAAATTGAAAATCCCCATCCACTTCGATCTATAGAAAGGAAGGAGATTTCTCAAATTATTGAAGAACCAAATGGTAATGTTTTAATTCGATTTAATTCAATGCGCGAACAAGAATCTGGTTCTACAATCCCTATAGAACCTAGTAGACATTCATTTGTACATTCTCGTAGGCGTTCTTTTGCAGAATCGTCTGAACAATCCTTCAGCCCAACTCAATTCATGTCTACCATACAGCTCCAATTCCCGAAGTATCAACATCTCCTCCATTATCTCCAACTGCGTCTCAAATGAAAGGTGAGATAGACGTTATTCATAAGATTGTCAATATTGATTTTGATTCATTAAACCAAGATATTTTAGATCCTGAAAATGATGACAAACGAAAATGGTTTTCTCAATTAGATCCTTTTTATCAAGAAAAAATTAAACAAGAATGGATTCATGATATTAATCGATTAAATACTCCTTTTGATTTTTTCTGTTGGTTAGAATATTTTCTTATCAAATTAGGCATTGAAGAAGATCCTTTCAACATATCTTTTATTAATGTCCAAACAAGTTTAGCAAAAAAATGGAAACTCAATGATGGTAATATTGTTACTCAAGTTCATCTGCCTTTGCAATCTATCCGCTTAGACACTCCTGATGGTGAAATCATTGCCTCACCATTTAAAAAAGGGAAAGATAGTGATGATTCAATCAAGATGGACGATATTAGAAAGATCTATCATCAGAACAATTATTCCAATCAGATTTTACATACTATTGCTAACCAAGTTGATTCTTTATCTTCTGAAATCAAATCTATTCCTAGATCTAATACTTCCAGATTTCCAGCAAGCTATTCCTCTCGTCATTTCCAGCCTAGCACCCTATCAAGAGACCAAGAAGCAAAACTCACTTTACCATCTTTCTCATCATCCATTCCTCCATCTTCTTCTCTATTATTGAGTAAGATTTCTCAAACTCTAGAGAAAATCAACTCCAACCTTCCCAGTTCATCCAAAATCAATACTATCGACCAGGAAGACCAGGATGACTCCGTAAGTTCAAGTCCTGATAGCTTTTCGTCTGATAATGAACTTATTCAAAGAATCAACCAGGTAGAAGATTCATTCTTAGAACCTCAAGAGATAGAACACAATCACGTTAATAAAATACGACGACACAAATTTAGTGGATTTTCAAATACTAAATGGAAAACTGCCGATACAAGGAATTATTATCCAAGACCAACTCCTCCCGATATTCAATACGAAGAACGAGCCAAGTTTCATACCGCCCATTACGATGGAAATTCAATTTCTAATTGGAATATAGACGGGAAAAGTGAATACGAAATTCTCAATACATTACAAGAAATGGGCATGGCAAAGATTGCCTACAAGGTTAAGAATATACCCGAACAAAATGCAGCAATGTTTTTTATTGCGGGATTCACAGGCCAACTTAAATACTGGTGGGATAATTCATTAACCCTTCAAGAAAAGATGGCAATTATTGACCATACCATTGAAACCGAAGATGATCAAGGT
The DNA here is from genome assembly GCA_028651295.1 of Catharanthus roseus. Lineage (NCBI taxonomy): Eukaryota > Viridiplantae > Streptophyta > Magnoliopsida > Gentianales > Apocynaceae > Catharanthus > Catharanthus roseus. The sequence goes on from JAPQWS010000102.1 coordinate 2,076,859, forward strand.
AATATTTCATTACAACATGATTCATGTGATTTTTTACTTGTTACAATTGCAATGCATTTTGTAGGAAATCCAAAAGAAGAATTATCTTCTTCCAAAGTATTTTTAACAAATTTAAGATCCCTACTTTGACAGATTTTCGATGGTATAAAGATATGTTTTTAACATATGTACTCAAAAAACCTGATTTCATGTCAAACTTTGAATAAATCTTGGCATTATATAACTTTTTTAATAAATCCTGTTTGTTAGGAATAGGATACCTAATCCATTGTAATACGTCATTGAGTGGTTTGTAATTAATGACTAATTACTTGTTTTAAATGTGGAAAACCAGGCCATAAAGCAAATGTTTGTCGCAGCAGTAAGAAGATCAATGAAATTCTCGATCGATTTCCCGAGTTAGACAAAGCACTCAAAGAAAAATTAAGTATCTCCTTAGTTCAAGACGATTCCTCTACAGATCATGATCCTGAAGATTTTCAAAATTTCAGCAGTATAGATGAAGGTAACTTATCCTCCCATTGTGCTTGCAAAACTATTAATATGATTCGTTATTCAGATAATACAGCCAAAGATCAGAAAGAATTACTTTTTGATATTATTCAAGACCTTCCCCCTGACGCACAAAAAAACAATTAGAGAAACTCAAAGCCTTAATTCTTCGAGAAGAATCTAGTTCTGCTCGATTAGTAGAACCATTCAGTATTTCAAAAATGTTTGACCGATATCCGCACATGAACCCTCAAATTCGACAACATAGTACCAAAGAATTACAAACAGAAATTAATTCATTAAAGGCTCAGGTAAAAGAATTAAAAGAAAGAATTTTTTCAGTAGAAACAAAAAATCCATGGAACTCGTAGTTCAGCATGAAAGGAGATTGGAAGGATATATTTGGGTCCAGTCATTTTGGCCATCCATGTTTGAAAACCAAGGTATGGAATAGGTGGTAGAATGTCGGGGAGACTTCCAAAATAGAACCACCATTCATAGAACCAAATTGGAAAATCTTTTGAACAATGTGGATGAAATATGAAAAACCAGGAATGATCGAAGGGTCGTTTCCAAAAGGTTCGATTCCAAGCCATACGGTAATCTTGATATGTATAGCCTGGTGGTTTGAATGGTACGGAAAAACATTTTGTTGACCAAATGGATGCCCATTCAGTCGGTTTAATTACCTTTTTAATTGTACATTTTGAATATGCTATTTTTTGGGGATTATTCCTATCAGGTGTATGAGTAATTTCCACTGAATTTGAATCTACAAGGATAAGTTCGTAATAGGTTTGAGTTTTTTTGGGATCATCAGGTAGCCATTGGCAGTCCTGAGGGAAGAGTCTTTGAAGGAAGTTTTGAAGAATTTTGAAGTCAGGTGTTTCAGTAAAAGAAGTGAGCGTGATGTTTGTAATGATTGGTTTTGTAAAATATTGAGGAGAGGTGGATGAAGCATTTTGAGTAATAGATGGTGCGGGAGTTGCAGGAGTTTTGGGTTGTAGTTTGAAGGATGGGGTTTCTGCAGCCATTGAATATGTTAACGGAGGAAAATCTCTAAGAGCTTGAAATCGATTTGGAGTTTGAATAGTGGAGGTTGAAGGTTGAGGAGTCATGGCATAGTCTTTTGCTGTTTGAATGGGTGTTCTTGGAGTCTTCTCTTTATCAGGCTTTTTGCTCATGGTATAGGGTTGCTGTAAGAAATTCACGAGTGAGAAAATCGGGTAATGAATTGTCGGTGCCTTTTATATATTCAATATCAAAATCAAAGGCTGATAAAATTGCTTGCCAGCGAGCAAAAATTTGTTTGGAAACAAGGTTTTGAACATCCTTTTGTAAAATTTCTTTGGCTGATTTGCAATCAATACGTAAAAGGAATTTTTTGTTAAATAAATCATCTTGAAATTTGGAGATACATAAAACTATAGATAAAATATCTTTTTTGACAGTTGAATAATTCTTCTGTGGTCCGAGCCAAAGACCACTGTGATATCGAACTAAATGCTCATGCGATGAATGTCCTAATTTTTGTTTTAGTATGCCTCCATATCCTATGTTGGATGCATCTGTTTCAACTATCATGAATGCAGATGGATGTGGAATAGACATACAGGGCAATGTTTGAGCTTTGGCTTTTAACATTATGACAATTTGAGTATGTTTATGAGTCCATGCAGGAGGATTCTTTTGCAATCGTTGATATAAAGGTGCACAGATTTGACGTAGGTGGGGAAAGAAATCAGAAATATAATTGAGACATCCTAGGAATTGCTGTAATTGAGTCCTATCTTTAATTTCATTGGGAAATTTGTGTGCAAATTCTAAAACTCTATTGATAGGAGTGATGGTACCTTTGTATATGTTATGACCTAAGAACCGAATTTGAGTTTGAAATAACTTAATTTTGGTGGCAGATACAACTAAACCACTTTTTTTGATAACATTAAGGAAGATATTTAAATGTTTGAAATGCTGATCAATAGATTGAGAAAATAATAAAACATCATCTATATAAACAATAATGAATGCAGTATAAGGAGTAAATATTTCATTCATAATGTTTTGGAATTCTGAAGGAGCATTTTTTAAACCAAACGGCATAACGTTCCATTCATAATGGCCAAAGGGAACTGTGAATGCTGTTTTATACCGATCTTGTTCGGCTATTTTACAAATACTGATATTTTAAATTGAGTAATAATATCATAATATCAACTCTTTTTTACAAAATAAAAAAATGAGAAATAAGAAAATTGAGTAAGATTCATATGTTATTTCAAATTTATGAAAAAAATATGTTTTAGATATAAAATAGGAAGAGAATATAGTGATACTTTGCGTATTGTACGTCTTAAATTTAGTATGACAATTTTATTATTTTTGCTATTATGATCTCTTTGAAAATTATTAAAATATTTGAATACTTATATTAGTAGTAGTTTTTTGAAAAATATTTTTTACATTTATGAAACATATAAAAATCATTATATAATTGAAATCAGAGAGAAAAATTATTAACTCACAAATTATTCTAGAGATAGAAAAGTTGCATATGTTTTACAAAAATTTTCTAAAATGTAAGAAATTTAGTGTTTTTGTGAAAATTTTATTTTTTATTATTTAGTAACGATAAACGCGCAACAAATAATCAAATTAATTAAATTTTAGTTATTAATATACAATATAATTAAAATTTATTGAAAAATTATAACAAAAGTGTTAGTTATGTACTGATTGAAGCATTTATATTGAGATGAGAAGTTGAGTGTTCAAATCTTGCTTACCACAAATAATATATAATGTGGCAATTAAGTAGCTTTTGGTAACATCTATTTTGTGCCACTATCCAAGAGATTTCTCCAACATTTTCACTAGACTTTAAGAGGAAGGTAATTGCCCATTACTAATAAGGAGTGATCACCCATTACTCATGAGGAATGTTTATCCATCACTAATGGGATAAATATCCATATTCTACATTTTTCTTTAGCACGTTTCCAATTTTTAAAACCAACTTTTGTAAACATATTATCACCATGTTTTATTTATGTACAATGTACTCTAACTAAGTAAAATAGGCTTTTTCCCACAATATTCATTACTAACATTTTCTTTATTAGATAATGTTGCTTCAACCGGATTAGAACTCTTCTTCCACTTTTCAAGATATTTGTTCATAGTAAAATCTTATATAATAATTAAATATTTTAAATTAAATTCAAAACATTTCACTTATGACATAATAATTAATTAGAACATAAATTACATAATAACCATATTTTTACCAAAAAACCCTAGAAAATTTTTTGACAAACAAAATCAAAATTTTATTAGTCAAAAAATTTTATGGAACAATCTTTAAAATAAAAAATATTTCTACATATATTAATAATCTAATTAAAAAACTTACTTTTTCTTCAAAGTTTGAAGAACAGCAAGGAGCAGCAGAGCAGCAGTTACTGTGTCTATCGCGTCGCCTGTTTGTCGTAGTTGCTACCGCGTGCCGCTCGTCGCTGCCGACAACCAGGAAAAGGACTGAGGAGGGAGGGCCGACCGAGAGAGTAGAGAGGGAAGGAGGAGGAAGACAGAGAGTCAAAGAGGGAGTTTTTTTTTTCTATTTTTGTTCTGCTGGGTTTTTAGATTTTTCTTTTTTTTTTTTTTATTGAAAGTCAGCCGCCTAAGAACTTTTAGGGCTATATTGAAAAATATTTTTGAGAAGGCTTTGAATGTAAATACCTATAATTTCTAAAGTTCTTAAAATTTCTAGGCAGTTGGAGTTCTGCCACTGCCGGTGGCTCCGACGCTGCATCTTCGTACATTAGTGTCAAATGTGATGACAATTAAATGAAGAGGATGAAACAGTTAGAGTTACGAGACATCTTCTAGAAGCTTTTGATAATGAACTTGGAATCCCTAATAGAGTAGATGAGGAAATAAATAGCGGTGGAATGACTGCTGCTACTTTTGCTCTCGGTACGTACTTTTTTCTCCTTAATTCTGTCTAATTTTCGTCTCGATTCTGCTAATTAGTTTCTCATTATATGATTAATTGATTTGCAAGGCTCCATGCATTTTAAATGATGGGAATCGCAAACGTAAAGGACAATCTAACAACCTATATCTTCAACATAGTAGACTGTTTTTTGTGAGTTTTGCAAGGGGTTCGATTACCCGCAGCTCCATTCATTTTTTTTTCCTTTTTTCACTTTCTCCCTCTCTTCAGGTTGAAAATTGAACTGCTGCTTGTTGACTCGCTCACAAGTCAATAGTATGATTTTTTTCCCTTCTCTTTTTTTTTTTTTTTTCAAGAATTTTTTTTATCAATTTTTTTGGTTTTTTTGGGTTGGACCCATATTTAAAAATGGGTACTAAAGATGCCTATTTTTTTTAATTCTGGAAGAGATGCCATAACGCACAATAGTTGTGTGTTATCTATAATGATAACATACAACGATTGTGCGTTATTAGTTAATTACGCCTTCCTCCCTAATCAGCCGATGTTGCTGATAACGCACAACGGTTATGCGTTATCATTAGACAATAATGCACACTCGTTGTGCGTTATCAGCCACCTAATTTTTTTAAAATTTTTTTAATGAATATTTTCTGTTTTTAATGAAAATTTCTTTTGGGAAAACTTATAATTATATAAACTTTTTAAATTTTTTTAGTGAATTTTTTTTTTTAATGAAAATTTGTTTTGTGGAAAACTTATAATTGTTTAATTTTTTTAAAAAGACTGTATTTATTATATTTAACTTATTTTAAGTGTATTTATGATGATAATATTTATATCATTTTCTTGAAAAATATATTTATATTTTAACCATTTCATCTCAAGTTATTTGAAGAAGTAATACTAAAGAAATTGTAAAAATTTAAAGCAATGATGTAGTAATTAGAAAAAATTGAAAGAAAAATCTCATTAATAGAAACATGTTTTATTACAACTATTTCAAGAAAATGTTAAACTTATACATTGCTTGGTCCGGGGTTATTATAATTTTTTCTATTATGTCCCGGCATGCGACATGTGCCACATCTTGGGGGAGAATTCAGATTTATATAATCCATTTCCCCCTAAAATCGCTTGCCCTGTTTCCTACCCTGTTCTTTTTTCATGGTTTGGAGGATAGAATGTTAAATTAAAAGGAACATCCCTCCAAAAGTTCTCACTCAAGACCGGATAAAAATTCACTTGGTAAGTTCTTCTGTATGTTTGTCGCGAATATATCTCCGGCACATAAGTATTTGTTCTTGGCCATTTTCTCTACATATTGCAAGAACATGAGAACAAGGCAATGTATATGTTTGCCATTTTCCGCAACTACATAATTTCTTATTTAGCCGCAATGTATAGACGTTGCCCATACCAGAAACCTGGATTAGAGATTTGACCATGTATATTCCCTCTCGCGGATTGTAGGTTGTAACTTTGTGTTCTCTTGATTTCATTTCAATCTGCAAGAACTTGTCAAAAATTCGAGTTGGAAATGGATGCACACAATTTTCTGCCTCTTCACGGTGTTGGTAAAAGTACTTAACTAGTTTTTTGAATATTAGTTCAACTAGGGCTTTTAAAGGTAGAACCCTAACTTTCTTCAACACACTGTTAAGTACTTTAGAAATGTTGGTTGTCATGATACCGTGTCTGTGACCACCATCATACAACAGTGTCCATTTATCTGGGTCTAAACTTATCAAGTAAATGTAAGCATCAACATTTCTTTCTTGAATCTCTTCCATTACACGGTCAAATTTTTATTATTTTGTTTCTGTTCCGGCCTGCCACATCAAGCTTTTTAGGTTTGTGTTTTTAAAAGTCTTGTTGAAATTTGCTCGAATGTGGCATAAACAAAACCGGTAAACTGCAAATGGTGGTTGAAGTTGACTTTGAATAGTAGAGAAAATACCTTTATGGCGATCAGAAATGAGGCATACGTGGTTATCTTTGACAATGTATTCTCGCAAGTTTTTAAGGAACCAATTCCAACTCTCGGAGGATTCCTTATCAACAATTGCGAAAGCAAGTAGGAACAAGTGATTATTTGCATCCCACGTACTTGCAATTAACAGCACGCCCTTGTATGGTCCCCTTAAGTGTGTTCCATCTACAGAAATAACCGGCCGGCAATATGGAAATCCGTCTATACATAGCGAGAAACACCAGAAAACAAATTTGAAAACATAATTAGGGGGACTGCTTGTTCTGTGATGCAAAAATTCGTATACAGTCCCCGGGTTTAAATCCTGTACAGCTTGTAAATATTTAGGTAAAATACTGAAGGTTGTATCCCAACTACCATAAACTCTCTCGATGGCAAATTTTCGAGCATACCATGCCCGCTTGTAAGTACAGCCCGTTTGAAACAATACCTGCACTTCTTGAATGATGTTCGATACAGGTATCTCGGGATCGTTGGCAACTAGGTGTGATATAGACATTGATATAAATTTTGAAGACAAGTTTCTGTGCTTGTTTTGTTCAATCTGTACAAGGCATGTGTGTTCTTTGACGAATCTAGTTATTTCCAGTCCTGCACTAAAGATCAGTATAACACGTCTCATGGTCCCCACTCCAGATGAAACCAGATCGGTGCTCGTACTCTTTTGATAATACATCAGGGACAATGGGCCCGGGATGCACGTGCGCTGGCACTTCTTCCATCTACATTAATTATAGTTTGAGACACTGTCAATATCTATATGTTAACCCTAAAAATTTTTAAATAAATTCTAATTCCAAACTCTTTAAGGTGTGTTCTTTATGGTACCCTGCATTTTAGGGTTTTAGGTTTGAATGATTTTTAGCATATCAAATTTAGTATTTTTAGGGTTTTCAGGGTTTTTAATGTTTTATAATTTATAATTAATTATCAAGAATATTAAGATTTAAGTGTTATTACGGTTTACAGTTATAAAGTTTATAGTTTTACGGTTTAATGTTTACAAATATCATTTTTAGGGTTTACTGTAGCAAAATTTAGGGTATTACTGTTTAATGTTTAAAAAAATAAGGTTTTAAAGTTTTTAAGGTTTATTGTTACGTAGTTTACAGTTTTACGATTTAATGTTTAAAATATTCAGATTTTCGTTTTTTTAAGGGTTTATTATTACAAAGTTTATAGTTTTATGGTTTAGTGTTTAAAATGTTAAGATTTTAAGGCAAGAGGGGATTACTGTTACAACGTTGACAATTTCACGGTTTAATGTTCAAAATATCAATTTTAAGGTTCTTCGGGTTTATTAGGGTTTACGGTTTAATGTTTGATGTAAAATTTTGGATTTCAATAATAGATTTTTAAGTTTTTTTATTATTTAAAGTTTAGAATTTTTAAGTTTTTTAAGGTTACTTATAGTATATTTTATAAGTAAGTATTTTACTACTACGTAAATTCACTATTACGGTTTTAGAGTTTAAATAAAAGTATTAATTACTAAACTATAAATTTCCAAGTATCGGTTCTACTATTTACAAAAAAAAAAAAAAACCAACATATGAGAACAATATCAAATTACAGGTTCCCATCTTTTCTAATCAATAATTTATACGAAATATGCAAAATAATTGTCTAAATAATTAAAAAAATTTCAAATAATCATAAAGTAAGGTAAAAAATTAAACCCTAATTATCCAAATAAATTCATGAAAATAAATTCATCACACTAAGTTCACTTTTTAAATGCAAAAAATAATTATAAACATAAAATTATCAAATTTGTGCAAATTTATTAATAACAACAATTTTAAGCATAAATCCAAACCCCACATTCACAAAAAATGAATGTAAAATTTTGAATTTTAATAATAGATTTTTAAGTTTTCTATTATTTAAAGTTTAGAATTTTTAAGTTTTTTAAGGTTACTTATAGTATGTTTTATCAGTAAGTATTTTACTACTACGTAAATTCACTATTACGGTTTTAGAGTTTAAATAAAAGTATTAATTATTAAACTATAAATTTTCAAGTATCGGTTCTACTATTTACAAAAAAAAAAAAAAAAAAAAACCAAAAGAAACAACATGTGAGAAAAATATCAAATTACAGGTTCCCATCTTTTCTACTTAAAAATTTATACGAAATATGCAAAATAATTATCTAAATAATAAAAAAAAATTTCAAATAATCATAAAGTGAGGTAAAAAATTAAACCCTAATTATCCAAATAAATTCATGAAAATAATACATTGCCCTAATATCACTTTTTAAATGCAAAAAATAATTATATACATAAAATTATCAAATTTGTGCAAATTTATTAATAACAACAATTTTAAACATAAATCAAAACCCCACTTTCACAAAAATTGAATTAATTCAAATTAAAAAATAAAATTCATAAAAATGATTAACAAACAACAAATAACAAACTCAAACACACAATAATTAAACTTAATAAATAATACACCAAAAAAATTTAAATAACTAAAAACTTAATGAAAGTTTAAAATGCAGCTCTAGTCTACCGTTTTCCACTCCAAATCTTTAATAACCTTCGTACTTCAAAGAAAATCTCGCAGATTCAAACTTGAACTTCAAATATAAACTAATTTTTAATTGTAAATTTTGAAAGAAAATACAAAAGTATTAGAAGAAGAGAAGTCAAAGTATAATAAGAAGTAAGAAAATAAAGGAAGAGGAAAACAACTTATCGAGCGGCAGCGACGGAGGAGGTTGCAAATTTTTTCAGGCGGCAATAAAAAAGAAGGAAGTCAGGCGAAAGAAAGGAAGAAGGAGAGAAACCAGAAAAATTGAGTAGGAGGAGGCTGAAAAAAAAAAAGAGGAAGAAGAATGAGGCGGAGGAAGCTGAAAAAACAGAGGAAGAACAATGAGGGAGGAAAGAGAGAGAAAATTGGATGCTGAAAAAATAGAGGGAGAAGCAATAAGGCTGAAAAAATAAAAGGGAAAGAAGGAAGGGGGCGACGGGCGGCTGGGGTAGGGTTTATAACGTGATAATGCAGTCACTGTGCGTTATCACTCTTGATAGCACATAATGGACGTGTATTATCAAGGATGATAACGCACAATGGCTGTGCGTTATTGCCACATCAGCGCCAGATAGGAGCCACGTCCGTTTTTACGCAATTAGCGGCTTAAGCCGCGTGATTAGGGATAACGCACAACCATTGTGCGTTATCATCTGAGATAACGCAAAATGACTGTGCGTTATGGCTAGATTCAGGAAAAAAAAAATTTGGCCTCTTTGGTACCCATTACTAAAATCTGGGCCCAACCCAAAAAAAAATCATTTTTTGTTCAAGAATTGAGGTGATTGAAATTGAACTTTGGTAGTCTGGGATAGAATTTAGGGAAAAAGTTCTTAATTTGGTTGCAGATGGAGAGAGAAAGGAGGACTTTTCCTCAAAATTCATAAGCAAAATTTGGCATTTTTATTGAAACAAACAAATACAGCGAAGTACATGTATATATTTATAGAAAGTTTTTATTAGATGAAGAAGTAAATCTATTACTATTCCCTACATTCAATTTTAAAAATAAGTAGCACTGATTATGAAAATAGACATTCTTGTTGGAAAAATGGTGAATGAGGAAATAGTTTTAAGAGGAAAAGTTGACATTTAAGAGGATTTGAATCACACATGGAAAAGCTAGAGGAAGGAGTTATTTCTTATATAAGGTAGAGCTCTTGAAAAAATAAACTGCTAAGGCAAGCCTTTGCCTTGTGTGCGTGCGCCTAGGGTTACAAATCCCTAGCCTAGAAACTTGATTCGTGTGAGTAGGTAATGAAGGTTTAAATCCTTCACCTCACTGTTTTTCCTGTGTTATTTCATTGTTTTTTTTTTCCCTGTAACAAACTGTTTTTAACAGTATTGTTTAACAATTCTTAGTTATAAAAATAGCCACCCCCACTTATTTTGATGATTATATAGAATAAGTACTAATTATAAAAATAGGCACCTCTAGTTGTAAAAGGAAGTATATCTATTATAATAATAGGCACCCCACTAATCTTGAATATTATAAAAATAGGCACTCCTAATTGTAAAAATAAACACCTTTAGTTATAAAAATAGGTATCCCACTCATCTTGCATGTTATATAGAATAAGCACCCTTAGTTATAGAAATATGCACCCTTAATTGTAAAAATAGGCACTCCATTCATCTTATATATTATATAGAATAAGTACCCCTATTTATAAAAATAGATAGCCCTATCTAGTTGTAAAAAATATGCACCCTTAGAATAAGCAACCCACTCATTTTGCCTGTTATGTAGAATAAGTACTCCTTTATAAGAATGGACACCCCTAGTTATTAAAATAGGCACATTTAGTTATAAAAATAGGCACTCCGCTCATTTTGCAAGTTATATAAAATAAAAACCCCTAGTTGTAAAAACATGCACCCCTAGTTATAAAAATAGACACCATTAATTATAAAAATAAGCACTCCACTCATTTTACATGTTACATAGAATAAGTACCCTAGGTATAAAAATAGACACCCCTAATTGTAAAAATAAGCACCCTTAGTTAAAAACATAGGTATCACACTCATTTTGCATGTTATATAGAATAAGCATTCCTATTTATAAGAATAGACACCCCTAATTATAAAAATAGGCACATTTAGTTATAAAATAGGCACCTCACTCATTTTGCATGTTATATAGAATAAGTACTTCTAGTTATAAAAGTAGGGACCCCTAGTTGTAAAAATAGGCACCCTTAGTTTAAAATAGTCACCCCACTCATTTTGCACATTATATTGAATAAGTACCCCTAGTTATAACAATATGCACCTCTAGTTATAAAAATAGGCATATTTACTTATAAAAATAGGCACCCCACTCGTTTGCATGTTACATAGAATAAGTATCCCTAGTTGTAAAAGGAGACATTGCTAGTTGTAAAAAATGGCACCCTTAGTTATAAAAATAGGCATCCCTAGTTATAAAAATAGGTACATTTAGTTATAAAAATAGGCACCACACTCATTTTGAAGGTCATGTATAATAAGCATCCCTAATTATAAAACTAGGCATCCATTGTTATAAAAATATGCACCCGTAATTATAAAAACAGGCAACCTACTCATTTTACATGTTATATAGAATAAGTACCCCTAGTTATAATAAAAGGCACCCTAGTTGTAAAAACAGAGCCTTTATTTATAAAAATAGGTACCCCACTCATTTTGCAGGTTACATATAATAAGCACCCCTAATTATAACAGTAGACATTTCTTGTTGTAAAAATATGCATATTTAGTTATAAAAGTAGGCATACCAATCATTTTGTATGTTATATAGAATAAGCACCCTAGTTATAAGAATATGCACCTCTAGTTGTAAAAACAAGCACCCTAATTGAATTAAAATCCGTGTTACAAAAATAAGCACCCACAAGTTTTTAGGCAAGAATTGTAACACAATGCTCACAAAATATAACACTTATAATCGTCTAGTACATCTTCTAATATATTTTTTAGTATATTTTCTTTCATAGTAACTTTCCCTTAAGGTTTATCTTTTAGAGTTTAGAGTTTATCATTTATTCTATAAGATTTATATTATTAATAAATTATACTATTTTAAAAGTATGTATTAGAAAATGATATATTAGATGATCTCTCGCATATTCTCTCGCATATAGAGACATTATGTATTGAATTTGATTTAGCTGATGTATTGAAGAAACACCTTTTTTGGTACATTAATTAGAATCCCCAAGACTTTTTTCTTGTATAAAGCAAAGCAAAAATTTTATTCAAAGTCAGCTTTAATTAGCATCCCAAAAGAGTTTGGATCAATTTAATTTAGAATAATATTTTTTTTTAATTTCGAAACCTAGGTTTGCAGTTTTATATTAAACGTCTTGAAGGATATTTTCTTATGTTCAGCCAAAAAAGAAAAAAAGCTATAGTCAATGGAAAAAACAGGGCCGAATTCTCTTCTGCTTTTCAGGGTTGCATTTTAATCTACAGCTGCCAACCCATATGAATATGATGATCGCTTGAATTTGACACTTAGAAATCTGGTGGAAATTGGATCTCTTCAATCGAATTAGAGAATCTTAATTAAAATTAGATAATTTAATAATTAGGCACACCATGCATGTGCGTCTGAATTCATGATGCAATTTGCCTAATTTCTTTTGTTCTTTTAAGGTAACATATGATCTTGGGTAGTGTATATATAGATAAATAAATTATCTATTATTATACTAATACAGACATTGTATATACAAATTATCAATATATACCTTTTTAGTAGATATCAAACTATTAATTTACACTCTATAGTCTTATATTATATTATGCGAGTATATTTTACTTTATGTTCGATTTTTTCGATTATATTAAATTTCCAATAAACATATAAATAAAAATAATTGTATTCAAATGATTTATATTATAATAACCATAAGAAATAAATTGAAATGAATTTTCTTATTTTAAGAATGATAATTATTAATTAGAATTAAATTTATAAAAAATGTATTCGAGAAGTTTGACTTTTTTTTACACGTATTTTTGTTACAAGTATTAAAGTAATCTATTAAAAATGATAAGATTTTTACTTTTCGTGACAGAGTTAAATATTTGTTACGAAAAAATCAAACTTGTAGTGACAAAATTGATATTTTGTCACGGTAAATATGATTTATGACGAAAGTATCTTTGTCAGTAAGTATAGGTTTTTATAATAAAATTTCGTCACAAAAAATTATACCCATTGTGACAGATTTTATTTCGTTAAGATAAGTTAACTTTCCATGATGAAATTACAATTTCGTTACTAAAAGTATAACTTTTAGTGATAAAACTGATTTCGTTATAAAAGTTGACTTTTCATTACAAATTTTAATTTGTAAAAAAAATTGTCATGATAGGTGAATTTTTTTGCAGCGATGCCAGAGGATCATTGGTGATTAGTTTTCATGTTGATAATGCATAGAATCTTGTATCTTTCTCTTAGTGATTGTTGGTGATTCTGACCTCTTGGTGGAACTTCTAAGCCGCCTACGTTCTCCATATTTGCTGTCACTAATTGACTACTCAGAAAGCAATCATAAGTTGCTTGTCTATGAGTTCATGGCAAATGGAGGCTTGCAGGAGCATTTGTATCCCATCACTGGTGAGTACTTGGATTCTTTTATGGATTGACCTTAGTTTAGACGTTTGTGTCCACGGCACCAAGGAATGCTCATAAGCAAATATGAAGCTTGAGGATTCGGCTTCTTCCCTCAAACGCCCTCATAAAGAATCAGAAAGACATATTAGAGAATACATAACTGAAACTGTGATTAGCATCAGATATCCTTGTTTATCATATTGATTTCCAAAGCAATTTCATTAGGCTTGAATATTGCCTATAACAAGGGATGATTCTGAAATTCTAAATGGTAAGTGTTACAATTTTAATGAAACCTAACAAATTTACTATTACAATCAAATCGAAGTTTGAACAAGGATAAATCCTAATCTATTTCAAGATTAAGATCACGGCTACAAGATTCGACAGTAATGGTAAAACGATTTCAGAGAAAAAGGGAAAGTCCCTCAGTTGAAGTGAGCCTCACAACAAAGAAATCTATTCTCGGTCTCTCTTTCTCTATAATCCTCAAGTGCCGATCAAGCATAAAGCCGACAAGACAATTAAAAGCAACCGATGAGCAGCACAAAAGAGGAAGTCGGAGATCCCAGAAAAGACAAAGATGGCAACCCTAGAAGGAGGTGGATGGAAGAGAGAAGACAAGAAACTACTGCTCAATTAGGGGAAGCAAAATGAGAAAGAGAGTATATATACTATCCTCCAAGTCACCTAGGGTGGGTCGGTTTAACCTGGACCCCCCCCTCCCCCGGTATCTTTAGGAATGTATAATAAGCGCAGTCAATAAACATGTTGTTAGGCCCAGTCTAATATTTCATCATTGGGATATAAATAGGCTGGAAAAAAAAAATGTGGCTGATGGGCCAAATATTGGCCAACAAATTCCATCTTGAACACATTTTAATAAACCAACAAAGGCAGACTCAAAGTGAGTCAACCTTCATCAATATGAAGGAGGTCTCTGCATAAAGCAAACTTATCAATTGTCACAACTTTGGTACCAAAATCAGTAGGATTATCTTTAGTGTTAATCTTGATGCCATTAAAAATACCATTAGTGACCTTATCTATAATAAAATGATACTTAACATCAATATGTTTCGTGTTTTCATGATAGATAAGATTTTTACATAAATGCAGGCAACTTTGACTATCAGTGTAAATAGCAGCTGTAGAATGCAACAGATGCAATTCAGTTAAAAGACCTTGAAGCTAAATGATTTCCTTGATTGTCTCAGTGGCAATAATGCACTCAGCCTCCGAAGTTGAAAGTGCAACTACATGTTGAAGTTGAGATTTCTAAGAAATGCAATTGCCAGCAAGAGTGAAGAAATAAGATGCAGTAGATTTTCGAAAATCTCTATCACCAGCAAAATCAGAATAAACATAACCAACCAAATCAAAAGTTTTAGTCCAATTATGAAAGTGTAAACCTCTATTAATTGTCCCATTTAAATATCTCAACAACCATTTAATGGTTGCCCAATGGTACCTACCTGGATTGTACATGAATCGACTAAGGAGGCTTATGGAATAAGCTATATTGGGTATGATGGATATCATGGAATACATAACAGATCATATGGCCATTCTATAAGGATGTTTGCCATGCTTATCTTCTCATTTTCAGTTTTGGAACAGATTTTGGAAGAAAGCTAAAAATGGCTAGCAAGAGGGGTACTGACAGGTTTACATATGTCCATAGAAAATTGGAAACAATTTTCTTTAAAAAAAGCTTTCTGGGATACAAACAAAGAATGATCAGTTCTATCTCTATCAATGTTCATGCCAAGGATACTAGAGGCAGAACCCAAATCTTTCATTTCAAATTCTGATTTTAGTAAAGATTTTAATTTTACAATATTTTCTCTATATTTGCAAGCAATCAACATGTCATCAATATAAAGTAGTAAATAAACAGCATTGTCAATGTTATCACCACAGATGTAAAGACAACTATCATAATTGCTTTAATAAAACTAGATTTAATTATAAAAGAATCAAACCTTTTGTACCACTGTCTAGGTGATTGTTTATGTCCATACAAGGACTTTTTCAAAAGACAAGCCATGTTTTCTTTACCTTTTATCTCAAGACTATGAGGTTGACACATGTAAATGGTTTAATCTAACTCACCATGCAAGAGAGCAGTTTTTGACATCTAATTGCTCAAGTTCAAGATCAAAGAATGCAACAACAGCTAACATACTAATTGTTTCATTCTTAACGACGGGGGAAAAAGATTTCATTGAAGTCCACTTTCAACTTGAGAAAAACATGTTACAACAAGTCTAACTTTAAAACGTAGAGGTTCATTAGAGATTCAGATTCTTTGATTTTGAAAATCCATTTACAATCAATGAACTTTTGTTAGAAGGTTTAGGAACAAGTACCCAAGTTTTATTCTTATACAAAGAAGACATTTCTTCCCTCATAGCATGCATCCACAAAGAGTAATTAGGACTCTTAACAACATCAGAAAAACACATAGGTTTTTTTTCTTCAACAAATGATGCACTAGTAAATGCATAAGATACAATGTATGAAAAATCATACCTTATAATTTGCTTAGATACCCTTCTTTCCCTATCCCTAGTTAATTGATATTCATTAAGAGCTTGTGCCTGTGCCTCGGGATGTTCCTTATCATCGTCAGAATTTCCTGACTCAGGCACATCATTTTCTGGTATAGTACCCAGGTTATTCGTTTCATTATTTGTTTCAAGTGTAAGTGTGTGCTCGGAGGAGTGAACAGAGGTGTCCTCCACCTCAACAGAAATATTCCCAATTGAGGAAAAATTGGTAGTATTAATAGGATCAGTTTTAGCTTTAAGATATGGCATGTCGAGCTTATTAAAGATCACATCCCTACTAATGACTACCCTCACCTTTGGCTCACCTCTAAGCCATACCTTATAACCCTTAACCCCACTAGGATAACCTATAAATACACCCTTCTTGGACCTAGGGTCAAGCTTCCCTTCCTTTTGATGTGCAAAAGCAGCGGAACCAAAAGCTCTAAGATTTGACAGGTTTGGCGGTGAACCGGACCATAGTTCAATGGGTGTTTTAAAATTAATAGCGGTGGAGGGAGACCTATTAATCAAATAAATAATAGTACTTATAGCTTCACCCCAAAAAGGTTTAGGAATGCCAGAAGATACCATAAGATACCTAACCTTATCCATGATGGTACTATTCATCCTCTCAGCAACACCATTCTGCTGGGGATTATGTCTAATAGTTTTATGATGTATTATGCCATGTGATACACATAAATCATTCAACTTTTTGTTGCAAAATTCCAAACCGTTGTCCGTTCCTATAAATTTGTGGCCGATTTGATTTTCAGCAAAACGTTTTCATTCGTTGAATTTTTTAAAAGTTTGGTCTTTAGTTTTCAAACGAAAAACCCAAACATGCCTAGAAAAATCAGCCACAATGGAAAGGAAATAGATATTGCCACTATAAGTGGGTTCTTTTTCAGGACCCCATAAATCACAATGCATATAATTAAGTACAGCAGTGGATTTGTGTGTGCCAGTGGAAAAATTGAGTTTGTGCTGTTTGCCAAGAACACATAAATCACAAAAATCTAAGGCATTGATTTTTTTTTCCGTTTAAAAGATTTTGTTTATTCAAATATTGCAAATCTTTTTCACTGATGTGGCCTATCCTCCTATGCCACAATATAGATTTTTCAGAAGCAATTTTTGTAAACAATGCAGATGATTCACAAAAAACATCATTGTTTGTATCAAAAACACCAAGAAAAATCAAATTTCTTCAAAAACACCAAGAAAAATCAAATTTCTTCTAAGATAGGAACATATTTAACATCCATTAGTTTTCTAGTCACACCATCATGCATTTTTATAAAAATATTTCCAATCCCTTTAGTGTCACAAACCTCATTGTTTCCCAAAAATACTTTTCCATAATCAAGAGTTTGAAAATTAGAAAACCAGTGTTTGATTAGACTCATGTGAAAAGTGCAACCAGAATCAAGAATCCATTCATTGGAAACATGTGAGGAGGAAGAGGTAGGGGACACACACAAAACCTTGGAATACATCGAGTTTCCATCTGGTTCAAAGTCATTTGTTTTGTTGTCGGTTTTGTCACTCCTGTTACCTTTCTTACGTTGTTTCTCATTTCTGATTCGTTTAAAACACTTATTTTTTCACAAGACCTTCTTTGCCACAGTAAAAACATTTGATTTTATTTTTACTTTTATCTGTAGATTTGGACCTTCCTTTACTTTTGGACCAATGGTTGATAGATTTTTCTCTTATCAACTCTCCCTCTCACGTAAACGTTCTCGCTGTTTGATTTGTTTTCTTTTTGTAAATCCAGATCTTTTGATTTCAAAGTACTTTTAACATCAGACAAAGTCAAAGCATCTCGGCCATATTTGATGGTAGATTTTACGTCGTTAAAAGACTCAAGCAAAGAATTTAACAAAATCACCCAATGTTTTCATCGGGAATATTTTCACACACGTTTTGTAGTTCTAAAATAATTTTGTTAAATCATAAATATTTTAGAAATTGATTTTGATTCACTCATTTTAAAACAAAAAAGTTGCTCTTTCAAATAAATTTTATTTGACAAAGATTTTCCCAAATAAAGTTTCTCAAGTTTTGTCAAGATTTCAAAAGCAGTATCTTTTTCATCAATTTCTCTTCAAACACTGTCATTTAAATGCAAGGTGAGACAGCTATGAACATCAACAAGTTTTTCAACGAGAGTTTCTCCCTTTCAGGATTTTGGATATTTATCGAGACTAGAAAAGCAGGTGCGATTTTATTTTGAACTAAAACATCTTTCATTTTTCTTCTCCACATAACAAAATCAGTTTTGCCTTCAAACTTATCGGTCTCGCATTTTGGAGTGGGCATGATGTACACAACACACAAATAACTACCAACAGAAAAAGGCAACAAGGAGACAAAAATAGTAGGCAAGAATCTCAGAAGATTCACAAATATAAATAAAAACAACACTAATATTCCCAAAGACAGAAACAAAGAAGCCACAAGAGATGCACAATAGTAGAAAAAAGGTTTAGCAATCACAGGCTGAATCACAATCACCAACAGATAGTAGTAAAGAGAAACAGTGCCTCAATAGTCATGGATCCAAAAAAAAATTTCGCAATCAAAAGTAAAAATCACCAAGTCAAATACATTGAGTCTCAATAGGTCCCAAGCCAAGCTTGGGTTTTGATTTTTGAAGAACAAGTAGTAAATTCGAGGATTAACCACAAAACAAAGAAAAACTTTCCAATCCAAGATAGAGAGAGAAAGTGAATATATGTCAAAGTAGAAACCTCAATAACCGCAGTGAAAAAAATATCCGAACAAACCACAAGAGAAACAAAAAAAGTAACGAGGAAACTTCCCTGGGTGCAGAACTCAAAAGGTTCACATGGAAAGTTCAAAGGAATATTCGGATCGAAGGTTTACGAGAGGTGCGACCGTCGGACTCCACCGGAGCAACAGCTCGTCACTACGCCACCGCCGCTTCCACAAAAGAAGAGGATACTGAAACGGTCATCTGAAGTGGTAACTCGCTCTGAGACTACTGTTACAATTTTAATGAACCCTAATCGATACTTTTAAAGTCTAATACTATTGTATAGATTTATCAAATCATCAAACTTATCTTAAAAAAAATATCAAATAAAAATACACCTAAGACTTATGTCCCTAATTTAATATAAATCCTAAACTCCAT
This sequence comes from Catharanthus roseus, assembly GCA_028651295.1. NCBI lineage: Eukaryota > Viridiplantae > Streptophyta > Magnoliopsida > Gentianales > Apocynaceae > Catharanthus > Catharanthus roseus. Next base: position 2,096,173 of record JAPQWS010000102.1, read on the forward strand.
AAATATTTCTATTATTTTTTTCCTAGCATAAACATTCGAGCATTTTTAAGGTGCTTATAGGGTAGGGTGTTACATTCTACCATACTTAAAAAGAATTTCTTCCTCGAAATTCATAATCATATACCTATAAGTTCAGGATACTTTCTTTTTATGTACTCTTCAGTTTCCCAAGTTGCTTTCCAGTTCCGTGATGCTTCCATACTACATTATACATCGGAATTTGCTTTCTTCATAGCTCATTGATTTTGAGTTCGACAATTTGCGTTAGCTTTTCTTCGTATGTCAGGTCAGTCCTTAATTTTAACTTATCATCATTCAAGACATCATCAGGCACTGAATGATATTTCTTTAATTACGATACATAGAATACGTCATGTATCCCTACTAGTTCCTCGGGTAAAGCTAGTTGATATGTCACCTTACCAACCTCACCATTAACTTCAAAGGGTCTAATGTATCTTAAACTCAATCTATATCCTCTTAGATATCTAGGCTTTCCTCGATGAGATGTTAGTCTCAAAAGCACTTTAACGCCTACGTTGAACTATAAATCTCTTCTCCGATTATCAGCATAATTTTTCTGTCTACTCTTGGCCGGTCGAAGTCGATCTTGAGTAACTTTCACTTGTTTTTGCATTTCCTCTAGTCTTGGCATCAAATCTCTCTGTTTCCAATTAGATTTTACTCCAACTTCATCCCATTATAGAGGGGTTCTACACTTCCTACCATATATTCCTCAAAAAGGTGCCATCCCTATAGATGAGTGATAGTTATTAGGGCAGCCTACCATTGCCGATAGAGTTCTGTCCATTGCCGGTAGGGTTCTGTCCAGCTTTGACTTGTGGCTCAAGGACTTACTGTTGGTAGTAGGTTGGCCTACCTCAGACGGTAAGTCAGCTTCAACTATGCCATCGGCTTCGTTTTCGGTGTTTTCACTCCTTTTTCGGCCATTTTCATTTCTTTTCATCGTTTTCTCCTTTGGAAAGCACCTAAGACAAGAATAAAGGGTATTAGTCTAAAATATGCATTTTTACATATTAAAAACAACATAAATGAAGAAAAAAACTTATAGAAATATAGAAGAAAAAACACATATCAAATACCACCATACTTATCCGTTGCTTGCCCTCAAGCAACACAAACTGAACAGATAAAATGGAGGAGTTTAAAACATTTATTAAGAAAGAAAATACAAATTGGCCACAACCAACGTTAACAAAGATAACATATAAACAAAACACAAAAAAAAAAAAAGATGAAGAAAACGAACAAAAATAAGAAAACAACCACTTCAATAGAACACTCTACTACTCAACTCCAAAGCTAAATCAATATAGATGAACTACACTAACTACAAATTCCACATAGGGGTATAAACCAGTTAAGTCGAGCTCGAGCTTAACTCGACACTTTTTTAATCAACTCGAGCTCGATCGAGTTTTAAAATTTTGGCTCGAGCTCGAGTATTTATGTCGAGGTTGAACTCGAGCTTGAGTTCAATTTTTTTAAAAGAGATATTATATATAATATTAAAATAAAGTAAAAAATATTATATATTTTGGCTCAATAGGCTTGACGAGCCATTGTTAATGAGACTTGAACTTGACTCATTTGCTTGGCGAGCGAGCTCGAGTCTGCTCGAGCTCGATCAATAGCGAGCTCGAACCGAGTTTTGACCGAGCGGCTCACGAGCGGCTTGGCTCATGTACATCCCTAATTCCACCACAAGTTACTAATAAACATTACAGATCAAGTGTGTGTGTGAATTTCTCATGCCATTTTTCATAGAAGATAAGGAATGTCAAGTCTTAGCACATTGAAATACTTTAAAGGATGATGCAAAACAAACTCATGATTTCTATCACTTATCCACTCTAAGTCCTATTCTAGGTCGTTCTAGGATTAGGTAGAACTTTTTGACTTATAGTGTTAGGATTGGAACATGTAAAGGGGTATCAGATGAAGAAAAATGGAGAACAAAAATAATTGAGACAGAGCTAATGCAATTGAAAGGAAATATGACCAATTTCAAGAACAATGTTCTAGCCGCTTTTCACTCTTCTCACTCAGCCTTGAACATCCTACTTTGTGCTATTAATGCACACCCCACCTAACAATACTTTTTTTTTTAAAATTCACATGAATCCCCAATTATAAGAGAGATGCTTGATATTTTTGAGAATTACAATAAAGATAAATGAACACTCATATTTTTTCTTCGTTTTCTGCGATTTTTTTCAAGCATTAGTTTTTTTCTCTCTTTTCAATAGCCTTAAGCACCAAACAACTGAAATACCTAAAATATCTTTTTTCCATAAACAAAATTTTCTTTCTTCACTCCTCTACCCCCACACTTATTTATTTTCCTCAGTCAAAACAGCTAAAAAGATATACTAACCATTAGCTCCACGAATTGAGGTTTTATACAGTGTGAGTTTTAAAGAACAAAGAAAAGAAGGGATTGAAACCCTTGGAATGAAGGCACAAAAAGGGAACTAGGGATTGATTTCATGTAAGGATTTGGCAAGAAAGGTACAAACGGTTCAAAGAAGGCCTAAAACCATCATTTCCGAGACCACCCTAGACTAGAACTCTCTGCTTCCATGGACAGAAAAACATAAAAATGCAGGGAATGACCCAAAAATGATTCTCATTATGCTATTTCCATAAGATTCCTAGGGTTCTATTACTAATCAACACCTACAAGTGTATGAAAACCATTGATGGTGTAAGAAAATTAGTAATAGTGATTTTCGAGGTGATCAAGTAATACACCTTTTTGAAAAACCGAAAGGGTTTTGCAGTTTTGTACTCTACTAAAAGTGGAAAAACAAAAATCTTTTTTGTGTTTTTTTTCTAAGTACAAGGAAAGGAAAGGAAATAAAAGATTTTGAAGTTTCAAATTTTCTGATTTTTTGGGGATTTTTCAAATAAGAAAGAAGGAAAAAGAATAAAAAGACATAAAATACCCCCACACTTAAATCACATTATGCTCAATGTGGGGGCCAGACTAACAGAAAAACAAACAAACACGTACATGAGAAGCAATCCCGCAGGTATGAAGCGATTTAAACAAATCGGAAAGCCATCCCCACACAAAAACAAAATAGGAAAAAGAAATAAATAAAGGAAAAAATAACTTAAACAACAGATAAGATAAAAAATGAAAGGAGAAAAGAAAACATAAAACGGAAAGAAAAAGAAAGAATGAAAAGAGAAGAAAAGAAAAATTCTCTATTGCGGACAAAAGTCCGCACTGCCATCTCCTTTGCTACCCTGAGCAAACATGAATCTGCTACATAGTTAGCTAGCATCACCTCCTGGTGATCAATGGATGCCCTTGAATATGCAAGCCAGCATACCAGCAAGTCAACTCCACTATCTCCGCCAGTTGGGCCCTGTAGATATCTTGAGTAATGTGGAGCTGCTCGAAAGAAGTCCGCTTATCAGTCTGGAATGCATCCATGAGGAATGTGGAAGGTGCATCTTCGGTCGAGAGGTCATAGGACTCTTCGTCCTCACTCTCATCATCGGATGGCTGTGAGGAAGACGCTCCAATGCTGGGTTGTGTGGTTTTCTTTATTGATCTAGAATTGGCATAGTTGTGTTCTCGCAGCTGATCCTTCTCGGTCGGAGAGATCCATAATTTGTTCTTCTCATCCCAAAAATAGTCGCAGTTGTTGAATGTGGTGAACTTTTATATTTGCGGCGATCCTGTTGATAATCGTCGACCCTTGCAACATTAACATTAAAAGAAGCAAATACTCTAGATAAATAAACAGGGTAACGAAACACATGAGTTTTTATGTTATCACAGCCAGTGTTACGCATCGTCTGAATCATCAAGGAAGTGATGGAGAAGGGGGATTGATTGTGAATTTTATAAAGCATAGAAAGGTAAAAAATGTGGACATCACTTTGCCCGCCCCCCTTCTGAAATAACGTGTGCCAGAAGAAATAAGTAAGGGCATGAGGGAGGAGTGTGGGAAAATCACCCCCGTGGAGGATATAGCAACAATCCATTAGACGCGGCCGGATATCAAAGCGATTACAAGTCTCCTTGTAACTCCAGTCCAGGTCCTCGTCTATAGTTTTTCAGTTTGAGTCCATGATGACTAAGTTTCTCTCATCGTAAATCCTAAGAACAGATGCGAGACGTTCCCTAGTCAAAATGATTCTAACCCCTTTGATGGTAGAAATGATGGTTTGAAGATCCTTGTCCGTTTTATGGAGCATATTTGCATAGAATTCCCGGACAAGGTCGGGTAGAAATCTCAAGAAATACGAAGTAGAGGAACCCAGCGCAACCCCCGAAAGAAGTTCAAGCTTAAAATGTTCGATGATCAACTCATCGAACGACTTTTCAATCACAATCTTGAGCATCTCCCTATTGGTGACCCATTTCCGGGCCGCCGGAGAAAGACGTTCTGGGAAAGGAGGAATATTGGGGGTGGTGGGTTTAGGAGAGGACCCTTCAATACGAGTCCTTTTTTATTTTGAGGAAGAGGCGGTATTCTTTGGTGCCATAGGGGATATAATCAAAGAAGGAAAAGGAGGAGGAAAAGGAAAACAACACAACACAGAAACAAGAGTAGAACACAAAAACGCACAAAAAGAAATAAAATCAACTAAACATAGCCTGTGTGTGCTAAGTGTTCTAATGTTGCCGTGTGATGAAGAGTTACAAGAATAAACGGAAGAAAAACTAGAGAAACAATAAAATCAAAATTGAAAAGAAAAGCTCCAAGAAAGCAAAAATCATAAAAATGCCCACAATAAAAGCAAATCACAAATAAAAACAACTAAACTAAAATGAGGCAAAAAGTATAAGAGGTAGTCTGTGTTTGTTTGAAGAAACAAACTATTGCCACGTGTCCAATAATGCGTAGTTTCTGCCTCGAATACTTCATCGTCGGAGTTTTGCCTGAGTTGCCGAAAGTTCGCCGCAAAATTTTTGTTAGAGAACAACACAAACAACAATACAAAGTTAGTAAAACAAAAGTTAACAAAAAGAAGGTGTAAAATATAAGAAAATAGAAGGAAAAGAAATAGATGGGAAGGGGGTTGGGGTAGAAAGAAAAGGGTATGGGGGGGTTGTGACGGGTGGTTTGTGAAGAAAAAGGGAAAAGAAAAAGGATGATGGTGGTGCATTGTTGGAAGAGAATAGAAGAAGTAGAAGAAGTAAAGGAATAAAAAGAGGAGGAAGAAGAAGAAGAAGAAGAAGAAGAAGAAGAAGAAGAAGAAGAAGATAGAAGAGAGAGAGAGAGAGAGAGAGAGAGAGAGAGAGAGAGAGAGAGAGAGAGAGAGAAACCAGAGGTAGGTAGTGTTCACTGGCAGCCGCCAGTGTGGAGGAGAAGAGAGGGGGGAAAACCAAGAGAGAGTGGAGAAGAAGGGAAAAGACGGGAGTGAAAGATAAGAGGAAGAGGGGGAAAATTATGGATATTGAGAGAGAGTGGGAGAAAAACTTGGAAAAATTTTTGGGTAATTGGCTGGAATTGACTGTCGACCTGTCCCATTTATCCTTTTAAAAAAAACTAAACCACTTGTCGAAACTTGTCCCTACCACATCCGGTGGGTCGAGGCCTACTGTCCGCAGTAGTCTTCTGCCTTGTCGAGACAAAAAACACCAGTGAACCTATCGCTGGTAGTAGGTTCGACCTACCATCCGTAGTAGGTTTCTGTTGTGACAAATTTTTATTTCCTTTGACCCTACCGCATGCGATAGGGTACCCTACCATCCACGGTAGGATTCTGCCTGAACTTCGATTTTTCTTCTTTTCTACAAGTTTGAACCCCGTTTTAGGCCTTTTAACCTTATGGACATTTGAGATCAATATAGGACTTAAAGTAATCATTCATTCTCTCCAAAACTACCTTGTAACGCAAAAACAACAAACAATCAAAGCGAAAAAATGAGAAATTCAAACTACAATTATACATACATAAAATAATATGCCAGGAAGAGTTACTCTTAACCGTTTTGGAGAATAGGGAATCCTTCTTAAGGTTTCCCATGTCCTTTCCAAAGTACGGCTTAAAGTGATGCCCGTTTATGACCTCTTTGTAATGGAAATGAAAGAATTTAAAGCCCGAAACAAGAAGAGCAAAAACCCAAGATCAAGCTCAAGAAAGATATTACAAATTACGAACAATTTTAACTCTTTAAAGGAAAAAAAAGGTTAACGAGGGCTAAATTTGAAGAAAAACTCATTCGCGATTTTCCATAGCATAAGGGTTGTTTTCTTTCAACGCTCTCGTAGTCGCCTTCGAACTCCATAAGATGTCTCCTCTCTTCTTCATTCTCCTTGGTTTGCTTCCATAATTCTTGCACACATAAAGAATCCTCAACAAGAAAAGAGTTAGTTTTGTTAGTAAGGAAGTTCACTTCCTCACTGTTTATGATGGCATCTATCTCTGTTTCTTGTTACTCTTCTATATGACTCGTTTGACTTTCCATGAGACTCTCATTTTCCTCTTCTTGATCACCTTTCTTGAACTCACTCTTACGTTCTATTGAGTGCTCATCTCTCTCACTTTCCTCTACTACACCTGTAGCTGTGGAGGTTCTATAAGTCTTGGGAGATTATCATGCTGCCTTTCTGGCTTTCCTTGTGGAACCTCCTCTTCCTCAGGGGAGTGGACTCCTCATGTGCTTGAGTAGTCTCCTCCTCTTCGTACACCACCATGGGAGATATCATAGCTAGTTCTTTTACACTCCGAAAGGTGACTGCCTCTATATGCTCCTTTAGAATCTGCTCTGTATTACTAGGTAAACTACCAAGCGGCTTTTCATCGATCATCATTGCCAATAGCTCAATTTGACTCTCAATGTCATGGATGGAAGCTATTTGGCTTCTCTAGGCTGCTTCCAGATCGGGCTCCGGGAGTGATGGATGTACCGATGGAGTATGATTTTGCAATGAATATTGAGTGAAACCTCCATTCTGAAAGCCTGGGGCTGTTATTGTCTCCCTTGAATTTGACCTGCCCAAGGAACATTCGATTGTTTCTTCCAACCTAAACTATACTGGTTAGGATAGGTGTCATACCCTTGCTGGTTTCTTTTGAACATGGCCTACTGATAATGTGCATATTGTAATGTAACGACCATGTTCTCTATCTTTTATTCTAGTATTGCTGCCAGTTGGGCATCCATGTCATCATTGGTATCGATATCCTATTATCTAAAACCTAAAACAAATAATTGGATAAGAAATCAACACAAGTTCCAAAAGTAATAAGTCAAATTCCCAATGTTCATGCCATTAACACACAAGCAAGACATGAGTACTGAACAAAGCAAAACAAAATCAAAAACAAAAATGACTAAAGCACTATAAATACTATTTTCCTTAAGTTGTCGTTCCCTAGCAACAGCACCAAGAACTTGATATGTTTTAAACTAAAGGGAGATGAAATAATAAACTAAAGTAATAGGCAAGTGGACCTATCACTGTAGTAAACAAGCCACACCATAGTGTCAAATTTCGAGGAACGATAAAGGTTCAAGTACTAATCGCTCTTTCTAATGTTTAGTCTAAAAATGGTTTGAAGAAGAATTAAACTAAAAAGCTGAAAACGATTAAATTAACTAAAGAGAGAAAAACTAGAAAATTAAGGTTTTAAAAACTATTGAAGCAAGAGTTTGGATGGTGAAACCCCCCTAATCCTCGTTACTAGTTCAATTGGAAAAACCTTATGAAAACAATGTTGAATTAATCAAGTTGGGTCATCACAACTAATCGGGCAATCCCTATCTCTAGGAGAAAGCCACCCTACGCACTAACCCTTAGAGGAGAATCTCTTCTCCCTAACCAATTATAAGTGCAGTAATTATAGGTGATTTAAAGGACCTAGAAGTGTAATATCATATCTCTAATCGATCACCCCAATTAACCCCCAATTGGTTGCCCTAGAATGTTCTTTCTTTTTCAATTCCGAACATCCTTGCAATAAATCTAATCTCGCGACAATTAAATTGCAACGAACACAGTTGGAAGACAACTCAATTGAAAACAAACATGGAATTCAATAAATTAAACCAAGAACATCGTAAACAAGTATTTGGGTATTTACCTAAACATAAAAATCTATTCAGTAATCATTGTATAAAGCTGAAATTAAGCATTGAATTCAGTAAAAACAAAGGAAAGAAAGCTTAGGAGGAATTTGAAGTCGAAATCATAGTCTCGAATATCGCCCGAGCTCGTCTCTCGAGTCGCCCAATTGAAGATGGAAATTTTGATGTTGAATCTTCAATTCTCAATCTCCAAGTATTCCATTACAAAGTTCTATTGATTTCCTACCTAATTGAAGATGAATTTGGGGGGAAAATCTAACATAAGTTCGCCTCTAATTGCCTTCTTCTACCCTAATTGTGGAATTCTATATTAATTGGAAAAAATTACATTAAAGAGATTAAAATCGGATTATAACTATTACAACTGAGACCTACCGCGTATGATAGGTCAAACCTTACCATCCGTGATAGGGTTCTACCCAAATTCTCCTCGTTGTCGTCGAGTACCGTCAATGGTAGGGGTAGCCCACCATTGTCGGTGGGGTTTTGTCTAGCTTTGGCTTGTGGCTCCAAGACCTACTGCTAGCGGTAGGTTGGCCTACCTCGGGCGGTAGATTAGGTTTTCAACTATGTTGCCGCTTCGTTTCGTCATTTTTCACTCTGTTTTTGACCATTTTCATTTCTTTTCCTCGTTTTCTCCTTTGGAAAGCACCTAAGACAAGAATAAAGAGTATTAGTCTATATACATTTTTAACATATTAAAAATATCATATAACGATGAAAATAACATATTGATATGTAGATGAAAAAGCACATATCATTTCTTATAAGGACTTTGCTTGATACATATTTCATATTGATCGACTTGCAAATATATTTAGGTATGATCATTAGTGGTTATATATACATATGAGTGTATTATTGTCTAATTTTTTGGTCCTGATGGTGGATTGGTTCCAAACTGTAGACATGTGAATCACTAAGAAGCAATAGCTAATGCAATTCATAAGCTGTGGCCAATCTTTAAAACCATCTTTGATCTGTAGCTGCCATTAATCTTCTTCGGTTATTTATATTCATTGTCCTAGATCTGACCAGCTTTTCCTTTTTTGTGGTGCAGTCTCCCTTGGCACATGCAGACACTGGAATCCCTTTGTCGAGCTTGTAAAATGCTGTAAGTTTAGCTCGTCCAATCTGTTGGCTCCATGAGACAAATGGTGATATATTCTTTTTCATTAATTATATAGCATGATAAAGAACTGTAACACTACCTGACCTTCCAATTTATTGAACTTCAAGCAATAAGTTTTAGATTTTTTTAGTCTATCTGGAATGTCGTATATTTCTTGTTTGGGACCACTTTTTTGGTTTTAGAGCTGAGATAACTTATAAGAGTACTTTTTTTTTTGCTTGAAGTAATCTTGCATTAATTAGTGCCATTGTCTATTTGAATTAAGCAACAGTACAAATTGGATTACTTAGTTTTATTTTGCTGGTAGGATAAATCTTAAGAGAATAAGAACTCTGTTTCTTGATTTAAATGATTGCTATAGATACTTATCTTAATTGTAATTTTGTAATAATGTTTTGTATAGTTAACAACATCTAAAAGGCTGATGAGAGTGATAATTGTAGCAATTCTGGAAGAGATACTCTTATATGTGGAAGATTAATATGATTTTTCGCCTAATAGTAATCATATCACTTTAGTTTTTTCATTGTCTTGTTGTAATGCAATTATGGATTTATTGTCTTTAGTATCTGTTACTTTAACTTGAATATTTTAAGTGATTATGCTAATTTTGTGGATATGAATGGGACTTTAGGATACATTCATGATTAATTTTGATTTTCTTTATTTTTATTATATGAATGTTACTTTTGATTTTTTATTTATTTTCGGAGTGGTTGTATCATATTAATAGATGCATTCATGATTTTCTTTTTCTAAACTAAATGAAATTCGGTGACTAGTTAGCAACCACATTAGTTGGTCAAAAGAAAAAAAAAAACTAAGTTGCGACTAAAAATTCGATCGCAATTTTTGGAGTTTTTTATTTAGAGATGGAATTGCGATTAAATTTTTTATTGTAATTTTTTGCATCATTTTTTTATGTGAAATTTTGCAACCAATAGATCGGAGTTTGGTCATGATGTTTTGGATTGGAACTTCACGATAGACCGTCACAAACCTTTGTTAGCGATGATCATTTAGCGACCGAATTTGTCTGTCGCAATTTACCCACAATTGCGAAGAAATTGCGATCGTATTTGCCGTCGCAATTCTGCCATTTTCTTGTGGTGCATCTTCACCTTTCTACTCAAAGTGTTCGTGCTACATTAGCTTTTCCTGGATGATAGTTAATTTGGCACCTGTACTCTTCTAGTAGTTCCATCCATCGGTATTGTCTCATATTCAAGTTTGTGTAAGAACAAGTATTTCATACTCTTATAGTCAGTAAAAATCTCATATTTTGCCACATACAAATAGTGTCTCCACTTCTTCATTGAAAACATTATAGCCGCTAGCTCCAAATCATGTGTTGGATAGTTTCACTCATGATCCTTCAGTTTTCTTGACATGTAAGCCACAACTTTTCCATCCTGCATTAGCACTGCTTCTAGACCTTCTATTGAGGCATCTGTATACAAGGAGTATTCTTTACTTGGATCATTTAATACCAAAAAATTCGAGTCGAGGTGAGTTGTTGTTGTAGCTCTTGAAAACTGCCTTCACACTTTTCTGTCCACTCGAATTCTGTCCCTTTTCGGGTCAATTGTGTTAGAGACCTAGCAATCCTAGAAAAATCATTGATGAATCTCTAATAATATTCTGCCATACCCAAGAAGCTACCTACTTCTGTCGGTGTTTTGGGTGTGTCTAATGAACTACTGCCTCACTTTTGCTGGATCCACTTATATCTTTTCTCAAGTAATCACATGCTTGCAGAAAGTTACGTGCCCCATCCGAAATTCACATTTGCTAAATTTACCATATTATTTTTGTTCCCGCAAGTTTGTAATACTTTTCTAAGATGGTTTTCATGCGTCTCAGGGTTAGGTGAGAACACAAGAATGTCGTCAATGAAGATTACCACAAATAAGGGTGAAAACTCTATGCATCAAATCCATGAAAGTCACAGGGAATTAGTTAAACCGAACAGCATAGCTACAAACTTGTAATGCCCATATCGTGTGTTAAAAGTAGTCAACAGAACATCTTTCTCCTTGATCCTTATTTGATAGTATCTTTGCCTCAAATCCAATTTAGAATAACATCCTGCTCTTCGAACTTGATCAAACAACTCATCGATAAGTGGAAGCAGATATTTGTGAAAAACCTTAGAGGGGGGGGGGGGGGGTGAATAAGGTTTTTGGCTAATTTTAAAAAATCTTTTATGTGATTAGAAAGATAAACCTCCAATTTGTTTGTGAAAGAATTCTAAAACTCTTTTTGATAAGAATCCACACCAAACAAAATCTTATAGTTTTGGTAATCAAGAAATGAGCATAGAATTAACCTTTAAAGAACATGCACAACAATTTATAGTGGTTCACTCTCTCAAAGAGCTACATCCACTACCTTGAGACTCAACCCAAGGATTTCACAAATCCACTATCTTCAAAGTTGGTTACACAACAACACAATGAGGATCACCCTTCAAGGGTTTTACACAAAAACCTCAAAGTTTACACAACACAACAATACAACAAATTTATCAAAGGATCACCCAAAGGGTTTTCTACAAACCTTTGATCACAATAAAAGAATAAGAAGAGTAAGGAACAATGTTACCAAATGAGCTTGAGAAGAGGAAGATACAACTCAGTGGAATACTTCTACAAGCACCTCTTTAGTTCTTCTTTGATGGATGATCAACAATGAAGCTCCAAGAAGATATTTCTATTTGTATGTATGAGATGAAGATCTTTGAAAGAATGTACTTTTAAAGCTCGTTAAATGTTCTAAAATAATCTCAATCAAGTTTCAATTCAACCTCCATTTATTTTGCAGCTGATCAAAGTCAATATATATATAAAGGAGAAGAAAGTAGCTGTTGCACTGTGTAACGGTAATATTTTTGCAGTAAAAGACTAAAACCGGACGACCAGTTTTAGAAAACAGACGACCTATTTTTGAAACAGAAAGATTCGGACTCATCCTACAAAAATCGGATGATCCCTCTTAAAAATTGGACGACCTATTTTTCTAAAGCTAGAAAAATCGGACGATCGATTTTAAAATAGGACATCCGATTTTAAATATCGGATGACCTGTTTTAAAAATCGGATGACCAGTTTAAAAATCGGATGATCCTTTTTTTCCAGAATGGCTTAAAAGCCAGTTTTCCTTAAACAAAAAGAACTTTCCTTCACATTTCAAAATATGTATTCTTGATACTCTTTTAGAGATAAGAAAACTTTTGAAGGCATAAAAAATTCTATCAAGAATACTTGGATTTTTCAAGAATAGTTTATAAAAAGAAATTCATCCAAGAAGCTTCACACTTGATCAACAAACAAAGATGAGAGTTAGGGAGTTTTACAAAATACCTTAGCATATCCGTAACTAAGACATAAGTCTTCAAGGTCTTCAATGCCTTGATCTTGGAATGGCTTGATCTTTCCTTCTTCATTATGCTTTAATTCCAAGATCTTTTACTTCTTATGTAGTGTACCCTTGAGCCTCCAAAAATGCTTCTTTTGTTCTATAGAGACTAAGATATACTCATCACACAAACATATGTTAATCATAATAAAAAACATATACAATAATGCCCTTAGGGCTAACAATCGCCCCCTTTTTTATTATGACAAATACATATGCAAGAAGAACAAAGGAGAAAGTATGATCAATACGGTAATGCTTCAAAGAAATCATCAATAGGAACAAAACATACCACATACCATAAGAGAGAGATAATTCCCCATATGAATTTGAAAATATGCCAAGGGTTTGAAAGATAATTTTGAAAAATGAGCTATGCTTCAACAACAAGAATGGCATCAAACAATCATCAAGGTAACTCCAAGCATATTGCCCATAGGATATATAGCCAACCAAAAGAAAACATACATCTTGCAACTATGCCAAGGGTTTGAAAGATAATTTAGAAAAATGAGCTATGCTTCCACAACAAGAATGGCATCAAACAATCGTCAAGGTAACTCCAAGCATATTGCCCATAGGATATATAGCCAACCAAAAGAAAACTACATCTTGCAACTATTTCTCCCCCTTAATTCTTGCACATATTTCTCCCCCTTTTGTCATAAATCAAAAAGATACTTAGAAGAGTTTTTTTTTTTTTTTTAAGAGGTCATAGAAAAGAAAGCTACAACTGGACTGTCAACATTAAAGTAACATCATGAAGACTATAAAAAAAATGGCATCAAGATAACATAATACCAATTACAAAACCTCTTAATTTCTCATACCAAGCTCTTAGAGCTTGTTTTAAACCATAGAGTGCATTTGAAAGTTTGTAAGCATAATTTGGAAATTTTTTATGCACAAAACCAGGAGGTTGTTCAACATAAACTTCCTCCTCAATATTACCATTTACAAAAGCACTCTTAACATCCATTTGAAAAAGCTTGAATCCTTTAAAAACAAGCAAAAGCTAAAGCATCCTAATGGATTCAAGTCTAGCAACTGAAGCAAAGGTTTCATCAAAATCTATGCCCTCTTCTTGATTGAATCCTTGGGCAACAAGTCTAGCTTTGTTTCTAAGAACTTCTCCGGAATCATTTAGTTTATTTCGAAAAACCCATTTTATACTAATGGTGAGGTGATCACGTGGTCTAGGGACTAAAGTCCAAACTTTGTTTCTTTCAAATTTATTTAATTCCTCTAGTATAGCAATAATCCAAAACTCATCACACAAAGCATCATCAATAAACTTAGGCTCAATTTGAGAGAATAGGCAAAAGTTGTCAATAAAATACCTTCTTGTTCTTACCCCTTGTGATACATCACCAATAATTTCATCCTTGGAGTGTCCCTTTGGATATATCACATCTTGAGGAAGATTTTGAGCTTCTTGATCATTTTCGGGTATTACTTCAATCTCTTCTTCCTCCATAAGCATGTTCTTCCATTGCTTGAGTGTACAAAGGTTGGTAGCTTAAAGAGTTATCTATGTCATCATCATGTTTCTTGTAAAAAATGTTAGTTTCATCAAAATATACATGAATAGACTCTTCAACACATAAGGTTTTTTTGTTATAAATTCTATAGGCCTTTTTGTTTGAAGAGTAACCAAGAAAAAATTCCCTCATCGGATTTTTTTTTTTTAATCAAATTTTTTTCAAGATTATCCTTGGTGTTTAAGATAGATCCTTGGTGTTTAAGATAGAGCATTCGCATCCAAAAACTTTGAAGTAGCCAATTGAGGGGGTTTTGTTAAAAAAAAAGTTCAAAAAGTGTTTTTCCTTTTTTTTTTATTTTTAAAAATGGTCTCAAGAGAACACAATTCATAATGTAGCATGCGGTGTTAACGGCCTCGGCCCAAAATGTTTAGGAAGGGAATTTTCAGAAAGTATTGACCTTGCCATTTCTTGTAAAGTTCTATTTTTCCTTTCCACAAATCCATTTTGTTGAGGAGTTTGGCTATCGAAAAAAGGATGTAAAATACCAAAATCATCACAAAGTTTTGTAAAATCTTGGTTGTTGAATTTTCTCTCCCATTATCACTTCTTATAAAAATCAATTTGCAACTTTTGAATAATTTAATAAATTCATGAAATGCTTCATCCTTTTGGCTTAAAAACAAAGTCCAAGTGAATCTTAGAAAAAATCATCCACAATAATAAAGGTATACCTCTTACCACCAAGACTAGTGGTCCTCATTGGTCCAAATAAATCCATGCGAATGAGTTCTAAAGGTTTTGAAGTTGAAATCATTTTCTTTGGTTTAAAAGAGGTCTTAATTTGTTTTTCAAATTGACAAGCATCACAAAGTTTAGTTTTCTCAAAGTGAAGTTTTGGTAAGCCTATAACAAGTTCTTTTGAGGAAAGTTGGTTAAATGAATCCATACTAATATGACCAAGCCTTCTATGCCACAAAAATGCATCATCATCATGAACCAAGAGACACTATAAGTTTTGAGAAATGAGAACTTCAAGATAAAAGACATAGACATATGCCAACTCTTTTTGAAACAAAAATAGCTTTGTTCACACGCTTGTTTATGATAGAAAAAGATTCACTTTCAAAAACAACTTTGTATCCATAATCACACAATTGACTAATAATAGATAAGTTAATCTTCAAAACATCAATTTAAAAGAACTTCCTAAATTAAAGAAGATGAATCATATCTAATGTTACCTATACCGATGATCCTTCCAAGAGTAACAAAGCCACCTTTGGTTTCTCTTAGCTCATTCATGAGGGATGCATATCCAGTCATGTGTCTTAAGCATCCGCTATCCAAATACCACTTAGATGACCTTGACTTGTGTTCCTACAAAAAAGAAGTAGAAAAGACTTTTGGTACCCATATCTTTTTGGGTCCATGAATGTTAGTTGGATTTTCTTTTATTTTCCAAATGGTTTTTACTCCCCTTTCAATCTTTCTTTTTATAAAATATTTTGTGGATTTATGACCACTCTTTTCACAATAAGTACAACAAAGGTGTGAAAGGGATGAGGAGGCTTTTACAAAACGTGTTTGTTTAGAAAAATTATTGGAATGATTATATCCAATACCATTTTTTTCAAAAGGTGATCTTTGAGAGCCAAGAAGTTTTCAAAGTTTTCTTTTCCTTTTGTGAACTTTTAAACACATAGAGTGAGATCACTCACCTTTTTCTTTAAGACTTCATAATCAATCAAATATTTTTCAAGAGAGGAAATCTTTTCACAAAGGTTATTGTTTTCTAAAACAAGTTTTTGAAAGTCATCATTTGAACACTCTTTTTCTTTCTTCAAAACTCCCAAGGATTCAAGAATAGCTTTATTTTCACAAGTGAGTCTTGAATTCTCATCTAACAAAAATTGAGTTTTGCTTTTCAAATCTTTATTTCGTTTAGTAACCTTTTTGCACTCATCATACATTTCAATAAGCATTAAACTAGGATCAACATCACAATCATCGTCAAGGATACTAGAAGAGTTAGAGAGTGAAGATTGTACCTCATTTTCTAATGCCATGAAGCATATGTTTCCCTTTTCATCACCTTCACTTTCACTTTTATTTTGATCCCATGCACCAATTAGGCCCTTGCCTTTCTTTTTTTTCTTTAATGCCTCAAGCTTTTCTTCCAACGCTCATTTCTCTTCTTCAATAGCTTTGGAACAATCGGTTACAAGATGGTCGGTGCTATTGCATTCAAAGCATCTAGCCTTGAAGAGTGATGAACTTTGTCCTCCTTTCTTGAATGGAGGATTCTTTCCTCTTTTGTTGAAGTCTTTCTTGTAAAATCTTTTAAATTTCCTCATTACTAAGGCCATATCCTCAATCTCATCTTCATTGTTTGACGAACATGTATGATCATCAACATTCGCTTTGAGTGCTATGCCTTTTCTTCCTTTGTCTTCATCTTCTATTTCATCTAATCTTTTTATTTTCATCTCATAGGTGAGAAGAGATCCTATGAGTTCTTCAATAGGAAGTTGTCTTAAATCTTTTGATTCCTCAATGGCAAGAGTTTTTGGTTGCCATGCTTTTGGGAGTGAATCAAGAATCTTTCTATTTACTTCTCCCCTTGTGTACTCTTTCCCATACGCTTTTAGGCCATTTGTGATGTTGTTGAACCTTGTGAACATGTCACTAATGCTTTCATATTCTTTCATCATGAATAGCTCATAATCTCTAACAAACATAGCCAACTTTGACTCTTTCACTTGATTGGTACCTTCATGAGTTACTTCAAGTAACTTTCACATTTCATGAGTCGAGTCGCATCCGCTCGCTCTATTGTGTTCATTAGCATCCAAAGCACAACTCAATATGTTCATAGCTTGAAAGTTTAGAGTTATCTTTCTTGAGTCAAGCTCATCATATTCTTCAACCTTCTTGACTATTCCATCCTTTTTGGGAACATAAGGTCCTTTCTCTACAATGCTCCAAAGATTAAAGTTAATAGTGCAAATATATATTTTGATTCTAGATTTTCAAAAAGTACAATTTGTACCATTGAAAAGAGGAGGTCTATTTGTAGAAGAGTCTTCTACATATGGTAAACTAGAAATATTAGCCATAGTAAAAGAAAGATCTTTTGCTTCAAGGGTGTTAGTCCTTTTTTAGAGAAGCCCTGGTCTGATACCAATTGAAAAACCTTAGAGGGGGGGTGAATAAGGTTTTTGGCTAATTTTAAAAAATATTTTGTGTGATTAGAAAGATAAACCTCCAATTTGTTTGTGAAAGAATTCTAAAACTCTTTTTGAGAAGAATCCACACCAAACAAAATCTTATAGTTTTGGTAATTAAGAAATGAGCATAGAATTAAACTTTAAAGAACATGCACAACAATTTATAGTGGTTTACTCTCTCAAAGAGCTACATCCACTACCTTGAGACTCAACCCAAGGATTTCACAAATCCACTATCTTCAAAGTTGGTTACACAACAACACAATGAGGATCACCCTTCAAGGGTTTTACACAAAAACCTCAAAGTTTACACAACACAACAATATAACAAATTTATCAAAGGATCACCCAAAGGGTTTTCCACAAACTTTTGATCACACTAAAAGAATAAGAAGAGTAAGGAACAATGTTACCAAATGAGCTTGAGAAGAGGAAGATACAACTCAATGGAATACTTCTACAAGCACTTCTTTACTTCTTCTTTGATGGATGATCAACAATGAAGCTCCAAGAAGATATTTCTATTTGTATGTATGAGATGAAGATCTTTGAAAGAATGTACTTTTAAAGCTCGTTAAATGTTCTAAAATAATCTCAATCAAGTTTCAATTCAACCTCCATTTATTTTACAGCTGATCAAAGTCAATATATATATGAAGGAGAAGAAAGTAGCCGTTACACTGTGTAACGGTAATATTTTTGCAGTAAAAGACTAAAACCGGACGACCGGTTTTAGAAAACGGACGACCTATTTTTGAAACAGAAAGATTCGGACTCATCCTATAAAAATTGGATGATCCCTCTTAAAAATCGGACGACCTATTTTTCTAAAGCTAGAAAAATCAGACGACCGATTTTAAAATAGGACGTTCGATTTTAAAAATTGGATGACCTGTTTTAAAAATCGGATGACCAGTTTAAAAATCGGATGACTTAAAAGTTTTTTTCAGAATGACTTAAAAGTTTTTTTCAGAATGACTTAAAAGCCAATTTTCCTTAAACAAACCAATTTTAAGCCAGTTTTCCTTAAACAAAAAGAACTTTCCTTCACATTTCAAAATATGTATTCTTGATACTCTTTTAGAGATAAGAAAACTTTTGAAGGCATAAAAAATTCTATCAAGAATACTTGGATTTTTCAAGAATAGTTTATAAAAGGAAATTCATCCAAGAAGCTTCACACTCGATCAACAAACAAAGATGAGAGTTAGGGAGTTTTACAAAATACCTTAGCATATCCGTAACTAAGACATAAGTCTTCCAGGTCTTCAATGCCTTGATCTTGGAATGGCTTGATCTTTCCTTCTTCATTATGCTTTAATTCCAAGATCTTTTACTTCTTATGTAGTGTAGCCTTGAGCCTCCAAAAATGCTTCTTTTGTTCTATAGAGACTAAGATATACTCATCACACAAACATATGTTAATCATAATAAAAAACATATACAATAATGCCCTTAGGGCTAACAATTTGTTCTTAATTATCACACTACTCAATCCTCTATAATCTATACACATCCTAAGAGTCCTATCTTTCTTTTTAAAAAATAGAACCGGCGCACCCCAGGGGATATACACTTGTTGTATCAGTCCTTGGAATTGCTCCTTCAACTCTTTCAATTCCTCCTATGCCATCCAGTGGTGTTCAAGATATGGGTTCAGTACCTGGCATAAACTCTATACTATATTCCACTTCTCATTCTGGAGGTAAGGTTGTTAATTTCTCAGGAAAGACGTTCATAAATTCACTCATAACTGGTATAGATTCTAACTCTGAATTCTCACTAGGCTTGTTTAGGAGATATGCTAGGTAACCTTGACACATTTTCCGTAAAAACTTTCTAGACTTAATCCCTGATATTAAAGGATTCTCAATCTTTGACTTGCTTCCTCGAAATTCAAGGATTGGTAAATTTGGTCGGCTAAACTAAACCAACTTCCGTCGACAAGCTACCTGAGGATAATATTTAAATAACCGATTCATACCTAATATCATATCATATCTCTTAAATAGTAAGGAATTAAGTCCATAGATAATACCACATTCCTAACAAAAAGTCACAATTTGGGTACATGACCTCGGTTAGTTCACTATTTCCCATCGGCGTGCTAACCACTAGTTGATATTTTCCTAAACTTAATT
This sequence comes from Catharanthus roseus, assembly GCA_028651295.1. Taxonomy (NCBI): domain Eukaryota; kingdom Viridiplantae; phylum Streptophyta; class Magnoliopsida; order Gentianales; family Apocynaceae; genus Catharanthus; species Catharanthus roseus. Next base: position 2,115,654 of record JAPQWS010000102.1, read on the forward strand.
TAAAAGAATTATTTTGAAACTGAAAATTCTTAATTTTTTTGTTTATTTCGAGTCTTTTTAAAGTAAAATATAAAAATTATATTTGAAAAAACTTGATCTTAATTAGATTAAGTTGGATCAATTTTATTTAAAAAAATTAAAACTAATGCACATACATATATAAAGAAATCAATTAATTCCAAAATAATATTAAACTATTAAAATAAAAATAGTCACAAACATTATAACACTTGAATGAAACTAATTTATTATTTTATATGATTCTTGTATATTTAATTATAGATGGGGACAAAAATAACTTTTTTCACAAAAGTTAATACTATTGCAGTTGACCGTTAGTCAATGATACTAAACTATTAAGAAGATAACATTAAAATGCAAAAGTGGAAAAAACACTAAACGAAATGGTACTTTAGCATGGTTATCCCTTGTTTTGTTTACAAATAATTAGTTCATTTTTTACAAAAAAAAAAAAATCCAACAAAATGTAACTAAATTTCCAAATCAATTGTTAATCCAAAGATTTTTGTTTTTATTTATTTTTTTCAGAGCCCAGTAAATCAAAGAAGTTTCTCTACTTCTTTGTCAAACCTTACAACAACTCACTGACTTTACACTAGGATTTTCCTTGTTTCCAATTATGAGAACCACTTTTACTTTCCCAAAACAATTTAACTTGTGCTGAAGGTTAGAAGAATGCACAAGGATGACAGGAAAAAAACATTACATAGATCTATATAAGCTATTCACAGAGACATTTCTAACTGAAATTATGGTTCCACCATTAATTAATACATTCCTAACAAGATTTAAGCATAAATAACCACCAAGTTTTTTTTTTCCTTGCAAATAGTATACCTATTATTGTTGATTGCCATCAAGGTGAAGCACAGGGAGAGTTCATGGTGTTTGGCCCCTTCAACAGTTTGACAACCTCCAGCATTGTAGGTCTCTTCCAAGGCTCATCGCTTGTGCATCTTCTTGCAATGGAAAGAACATTAAGCATTTGATCTTTCCACAGGGCTGAAGCAGAAAAACATGGATCCAACAACACTTGATGATGCCTTCCATTTTCTACCATCCTTCTTACCCACCCCACCAGATTGCCTCCCTCAATGTCAGTTTGTCCTGTTGGTGCTTTTCCAGTTAACAACTCCAGCATTACAACTCCGAAGCTGTAGACATCGCCTTTGGTAGTAGCTATCATGGTCTGACCATATTCTGGTGGTATGTATCCAAATGTTCCAGCAAGCACAGTAGAAACGTGAGTTTCACATGCACTGATGATCCGTGCCAAGCCGAAATCTGACACTCTAGGTTCAAAATTTTTGTCCAACAATATATTGCTTGATTTGATATCCCTGTGAATAATGTGAGGAACAAAACCATGATGCAGAAAGGCAATACCGCGAGCTGATCCAAGACAGATCTTGAATCGCGTAGGCCAATCAAGTGCTTGAACTGCATCTGCTTCATTCCTTAGCCAAAAGTCAAGGCTACCATTCTCCATGTAGTGATATATTAAGAATCTCTCATCAGCAAAAACACAGTAGCCAAGCAATTGAACTAAGTTTTCGTGCTTCACTTTGCCAATTGTTTCCATTTCAGCCCAGAATTCACGATCTCCATGCAGATGGTCTCCATTGAGTCTTTTGACAGCAAATGTTTTACCTGCTGGCAACGAGGCTTTATAAACTGTTCCAAATCCACCATCTCCAATGATGTAGCTCTTGCTAAAGTTCTCAGTAGCAGATAAAATATCAGAAGGATTTACACGTAATAACGAGTGCTGAAAAGTTGCAATATTAATGCTTAAAGGCTCCTTGGGCTTCTTTACCAAAAGCTCTTCAGAGGATGCAACAGGCTCAGTTGTTATAATAAATTTATCTTTACCATCACCTTTTTCAAAAATTCTTGCTTCATGCGTAAGCATTCTCCACCTAAGAAGACCAAGAAGGATAACCATGGACATAACTGTGACCCCAAGTGCAATGCCCAATACAGAACCACGAGTTAAATATTGCGGTAAAGCCTCATGCTCGGAAGAGGGAACAGTTTGATTTTTCATGCAAACTTTAGCTTCTGCACAAGTTTCAGGCACGTTGCCTGTGAATCTGTTGCCAGAGAAATTGGCATAACTGAGGCCTTCTATGTCACAGATATTACAGGGAAAGGAGTTATCGAAATCATTGTTCGATAAGTCAAGATACGTCAAGGAAGGAAGAGTTGAAAGTGATGGAGGAATAGTGCCTGTTAGCGAATTATTGTGGACATCTAGCATGGAAAGTGATGTTAAATTGAAGAAAGAGTCACCAAGGATTCCAGATAATTTGTTATTGCTGGCATTTAGAACCGAAAGAGATTTGCTGGCACCTGAGTCGATAGGTAGAGCACCAGACAAAGAATTCTTGCTGACATCCAAGACTGTCAAACTTTTGATATGCAACAATGATGGTGGCACTGGACCTGATAACAAATTATCCGAAAAGTCAAGCTTAGTTAAACTTGACATGGTAATGACAAAATCAGGAACTGGGCCACTTATCTTGTTATGTGAAAGAAACAGACCTTGAAGCTTTCGCATTGAGAATAACTGAGGAATTATCGGACCAGCCAAAGAATTGAAAGACAGATCAAGCAAAGTTAAATTTTCCAGGCCAGAAATTCCATCAGGAATGCTACCATTCAGTTTATTACCCTGCAAGAATAACTCTTCCAGGACAGTGCACTTACCAATAGATGCAGGAATTGGACCCTCAAGTTCATTAAGGGACAAATCAAGCATTCCGTAATGTTGCCTGAACTCAGAATCCGGTAAAGGAGCCTCTTGAAATCCAGAGCAAATCTCCTCAGGAATAGAACCAGACAATTGGTTGTTGGATAAAACCAGGTTGTCAAGAAATTTTAGCTGAGATAAGGATTTCGGAATGGAACCTGTCAGCCTATTTGACCCAAGATCCAAAGACACCAGTTTAGTACAGTCAAAAATCTCCAAGGGAATCTCTCCAGTTAACTTGTTGCCATGTAGAGAAAGATTTGTCAAATTTGATAACTTTCCAATGCTAACTGGGATTGTTTCCTCCAAGAGATTGTCATCAAGTTGCAATCTCCGTAGGGTTGAAACTTTCGCAATAGCCTCTGAGATTGGACCTTGAAGCATATTTTTATTGAGAAAGATCTCCATCAGTGTTTCTGATTCCCATAGTTTTTCAGGAATCTTTCCAAAGAGTTCGTTCTTAGAGAGCTCCAAAGTGATCAGTGGAAGTTCCCCTAAATAACCAGGTATCTCACCAAAAAGGCCATTTTCAGATAATATCAAATCCGTCAAGCTCAAACAATTTATGAAAGTTTTGTCTATGTTTCCAGTAAATTTGTTGTCAGACAAGTCTAGAATACTCAACGACTTGGCATTGCAAATGTCAGCTCGTAACTCTCCGGAAAGCTTGTTGGAGCTGAGATCAAGGTAGGATATTTTAGGCAGATTAAGTGGTGGTAGGGATCCACTTAAGAGGTTGTTCGAGAGTATAATAATCTCTACTTGTTTCCAGTTAGAAATCCATTCAGGTAGAGGACCAGAGAAGCGATTAGAACTGAGCACCACGGAATTCAGTGACTCTATCCCAGCAAGTGCATCAGGCAAAGGACCAGATAATGAGTTGAACGACAGATTTATCATCTTTAATCTCTTGCACTTCCCCAATTGTGGAGGGATTTTTCCAGTCAGACCAGCACCAGCAACAATAAAGTGTACTAGATAAGCCAGCTTACCAAAACTTTCAGGAAGTTCTCCCTCAAAATTATTCTGAGCTAAATTCAAGTAAGTCAGGCTACTTAGCTCAGATAGCTCTTCAGGAATCTGACCATTAAATTTGCAGGCCTGGATATCAAGTACCTCAAGTTCTCTCAGATTGCAAATCGTTTTTGGTATAGGTCCACTCAGTGAGTTTAGGGAGACATCAAGAATTCGAAGCATCCTCAGGTTCCCAAGTTCTGGAAATAGTGGTCCTGTAAGTTTGTTCTGGTGAGCATCAAAGTACATTAACTTTGTAAGTCTTCCTAAACTAGAGGGTAGGCTCCCCGAGAATATATTCACACTAAGATCAACAGACATCAAGTTGGTTAAATTTCCAAGCTCTTCTGGAAGATTTCCAGAAAAAGAATTCCCATGGACTGAGAGTTCCTTCAAATTTTCAAGTTTCCCTATAGCTGCTGGTAGAGTACCAAAGAAGATATTGTTATCGAGCACCAGTTGTTTGAGATGTTTCAGGTTGGACATAGTTGGAGGCAGAATACCAGTTAGCCTGTTGTCACTTAGGTCCAGACTCTCCAAATCTTCAAGACTCCAGATATTTGGAGGAATATCACCAATAAGGGAACAATGGCTCAGATTAAGGTACTTCAGAGATTTCAATTCTCCAATAAGGTCAGGAAATGAAAGGTCAAAAGATGACAGCTTATGAGATAAATCTATTTTGCTAACAGACAAACCTTCACATTGTATCCCAGTCCAGTTGCATGGGGAAATTTCTGGAAGAAACCAACTTGGAATTGCATCTGTTCTTGAGACAAGAGATTCACTAAGAGCCTTCATTAAGGCCATATCGCCAAGAAAAATGCCATTAGTGAATGGTGCGTAAATAAAAAAGACAAGGATGATTATGAGCAGAGTAGCCCTGATACTACACCCGAACTTGACCATGATGAAACAAGGACAAAATGATGTTTTGGAAATTGTCAAAATATATCAGCATCCACTTTCTCTTTCAAGTCTTGAATCTGCAAAGGGGAAATAAAACACATTAGATAAACAACTTTCTCTTTCGTAAATAACAAGTGAAAATATTAAAATGTGAAAGAATCAATTCTTGATCTCTAAGCACAATAGCTTGCAAAGAAGATTCAAGTGAGATGAAAAATAACTTTTTTCCTCTATAATCTGCAGAATTAAGCCAAAAAAATAAAAAATAAAAAATCTCATGTATAAAACATCATGATACTTTGGGCATCTAGCCAAATAAGTAAAATAATCTAGAAATGAATGACATCCAATTTTAAAGCCAATATAACCAAACGGTTTATAGAGTCTACTGCACTGCTTCCCAACAAAAACAAAAACAAAGTTATAAGCTGAAATAAAAAGAGAAAGCATTATCAACAATCTTTTCCAAATGTTCATTAAGTGGTAGTACCAATGTTTCTTCCCCCTTTTTTCTGTTCATTGACGATGACTCTAATTCTTTATATGAAATTCAATGTTTGACCTATCTTAATGTAACTTCTTTTTAAATTTTTTTTTTATCTTTTTTCCCTTTTCTTAGTATCAAAAGGCAAAATCCCTCGCCCATAAGGCCTTTACCAAACTACCCGACGCTCAGATAGAGAATATAAATGATGATCACTCAGCGGTCCTGCAAATTGGAGGCCAGAAAATTCTTTTCTCCCTTTCTTCTTTTTGTAATGAGAAGACCACTAAAATACACTCCTATAATGTTCTAAAGAGTAGTATGACCAGATCCTTAATTTCTATAGCAATTGTCACAAGTGAAAAATACACAACACGCACACGCTAATAACAAAAGAAAGAGATACCTTTCTATAGAAATCATTTTACAATTAAGTCTGGAGAGGTTTTTCAACAGATAAACAAGTACTATTGGAGAAATGCAGCACAAATAATTTATGCACACTAAGCCTAGGGTACCTTGCAAAACCTCACAGGATTGGCGGAGAATAATATTAGCTGATCACCAGTTCCATCTCAACAAGTCTGCCATAAAATTGTTAAAAGAAAGGTTACAATGTCAGTTCGTAAATAATAAATGTAAAACAAATTCAGTGTCTCCTAAACTCATACATCCTTGAAGATTACTAATAAGATCACACAAGATAGTTCTCCGAAACCCAAAAATAAAACTGAAGATTCAAAATCAAAAGAAACCTTCAACAAAGCTTCGAGATAGAATGCTTCAAACTAGAAATTGGAGCAAAAAATGACAATTCAACTCTTGGCAAGTAGAGAGTTCAAAGTAAATCCGAAGAATTCCTTAGGCAGATGGGAGTTTTTATGAGAAAAAGCTCTTTTGTGACTTGAAGAAGACAAAGAGTTATATATACAGAACCAAGAAGAATACAAAAATGTCATGATATAATTGCTGAAGAAAGTAGCGGTGAAGAGGTAAGGCCCCCACCTCAACAATCGATCAACAACCCTCCTAAACAAAGAACAACATGAGCATGCTTTACGTGTATAGTGAGTAAGGGAGTGGTGAAAAGAGTGTGGGAAAGAACAAAAACCCACGAAAAAGCTGACCCCTTTATACTTCTAGGCTTTATAGGCTTTGGGCTCGAGAAAGATTCACAGAAACACTTGTACATGAATATTCATGTAGAGAGAAACACTTGTTCTTCAGCAATCCATGATCATTTATCTAGATCTATAACATGCATATCTCCACTAAAAAACAAGAAAATCGAAAAAGAAAAAGACCGGCTTCATCTACAGCCATGGAAAAACGAAAATACCTTCTAATGAGATTTACAACCAAATATTCTTTAATTTCCAAAACCCGAAAACCTCTTGCGCAGAATCCAACCAAAAACCTCTTCTCCACTAAGTTTTTCCCAGAATTCACGATAAATAATAATTAACACAATGGGACTTGTTCAAAAGTAAAAACTCAAACAGTAAAAGAAGCAAACAACTGAGCACGTTGCCTTCATGAGAGAATCTGCTGCTGTAGCTGTAGCTGTACTGGCAGCTGCAGTAGTATGCAAAGAGCACAAAAATGTGAAGATTTTCTTTGTATTTTCTCTGCAGAAAACTGATTTTTTTTTTCGTACTCAAAACAGTAAAGTTTGGGATCAAAGCTGGGATAGTACTACTAGTAGCAGTGGCATGAGACTAGTACTGCTGCTGCTTTAAAGTTTAAAACGGAAGAAAGAGAAAATGCTGGCGTACATGGGTCATCATTATAGCATGCTGCGACGTGGTTTATTGGGGAACATGGGATGTGGTGAGGGTGTGCGAATGGTGTGAGTTAATGAAGTATTTGCTGTCACTCTCAGTTTCAGTTTCAGTTTCAGATTTGTTCTTCGAATGAAGCCAAAGGTGGGTTTGATGGACAGGTGGATGGTGCGGGCCTGAAGAGGAGGATCTTCCCTTCTCGCTCATTTCTGTGAAGCTAGTCGCTGTGAAGCTAGTCGCATAAATTTATGCGATTAAATATAATATTTATATGTAAAAATTTTTAAATTATTATCTTATTCCAAAAAACATTTTTCTTCCTCTATATATATAATTTTTTCTTTGCTTCCTATAAATTGTTGATGATTATTTGAAGTGAAGTATGGATTCTTTTGAAGATTATATATACGATACGATCAATTTTGAAGTAAAAATTATAAAAAAAGTAGGTAAAAAGTAAAAAAGTGTTATGTTCTATTTGAACTATGTCCTGACATGAGTAGGGATGATCTCGCGTCAGGACATGGCTCGAGTGGAGTAGGCCCTTTTTTTATCCTTTTTTAATTTTTTAATTATTAATGTTAATTATTTTTAATATATTTTAGTATATGATTATGTTAAATTTTAGTTTAATATTATAAATTTAAGTTATTATATGTTAATACATATATATATATATATGTTAGCGCTTAATTTGTTTTTAGTTCATAAAATATTTTATTTTAATTAAATAATTGTTTGTTTTTGTTACTTTTGAACATGTTTACCATAAGAGGCCCGGTGGTAGTCTTCTATGCAAGAACTCAGGGTTAAGGTACAAATTTTACACGAAATCTAGATCCGTCAGCATAATTATTAAAGAATAAAACCGGGATCAACGCCTTAACACGCCTTCACTCAACGACTTTAAACAGGCTACCCCTTATCCTTTTAATAATTACGGCCAGTTCCAGAGTTCATAACCCCATCCTGATCCTTACATAAGACTACTAACCAACCAGACAAAATAAGGATCTTTACAACATAATTATAATGATATATATGATAACATAGTTTAACATGAAAGGACTTAGCCTTCCATGAGGCTAATCCTTCAAAATACAAAATAAAGAAAAGAAAAGAAAAGCTTACCAGGGATGGAGAGAAAATTTGAAAACTCTTGTATTAAAAATAAGAACTTTACAATGAGAGAGGAGAGAGAGAAGTAGAGAATTCTATGCTAGAGGTCCTGCCTTAAGAGAAGGAGAATGCCTCCTTATATAGACAATTGGGAAGGACGGACTTCAAATCCTATCTATTACAATTTTTACAATTGGATTTTAAATCTGGAACAGTACAATTTACAAAAGGATTTTAAATCCGTAATAATGCAATTCACTATTGCTGGGTCCCATTTAAAGGACAATCATTGTGTATAACAATAATATTGTCGGCCACATTACTTTAACTTTTGTGTGGCTTCATCTTCAATTTCTTGGACCATCTGGTCAATTGCTGTCTGAGACAACTCTTCATCCATATCTGAATCTTGTGATTCTCCGGCTAAATAATCTTCATTAGAAGAGCCGGTCATGGATATATCCGCTTTATCTTCTGTAGGAAGCAAATTTTTAAGCAGCTCCCTTTTAACTTCTTCTAAATAAGATTTAATCAATTCTGCTTTGGATATAACATCATTTTGTAGCTTTAACCTGGTAGTAATATGATGGAAGGGGCTGAGAGATTTAATCTCTCCTTGTTCCTTTGAACGTCTATAAGACTCATTGTGACTTTGGATATTATCCAAAATATTTTTACCATATATGGTCTTTGTTTCTGGGTCTGTTTTGATCAGGCGATCCCAGAATCTACTATAAGTAGTTCGTTTTAAACATGGAATATGTTGAGGAGTATAACTCACTTCAGGAGACCATTTCCACACCCATGGTATGGAAAATTCAATAAAAAAATATCATTGAGGCTATATCCTCAGAATATAATTCCATGCTGATATAATCAGCCAATTTTGGGGATAAATTTACCCACTCAGCATATAATGCTTTGAATTTTTCAGGGAGTATTTTCCCCGATGTTCCATATATGGACCACCAGTGTATCAACCAATTTGGAATGGGACTGTTATAAACATTGTCACAGATCTTGATTAACCAAGTATGCTTATGCATAGGATTTTCATATAAAAATGCTTTATAAAATGCATCTTTATAATCCCAATAATTATATTTTAAAGACATTTTTGTCTCAGGAATTATAAACTCCCGTTCTTTGAGAGGGGAAATACCCCATTCTTCAATGGATATAATCCTTTTAATAATAATTTTGCTAAAATTATAAACTTTAGCATCATTGTATCCACTAGGGTGGAAATGCGTTATATCGCATGAGCTAACTTTAAGTATCTGCTCATAAAATAACCTGTGTTTATACGAGGTTGAGGCATATGCCGATGTATCCAGATATCTTTGCATTAATAACCATGGATCGTGTTTCCACTGTAAATCTTTACTCTCTAAAAGAAATATAATTTCTTTATGAGAATGTGTATGATATGAAGTAATATTATCTTCATCAGATATAATCTGAGCATATGAACTTGAAGAGGAGGTTTGACCTTCCTTCTTAGCAAGATATTGCTTTTTGAATTCTTCATATAAGAGGGCTTCATCATCTTTGAGATTGGCAATATTTTTAGCTATAAGCTGCTTATTGCCTTGTTGTATAACAACATTTTTGCCTTTGGCTTGTGAGGTATTACCTCTGCCACGACCGCGGAAATTATTCCCCCTGCCCTGCATGCTGTAAAAACTCCCGCGTAAGAAAATCAGGAAGATTATTTTCTTCACCTTTCTTATAAACAATATTAAAATCAAAAGGGGCTAAATGAGCTTGCCACCTTGCAAACATCTGCTTAGAGACATCATGTTTAAAATCTTTATTAAACATAAATTTTGCTGCTTGGTAATCTATTTTAACAATAAATTTCTGATGATATAAATCATCTTGAAATTTTAAGATACATTTAACAATAGCTAAGATTTCTTTAGCCACAGTTGCATAATTTTTTTCGACTATCGATCCCATTTGCCAGAATGATACCTGACTAAATGAGCTCTGTTATTAACATGACAGATTTGGGTGAGAATACCACCATAGCCTATATCAGAGGCATCAGTTTCAATTATTTTCTGCCAAGTAGGATTGGCTAATATTAAGCAAGGCAAAGATTTAATCTTTTCTTTAATCCTTTTAACTGTCTCAGTATGTTGAGAAGTCCAAGGTTTAGGATTCTTTTTCAACCTATCATATAAGATGGCTGTGTCTGAAGCTAAATTTTTATAATAAGGAAGAATATAATTCAAACTTCCTAAAAATCTCTGTAATTGAGTTTTATCCAGAATTTCATCTGGAAATTTAGAAGCAAAATCTATACTTCTATTAATAGGAATTATTTTTTCCTTTTCAATATTATGACCTAAAAATCTAATATTGGTTTGAAATAAAACCATTTTGGGTTTGGATATAACTAAACCGTTTTGTATAACCAATTTCTTGAAAATATCTAAATGTTCAAAATGTTGTTGAACTGTTTTAGAAAATACTAAGATATCATCTATATAGACTAATATAGAGTCACTGTATGGAATGAATATATCATTCATAATCTTCTGGAATTCAGAAGGGACATTTTTTAATCCAAAGGGCATCACTTTCCATTCAAAGTGGCCTATAGGAACATTAAAAGCTGTTTTATATTGGTCAGCTTCAGCTATCTGAATCTGCCAATATCCTGATTTTAAATCAAATTTAGAAAATATTAAAGCCTCATATAATCGGTCTAATAAATCCTTTTTATTAGGAATAGGATGCCTAATCCATTTTAATACTTTATTGAGAGGTTTATAGTTAATAACCAATTTGGGTACTCCTCTTTCTATTTCACTATGTTTATTAACATAAAATCCTGTACATGACCAGGGTGAGTTTGACTCTTTTATCAATTTTTTGTTTAGTAAAGAAGCTATTTCTTCTTTACATAATTCTAAATATTTAGAATTCATTTGACAGGGGCGTGCCCTTGTCGGTATCTGACTTTTATCAAAGTCATCTATGTAAGGAAGTTTAACTTCATGTTTTTTTTTGCTCCAGAAAGCATTAGGATGATCATTGCAAATTTCTACAGAAATATTATTCTGATGTTTTTTAATTTTATCCTGTAATTTAGGATTTTGTAAAACTTCTTCTATTGTAGAAGAGTTAATTTCAAAATTTATAAAATTTATTTGATTTTGCTTTCTTAAAATAAAATCTTTAATTTCATTTACAAATCTTGTATTGGGTTCAGTTATAAACTGAAAAGAAACAGGTGTATTTTCAAAAGTACCTATAAGGCAATCCGTTCCTATATGAGTAATAAGGAAAATCTTTTTTATAAAAGGGGTTCCAAGTATAACTTGGTTTGTTATATTTTTAGCCAATAAAAAGCTTTCAGGAATGCAAACTTTATTATTGCAAATGTATGCACGTGGTAGTTTAAAATTGATTTGTAATCTTTCACCACCTGCATGACGTAAACTATGAGTTATTTTTTGAAAATATTTCGTAGGAATTAATCCTTCCTGTATAACACTGATATCTGCACCTGTATCAATTAGTGCAGTGAACTCTTTAATTTCATCATGATTTATTAATAAAGTAATTTTAACATAAAATTTAAATGATGTAATCATGTCTAGAACAGTTAAAAACTGATCATTACCAATCTTATCAAGATTGTCAAATAAATTTGGTGTAACCAAAGTATAATCTTTTTTAGTTTCTAAATTAGAAACTCTAATGTCAAGATTTTTATTTATTTGTTTTAACATCTTAATTTCTTCTTTAAGATTATTAATTTCTCCATACAAATCATTTAATGTAGTAGGAGATTTATGAGAATTATTATATCTCTGTTTCATTAGTTTATAAACTTCTGACATAGAATAAGGATTATTATTGGGAATAAATTCTTCTTCTATCTTGGTACTATGAGTACTAGAAGATGGAATATCATCTAGAATTTCTATGATCCTAGACCTTAATTCTTGGTCTTTTATGGATTTTAAGAATTCTAAAATATGATTATTAGTTAAAACATTAATATCTGAATCTTTAAATTGAGATATTAATTTATAGTAATCATCTTCTGAATTTTCTTTTTCAGAAGCACTGTGTTCTTGTTTATAAGGACACATATTTTTCTCTGAATCATCAGAAGAATCAGATATATTATCAATTTCTGAAGTAATATCTTCAGAGTCATCAGATTCTAAAAATAATTTTTCTAAAGAATCTTTTAATTCTTCACTAATATTAAGATTATTAATCTTTTTCTTCATTCTACACCTATTAGCGTAGTGACCTATACGTTTACACTTATAACAGACAATGTTACTTTTGTCTTTCTTACGCTCTAATCTATCAGATTTTCTCTTAGCTTTTTTCTCTAGCTTAGCCTGAGAATATCTTCTCTTTTTCTTTTTAATATATTGATCATCTTTTTTGTAGTTATGAACTACTTTTCTTTGTGATGGAATTTCCATCCCAAATTGACTACGGAATTGGCCTAACTGAGCCCTTTCAGTCAGCCTTTGCCTTTTAAGCTGTTGATTTAACTTAATTTCATTACATAAGGCTATACCTTCAGTTCTGCAAGTCGCTATAAGACTTCCATAAGTATAACTTTCATAAGGAATAGAGATTTTATCTTTCCTAAGAGTTTTCCTAACTCTTTCCGCAAATAATGGGGGTAATCCATCTATAAACTTAGATTTCCAATGAGAGCTATTACTCTCGGGCAATTCCATAACTCTATTAAGAAATTGGTCTTTATACCATCTAAATTCTGTAAGTGTTTTACACATAGTATTTTGTAATAACGTTCTACTAGTTTCATTATCATCCGAAATTTTTCCAGTGAAATGTTCTAATAGAGTAACTATCAGTGTATAAACTGACTGTTCACTAGTGCGACCATCTTCTTCCTGTTTAACAGAATGCTAAATTTCTTCTTTATCCTGAAGGGAAAGATAATGATCCCACCAACCTTTAAGTTGGCCAGTAAATCCTGCAACTATCATTTTTGCAATATTACTATCACTATTACCAATCAGTTTACTGACTGTGCTATACATAAGCATTCTATGAGCCAGATTATAAATCTGTTTTTCAGTATAACCATCTAAGTTCCATTCATATATACTCTTACCATTATAACTATTATTATAAACATATTCTTGTTCCTCATGCAGAATATCTACAGGAGAGGGACGGCTATAATAATGAATTCTTTGGGTTAGCCTATCAGCAAACCTATGTAACTTCCTTAGTTTCTGATAATTTTTCAGAAAATTCATTTTCCAAAGTGTTAATGTTTAACTTTTTAAATTTCTGATCTAGCATTGATTCTAGATCTGACATCTTTTTTAATTTATAATCTTTAATTTCAGGAGGAGGCTGCAAAGGGGGAGTAGAGATAACTACCTTATTTCCTGAAGATTCTATCAAAGTAGATTTATCTAACTTCTGTAATAATACATCTATTCTCTTATGAAGAGAGAGAATTTGTTCTCCTAAAACATTCAAATAAATGTTTGTATAATTCTGTTGTTCTATAATTTTATTAATTTATTTTACAGTAATGTTTAACGTATCATTCTCAAAGAGTTTTGAAAATGCTGTAAAACTAACAATATTATTCTCCTTTTCTAAAAGAAAAGGTTGTTGAGGAGGCCATACTCCTTTAATTATATTTCCATTTAAGAGCTTATAGTCTCTTTCTAAAACAGAAATGTAAGGTTAAATATATTTAGACATGAACCATGGAACAAAAGGAAATAGAATATTATGAAAAGATAAGAATTTATAAAATTCTTCTGAAATATAATATTTTAATTTACCATCAAAATTAGGGAAAAACCACTTCCTGAATGGTTCCCATCTTGGTAAATCAAATTCAGTTTTAACTTTTTTCCTGGCTTCAGATCCAGGACTAAAATCTATTTTTGGTCTATAATTCATAATGAAAAATTCATTTCAGATTCGGTTATATCCGGATCTTTAGTGTTATAAACACCTTTGACAATATTTTCTTTAGTTTTTAAAACTTTATCAACATGATGATTATGCTCATCACGTTCACTTACCTGTGAGGTAGAAACGCGATAAGGAATATAATCCTTGTCCTCTATAAGAGGTGAGATATAAGATCTTTTAGATCTGGTTGAAAAAGTCCTTGGGATATTACCCAATCTGGATGGAGTATTATCCATCTGTATATAAACAATTCCTTCTGGAGTCTGTTCGATATGATCGATAGTATGTTCAGCTTTTGACTGGATATAACCAGTTCTTTCCAATTTCCACTTATTAAGTGCGTCTAGGTTTTCAGGAATATCCATTTCTTGTTTAGAAACATTTTTAATGTTTCTCTTTTCTCTGAATATATTCATTGAAATTTATGAATAATTCATGTCATGTTAAACTATGAATCACATATATCATATAATTACATGGCTCTGATACCAATTATTTTTAATATATTTTAGTATATGATTATGTTAAATTTTAGTTTAATATTATAAATTTAAGTTATTATATGTTAATACATATATATATGTTAGCGCTTAATTTATTTTTAGTTCATAAAATATTTTATTTTAATTAAATAATTGTTTGTTTTTGTTACTTTTGAACATGTTTAGTTTTCTTAGAGATTAAATAATAATTAAATTAATTAATATTTTGAAAAAATACAATAATAATTTTAAAATTTGTAATTTTTTAATCTATGCTTAAGTAATAAAATACACAAATATACAGTTAAAATAATAACTTAAAAAAGTAATAATAAATAATAAGAACTGCAACTTAATAATTGAATAATGAAAAAATATGAATAATAATTAATAATGTCATTAAGTTAAAAAGTTAGATTAATAAAGTTATAATTATGTTGTTAATATTTTTTAATAAAGTCGTAATATTATTGTATAAAAGGAAGATGTAAATCCTAAAACGTTTGAGGAATTTATTGAGACGGATGAAGAGTATGTGGAGCATAGTTATTTGTTTGGAACAAATATTTTATTTGATTCGAAAAAGAATTTGATTAGTTGGCAAGAAAAATAGCGAAGACAGTGAATACATATCTTATTATTACTCGATACATGTCAAAAAGAAGATTTGATCGTCGACTGTATGTGACTCTTGGTTGCGAACCTTGGGAGGAAAGGAACAAAAAAAAAAAGAAAGGTTGGATGATGACAACGAAGACGAAGAAGAAGAAGTCCCAGTAAAGCGTAGGGGTACCTACAGAACGAAGAAGTGTACTTTCCCCTTTCAGTTAAAAGGCGAGAAATCAGTCATTAGAGATAAGAGGAAATTATATGTAAAAGATGGGAGGCACAGTCATAAAATAGGTGTTTATCCTCACGCACACGCTTAGGCGGCAAGGTTGACGGATGACGAGCTAAAACTCATTGAGAAATTTAGTAGGTGTCAAGTTGCTCCTTGAATATTATGGTGAGTTTGCTAGAAAAAACTTTGAATTGTGTTGTGAGGTATGTGAGATTAATGTTTTGTTGTTTGGCTTAGTTTTTTAAGATTCATAAGATCTTATATATTTTTGTAATTTATTAACTCGTTTTATATTATTTTTGCAGTAAACAAACTATGTATAATGTCTGCGCAAAGATGAAGAAGAGGATGGAGGGACCCAACACAACAGAAGAAGTACTTCATCAATGTAATAAGAGAAGATATAGGTATTACTGGAGAAACTATAAAGAAAACAATGTCCTAAGCGATATCGTTATTGCGTACTTGGTATCCATTCTTTAATGAGCACATGGCCATTAATGTACTCAACGTATAAAACGAATAAGTGAGTTCCCCTTCTTTAGTAGTATATTCATAAAATCGTACGTATGTTCTTATGCTAGTTGTTGGTTTTATATTAGTATGTTCAGTTGATCTTCTTTTATACATTGTTTTACTTGGTATTGTATTTAAAAGTAAATAAATATTTAATTTATAAAATGATTATTTTCTTATTATTCAATTTATATCATATTATATTGTATTACTTAGGATAATATGTCGTTGTTTGATGCTGTTGTACACACCTCTTAGGCATGTGCGTCTCCACAGTATCGAAAAAGACTAATGCTCCATAGTATGCAGCAAATCGTACTCTCTCTATCTCCTGAGCTGTGTACAGTGTCCATTGAACCTCACAAGCTCTCATGGTATCTAACCACAGTCGGTAGTCTAACACAGAACTATCAAGTGTTTCCCCAACAGCTCAAACTGTTGAATATACGGACTATGGACAACTACACGAAGTCTCATTGGTAATGTAAACATGCGAAAATAGAGGTATATCTATGCCTAAAAAATAAAGGTCATATAAATATAAATATAATACATATTTAAATTATAAAATGTCAAAATCTTAGCATGTTAAATAAATCAATATACATACCACAAACAGTGAGTAACAGCCCCAAAGTCTCTTGCATCAGCGCGTGACGACTGGCTCAGATTCTTGTAAAGGCACGCCAAGACCGCAACTACTCACTGTTAATCAAATAATTAAGTATTCCATGGTAATAAATAAATAAGTAATTATTAATTATATTAAATTTTCATATTTTTAGTTCTCATAATATTTTTCGTATTAGGAAAGATCACCTTATATATTATATTATTAACTTTAACTAATTAAATTATATTCAATTTATAGTGTAGGGCTAAATAACTAAAATGATTATTTCTCCGTAAATATTATTAAATTAACTTTCATTATTTATTATTATTATTATTATTATTTCATCTTTAATTTTTAAAGGTAATCCCTAAACTAATAACATTTAAATAATTAATCATCATTGTAATCATCTAAAATGATAAGTAATTAAATAATTCACAATAAATCATTCATAATAAATAAACATTAACAATTAAATAATTCATAAGCATCGTAGAGTAATCATAATTAATAAAATTAACAAGTGACATAACATATATAAACAATTAGGACATTAACAAGTTTAATCAACACTAACATATACACATTATAATATGAAATTAACTAAAAAATTAACATAATGGTATAAAAAATAATTAATATAGCAAATTATATAACATTAATAATTAATCCAAAATTCATTTAAAAAAATTTAAAAAAATCCCTCTGCGCCAGGCCCTGGTGCTACCATTTGGTATCCAGTGCCAGGCCTCGGCACGAGGTACTTTTGGTCAGCGCTAGGGCTTGGCGCCAGCGAACCTAAACTCGCGCCAAGCATTATTTTTTCATCTCCCATTCATTTTTTTATAAAATTTTTAAATGGCTAAAAACTTAAATAATCAAGTATAGAACGATATACCAACTTTTTTTTATGATTTTTAACGATTAAATTTGAATGGATCGTAGTTTGAACGCTTTTGGTGTACTGAGAACTTAGAGAGGAGAGAGCAAGTGTTTAGTTGAAATGAAAAATTTTTGCGCGTAAATTTTATATTTAGGCACATAACTTATCGACCCCCACGCTGGTATTACAGTACTAGTGAATTTCTCTTTTTGCCCTCCTAGTTTTTTGCCATATTTTGCATTTGAGAAATTGGTAAAAGAAGTTCCAAATTTATTTTTTTAGGATTAATTTAAAAAACATACCTAAAGTTTAGAGCCATTGTTAATTAGGTACCCTATTATTTAACTTGAAAAATTGAATACCCAAATAATATTTTCATCTAAATTGAGTTACTTAGTTTTATAAAATCAACAGGGTAATTTAAGAATTTTGACTCTAGTATTTAAAAACAAGAAAAATTTCTCATATTTTTAAAGTTGACATGTGGAAGATCAAAGAGTTTTCAACATTGTTTCAAAGATGAAAAATTAATTTTTGTATTTAATTGTCGAAAATAAAAGATGGGATACCTATTTGACACTGATCCTAAATTTTGGGTATATTTTTTAAATTAACACTTTCGTTGATTTGTCTTGCAGTAGATTTCCAGTCATATCTTAAGTGAACAATTTAGGGTGGGAAAGGTGAGGTTTGGTGAATACCTAAAGATGTCTTGAGCTTAACTAATCAACTTTTGTTACTCTCTTTAAGAAAAGAGAAAATGTTTAAAGCAAATATAGCTGAAAATATAAGCTTTAAGTAAGAATTGATGTAAAATTGGACAAAAAGAAGTGATTTTTCGAGATATATTGTTGGAAGATAAACACAATGGTTTAAAAAGATGACTACAAACTGGAAAAACGTATGTAAAGACAAGAATAAATATCTTTGATTTCGATGTGTGTTGTCTTGGTTTTCAGCTTTCTTTCTCTTTTGTAGTTGTTTTTTTGTTTCACAAATCTCTATGCACTTCCCTTGATCTTCCTATGATCTTAGTAGGTCAAAACGTGTTAGAAATAGAGTTTAGGTTAATTCCACTTTAGAAAATGACTGTTGAACTATAGAAGTTAATTGGTCGAGCTATCAAACTTCTCAACTCACTTGCCGATTTGTTCTCAAAACTGTTATTAGGTTTCTAGGTCTGTCGCCTGTTTTGGTCTAACAGATTTCCAGCTAATCAGGTCGCTTAGCGGCCAGCTTACTAGTTTTTAAATCAACTTAGCTGTCTGACTACTTCAGCTTCCTAAGGTGTGTGTTTTAAGTGTTAACGCTTATCCCCCATTCTTTCCTTGGAAATTTTACCATTTGAAGGAAAAATGGCTGAAGTCTTAACCATTACACCGATGAAATTATAGCCATTTTGGAGCTAAGATTGAAGCATATGGCCAGTCGAGATTTCATCTGTTGGGAAGCTGACAAGCTATCTGTTAGGAAAATTAAGAGTCTCGAGGCGGCATGAATTCTGCAGTTATAATCGCCATTCTTTTGAAATACATCGCCCAACCTTTTAAAGATACAAATCTCCTCAATGTCCCTAATTTAATTGCAACTCGTCTTCTTCCTCTTGCCCTTAAATTCTTCTGTGCAACTTTTAAAACTCTTCTACAAATTCTTGTTCTTCCTTTGATTCTCCAACTTAATTTCACAATGGCTTTGTCTTCTTCTACCCATCTAGCTAAGTTGTCTATAGATACTCTAATGTGAATCTTTAATTTAATGTGTAATTGATTTTATCACTCTCTCATGATCACCTGTTTCAATGAATTTCTTCTTACTTTTGTTGAAGTTCAATGCTCCACCATAAAATTAAACCTATGGAAAGAAACGTTCCATAAAGCCCAAGATGAGTGGAAGAATTTTTTCTCAATTTGGAAATAAGAACCCTAGAAAATCAAGTCTCTAAAACCCAAGTTATACAAACTAGAAGATTTAAATCAATTAATTCTAGAAACACTACCTTCTAGAATCAATCAAAGAAGGAATTGATGATCAATTAAAATTCCTTACACCTTTAATCTAAGAAACACGAATTGAATACCTACTACAGAAGAAAAACCTTAGAAGTTAAGCTAAGAAGGTTAAAGAAACCAAGAACCCTAGAATAATAATCTCTCAATTCATATTTCATAATCCGCCAATTTACTAGTTAAAAATAATGGAATAAGGCATATTTATAGAAAAAACAAACCCTAACCTAACCCTAGTGATTAGGAGGTGTTTAAAAGACTAAATTAGTTCGTAAGGAATTCAATAGCAACTCTTAGCAATAAAGAAACCATAAATTAGACCAATAAAAGTTATTATAGAATATAATCTCCCGAGCAGCCAGATCCCGCCAAGAATAGGGCCAGATCCAACTGCTCTTTTCTTTTAATGATGTGTGATTCCAGAAGTTGTCCAGATCCGACTGCTTTGCATTTCCTCCTACTTGCTTCTTTCGTGTTTATAATGGCCGAGGACTTCTAGTTTGGTTCCGTTGAGCTTCTTCATGACTTTTACAGGTCTTGGAAGTCTTATAATATCTTCTAGCCTTCAATTTGAATTCGGAATTCCTCATTCAAAGCTTTCAACCATGATTCCTTCGATCTGATCCAACTAGTCAATCTTATTCAAATTGTTGAATGATCTATAGTCGTGTTCGTAACATACCCCCTCTCTTTAACAGGATTCGTCCTCAAATCTATTCCTTCAAATATCCACAACAAGGTGGGCAACATTAGAAAGGAATTCAACAAATTTAGTATTTCTAAGTATTAAACATGTAAAGTCCAATGACCATCTAAACAATTATGAAAGTGAGCTTTCAAAAACTTCCTTGAAAGGCCTATGATACGTAAAAGATGTGTAAACAAAGAAGTTTAGGAAATGCCAATCCAAGGAGCAATTAAACACAAACCACCAAGGATTTACAAGATATCTATTAATAATAGCCTAAGTGAAACAATAACGATCTTGTAAATCAAACACCACCATATTAACATCCAAAGCTTCTATGATAGGATGATGAAATGTACGGCTCAAATTGGAGATAGATTTCGATGTTAAGCTCAAGAAGTTTTGAAAACATTCAAGACCTCAAATAAGAAGTATTCCTTCAAAAGTTTTAGAAAAGAAGTTTGGAATGAACTTATTAGGAACAACTTCCTTATCGATTCCTTAAAGATTGAAAAATTATCAACATCCTTAAAGGGCAAATGAAATAGAAACTCTTATTCTTCCTATATTCGAAAACTAAATCAAAAGTCAAGAGTTTGAAGTATCTCTTCTTTAAAAAAGGATGATAATAGGCGAAATGAACTTTCCAAATATAATCAAAAGAGTTTGAAAGAAAAGAAAGGCTTTAGATTTTACAATTTTCTCAATTTCACAATCAACATAAGAAAACAAAGAAACAAAGTTTCTACATCTTTCCAAAAGTCCACTTCCTCAAACACTCCTTAAAAAGAAGATGATAGAATAAGAAACTTTAAAAATCTTGAAGTTGATGAGAAATTACTTCTACAATTTGAGAATGCTCTTCTTTGAAAGGATAGTGATAATGAAAATGCACCTTGTAAATGAAATCAAAAGCATTGAGAATCCAAGAATAGTTTTGATGCTTAACAAATTCCACCAGTTCAAAATTATGATGAGGAAAGGAAGACACAAAGTTTTCAAGATTCCCAGATTTTCCACATTCTTCTTTTGAAAACCATGTTCTCCAAAGCATCTTTGAAAGGTAAGTGATAAAATAAGATTCCATCAATTACACGATTTGACAATAAAGTGCAAGAGTTCTTCCAAAAATGACGAAATGAAATGAACAACTTCAAGAGCCACTTCTTGAAAGGTAATTGATAGTAAAGATATTCATCTTCAAAGCCCTTCCAAGTTGGTTTTAATGAATCACTTTCCAAAGTAGTTTCCAAAAACTCACAAGGATTAGCTTTAAACTCTTCACAACCAATTTCTTACTTGTTTTCAAAATTTTTCAACAACAAGACATCCTTGAAATGCAAATGATAGAGTTTGGAAACAAAACCCAAGGTGTTTTCAAATAAAATTATCAAAGATTCAATCTCATTTGAAAGCTCTTCTCTATTACAAGGGATTTCAAGTTGGACATTTTCAAAGGCCAAAAAATTGGTTTAAAGGAACAAAATCATCATGATTCTTCATAAACGTACCAAGGAGAAAGGAAAAAATAATCAGCATTCTCAACAAACTTCCTTATACACTTATCATGTAGAATATCAAATAAAGCACAATCTAACTTCAAACAACAACTTTAGAGTTAACTGAGGAATCATCATGGACCAACTCACAATCAAATCAAGATGGTTCACTATTAACATCACTAATTACAATTTGGTTCTTCAAAAAATCATGAGAAGAAAGCTAGGCAGTTAGAAATAGAAGGCACAATAAGCAAGAGACCACCACAAAAAAAGAGATAGCACATACATTTCAGATGACACTCACTTGAGATATATAAGATTCTAAAAACAACTTTAATTCCTTAAAAGACACTTCATGGCATAAAAGAGAAGGTTTAAGAAAAGAGCTTATTGATGAAATTTCATGACATAGGAATAGATTTTTTTGAACGATCTCTCCATGGTCTTCACAGCCCCTGGTAGGTTTGTTTCCAAGAATTGATGTTAAAGAGAAAGGATGTTGAAGAGAAATCCTATCACAAACCAATGCAAAAGAACATAATTTAATCTCCTTTAGTAGTGTGCAAGACATAAATAAGAATTAGAAGGAAATATGCTTATGGTTTTGGTAGGATTGTAGAAAAGTCTACCCTCTTCATCCTTGCTTAGTGCTCCAAAATCTTGCACAAATGAGAAATCACTAACAAGAAAAGAATTAGCTTGATTAGCAAATAAATTCACTTCCTTACTCTTTTCAAGTGCAATTACCTCTTTTTCTTTTAGCTCTTCTTTTATACTCTCTTGTTTTTCATTGAAGCACTCATTTTATTTTACACTCTCATTATTCTCAAGATTATATTCCTTCACTTTTGAACACTCAATATCTTCACCCTCGTTTGACAAAGTAGAGCTGTAATCAAACACATAACTCTTCAACTGATATCTCTTTTTCTTCCACTTTTTGTTTTTCATTAATCTCAATGCTCCCTTCTTTTTCAGTGCTCTTTCCACTTATGAATTCAGAAAGATTCTCATTAGAAATCTCCTCTTTAACATGTGTTCTGGAACTTTCTTCAACTTCAACTTTAGATTGTGAAAGCTCATTCACTTTTAAAGATTCTTCAACCATTGATGGTTTCATAGATTCCAGTTTTGTAACTTCTTGAGATTGGCATGGAAAGTTGTTTTTCCTTCTTAGATCTCACTTTCTCATCCATGTTCTTTTGAGCCTCAAGATAATTAACTCCAAAGTCTTCTACCATAACTTTTCTAAATTTCTTCCAAGTTTCAATGTGTTTCCAAGCTCTTTTCCTTCTAAATTCACAAGTATAATCCCACAAATCAAGGGCCACATAAGGGAAGGTGGTATGGTTCTCCTTAATTTTCATTGAAGATCATTTACTCCCAAGACTCAACTCCCTTCTAGAGGATTCCCTTGATGGTTTGTTTTCGAGAAATGAAGAACATAAACATAAAATTGCAGAAAGATAACTAAGAAGAAAACAAATAGATCTTCTTATATGTAGGGGAGGATAAAAAAGGCTTGGAAAAGCCTCACCTATCATCCACACTCTCAAGAAGAACCTAGATTCCCAAGCAACACCAACTATGGAGTTAGCACCTAAAGGGAAAAATAGGATTTTGAAAATTAGACTTGAACTCTTGAATTGAAGATTCAGGAAGTTCCTTGCCTTGAATTATACAATGGAGACTCTTAATTTACAAGGAAGATGAAGAAAACTCAAGAACCCTGGTTCTTTTCTCTTTAGATTTTCAATGTATTAAACTTGCCAAAATGGCTGCCAACAAGAATATTTAAAGTGTGCTTCACAATTAGTTTCCAACCCTAGGTATTAGACTAACTTAAAAGAGATTAAATGGTGCTTAGAACACTTAGGTATAGGTCAAAATAAGTTTACAACGAAGTTGAAGGGTCAAGGAAGTTAAAAACTTCCCGATTTCTCCACCAGCCGATGGTAGGTCTCGACTTACCGTGCATGGTATGTCAAATGCGTCCAATCTCTTCTTGGCCAGAACCCCACCAGTGACGATAGAATGGACCTTTCGTCAGTGGTAGGGTCTAGAAAAATCCTTCCTCTTTTGATTTTAAGCTTCCAAACTTCCCAAGCTTGCTTGTTTGGATTCTTGCACTTGCACACTAGAGAATAGGAAGGTTTTAGATCCTCTAAAGTTCTCTTCTTGAGCTCCTATCACTTGCCAAGAGAAGTCTTGGATCATCTCTTTAAATATGGCTATCTTTCCTTGGTACTCCCCCTCTATTCTTCTAGCCATGGCTCTTATGACCAAACGTTGCAAAAGTTCTACGGTTCCTTGCACATCTAGGGTCATACCATCCACCCCTCCTTTGAAAGGATTCATCCTCGTATCTATGCCTTTAAATAACTACAAGAAGTGGGCGACATGAGAAATGGAAGCGTTGAAAGGAACGACACTATGAAAGTTACCCAAGCAATCAAGAAGTTGAAGAGAATAAGTAAATAATGCATCAAGTTTGTCGACCAGCGTCTCAATGCCATAAGAATTCCATAAGTAAAATATTTTCTTAAATGGTCTATAATAAGAAAAGGAAGTGTAAACAAAGAAGTTCATGTTCCAAAAATGACTATTCAAGAGCCATACAAAATTTACAAGAATTCTCCAAAACGAAGCACAATTGAATGTATTGAATTCTTGTAAGTCAAAGAAAATGTTACCCTAAACATCTTTAAAAGAAAGATGATAATAAAAGCTTTTGTCCTTTTCCAACTCAAAGAGTAACCCAAGAAGATCAAGAGTTTGAAACGTGATCTCTTTAAAAGGATGATGGTAATGTAAACTTAGATTCTCAACACTTTTCAAAGTTCTTTTATGGATTCTTGATAAATGCTTTTGAAAAATTCTAGAAATATAATGAAGCATCCAAGAAGCTTTAGCCAAAAGGCTCTCAAGATTACAAACATCATTAGCTAGAAAGTTCATTTTGGAAGTCAAAGAATTGGTATTGAAAGGTTTAACATCAAATTGTACTTCATTTGCAACACCAAATTTCTAAAATAACTCTTCAAATATTGCAAGTGAAAATACCAAATCCTTTCTCTCTCCATTTCAAAGAATCTTCAAAACATATTGCAAGATGTAAGCTTTTGAGCCTATAAGTACTTCACATTATTTTTATTTTTCAGCCCACATTTTCTTTATCCCAATGATGTGTTACTGGTGGGCATTATAAGAAGATTGGGCTGTTAGACTTGGTCAAAGAGATGCCGGGCTGGGCCGGGTACTCGGGACCACTATATATTTTCTCTCTTGCCTCTTCGGCTAATACACTCTTTTTGCAGTCCCTTTTCGTCTCCTTCTTCACTTATCTTTCTGCCTTTTCTTTCTATGCTAAAGCACGACTGTTACTCTTCCATCTCTTTCTCGCATTTCTGTTTTTCTGGTCTGCTGTCACCGTCGATCGTGACCGACGCTTCGACGCGGCTTTCTGTGTTTGTTGCTAGGTAGGAGAGAGAGAGAGCCGAAGGTAAGATAGAAGAATGGGTCTTCTGTTCTTGAGGCTCCCATTGCTGAGGGATCTTTCTTTTACCGATTTCTTGACGTACTCGGCCACCGGTGCCTCAACGCGGCTCACAGACGTCCGTCGCTGCTCAGCCTCCATTGCTGGCCTTGTGGTTGCTGTTTCTGCCGCTGGTACGGACGTTGCAGCGGTTGGTAATTTTTCGATTTTTGTGATTCATTTTTGTTTTTATATTAACGGTCCTTGCAGATTCGCCGTCTCCGGCGTGCGGCGTGGAATCGACGGGCAAGAAAGAAGAAGATCATTATCTTTAATAGTTTAGGGCTATTTTTCGATTCTGCTGTGTTATTTTTAATTATTGTAATAGTAATTAGAAAGTTGTAATAGTAATTAGATCCAACAAGTGGTATTAGAGCCTGGAAACAACTACAACTTTCTGGTACTCTCGACGGCGCCAACGACCCACCGAACCTCTCAGTATTCCAGATCTGCGAGAATTGTTGAGTTCCGCAGATCTGGTCAGGGAAATGTAGCTTGACCATCCTTTTCTTTCCTGTTTTTTGGGTAAAATTTTTTTGGTTATGTTTTCTGTTTCTAGCCTGCTGCGTTTAGTTGAATCTTCTGCCTCTGTGTCCGAACTGCATTACGGTTCAGGTTGTTTTTTTTTTAAATATGGTTTTTCCTGCTATTACTGTTACAGTTTTGGTGTTTCTAAATCACATTACGGTTCAGTTTGGTTAGTTTGTTTGGTTTTATTTTGATCTGCTGTTTCTGTTGTTGCGCCATTTCTGTTTTTCTGTTTATCTGGATTTTTTGATTTTTTTCTATTGCGAAACTGTTATTCTTATTTTCTTTTGAAAAATACAAAACCCAAGCCTGACTTGAGTCCAAGAGACTTCAAGTAGCTGTGTCTTGGCGCAATTTTCAATTTATATTCAGTTTGCAACATTCTTTATTTTTTGTGTTTTTCTATTTTTTGTTGTTTGACTGTCGCTCAGCCCATAACTGTCTATTTCTCTATCTTGGTTAATTAATTTTTGTTGCGCTATTCCTATTGTTGAGATTCGTGCGTTTCACGTTTTCCTTTCGCGCCGTTTTTCAAAGCAAAATTCGGGTTATTTTATTGGTGTGACAAAAAATTTTCAAATCTTTTATTTTTCTAGCCATTAAATTACTCTTATTTTCCATTAAAACATGTCGATTCCAAAAATTGAAATCGACAAGTTTGATGGCAAATATGACTTCACAATGTGGTGGAGAAAAATGAAAGTAGTTTTGGTCCAAAATAAAATTGCACCCGCAATTTGTAGCCCCGAAGAGTATCTGGAATCTTGGACGGACGAAATTCTTGCTGAAAAACTTGGTGATGCACGCAGTTGCCTCACCTTGCATTTAACCGACAACGTTTTATGAGAAATTTATGAAAAATACAACACTTTCGAAATCTGGACTAAACTTGAAAAAGCGTATTTAGGAAAATCCTTATCAAATAAAATTTATTTAAAAAAACAGCTTTTCGGTTTTAAAATGAGCGGGTAAAAAACGCTTTTAGAAAATATGGATGACTTAAATAAAATCGTTTTGGAACTTCAAAAAACGTTGGAGAGAAAATCTCAGATGAAAATATTGCCGTTATTTTATTAAATGCCTTGCCTGATTCTTACAAAGATGTAAAATCTGCCATTAAATATTATAGAGGTGATTTATCCCTTTTTGATGTTAAAAAAGCTTTGAAATCGAAAGATTTGGATTTAAGAAAATAAATTAAACGAAGAGAACCTTTACGTGCGAGGGAGAGTTGACCGGATAGAACCTCTTACTCATAGGTCTAAAAGTAAAAGGAGGTCAAAATCGCGAGACAAGAATAAAGTGAAATGTTTTTATTGTGGCAAGGAGGGTCATACGAAAAATAAGTGTTTTAAAAGGATTAAAGATGAAAAACAACGTAAACATGGTAAAGGGAGTGATAAAATAGACAAAACCCACGATTTTGATTTAGATGATAATTCTATGTATTATGTGGTTTTGTGTGTGTCCCTTTCCCCTTCTTGTTCTAAAGTTGTTGATCATTGGATTCTTGATTCTGGTTGTACTTTTCACATAACATCCAACAAACACCGGTTTTCAGATTTTAAACCCCTAGATCATGGAAAAGTTTACATGAGAAACAATCAAGTTTGTGATATTAAGGGCATTGAGAATATTTTCATTAAAATGCATGATGACGTGACTAGGAAACTCAATGAGGTGAGATATGTGCCCGACCTTTGTCCGAATCTAATCCCCCTTGGTTATTTGGATTCACTTGGTCTTTCTTACAAATCTAAAAATGGTATTTTAAGAGTTTGCAAAGGAAACCTAGTTATGCTTAAAGGTTTTAAAAGGGAGGGTTTATACATTCTTATTGGATAAACAGTTTGCGATTCACTGCTTTAATTTCGAAAACTGTCCCTGAAAAGACTATGTTATGGCATCATCGGATTGACCACATTAGTGAGAAGGGACTGTATTATTTACAAAAGCAAAACCTTTTATGCGGTGACAAAATTGATTCTTTGGATTTTTGTGACCATTGTGTTTTGGGAAAACAGCACAAAATCAGTTTTCTAACCACACACGAGTCCACCACAGTACTTGACTATGTGCATTGTAATCGTGGGGACCTGAAAAGGTCCCAACCTACGGTATTAATGTTTATTTCTTATCTATCGTTGATGATTTTTCTAGGCATGTATGGTATTTCTTTTAAAAATAAAAGATCAAACTTTTGAAAAGTTTTGCAAATGGAAATGCCTTGCCGAAAATTCAACTAGAAATAAACTAAAAATAATTGGGACAGATAATAGTCTTGAGTTTTATAACCAGAAGTTTGCTGATTTATGTGCATCGCATGACATCTTACATCATAGTACTAATAGGCATAACCCCTAGCAGAACAGTCTAGTTGAGAGGATGAACCGTACCATCATGGATAAGGTTGGATGTCTTATGGTGTCGTCATGTGTCCCAAAACCCTTTTGGGGAGAAGCTGTAAGTACGGCTGTCTACCTCATCAATAGATCCCCTTCTACTGCTATAAACTTTAGGACTCCTATAGAGCTTTGGTGTGGTAAAACCCCAAACCTGTCCAACCTTAGAGTTTTTGGGTGTGTTGCTTTTGCACATCAGAAGGAGGGTAAGTTAGACCCTAGGTCTAGAAAGGGAGTGTTCATAAGATACCCTAGCAGGGTGAAGGGTTATAGAGTGTGGCGGAAATGTGAGCCGGGAGTGAGGGTAGTTATTAGTAGGGGTGTCATCTTCAATGAGCTAGATATGCCCTATCTGAAGGATAAGCCTGTTTCCGATAGTCCATCCGGTGTCCCCACAGTAAGTAGTATTCCTGTGAAGGTGGAGGTCATCTTTGAACCCTCACAAGAGCATACACAGGAGCTTGAAACTAATGAGGAGTTAAATACCCCGTCTATTAGTGTACCCGATCCGACTAGTGTACACGAAACCCATGTTCCTGAGTTAGAAGGTTTGATGATGAGGAGGATCACCCTGAGGCTCAAGCTTAAGCCCTTAGAGACTACCAGGTGTCTAGAAATAGGGTTAGAAGAGCACATAAGGAACCCACTAGATATGGTTACTCTTATATAGTTTCATATGCATTTGCTATGGCATCTTACGTGGAAGAGAAGGAACCATTGTGTTTTTCTGATGTTTTAAAAAGTCATAATCACTCTTTATGTTTACGTGCTATAGATGAGGAGATATCCTCTTTAGATAAAAACAAAACCTGGATTCTTGTTCCAAAACCCTCAAAACGAAAATTGATTGTTTGCAAGTAGATTTTTAAAATTAAAGAGCCTGAGTCAGCCAATGAACCTCCAAGGTTTAAGGCCAGACTGGTTGCAAAAGGTTTTTCACAAGTTGAGGGTACTGATTTTAACGAAATATTTTCTCCTGACAAAATGATTAGGATAATACTTGCTCTGTTGCTTTTTATGATCTTAACCTTGAACAACTTGATGTGAAAATTGCTTTCTTACATGGTAATCTCGAAGAGACAATCTATATGCGTCAGCCACTAGGTTTTCAGGTTAAAGGTAAAAAACACATGGCATGTCTTCTAAAAATGTCCTTATGCGGACTTAAACAGTCGCCTAGACAATGGTACAAGAGGTTTGATTCTTTTATGTTAAAATTTGGTTTCTTTAAAAGTAACTATGATAGTTGTCTTTATTTTTGTGGAAATAATTTTGATAGTGCTATTTATCTGTTGCTTTATGTAGATGATATGTTAATTCATGCAAACATAGAGCCAAGATTGATAGTTTGAAATCCTTGCTAAAGTCTGAATTTGACATGAAGGATTTAGAATCTGCATCTAGGATTATTGGGATGAACATAACTAGAGATAGGGCTGACCGATCTTTATTCATATCTCAGAAACCCTTTCTCCAGAAAATTGTTTCCAAGTTTTCAATGCATTTATGCAAGCCCATTATTACCCCACTTGCGAGCCATTTAAAACCTTTCGATAAATCTTGTCCTAAAACTGAAAGTGAGAAAAGAGACATGGCAAACATTCCTTATAGAATGGCCATAGGTTCACTTATATAGTCCATGATATCCACCCGAATTGACATTGCTTTTTCTATAAGCCTTCTCAGCAGATTCATATCTAACCCGGGAAGGGATCAGTAGACAGCTCTCAAGTGGTTGTTATGTTACCTTAATGGGACTATAGATAGGGGCTTGTACTATCACAATTGGTTTGATATTTTTGAACTAATTGGTTATGTCGATTCCGACTTTGCAGGTGACAAAGATGGTAGAAAATCTAAGTCATCTTATTTCTTTACCTTAGCGGGTAATTGTGTTTCATTGAAGTCTCAGTTACAGCCTGTAGTTGCTTTGTCAACTGCTGAGGCTGAATACATCGCGGCCACGGAGGCAATCAAGGAAGCCATTTGGCTTCAAGGGCTTTTAAATAAATTGCATGTTTTACCTTCAAAAGCTATTATTTACACTAATGGTCAGAGTTGTTTACATTTATGCAAAAATCTTGTTTATCACGAAAGGACCAAGCATATAGATGTCAAATACCATTTCATTAGGGAAAAAGTCTCTAGTGGTTTAGTTGACATAGAAAAGATTAGTACTAATGATAATTCTGCCGACTTTGGTACTAAGATTGTGAGCTCTTATAAGTTTGTGTTTTGCAAGGACCTCCTTTACTTGGACGCGGGTTGACTCTTGTTGAGTCATTGGTGGTTGGGAAATAAATGAAAATATGCTCAAGGTGGAGGTTGTAGGCTTTTGGGACAATAAGTACTTCACATTATTTTCATTTTTCAGCCCACGTTTGTGTATTCCAATGATGTGTTACTGGTGGGCCTTATAAGAAGACTGGGCTGTTAGACTTGGTCAAAGAGATGCCGGGCCAGGCCGGGCTTACTCGGCCCACCTAGGTGACTCGGGACCACTATATATTTTCTCTCTTGCCTCTTCGGTTAATACACCCTTTTTGTAGCCCCTTTTCGTCTCCTTCTTCACTTGTCTTTCTGCCTTCTTCTTTCCATGCTAAAGCACGACTGTTGCTCTCCTCTCTCTTTCTTCTGTTTCTGTTTTTCTGGTCCACCGTCACCGTCGATCGTGACCGGTGCTTTGACGTAGCTTTCTATGTTCGCCACTGTTCGGTCTGGGTAGGAGAGAGAAAGAGCCGAAGGTGAGAGATAAGAGTGGGTCTTCTGTTCTTGAGGCTCCCATTGCTGAGGGATCTTTCTTTTACCGATTGCTTGACGTACTCAGCCACTAGCGCCTCGACGCAGCTCATAGACGTGCGTCACTGCTCGGCCTCCACCGCTTGCCTCATAGTTGCTATTTCTGCCAATGGTTCAGAAACTATGGCGGTAAGTAAGTTTTCAGTTTTCGTGATTCCTTTATGTTTTTATACTAACGGTCCTTGCAGATTCGCCGTTTCTAGCGTGTGGCATGGAATTGACGGACAAGAAAGAAGAAGATCATTTTCTGTAATAGTTTAGGGCTATTTTTCGATTTCGCTATGTTATTTTTAATTATTGTAATCGTAATTAGATCCAACAGAAGGTTTAACATCAAATTGTACTTCATTTGCAACACCAAATTTCCAAAATAACTCTTCAAATATTGCAAGTGAAAGCACCAAATCATTTCTCTTTTCCATTTCAAAGAATCTTCAAAACATTTTCTCAATTGTTTGATCAAAAGCTCTAAACAATGAAATTCAAGACTAACACCTCTAGTCCACCAATAACTCTCATAAAAATCTTTAGAAGTGCTAACTTGTTCTTTTGCTAAACCATGTTTCCAAAAGATTTCTTTGGAAGGAAGATGGTAAAATAAGAAGTTTTGAAGCAAATTCTTCCAAAACAGCTTCACGTAACTATTCAACAAAAAACACCCTTGGTTTAACATGAAAAATTGAAGAACTTTCATTTCTCTTTTGAAAATCAACTCATCCAAAAACTCCTTGACGGTTAGAGAATAAAGCAAGGTAGCACCAAGAGATTTTTTCTCAATCTTGACACAAGACATTGTGTTTTGAACAATTGATTCATTTAAAGCTTCATGTTTGAAGAGAAAGTCAATAAAGGCAATAGAATACACAAGATGTTTCTCAACAAGATTCTTCAAATTTAGTTCAAAGACACCATTTCCAAAGGTAGTTTTTACAAGATCACAAAGATGGGCTTTAAACACCTTTAAACTACGGTTCATTTTCTTTCTAAAGTTTAGCAACCACCTAAATTCCATGAAATGAAAATGGCAGAATTGAATCCCATGAATGTTTCCAGACAACAAAGTTTTCAAAAATTCTTCAACAATTAAAACCTTTTGTTTTTCATGAGGAAATTCAAATTTCTAACTCATAAGGCACAAGAGTTTAATGGGGGAAGTAAATCCATCAAAATTTTCTTAGAAGTATAAAGAAAAGATGATTCATAATCTCAATTTGCAACAAACTCTCCTTTAAACTTAGCATGAAAATCACCATATAAGGTCCAAAAGAAACAACAAACTCTCTCATCATAACCATTTTCAACAAAAGTTCGAAATACAAATATTACTCCACTAGATATCATTAGCAATAAGTCTATCAAAGAGGAGAATATCATGTAACAACTCAAGGTCATGATAAGATAGTTTAATTCTAGCAATACTAACCAAAAGTTATTTTTCAAGAAAAGCACATGGTGAGGAATACTTAAGCATACGGTCAATATCATGAACTAACTCACAAGTGAAAAGATTAACCATACAATTTCCAACGAAAATCACATAGAAGGAATTCAATTCTAAGAACAATTTTAACTCTTTGAAGGAAAACACAAGGTAAAAAAGAGGAATAGGTTTGAAAAAAAAACTCATTGTCAAATTTCCATAGCATAAGATTAGTTTTCCTCCAACATTTTCACCTTAGACTTTGAACTCCATGGTATGTCTCCTTCCTCTCGTTGATGCTATGGTGCGAACATTTGGAGGGAGCTCCTATAAAATTCAAGTGCAAAGCCAACAATGTTAAGCCTAACAAGTATCATCTAAATTATCAAAGCCATAACAAGAAGGATCAAACATAATATTATTACTCATCAATGGATCTTTAAGAGGAAAGAGAGAAGAAAGACAATTTGTCATAGACGGCACAAGGAGGAAAAGATTCCCTTTGAAAGCAATAATACACATATCACCAATTAAGCTCACTTAAAAAGTATAAGAATCCAACAAAGACTTTAATTCCTCAAGTGAAACTTCATAACATAAAGAAGAAGGGTTAAAAGATAGGCTTATTGATAAGTCTTCAAGAATTGGGTCAAGCTCTTTCTCCATGCTCCTTCTATCCTCAACTCCTAGCACACAAAAAACACAATTAGCAATATTGAAATCATAATCATCAACTGTAGGAATTGCACAAGGTATGGAATTAAACTCAATGAAGTATCTCCTTTCAAGATATGTTCCAAGAGAGTTAAGAAAAATGAAATGATCTCCATGTTCTATGAAAACAAGTTAGAACAACTTAATTTCCTTAAAATAATTCTCAAAGCACAAGTAGGAATTAGAAGGAAGAAGCTTATTGTTTTGAGGGAGTTGTAGCCAAGTCTTTCCTCTTGATTCTCCAAAATTCTACACAAAAGGAAATTCACTAACAAGAGAAGAGTTAGTTTGGTTAGCAAAGAAATTTATTTCCTCATTCTTTTCAAACACATCTAACTCTTCTTTTGAACTTTCTTGTTTTTCTTCACTTTTTTCTTTCGTTCTCTCATTTTTCTCAAGACCATTCTCCTTTTTTTTTTTAGTACTCACCTTTGTTCAAGAAATGACTAAGAACACCATGGGCTTTTATCTTTTCTTCCTCTCCACAAATCACCATCTCAACACTCTTTGGTTGTTCTTATTCTCCCTGCATTCTCTCTTTCAATTTCTTTAAATCTTCAATCACTTGTAGGAGAGAGGGATTTAAGGGTACTCTTAAGACCACCATTTTTAATGGAATATGTCTTCTTGACACCATCGTAGGAAGCTTGCCTTGTATCTATCCATGATTGCTCAAATATTAAGTGTCTCATTTGTACTGGAATAATATCACAAAGAATTTCATCCATGTATTTTTCAATGAAAAATGATACATACTTGTCTAGTAACCTACACCTTTTCATAACCATTTAACCATCTTAAGCGATAGGATTTAGGATGCTCTATGGTGGTAAACTCAATTTCATTATAAGGTAGGCACTAGCTAAGTTTGCACCACTTTCTCCATGAATAATGGTGTTACAAGCTTTGTTGGCAATATTGCATCATGTATGTAATAATCTCTCCCTTTGATGAATAGGCACTCCTCCAAGATCTTGGTAATCAAGATTCCTCATGACCACCAATGTTCTTCCACATCCATCAAGTTTTGAGTCCAAGTCTCCATCACCATTCTTTCTATCTATTTGTCTACTGACAACGTCACCACCATCTATTGAACTCCTTTCAACCATTGGTTCATCTCCATAGCTTCCATTCCTATAAAAGGAATTCATACTCCTCTGATACCTCCACCTTCTATCACCATCATTCCTACTGTCAGCTCCAAAGTTATATCCTTCATGAGTATGGGCGCCATGATCATAGCCTTCATGGTATTCATCATATTCTCTTTGGAAGTTCATCATCTCATACATTATTATAATATTGATACCTACAAAATAGAAAGAAGTAATAGAAAACAAAGGGCCTTGCCGCTCCCTAAATGTTTCGCTCAAGGTAAATACTCTCAACACTCGTGTTTACGCTCACTCTCTACGGCTTTTAAATCAATGTGCTCACCCTTTTGCCTTATACCCTTCCTCACCCACTAGAGTTACTTATTGATTTCTAAAGCTTCCAAGTTATAATAAAATTTCCAAGCAAATCAAGCAAGCAATTTCCCAAAGATAAGAATAAAGGTGTAGAACATCAAAGAGAAATTCAAGAGTATGAGTCAATGAATGAAGTCAAATTCCCACAAAGAGATTAGAAAAAAACTTAGAAATATATCCAAAGAAGTTGCAAATTCAAAACAAAGACAATTGAAAACTCAACAAAGATTTCATTAGTACTATGAAAAAGTCCAGAAAAGAGGGCAGCAAGACATTCAATCACAAAAATCACAATAACTCAGTGATGGTAGCTCCAAATCAAGTTAAACCAATTTAAAGATGCACAAATCAAATAGGATGAACTTAAGAACAAATTTCGTTCACTTTGAGATAGTATAACACAAGATATAGACAGTTTAATCCACATGTTCTCAACAGTTGCGTTTTCAAGACAATTTACAAATTTGCATTCAATTGACCCGTCAAATCAAATCCAAATCAGGCCAAATTTGTTTTTAAAGAATCAAAACTCAACAAGGATTCATACTGGACAATTTCACGTAATTTTAACCTCATTCGTTATGCTTTCCATCTCAAATTTTCACATGTAATTTTCTGTCTGAAAATTTCTAGATTACTTTGCCTTTTTCACATACCATTAATTGTCTTTTATATAACTGAACCTCAACAATCAAAGCACAAAAATATCACCTCCAAGAGAGCTTTATCCTGATACCACCTGGTAAGATCCTCCTTAGCTTCTCTTGAAGATCATTTACTCCCAAGACTCAACTCCCTTCTAGAGGATTCCCTTCGTGGTTTGTTTTGGAGAAATGAAGAACTTAAACATAAAATTATAGAAAGATAACTATGAAGAAAAAAAATAGACCTTCTTATATGTAGGGGAGAATCAATAAGGCTTGGAAAAGCCTCACCTATCCTTCACACTCTCAAGAAAAACCTAGATTCCCAAGCAACACCAACTATGGAGTTCTCAAGGGAGAAATAGGATTTTGAAAATTAGACTTGAACTCTTGAATTGAAGATTCAAGGAGTTCCTTGCCTTGGAATTATGCAATGGAGACTCTTAATTTACAAGGAAGATGAAGAAAACTCAAGAACCCTAGTTCTTCTCTCTTTAGATTTTTTAATGTATCAAACTTGCCAAAATGGATGCCAACAAGAATAGTGATAGTGTGCTTCACAATTAGTTTCCAACCGTAGGTATTAGACTAACTTAAAAGAGTTTAAGGGGTGCTTAGAACACTTAAGTATAAGTCAAAATAAGTTTACAACCAAATTGAAGGGTGTGCTTCACAATTAGTTTCCAACCGTAGGTATTAGACTAACTTAAAAGAGTTTAAGGGGTGCTTAGAACACTTAAGTATTAGTCAAAATAAGTTTACAACCAAATTGAAGGGTCAAGGAAGTTAAAAAACTTCCCAATTTCTCTTCCAGCTGAGGCCTACCATGCGTGGTAGGTCAAATGCTTCCAATCTCTTCTTGGCCAGAACCCTACTGACGACGGTCTAGAAAAATCCTTCCTCTTTTAATTTTAAGCTTCTAAACTTCCCAAGCTTGCTTCCTTGGATTCCTCCACTTGCACACTAGACAATAAGAAGGTTTTGGATCTTATAAAGTCCTCTTCTTGAGCTCCTATCCCTTGCCAAACCAAGTTTTGCATAATCTCTTTAAATATAACTATCTTTTCTCGATGCTCCTCCTCTATTCTTCTAGCTTTGACTCTTGTGACTGGACCTTGCAAGAGCTCTACGGTTCCTTGCTCATCCTGGGTCATACCAGAAGGATTTTAAGACCAATTGAAACTTCTCTTCCTCCTTGATGTTATGTTCATAAAACAAAGATTCAACTATTTTCACCCACTCTACGTAGTAATACAGATCAAGGTTTCAACGTAAAAGAGGTAACTCCAATTTATTGTAACTAGGAGGTCTTGATGCATTTCCCAAATTTCTAGAACTTCCAAAACTATATCCTCCATAGTTAATATCCGTCAATACAATCATAAGGAATATGCTCATAATAATCATATTTAGCATTACCTCTTTCATAACCTCCATAGGAATCATAAGAATTATGCTTAAAAGATTTAGTATCATGCCCCTAATATGGACTTATCCGAACCCAAGACAGACACGTGGTGCCCGCAAAGACACAAGGTTTCAAATTTTAAAAGATAAAAAGAAAGCTGAAGTTTGAAATTAATTAATTGAACTAAAATAAAACTCAAAGCTGAACAAAACGTGTGGAAATTCGAATTCAAAGAACAATGAAGAAATATATGTTCGAACAAATATTTACTAACACATAACGAATAACAAGAATTTCCAAACACTAGTTCCTAAGCT
Source organism: Catharanthus roseus (assembly GCA_028651295.1). NCBI lineage: Eukaryota > Viridiplantae > Streptophyta > Magnoliopsida > Gentianales > Apocynaceae > Catharanthus > Catharanthus roseus. The sequence continues at coordinate 2,152,462 of JAPQWS010000102.1, forward strand.
CACTCCCAATCTTCTTCAAAGTTGCTCTCGTGCTCGGAGAAATCCTGGACAGAAAGAAAGAATGGAGTGAGTACACTACTCAATAAGTAGGGTCAAATTCTAATTTCTGGATTTGAATAGGCATTTGCAACACTTATTACTTCAAACAATTTTTAAATAAAGACTATTTCAAAGTTTCACGTTTTTCTTGGGCAAATTTATAATTTCTAAAAAATTCATAACTTTTAGGGTATAAACTTTAAAAACAAAAGAGTTACACAACGAGGGAAAAACTGTCAATATAGATACTTACAATTTCAAGGGGTAAAATTATAATTATAAAAAACTCCAAAACAGTTTATAAATCGTTGAGGTGAAACTGAAAATAAAAAGAGATTGAAGACTTTATAACAGAAAGAGAAAAGAGATAGAAGTTTCTCTTTTCTTTTTCTTAAAGCCACGTACTACACATCCACTCCAAGTCTACACTTGGCATGAATTGCCAGCATGCATTTTTAAAGAAAACTTGCAACACGCATTTATCTTACTCATTTAAGACAAGAAGATATGAAAACTTTATCTTTATTTTTCTCTTCAATTCAAGAAAGGAATAAGATATCTACCAATTTGTAACTCCCAAATAAGACTGCAGATAATTCAAGTCGTTCACGAAACATTTGAGAAGAAGCTCGGTCAATACTCGGTTGAAATTTAAGTTGATTAAGTTAGGCTCAAGTTCAAGCTTACTTAGATAACATGACGAGTCAAGCTTAAACTATTTAAAAATCACCTCGAAACTTGACGAAAAAGCTCGACAAATACATAAATATATGTAATATTATATAAATTTAATTATTATGAATTTTATTAAAGTGTCTATTCAAATTTGAGTTATGTACTAATATAAACATAGACAGAAAATCGTAAATTCAATTAGTAAATTTATATTAATTACTTATATATAATCTCATAATTCAAATAAAAATTTATCATTAAATTTAATTATTTATAGTCTTCTATTCTTATATTTTCAATTAATTATATTATCTACTTTAATTTTTTAATTTTTTTATGATACCAAAGTATTATTTAAAAAAGTAATCTACGAACATATTCGATTCAGATCCTCTATAACATTTCCTGTAACACTCTCTGTAACATTCCTAATTTGGTATATTTTATTAATAAAACCTACCAAATAAAAGATAAACCCTAATAAAAAAGGGTAAACCCTAAGGGGGAAAACATATTATAAAAGGAAATGTTACAAGAGATGTTATAGAAAATGCGATTCGGATCCTCTGTAACATTTCCTATAATACTCTCTGTAACATTCCTAATTTGATATATTTTATTAATAAAACCTACCAAATAAAAGATAAACCCTAATAGAAAAGGGTAAACCCTAAAGCGGAAAACATATGGTAAAAGGAAATGTTACAGAAGATCCTGATTGTCACATATTTTTTCTACCCAAACATGTCACAATGAACTAGACATTATAAAATAAAAATTTGAGAAAAATTTGTAAAAAATTTGCGTTCAATTCAAACTCAAAACAAAATATTAAAAAAGTAAATTTAGTAACGTTGGAGTTAAATTTGAATTCCAAAAAGTTTAATAAAATTCGACTCGATAATGTCAAGCTTCCACTCGATTCAAATCTTTTACGACCCTTCACCAAATTCAGACTGACATGAGTTGGTAGAAGCCATTGTATCACACTCAAGAAAACAAGAATTCAACGTTCCCTTTCTTTTCCTTCCGAAAGGTACTACAGTCGGTTAAAAAAGATACTACAATTCACCACTTCACAATTTAAGAAAAAGACAAAATTCATCCAAGGTGAGCTTCTGCATAGGTAACAAAAGCCACGGTACTTTTCCCCATACACTTTTAAAATAATCAATTCATATCGTTGAAGCTCTTTTCTTTTTTGCCTTTTCCAAAACATAGAGAACAAAAATCTTAAAGATTATCTTTCTTCTATTTAACAGACATCAGTGCACCAACTTTCAAAATCATCATAAATAAGAAAATACATTATACCATTAGGAACGGAGATAAAATCATTACATATAAAACAAATTTTACAAAATCATTCTTATTGGGCTATAGGTACATTTGGGACAGTATGTTAGGATTAAACTTGACATCAAATCTGACTGTTTATCTTGCTAGATATGTCAAACAAATATAGTGAGACGTTTTTCTTTGTCTAAGAAATTCAAATTCAAATACGCTGGAACATATTCCTCCATAAATTTCTCCCAATGACAATCATAACTCAATATCCCGAACAAACATAAAGTCAATAATATAGTATTAGTTCCACAACACAGATGTAATAACACTTTTCCAAAATTTGAAAAATCAATTTCACACAAATTAAATATTACCTGTTTAATCCAATTTATATAAAAATTCTCAAAACACATTTAATTTAACATAATCAGAAACATCTCAGAATCATAGTCCAACCTCCACTCACCTCAATTCACAAAAGAAAAACCCAAATTAGTTTGAACTATTTACACTGAAACCTTCTAATGTGTTCCTGAAAATGAATCAAATGAAAATCTCGAATTAAAACGCCACTAAACCAATTCTACCTCAAGAACCAAAAATTAAACCTAACGATTTTACCGAAATGGAGTAACAAAAATGAAAGAAACATTCCCTATCTTTGATAGGAGCGATTAGAACGTCTCCAGACTCTCCTTCACGAATACCGATAATATCTCTCATCCGCTGAGGGTTTTCTGAACGTTGGAAAAAATACAGAATGCTTGAATGAGGGTCTGAGAGAATTAGACTGGGAAAACGAGTCTTAGAACATGGGTTTAAAAGAAAAAAACTCTCTTAACTAACCTTAAGCCCTTCTTAAATAATATTAATAACCCCTTAATCCTCACAAGTTTCTTTTTATTAAAAAAAGTATGAGTATTACATCCTACCCTCCTTACAAAATGTTGTCCCCAAAATACATGACTTACCGGAAGTGTCAAACATATGGGGATAGTTTCTTCTCATCTTTTTTTACAACTCCCAGTAGCCTCTCTCGGAGTATGATTGGACCACTGCAGCTTCACATAGGGTATAATCTTTCTTCTCAACACTTGCTCTTTTCGATCCACGAATCGAACCCAATACTCTTCGTAAGAAAGGTTTTTTGGCACCTGAAGAGTTTCAACCTCTAAAATGTGACTCAGGTCATGAATATATTGTTTGACCTGAGATACATGAAATATATTATGGACTCGCGATAAAGTTGGTGGTAGCACCGAACGGTAAGCTACTTCTCCTACCTTTTTCAATATCTCAAATGGACCCACAAATCTCAGAATAAGTTTCTCACTCTAATCGAATCTCATAATGTCCTTTATGAGTGATACAAGCAAATACACCATCTAACCTTGAGCAAAAACTAGTGGCCTTCTACAGTTGTTTGCCTAGTCTTGAGCCACACGCAAATGCTCTCTAATAATAGCTACCTTATCTTTTGTGATTTGCACCAACTCTGGTCCTGTACCCATCTTTTCACATACTTTATCCAAATAAATAGGAGATCTATACTTTCTTTCATACAAAGCCTCGAACGGAGCCATATCAATACTCGATTGAAAATTATTATTACATGAAAAATCAACCAGGGTAAAATATTCTACCCAACTTCCTTTAAAATCCCTGGACAGGTGCTCGGAGCATGTCTTCTAAATCTGGATCACCCTCTCTGATTGATCGTCTGTCTGTGGATGAAATATTATACTCAGAGATAGGGTAGTACCAAACTCCTCGTTCAAACTTTTCCAAAAATGTGAAACAAATCTCGTATCACGATCTGACACAATCGTCATCGGAAACCTATGTAGTTGGACCATGTTATCAACATACATTTTAACCAACTCATCCTTAGAAGCTGTACTTTTATCGGCAAGAAATGCACAGACTTTGTTAATCTATCAACACTCACCCAAATCATACCCTTACCAGTTCGCGTTCTCGGTAAGCAAGTCACAAAATCCATGGTAATATGCTTCCATCTCCAAATAGAATCTCCAAAGGTTGCAACAATCCCTCAAGTGTCTAATGCTATGCTTTTAGCTTTTGATAGACCAAACATTAAGCTACAAATTCCATAATATCCCGTTTTATTCTATTCCACCAAAAATTTCACTTTAAATCTCTATACATCTTTGTCCCTCCTGGATGGATAGAAAACTTGCTACTACGATTTTCTCTTATCACATCTTGCTTCAACTGTGTATTACCAGGTACCCACAATCCACCTTAAAATCATAAGCTCCCGTCAACCTGCAACTAAAGTTCAAGTCTCCCGTAATCTGTCTTCTAAGCTTATCAAACTCGCTATCCTCTTTCTAAGCCTCTCTGATCCTCTCAATCAAAGTTAGTTGAGCCAACAATAGCTGCTAGACATTTTTCTGTGGACTGCATAGTCTTTATTTCCATCCATTCAAATTCAGCAATCAACTATTTTTGCTCAGTCCACAAAGCCACTAGAGTTCCTGATGTCTTTCTACTCAATACATCTACTACCCGATTAGCTTTACCAGGATAGTAACTAATCTTTAGGTCATAGTCCTTCAACAATTCTAACCATCGTCTCTGTCTAATATTGAGTTCCTTTCTGAGTGAAAAAATAACGATGACTCTTATGGTCAGAAAAAACCTCACATCGTGCTCCATATAAATAGTGTCTCCAAATTTCAACATAAAAACCACTGCTGCTAATTCAAAATCATGAGTGGATAGTTTTTCTAATAAGGTTTTAGCTGTCTTGAAACATATGTAATAACTCGGCCTTCTTGCATTAACATACATCCCAGACCATGCTAAGAAACATCACTATAGATGACATATTCTCTAGAATCCTTGGGCAAAGCTAGAATACGTGCTGGTACCAATCTATTCTTCAGCTCTTGAAAACTCTGTTCATCAAATCCATAAATGTCACAGGCGCATTAGTCAATTCGAATGGCATGACTAGAAACTTGTAATGCCTATATCTGGTATGGAAAACATTCTTTAGAATTTTTGCCAATTTAATTTTGGAGTTGATGGTAACCTGATCAGAGGTCAATTTTTTAAAAGACCTTTGCTTCCTCAACTGCTCGAAAAGATCATCAATGTAAGGTAACAGATAATTATTCTTTAATGTGATTTTATACAATTCTTGATAATCAATGCAAAGTCACATGCTTTAATCCTTCTTCTTCACAAACAATACCAGAGCTCCCTATAGGGATAAACTGGACCGAATGAACTTCATATCCAACAATTCTCGAAGTTGTTCATTTAAATCCTTGAGTTCAATTTGCACCATTTGGTACTGATGCTTTGACATTGGTTCAGCATGGGAGAAGGTTGATTTCAAACTCGATTTCTCGCTTTGGGGTACACCAGGTAGTTTTTTTGGAAACACGTCTGGAAAACTCACGTGCCACTAGAATCTCCTCCAATTTCAAACTATCTTTTCCCTCGTCCATAACATAAGAAAAATATCCTAAGTAACCCCTTTTGAAATGTTTCCATGGTTTGTTGCCGATATAACAATTAAAGTATTTTTCCCTTGTTTTTGAGGAAAACTTTGAAATATAAAACTTTTCCTTCTCGGTATTCTGAATGTGACTTTCTTCCCACGAGAATCCTCCATGGCATGATTCTATTATAGCCAATCCATCCCTAAAGTTGCATCAAAGTCCATCACTCTCAGCTTTATCAAATGTGCTTTAAGCTCTTGTTCAGGTATCCCTGACTTGCACCTTCGGTAAATTGAATTGGAGTGTAATATCTTCCCTCCAAGAGTACCTATTTGATAAACGTTGTCTAAATAGTCCAGTATACTATCTAAGGTTTTAGCAAACTTTTGAGATACAAAAGAATTTGTGTACCACAATCAAATAACACATGAGCTGGAAGGGCATTAATGTAAATTCTACTTGCTACCACATCATCTGATGCATCTGCTTCCTGCTGAGTCAGTGCAAAAACATAGGCATTAGTCTTTCTTTGTTGTGATTGGATTTGAGATAGCTACTGAGGTTCGAACGATCTTGCCCTTGACTAGTTCTGTTGAGGGCCCTCAGCAACTCTATGGCCAATCTTTCCACAAAAAAAATATACTTCGGTCTACCATCGACACTCTCCGAGGTGTACCTTGCCCCAAGTAGCACAAGGTTGAGTCTCATTCCTGGTGCTCTGCTACCCTCTGAATGGATACAATGGTCGCTTCTTCTGCTAGATTACTGATACGGATCTTGTAGAACTCTGACTCTGACCTTGCTTATTGAAGGATCTAGATCTCTTGATACCTTTTATATATCTTCTTTACGAATGCTAGCCTCAACCCGGACGCTCCACTAATAGGCATCTGCATAGTCTCGGGAAGCTACTGATGAAAGTCTTACATAAATCCTACCAAGGAACCCTTCCTTGAATCTTATCATTTTCAAGTGTTTGCTGTCCATCACCTCCGGTATAAACTTTCCAAAGAAATTAAACTTTTGAGCATACTCGGCCATCCACATCCCTATATTTGCTTCAGATTGAAGAATTCTCTTTCTTTTCTATCCTTAAGGAGCTCGTAAAATAATGGTCGAGAAAAGCCCTTTTAAATGTCTCCTAGGTGAGGATATCATCATCCTCCAAGTAAGCCGATACTTCACCTTCCCACCATGTCTCCACATCTCCTATTAAAAGTGGTACTGCTATCTCTCCTTTCGTATCGTGTGGAGCGTAAAAAATTCAGGAGTTCCACTCCATATCTCTTATCCATTTATTAACTTTCTCCAGGTCTCCACCACCTCCAAAAGTTGGAACATTGGCTTTCCTCATCCTCTCATAGAATGAAGTTAAGGTAGTTGTTGCCTTATCCTACTCTGAAAAGCCTGAGTCATGGTATGGAATGTTGTTGTCATTTTCGGTGCCATTGTTAAGGTCGGTTGCAGTGCATGATATGTTGGTGGCAATTTATCATCTTGCAAAGCGTGAGATGTACCTGTCTCATTTTGCCACAACCTTTTGATTTGGGGTCCTTGGGCCCACTGAGCAATAGAAGCCTCGTCACTGTCACTAACTATCTGAGAGCGATTAGTTGAGCTGCCCCTCTGTTTGTCTTTCCTTGTTGATTTCCAACCATATAATCAAGAATGAAAGAAAAACTTAACAAAATTAGATACATACAAACGTTATTTCCTAGGTTATACGGACAACAAAAACTGTGTTACACATACGAATGACTTACTCAAACCCATCTAGGGAAAAGTTTTTCAAAATTCTAACCTAAGCTCTGATGGCACTAAATAACTTGACCCGAATGTAGATGTACCTGAATCCAAGACGGACACGTTGTGCCTGCATGGACACTTCAAACTTTAAAAAGATACAAACAAAGCTGAAGTTTGAATTTTATAAATCGAACTCAAAGAGCAATTAAGAAATATATGTATATTTATTAACAGTAATGAACAAAAAGAAATTTCTAAACCCTAGTCCCCTAAGCTTACTCTTAATCGTCTTCGAACTCGCTCTCATGCTCGGAGAAATCCTGGACTGAAAGAAAGAATAGAGTTAGTACACTACTCGGTTAACAAAGGTCAAACTATAATTTCTGAGTTTGAAAACGCGTTTGCAACCCTTATTACTTAAACAATTATAAAATGTAGACTATTTCAAAGTTTCACATTTTTCAGGGAAAATTTTGTAATTTCTAGAAAATTCATAACTTTTGGGGTGTAAAACTGTAAATACAAAAACTTACACAACTGGAACAAAACTGTAAATGCAGAACTTAAAATTTTAAGAGTTAAAACTATAATTATAAAAAAATCCAAAATAGTTTATAAACTGTTAAGGTCAAACTGAAAAAAAAAAATGAAGACTTTATGACAGAAAGAGAAAAGAGAAAGAGAATTTTCTTTCTTTTTTCTTGAAATCATGTTCTGCACATCTACTCCAATTTTGCACTTGGAATGAATTGGCTGCATACATTTTTTAAAGAAAACCTTCAACATGCATTTATCTTACTCAACTAAGACAAGAAGCGATGGAAATTTTATCTTTATTTTTATTTTCAATTCAAGAAAGGTGTAGGCCAGTTGGGCCTGTGTTCATACATTTTTTATCCTTTTCATTGCAGCTCATGTTCTATACCCTATGATGAGTTAGAATTAGCCTTACAAACCAAATAGGATGAGTTTATTTTAATTCAAGATGGCGGGTGGGCCGGGCTGGTAAATAGCCCAATCTTCTTGTGTCTTCCCAGGTGACTTGACTGTTGACCTTTTGAAAGAGTCTTCCATGTATTTGGCTGTTCTGTTTTGAATGATCTTTCCAGATGATTGTTCTGTTTTGATTGAGTCTACCGTAGGAACTACATAAATACTCTCATCCTTCCTATTGCTCATAGATGAGGTGACTAATATAACTCTATGTGAAGCTTATGTTCTTTTCTCTCTTCTTCTTCTTCTCTACAGTTTCTTATTCCTCTGTTACTGCTTGTTCTCTGTGAATTCTTTTGTTACTGTCACCGTTAGTCGCCATTCTTGGTTGACTGCGTGCTTGGGTTGCTTGTGAAGGAAAGAAGCGAGAGTGATTAATTAGATTGTTATTGTGTGAGACTCATCCATTGTTCTAAGGGTTTTATCAAGATTCAGACTTATGTAGCAAAACCGGTCGTCGAGTTTTGCTCTTCCTCATCCTTTTTTGGCTTTTGAATATCTCTGTTCCCCTCTTTTACATAGAAACCGGTCATCCTGTTTTTCTGTGTTGGTCGTCCAATTTTGAAAACGGACATCTAGTTTTGTGTATCGGTCGTCCGATTCTGTCTGTTATGGCAAAAATCGGAGAGTCCGAGCTTTATCTGGTTTCTTTATCTTTTTTGCAGGTGCTTTGGAATGAAGAAGAATCAGTAGTCCATTTTTCGGACACCTCATCCGATTTTGAAAGGCCGATTTTCAGTGTTCTTATACGATTATTTGTAATAGACTAAAATATTGGTTTTCTGTTCTTCTGTTGTTTTGTAATACTTTTGTAGAGGTTTTGTTTATGTAATAGGGCTGATCACCAATGTAACTCTTCTCAACAGTGGTATCAGCGCCAGAAGGAGATTTGATCATTTTGGTGTCTTGGATCTGTTACATTCCACCAGCGACACAGACGTCATCCGAAACTTCCCTGGTTATTTTTCAAACTGATAGGAACTGTTGAGTTCCGTGAATCCGGCACATGTCACTATTACTGTTTTTTGCTTTCCTTCCGTTTATTGTTTGGATATATATTCTTCTAGTTACATCTTTGTTCACGGACCGAATTTTGTGATTTATGGTTTTTTCTTGAAAAACCAAAACCTAAACCTAGCTTCAGTCCTATAGAGGCTCCAAGTATCTGTGCTTTAGTGTTTTTTCCTTATTTGATTGCGAAAAATTTTCTCAATTGTCCGTGATCATTGAGATTGTTTTTATTATCTGTTTAGGGGTTGTTACTCAGCTTGTATTTATTATACTGTTTCTCTATTGATCATCTGTTTTGTGGCTATTGCTCATCCTTTACTATTTGATTGATCTATCATTGTTTATTATCTACATTTTGCCTGTTTTTCTAGCTGTATTATTTTTCCAGGCTATTTTTGTGACAAAACTCTTTCTTAAAACTTTTATTTTTCGTACATTACTCTTATTTTCCACTGTTTAACATGTTTGTTCCAAAACTTGAAACAGACAAGTTCGATGGCAAATATGATTTTGTAATGTGGCCCAAAAAAATGAAAAGCTATTTTAGTCAAAAATAAAATTGAACCCGCTATTTGCAGTCCTGACAAGTATCCAGAATCTTGGACAGGAGAAATACTAGCTGAAAAACTTGGTCATACACATAGCTGTCTCACCTTGCATTTTAAAGATAATGCTTTAAGAGAAAAAAAATGAAACAGAAAATGCTTATGAAAGCTGGGCAAAACTTGAAAAACTCTATTTGGGAAAGTCTTTATTAAACAAAATCTATTTAAAGGAACAACTCTTTGGCTTCAAAATGTGTGGGTCAAAATCCCTTTTTGAAAACATGGAAGATTTGAACAAAATTACTTTAGAACTCCAAAATGTTGGAGGAAACATTTCTGATGGAAACATTACTGTTATTTTATTGAATGCTTTGCCTGAGTCATTTAATGATGTGAAATCTGCTATGAAGTATGGCAGATATAACTTGACTCTTTCTGATGTGAAAAATGCTTTGAAATAAAAATATTTAGATTTGTGAAAAGAAAATAAAATAAACAGAGAGAATCTTTTTGTGCAAGGGAGGGTTAACCAGAGAGAACCTTCTAGTCACTAATATAAAAGTAAAGGGAAGTCTAAATCTCGAGATAAGAGTAGAGTGAAATGTTTTTATTGTGGCAAAGATAGTCATATGAAAAAAAAATGTTTTAAACGAATCAAAGATGAAAAATTACGTAAACAAGGTAATGGGAAGGATAAAACCAACAAAACACACGATTTTGAACTAGATGGTAATTCTATGCTTTCTGAAGTTTTATGTGTTTCCCTTCCCCATCTATCTCTGATAAGTGGATTTTTTATTTTGGTTACACTTTTCATAAGACACCCAAACAAGCATTGGTTTTCTGATTTTGAACCCCTTGATTATGGAAAAGTTTTTATGGGAAATAATCAGGTTTGTGATGTCAAGGGAATTGGAAATGTTTTTATAAAGATGCATGATAGTATGACTAGAAAACTTACCAAGGTGAGGTATGTGCTTGATCTTAGGTGGAATTTAATCTCCCTTGGTGTTTTTGACACAAATGGCTATTCTTATAAATATGAAAATGAGATTTTACGAGTTTGTAAAGGATCTCTAGTCATGCTCAAATGTTTTAAGAAAGATGGTCTGTACACCTTACTTGGAAAAATCGTTTGTGAATCATCTGCATTATTTTCTAAAACTATTCCTAAAAAAAACTATGTTGTGGCATCAACGGATTGACCACATTAGTGAAAAAAGGTTTGTAATTTTTACACAAACAAAATCTTTTAAACGGTGATAAAATCACTTCTTTGGATTTTTGTTATCATTGTGATCCTGGTAAACAATATAAACTCAATTTTTCCACAGGCACACACAAATCCAATACTGTTCTTGATTATGTGCACTGTGATCTTTGGGGTCCTTAAAAGGTACCCACTTATGGTGGCAATGTTTATTTCCATTCTATTGTTGATGATTTTTCTTGGCATGTTTGGGTGTTTCTTTTGAAAACCAAAGAACAAACTTTTCAAAAGTTTAATGAATGGAAACGTTTTGCTGAAATCGAACTGGAAATAAACTAAAGGTTTTAAGAATAGATAACGGTTTGGAATTTCGTAACAGGAAATTTCATGATTTGTGTGCTTTGCATGGTATTGTTCATCATAGAACCGTTAGGCACAACTCACAACAAAACGGGGTAGCTGAGAGAATGAACCGAGCCATTATGGATAAAGTTAGGTGTCTTTTGGTATCATCTGGGATTCCTAAACCTTTTCGGGGAGAGGCTATTAGTACATCAGCTTACCTTATAAATAGGTCTCCTTCTACTGCCATAAACTTCAAACTCCCATTGAATTGTGGACCGGCCAATCACCAATCTCTCCAACCTTAGAGTGTTTGGGTATGCTGCTTTTACACATCAGAGAAAGGGAAGTTAGACCCTAGGTCTAAGAAGGGAGTATTTATAGGCTATCCTAGTGGGGTAAAGGGTTACAGATTGTGGCTTAAAGGTGAACCGGGTGTGAGGTTGTGAGTAGAGACGTATTCTTTAACAAACTAGACCTGCCCTATCTTAGAATTGAAACCAAACCCGAGAGTTCTATTTGTACACCCATAGCTGAGAACATTCCTGTGGAGGTGGAGGACACCTCCGAACCTTCTCAAGAACACACAATAGAACCCGAGCTAGGACCTGAAACCAATAAAGAGTCTAGTAACCCAACTAGTGTTCCTGAACCTGATGAGCCCAATCTAGGTAATTTTGATAATGATGAGGATCATCCAGAAGCACAAGCACAAGCCCTTAGAGATTACAAACTATCAAGGGATAGGTTAGAAGGGTGTCAAGGAAACCTTCTAGGTATGGTTTTTCATACATCGTTTCTTATGCTTTTGCTGTTGCATCTTTTGTTGAATAGAAAGTACCTATTATTTTTCTGATGTTTTAAAGAGTCCTAATCGCTCTTTGTGGATGCATGCTATGAATGAAGAAATATCTTCTTTGCATAAGAACAAAACTTGGGTGCTTGTGCCTAAACCACCTAAATAAAAGTTGATTGATTGTAAATGGATTTTCAAAGTTAAAGAACCTGAATCTGTTAATGAACCTCCTAGGTTCAAGGCTAGATTGGTTGCAAAAAGTTTTTGTCAAGTTGAAGGTATTGATTTTAATGAGTTCTTTTCTCCTGTTGTCAAGTATAATACTATTAGAATTATGCTTGTTATTGTTGCCATCTTTGATCTTGAGGTTGAACAGTTGGATGTTAAAACTGCCTTTTTGCATGGCGAACTTCATGAAACCATTTATATGCACAAACCACCTGGTTTTGAGGTGAATGGCAAGGAGTATATGGCTTGTCTGTTGAAGAAGTCCTTGTATGGGCTTAAGCAATCACCTAGAAAATGGTATAAAAGGTTTGACTCTTTTATGCTTAAAATTGGTTTTTTGAAAAGTAATTATGAGTTTCTTATAATTTTTCTGGTGATAAATTGATAATTCCATCTATTTGCTTCTTTATGTTGATGATATGTTTATTGCCTGCAAGCATATAAATAAGATTATGCACTTAAAAATCTTTGTTGAAATCAGAGTTTGAGATGAAGGATCTTGGATCTGCCTCTAGAATTTTAGGCATGAACATTGATAGGGTTAGAGCTTACTGTTATTTGTTTATATCCCAAAAATCCTTCTTGTAGAAAATTGTTTCAAAATTTTCTATGCATTTGTGTAAGTCTGTTTGTACCCCTCTTGTAAGTCATTTTCAACTTTCTTCTAAAACTTGTCCCAAAAATGAAAATGAGAAGAAAGATATGGCCAACATCCCTTATAGAATGGCTATAGGATTTATCATGTATTCCATGATTTCCACCCATCCTGATATTGCTTATTCCATAAGCTTTTTGAGCCGTTTTATATCTAATCCAGGTAGGGATCATTGGGCCACTCTTAAGTGGCTAAGAGGTACAATAATGGGACTCTTGATAGAGGCTTGCATTATTGTAACTGGTTTGAACAATTTGATTTGGTTCGTTATATTGACTCTGATTTTGCAGGTGATAGAGAAGGTAGAAAGTCTACCACTTCTTATTTCTTTACCCTTGCTGGTAACTGTGTTTCTTGGAAATCACAGCTACAGCCTGTAGTCGCTCTTTCGACTATAGAGGTTGAATATATTGCTGCCACGGAGACAATTAAAGAAGCCATTTGGCTTCAGGGACTTTTATCTGAACTGCATCTTTTACAGTTTAAAGCTGTCATATTTACAGATGCTCAGAGTTGTCTTCATTTGTGTAAAAATCTTATTTATCATGAAAGGACTAAACATATAGATGTTAAATATCATTTTATTCGTGAAAAGGTTTCAAATGCTATTGTTAATATAGGCAAAATTAGTACTAAAGATAATCCTGCTGATTTTGGTACTAAAGTGGTGACAACTGACAAGTTTGTTCTGTGCAGGGACCTTCTATATATTGATGCAGGTTGATTGTTTTAGCTGGAAAATTGACAAAAATGTGTTCAAGGTGGAGCTTGTAGGCCAGATGGGCATGTGTTCACACATTTTTTTTCCTTTTCGTTGCAGCCCATGTTCTATACCCTATGACGAGTTGGACTGAGCCTTACAATCCAAATAGAATGAGTTTATTTTAATTCAAGATACTGGGCGGTCCGGGCTGGTAAACAACCCAATCTTCCCGTGTCTTCCTAGGTGACTTGGCTGTTGATCTTTTGAAAGAGTCTTCCAGGTATTTGGCTGTTCTATTTTGAATGATCCTTCCAGTGACTGTTCTGTTTTGAACGAGTCTATCTTAGGAACTCTACAAAAACTCTCATCCTTCCTATTACTGACAAATGAGGTAACTAATATAACTCTGTGTAAAGCTTATGTTCTTTTCTCTCTTCTTCTTCTTCTCTGCGGTTTCTTATTCCTCTGTTACTGTCTGTTCTTTGTGAATTTTTCTATTGCTGCCGCCATTAGTCGCCATTGGTGGTTGACTGCATGCTTGGATGGCTTGTGAAGGAGAGAACCGAGAGTGAGAGATTAGATTGTTATTGTGTGAGGCTCATCCATTGTTCTGAGGTTTTGATAGAGATTCAGACTTATACAGCAAAAGTGGTTGTCTGGTTTTGCTCTTCCTCATTTATTTTTGGCGTCTGAATATCTCTGTTCTCGTCTTTTACACAGAAACCGGTTGTTTAGTTTTTCTGTGTTGGTCGTCCGATTTTGTCTGTTGTAGCAAAAATCGGACGTCTGATTTTTGCCAGCTTTATTCGGTTTCTTTATCTGTTTTACAGGTGCTTTGGATAGAAAAAGAATCGGTAGTCCGTTTTTCGGACACCTCATCCAATTTTGAAAGCTCAATTTTAAGAGTTGTTATCCGGTTCCATCATCCGATTATTTGTAATAGATTAGAATATTGATTTTCTGTTCTTTCGCTTCTTCATAACAGTTTTGTAGAGATTTTGTTTATGTAACATTGCTGATCACCAGTGTGACTCTTCTCAACAAAAGGAATAAGATATCAATTTTACTCCCTAAATCACCTTGACATTAGATGGTAAAAGCCTCTGCATCACTCTCAAGAAAACAAGAAACTAAAAGTTTCCCTTTTTTCTCCAAAAAGGTACTGCACTTGGTTTTAAAAAAATTACTGCAGTTCATCACTTCAGAATTTTAAGAAAAAGTGAAAATTCATGCAAGGTGAGCTTTGACACAGATAACAAAAGCCACAGTGCTTTTCCCCATGCACTTTTACAACAATCAATTCATATGGTTGAAGCTCTTTTCCCTTTGTTTTTTTTCAAAACGCGAGAACAAAAATCTTAAAGCTGGTCTTTCTTTTATTTAACAGACATCACCCCGCCAACATTCAAAATCTTTAGAAATAAAAAAAATGCATTATACCATTAGGAGCAGAGGTCATGCCATTATATATAAGACAAATTTCACAAAATCATTTCTTGAACTATTGGTACATTTAGGACAAAGGGTCAAACTTGATATCAAACTTGATTGTTTATCTAGTTAGATAGGCCAAATAAATAAGATGAGTCTTTTTTTCCTTCCTCCAGGAGTTCAAATTTAAATGGTAAAACATTTTACTCCCTAAATTTCTCCCAGTGACAACCACAACTAAATATCCTAAACAAACATAATGTCAATTCCAAAAAATACAGTATCATTTCCACAACACATAGTAGCACTTTTCCAAAATTTAAAAAATCAATTTCACACAAATTAAAAACTACTTGTTTAATCCAATTTACACAAGAATTCTCAAAATACATTTAATTTAACAGAATCGTATGCGTCTCATAATTAGGGTTCAATTTCCACTTACCTTAATTCATAGAAGAAAAACCCGAATTAGTTCAAATTGTTGACACAAGAACCTGTTTTGGTATTTCCTAAGACGAATCAAATGAAAATTCTTGAACTAAAACGGCACTAAACCAATTATATTTCAAGAACCCTAAATCAAAACCTAACGATTTACTGAAATTGAGCAACAAACGTTATAGAAATGTTACCTACCTTCGATAGAAGTGATCCATTCCGTGCTATCCTTCACAAACACCAGTACTCTCTGATCTGCTGAGAGTTTTCTGAAAGTTAGAAGAAAACATAATGCTTGAATGAAGGTCTGAGAACATTACATTGGGAGAACGAGTCCCACACGTGGATTTAAAAGAAAACAAACTCTCTTAATTAACCTTAAGTCCTTAAATAATATTAATAATCCCTTAACCGGTAGAAGTTCTTTTTATTTATCTTGGGCCCAAGAAATTCCATTCTTGGCCTCAAGCACTCGAATCGTATGATGCTTGGATGCATAGAGTTTCTACCAGGTTTGAAGGTCCTAAATTTATTTCTTTTAAATGTGTTACACAAAATTTCTAGTTAGATCTGTGTGAACAATTTAGGATGAAAAGATAAGATTTGATGAATACCTTATCATGTCTTGAATTGAACTAATCAAATTTTCAAGAAAGAATTAATCTAAAGACCCTAATAACCCTTTAAGAAAAGAGAAAGTATTTAAAGCTAAGAAAGCTGAAAAAATAACCTTAAAGTAAGTAAAATGAGTGCAAAACTAGATAAATAAGTGATTTTTGGAAATATATTGCCAGAAGATAAGCATAACAATTTAAAATGATTATTACAAACTGAAAAAACTTAGAGATAACAACAAATATGTTTGATTTTGATGTCTTGATCTTGAACTCTTTTTCTCTATTATAGTTGTTTACTTGTTTCTCAAATCTTTATGCACTTCCCATGATCTTCCCTATGATCTTAGTGAAATTGGTAACTCAGTGGTGCAAGCGGAAGCAAAAAGAATTAGATGGCTAGACATAGTTATTGTTAGGTTTTAAAATTTTCCCTTAGTTGCGGTGGCAGAATGGATAGTTGGGAAACTTGCTTCTCTTCTTTAGCTACGGTTCAAGCTCTTGTAAACGTCGACTTCTTCTCATAAACTTACCATAGAATAATTAGTCTTCCTAAGTATTCTCTAAACTCTCAATAGTAGTTTAGTGAGAACTTATAGAATTATACTTTGGAAGAAAGGATGAAAAAAAGAAGAGAATTCTCCAATTGTTGGAGAGAGAATTGGAAAAATTCCTTGCGAAATTGTGTTAGGCTTGGCCAAAAATCCCCATGGGATATTCCCTAATATTTTTTGCCAAATGGGAAATGAAGAGCAGGACTAATTCCTTTCCTAAAGTGAAGTAGGAAGTCCTGCAAGACTTAGATCTTCTATGCGATTGATAGGATTTATTTTGGTTACTTTTAAGATGTTTATTATGGTTTAAAGGATGGAAACAATTTGTTTTGATTATAGTTTTGATTTTACGCATGTAAAATTAGCATTTAAGAGGAAGGAGGAAAATTTTTGGTCATTTAGTTGAAAAAGTTCAAAAGTTGGAAAGAAGCATAGGTACGAGCTAAATTGAAATGAAGTTGGCAGACTTTTTGAAAGTTTAAAATTTGTTAAGATAAAATTTTTTGTCGTTTAGTTTAGTTTAGATTTGATTTAATTTTTAATAACATTTGATTTTCTCTTATCCTTTTCCTCCTCTATAAATATCATTAAGGAGTTAAAGTTTCTTGAGAGCGAAGGACTTAGTTTCGTTCAAGTGTTTGAAGACTTTGTATATCACTACAAACATAGTTAAATAGCTACTAATTTTTGCAATGGACATCATCGGTCGCAACATTAGCGACCGACTCATGTTGCGTAAACTTAGCGACAACATTAGCGACCAATATGACATTCGGTCACAATGTTTTAAGAGTTTGTAATGGATCGTCAATCAGAGTAGCCGGTCGCAAGCTTTTTAAACATTGAGACAGCTCGATGGTCACAAGCTAACCTAATTTAGGGTAACCCGCGAACACTTCCATTATTTTCTCCAATTGAATCTCCTTCGTTTTCTCCCTCCTCTCCTCTGCGAATGCTGACGACCACCCAACCATGACCAAGCCTAGTCATCGGTGACCATGTAGCGATTGGCGTGTCGTCCCTCCTTCTCTTCCCTTTCCTCGTCCCTTCTCCTCTTTCTTGTATTCCCTTTCTTTCGACTGTCGGCTGCTGCTACTACCAGAAGCATTTTGTTTGCTGCCACTGTTGCTGCCAGAAATAACCAGCGCCACCTTCTTTGTCTTGGGAAACAATATTAATTAAGGTAGTAAAGATTTCATTAAATTTTTTCCATTTTTAATAAACCAATGGCGTATGAGAATTTTTAGCTATGAGGAGCATATGATTTCTCTCAAGTGCTTAATTACTCCAAAATAGATTAATAAGAATAAATTGTTATTGTTTCTTATGTGTAAATTGGTTGCATTTTGGAGAAGTTTCGGGTTTTCCTTCATTTTATTTAATTTTGGAATCAAATTTCTTTTTATGGGTTCGTATAGTCAAAGAACAAACTAAGAGGTTGCTTCCTACTTTTGCTTCTCTCTTTAATGAGTTTACTTTCAAATTGTATATGGGACTTTTAGGATCACCAAAATCTTTTTTTGTTCCAAGATTACATTAACAAAACGGGCATAAAATTATGAAGACAGAGAGAGGGGAAATAAGATTAATTCTGCTTATGCAATCTCTAAGTAAGGAATAAAGTGATTGTTGTTTGTTTAACTATCACATAGTATCAAATAAAGAGAAGTATAATACTGCCAGTTTTGTCCCAAGCATATAGTACTAATACTTTTGAACAATTGGGATTTTGCAGAATAGAGATTTGGTGTAATTACTCTCATGAAAATCACCATATGGATAATTATAAGTGTAAAATGAGAATTTATAAGTTTACCATATGGATATAAATAAAGTTTAAAAATCTCATTTTCTTGATCTTGATTTAAAAAGAAATACGTTTATATACTTTTTAAAGATTCCAATCCCCATCAATTGTGAATTTTGGCCAATGAGTTTGAATTCCAAATCAAATCTAAATTTGTACTTTTTTAATACTTTGGAGAGGGGTTTAGGGTTTAGATATACACTATCCTAATTAATTTGATCCTAATTAATTCGGACTTGTGAACGTTATAAAATTTGACTCTTAAATACTTGGATGTTAAGGCTTAGCTTTGAGCGTTTTTGTTTTTTTATTTTTTATTCTTCTTAGAGATACATTGTACTCAAGGATATAGGGCAAGTAAATTTGATAAGCCTTCTTTTGATGTTTCACGGCAGCAAAACAATCTTTGTCGCTTGTTGATTAACTAAGTTTGTGGTTGATTTCTTAAATGCATGCATGCCTCCAAAGTTAGAAATATTTTAAATTCTGCTATTGATTGAAGATATATATCTACAGTGAATAATGTTACTCAACGTGATCTATATTTTGAGGCTGTTGATCGAAAATATATAGTGTTGTTTTTATATATATGATCTTAATTAATGCTTAAAGACCCATATGATATGTTTCCTAGAAATAAAGATCATGAGAACAGTTTATTTCCATATATATGTATATATACGTGTGTTTTATAGGGTATTAGGCCTTTTATCTGATTTTGTGTTATCCTTCTATTAGCCAGAAAAGCATGTTGTGCCTTGGAATTGTTTTTATTACTTATATTGAGAATTTTATAAACAAATATGGTGCAATAAAATTTTCCAAAAATCTAAAGCCACTTTACAGCGTTTATGATTGAGGAAGATGAAACGAAAGAATATTTAGATTCCATCTTCCATGCTAAAAAGTTCATTACTAACACAGATGGATTTCTCAGTGATTCACTTTGTTTTTCTCTATGTTGGAACTCTGGTTGGACAAGAGTCTTGATTACAATTTCTTTTTATCATGTCTTTTGAAATAATTAAATAATCAATTTTGAAAGCTCTTTATAACTTTCCTTTTCTTCTCACTTTATTTGATTGTTGGAGTTTTTGGAGTACATACAAGCCTTGGTACACATATATCAAAGGTAAAAGTTGATATATAGCTACAAATCTAACTTTCAATATTTTAAATACTTTTCTTTTAATAATATAATACTTATGGTACTAGCATAGTTTTTAAAATACATAAATAGACAAGAATTAAATGTGAATTAGATCAAAGTTTCATAATTTAGTAACAATGCTTCTTGATGTTTATATATTTATGGGGGAGCCCGGATTCTTAAATTGTTAAAATTCTTGGATGTTGCATTTTGAGTTGCCATTGTGCCATGAAAATATCCATTTTGCAAAGTAGACTCTGTCAAAAATTTTCAAAATCTTACAGTGAACTTAAAAAAAAGTTATAATTCTTTTTCACTCCTAATGTTTCCTCTATTTAATTTTATAAAGTTAAAATTGACTTCTATATTACTACATTCTTATTTGTACAAATGGTACTTCGAACTTGGAACGAGCATGAATAAATTAACGATACTTCTTTATCTTTTGAGTTGTTCTGCCAGATCGGTCGCTCAAGACCTTTGGTCTCTACCCGGTTAAAAAAATTAGGAGTTTTTACTCTAGCTATTCTTTGTTTCTTTCCAAATATTACTTCTTTGTTTGGGAATGAACTTAAACAAAAGTTATAATTGTTTTTCACTCCTAATCTTGCCTCAATTCAATTTTATAAAGTTAAAATCGACTTCCATATTACTTCTTGTAGAAGTACACTTAGGAAAAAAGTTAGGATTTTTAACTCCTATTATTTGTTTATTTTCAACTATTACTTCTTTGCTTAGAAGTGAACTTTAAAAAAATTATAATTGTTTTTTTCATTCCTAATCTTTCCACAATTCAACCTTTTTAGAGTTAAAATTGACTTCCATATTACTTCTTCTTGTAGGAGTATACTTCAGAAAGAAAGTTAGAAGTTTTTACTTCTATTCTTTGTTTCTTTCCGAATATTACTTCTTTATTTAGGAGTGAACTTAAACAAAAGTTATAATTTTTTTCTCACTTCTACTCGTATTCTTTGTTTAATAATCTTAACCTTCTATTCCTTTGAATGTAGAAAAGTTATGAAGATGAACAAAAGTTGGATGTATACGAGATGGGTGGTCGGGGTCAGGGCAGTTAATAGTGAATTTGTGAATGGGGTACATCTGATTATAGACTGATGCCTTTCAAAAAATTATGACGCGGTAGATGAGATAAGGTTCCTGCATGTGAAGTGCAAAACTAGAAAGTTAACCAATATAGAAGAAATGAAGTTGCATCTTTTTAACTGGGGTTTTATGCTTGATTATCATAGTTAGACATGTCATGGAGAATCTTTTTGGGGATTAAATGTGGGAACATATATGAGTAGTGGAAGGGAAATAACTTTGACAAGTGTTGAAGAAAGTAGTATGATTCGTGAGATGATATCTGATGCTGTCGAACCGAGCTTTGACCTCGAGTTTGTGAACTACATTTATGAATAAAGACCTAATCTAGAGGCACAGAAGTTTTATGGTACGTTAAAAGTTGTAGAGACACCATTGTGGGAAGGGTGTAAAACTGATTCACAGTTATCTGCGACGACGGAGTCATTGAGTATTAAGTACGAGAACCACTAGACTCAAAAGTCATTTGAACAAGTTGCACGATACATGAAGCATATACTCCCACCGGACAATGTGGTGATAAGTGATTTCTACCAGACAAAGAGGGTTTTTTTTGTTTTTTTTTTTTGAGTAATCAAACAAAGAAGTTAGTAGATGGTTTGGGGTTGTCTTTACAGAAGATTGACGCATGTCTTAACAATTTCATGCTTTATTGGAAGGAAGAATCGAGTAGAAGGGAGTGCGAGTTTTTCTTTTGTGAACGGTATAAGAAGAAGAAGAAGAAGAAGAAGAAGAAGAAGAAGAAAACCAAGGATAAGAAAGAAAGGAGGTGCCTCACAAAAGGGGATATTACTTCCCCATAACTCCTAAGTAGCAAAGGATGGATGCACAAAAAAAAACTGCCAAGCACATGAGATGACATTCAGAAAACGAGCAACAAGGGCATGTGATGAGTCATCTGAGGGATTAGAAGAATGGAAGCGCTTTCATAGGATGCATTCTGATATCGTTGTTGAATCGAGAAATGTATGACTTGATTTGTGTACAAATTGTTTCTCTCCATTTGGAATGTCTGAGAAAGTATGCTCTTCTTGGCCGGTAATTTTGACTCCTTATAACTTACCTCCTCGGATAATTACCAAAACCAGAAACGAACTCGATAGGAGAAGGTAGAGGTGAATACAACAATTGGACAAGAAGAAGCATATTTTGGGATCTTCTATATTACCCATCTAGTTCGCACAGTGAGAAGAATGCTTTTGATAATATATTCAACACTGTGATGGACATCAAAGGGAAGACAAAGGATAATCTAAAGGCTAGAGAGGACATTGGTCGGTATTGCAATCGATCTGATATGAAAATCAGCGGAGGAGGAGCCCTGGGTAAGTGTTCAAAACTGAAGGCATGTTACACTTTAATAAACGAGCAATGAAATTGTGTTCTTGAGTGGGTAAAGGAGTTAAAATTACTAGATGGGTATGCTTCAAACTTGGGAAAGTGTGTAGATTTGAAAGAACTAAAGATGTTTAGGATGAGAAGTCATGACTTCAATGTATTTATGGAGCAACTAATACTGATTAGAGAGATCCTTTTGCAAAAGGTTTGAAGTGTCTTGGTTGAACTTAGCTATTTTTACCGCGACTTATGTGCCCCGAAGAAAAGCAAGAAACACATGCGTGAATTGGAACAGAGCATCCCAATTTTGATGTGCAAGCTAGAAAGGTTTTTTCCTCCTGGGTTCTTCAATATAATGGAGAACTTGATTGTTCATTTGCCATACGAAGATAGAGTTTGAGGTCTGGTTTAGTATAAATGGATGTATCCATTTGAGAGGTAAATGCCGAAAACTTACCTTTAATCTTTCTTTCTCAAATATAATATTGTTTACCAAAAAATAAATTTCTGTTTTAGGTATTTGCACCATCTAAAGATGATGATCAGGAACGAGGCTCGCGTAGAAGTTTTGATATGTAGTCCGTACTTGATTAAGGAGGTTGGACATTCTTCATTTACTACTTTGAGTCAGACGTCGAAACTGGAAATACATTTGTTAGACGCAACAATGGTAGTGGGCAGCCTCATGAATGAGGCTAGGTCCTTTCCATATGCAAGGCATTTGGTATGGCAAAGAAGAAGTTCTTGGATGAGAAAGATATATAGACGATAACAAATTATATCTTGCTTAACTGTGAGGAGGTTGAGCCTTACAATGAGTAAGTAAAAACAAATTGTGTTTGTTCGTAAATTAAATTAAATATGATATAATTCGCCTTACTGCAACTTCTGAGTTTTAGGAAGTACTCATTAGAAATCAAAATACGTAATCCAAGTATAACAATAGATGATTTACAAAAGCATATTATCAATGGATTCTTCAAGCAGTTTAGAGATGAAGTGAGTTACATAATTTATACACAATTAATTTTGTTAAAGAAATGATTCTAATACGATGCCTTGAATTCGATTAAGATGCACAAACCTCATAATAAGCATAGTAGCCACAAGACACTTAGAAATCTTTAAGGGGTCCTGGGAGTCGCGTGAAAAGTTACAGCAGTTATATAATCGTCAACGTATTTAGATTTTATACACAAGATCATGACAATGGTATCTCCACTTCTAATTGAGATATACGTGTCAAGGGAGACTACAATGGGATTTTAACGAATGTCATCGTGGTTGAGTTTCTATGTACACGTGTTTAGACGATCATACTTTTTAAGTGTGATTGGTTCAATTCTTCAGGTAGACATTTAAAGAAACACCCATAGCATAAAATTGTTGAGATTCCTTCTAAAACACTATAAGGCAGGTACGATCTATTTCTTTTTCCTAACTACGCGGAACAAGTGTCTTATATCACATACCCTGGTGCAAAAAGACACATGAGTGATTGGTGGGCAGTAATGAATCAAGGCCTCGTGTTTTTTATGTGCATATAGTTGACGTTGCATTTCAAAACAATGTGGACATTGCCGAGACTTCAATTATAGATTGCCGAATTCAAGAAATCGGAACTCTCATTCATGAGACATGCACGATCGATGAAGTAGACATTCTTGGAGAACCTAAAGATAATGCAAATAATGATGATTTCGTGAACGAAGAGGTAGAATAGGAGTCCAAAGATGAAGATTGTGAAGAATAAGAGGAATTTGAAGAAGAAGAAGACGACTCGTAGTTATACATTCATCGTATGTTATGTTTTCCATTAATTATGTATTTTAATTACATTAAGATTATTGCTAACTTTTATGAAAGTTATTAAAGTGAAAGTTTTGAAAATTAAAGTTATTAAAGTTAAAGTTTAGTTATCTTATTACGTTTGTTAAAATTAAAGCTTATTAAAGTTAAAGTCTTGGAATGCATTGATCACTTTTAATAAAGCGTATATACTTGATGATTCCGAGAGGACCTCGGCATATGATGACCGAGATCATGGAGATGCTGAAGTAACCCACCCTTCCTCTGACTAGAGATGTTTTTATACCGATGCCATCCACCCACCTTGATGCAATGACGGAGGTACAATCATCGCCGCCCCTTGCACCCACCACACAACCCCTCCTCGCCCTTCCTCCGCCCCAACCTTTGAATTTAGCCCATTGGCCTTCGGTATGTCAGCCATGGACATAGGCTTGTCAGCCTTTGACCTTTCAGTCTAAGGCCGGCACTTAACCGGCGAGCACTTCACATGCCAACACTTCATAGGATGGCCTATCACATCCACCTTCACCCAAGCCACTCGAGCTATGGCAGCAATGTTGAGATTGCCGCAGACTTTTGCATCCTATTCCTAGAGGGTGAGTAACTTTCATAACTCTAACTTCGTAACTTTCATAGCTTTCAAAACTTTAACTGTAACTTTTATAACTTTGATAACTTTCATAAAACTTACGTAACTTTGATTACTTTAACTTTCAGTTTTAGGGAGTCATTAGAGGCAGCAGTTAGATGGACCTACATTGTACAGTCTTGTATTGACGAGCCATATAGGAGCTGGAGTATGATTCCACAAAGCATTCGGGATATATGGTTAGAGGACTTCTTGGTAAGCGTAATTCTTAAATATTTATAATCTAACGTTTCCATTTTTGTATTGTCATTTAACTTGTGTGTGTGAATGCGCAGCGGTATTTCCAATGGGACCTAGCCTTTACTGAGTTGGCGAGAGATAGGTTTGAGGAAACAGCCTTTAAGTGATACAGGGACACATTATATCAAGTTCGCACTACTCCTCAGGAGCGATCTTAGATACCGTTTATCATATACTAGGCTTGCATGAACGGTTGGGAGAAGCTTCAGTATAAAGAGAAGACAAAGACAGCGCTAAGGAACATACATGCAGCCAAGGTCTCGAGAAGCATATAGGCAGTTCCTGATCATTTATTGATTGGGATGCTCACGAGGTAAGATGAATTAATGTATTTATGTATTTTATGTTTTCTTTATGAATTATAACATTTTAAAATAACTTTATATAATTTTATAGCGAATGAAGCTTGGTGACACTTATTCGAAAGATAAGGTTTACCCAAAAGCTTCATACACATCAGGATGGCCACGAGATGGTTGGCCAGTTCGTCAACAAGCAGTCCTTTTTGGTAAGTTTTTCCTTTCAATTATTATGAATATCATAAATAAACTTGTCGTTTACTTAAGAAATGTCAATTTAACATGTTTTCTTACTTCTCAAGAAAAGTATATTGACGTGAAGAAGAGGAGAAGGAGCATTCTCTGATTGGCGCCCCTATGCCCACTGACACAGAGCTGATGCTTGATGTCAAGACGGGGATGAAGAAGGGGGTAACCCTTTGTGTTTGGGACCGTGGAGTTCGCCCATATGAGGCTTGAGGCTTGAGGTGCAACTGGAGCCCAGCCTCTCCTTCCGGACGGTATCTAGTTGTAGATTACAGAGGTCACTGGCTGCATCATCTTTGAGAAGATGCAAAAAGCAAGTTGAGAATGAGAGCGGAAGATTGCATACAAAGTGTATTTCATCAGTTAGTGGGCCGCCCGACAGTTTTCCAATTTGGGCTATCGGCTTGAGGACGTGCCACTTATCGATCATCAACCACCTCTAGAATAGCGGATACCTGGTTAGCTAAACCAAGAGGATACACAAGAGGACAGTGAGGATGGTCAGGAGAAAGATGGTGATGCTACTCCTATTAGATAGTTTTATTTTATATGTCATTGTTATACTCGTATGTATGTTTGTTTATTATTTTTTATTATAACTATTGTAAATTGGTTTATGTTTACGTGGATGTGATGGGATTTTTATGTTTCTATATTACTGTTTGTTTTTATTTTTAATTTTCAGGGGGTTTTCTGTATTTTCAGAATAATTATTAAAAAAAAAAAGAAAATTGCGTATGCCTAGCGCCCAGAAAGTGGTTGCAAACAACATTTTAAAATAAATTTTGCGATTGAAGGTTGGTCGTAAATTTTGGAAGGAGTCCCATTTAGCACCAAAATTTGGCGGCTGAATCTATCGGTCGGCCTTTGGTTGCAAACTTTCTTCACTCGGATGCTAGTGACCGCCTGTCACAAAAGTGGTCACAAAGACATGATTGCGACTGACGTCGGTTGCGTAGTTCCGATTTGTGACCACATTTTAGCAACCGCTCGAATCAGTCGCAAAGCCGTCGCAAACTATCTAATAGCGACCGCTTTGCGACTGATATGGCGATCGCTATTTTACCTTTTTTTTTTTGTAGTGTATGTTGTTTCCTCTCTAATGAAGTATTTACTTCTTTCTCGTTTTTATTTGTGTTCATCTTATCATTCTTTCTCGCTTGTTGGTAGTTGTGCACCTAATGGTAGTTGCGCACAATTAGAGAGTGCACCTACTTTCTAGATTCATTTCACGCGCTTGATTATGATTAGGATCTAGTTTAGAAGTAAGTTTGATTATTTTGATAGTCTTTCACTGCAAAGTTAATTTGCTAGAAAGAAACAAATCAAGTTCAAGTTTAATTATTTGAGCTTTTGAGCAATTTATCATAATAGATTGACACTATTTTTGAAATCGTTATCAAGTATGTTTCTCAATTTAGCGTGCTGAGAGAATAGTTTAGGGTTTAGCTGGGTTCCAATTATTCCTTTCTCTAAGTGTTTTGATTTTTTCAACTTTGAAGGTAGTCATATCTATTTTCTTGAATTAGAATAGAAAATGGTATTACAATTCCGAAATATCGAGAATGATGTTTTCAGAGTTGGAATTTAGATATTTTAGCCCTTATTTACTTTTATTAGTCTTTTCAAGAAAACCATTTTGAAGTATTTTTCTCATTTTGTTTTATGGTAAAGAATTATTACTCTTTCTTTGGATATGATTAGGTGCTTATTACTTTGATACAAAATATTTGAGTTAAGAATTTATGTTTGGTCATCTCGACAATCGTCAAAGTTTTTACGCTATTGCGAGGAGGTTTTTAATATCTTTGCGATTACCAATTTATGCCAAGATCTTCTTGGACAGGATTAGTGTTTATTCCTGAAATCGAAAGGACTACAAGGCCAATAAAAAAAGCTAGAACTTTGGTTAGGAATGACATTGTTTTTTATATGAACTGGGGTGATCAAGAGGATAAGGAGTCAACTCAAGGACCAATCACTAGAGTAAGGGTAAGGAAGATCAAGAAAAATGAAGAAGGCATAGCTAAGGGAATGATGAAATTTATTGAAGAATCCATAAAGGAAGGATTAAAGTTCAAGATTGAAGGCTTTAAAGAGGGTTGTAAACCTCCCAAGTTGCTCATGATTAATGTTCTAAGCAAAGAGCAACAATGAAAAAGTTGGAGTTGCCAATGATCAAGAAAGCATGAAAACAAAGCCTACTGTGATTGGTAGGACCTGTACCTACCGTCCTCGGTAGGTTTCTGTCTAAAACTGACAATTGGAGCAACAACCTCTGGCCGACGGTAGGATCCATCCTACTGTTGATGGTAGGGTACTGAATTTTCCATAATGTGATGTTTTGAAAGCTTTTTAATGTGTTAACACTATTTATAGCTTTCAGTTAAGGTCCTAAATGGTCTTTTAGTGGACCTAAGACCATGTTAAAAGTAGGGTTAAGTCCTAAACATTATAAATATCACACTATAGCCTATTTTGTACTAAGTTAGATTATATATTAAATTGAGAGAGTTTGAATTGGGGTTCTTGAGTTCTTCAAGCCTTTTCCTAACTTCTATCTAGGGTTTGATCTTCCATAGTTAGATTTTATTTGAATCACTTGGATTGGGATGATCCAAGAGTTCCACAATTGATCATAATTCCTTTTTCTGTCATTTCTACAATCTTGTAGTTATCTTAGATTAGGTCTTCTTTATGGAACCCAAATGGGTCATGGGTAATCAGATCCCTTTTTGACTGTTATACAGGGGAAAGATTACTCATCAAAATTCATGAATTCTTAGTTCGGGTAAGCTAAGGGTGCTTGATTTGGAGTGATAATCAAGTCCTATTGAAGGCAAAGATCCTTGGGAGGCTTAATTGAAGATTTTGATCCTTGCACATCAAAGTTCATATCATTTGGTATTAGAGCCAACTTTAAAGTAAGCTCAACTTGTGTTTAATTGCTGACATGAATTAAAAAAAGAAAAAAAAGTAGAGGATGATCAAATAGAAAAATACACAGTGATCATGCAAAATCTCGGACAGAAAAATTCATGTAAGAAAAATTTATTAAGAAAGAATGGTAAACGTGATTGTGTATGCGAATTTTGTTATGGATCTAAACTCCTATGAGTTTGGGATCATTTGAAAAAGTTTTACTCAATTTTGAGTTCTTTGATGATCAATTTGACCAAAAGTTCGAAAGTGTCAGGAAATCGGATCTGTTTAAAAAGTATGGATAAATTTGACCATATCTCATGTTATACCGGTTCTAATTGGATGAAATTTGGGGCTTATATTTATACTTATCGAGTTGTGCTTCTAATTAAACTAATATGACTCGATTTGGAGTTGTACTTATTGAGGAATTGTTGTGTGGTTTGACCCAGGATAAGCATGAGAACATGGAGATCTTCTAGGGATTGGTTACGAGCTTCCAAGGACCGGTTACAAGGTCGAGGGCAAAGAAGATAGAAGATGAAACATAAAGAAACAAGCCTGGAAGAGCTTGAGCTATAAAAGCCAAACCTACCATCTACCTTACCGTTACCGGAAGCTGAAGACAATGATGGATTTTAACTCCTTTGGCCCATTATTTTGATGGTTAAATTTATTTAGACTTACAATTAAGTGGCCTAAGTGCCCATCAACTTATCTTAATCAAGATTAGCAATTAGGGTTGGGAGTTAATGATTGAGAACCCCATATATATGTATTATTGCAGACATTTTGGACAAGTTGTATTGAATGAAATAGAGACAGTTGAACCTAGGGTTCTTGGGGAGTTTCTTCTACTTCTATTGTAAATTTTGAAAATTCTTTCCATTGTATAATCTAGTCAACAATTCTACAATTCAATTCAAGAGTTCCTTATCTAATTCCAAATCCTATTTCTTCCTTGAGGTGCCAACTTCCTAGTTAGTGTTGCTTGGGAATTTAGGTACTCCTGGAGAGTTTGAGGAATAGGTGAGGCTTCTATAAGTCTTGTTGATTCTCCCTCAAATATAAGGAGGTTTATTTGTTCTCTCTTAGTTTATTTAACTGCAATTTATTCTTTTTTCATCATTATCTCCAAAATAAGGATCTTGAAGATCTCTAGAAGAGAGTTTGGTCTTGGGTGGCAAATGATCTTCAAAAAAAGCAAGGGTGGATCATACCATTGTGTCTGTTAAAGGGTGTCAGTGACCTCTGTTTTCTGTGAAAATTTGTTTTAGTACTCTTACTTCTTTATTTTGCTTACTTTTGTCTTGATTCATTGTTTTTGAACTCTAATTGCTTTCTTTCATGTCTACAGAAGCTCAATTACCTACCCTTCACAAGGAAAGAACTAGTGAAAGTCCTCATTCCAATTTGGATGCAATGAAGGTTATCATGCAAGAGCTACTACAAATGAGAAAGGAAATGGGAAATATGAGAAGAGGCATGACCAATCTTTCTATAGAGCATAGAGGTAAAAGAAACATTGGAGGGCATGTGACTCCTCATACTCAAAGGGGTTATGGAAGCTACAATCCTAGTGTTCTATATAAGACATTGGTTCAAAGCTGATATGAACTGAGATGGTCAAGGAGATGAGGAGCTTCATGGACCAATCACAAAAGCAAGAGAATGAAGAATTAAAGAGAAGGACCATAAAGTTTCTCATGAAATGATGATAAAAATTGAAGAAACAACGAAGGAAAGTCTAAAGTTCAAGAATGAAGGCTTGGAAGATGATGGAAATCCTCTTAAGTTGCTTATGGTTTATTGTCTAACCTTGGAGCAACCAATGGAACAAGTTGGAAGAAGAAGAAACCAAGAGGAGTGAAGAATGCTTGTGGTAGGCCCTGTACCTACTATCCACGGTAAGTTTCTGTCCAGAATTACCTTGGTGAGCTAAAGACCTACCGTAGGTGGTAGGGTACCCTGCCGTTGACAGTAGGGTGTTGTTTTAGTGCAATGCATCGTTTAAGGTGTGAATTGTTATTTTAATTCAATTTACAGCTTTTAATGAAGTCCCTAATGGGTCTTGGGTTGACCCAAGACCATGTTTAGATTAGGGTTTATCTAAGCTCTATAAGTACCCTATTATAGCTTAATTGTAAGATTAATTGATAATTATATGAAATTTATGAGTTTACCCTTAGGGTTCTTAAGCTTTGAAAATTTCTCCTAAACTTCATCTAAGGTTTGATCATCCTTAGGTTGATTTTACTTAGGGCACTTAGATTGGGAAGATTCAAAGATTTGTTTAATTGATCACAAATTCCTTCTTTAAGATATCTACATCTTTGTATTTGTCTAGTTTGGGTCTTCTCTATAACAAGCCAATTAGGTATTGGATTTAGTATACCCAATGTTGAATTAGACTATGGAGAAAAGATTAGTTATATGAATTCAAGAGGTCATAGCTTTTAATATAGCTATTGTTGCCAGAGGATGGATCTAATTAAGTCCTTCTTAAAGGCAAGGTCCTTGGGATTTGAAGATTTGGAGATTTGAAGAATTTGATCCATTGGCATATCATATTCCATATCATTTGGTATCAAAGCTA
Source organism: Catharanthus roseus (assembly GCA_028651295.1). Taxonomy (NCBI): domain Eukaryota; kingdom Viridiplantae; phylum Streptophyta; class Magnoliopsida; order Gentianales; family Apocynaceae; genus Catharanthus; species Catharanthus roseus. The sequence goes on from JAPQWS010000102.1 coordinate 2,183,374, forward strand.
CATTCAAGAAGCTCTAATTTGTTTCACATGCTGCAATAAAGAAAAAGGTAAAAGTAGATGATGATCTAATGTAAAATACATGAAGATCATGCAAAATCTCCAACAGAAAAATTGATGTCCGAAGATTGGCTTGATTCGAAGTAATATTAATTTTTTTATGCAAAACTTTGATATGGATATAATCTTCTATGAGTTAGGGATCGATTTCAATTGGTTTCACCGAATTTTGACTTGATTTGATAGATGAATTCAGTTAAATTTTTAAAGTGTCCAGAAATCAGATCTGTTTGAAAAGTGTGAATTAATTGGATCATATCTTATGTTATACTTATCCAATTCAATCAAAATTCATGCTCATATTCATCCTCTTCGAGTGTTCATCTTTCTAAAATGAAATTGGAGATATGAGAAAGGACATGGAAAATCCATCTAAGGAACAAAAAGGTAAAAGTGGAGGACATGTCACTCCTCATAATCAAAGGGGTTATGGAAGCTACAATCCTCATGTTCTATATGAGACACCGGTTCAAAGAACTCACAAATTCTATCATGGTGGTAGACACACCACTCCTAGAGGTGGTGGCGTGGAGGACTAGGTGGAAGAGGATACCAAATACCTCATAAAGAATTCCAAGGAAATGAAGCATGGTATGGAGATAACCTTGGTGTTGAAGAAGATGGATATCCAAATAGGGGTCAACAAATATTTTGGTGGTTATTACGGTGGTCAACATGAAGACGAAGCTTTAGAAAAGATTAAATGAATAGTGCCTAGCTTTTGTGGTGACAGTGACCAAAATGTGTTTCTTGATTGGGAACGAAAAGTAGAGAATCTATTCAATGTGAGAAATTATATGGTATTTAATTAAGCAATTCTTGAAATTTTTATTTCTATGATGAAGATGCATTAAGCATATAAATAATAAATCTATTACTAAATCAAATAACTGCATCAAATCAAAGAAGGTAGTGAAAAAAATGACTCCCTGCTTAAGACTAGTAAATCCTATAAATGATTAAAATTTCTGATGTATCGTGGAAATTCTTTGAAAGGGTAGTGAGCGTGTCAAGGCTAAATTGGCCATTGTCAAATTTTCGGTTTATGCACTTCGTTGGTGGGATAAGACTACAATTCATAGAGCTAGGATTGGAGCTCCTATGGTTGAGACATGGATCGAATTGAAGATACTCGTGAGACAAAGTTTATTTCGGAACATTTCCATAGAGAGCTTTATTACAAGTTGATGAGTGTTGAAGAGTATAGAAAAGAGTTGGAGTTATACTTCTTGAGATTGAGCATGGAAGACGAAAAAGATGTATCCATGGACATATTTCTAAGTAGACTGAATAGGGATATGGCGAATCAACTTGAGTTGTACCCATTTCCACTTATGAGGAAATGTGCCATCTAGCAGTTAAGATTGAAAGTCAAAGAAAAAAGAGTGGATTTATGAAAACCTCTCTATCTTCTTCAAGAGGTGTCGTACTAAACCTCAAGTATCTACTTACAATGGGTGGCCAAAGAAGGATGACACACCTAAGTTGCCTTTCAAGGATAATCCTAAACCTAAGATGGAAGAGAAAGGTAGATTGATTACTAATATAACCCGATGTTTCAAATATAATGGTGTGGGATATATAGCTATCAATTGTCCTACCAAAAGGACTTTGATCTTTCTTGCATACTTTAATGGTTGGATTGAAAATGATTAAGAGGATTTATTTTGAAGATCTTGTTGATGAAAAGGATAGTCATGATGATAAAGTTATTGGGAAAACTTCTCTAGAAGCGGAAGAAGATGCCTTGGGTTTGGTGACTATAAGGGCTTTGACTACAGAAGCCATTGATTAAGATTCAAGCATCCAAAGGGAGAACATCCTTCATACGAAATGCAAGGTGGAAGGTAGGGTTGCTAACCTCATCATAGATAGTGGTAGTTGCACAATTGTAGCTAGCACTTATCTTGTGGATATGTTGAAGTTGCCTACTAGCAAACATCATAGCCCATAAAAATTACATTGGTTGAATGATAGGGGTGAAATTAAAGTGTTGAGGCAAGTGAAAGTTCCTATCTCTATGGGGACATACAATGACGAAGTGGTGTGTTATGTTGTTGTTATGCAAGCGTGCACTTATTGTTTGGATGTCTAATATAGATCGAGAAAACCAAGACGCTAAATATTTATTGATTGGACCATTCACTAGTTCAAGGCCGAAGAAGAACTAGTTTGAAGAGTTTGAAGGTTAAGGGAAGGCATCTAAGTTGTTCACTATTTGCTCAATTAGCAAGGATCATTCAAGGGAACAATTTGACAGTGAAAATGGCTAAGTATGGGAGAAAAGGAATTCTACCGCCAATGGTAGCCCTGCCCTTACCGTCACCGGTAGGCTTCTATCGGGCAAATGCTGTGACGGTAGGGTTCGATTGAAACATTGGATAATGCGAGCTTTTGAAGTACTTTTTGTTATTTGGCTTGTCCTTTTAGTTTTTAATCAAGGTTTAATGGGTATTTTAAGTCATTTAACTTTAGGTTAACCAGAGTTAGATTTTAATCTATAAAATACCCCATTATAACTCAATGTAATACAAAAATGATGAATTCGCTGACAATATGAGAGAATTATTCCAAGTTGCTTCTTGGGTTCTTCATCTTCTTAGACTAGCTTGCTAAAGGGCTAATGTTCTTTGCATTGTGAACAGTTGAGCCTTAGATTGAAGTATATATGAAATCAATTGATTATTCAAATTCCTTTCGTTAGTTGATTCATAGAGTTTCCTTTATTTGAATCAATTGATTTTGAGTCTTCTAGTTGTGTAATTTGGGTTTTCAGGTCTTTGTTCCCTCAAGGGTCTAATTATCAATCTAAGAAAGAATTTAACCTCTCAATATTGGGTTTATGAGACTTAGTTTCTCATAGATTTTCTATTGGAGCGTTTGAATTTTGAAATCCTCAATAGAGGTTCTTCAATCAAAGTAGGAGATCTTTAGAAGGATTTGGATCAAATTTTTCATTCAAAGAGGATTTACATCAAAGTGGTATCAGAAAAACCTCCAATTAAGGGTCAATTTGAGTTATAAGTTGTTTAAATTTCATTGAAATTCATAAAAAGAAGTAGTACTTGATGATCTATAAATTCCCCTGAAGATCATACAAAAACTAAGTACAGAAAAATAGTTTCGAGAATCCATTGAAAAACTCAACTGAATTATATGTGAATTGCATGATGTTTTGTGATAGAGATATTCTCCTTTGAGTTAGGATTCAATTTAAATAAGTTTTACTCAATTTGGAGATCAGTTGATTGGTCAATTGGATTGATTTACGAAATGTGTTTCGGAATCGTGACTGCAGAAAAAAGTGTGGATTAATTTGGGCATATCTTATGTTATACTGATTCAAATGATATTTGTGCTTATTCATCCTAATTGAGTGAGGAATCTTTCTGAATTTGTTTCACCTGATTTGGATTCGTAGATTTTGAGATATCATTATTTTACTAAAAGGTTGTCGTCAAACTTTGTTTTCTAGAAAATTTTTCTCAATACTTTTTTGTTCTTTGTTTAGTCTAATTGCTTTAAATTGCTTTTTTTTTTTTTTTTTCTAGTTGTTTCCTTGTGTGTTTCTAGTCTTTTGTTGAAGATGAATCTTGTTGGTTGCCTCAATTCCATAGATTACATTCTTTGAAATTCCTACACCTCAAGTGTTTGATGTTTTGCCTCATTGAACACTTATCCAACTAAGTGCATTGATTGATTTACTTACTTGGGATTGTTGCTCTTAGTTTGAGTTGGCTAAAAGGTTGAAGGATATCATAGAGGCTTGAGTGTTGAGTATTGGGAAAAGGCAAGAGGGTGAGCTTATATTGAAAAAAGCCAATTAAGAGAGTTATACACGAAGGACTTGAGTGATCATCAAAGAGTAAAAACACTTAGGGAGGGATTGGGAGGTCTTTTTTGTTTCATTTTCTTTTTTAATTTGCAGGTTTTAGGATATATAATCAAACATGGAAGATGATTTGATCATGTGCAACAAGCCTTGGAAGGATTAGAGCATCAACTATCATGCCTAGCAAAGAGTGTGAAGGACTTAAAAGAGAATAATAAGCCATCTTGGAACAAAGTAGTAGAAGAAACCTTGGCGGACAACCAATGCATAATAATAAATGGGGATATGGTAACTTTTCTTCTCATACTAGATCTTATGAGCATAATTCTTTTGATTGCTATTAGGACAATAGACTTGGAACTAGAAATGTTATAATTGATATATCTTGTAAAAGAGTTCCAAGAAATGATGTTAGACATGGAGGGAATTATGTGAATATGGATGAGAGGTTCCATAAAAGAAAAGGTGATTATGAGGGACACCATGATAGTTATAACTATGGAGGATATTATTGTAGAAGCTCAAACATTGAGAACTACATCAAGACCTCTTAGTTACAACAATTTGAAATTGCCTCTTTTATGTGGAATTTTTGGTCCTTATGACTATGAAGCATGGGAGCAAAAAGTTGAATCATTGCTCTATGCCTATTGTGTAAGAGAAGAAGAAAAGTTCCAATTGGTGTTAAATCTGTTTCTTATGAGGTCAGTATTTGGTGGGATTGTAAATATGGAAAGAGAAAAAGAATGGGAGCTCAACCAATCAAGACTTAGAGCTTAATGAGGTAATCATTGAGGAATAGATTTGGAGTTTGAAACCATAAAGGACAAAGATAAGTTCAAGCAAATATTAAATGCATGGAACCATCAATTATTGAAGAAGCTCCAAAGGTCAAAGAGCTTTCACAAGCTAAAACTGTAGAGAGTCTTAAAATTCTTGTTGTATCATTGAATGAGAAGAGCATTGAAATAAAAGAAAAAGAAAGAGTGGAAGAAAAAACGAGATTAGTAGAGGGATCATGTATCTTTGGATCCATCTCTACCCTTTCAAAAGAGAGTGAACATTAAGAGTGCTCAAAAGAGAAAGAAAGTGAGCTTGAGAAAAGTGAGAGTAAAAGAAAATGAGTGTTTCATTGGAAAAAAAGAGAGTGAAAAAGAAGAGCAAAGAGAAGAAGAGATAGTTCTACTTGAAAAGAGTGAAGGAGTGAATTTCAATTCTAATGAAGCTAGCTCTTTCTTTGCTAGTGAATCCTTATGTGCGCAGAATTTTGAGGATCCAAGCAAGGGTGAAGATGGAAAGCTTGCCTACAAGTGCATCAAGACCATAAATTTATTTCCCTCTAATCCTACTTGAGCCTTGAGACTTATTTTAAGGAAATTAAGTTGTTTTCACTTGTTTTCATGAAAAATGGATATCAATTTTACTTTCTCAATTCTCTTGGAACTTTATTGGAAAAGAAACATTTTATAGAGTTTAATTCATTAACTTGTGTCATTCCTAGAATTCATGAGTATTATGACAATGTCGCTAATCATATTTCTTATGTGCTAGGAATAGAAGACAAAGGACGGAACATGGAGAAAGAGCTTAGAGCTATTCATGCCAATAATCTTATCTCTTAACTCTTCTCTCATGTGCTATGAAGTTCCTATTGTGCAATTAAACTTGTTCCTATAGTCTTATCTTTCTCATGTGAGCATAATTGGATATATTTGTGCTATTTTGTTGATGGAATTTTTCTTGTTGAACCTCATGTTTCTAACTGTATTTCTTCTCATGCTTTTCTTGAGGATTCATTGTTGCATAGTGGTTCTATGTTTGAGCTTTCTAGCTATGATTTCAGAGTTATGAGTAATGCTTCCATTCAGTCTATAGTTGTTGGTTTTGGATTAGATGGTGCTTTATTTGATATTCTACATGATCAATATTTAAGAAAGTTTGTTGAGAATGTTGGCTATGTTTCCTCTTTCCTTGATACTTTTATAGAGAATCATAATGATTTTGTTTTCTTAATCAACTTATGTCCTTTGTGGGTGGTCAATTTGAGCTTTCTTGCAATGAACAAAAACTTTTAAATGTCATTAACTCCTTGAACAATTTATTTGAAAGCACATTTGTGTTCCAATTTTATCATTTGCATTACAAGGAAGTCTTATTGAAAGATTTTGAAAGTCGAATGGGAGTTAATCTTGAGTTGTTCAAAGTTAATTCCTTGACATTTGAAAATTCTATTTTGAGAAAGAAACCCTTTGAACAAGTTTGCAAAGATTTTGTTGTTGGACATCTTTACTACCATAAGCCTTTCAAGGAGTGGTTTTTTGAGAACAACTGTTTTGGAAGAACTCTTGTGCAGCATTAATGTTGAAACATGAATTTGAAGCATAATTGTTTTATCATATGCTTTTATAAGAATTCTTTGATAGAATGATTTTCAAAGAGGAATGCAGACAATCTTGGGATTTTGGAAATTTTATGTCAACATTTCCTCACCACATGTGTAAAATGATGAAATGTGAAACTCATCAATGCTATTATTTCATTCTAAATACCTTTGTGTTTATTTGGAAGGAGCTCTATGTAATTTTTGTCAATGGAAAACAATCGTTCAACAAGAGACATACAAGACGGATGGAATTCATATAGGTATTTCTAAATGTCATTTGGTGCATAAGAGGTAAAGAAAATGTTTTAGCCAATGCCTTATCAAAATGATACACCCTACTCTTTACTTTACAAGCAATGTGCCTAGAGAGCTCTATGTAGATATATCTTTGGAGTTTAAACTTGAATTACCTTTTTTTGTCTAAAGGCATAGATTCTATATTTGTTGTGGCTTATATTGATGAGATCTTGATTGAAAGCAGGACTTATGACGATCACTTGCATTATCTAAATCAAGTTTTGTTTGTTTTAAGAAATAAGAAACTATATGCTAACCTTGGGAATTACGAGTTTTGCGTAGAAAATGGTACTTTCCTAGGTTACGTAATGAGTTTTCAAGGTTTCTAAGTTGGTGCAAATATGGTGCAAGCAATCCAAGTTTGGCTAATTTCCAAGACTGCCTTTGAGGAGAAAAGCTTCCATGGTCTTGCAATCTTTTATAGGAAATACATCAAGGATTTTAGCACCATTGCTAGTTCTTTAATGGATGTACCCGAGAAGAAGACCAGATTTTCTTGGCAAAATTGTTTACACTTTAATGCGATTGCTTCTAATCAAGTTCCTTATTCTACGACTCTTTATTTTTCTCTTGAAGTTGACTATGGTTTCAAGCTTCTAACGTCTTTTGCTTTGATCTTTTCTCTATAGGATATGTTTTGTGCTTGGAAGAAAAGACGAATATGAAGTTAATCAAGTATATCCATTCCAAGAATCAAGACATTGTTCATGCTAATAACAAGAAGTTTAGAATGAAACAATTTGCCTTTCATCTCCGAGGTTTAGGTTGGGGTCACTTTGGTTTTGATTGAAGTTCTTCGCAACACCAATCTAAGCTTGATGCCATGGCAATGAGCCTTTGCACATTCTTGAATGCTTTACTACTTCTATAATTACTTTTCTGATTGAATTTCATTTAGCCCTACCTTTAATGTTTTGATATATCTTTGTTTGATGTAGATCAGGATTTGAGGACGAATTTTTAAGGAAGGGAGGATGATGTAGATCGGGAAAGTCAAGAAGCTAAAGATTTATTGATTAGACCATTCACTAGTGCAAGGCCGAAGAAGAACTAGTTTGAACGTCAAGGAAAGACATCTAAGTTGTTCACAAGTTGCTCAATTAGCAAGGATCATTCAAGGAAACAATTTGATGATGAAAATGGCTAAGTATGGGAGAAAGGCACCCTACTGCCGACGGTAGCCCTGCCCCTACCGTCGCTGGTAGGCTTCTGTTAGGTAAATGCTAGGAAATCTCATACCTATCGCTGAGGTAGATTCCTCCTACTATCGACGATAGGGTTCGGCTAAAACATTGGATAATGCGAGGTTTTGAAGGACTTTTTGTTATTTGGCTTCTCTTTTCAATTTTTAATCAAGGGTTTAATTGATATTTTGAGTCATTTAACTATACGTTAGCTAGGGTTAGAGTTTAATCTATAAGAACCCATTATAACTCAATATAATATAACAATGATGAATTTGCTGACAATATGAGAGAATTATTCCAAGTTGCTTCTTGGGTTCTTCATCTTCTTAGACTAGCTTGCTAAAGGGTTAATGTCCTTTGCATTGTGAACAATTGAGCCTTAGATTTAATTATCTATGGAATTAATTGATCGTTCAAATTCCTTTCAATAGTTGATTCATAGAGTCTCCTTTCTTTGAATCAATTGATTTTGGGTCTTCTTGTTGTGTAATTTGGGTTTCGAGGCCTTTGTTCCCTGAGGTTCTAGTTATCAATCTACGAAAGAATTTAGCCTCTCAATATTGGATTTAAGAGACTTAGTTTCTCAAAAGTTTTCTATTAGAGTGTTTTGTTTGAATTTTAAAATCCTCAATAGAGATTCTTTAATCAAATGAGGTGATCTTGGGAAGGATTTGGATCCAATTCTTCATTCAAAGAGGATCTACATCAGCGTCCTTGGCAATTTGATAGAAAAGCCATTCACCATGGAGAGAAGAACACTTATACCTTTTCAAAGATGGAAAATCTTATATCATGAATCCTTTATCTCCTCAACAAGTTCAAAAAGAACAAAGAAGAATGAGAGAAAAGAGAGAGAGCTGAAAATGAGATGAGGAAAAAGTGCATAAGTGAAGGAAAAAGAATAGAGGGACAGGAAGTGAGTGATGAAAAATCAAGAGAGGAAAAAGTGAAGAGTGGAAAGAAAATAAGGGATCAAAAGAAAGAGAGTGCTATAAAAGAAAAGAGATGTTTCTATGGAAAAGAAAGTGAGATCATAGAGGCCATTGAAAAATCAAAATTGGTCTTACTTCTATATTGCAAGGGTATATTTGTTTCTACTAATAATCATTTGTCTTCTTTGTCTAGTGCTAGAAGGAAGGTCATTGAAGAGTTCAAGGATGTCTTCCCGATGAAACGCCTAGTACACTTCCTCCTATGAGTGGAATTGAACATCAAATTGATTTTTTGCCCGGTACGATGCTTTCAAATAGGCCGGCATATAGAAGCCCACCTGAAGAGATAAAGGAGTTGAGAAAACATGTTGAAGAATTGTTCTCGAAAGGTTATGTAAGAGAAAGTTTAAGCCCTTTCGTCGTTCCAGTTTTGTTAGTTCCTAAGAAAGATGGTACATGGTCCATGTGTGTGGATTGCAGAGCCATTAACAATATTACCATCAAGTATAGGCATGTCATTTCTAGACTAGATGATTTGCTTGATAAGTTGCATGATTTCCAAATATTTTCAAAGATAGATTTAAAATCGGGTTACCATCAAATTTGCATGAAGGAAGGGGATAACGGAAAACGACTTTCAAAACTAATTTTACTCTATATGAATGGTCAGTAATGCCTTTTGGTTTAGTTAATACACCTAGCACATTCATGAGACTCATGCACCATGTTTGGAGAGATTTCATTGGAAAATTAGCTGTAGTCTACTTTGACGACATCTTGATTTATAGCAAAACTTATGAAGATCATTTGCATTATCTTAAGCAAGTTTTGTTGGTTTTAAGAAGTGAAAAACTCTATGCTAACCTTGGAAATTGTGAGTTTTGTTTTGAAAAAGTGACTTTTCTAGGTCATGTGGTGAATTCTCAAGGACTACAAGTTCATGAAGACAAGGTGAAAGCTATTAAGGAATGATCTACTTCAAAGAGTGCTTCCGAAGTTAGAAGTTTCTATGGTTTACCAAGCTTCTATAGAAGAATCATCAAAGATTTTAGCACTGTTGCTAGCCTTTTGGAGATTTAACAAAAAAGTTGAATATCTTCAAGTGGGATGATAAGCAAGATAAGGCATTCAAGTTGTTGAAGGACAGGTTGAGCAGTGCACCTCTACTTGCAATACTTAACTTTGACAAGACATTTGAGATTGAGTATGATGCTTTGGGAGTTAGAATCGGTGGAGCCTTGATGCAAGATAAGTGGCCTTTGGCATATTTTAGTGAAAAGTTGATCGGTGCACCCTTGAACTATGCTACAGTGACAAAGGAGTTGTATGCACTAGTAATGATTTTAAAGCATTGGAAATACTACTTGTAGCCTAAGGAGTTTTTTATTCATACCGATCATGAGTCCTTGAAGTATCCCAAGGGACAACAAAAGCTCAACTAGAGGTATGCACGATGGATAGAGTTGATTGGAATATTTCCATACATCATACATTACAAGAAAGTTAAAGAAAACTGATATGTGCTTAATTGTCTATATTTCTATATGTTATTTCATCGTTTCTCGATGGTTTAATATGTAAAAATACATATGTTAGACTAACATCCTTTATTCTTATCTTAGGTCCCTAAAGCGATGAAACGAAATGAAAACTAAGCCAAAATGACGAAAACGGAGCTAACGACGTCAACAAAGAAGACCTACCGCCTAAGATAGGCGAACCAACCGTTGGCGGTAGGTCCGGGGATCACAAGTAGAGCCAAGATAGAAATTTTTTAGCGATGGTAGGCTACCCCTACCGTTAGTGATAGGTCCTGATGACGAGAAGATTTTTGTAGGTAGAAACCTACAGCGTACGGTAGGGCTCGACCAACTGTCGGCGGTAGGTCCCGGCTAAGGGGCATTTTTAATCCGTTTCAAACTCTATTTTGCTGTAATTTTTCATTTATTTAGGAGATTACCTTGCAATAAAAGAGGAGAGCAACAATTAGGAGTAGTTAGTAGATAATTAGGGATAGATTTAGGTCTTCAATCTTACATTCAATTAGTTAAGTAGTTATTAGATTTTCTGCAATTTAATTCTTGGAGATCAAGATTTGAAGACCTAATTCCAAGATTTTGAACTCCAATTGGGTCAAGAGATGATCTCGAGAGACATTTGGGACTTCGATTGTGGCTTCAATTTTATTCCTAAGCTTTATTTCCTTTACTTTGTTATTGAATTTAATGTTTAATTTTAGTTTTATTCCAATGAATAGTGAGTAGCTCTTTATATTTAGATGAGGGTTGAACCCTAGTTCTTGATTATGAAATTCTTGGTTTAATTTCTTGATTTCAATGTTTATTTTGATTAAGTTATTCTCTAATTGTGTTTGTTTACAATTTAATTGTCGCGAGATTAGATTAATTGTAAGATTGTTCAGAATTGAAAAAGGAAAAACGATCTAGGGTAACCAATTGGGGGTTGATTGGGACAATTGATTAGAGATACGATTTTGCACTTTTAGGCTATCACATTCACTCATGCCCCAAGATAGACTGCCTTTAAATTACCCAATTTTACTGGACTTATAATTTGTTATGGAGAAAAGAGATTTTTCTCTAAGGGTTAGTGAGTGGCTTTCACCTAGAGATAGGGATTCCCTAATTAGAAGTGACGACCCAACTTAATTAATTTAAAATTGTTTTCATTGAAGTTTTCCAATTGAATTAGTAACAAGGATTAGGGGGATTCCACCATCCAAACTCTTGTTTTATAAAGTTTTTAAACCTTAATTTTATTACTTTCTTTCTTTAGTTGTTAAACAATTTTTATCTTTTTAGTTTAATTATTCTCAAAAACCAGCTTTTTTTTAGACTAAACATTATAGACGCGATTAGTACTTAAGCTTTTACCGTCCTCGAGAGATTTGACACTCGGGTATAACTTGTTTACTACATTAATAAGTCCACTTGCCTGTTACTTAGTTAAGTAGTGCATCCCACAGGTTTAAAACATGCACATCAAGTTTTTAGCACCGTTGCAGGGAACAACAACTTCAGGAAAAATCATTTTTTAGTGCTTTAGTCATTTTGTTTTTGTTTTTCTTGCTTGAATTGGTCTTTTCCTTTGCATCATTTAGTTATTTTGGTGTATCCTTTAAATTGTGCTCTATCTTTTTGGAATTGATCACGTGTTCTTTGGTGCAGATCGTGTGATGCTTGTTTATGCCCCAAAAGAAAAGAGGTGATTAGTACCATTAGATCCAGAGACAGAACGTACCTGTAAGTGCCCGCCGCGCCCTTTAATTCAGAACGGTAGGCACTAGTGCAGTAGTGGTCGTCGATAAGACGAAGGAAGAACCAGCAGTTCTACCATTCAATAATCCTCTTTTCATACCGCTTCCACACCAATGGCGGAACGACCTATGATGGAGTAAACAATGGTAGACTATGTCCAACCGTCTATTCTTGGGATGCAATCGAGTACAGCAAGGCCAAGGTTAGAGGCGAAAATTTTCAAAATAAAGCCTAACTTAATCCAAATGCCGCAAAACAAAATCCAATTTGTCGAACTTCTGAATGAGCATCCCTATGCTCATATCGAAAATTTCTTAGAGGTGTGTGACACCTTTAAGATGGCAGTTTCTGAAGATGCCATCCAGCTTCATCTTTTCCCATTCTATCTAAGGGGAAAGGCGAAGTCCCAGGTTAAATCATTGGTATCGGGATTCATAACCTCATGGTACTTATTGGTAAAAAAAATTTTTTGGGAGGTACTTTCCTCCAGGGCAGACAGCACAGCTAAGGAACGAAATTTTATCATTCCGACAGATAGACGAAGAAAGCTTTTACAAGGCTTGGGAGCGATGGAAGGAGCTGCTACGAAAATGTCCCCATCATGGATTGGATCTGGGATACAAATTTAGAGTTTTTATAATGGAGTATCGTTTGGGGTGAGACAGTTGATAGACAGCTCAACTGGAGGGTCTACAAACAACAAGACCCCTCAACAGGTACGTGATCTGATAGAACAAATCGCCATGAACAGTTATACCTAGGGAGGGCAAAGATCGAAACCAAAGACAACTAGAGTACACAATATGGACGCCATTTCTACTATGGAAGCAAGATTAACGGTACTGATAGAGTAGAAAATAGGTAACTTGACCACTACGTCAGCAAGCAAAAATAATCAAACGGCTATGTTTTGTTATTTTTGCAACGGTGGGTATGGGAGGACCAAATGAGCAAGTTGATTTCGTAGAAGGGAACCGGCCTCCAAATCCTTATTCGAATACATATAATCTGAGTTGGAGGAACCATTCCAACTTCTTTTTGGGTGGTCAAGGACAATAAAGGCCACATCAATCCCCGAATTTTCAAAATAGGGGTCCTCCCTTACCATTTCCTTATGAAGCGGCCCCACAAAACCATCTTCCACCGGCTAAGACAAATTTGGAAGAATTGGTGGTTAAGTTCATGAGTGTTACTAATAATAGGATGAATACCATCGAGGCAGCCCAAACAAATCAAGAAGCCTCTATTAGAAACTTAGAAAAACAGATTGGGCAACTAGTGAAGATAGTGTCTGAAAGAACTTCGAGAACCCTCCCAAGTAACACAGAAGTAAACCCAAGAGCATATAAAGCCTATCTCGGTGACAATCGATAAGGAGATTCCAACAATTATGAAAGAAGGAATGGTCGTAGAAGAAGAAAGTTGCAATAAGGAAGAAAGGAGATGATTTGAAAAAGTGGATGAAGATAAAAGCAAGTGGAAGTCAGCAAGTGCTGATTATAAACGGAAGATCCCATTCTCAAGAGCACTAGTTCGAGACTGTAATCAAGATGAGATGAGGGAGTTTATCAAAATATTTGCTCCATTAAAAATAAACTTACCTTTGTGTGATCTCTTATTTCAGGTACCTAAGTATGCAAGACATCTAAAGGATATGCTCACATAGAATAGACAAGCTTTGGGATGCATCAACACACAGACTGGGTGAAGAGTGTTCAGCCCTCCTAATGAAGAAAAACATACTACCACAAAAGATGGAAGACACAGGGAGTTTTTCTTTTCCTTGTACGATTGGTAGTATTAATGTTGATAGGGCTCTAACAGACTTAGGTGTAAGTATCAATGTCATCTCTTCTTCTATATGTATGCATCTAGGTCTAAGTATCCTAATACCTATGAGGATGTCAATTAATCTGGCAGATAAGAGTATTAGACATCCTAAGGGGGTAATAGAGGACATTTTAGTCAAAGTTAAGGATTTGGTCTTTCCTGTCAACTTTGTAGTGCTAGACATGGAGGACGACGTTGATTTCCCCATAATATTAGGTAGCCCTTTTCTGCATACTTCAAGGGCATTAATAGATATGGAAAAGGGGAAATTAGTGTTAATGGTTGGAGGAAATGAGATAGTGTTCAAGTTCCCTTTGATCCCAACTCCTACCTCTAACTCCCAAGAGACTTTTACGTGCTATAGATCACAAAACTGATGAAGTATCTTTACATGCAAAGGAAATCCCATAAAGAAGGGAAAGGAAAAGCCAAGGAAGAACCATAAGGAAGACGGAAGTCAAATTGCCTCCAAATTGAAGGGTAATGAAATGGGTGCCGATAAGGAGCATAGAGAAAGAGTAGAAAAAGAAACACTCGGATTTCCATAATCCAAGAGGTACTCACGGCACCTAAAACGGGGAGTACTCCATATTCCCTTGAATATCGTAATTGTATAATTGTAGTTTAATTTTCTTGCTTTGTTTTTCTACTTTGATCATTTGTTGTTTTTGTGTTATAAAGTTATTTTGGAGAGAACACATGCTTTCTTTAAGGCCTACATTGAGCCATATTGAGTACATAACGTTAGAGGGCATGAACGAGGTTCAAAATTGCAGAAAAAGAAGAAAAAATGACATCCTGGACAGAAGCCTACTGCGGAGGGTAGAAACAGGGCATCTTGGGTCTTTCTCAGCAGAGACTTACCAGGGATGAAAGGTCCAACCCACTTCGCCAGTGGTAGGTCCATCAGCACTTCTCGGGATGGTATAGGCAGAAGCCTATCGCAAACGGTAGGCCCCAACTTACCGTGCGCGGTAGGATCCATAATAGGATGCGGGTCAATTTTTACAAAGGAAAGCGGGTCACGTCGACCTACTTGAACACCAATTTCAGCCATCTTTTAAAATTTATGTATTTTTCTCCCTCTTTCTCTTTCAAAATCCCTAAACAAACTCTCCCTCTTCCTCCTCTCTCTCAACTCCCGTAACCCCTCTCCCTCTTTCTCCTTCCTTCATCTTTTCCGGCAATCTCCACCTTCTCCAGCGAGAAATTATGGCAGCATCTCTCTACCCCTCTTGGCTTTTATACTTTCTTTCTCTTCTTCTTCTTCTTCTTCTTCTTCTTCTTCTTCCTCTTCTTCACCTTTTCTTCTGTCTCTTCTATTTCTTCCATTCTTTCTTTTCTTCCATCCCACCACCATAAAAATCCTCCACTACTATCTTCTTTTCTTCCACCATTTTTTTCAAAAGGACTCCACCTTTTTCTTGTTTTCTTTCAGTTTTTCTTCACCCAAGAACCTCCCACTTTTATTTCTTCTTCTTCCTCTATGTTCTTTAGTTTTTCGTTTTCTTTGTGTTTATTTTTTATTTACTAACTTTGTGTGTGGTCTATTTTGTTTTCTAAGAAAAATTTTACAGAAAATTTCCAGCGAAATTGCGGTAACTCCGGCGGAACTCCATTGGAAATTCGAGGCAGCAAAAATGCGTATTTCGTGGAAATAGTTTGTTTATTTAAACAAACACATGCTATTTATTTCATTTTTTTCCTCCATTTCATTTAGTTCTTTTTTTATTTATAACTTTTATTACAGGTTTTATCTTAATTTTTGTTTCTTAAATTTTGGATTTTGGTGTTGCCTTTATTGCTTGCGTAGTTTTTTCTTTTAGTTTTGTAACACGATCACACACGGGCAATGTTAGGTCACTTTGCACACACGGGATACAGTTGTTTAATTCTATTTGTGATCTTTTTGTGTTTTACTATTTTGCTGTGTTGGTGTTGTTGTGTTGCGGTGTTGTATCCTTCATTTTTCTCTTGTTCCTTCGTTTGATTTTACTCTTCCCATGGCTCCAAAGAAATCAGTTGCCTCCTCCTCTAAATCCAAACGACCTCGTTTTGAGGGGACCTCGCTCGACCCCACTGCCCCAGATATTCTTCCTTTTCTGGAGCATCTTTCTACGGCAGCCCGTAAATGGGTAACCTATAGGGAGTCGCTCAAGATTGTTATTGATTAATCGTTTGATGAGGCAATCACTGAACATCTTAAGCTAGAACAACTTTTTCGGGGTTGGGTTGGGTCCCTCTTCATCGCATGTCTAGCAGTTTTTACCCCGACCTTGTCCATTAACTCTATACTAATACGCTCCACAAAACAGACAACGATCTTGAAACAATTATTTCTACTGTAAAAGGGGTTTGAATAATTTTAATTATGGAACGTCTGGGGTCCGTTCTTCGGATTCCAGACAATGGGAATTCAATCACCGTAGACTCAAATAGAAAAACTATCAATGAGGACCCTAACTAGAACTCGATGCAGCATGTAACCGCTTTAATCTTTGGCTGCGTCCAATGGATCGTCCCTGAATCCTCCATGAGGGAGATTTCCCATCTCTTCTTCCTCGTGCCCTTGCTTATTTCTTTAGGCACACTCTTGTTAAAAAGGGGGATGGACTAAGTGAAGTCCGTATTCTTCATCTGTATATGCTTGGCAAACTCCACAATCGATCCCCCTTTTCCCTTGCTTCCTTGATGATACACACCATGCGCTATACCAAATGTAACATCACAAAAAACGTGTCTATCATTATCCTGTGATTTCTATCTCCAATTTTTGCTTCTTTTAATGTTAACTTTGTAGGAGAACGACGATCATCAATAGGACTGCCACAAGTCATAAAATTCACAACCTTGAATAACTGCGGCTACTCTTTGGACGAGGAGAATAAACTATGGATACCTTCGTCAGATGAAGATAGGCTACGGGAATGCAACTATTCCAGTTTTTGATCTATAAAGAAAACCACTCAAATCGGCATTGGGGCATCTTCCTTGCAACCAGATGATAAAGAGAATGAGAATGATGAGTCCTATGACCCTTCAGACGAGGATGTACCACCCACTATCTCGATAGATGCATTCGAAGCTGAGATACGGACTGCTTTCAAACAGCTCCGTGTCGCTCAAGATATCCACAGAGCCCAGTTGGCGGAGATAGTAGAGTCAACTGGTCGATATGCGGACGAGTTAGCACATCAGAGAGCATCTATCGATCACCATAGGTGATGCTAGCCAGTCTGTGCAGCAGATTCATGCCCGATCAAGGCAGCAGCGGAGGTGGCGATACGGACTTTGGTCCGCTATAAGGAGTTTCTATTTTCCTTTCTTTTCTTTTCTTTTGGTTTTATTTCTTCTTTGTTTTTATTTTTGTTGTTTATTTCATGTTTTATATTTTTTCCCTTGTTTAGTTGTTTTCATTTTTTTTTTTTATCTCTTTTCCTTGTTTTATTTTCGTGTGGGGATGGCTTCTCGATATGCTTTGTTGCTTTATATTTGCAGGATTGCTTCCCATGTACGTATTTTATTTGTTTATCCTGCGAATCTGACCCCAACCTTGAGGACAATGTGATTTTAAGTGTGATGAAGTATTTATCTCTTATTTTTCTTGGCTTTATTTTTCTTATTTTTTTTAACTTTAGTAGTTTATTTGAAAATTTCCCAAAAAAAATAAAAAATTTGGAAATTCAAAAAACTTTTATTTCCTTTTCTTTTCATATTCTTAGAAAAATCCAAAAATATTTTATTTTTCCACTTTTAGTAGAGTACATAACTGTGAAGTTCTTTAGGTTTTTTGGAAAAGGCAAATTACTTAATCACTTTGAAAACCATAATTACTAATTTTCTTACATGATCAATGGTTTTCATGCACTTGTAAATGTTATTTAAGTAATAGAAGCCCAGGAATCTTGGGAAATCAGCATAATGATAATCAATTTTTGGGTCTTTGCCTGCAATTTCATTTTTTTTTGTTCGTAAAAGTAAAGAATTCTAGTCTAGGATGGTCTAAAAAGTGATGGTTAGGCCTTCTTTGTACTGTTTGTGCCTTTCTTGCCATATCCTATATGAAGTCAGTCCTTAGTTCCCGTTTTTGCGCTTTCATGCTAAGGGTTTCAATCCATTCTTTTCTTTGTTCTTCTAAACTCACTACATAAAACCTCAATTCGTGGAGCTAATTGTTATAATATCTTTTTAGTCGTTTTGAGTGAGGAAAAAATAAGTGTGGGGGTAAAGGAATGAAGAAAAAAAGAAAAACCGGCGTAAAAAAAGGGTATTTTGGATGTTCGGTGCTTATAGCTGTTGGAAAGAGAGAAAAAGAAAAAAAAAAAGAAATTGATGCTTGAAAAGAAAAAAAGAGAAAAAGTACAAAAAATGAAAAAAATCGTAGAAAACGAAGAAAAAACTGAGTTTTTATTTATAGTAAATTCTTAAAAAATATCACACATCTCTCTCTCTCTCTCTCTCTCTCTCTCTCTCTCTCTCTCTCTCTCTCTCTCTCTCTCTTATACTTGGTAATTTCTGTAAATCTTAAGTAGTATGTTGTTAAGTGGGGTGCAGACCAAAAAGAACGAAGTAGGATATTCAAGGGTGAGTGAGAAGATAAAAAGATTGCTAGAAAGTGTTCTTTAATTTTATTATCTCATTTATCTTTATTCTTCGTATACCTTCGTTTGCTACCATATACATGTCCCACGCCTAACATTACAAGCCGAAATGTCCTACCTAATCCGAGAACGACCTGGAATAGACTTTAGAGTGGATAAGTGATAGAGAAGAGTGAGCTTGTGTGCATTATCTTTTAAAATATTTCATTATGCTAATCACTTGACATTCCTCTTTTTCTGTGAAAAATAGCATGAGCAGTTCACTCACACACACCTCTAATTTGTAACGATTTTTAGTTACTTGTGGTGGACGTAGTGATTCTTGTCGTTGATCTATTTTGGTTTATCTTTGGACTTGAGTAGGATAGTATTCTATTGAAGTGCCTTTGCCTTTAGTTTTTCTTAGTTTCGTTCGTTTTTGTTTTGCTTTTACTTTATTTTGTTTTTGTGATTATGTTGTTTTGTGATCTTAACTATTTTAATTCGGCTTCTCTCGTTTTTGTGCATCGTCTTTCTAAAATAAAAGTTTTTTTTAACTCCTCTGTTTTGTCTGTTTAGTTTGTGTTGCTTGAGGGCAAACAACGGATAAGTGTGGGGTACTTTATATTTGCTTAGTTGTCTATATTTCTATATGTTATTTTCATTGTCTCTCAATGTTTTTAATACGTAAAAGTGCATATTCTAGACTAATACCCTTTATTCTTGTCTTCGGTGCCTACCAGAAGAGAAAATGATGAAAGAAAACGAAAAAAGAGCGAAAACGACGAAAATGGAGCCACTAGCGTCAACGAAGAAGACCTACTGACAGAGATAAGAAGAGCCAAGACAAAACCTTACTAGCGACGATAGACTACCCCTACCGTCGGCGATAGGTCCAAACAACGAGAAGATTCTGTAGGCAGAATCCCGTCGCGGACGGTAGGGTTCGACCTACCATCAGCAGTATGTCCGGGCTGAGGGGTAGTTTTAATCCATTTCAAACTTTGTGCTGCTATAATTTTTCATCTATTTAAGAAGTTATTCTATAATTGGGAGTTAATTGGGGCAATTGACTAGAGATACGATTTTGCACTTTTAGGTCCTTTAAATCACCTAATTTTACTGGACTCATAGTTTGTTAGGGAGAAAAGAGATTTTCCTCTAAGGGTTAGTGAGTAGGGTGACGTTCGCTTAGAGATAGGGATTGCCCAATTAGAAGTGACAACCCAACTTAATTAATTCAACATTGTTTTCATTGAAGTTTTCTAATTGAATTAGTAACAAGAATTAGGGGGATTCCACTATCCAAACTTTTGTTTATAAAGTTTTTAAACCTTAATTTTATTAATTGCTTTCTTTAATTGTTAAACCATTTTCACTTTTTTTAGTTTAATTATTCTCAAAAACCAACTTTTCTTTATACTAAACATTAAAGATGCAATTAGTACTTAAGCTTTTACCACCCTCGAGATTCGACACTTGGGGTGTAAGTTGTTTACTACAGTGATAGGTCCATTTGCCCATTACTTAGTTTAGTAGTGCATCCCGTAGGTTTAAAACATACACATCAAAAACATTGTCGCTAATGCTTTGTCTAGGATCTACACTCTTCTCTCTACTTGGGAAGCTCAATTACTTGGCTTTAAAATGCTAAACCGATTGTATGCTAGTGACCATGATTTGAAGGAAATTTTTTATGATTGTTTCATTGTGCCTAATGACAAGTATCTCATACATGATGCTTTCCTTTATCATGAGGGTGGATTGTGCATTCCTTCTTTTTCTACTAGATTGGTGTTGGTGAAATAAGCTCATTTTTTGTTGTTTAATGGGTCATTTTGGCATTGTCAAAACGTAGGAAATATTGCTTGAGCATTTATTTTGGCTTGATATGAGAAAAAATGTTGAAAATTCTTGGTAATTGCTTAGAATCTAAAAGAGCTAAATATACATCCTAACCATATGGTCTTTATACTCTTTTGGAAGTGCCTAAGGAACCTTGGGTTGATATAACTATGATTTTATTCTTGGTTTGCCTAAATCCCCTAAGGGCATGGATTTTATATTTGTGGTAGTAGATAGGTCTTCTAAGATGGCTCACTTTATAGCTTGCGAGAAAATCGATGATGCTATTCATGTTGCGGGTCTCTTCTTTACTTGGATTGAGCGATTCCATAGTATACCTAAAACTATTGTTTCGGATTGTGACACCAAGTTCCTTCGTCATTTTTGGAGTGTTTTGTGGAAGAAACTCATAACTAACTTGTTGTATTCTACAACTTGCCATCCTCAAACTGATGGACAGACGAGGGCGGTTATTAGAACTATTAGACAACATCTTAGGATAATTCTTAAGAAGAACTTGCGATAATAGGAAGAATATTTGCCACATCTTAAATTTGTTAATAGAGCTCGTCATTCTACTACTTCTTACTCTCCTTTTAAGGTTATCTATCGATGTAAATCCTCTAACTCTATTTGATTTGGTGCCTTTACCTATAGATCATACCTTGAGCTTGGATCGAAATAAGAAGGCAGAGTTTATTCGGGCTATTCATTCTATAGTCCATGATGCCATTGAAGCTAATAACAAGAAGCTTGTCTAGAGAAATGTGGGAAGGAAACATATAGTATTTTAACCCGGTGATTGGGTGTGGGTTCATCTTCAAAAAGAACATTTTCCTTCTCAAATAACAATAAAGTTAGATGCCTGTGGCAATGGTCCCTTCCGAGTTTTTGAATGCATTAATGATAATGCTTATAAGATTGATCTTCTAGGTGATTATAATGTTAGTGCTACCTTCAATATTTCTGGTTTATCTC
Source organism: Catharanthus roseus (assembly GCA_028651295.1). NCBI lineage: Eukaryota > Viridiplantae > Streptophyta > Magnoliopsida > Gentianales > Apocynaceae > Catharanthus > Catharanthus roseus. Next base: position 2,204,573 of record JAPQWS010000102.1, read on the forward strand.
TATTTGATATAGGTCAAGATTCAAGGATGAATCTTTTCAAAGGAAGGGAAGATGATATGAATCGAGATGGTCAAGGAGATAAAGAGCTTCAAGGACCAATCACAAGAGCGAAAGCAAGGAGAATTATGGAGAAAGATGATGAAGTTGCTCATGGAATGATGACAATAATTGAAGAAACTATGAAGGAAGGTCTAAAGTTCAAGAATGAAAGTTTGAAAGATGATGGAAATCCTTATAAGTTTCTTATGGCTCATTGTCTAAACTTGGAGCAACCTATTGAACAAGTTGGAAGAAGAAGAAATAAAGAAGAGTGAAGAATAGAGCCTACACAGGCGGTAAGCCCTGTACCTACTGTCCACAGTAGGTTTCTGTCCAAAATTACTTTGGTAAGCCTAAGACCTACGGCAGGCAATAGTAGGGTACCCTATCGTCGACGGTAGGGTGTTGTTCAGTACAATATATTGTTTAAGGCGAGAATTTCTATTTAATTAAATTTTTTACAGCTTTTAATTAAGTCCCTAATGGGTCTTGGGTTGACCCAAGACCTTGTTTAGATTAAGGTTTAGTCTAAACTCTATAAATACCCTATTAGAGATTAATAGTAACACTAATTGATAACTATATGAAATTTATGAGTTTGCTCTTAGGGTTCTTAAGCTTTGAAGCTTTCTCCTAAACTTCATCCAGGGTTTTATCTTCCTTAAGTTGATTTTACTTGTGGCACTTGGATTGGGAAGATCAAAGGATTTCTTCAATTGATCACGAATTCCTTATCTAAGACATGCACATCCTTGTATTTGTCTAGATTGGGTCTTCTTTACACAAGATAATTAGGTGTTTGGTTTAGTATACCCAATGTTGGATTAGAGTGTGGAGAAAAGATTAGTTACATGAATTCAAGAGGTGATAGCTTTAGTATAGCTATGGTTTTTTGAGGATGGAGCTAATTAGGTATTTTTTGAAGACAAGATCTTTGGGATTGAAGATTTGGAGATTTGAAGAATTTGATCCATTGGCATATCAAATTCCATATCAAAAGCACTCACCAATTCTATGATGGTGGTAGATATACCACTTCTAGAGGTGGAAGACGTGAAGTATTTTGTTGAAGACGTTATCAAAGACCTCATGAGGAATTTCAAAGGGATGAAGCATGGCATGAAGATAACCTTGGTGTTGAAGAAGATGGATATCCAAATGTTGGTCAAGGATACTTTGGTGGTCATTATGCTTAACAACAAGAAGACCAGGTTCTAGAAAAAATCAAATGGAAGATGCCTAGCTTCCATGGTGATAGTGACCTAAATGTGTTTCTTGATTGGGAAGGAAAGTGGAGAACCTATTCAATATGAGAAATTATAGTGAGCATTTCAAGGATAAATTGGGAACGAATTTTCAGGTTATTTACTGGTGGGATAAGACTACAATTCACGGAGCTAGAATTGGAGCTCCTACAGTTGAGACATGGACCAAATTAAAAATGCTAATGAGACAAAAGGTTTATTCCAGAACATTCCATAGCAAAATTTATCATGAGTTGATGAATCTCAAGCAGGGAACCAAAAATGTTTAAGAGTATAGACAAGAGTTGGAGTTATACTTTTTGAGGTTGAGCATGGAAGGGGACAAAGATGCATCCATGTCTAGATTTCTAAGTGGACTCAATAGGGATATAGCTAATCAACTTAAGTTGTATTATTTTTCCCCTTAAGAGGAGATGTACTACCTAGTGGTTAAGATTGAAAGTCAAAGGAAAAGTAGTGGATTCCTGAAAACCTCTCTCCCTCCTTCAAGAGGCCTTGCTACCGAACCTAAAACATCTACTTCCAAGGGGTGGCCAAAGAAGAATGATACACCTAAGGTTCCTGTCAAGGATAATTCTAAACCTAAGGCAGAGGAGAGAGGTAGATTGATCACTAGTCCAACTAGATGCTTTAAGTATAATAGTGTGGGATGTATAGCTATAAATTGTCCTACCAAGAGGACTTTAATCTTTTGTGCGGACTTGAATGGTTGGATTGAAAAGGATGAAGAATTGTCTTGAAGATATTGTTGATGAAAAGGATAACAAAGATAAAGAAGTCATTGTTGACACTTCACTAGAAGCAAAGGAAGATGACTTGGGTTTGGTGACTATTAGGGCTTTGACCACACAAGCTATTCAGGAGTAACCAAGTAATCAAAGAGAGGACATCTTTCATACCAAATTCAAGGTGGAAGGTAGACTTGTTATTCTCATAATAGATAATGGTAGTTGCACCAATGTATCTAGGCTTTATCTAGTGGAAAAGTTGAATTTGCCTACCTGCAAGAATCCTAACCCTTACAAATTGCATTGGTTGAATCATAGTGGGCAGGTTAGGGTGTGGAGATAAGTGAAAGTACCTATCTCTATGGGGTCATACAATGATGAAGTGGTGTGTGATCCTGTGCTTATGCAAGTAGGTAACTTGTTTGGTCGTCTTGGCAATTTGATAGAAAAGCCATTCACCATGTACAGAAGAACACTTATATTTTTGTAAAGGATGGAAAATCCTAAACCATGAACTCCCTTATCCCCTCAACAAGTTCGTCAAGAGCAAAGAAAAATGAGAAGAAAAAGAGAGAGTTGAAAATGAAATGAGGAAAAAAAGCATAAGTGAGGGCAAAAGAATAGAGAGACAAGATATGAGTGAAGAAACATCAATAGAGGAAAAGGTGAAGAGTGGCAAGAAAATGAGTGGTCAAAAGAAAGAGAATAATATGAAAGAAAAGAGATGTTTCTATTCAAAAGAGAGTGGGATCATAGAGGTCATTAATTGGTCTTACTTTATGTTGCAAGAATACATTTATTTCTACTAATGATCATTTGTCTTCTTTGTCTAGTGCTATAGTGCAAATCATTGAAGAATTCAAAGATGTCTTTCCCGATGAGATGCCCGTTGGACTTCCTCTTTTGAGAGGAATTGAACATCAAATTGATTTGGTACCAGGTGTGGTGCTTCCAAGTAGGCCGGGGAGTAGGAGTGCATCATAAGAGACCAAGGAGTTAAGAAGACAAGTTGAAGAGTTTCTCTCCAAAGGCTATGTAAGAGAAATCTTAAGCCCTTCTGTCGTTCTCATTTTGTTACTTCTTGAGAAAGATGGTACATAGTGCATGTGTGTGGATTGTATAGCCATTAACAACATTACCATCAAGTATAAGCATCCCATTCCTAGATTTGATGATTTTCATCTAATCTAGTTACCATCAAGTTGCATGGTTCCCAAATATTTTCAAAGATAGATTTAAAATCAGGTTACCATCAAATTCTCATGAGGGTAGGGGATGAATGGAAAATGACTTTCAAAGCTAGTTTTGGTCTATATGAATGGTTAGTCATGCCTTTTGGTTCAATTAATGCTCCTAGTACATTCATGAGAATCATGCATCATGTTTTGAGAGATTTTATTGGTAAATTTGTGGTATTCTACTTTGATGACATCTTATTTATAGCAACACTTACAAAGATCAGTTGCATCATCTTAAGGAAAATTTTTTGGTTTTAAGAAGTGAGAAAATCTAAGCTAACCTTGGAAAATGTGAGTTTTGTTTGGAAAAAAGTTACTTTTCTAGGTTATGCGGTGAGTTCACAAGGACTACAAGTTGATAAAGACAAGGTGAAAGCTATCAAGGATTGGCCCACTCCAAAAAGAGCATGCGAAGTTAGAAGTTCCCATGGTCTAGTAAGCTTTTATAGAAGGTTCATTAGGGATTTTTACCCTATTGCTAGTCCTTTGACAGATGTAATAAAAAAGATGAATATCTTAAAGTGGGAAGATAACAAGAAAAGGCATTCAAGTTGTTGGAGGAAAGGTTGAGTGGTACTCCTCTACTTGCACTACCTAACTTTGAAAAGACATTTTAGATTGATTGTGATACTTCGGGAGTTGGAATCAGGGGATTCTTGATTCAAGACAAGCGACCTTTTGCATATTCTAGTAAAAAATTGACCAATGCGGCCTTAAACTATGCTACATATGACACTACAAGAATCTAGGCAATTACCGACCCACAAATGGGTCTGTAATCGGTAGGTTTTGAGCATTTAACGACCGATATGGTCAGTTGGTGATATTTAGTCTATAACTACGTGTTACGTAATATAAGGTCGGTCGGTAACTTTTACCAACCAAATTTCTTGAATTACTTAATTTTCTTCTTTAAAATAATCAATTTAAAAATAAGTTACCGACCAATTTTAAAACTTACTGACCGATTTTGTGGTCGACATATTTTATTTACCGATCAAATTTTGGTCGTTAACGTTATTTATATTTACTTTTTAATAAATAGTTACCGACCAATTTTTACTCGATATCGATCAGTAAATATTGAATTTTTTTAATACTTATTTATAATTATGATAGTCCACCTAAAATTATAAACTGGCACCAGCAACAAACAATATAAAAGAATACAATCAATATATATAATCTACTTCCAATCCGATAATAACAAAAACGTCTAGAATACATAATATATGAATATCACATACAAAACAAAACAAGTCTAAAATACGTAATATATAAATATCAAATAAAAAAAGAAATAAGTAATGAAATGAATACTCTAAGTATATGAAACAAAAACCATATAATATATGAAACACATAAGTACAAAAGTAAAAAAAATACATAAGTGTCGAAGTACTACATAGGTAGAGATGGGCTAGAGGAGGAAGGAGGACCTATCGGTGGTTGAGATATTGGGTCATTCGTCAGAGGGAAAGGACGGAAAAGAGTGGCTACCGAATCCAGCTGCACAGGACACTGAGATGCGAACGAGGTCATGAAACCGACGAACTTGTCCTGTGCCTGTTGCATATATCCTTACAACCTCTTTTCCCTCTCGATGTAGGCCTCGGGTTGCTGCAGAAGATACCGACAAAACCGATGATGAGCTACTGCTACCTCCCCGCCACTCGGCAGTGATGCCTGTAGATTGTAAGTCAAAACCGTAAACATGGCCTATGTTGTTGCCACCGGCAACCTTGAACATCAACTGCTCGTCAGTCAATATCGCAAGTCAGTCTCAATGAAGGCATTCCACGTTCGTCTTTAGCTCCTGATAAGCTTACAAGAAAGACATTAATAAGTTATTATTAAGTAATATACAAAAGAGTAATAAACAATAATATAACATTAAACTAAAACTATTGAATAACCTTACCCAAAATTTAGCGGATTGCATGTTCACCCACTGTCCCCTTTTGATGATGCAGTAGGACATATAATTGCGAAATGCCGTGCCTATTTTCTCTCGCTGCAAACATTTAAAGGATAAATGAGATTTTAATATCAAGAAAGTTAAAAAGAACTATAAATTATAAAAAAATATGGTTTTATAAGTTAAAAGGATGTAATTGACTTACCCATTCAATGAATGACCTAGACCCATTGGTGTGCTTGTCGGGCCCCTGGCACGCCCCTACAGAAGGTTCATCTGTACCGCCCCCCGCTTCTTCTTGAAAGCATCTGAGCTCCATACATCAGAGAGACTCGTGTACTGTGCGGTAGTTATCCATTCGTGACGATACCAGTCTGCTCGAACCTCGTGCATCAAGTCCTTGTAACAAAATGAGACCCGTTTCTCCCAAGCGTCCGATATGGCACACTCATGCAACAGGTCCTGTTGATACCTTTTTTTGCAAAAATACATACTTTGTGAATGAATATAACATATATATTTAAAAGTTCTTATAATGACAGTTATTTAAACACTTACCCGAACTCTGCATGACACATGTCTTTATTCTGTCTGGGATCTTTCCAAAACATGCCTGAGCCTCAACAAAGTGTTCCTTGATGATTTCAGTAATCGACTTTGCATCAAGTCGATTTCTTAAGAGTGACATTTAATTAACCGAATCTAATCAAATCGCGAAACAAAACTTAAGCGATTAAAATTCAAATAGTGGCGTTTAAGTTTTGAAAATATTTTGACAGAGTTTCCCCTATAAAATAAATAATTCCAAGACACATAAAACAACGACACAAAGTAATTTAATATATAACAAAGTTTTGAGAGACCAAGCTCCCCCATAAAGTTTGAAGACAACAATTTCATAAGTGGTGTGTAAAAATTATTAAAACGGGATGTGAACCTAATTACTACAATCCAAGGCAAGTGGACCTAACAAAGTAGAGATGAGTTTCAACTCGAGTGTCAAATCTCTCAAGAAACAGATGAATATTCAAGTACTAATTGTGTTCTAATGTCTAGTCAGAAAAGATGGTGTCGTTGATTAAAAAGAAATAAAAACAAGTAACTCAATTAAAAGGAAGCAATTAAAAACTATTTTAGAAAGAATTATAAAGACAGAGTTTGGATTGGTGGAATTCCCCTAATCCTTGTTACTAATTCACTTGGAAAAACTTTAATGAAAACGAGATTGAATTAATAAATTTAGTCATCACTCAAAATCGAGCAATCCCTATCTCTAAAACGAAAGCAACCCTACTCATTAACCCCTAGAGGAAAATCTCTTTTCTCCCTAACAAATTATGAGTGCAATAAACTTAGGTAATTAATAGACCTAAAAGTGCAAAATTGTATCTCTAGTCAATTGCGCTAATTAACCACCAATTGGTTGCCCTAGATTGTTCTTCCTTTTTGAATTCCAAACAACCTTGCAAATAATCTAATCTCACGACAATTAAATTACAATCAAACATAATTGGAAGACAACTTAAATTAAAACGAACATCGATATCAGGAAATTAAACCAAGAACTTCATAATCAAGAATTAGGGTTCAACCTAAAATAAAGAATAAAATAATTCAATAACAAGAAAAGTAAAAAAATGCTTAGGATTATGTTTCGAAGTCGCGATTGAATCCCAAACGTCTTCTAAGATCGTCTCTCGAGTCACCATGTCGAAGATCGGAATCCTGAATCAAAGTCTTAAATTCTTGAATCCAAGAAAATAAATCTTGCAAAATCTTGAAATTCTTTAACTAAAGAAAATGTAAAAGCTGGAATATTTAAAAGAACGTTTAAATAATCTAACAGAATTAATCTACTCCTAATCTAAAGATAAACTAATCTAACCTAATTATGTCTACTACTCGTTCTAATGTATCTAATATGTGTTCCAACAACTGCAAATAAACCACTTAATATTGAGGTGAAAAATACAAGAAAACCAAATCAAAATTGAAGAAGAAAACAAGAAAATCGAGTTTGAATCGAACTTGAACCGCCCTTGCCAGCATACCCTACCACCGATGGTAGCGTGAGGCCAACCGTCCGCGGTAGGTCTGTGCTTGGCAATGCCTGTGATTCTCAGCACCTACCGGCGACTAGCATACCTCGTATGGTAGGTGCTGCATTTTTGCTGACGGCTTCATTTTTTGTCATTTTTTCTCCATTTTCGTTTTCTTTTCTTCATTTCTAATTTTGGAGGGTATCTAAGACAAAAATAAGAGATATTTAGCTAAAATATATATTTTTACATATTAAGAACACAAAAAATGATGAAATTTACATATAGAAAACATAAACGAATATGTACTTATCGAATACCCCCACACTTATTCGTTGCTTGCCCTCAAGAAACACAAAGTAAACAGACAAACAGAGCATAAAAAATTTAATAAAAGAAAGGCAAAACATGAAAATGACAGAAGCTTGAATAAACAGTTAAAACCTTAATAACGATTATGGGCATAGGTAGTTCAAAATAACCAAAAAAAAAAAAAAAAAACTCAACAAAAACTTAAACTTATCAAAATCACAACAAAACTTAGAAAAATAATAAAAGAAAAAATCACTTTGATAGAGTATTTCACTAACCAACTCCAAAGATAATCCAAAAATGGACAACTACAAAATCACCAAAACCACCACAAGTTACTAAAAATCATTACCAGTCAAAGGGTGTGTGTGTGATTTTTCTCATGCCACTTTTCACAGAAAAATAGGAATGTTTAGTGATTAGAAATAAGAAATATTTTCAAAGACAATGCACACAATTCATAATTTTTCTATCACTTAGCCACATTAAGATCTATTTTAGGGCGTTCCCGGATTAGATAGGACTTTTTGTCTTGTAATGTTATGCTAGGGACATAAGTAGGTTACAAACGAATGTAAAAGGAGACAAAAACAAATGAGATAGAGCTAACACAACCGAAAGGATAAGATAAGAAATAAAAAGAACACTCTTCAACCGCCGGTTCTACTCTTTCATTCTCCTTTGTACAACTTTACTTCATTCTTATTTGATAACAACCCCATCTACAACATATTTTTCTCAAGATTTTTCAATAAAACCAAAGTAAGAGAGATAGATACTTGAATTTTCCAAGATTTTTCTATAAAAAACACATATTTTCTTCATTTTTCTGGCTTTTTCTCTATTTTCAATATTTTTTTTCAAGCATCAATATTTTTTTCTTTCTTTCGCTCTTTTTAACATCAAAAACACCAAATACATGAATTTACCCAAAAATACCCTTTGTTTGTGTATAACAGGGCTTTTCTTTCTTTCTTTCTTCACCTCTTTTTTCCCCACACTTATTCGTTTCTTTCACTTAAGACGGCCAAAAGTCTATACTAACTAATAGCTCACAAATCGAGGTTCACTCAAAATGGCCAAAAGTCTATACTAACTATTTGCTCCACGAATTGAGGTTCTGTATAGTGAGGTTAAAAGAACAAAGAAAAGAATAGAGTATAACCCTTGTCATGAAGGCACGAAAAAGGAAACTATGGATTAATTTCATAAGAGATAATTGATAAGAAAGGCACAATTAGTTCAAAGAAGGCCTAAGACCATCATCTCCGGGACCATCCTAGACTAGACTTCGTTGCTTTTAAATATAAACAAATCATAAATTACAAGCAAAGTTAAAAAATCATTATCATGATGCTAAAATCCCAAGATTGCTAAGTTTCTATTACTCAACAACATTGCCAAGTGCATAAAAACCATTGATAATGTAAGAAACTTAGTAAATATGGTTTTCAGAGTAATTAAGTAATTTTCTTTTTCGAAAAAACTAAGGAATTTTTAATTTCAAACTTTGTCAAAAGTGATAAAAATAAAATATTTTTAGATTTTTAGATAAAGAAAGTAAGAAGAAAAGAACATAAAATATTTTGAAATTTTTAATTTTTAGAATAAGAGACTAACAGAAAAAACTTTTAAAAGAACAAAAACGAAAAAGAAGCTAACAAAAAAACTTATATAAAGAAAAAGACTAAAATAAACTAACAGATAAAAACTTGAAAAACAGAAATACTCCCCCCTCCCCCTCCCTTCCACACTTAAAATCACATTATCCTCAATGTGGGGGTTAAACTAAAGAAAAACGAAAATAAACACATACATGGGAAGCAATCCTACAGATATAAAGCGATTGAAGCATAACGGGCATCCATCCCCACACAAAATAACATAATAAACCAAAAACAAATAACACAAAACAAAGCAAAAAAATTTAAAAGGACAAGAAATAAAATGAAAGAAAATAAAAGAAAAGAAAAGAAAGAAAAAACTCCCTATTATGGACTGAGGTCCGTGCTGCCTCCTCCACTGCTGCCTTGATCAGGCATGAATCTTTGGCGTAAACGGGCTAGCATTACTTCTTGGCGATCTATTGATGCCCTTCGATATGCCAACTCTTCTACAGAGCAGCGAGTGGATTCTACTATTTTCTTCAATTGCATCCCTTAGACTTCTTGATTGATCCGGAGTTCTCAAAGGCAGTCTACATCACTTTTTGGAATGCATCTATCGGGATCGTATTTTGGGCACCGGCCTCGTCCTCCTCATCTTGAGAGGTTGTAGGACTCATCGACTTCATCATCATCCTCAACTGGTTGCGAGGAAGACACCCCCAGGCCGGTTTAGGTGGTTTTCTTTATGTTTCAAAACTCTGCCGAGTTGCGGTCCCGCAACCTCTTCTTCAGATGGTGGGATCCATACTTTGTTCTCCTTGTCCCATGCATAACCGTAGTTATTAAAAGTTATGAATTTAATAACCTGCTGCGGTCCTGTTGATAATCTTTGTTCTCCTGTAAAATTTACATGACAAGAAGCAAAACTCTAGATAAAATTATAGGATAATGAAAAACACGCTTTATGGTGGTATCACACCTAGTATTGCACATTGTTTGCATTATCAAGAAAGAGAGGGATAGGGGTTAGTAGTTGAAAAGTTTATCTAACAAATGATCATCAAACAATGTGAACTTCGCTAAAACCGCCCCCTTATGAATGAGTATCTGCCAAAAGAAATAGGCAAGAGCACGATAAAAAACATTCGGGAAATCACCCCCGTCTTCTGCGATGGTCTAATGCTCGTTGTCGGATCTCAAAATGTTACAAGCCATATCGTAATTCTAGTTTAGGTCCTCGTCGATTATTTTTCCATTAGAATCCATGGTGACTGAATTCCCGTTGTTTGGGATCCCAAGAATGGTCGCTAGACGTTCCCTATTAAGAATGCTCCTAATCCCTTTGACAGCTGAGATTATAGTTTGGAGATCCTTGTTCGTTTTATAAGTCATGTTGGCATGGAATTCTCGAACAAGGTCGGGGTAGTAGTCGCCTGAAATGTGAAGGAGAGGAGCCTAACCTAACCCTCTATAAAGATTTTGAAGATCAAAATGATCGATAACCAAGTAATCGAATGATTTTTTAACAATGATTTTGAGCACCGCCTTTTTGGCCGCCCATTCACGAGCCACTATAGAGAGATGCTCTGGATAAGTAGGGATATCGGGGTCAGGCGAGGTCCTCACAACACGATCCCATTTTTATTTGGAAGAGGAAGCAACGGATATCTTGGGGCCATATAGGGAGAGAGAGGTAAAAACAAAAGGGACATAAGAAGGAAAACAAAACAAGGGAACAACAACGCAACACAAAAGCACCAATGCAAACAAAAATACAAGAACACAATAAAAACACAAAAGAAATAAAATCCTATCATAGCCCGTGTGTGTTATTAGTGCTCTAGCATTGCCCGCGGGTGCAAAAGTGTAGTGGAAACAAGAAAATAAACACTAACGAATTTCTAAACACAATGCTCTTAACGAAATCAAAAACACAAAAATAAGTCCAAAAATCAAGAATTAAATATAAGAGAAATAAAAGGAGGCACAAAGTCTTTGAGAAGTAGCCTGTGTTTGTTTGAGAAAACAAACTAAGGCCATGAAAATTTGCTCATTTTTCTGCCCCATTTGGATTGTCGTTAGAGTTCTGTAGGAAAATTTCTTGGAATATTTTTTGGAAAATTTTGTTAGGAAATAAAACACAAAATAAAGTAAGTTTGTAACAAAAATTAACTAAAAGACCCGCACTTATAAGAGATTACAAAAACAAGAAATTTAAAAGAAGAGGTAGATGGGGAAAGAAATTGAGTAGAAACGTGGGTTCTTTTGATGAGAAGGTTGAAGAAAACGATGATTGGGGTTTAATTTGTTTAGGATGATGAAAAGAAGAGTGAAGGAGAAAAGAGGGTTTATAAGAAAAGAATAAGCCAGAGAAGAGAGAAAAGGAATTATTAACCAAAAGGAGTCAAAAGTGAGATAGGTGCTGCCATTCTGCTAGCCGGAGGTGGTGTGGTCACCAGAGTTGGAAAGAGGAAGAAGAGAAGACTTGAAGAAGTTGGAGAGGTTTAGGGGAGGTTAAGAGAGTTTGAGAGAATAGGAAGAGGTAAAGAAAATATTAAAGGTTTTAGAAGAGAAAGAGGGAAGAAAAGTGTAGAAAATTAAACCAAAAATTTGCAATTTGGTACCAAAATTTGGTCGACCTGGGTCGTTTTACCTTGGAAAACCTAACCCATTAATTACCTGGACCCTACTACCGATGGTAGGGCGAGATCTACCGTCCGCAGTAGGTCTCGGGTTTGCTGGAGCCGAACATTGTCGAGCCTACCGGTAACAGTAAGGCAAGCCTACCGTCCGCGGTAGGCCTCTGCCGAAGGACGTCCAAATTCTCTTGTAGCCTGTCAGCGATGGCAGGGCACCCTACCATCCACAGTATGGTACAGTCAAACCTCCATTTTGCTTTATTTTCTATACTTTCGATCCCCGTTCAAGCCAACTGCCTTATAAACTTAAATTAACTTATTGTGGACTTTTGGGCTGTCACTTTTTCTCTCCAAAATGACCTTGTAACATAAAATCAACAAACAATCAAAGTAGAAAACAAAAACGTAAAACTTAAAAGTACAATTTTACAGTTATAATTACAAAGAGTTAAAAGAATATTCCCCTTTTCTTAGGTGCTACTTGTGTTAGTATATGCCCTAAGACCAATTGACTCACATTTATGATTTATGAACCATGGATTTTTTTGAATTGTATTTTATGCTCTTGGTCATCAAGTAAGTGACTTGATAGTAAAACTGTTATAGCTAATAAAATACTATTCTTATTTGTCCCTAGTTTATTACATCTTGTAAACTAGTGTGAAGTTGATTGATGGTCAAGTTTTACTGATCATCAATATGAGATATAAAATCAATTCATAAATACATATTGAGAATATTATATTGGACATGACCGAAATTGAAGAAGAAATATTGCATGGGTTTAAGTTATAAGTATTTCTTCTCAGTTTTATATTTGGTGTCCTTTGACCTAATGTTTCTAATGTTTCTTGCATGGGGAGAAAATATGTTTTGACATAGTCAAACATCACTTTTAATTAGGTGATCATTATGACTATTGGTTGGCTTATTTTCTTGTCATGGCTTGAATATTGGAGATAGTGAAAGGGATTTGTCCCTCTCTTTTTAGAGAGAGTATCCATGGGCCCCTTGATAAGGAAGACTGGAAAATATGCATGGCCATGCTCAAATAAGTATCAATAAGGTGTTATTAATATTATTTGTTGGAACAGTCTGTTTGGTGATCAAGTAAATGGTCAATTAAGTTTTATAAAGATGACTTGGTCTACGCCTTATACTTAATTAGGATATCGTGTGACAAAAGGATTAAATATTAAATCTGATGCTAGGTTATTATTACATTTACTTAACTTGGGTAAGCATAATGTCTTACTAGAGGCCGCTTATGTTTTGTGAATAAATGTCTAGGACATTTTTCATTCACTGCCAATGTTAAGTGAACCTACAGGGTCACAATCATAGACGATCTTGTGAGCATAATGTCCACGTTCAATGAATCTAGATTGTGTCCAGATTCGTTGAATGTATATAAAAGGGGAATCAGATTCCATATTGTATTTTCTGGTAAGTTAATAAGTAATTAATTTTATTTAATCAAATAAATGAAATTAATTACTTAATATTACTCATCCAACCGTTGGATGATTATAGGAATAGACGGACGAGATTAAACTGTCATTAGATGACAGTTAGGGTTTTTATATTGACAGCTATAGAAGGTTTTGTTAACCTTTTCTTGGTGGCCGTCCTTTATCTGATAAAAGAAAACAAAACCCTAAACCCTAGAACGACGATATAGTATCTAGCCTCCTTTCTCTGAAATACGACCGATTACCAGATAGTTAGGATCAGTTCTAAAAAGTTTTCAGAACACAGAAGGGGCTAGAATCCCAATCGCTTGCAGAGGAGTTCGTCGCGTGGATACCAGTAGAGGGTGAAGCGTACAAAGCAGCGCCTCCACAACGAACAATCAAAACATTGAGGTAATTTCCATCCAATCGGTTTTTCTAGTATGTGCAGATCCTATTGGTGGATTTCTGTAAGTTTTATTTTATTTTATTTTTTTTTTTGCCTACGGAGTCCAACAACTTGCACCTCTTGGATCATGAAAATCCGGGTTGTTCTTCAACTCTTTTTTCTATACTGGTACCCATTCCATCTTGCCATTCTTTAAATTGGAGGCAATTTGTCTCCGTTTCTTATGTTTCTTCCTTGTCCTTTCTTTGCTTTTTTTTCATTGGACTCATTCACATTTGAAGATACTTTATTAGTTTTATGAGTTATTATGTATGAAATACCTTTAGTTTTGGATTAGGAGGTCGGAAGCAAAGGAAACTTGAATACTATCTCGTTTCCTTGACCCTTAGTATTAATTCCCTTTTTCCATATCTACTAATGCCCTAGAAGTACGAAAGAAAGGGCGGCCTAAAATAATAGGAAAATCAACATCTTCCTTCATATCCAAAACTACGAAGTCAACAAGGAAGACTAAATCCTTTGACTAATACATTCTCTATTACGCCTTTAGGATATCTAACACTTATATCTACTAAATTAATAGACATTCTAACAGGTTTCGGGGTACCTAAACCTGGACGCTCACACATAGATGAATAAATAACATAAATGCTTACGCCTAAATCAGCTAAAGAGCTATCTACTTGAATACTACCAACAGTTCAAGGAAAAAACTCCCTGCGTCTTCTAACTTTTGTGTTAGTGTTTTTCTTTTGATTTCGAGGGTTGAACATTATTCTTCCATGATAATCCCTTCTTTCTTCGGATTCTCCTCATCAAGGGTCATCAAGGTAGCATGTACATGCTCTCTCGGGTTTACTTGGTATTACTTGGAATAGTTCTCGGAGTTCTTTTAGATACAATTTTAACTAATTGCCAATTTCCTTTCCTAAGTTTCTAATGGAGGTCTCTTGATTCCTTTGAGCTGCTTCGATGGTATTCATTATACTTTCTATTACAGGCATAAATTTTACCATTAAGTCTTCCAAATTTGTCTTCTTTGGTGGAGGATGGTTTTGTAGACCCGCTTCATAATCTAAAGGCAGTGGTGGACCTCTATTCTAAAACCCGAAGGTTGATTTTGTATTTGTTGTCCTTGATCCCCCCAAGAAAAATTGGGATAGTTTCTCCAGCCCAGAATGTATGTGTTTGAGAAGGGAATATTTTGTCGATTCCCTTACACAAATTCTACTTGCTCTACTTGTCCTCCCATACTCGGGCACTCTTGATTGGAGTGCCCCCATTACAAAAATCGTAAAACATGATCATTTGATTGTTTTTACTTGTTGATGGACTGGCCAAGTTTCCTATTTTTTGCTCAATAACCGTCGTTAATCTTGCTTCAATAGCCGATATTGAATCCACATTGCGTACCCCAGCCATTTTTAGCTTTCCTCTTTTGCCTCCCCAAATATAACTATTCATTTCTATTTGTTCTATTAAATCAAATACTTGTTGGGGAGTTTTATTATCTATTGACCCTCCAGCTGAGGCATCAATTAATTGTCTAGCACCAAAAGAAACTCCATTATAAAAACTTTGAATTTTATCCCCAATTTTAACCTATGGTGGGGACACTTTGTTAATAATTCTTTCCGTCGTTCCCATGCCTCATAGGGGCTTTCTTCATCTGTTTTTCGAAATGAGAGAATCTCATTCCTTAATTGTCTTGTTCGCCCCCGGAAGAAAGTACCTCCCAACGAACTTTTCTTCTAATGAGTCCAATGAAGTAATGGAACCCGATGGTAGGGACTTCAGCCAAGACTTCGCCTTTTCCTTGAGAATGGGAAAAGATAGAGAAGAAATCCACGCTCAGAAACTCTGTTAATTTAAAAAGTATAACATACCTCTAAGAAATTACCTATATGCACATTGGGATCTTCATTAGGAAGTCCATTGAATTGAACGTGAGTTTGCAACACCTAAATTATGTTCGGTTTAATCTCAAAGTTATTAGCCTCAACCCTAGGCCTAGCTATACTCGACTGCGTCCCCAAGATGCACGGTCGAGCATAATCCACCATTGTCCTCTCCGGTCTCGGTTGTGCTACCATCGAAGGTGTTGATTCAAAAAGAGGGTTGTCGAATGGAAGTGCTTTGGGTTATTTTTCCGCCTTAATTTCGGGTGTTACTGCACTAGTGCTTGTCGTTCCAAACTGAGAGCACGACGAGGCTCGAGATTGAACGGTACTAACTCACCTTTTTCTTTCGGGGCATATACTAATACCACACGATCTGCAATAACTGAAAAGCGTGATTAGCTCTACGAACACAAAGCACAACTCAAGAATATAAATTGAAAATAAAGGAAGGGGGCAAAAGCAAAGCTTATTTGAACAAGAAAAAGAAAATAAAAGAAAAGAAATAAAAGACAAACTAAAGCACTAAAATAAACAATATTCCTTAAACTTGCCGTTCCCTGACAACAACGCCAAAAACTTGATGTGTAAAAATTATTAAAATGGGATGTGATCCTAATTACCACAATGTAAGGCAAGTGGACATAACAAACTAGAGATGAGTTTCAACCCAAGAGTCGAATCTCTCAAAGAACGAACGAACGAAGATTCAAGTACTAATCGTGTTCTAATGTCTAGTCATAAAAGATGATGTCATTAATTAAAAAGAAATAAAAACAAGTAACTCAACTAAAAGGAAGCAACTAAAAACGATTTTAAAAAGAATTATAAAAACAAGAGCTTGGGTTGGTTGAATAACCCTAATCCCTGTTACTAGTTCCATTAGAAAAACTTAAATGAAAACGATGTTGAATTAAGTTGGGTGATCACTCAAAATCGGGCAATCCCTATCTCTAGGATGCCACTCACTAACCTTTAGAAGAAAATCTCTTTTCTCCCTAACAAATTATGAGTGCAATAAACTTAGGTGATTAAATAGACCTAAAAGTGAAAAATCGTATCTGTAGTCAGTTGCCCTAATTAACCCCCAATTGGTTGCCCTAGATTGTTTTTCCTTTTTCAATTCCAAACAACCTTGCAAATAATCTAATCTCTCGACAATTAAATTACAAAAAAATGCAATTGGAAGACAATTTAAATTAAAACAAACATCGAAATTAAGAAATTAAACCAAGAAATTGAAAATCAAGAAATGGGTTCAACCCCAAACCAAACAATAAAAACTACTCACTATTCATATTAATAAAAACTGAAAATAATAAAAGAATTCAATAACAAGAAAAGTAAAAGAAAGCTTAGGATTAAGTCTTGAAGCTGCAATTGAATCCCGAACGTCTTCTAAGATCGCCTCTCAAGTCATCAAGTCGAAGCTCGAAATCTTGAATAAAAGTCTTCAATTCTTGAATCCAAGAAAATAAATCTTGCAGAACTCTTGAAATTCTATAACTAAAAAAAATATAAAAGCTGGAATATTTAAAAGAATGTTTAACTAATCTAACCTAATTATTCTACTCCTAATCTAAAGCTTAACTAATCTAACCTAATTATACCTACTACTTGTTCTAATGTATCTAATGTGTGTTCCAACAGCTGCAAATAAACCCCTTTATATATAGGTGAAAAGTACAAGAAAACCAAATCAAAATTTAAGAAGAAAACAAGAAAATCGAGTTTGAATCGGACTTGAACCACCCTTGCCAGCATAACCTACTGCCGATGTTAGGGCGAGGCTTCTGTGCATTGTAGGTCTCTGTCTTGCCAATGCTTGTGATTATCAACACCTACCGGTGATGGTAGGTCCACTTACCTCGCCCCGTAGGTGCTGCATGTTTGCCGAAGGCTTTGTTTTTCGTCGTTTTTGCTCTGTTTTCGTCCATCTTCATTTCCTTTTCATCGTTTCTACTTCCGGAGGGTATCTAAGACCAAATAAGAGATATTTAGCTAAAATATATACTTTTTACATATTAAAAACATCGAAAATGATGAAATTAACATATAGGAAACATAGACAAATATGCACTTATCAAGCAATACCAATAAATAAAAATTTGATAAAGACAACAATTTAAACACAACAATTCCATACTCATAAAGGAACGTCTAACATCTATTCATACCATAAATGATTTATTTGAAGTCTTGTATGTATACATATATAATGATCTATTTTGGTTAAGACATATACTTGTCAGCAGTCGGTAAGATAAAAATACAAGAGTTAATAGCACCCTGAACAGGTGGTGTTGGTGAATATGCTGATGATGAATGGGCAGGCCTCGATAACATCCATGCAGAACATGATGAAGAAGGAGTAGAAATGGGCGCCGAACTTGAGTACAACAATTATGGAAATAGAGTCAAGGTCGCCAGAGGTGTAGACGTTGCAGCCAAGGAAGCAGACGTCCCCGGAGGAATTGAAGCCAATGCCAGAGTAAATGTATTTGGCTAAGCCCTCTTCTTATTCCCATGTATCATCTGTAATGTAAAAGATAAAACAATTTTAGAAAGTTATTTAAAATTATGTAACAGTAAAAAGAAACAAACAAGTTATTTAGAAATAAATTAACTAAACTCAGATAAAAGAAAAAGAAACTGATCGGGATTTTTATAACAAAGTTTTAAACCCAATACTTGCAAGTGCACAAGATCAATGTAATATGGAAGTATCAAGGTACCAAACCACAGAGAAAGGCTCAACTACTTAAATTATTATCTGCCTAAATTAATTTTATAAAAGAATCAAAGTTTATTATCTAAAAATTATTCCTAAATTAAGTTTAACTAATAAATAAAATAACTAAATTAAATATAACAAGAGCTTAACTGAAAAGATGATTTAGAACCTTGAATCCACCACTAACCTATATCACTATCATTAAATTTTATTTAGGAGAAAAGATTAGATCTTTATGTGGTGATCTAGGCTACAAGCTTCGATTCACTAAAGAAATATATTATGTTTAAATGTATGACATAATCCATCTGACCATTAGCATGACCTATTCAATCCTATGACATAAATCATCTAAAATTAGCATGAACTATTCAATTCTAAAACCTACAATATACTTGCAAAAATCACATATCTCTCATACTCAAGACTACGAGAATTAAGCATGGATAAAAATATCAACTAACCCAAATAACTATTCTACAAGAACAATCACAAAGAATTAATTGTATCAAACTAATAAAATCCCAGGATATTTAATCTCTTAAATATCATAATAAATCTCCCAAAATAAAATCAACCTAAGTCACATGGCTAGAGTTTCATCAAGATTCTAAGAAGAAAATTAGTTCATGACTAAAGAAAAAGAAGGAACCAATTTTTTGAAGAAGATCATGGCCTTTTCCTTCCCACGAAGTCGCCGCTGCTCTTTTGTCTTGCTTCAGCCAGCAGCTTCCGTTTTTCTCCAAAACAGCTTCTTCCCTTTATTCTTGCCGCTACTTTCCTTTTCTTTTTTGGTTTTCGGTTGCTGTTTCTCGTTGGCCGCCTTTCTTTTCTTTTCTCTTTTATTGTGGGCTTCTTTCCTTTTTTCTCTAGTGGGCTTGCCCCTTTCTATTTCTTATGGTGGGCTGCTCCTTCTTGGGCTTCTTTTCCTTTATCACCAAAATAAATTAAATAATTATGTTTAATAAGTAAATAAAATATTTTTAGATGCTAATAATTAAAACTTAAGGTGTTTATTTGTACCAAAAATCAACTTTATCAACTCCCCCACACCTAAATTTTTTGCTAGTTCTCAAGCAAAAATAAAGGAACAGAAAGAAAAATTAACTAGCCACTTTCTTAGGACTCTTGATCACACTTAGTATGTGCAACGAGCCCTTTAAACCCCTACGTTACCCCTAGTGGAGGAGTATGGTCTCGTGAGGGTTTGCAGATGATATACCCACAAAGTCAAATAAACAACAAACTTAGAAAATATATAGAATAATGCAAATTAAGTATCCTTTATCAAAACCTCAAACTTATCAAGACAAGCACTCTTCCTCTTATTTTCAATCTCAAGTTAACAAACAAACATTCATTTATCTCCCATAACAAATGCAAGACTTGTGTAAGGTGTTATCGAAGTCATAAGATAGTGTAAAATAAATACTAAACAAAATTTTCAAACTACATTTAGAAAACAAATCTCAACAAGAGTTCATTCCATAGGCTCACTCTTCATACCTTCTCTCCACTCATCGAGGATTCTCAACTCAACTCAGATCTGGAAGGACTTTAAAGCTTGTAATGTAAAGTTAGGGTGTTGTTTATCAAACGAAGGTAAGGAATTCAAATTCAAAGAAAAGAGAGCTTACAGAGAATATGGATACTTTAAAATTTTGACAAACTTTCTTACTTTGTTTTTCCTCTTTTTTTTTTTCAATTAATACATTCACCAACCACCATCTTCTTTTTTTCAAAAATTCATCATTTAAGGCTATTATTTTTCTTACATTTACAAATTCAGGTCTCTTGAATCTTTTTTCTTCTTTGCACCTTATGACTTGTAACAATCATGTATCAACTTTTCTTTCTTTTTTTTTAGCTCAATACATTTATTTTTCTCTTTCAGCATAACAATTCATATATATATATTTTCTTCTCCTCTTTGTCAAAATAACATATTCTCTTTCCATAACACAAATGCAGCAACCTATCATTACAGCACAAGTTAGAAGTTTGCATTAAACTCTCTACAAGATTAAAGGTTAATATTTAAGTTGTTTAAAAAAAGAAATACATTTAAGGCTCAAAAGGGTACTAAGGTAAAACTCATGCGATTTGGTAAGCTTGAAAGGCACAAACGATTCAAAAAAGGCCTATGACCATCGTCTCTGAGTCCAATCAGGAAAACCTTTCTATTCCGCCTCAAGAGGTACTCAAGTAAGTTCTAGAATGTAGGGAAGAGATTCATCAACTTTATGCAACTCAAAAATAATGTAAAGGATTTAATAAACATTAACAATAACCCATGTGCTCAAGTGTAAGTCCTGCAAGAGTTATAACAGATATAGAATATAAGTCCATCATCCTAATTAAAAACAAGTGCTTTTCTCAACTTATTTAATACATTTTTAAAAGACCTCAAAAAGAATCATTCTTTAAGTGAAATTCTATTTTTTTTGGTTTTTTTCTCAAAATAATGTAAAAATAAAAAAAAATAAATCAGCAAAAATTGAACAAAAAAGACGAGAAAAACGAAAAAAATAATAATTAACACCAAAATAAAAGCATCTTCTCCCCCACACCTAAATCCTACATTGTCCACAATGTGATAAAAGAATGCCAAGAGTAGAGAAGAGACAAAGAAAAGAACAACACAACCTGGTAGAAAAGGCAATATTAGTGTATGTTCAAAAGAGTAGTAGACCATCTCTTTAGCTTCCATGATAATGATATATTGTCTAATTACCCTACAAAACAAACACTTATACCTTTCTACCAATCAAGTGAAATAAAAACAAATAATAAATAAATAAACAAATAAATAGATAAACAAAATAAAATTTAGGTTGCCTCCCAAAAGCACCAAATTTAAAGTCTTCAGCCAGACTCTACCACCAACTAGTCCTGATATGTCGAATCTACTAGCATAGTAGATTCAATTTTACCTTCTTAAATGTCATTAGTAATAACAGGCTTTAACTGTTGTCCATTAACAATCAAGGTTCGGTTGTTTTTAAGATCTTCAACCTGAATAGCACCTGAGAAAAAAACTTGTTTGACAATAAAAGGTCCATCCCAACGAGATCTCAACTTACTAGGAAAAAGACGTAATTTAGAATTAAAAAGCCAAACGTTTTGGTTAGGTTCAAATGATTTTCGAGAAATCATCTTATTATGGAAAGCTTTAGTTTTAGCTTTATAACTCTTAGCATTCTCATATACCTCCTTTCATAATTCATCAAGTTCATTAAACTGCAACTTTCTATTAGAACCAGGTTGCTTTAAATCAAAATTAAGAGATTTAATAGCCCAATAAGCTCTATGTTCTAATTCTACTGGCAAGTGACAAGATTTCCCAAAAGGAGTGTAAAAGAGGACATTTCTATAGGAGTCTTATAAGCTGTGGATAAGCCCAAAATGCATCATTCAATCTTTGAGAACAATCCTTCCTATTAGGTCTAACAATTTTCTCAAGAATGGAGTTAATCTCTTTATTAGAAACTTCTACTTGACCACTTGTTTGGGGGTGATAAGGGGTAGCCACTTTATGAGTTATAGAATATTTCCGAAAAAGTGATTTAAAAGAACGACTACAAAAATGACTTCATCCATCACTAATAATAGCTCTAGGGGTACCAAATCTACAGAAAATATGATAATTAACAAATTGAACAACTACTTTATGATCATTTGTTCCTGTAGCTATAGCTTCTACCCATTTAGACATATAATCCACTGCTACCAAAATGTAATGATAACCAAAAGAAGATGGAAAAGGACCCATAAAATCAATTCCCCAAACATAAAAAAAAATCAACAATTAAAATAGGTTGTAAAGGCATCATATTACATTTAGAAATAGAACCAGTACGTTGACACCTTTCACATGCCAAGTAAAAGTTATGAGCATCTTTGAATAAACTAGGCCAATAAAAACACTTTGAAGAACTTTGGCATCAGTTTTACGAACTCCAAAATGTCCACCACATGCATATGAATGACAAAAAGTTAAAATGCTATGAAAGTCACATTCAGGTATGCATCTACAAATTACTTGATCAGGGTAATGTTTAAACAAGTAGGGATCATCCCAATAATAAGATTTAACCATTGCAAAGAATTTATCCCTGTGTTGGAATTTCACCTGTAGAGAGATAGTTGACAATAGGTGCAAACCAAGGGACGGGAGAATGTGATAAAGAAAATAACTGCTCATCAGGAAAAGTAGTTCTCAAAGCAACCAATTCATCATGATTATTATTCCACAGTCTAGATAAATGATCATCTACTAAATTTTCTGAACCTTTCTTATCTCTGATTTCAATATCAAATTCTTGCAAAAGTAATATCCATCTAATCCATCTTGGTTTAGCCTCTTTTTTAGACAATAAGTATTTTAAAGCAAAATTATAGAATAAATAATCGCTTTGGAATGTAAGAGATAAGAATGAAATTTCTCAAGTGCAAAAACTACAGCCAATAGCTCTTTTTCAATTGTGGTATAATTTCTTTGAGCATCAGTAAGGTGTTCTACTAGCATAGTAAATGACATGGGGTTTCTTGTCAATCTTTTGTCCCAAAATAGCTCCCACAGCAAAATCAGAAGCATCACACATGATCTCAAAGGGAAAAGAAAAATCAGGAGTCTGAACAATAGGTGCAGATATAAGAAGAGAATGAAGTTTTTCAAAACCTTTCATGCAAGATTCATCAAAATTGAATTCAACATCTTTGCTCAAGAGATTGGTTAAAAGTCTAGCAATCATGCTAAATTCTTTTATAAATCTTCTATAAAGTCCTGCATGCCCTAACAATGATCTAATTTGCTTGACAGATTTAGGTGGAAGGAGATTAGCAATTAATCAATTTTAGCTTTATCTACTTCAATTCCTTCTTTAGACACTTTATGTACCAAAAATATTCCTTCTGCAGCCATGAAATAGCTCTTTTCCCAACTTAAAACCAAATTAGCTTCTTCACATCTTTCTAAAACAGCAGACAGGTTATTAAGGCAATCTTCAAAAGTAGGTCCAAAACCAAAAAAATCATCCATGAAAACCTCAAGAAACTTATCAACCATATCAGAAAAGATAGCAACCATACATCTTTGAAAAGTAGCAGGCCCATTACATAATCCAAAAGGCATTCTACGAAACGCAAAAGTACCAAAAGGGTATGTAAAAGTAGTTTTCTCTTGGTCTTTGGGGTACACTGGAATTTGGTAGTATCCTGAGTAACCATCTAAGAAGCAATAAAAACTTTGATCAACTAACTTTTCAAGAATTTGATCAATAAAGGTAGAGGGAAATGGTCTTTTCTAGTTGCAGCATTTAGTTTTCTATAGTCCACACACATTCTCCCCCCAGTAACCTCTCTAATAGGAACTAACTCTCCTTCCTTATTCTTAACTACAGACATTCCTGCCTTCTTTGGTAACTTGTGCAGGACCACCCTTTAAATGTACTCTGTGCATGCATACAGATGGGCCTATTCCCTTTAAATCAGCTATAGACTACCCTATAGCCCCCTTATGATTAGAAAGAACCTTAATTAAATCCCTTTCTTGGTCAAATTTTAACTCAAATGAAAATTATCACAGGTAAAGTTTCATTTTCACCTAAGAAAACATATTTAAGTTTAGAAGGAAGGGTTTTCAATTCAAGCTGGGGTGGACACACAAGAGAAGGTACAGCAGAGGATTTTGCAAGCACGGGCAAAGGCTCATAATTCACAACCCACGAAGAGTTTTCTAGTGGTGCAATACAAGTAAAAATAGAATTTACATCATACATGCACATGGTATTCTCATTCTCAATAGAAGCAAATTCTTTAGAACACATTAAAGGTAAAGTTTTTTCAGTTAATTCATCAATTATATCTACAAAATAACAATCATAATCATCTTCCATGAATGGTTGTGAAGAAGGTTTAAAAATATTCAATCTAATTCTCATATTTATCACAGAGACATCCATGACCCCAGTTCTAAAATTAAAAGTAGCATTTGCAGTAGCTAAAATTAAAAGTAGCATTCGCAGTACCTAAGAAGGGATGGCATAGAATAATAGGGATATGATTCTTGGAAGATCTTACAGGTTCCATATCTAGGACTACAAAGTCTACAGGGAAGACACCTTTATCAATTTAAACTAGAACATCATCTATCCTCCCCCTAGGTACCTTGATTGTTCTTTCAGCTAACTGTAAACTCATATCAGTTGGTTGCAATTCCCCCAATCCTAATTCTTCATAAACAGTGTAAGGAATCAAGTTAACACTAGAACCTAAATCTAAGAGCGCCCTATCTATTTTATGATCACCAAGAAGACAAGAAATGGTAGGGAGGCCAGGCTCTTTATATTTAGGTGGAGTGTTATGTTGCAAAATGGAGCTCACCTGTTCAGTTAAGAAGATTTTTTTAGGAACATTACGTCTAGATTTTCTTTTGAAAGTGCACATGTCTTTAAGAAATTTTGCATAGGCGGGGACATTTTTAATGGTATCTAAACTGGAAGCTTGATTTTACTTCTTTGAAAGTTTCTAATATGTCTTCCATTTTATTATCCTTTCTAAGATGTAGAGGTGGTAATAAAGCTTGAGGAAAGGGAACCTTTGGCTTGTACGAAGTCATGGGAGAAGATTCTAGAGTTTTAAATTAGAGGAAGAAATTAGTTCCTTTTCTACCTTATTTTCAATTTTAGTCTCCATATCAATCCCCTTAGTTTCATTTTCATTTAACTCACTATCTTTAATAGGTTCCCCTACTTTATTGTCTACCAACTTCCCATTTCTAAGAGTAATGACAACTTTAGCTTGCTCATGATAATAAGCTCTAGGATTCTCTATTGGATGACTAGGAAGCTTGCCATTATCTCTTCTACTTATTGCATTAGCTAGTTGACCTATTTGAGTTTCTAACTTAGCAATAAATTGTGTGTCTGAGTCTACCATTTGTGTCATAGCTTCTAAACCTTTCAAAGTATATAAGACCTTTTCTTCAAAAATAGAGTTTCCACTTTGAGGAGGGTGAGGAGGTACATACTTTTGAGATTGAAAACTAGGGGGAGCAATCATACCAGGTTGTTTGTTCTACTGATATTGTTGCTCGCCTTGACCTTCCCCTCTTTCTTGCCTCCTGGAGAAATTAGGATGATTTCTTCAGCCTGGATTGTATGTGTTTGAATATAGGTCGTTCTGCCTGTGAAATCCTTGAGCTGCATTGACTTGTTCTTGTACAAATTCTTGAAATAGTGAAGAACTAGGACAGTCATAGATAACATGAGAAGGACTAGAGCAAATTGCACAAACGCATTGCACGTTAGGAGAATCAGTAGGCAATGCATTCAAGGCTAAAAATTGATTAAAACTTTTAGATAAGACATCAACTTTCAAAGAAAGATCAACATTTTAAGAAACTTCATACATTCCTACTCTATTTCCTATTTATCTAGATGTGCCTATACGTGAGGATGTGGCATGTTGTTGTGAATTATCACTCAAATCTTCAAATAAATCCCACGCCTCATCTGTAGCTTTATGAAGAAAGGTACTACCACAAGAGGAACCAACCATTTGGCGATTTCTCTCATCTAGTCCTAAATAAAAGCTTTGTATTTCTTGCCATTTAGGGACTTCATGATGAGGGCAACTATGAAGAAGTTCCTTAAATCTCTCCCAACTCTCATGAAATTGTTCATTATATTGTTGGGAAAAAGTAGTGTTTTCTCTCCTTAACCTTGTAAGTTTACCCATAGGAAAATATTTTTTCAGAAATTCCCTAGAATCTCAGACCATGTACCTATTCTCTTATATGTGTGTAGCCAATGTTTAGCCTTATCCTTCAAGAAAAAGCAAAAAGACACAATCTAATAGCATCATCACTAACATTAGCCAGTTTAAAAGTTGAGCAAATTTCTAAAAATTCCCCAAAATGCTTAAAAGGATTTTCATTATCAAGCCCATAAAAAGATGGTAACATTTGAATAGTAGAAGCTTTAATTTTCAAAGTGATTAGCCTCAATTTCAGGTAGTCTATTACCTATTAGTGAGTTATAAGTGTTGGGGATAAAATACTCCCTTAAGGCTCAGGGATTTTCAGCCATTTTAACCTCACAAGTGCTAGTGATTATTCCTTGTGCTCTAAGTGCCTTAAATGTACACTCTATCTTAGGGTGAAATTCTTTTAAATCAATAGAGAGTGAACGACGACCATGTATTAATAAACAAATTCAAGAAAGAGAAAAAGAAAAAAAATTCACTGCAATTATTAATGAAAATAAATTACTAATGGAAGAATATTATAAAAAATTAAAAAATAAAAATAATAAAAAACGGTGAAGATAGCTAAGAGAACAATTGAACTTTTTTCCTTTTTTTCTCAAGAATAAGAACTAAAAATACTAACAAATTTAGGAGACAATAACACAAGCAATTAATTTAACCCCTCCCCGGCAACGGCGCCAAAAACGGGGTCGGGATTTTCTAACTAAGTTTTAAATCCAATATTTGCAAGTGCACAAGATCAATGTAATACGGAAGTACCAGGGTATCGAACCACAGAGAAAGGCTCAACTACTCAAATTATTATCTATCTAAATTAATTTTATGAAAAGAAGAATAGAATTTTATTATCTAAGAAAATTATACCTAAATTTAATTAAAAATAATGAATAAAATAACTAAATTAAAACTAACAAGAGATTAACCAAGGAAGAAGATTTAGAACCTTGAATCCACCACTAACCTATATCACAATGATTTAATTTTATTTAGGAGAAAAGATTAGACCTCCATGTGGTAATCTAGGCTACAAGGTTCGATTCACTAAAGCAATATATTGTGTTTATATGCAAGACATAATCCATCTAACCATTAGCATGACCTATTCAATTCTATGACATAAATCGTCTAAAATTAGCATGAACTATTTAATTCTAAAACCCACAATATACTTGCAAAAATTACATATCTCTCATACTCAAGACTACAAGAATCAAGCATAGATAAAAATTCAACTAACCCAAAAAATTACTTTACAAGAACAATTACAAAGAATTAATTGCATCAAACCAAGAAACATCCCAAGATATGTAATCACATAAAGAATATAATAAATTTCCCAAAATAAAATAAACCAATGTCACAAGGCTAGGGTTTCGTCAAGATTCTAAAAATAAAGTTAGTTCATGGCTAAAGGGAAATAAGGAATCAATTTGTTGAAGTAAATCATGGTTCTTTTCTTTCCCTCAAAGTCGTTGTTGCTATTTTGTCCTGCTTCAGCCAACAGCTTCCGTTTTTCTCCAAAGCAGCTCCTTCCTTTTATTCTTGCCGCTTTTCCTTTTCTTTTTTGGTTTTCGGCTGCTGCTTCTCCTGGGCCGCTTTTCTTTTCTTTTCTCTTTTATTGTGGGCTTCTTTCCGTTTTTTCTCTTGTGGGCTTGCCCCTTTCTATTTCTTGTAGTGGGCTGCTCCTTCTTGGGCTTCTTTTGCTTTATCACCAAAATAAATTAAATAATTATATTTAATAAGTAAATAAAATATTTTTAAATGCTAATAATTAGAACTTAAGGTGTTTATTTGTACAAAAATCAACTCTAATCAGAAACGAGCAATGTTATTTAAAAATAAGTTACTTAAACATGAATTAAGAGAAAAAGAAACAAACAAGTTACTTAAACAATTTAGTTTTGAATAAAAAAAGTTACCAATTAAACATTCTACGTTTTGGAATCAGACTTCGATTGAAACTCTTTCTCTTCCTCTTTCTCTTCCTCTTCATCATTGGATTCCCATTCGACCACTTCTTCATCTTCATTATTGTCATCTTCATCTCCAATGCTATTCCTCCCGCGAATCTCTATTGATTCTAACTCGCCTGACTCATGAACGAGAGTTCCAATGTCTTGACACATCAATGCCTATCCTTAAAGTCTCATCAATATCAACATCTTCTTGGAATAGAACATCTACTAGAGGTACCTCTAAAATACGAGATCTTGATTTTACTACAGTCCACCAATTGCTTTTTTGTTGTTTAGTAGTAGGGTATGAGACGTAAGTCACTTGTTCGTCCTGTTGGGATAAAATAAAAGGATCATAACCCATGCATATTTTCTTTTAATGTGCAACTCCACAAGTTTATATTTATCATGAATCTTGAGACCTTGATGTAAAGAATGATCAAACCAATCACACTTAAAAAGCACGACCTTTTGACTTGGTATTCCCGGTAATCCAACCTCAAGGATCTCAAAATCCCATGATCGTCACCTTTTACCTTACACCATAGTTATAAGTACGACTACTGAATCCTTGTTCTTGTGTATGAAACCTAAACCCGTTAACGAAATACCCATGCACGATTTCACAAATTTAGACAGACCCCATAATAAATTCTTAAGGCATTCGCTACTGCTTTCATTCACGAGATTCATCATCTGAATAGAAGAATGAATATTTGTTTAGCTTATACATAATTAAACTTATATTATGAAAATTAATGTAACTTTCAACTCACTTCTTCCTGAAACTAGGATGAAAACCCCTTACTGATTCTTGTCTGTATGTCTCCTTCTGTTAAACATGGAAAAGGTATCCTCAATTCCATTGTGTACTTCCTACAAGTAATTAATATATTTAACGTATAATTAATCACACAATTTCATTAATCAGTAAATATCTTGTTGTGTAATAAGTAATGAGACTAATTTACTTAATGTACGGTTTCACTTCATCGCAATTCAATAGAATGTAGTTCGTTGCCGCCTTATTCTTTATCATTCAAAAATCTTGACGTCGTCTTACTGAACGCCCTTCCTTATCCATTGAAAATTCACAGAATTGCTTTCTCGAACTTTAGGTTAATCACCCTCATCATTGCTTGGTGGATCCCTTGCCTTGGTTGATACACGAGGTTCAAAATAGTAGCTATAAAATATGGCAGCCTCTTCAGCTAAATAAGCATTGCACATCGATCTCTCAATCCTAGCATTATTTTTAATTTTCTTTTTTAGATGATTCAAGTACCTTTGGAATGGGTACATTCATTTGTACTGAATAGGACCACATACTCTAGCCTCATATGGAAAGTGAACCATTAAATGCTCCATGACATCAAAGAACAAAGGAGGAAAATCCTTTCTAACTTGCACAACAACAAAGCAATATTACTCTCCAATTCACGCATGTGCGCCACACTTAATTTAGGAGAACACAAGTCCCTAAAAAAAAATACTCAATTATGCCAAGGCACTCCAGACCTTGTTGGGAGTATCTCTTTAAGAGCAATAGGAATCAATCTCTCAAAAAACACATGGCAATCATGACTTTTCATTCCGGACATTCTCAACTCCTTCAAATCAACACATCTGCTCAAGTTAGAGGCATATCCATTTAGTAGTTTCAAGTTCTTCATCCACTCAAGTACAACTTTCCTTTGTTCTTTTGTCAAAGTGTAATATGCTTTCGATTTTGCAGAATCTTTTAGATTTAGTTCGGGCTAATTACAATATCTTTGAACATCTTCCGTAGATTTCATGTTATCCTTCATCTTCCCTTTTACATTCATAATTGTGTTAAAAACATTATCAAATATATTCTTCTTATTATTTTATGACATAAAGATTGTGGCGAATTAGAAGAGTACGCCAATATGGAAGATCCCAAAAGATACTACGCCTTGTCCAATTGTGAGATTGTCCTCTGCCATTTTCCTTATCCATCTCTATTCCATTTTCTATAATCTTTGGCATGTCATGAAACCTTTTCTAAAACTGATCTCCAGTAAGACAAGGTGGTGGCCCTGAATGATCTTCTCCTCTGCCCTTCTTGAAAGACCTCGAATCCCTCCTAAAGGGAAAATCCGAAGGAAAAAAGTAGTGATGATAATCAAACCAAGATTGCTTTCCTCCAGTTTGTAGCCTAAATGACTTTATTTCTTCCATTCAATGAGGACAAGCTAATGTGCTAGCAGTAATCCAACCGAACAACATCCTGTATGCTGGAAAGTCACTAACAGTCTAAAGAAGGGCCACCCTCATTTTAAAGTTTGGTTTCTTCGAAATATCATACGTGTTAACTACATGCAACCACAATTAATTCAATTCTTCTATCAATGATTGCAAGCAAACATCTAACTTATGTTTTAGACTCTTAAGACCCGAAATAATACATGTAAAGAACATTACTGGAGTTTTTAAGCACTTCCAAAGAGGCAAGTTGTGTGGCATAATAATCACTGGCCAAGAAGAATACTGCTTTCTAAACATTGCAAACGATTAGTACATAATCCAAGTCTTACATTCCTTGCTTCGGAAGCAAACTCGGGATGAGTACTATCGAAATGCTTCCAAGATTCTCCCTCCCTAGGGTGACTCATCATATCCAGCTCAGGTACACTTTTTGAGTACTATCTCATATGTCAACCGTTCTTTGAGAAGCATACGACCTCTACAATCTTGGAGTTAGAGGAAAATAATATATCTTCTTGTACGAAATGTCTTTATACTTCTTATTCTTGTTTTTCTTTCTTCTCATGTAATGGTCATGGCCAAAAAAACTTACATGTCGTGTTTAGGCATCCTCTTTCCAATACAACATACATCTATTAACATATACATCAATCTTTTGCACCGGCATATTCAAACCAAAAACCAATTTTTTTCATTTGGTACCAATCATCCAACACCTCATTGTCTTCGGGGAGTACATCCTTCAAGAATATGTGCTATTTGATCAAAGCACCTTTCAAACATGTTGTTCTCTGACTTGATGTTCAACAATCTCTCCATTGCGGACAACTGTTAATACTTTGTACACCCTTCATACAATGGTGTATCAATAGATTTCATCATGTCATAAAACCGTTGAGCCTCAGAATTAGGTGCCTCCTCATACTTGTAGTACACTATATTGGGTTCAAAATCCGGTCCAGCCACATCAAGAATACCCTTACTGTAAGTGTTTCTTTCAACATTTCTTGTAACACTACCTTCCCCAACAATCGGTCGGTAAACCTATGACGGTTCCCCATGTACAGTCTAATTATAATAATCAAGTAAAAACCCTTATTTATAACGATGCAACTTCACATCATCCTCTTTAACATACTTTTTGTTCTTGCCCTTTGCATACTGACACCGTAACTTGCTGTACCAAGACCATAATTAAGACAACAATTTACAAAACACTTCACACCTAGTTGAAACTAACTACTAATCCCCATAACCCCTAGCACAGTTCTTCTATATATCCAACTACGATCCACCTCCATAACTTCAATAAACAAAACACATTCATTTAAAGTTAGAATTCATTACTCATTAAGCCTTACATTTAAAGTGTTTAAATGTGCTTTATGAAAATTTAGAGTTTAATAGTTTGTTGTTTAAGAGTGTAAAGACTTCTCTAATCATTTGAGTATCGTATTCATCAAAATTTTGGAGAGATTAAGATTTTAAGAGTTTTACGTATAAACTTATAGAGTAAGATTTTAAAACTATTTGACAGAGTCTCCTTTGTAAAATGGACATTTTCCTGCCAAATCGAAAGTGTCCGGGCTCCCCTATAAATAATTCAAATTAAAGAGTCTAGGCTCCCCCATAAAAAATTTAAATTTAAGAGTCTGGGCTCCCCCATAAACAATTCAAATTATAGAGTCCAAGCTCCCCCATAAAAAATTCAAATTTACTTTCAAAACTTCGAAAACTTTATAAACCTTAATAAGTTAACATGACCTTATAAGCCCAAAAGAACATGTTTTACAAGTTTAGAAAACCTCAAGTTTAATCAAAAGGTACCTCTAATATCTAGTAATACTAAGATTCATAAGCAATTCAAAGCAGTAATACTTAGATTTTAATAATTAAAGTGCAAATAGTTGACAATAGTAGGGATTTCATTATCCTATAAGACCATTCGTCACCAGAGCTCTTAAGGGTGAAAAAAACGAAGAAAGATGGACTTTCTAAGTATAACATATGTAAATTTTCAACAAGAAAATATAATCTAAAAGCTATACACCAACCCCACAAACAAAAACATATCTAACCATGTAACATCCCGACTAAGCACCTCAAAATTAACATAAGTCGCGATGAGTTCAAACTAAAGTTTTTTGGTTGGTTTATAAGGAATAGAAAGTTTGGGGTAATTTGGTAATTCTTAGAAAATCTAAGGAAGAATTTTTCATCGAAAACTTTTTTCGGGCATATTTTAGGATTATTAGTGTTTAACACTTTAAGTTGGAGGTTGAGATTTTAAGTTTAATATGAGTTCTAAGTCATTTTTAAGGTTTGGGGCCAACGTAGAAAGTCTAGAAATTTGGAGGACTTTAGTGAAATTGTGGGAATTAGTGGTGCCAAGTGGGGTGGTGATTATGGCTGTAAACGGGGCGGGTCTTACCCGTACCTACGAGGGTCTATACCCATTAATAGCAGGTAAGGTTAAAATTTTATACTCGCAGACCCGTACCTGCACCCATGCCCATATAGATTCTATTAAATGGGTTTGGATAGGGTACGATGATTCCTAGACCCATATACCCGTATACCTATTATAATAAAATAATAATATATATTTATATATATTATATTATTTTTATATTTTTTATTAATACATAATTTATACATTTTTTATATTGAGTAGTTTATTTTCTTAGTTTAGAAAAGAGAAGAGAAATTTTATTCATAGTTTAGAGAAGAGAAATTTTCTTCAAGATTTCTTCTTCTTCGAGACATCAGTTCTACTATTTTCTCCATTCGATGTTTCTTATGGACTTATTTTTCTCATTCAAAATTTTATACCAGTGGTTGTTTGTTCCAAAGGAAAATAACAAAGGAATGATTTTAAAAGGTTATATTTTCTGAAAACTCTTTTACATATATTTTTGTTTAACAGAAAAAAATAGAAAAATGTCATACGGGTACGGGTATACCCAAACCCTACCCTAGACCTCGAAGGGTCGGGTCTGGGTCCATAAATTTTATACCTAGAGGGTCTGGGTCTTGGTCTGGGTCAATGTTTCACTATAAGGATATGGATTTGGGAGTACTTAGAGGGTCTGAACCCGTTTACACCCCTAGTGGTGATTGTGGACACATGGCAAGTAAGTGGCATGTGTCTTGACCATATGTGTAAAAGCCATGCATTCATGGCTATATAAAGAGGGTGGAGGAAGCCAAATTTCTCATCCCTGTCTCATTTTCTCTTCTCCTCTCTCCTCTGTCCCTTCTCTCATTTTCTTCTCTCCACTCGGTTCTCTCTTCCCATCCGAGTCTCTCTCCTCTCTCTCTACTTTCTCTTTTTCTTTTCTTTCTTCTTTATTTTTCTTCTCTTTCTCGAATCTCTCTCCCTCTATCTCTCAAGGTAATGTATTTTTTTATTTCATTTGTTTCTTTTTAAATTAAAAGTAGAGTTTTATTTTATTTTTATTATTAGGTTATTTTTTCTAAAATAAAGTTTAATAGTTATGGATTTACTTTGGGAACCCTGATTTTTAAGGAGTTGTTATGAAATTATTTTGGAGTTGTTTTTTGAGTTCTTTTGGGTTTAGAATAAGTTTATGTGAACCCTAGGATCATGGGGTCATGTTTATATTTTTATGGTAATATTTGATTAAGTTTGGAATGTTATTATTTATAGGTATGACACATTTCACGACTCAAGGTGAGTTCACCAACCTTTTTCTTCTACAAGAAATTTAATTATTTTCTCAAAAACATATTTTCCATTTTCGAATCTTTGTCAAAATTTACAAAATATTTTTCATGATTTTTGGAAAACAAATTAGCATAACTTATCTTATAACCGGTAAAATGTTCTGTTTAAAGGTTACATACAAAGGTCATATACGCATACTTCCATTGTGTATATGATTTTGAAAATGTCTGGGAAACACAAATGATTTTCTGAGATTTTCTAAAGATATGCTTGAATTGCACGCATGCTACATTTGACATGTCTACGGGCTCTGCGGTTATGTCCAGCGGATAGGGATTTTCGATACATGAAAAAGATTTGTGTGGACGAGAGATTGCCTATGATTTTCTAAAAATCAAGTAAAACCCTAGTCCGACTGAAGGGGCTTTGTATACATATTTTTTATCAACATGTCGAGAGGATCGCACTGTACGTAACCAGTCTCCTGTACGAAGGCCTCTTCCTACTGACATGCTTGGTAAGTGTACTATTGATCTAGATCCAGTTGATAGGGGGCGTAATACCATGGGAGGGTTAGGCCCAAGACGGTATTACGTTTGACTCCATATCATGCTCTGCGGTGGGACTACTTTCTAGCAGGTTGAGTCTAGAAGGGCTCACCGGCTAGGGTAGTACAGAGCGGCCTGGTAGGTACCCCAGGGCTCGTTACCTCTTTTGTTTGTAAATAGTGTGTGTGCTAGTTTATGAAATCGAACGTTCGTCTAGTGTGCTTTGGGTTTCCGGCTGGTGTTGACTGCGGGATACTAGAACTTCTGTCCGATGACCCCATTTAAGGTTCCAGACTCCGTCTATTGAGCCTATTATGGTACATTCATGGTTTTGAAAGCTCGGGTGTCGCTGCAGTGCCAATGTGTCTTGATTCGCTCAGACTTTCTGGCTACGCCCAAACCCTTCAAAAAGTTTATAACTTGCATACAGGAGATTTTGTGAAAGCATTTTTTTGGCATGACAAACCATTTTATAAATATTATTTTACCCATGCAGAATACTCACAAAAACACACGTGCATATGAACTCACTGAGCGCCTTTCGCTCATGTCTTTCAAATATTTTTCTCCTTTCAAAGGACTCGATAACCGGATCTGGCTAATTGAGCCAACATGGGCCACTGGATTCTTTAATCTTGGGATCTTCCACCTCTAGCAATGAGATTTTGATCTATGAAGATTTTGGCCCTCACAGTCTTAAACCTATGTGTAAGTTTTTTAGAAGTCCTTTATTATAAAGTCATGTGTATAATTTACTTTCTTCTTCTGGTATTTAGTTTAGAGGGATGCATTCTAATTCCTCCCGCTTGTATTCTAGCTTTATATTTTTTGTAAGTCCAGTACCAAGAGGCATGCAGGTACCTTACCCTTGGTGGATTCCGTAGGCAAAAACAAAATAAAATAAAACTACGAAAATCCACCAACAAGATCTGCACATACTAGAAAAACCGATTGGATAGAAATTACCTCAATGTTTTGATTGTTCGGTGTGGAGGCGCTGCTCTTTTGATTAACTTGGTATCCACGCGACAAACTCCTCTGCAAACGATCGCGATGCTAGCCCTTTTTGTGTTCTGAAAATTGTTCAGAACTAATCCTGACTATCTGGTAACCGGTCGTATTTCGGAGAGAGGAGGCGAGATACTATATCGCCGTTCTAGGGTTTAAGGTTTTGTTTTTCTTTAATCAGATAAAGGACGGCTGCCAAGAAAAGGTTAACATAACCTTTTTACAGCTGTCAATATCAAAACCCTAACTGTCATCTAATGACAGTTTAATCTCGTCCATCTATTCCTATAATCATCCAACGGTTGGATGAGTAATATTAAGTAATTAAGTTCATTTATTCGATTAAATAAAATTAATTACTTATTAACTTATCAGAAAATACAATATGGAATCTGATTCCCCTTTTGTATACGTTCAACGAATCTGGACACAATCTAGATTCATTGAATGTGGACATTATGCTCACAAGATCGTCTATGCGTGTGACCCTTTAGGTTCACTTAACGTTGGCAGCGAATGAAAAATATCCTAAACATTTATTCACAAAACATAAGCGGCCTCTAGCAAGACATTATGCTTACCCAAGTTAAGTAAATGCAATAATAACCTAGCATCAGATTTAATATTTAGTCCTTTTGTCACACGATATTCTAATTAAGTATAAGGCATGGACCAAGTCATCCTTATAAAATTTAATTAACCATTTACTTGATCACCAGGCAGACTGTTCCAACAAATATTATTAATAACACCTTATTAATACCTATTTGAGCATGACCATGCATATTTTCCAGTCTTCCTTATCAAGGGGCCCATGTATATCTCTCTCTAAAAGAGAGGGACAAATCCCTTTCACCATCTCCAATATTCAAGCCATGAGAAGAAAATAAGCCAACCAATAGTCATAATGATCACCTAATTAAAAGTGATTTTTGACTATGTCAAAACATATTTTCTCCCCATACAAGAAACATTAGAAACATTAGGTTAAAATACACCAAATATAAAACTGAGAAGAAATACTTATAACTTAAACCCATGCAATATTTCTTCTCCACTTTGGGTCATGTCCAATACAATATTCTCAATATGTATTTATGAATTGATTTTATATCTCATATTCATGATCAGTAAAACTTGACCATCAATCAACTTCACACTAGTTTACAAGATGTAATAAACTAGGGACAAATAAGAATAGTATTTTATTAGCTATAAGAGTTTTACTATCAAGTCACATACTTGATGACCAAGAGCATAAAATACAATTCAAAAATACATGCTTCATAAATCATAAATGTGAGTCAATTGGTCTTAGGGCATATTCTAACAACCCTGCCACAATTGACCTAGGGTAAGGGTACGGGGTATCACAGGTGGTATTAGTTCGACACTAGATTCTCTAGATCCTAGATGAGCTTTAAGAGCTGACCATTTGGACCCTATGGCCTGGAGATTTGGTAGTGTTCTATTTAGAGTTTTGATGTTAAGCGTTTATTTTGTAGGTAGAAGATGTCACGAACCGGTCATAGATGGATTTACCAGGACAGTACCATAATTAGAGGATCAGCTGACCCGACACCTTCTTCCTCTTATTCCCTTAGGAAGATCGATCCGGAATGACATTCGGTGGCAGTAGTAGATATCTCTAATTCAAATTTCGAGACTGTAGATGGACCAGCCGATACAGAGCTGGATATAGAAGAGAATCCTCGTGAGCCTACCACAGGGTCCGCAATGGATACCGCTAAGTGGATAAAGAATGTAGTAAGAGCTGAGACATCTGAGGACCTTCGATAGAGCCTACCTCTGGTATCCCTGCATCACCCACTGGTTTGTACGGGGGTTGACCTCTAGTCTGCCTGTTTCTTCACCCTTAGCTTAGACCGTGGGGTCAAGTTTTTCGGTACCCTGCCTTTGTTTAGAGTAGAGAACCAGATTGCAGCTCTGCAAGTAGAGTTAGCCAGGATGAGTAGACATTTTCACTCATCCCATCAAGCCTGACTGTTAGAGAATACGAGGGCAGATAGGTTGGCAGCTGAGATAGCACAGATGAGAGGGACCCTTGAAGACAACAACATGGTATGCCCTGACAATGTTGGTTAGAAACGACAAGCAGATCGGCAAATGAGACCCCGGTGAAGCCTGAGGCTCGCCAAAGGGACTTTAGTAGTCGTTTACCCCAACAGGGTTAAAATCTTGGAAGGACGTGTTATGATCTTGATGCTTGGATAGTAGATGCTAAATAAGCTGGATGTTTTTTGTGTGTAGTGTGACTTTGTAGTCATGTTTGTATTAGACCTTCCCTGTATTAAAGAATAGCTTCTAAGTCGGTCTGCTTAATAAAGTGTGGTTTCTATATGATTATATTTTGCTTTAATTTTTGATATGTCTTTTGATTATGGGATGTAACGTTTAAGCTATATCTGCAAACTCAAGGTAAGCACTCCTAAGTTTTTATTAGGTTTGAACTTATCCTTGGCTTAAGAAAATGTCAGAAAATTCGCATCACAGTCCGAGATGTACCGCGAGAGAAGTATGTCATCGTTCAGAACCCACCAGTCATGAAATAATTGGAAATTTCATAACAAAAATGACTGAGTTGTTGGAAGCTACTTTGGCAAATCGAATAGGAGAACGAACACAAAACACCGGTAATAATGAGACCCTGGAATGATTCTTAAGATTTCAGCCCCCCGAATTCTATGGCGAAGTTGAACAGGATACCAATGCAGAATTATTTCTAGAACAGTTGAACAATATTTATCATACGCTACAGTATGATGGCACCAAGAAGGTAACCTTTGCCGCTTTTCGGCTTAGGGGAGCAGCAAAAGACTGGTGGTGAAGAATTTCTGAAGCTCGAGTATTAAGAAACCAACTGTGGACATGGGATGATTTTTAGGAGGAATTTAAGCAAGAATACATACTCTGTTGGATAATAGAACGTCAGGAGGACGAGTTCCAGAAGCTAAA
Organism: Catharanthus roseus; assembly: GCA_028651295.1. Classification (NCBI taxonomy): domain Eukaryota; kingdom Viridiplantae; phylum Streptophyta; class Magnoliopsida; order Gentianales; family Apocynaceae; genus Catharanthus; species Catharanthus roseus. Next base: position 2,243,024 of record JAPQWS010000102.1, read on the forward strand.
ATTGAAAGGATGATAGTGGCACAGTATATTACAAAGTTTAATCATCTAGCTAAGTATTGTTGGCACCTCATAAACACAGAAGAGCATAAGACACACAAGTTTGTGAAGGGGTTACGAGTAGAACTGCAACATGTACTAGCCCCTCTACAACCAATGAGTTTCACTACTACCTTTGAAGCTGGCACAAGAATCGAAATAGCTTATCAAATGGCAAAACAGAGATCAATGGCGACAGGTGCTCCATCACAATCCCACAAACAACCTGGACAATGATGTTGGAAGCCCAAATATCCAAAGAAATCACAAAAAGATAACCGAGCGAGGAATGGGAACCGCCAGAACCCTAGGATAAGAAGCCCTCATCCAACTTGTACTTACTGTGGACGCGGGGGACACATGGTGGAAGTATGCTATCAAAAGGCAGGAACATGTTTTCAGTGTCGAAAGGCTGGACACTTTGAAAGACAATGCCCTGGAGGCCAGCCAACAATCTCCAGAACGCCCAAAGAAGTGGGACGAGCACCGAATGCTGTGGGAGCGCCAGTAACCCGAAATAACAAATCGTAAGTTAAAGCTAAGGTCTACACCATGGATGGGCAACCCTTGAATGATGAAACAAAAATAGTTAAAGGTACTTTCCAGGAGCTTTGCATTCGTTTGTGAGTATGCATTTCATAAAACATATCCTAAGATGTATGTTAGCATGCCCTACCAATTGGTTGTTTGCACACCTATGGGAGTGAGTCGGGTTATTGAGGAAAAGTACCCCGATTGTGAGATTTACATAGAGAGCACGGTATTACCTGGAGATTTGATCACCTTATCCTTTGAGGGATATGATGCGATATTAGGAATGGATTGGTTGTCTAAGCATTACGCCCAGGTAGATTGCCGAAAGAAAATGGTTAAGTTTACGCGACCGGATATGCCTACCCTAGAATTTCAAGGAGATAAAATAAAGAAAGAAAACTATTTGATTTCCAGTATTAAAACAAGGAAATTGATCAAGAAAGGGTGCTACGAGTATTTTGTATACTTGCTCAACAAAACGGGAGAAAAAGTATAAATAGAAACCATCCCAGTGGTGAAAGAATTCTTGGATATTTTTCCTGCAGAATTAACAACACCACCTGAATAGGAAGTAAACTACAACATAGAACTAGTACCCGGTGCTGCACCAATATCCCGAACGCCACATCAAATGGCTCAGGATGAGCTGAATGAGGTAAAAGATCAACTACAAGAATTGTTATGGCAAGGTTACATTCGTCCGAGCACATGACCATGGGGTGCACCAGTATTGTTTGTCAAAAAGAAAGATGGAATCCTTAGAATGTGCATCGACTACCGAGGGTTGACAGTGTCACTATAAAAAATAAATACCCTCTTCCCCTGATCGATGAATTGTTTGATCAACTTCGAGGAGTAGGTTGTTATTCCATGTTAGATTTAAGACAAGGGTATTACCAAGTGCAGATAAAAGAAAAATAAGATATCCTAATAATCGTTTTTAATACTCGATATGGACACTATGAGTTTGTCGTGATGCCTTTTGTTTTGTCCAATGCACCGGCGACATTCATGGATTTGATGCAACAAACTTTTCGCCCTTACTTGGACCAATTCATGGTAATTCTCACTGATGATATCTTTGTTTACTTACCAAATGCTGACACATGAGCAACACCTTTGAAGTGTGTTGTAAACCCTACGAGAACACAAGTGGTCATACGTGAAGGTATAACCATTGATCCAGCTAAGGTGGTAGCTGTAACTCGTTAGACGCAACCTACAGAAGTACGTAGCTTTTTGGGGCTAGCCGGATATCATCGACGATTTATTAAAGATTTCGGTAAGATTTCTAGACCTTTAACACAATTAACCTGAAAGGTTATTGAGTTCAAATGGTCAGAGAAGTGTGAGAAAGGTTTTCAGGAGTTGAAGCATCGATTGATATCGGCACCAGTGCTAACTTTGGCTGATTCGCATAAAGAGTTTACCTTATATACTGATGACTCTGAAGAAGGATTAGGAGGGGTATTGATGCAAGACAGGAAGGTGGTTGCATATATCTCCCAGAAGTTTAAGGACCATGAGAAAAACTACCCAACGCATGACTTAGAGCTAGCAGCCATAGTATTTGCACTTAAGAAGTCGCAAGATTACCTCTATGGGTCTAAATACGAGATGTTTACAGATAACAAGAGTTTAAAGTATCTGTTCTCCCAAGAGGACCTAAATATGAGGCAACAAAGATGGATGGAACTGCTTGAAGAGTACCAATGCCCAATTAACTATCACCCCGGGAAAGGAAACTTGGTAGCTGATGCTTTAAGTAGAAGTGCCAAGTTAGCAAGCCTCACCTTAACTTCAACCTTGCAACAAGAGATCAAAGAAGTTCAAAAGAGTAATGAGGAATTCCAAAGGTTTAAAGCTCAAGTAGAGGCAAAGAAATTAGATGACTTTCAAGTCTTGGAAACTGATGGAAGCTTTAATTTTCAAAGTCGGCTATGTGTACCGAATGAGGCAAAGATTAAACGAAAAGATATTAGAGGAAGCACATAAAAACAAGTATTCCATACACCCTGGTGAGAACAAGATGTATCAAGCTCTCAAGAGGAAGTTTTGATGGAACAGAATAAAGAGAGATGTGCCAGATTATGTGGCCACTTGTCTTATTTGTCAAATGGTGAAAGCAGCACACAAGAAGTCTGCACCAAACTTTGGAAGATATGTTGTGAGCGTGCATTTTTGAGTTTGGAAACAAATGGATTGATAATCTGGTTTGTGCGCAGTTTGCTTATAACAACAGCGATCATTCCTCAATTGGAATGGCGCCATTTGAAGCCTTATATGGGAAGAAGTGTAGAACGCCTTTGTATTGGGACGACATTGGAGCAGAAGAGCTAGATGCCAGAGTTAGAAGAGGCAAAGAAACGGGTAAAAAGTCGACAAAAGAGCTACGCCAACAATCGACGGCGGGACTTGGAATTTGAAGCGGGAGATTGAGTTTTTCTAAAACTCACACCACATCGTGGGAACCCCAGACACCCAAAAAAAGAGAAGTTAAGCCCCCAATATATTGGACCATTTAAAGTAAGAGACAGGATTGGTAAGGTAGCCTACGGACTGATGTTACCGGAAGAATTAATGGGCATTCATGATGTGTTCCACGTCTTCCAGTTAAAGAAATATTGACCATCGCCCGAGCATGTTCTGAATGACGACCCATTAGAATTGCAAATTGACTTGTTATACGAGGAGAAGCCTAGTAGGATTGTGGAACAAAGCGTAAAGGAATTACGTAGAAAGAGAATTCCGATGTGTAGGGTGTTATAGAGACATCAGGGCATTGAAGAGGTAACATGGGAAACCGAAAAATTTCTACGTAGGAAATATCTGGAGATTCTAGGTACGTGAACCCAAAAATTTTGAGGATGAAATTTTCTAAGGAGGGTAGAATGTAAGATCCTGACTAAGCACTCAAAGTTAACATAAGTAGCGGTGAGTTCAAACAAAAGTTTTGGGGTTGTTTTAAAAAGAATAGAAAGTTTTGGGGTCATTTGGTAATTCTTAGAAAATTTAAGGAAGAATTTTTCGTCGAAAATTTTTTTGGGCATGTTTTAGGATTATTAGTATCTAACGCATTAAGTTGAAGATTGAGATTTTAAGTTTAATATGAGTTTTAATTCATTTTTAAGGTTTGGGGCCAATGTAAAAAGTCTAAAAATTTGGAAGACTTTAGTGCAATTGTGAGAATTAGTGGTGCCAAGTGGGGTGGTGATTTGTGGACACATGTAAGTAAGTGCCATATGTCTTGACCATATGTGGTAAAGCCATGCATGCATGGCTATATAAGGAGGGGTAGAGGAAGCCAAATTTCTCATCCCTCTCTCATTTTCTCTTCTCTTCTCTCCCTTCTCTCATTTTCTCCTCTCCTCTCGGTTCTCTCTCCACAGCCGGGTCTCTCTACTCTCTCCCCACTTTCTCTTTTTCTTTTCTTTCTTCTTTTTTTTCTTCTCTTTCTCGGATCTCTCTCTCTCTCTCTCTCTCTCTCTCTCTCTCTCTCTCAAGGTAATATATATTTTTTTATTTCATTTGTTTCTTTTTAAATTGAAAGTAGAGATTTATTTTATTTTTATTATGAGGTTATTTTTTTCTAAAATAAAGTTTAAATAGTTATGGATTTACTTTTGTAACCCAGGATTTTTAAGGAGTTGTTATGAAATTACTTTGGAGTTATTTTTAGAGTTCCTTTGGGTTTAGAATAAGTTTAGGTGAACCCTAGGATCATCATGGGGTCATGTTTATATTTTTATGGTGATATTTGATTAAGTTTGGTATATTATTATTTGTAGGTATGACACATTCGCGGCTCAAGGTGAGCTCACCAACCTTTTTCTTCTACAAGAAATTTAAGTATTTTCTCGAAAACATATTTTTCTATTTTCGGATCTTGACAAAATTCATAAAATATTTACCGGTGGTATATTATGGGTTATGCTAAATATGTTCTACATTTAAAATATTTATTATTTCCTATAAAGAAAACCTTGCTAATAACTTATGAGAAGATTTAAATATAATCTCATAATATGTTGTGACCATTTTTATTTTAAAAATTATCATTATAGTATTTAATATGTTCTTTAGAATATACTTATATCGTTTAAAATTATTTGTATATCATCATGATTTTAATTCTTACTTTTTCTAAGAAATACTTTCACTATAATTTGGTTTTTATATTATCATTCAAATTATTTTGAGGAATCATCTTAAAAGTAATTATCATTTCTCTTTAAAATAATATTTAAAATATTTTATATATTCTTATAAAGCTTTAAGATATGTTTAAATTATTAAAATATTTTTTATATTACTTTGATATTATTCTTAAAAATATTTTTATATTATTTTGAGTTTACTCTAACATGAGTTAAAAGATTTCTAAGAAATATTTTTTTTCCTTGACTAAAATAGTCATATATTATGATTTCGAGAATATTTACTATTTCTTTTTTAGGAATATTTTTCAAATGTTTTTATTCATAACTTTTGGAAATACTTAATAATTCCTCTTGAGAAATATTTATCATGATTTTTGGAAAACAAATTAGTATAATCTATGTTATAGCCGGTAAAATGTTATGTTTAAAGGTTATATTCAAAGGTCAAATGTGCATACTTTATGTATATGATTTTGAAAATAACTAGGAAACACAAATGATTTTATGAGATTTTCTAAAGATATCTTTGAATTGCACGAATGTTTCATTTGACGTGTCTATGGGTTCTGCGGTTTTGTCAGCAGATAGGGATTTTTTATACATGAAAAAGATTTGTTGGCTGAGAGATGGCCTATGATTTTACAAAGATCAAGTAAAACCCTAGTCCGGCCGAAGGGCTTTTTATACATATTTTTGATAAAAACATGTCGAGAGGATTGCACTGTGCGTGGCTAGTCTCTTGTACGAAGGCATCTTCCTACTGACATGCTTGGTAAGTGTACTCTTGATCTGGATCCAGTTGACAGGGGGCGTAATACCATGGGAGGGTTAGGCCCAAGACGGTATTACATTTGACTCCGTATCATGCTCTGCGGTGGGACTACTTTCTAGCAGGTTGAGTTAAGAGGGTCTCACCGGATAGGGTAGTACAGGGCAGCCTAGTAGGTACCCTAAGGCTCCTTACCTGTTTTGTGTGTATGTGTGTAGTGGTTTCTGAAATCGAACATTCGTCCAGTGTGCTTTGGGTTTCCAGCTAGTATTGACTACGGGATACCGGAACTTGTGTCTGCGTTTAAGGATCCGAACTCTATCCGTTGAGCCTATTATGGTACATGCAACGTTTTGGAAGCTGGGGTGTCGCAACAGTGCTGATGTGTCTCGATTTGCTCAGACTTTCCGACTGCATCCGAACCCTTCAAAATTTTATATTTTATGAAAGCATTTTTCTGGCATAATAAACCATTTTATAAAGATTATTTTACCCATATGGAATACTTATGAAAACACACATGCACGTGAACTCACTGAGTGCCTTTCGCTCATGTCTTTCAAATGTTTTTACCCTTTTTCAGATGACTCGGTAACCAGATCTGGCTATTTGAGCCAAGGTGGGCCACTGGATTCTTTAATCTTGGGATCTTCCACCTCTAGCAATGAGATTTTGATCTATGAAGATTTTGGTCCTCACAGCCTTAAACCTATATATAAGTTTTGATAAGTCCTTTATTATAAAGTTATATTTATAATTTACTTTTTTCTTCTGTTGTTTAGTTTAGAGGGACGTATTGTAGTTCCTCCCGCTTGTATTCTAGCTTTATTTTTTCGATAAGTCCAGTGCCGAGAGGCACGAAGATACCTTACCCTGCTGCAGTTGACCTAGCGGAGTGGTACGGGGCATCACAAACCAAGTTTTAAGAGTCCGAGCCCCAGAAAGACAAATAATTATTGTTTTAAGAGTCCAGGTTCCTCCATAAAGACAATAAATTATTCATAATAAAAACAAAATAACTATATATTTAAGAGTTCGAGCTCCCCCATAATAATGATAAAGAAAGAAAATATGATTGCATAATACATATTTCTATTGAAAGATAAGCAACGCTTTTAAGTCTTGCAAATATACCTAAAATAAAGATACAAAAAAACACAACATATCACTTGTTTAGTATACTTTCATCTATTAATAAAAAAAACACAAAAACACAAGATATACAATATACATATGTATAAAAGACTTTTCATTATGTATTTCAAGTACATTTTTTTATATTTTAAGATAAACTACGAAATTAATTACTAGGACAAAAGACAATCCAACAAGAGCACAAGGTAAACTTCTTTTTATAGTCATTATGGATTTCAAGTTATAGATGGAGTAAAACTTTTTAATTTGATAAGGAAGAACAATATAGCAGTATTTATTTGAAGGAAAAGTATAGATTCCGAAAATTTCTTTCTCAACAATTTAAGCTAAAATTTTATAAGGAGATGAAGAAGTAATTCTAACTAGTTTCTTATCATTTTTTACTTTCAAAGGGCACACTTGTTATTTTATTAGAAAGTGAATATTATTTTCTCAAAGAAAAAGTCAATTTCTCATTGTTAATAGAATAAGTATATTTTCTTTCTAAATTTTCATAATTAACTTCAATTATTATGCCACACATATATATATAAACATGTAATTCCTAAAATACCCATCAATGGAGAGAAAAACTTCAAGAATATAAGTTCTAGTTATCAATAAATATGATAATTATTTATGAAGATTGGATAATAATTATATTTTTTATTGTCAATACTTTCAACTTTGGTGTCAAACTTAAATTTCTGAAGTTTTTATCTTATTGAAGGGTACTTCTAGAAATTATACACTTATTTTCATGAATTTTTAATAGTGTCAAGTTAGGGGTGTGTTTAAAAAGAAAGTTCGTGATGTTATTCGAACGAACCCCTAAATTTGGGAGTTTTTTATTTAACCCCCTAAAAAAGATATATGCTTTTATTGGCACAACAAAGAATATACATTTATATATTATTGAAATTCCACCAATATTAATTTTATATTAGAGAAATAATATTATGGTTTATCATATTTTTTGTACTCATATTCATTGTCTTTTTTAATTTTTTGCTCATTTTTTCTCTAATATATCCTTAATAAATAAAATAATAAAAATATTTTAAGTTAACTAAGCACTTCAAAACTGTATTTAGTTTTCTTTAACTTCAACTTGAAATCCTTTACTATAAAAAAAAAAAGAAAAAAAAATTGAACTTGATAACTTTTACTGTAAAAAACAAGAAAAAGAAAAAAGGCAAAAAAAAGCTTGCAGGCAAAGTGCAACAGCAATGGCAGCGTGAACCGTGACGGCGGCATGAACCGCGACGTCGGCAGGAGAAGTGAACAGAACTTGCAAAAGTAAATAAATTGAAAAGGGAGGAGAGGATTAAGATAATAGAAAGAGAGAGAGAGAGAGAGAGAGAGAGAGAGAGAGAGAGAGAGAGAGAGAGAGAGAGGGGTACCTGTGACATCGGAATACTTCAGGCACTAAGGGGGTTGCCACCAGTCGGAGGGAGAATAGACGGGGGGTTAGGTTATAGGAGAAGGGGAGAGGAACCAGACAGAGAAAGGGTTTAGGGGGAGGGGGATCGTATTTCATTTTTTTAAAAATTTAATTCACTTACCGACTGATTCGATCGGTAACTTGTTCAATTGGAATCACCTACTGATTTAGTCAAATTTGGTCGGTAACTTTGTCTAGTTATCGACTAATTAGCAATCAATCGATAATCGATTGGTAACTTGGTAAACTTACCGATTGAACTATATTAGTCGGTAAGAGCAATTTTCTGGTAGTGTGACAAGGAGTTGTATACACTAGGAAGGACCTTAAAGCATTAGCAACAGTTCTTGTAGCCCAAGAAGTTTGTTACTCATACCCATGAGTCCTTGAAGTATCTCAAGGGACAACAAAAGATTAATAGGAGGCATGCATGTTGGATGGAGTTTATTAAAACATTCCCATATGTCATACGTTACAAGAAAGGTAAAGAAAACATTGTCGCCGATGCTTTGTCTAGGAGGTACACTCTTTTTTCTACTTTGCAAACTTAATTAGTTGGCTTTGAAATGCTTAAGAAATTGTAAACTAGTGACTATGATTTCAAGGACATATTTGATGATTGTATGATTGTGCCTAATGACAAGTATCTCATACATGATAGTTATCTTTATCATCAGGGTAGATTATGCATTCCTTCTTGTTCTACTAAATTGTTATTGGTCAAAGAAGCTCATTGTGGTAGTTTAATGGGTCATTTTGGCACTGCTAAAACATATGGCATATTGTATGAGCATTCTTTTGGCCACACATGAGAAAAGATATTGAAACATTCATTAGTAATTGCTTAGAATATAAAAGAGCTAAATCTACTTCCTTGCCACATGGTCTTTATATTCCTTCCGAAGTGCCTAAGGAACCTTCAGTTGATATATCTATGGATTTTATTCTTGGTTTTCCTACATCTCCTGAAGTCATGGATTCCATATTTGTGGTAGTAGATAGGTTTTCTAAGATGGCTCACTTTATATCTTGCAAGAAAACCGATGATACTAGTCATATTGCGGATCTCTTCTTTACTTAGGTTACGTGATTCCATGGTATACCTTAAACTATTGTTTCCGGCCGTGACACCAAGTTTCTTAGTCATTTTGGCGTGTTTTATGGAGGAAACATAGAATTAACTCGTTGTATTCTACAACTTGCCATCCACAAACCGTGGACAAACGGAGGTGGTTAATAGAAACAATTGAACACTTCTTAGGGTCATATTTAAGAACTTGTGCTAATGGGAAGAATGTTTGCCACTTAATGAATTTGCTTACAATAGAGCTCGTCACTCTACTACTTCTTACTCTCCTTTTGAGGTTGACTATATTTTCAAACCTCTCACTTCATTTGATTTGGTGCCTTTATTTTTAGATCATACCTTAAGCTTATGGAAAGAAAAAGGAAGAGTTAGTTCGGGCTATTCATTCCAAAGTCCATGATGCTATTTAAGCTAATAACAAGAAGCTTGTAGCCAAGAAAAATGTGGGAAGGGAACGTCTGGTATTTGAACCTGGTGATTGGGTATGGGTTCATCTTCAACAGGAGCGTTTTCCTTCTCAAAGCAAAACAATTTTAGATGCCCATGGCAATGGTCCCTTTCAATTTCTTGAACGCGTTAACGATAATGCTTATAATATTGATCTTCCAAGTGATTATAATGTTAGTGCTACCTTCAATGTTTATGATTTATCCTTGCTTGATGTAGATGAAGGTTCAAGGACAAATCTTTTCAAAGGAGAGGAGGATGATATGAACTAAGATGATCAAAAGAATAAGGAGTCAATTCAAAGACCAATCACTAAAATATGGGCAAGGAAGATCATGGAAAATAAAGAAGGAATAGCTAAAGCAATGATGGCATTTATTGAAGAATCCATAAAGAAAGGATTAAAGTTCAAGATTACAGGCTTTGAACAGAGATGTAAAACTCATGATTCATGTTCTAATAAAAGAGCAACCAATGGAGAAAGTTGGAGGTGCTAAAGATCAAGGGATGATGAAATAGAGCCTACCGTCAATGGATTTGCAACATAAAATGTTTTGTTACAAAAAAGGCCATTGCTAATTTAGCACTGGAAGTTTTGGTATCCGTTGAAAATTGGCAATGGATGGCTCGTTTCAAATCTGTTGCAAATTAGCTAAGAAAATTTTAATTTTTTTCAACAAATTTGTAACAAGAAGTAATTTTTTTTTTAAATGTAAATATTTAAATGAGTTGTTGTTGCAAAATTTATATAATTTGAAACAGATTTTAGCGTTGCAAATCTATTATAACCCTATTACAAATAGCTATATCCCGTTGCAAATTAAAATTAATTATCCATTGCTAATTGACAATTGGATGTTCGTTGCAAATATATTGAAAATCCATTAATTTCAAATTGAGAAGGGAATTTCCATGGCAAATCCACTACAAATAGATAAAGATATTGCTGTTACATATCCATTACAAATTGTCAAGTGGATCTTCATTTATAAATCATTGCAAATAGATAAAAGTATCGTCATTGCAAATGCAGTGCTAATCAACTTTTATTATCCATTGAAAATCCGTTACAAATTGACAAAAATATTTTCGTTACAAATCTATTGCAAATTGATATATCATTTCCATTAAAATTGGCAAATGTTTATCCTTTGCAAATCCATTACAAATTAGAAAATATTTTTCCGTTGGAAATGTATTTCAAATTGTTGTTGTTGCTATTCTGTTTCAAATAGAGAAATGATTTATTCCTGCAAATCCGTTGTAAATTTGCTTAGGATTTGCAACAAGTTTTTAAGAAATAATGTTAATCATAATTACAAATCTGTAACAACATTTCAATAAAAATTATAAATTTAAACCTGTTCATCAAAATATATTCACAATTCCGGCTAATCAAAATCACAAAACCATACAAATAAATATATTCCATAATTCTATCCTACAAAATTCTCACCTATTTAATATTAACATACTCCATAACAATTCTATGTAAACATTCACAAAATATGTAAGTTCTATAATCCCAATTCATCAAAATCATACCTACTTACAATTAATAAACTCCACAAAAATTATAGATTAGTGATCATAAAATACACAAGTTCCACAATTCATATACATTAAAGTTGATAAAATTAACAAACTCAAATAATTTTAGACATATAATCCCAAAACATATAAGTTCCATAATATCAATTCATCAAAGTCACACATACATACAAATAAATAATCACAAAATACCTAAATTCTACAATCTCAATTCATAAAATCACATGCACCTATATAAAATTAGTGAACTTCATAACAATTTTAGATCATTAATCACAAAATCCACATAAGTTCTACAATCTCAACTCAACAAAATCACACTTATGTACAAATAAATATGCTCTACAATTGTAACTTATCAAAGTCACACATATTTAAAATAACAAACTCCATAACAATTCTTGAAAAATAATCACAAAAGAAAGAAGTTCTACAATCCTATACATCAAAGACAACTACATACAAATAAATATGTTTTACAATAATATTAGGGGATGCCTGCCAGGTTCTCTCCTAGTTCAAATAAAAAAATTATATGTTTTACAATTCTAACTTATCAAAGTCACACATATTTAAAATTAACAAACTCTATAACAATTCTAGAAAAATAATCACAAAATACCTAAGTTCTACCATCTTCATTCATCATAGTCACACCTACATACAATTAATAACCTCGATAACAATTCTAAATCATTAATCACAAAATACATAAGTTCTACAATCTCAATTCATCAAAGGCACACCTATATATATAAATAAGTATGTTCTACAATTCTAACTTATCGAAGTCACATATATTTAAACTTAACAAACTCCATAACAATTGAAAATAGTTCCGTAGTTCTATTTTACAAAATGCATAAGTTATAAAATGATTAATTAAATAAAATCTAACAAATAGTTTCACAATACCTGGAATAAGAAATACATAAATAGAGAAAAACATATGAGCCAAGATGCAATGGAAAGCAATGAATTCACTAAGCAATCTAGCAGAAGAGTCATGCGCGTGAGTCTGACCAAAATCATCAACAATGGCAGTATCTTTGTGTCAGAGGCTCTACACATAAATATTGTAGCATCAACCGATGCATGTTCATTAATTGATCAATCTTCTTATATTTTTCTTTCATTTCCTTGCACCTCTATTTTAAGTGAAGCCGACTCTGAAGATTCTACCAAAGTGTCTGGACTAAATGTCCTCCTGCAGTCCAACCTAAGGCAAGCAGATGCAGAATCCATACCGAAGGCCCAACCCTCCTTTAAGCTACCACCTGCCTCTAAAAGTATCACTTTGTCTTCCGGTGCTAACTCCACAAACCACTGGACTCTGACTGTGAATATTTCTCTTTCAATTTTAATAAGGTAAGAGTATATTAGAATAAAAATATAATGAATTGTGTAACTATATCATATAATTAACCACTATATTTACTTAAGTTTTAAGAACTTTCTCATTTACGAATTCTCCCTTGTTTGGCCGATTCTTAATAGTGTAGTAATTTTGCAAGCAGGTAAGGAAATCAAAGTCTTCTCTTTCTTTAGTGCGTTGCAACCATAATACAAATTAAAAAACATTATCAAAATAATACTCATTAAATTAAATTATATAACTTAATAAATTCTAAGCACCTTAACTTCATACTCGGGGTATGAAATAGATCCTCTTGTATGAGTTGAGCCACAAGTACCATCACATTGCTTTCTTTCGATTCTCTTTCGTTGCCTTTGAAAGTTATTCATATTATTTAGACTTCTATTTGTTACAAATTTGTTCCTACACTTCTTCAGATATCCATACTGGCCTCCATCCCCTTGGATTACCGGTACTAACTCGACATAAATGAACTTTTAATAGTTCACACCACACCTAGTGTTCCATACTTTTTGAATTTTTGTTGTGTTCGCCAGCTCCAAACGGTATATGTGCTACAATGTGTTTAGCTTATAAATATATAGAAATAGTTGAATATAACATAAAAGTTATAAATAGATATTACAATGAGAGTTTAATTAACTTACCCCAAACTTGCTAAACCACATATCCTTGATTTTAGGAAGCACATCTTGAGTGAGTTCCAAGGTCCAGTAAGTAAATCGACTCCTGAGTGTTTTCGTAATATCTCTTGTACATTATGATTAAAGAGTGAATCTGTACATGTAAGTACGAGCGTCCAATTATTAAACAAATATGAGCAACATATTACAAATATATATAAGCCTCAAATTGTATGAAAACTTAATCATTTAGAAAAAATATTAAACTCTCAAAAACTCATATTATGTAATAACGTTACTTACGTTTCACTCTATCGGTTATAAAGTACAGAATTAGAAGGTTGTTAAGGACAAGAACGAACTAACTTAATTATTCACAAAAGTTAAAATTCAATCTTATCCCATGATGCATCTATTGGAAGGTGAAAGAAAGAAAAAGCACTTACATTTGTTATAACAAGTGGTATGTTGATGAAGTATTGTAAACTTGATCTTACATTTATTAAAGTAAAATCAATCATATCTTATTTATTTCTTCCTCGGCTATAGTGGTAGAATGTGCTCTTTCCATGTAAATTTACCTAGGTAATAAGATAAGGAGGTAAAGGAATACTTAACTTTTAGAGAATTTCTATTCCTCTCAAAACCCTTAAGAAATGGTGTTTTTTCTAATATTGTTCTCTTTCTCAACAAAGATCATACTTAGAGAATAATTAGTGTATTATCATCTCGTTACTGGACTAATTAGTCCCTTTTTTTAAAAGAAACAATATAAATACTCTTTTGCTCTCTGTCATTTAATATATATGTTATCTCGTCCTAGTAAGATCATACTTAGAGAGAATATTATCTAATCTAATTAGTTTAATAATCACCTTTTTTGGGTGTACTAAACTAATTAGTGTGAATGCGTCATTTTTTGTTCGTATGCTCTTATAGAAGAAAAATTGCACTTATTTTTGTTATTAAAGGCAGAAAGGTTTTGTTTTAGTCAAAGTTATGATGTACCTATTCAATTTGAACTTTGTAGTAGATTATCCTTGCTACTCTTTTTATTCAGTTCACTAGAATTTTGTTAATGATATACTGATGCAGGTGGCTTAAATTTGACACTCAAAACAGATCACGTCTCTGGCATGGTTTCTTATGATTTTAAATTTGCATTTATGTATTTATTATTTATATCTTCCATGGTTGTTTTCCTTAACCTTAATTTATGGTTTTTCCAAAAAAATTGAGACCCACAGATATGAAGTATGAGATTAAACTCAAACTGTCAAAAACAATTACTACTTGCGTTTCTTTCCTTGTATTATTAATGAAGGAGAAAAAGAATAGAAGCTGATACCACTACTAGAAAATTCACCCAATTACTAACAGTAAAATTCTGTTGGCAATTGGGTGAATTATATCGGTAATCGTAATTACTGACAGATTACTGACCGAATAATAGTGGTTGATGAAAACCCTCTTGGTAAATTTCTCAACAATTTTTTTTCGTTTGGTCGGTAATTACTAACCGAATTACTATCGGTAAAGTATGCTAGGTTTGTTGGTAATTTGATTTTGTAATTTAATAAAATGATCATGTTATAGTCGGTAATTACCAATATCATGTTTGTTAGTATTTCTTTAATCGTATCTTAAGTTATTGTTGGTAATTACCAACAAATGTATTGATTGTCGATAGTCTGAAAACATTAGTAATTACTGACTATAGATTCTTGTCTGTAGGTAATTCTGGCGGTAATTCTTTTCTTATACCAAATTTTTTTTGGTAATTACCAACAAATGCTTTAATTACTAATAGGATCCAACCCTCGGTAATTAGTGACTGTAGACTCTTATCGGTAATTACCAAAGGCTTTATCTTATTGGTAACAAACGCAAAATCTTGTTGGTAATATCCGACTGAATTATTTTGTTGGTAATTAATGACTGAACATCGTTTCTACAGAAAACCAACCATATATATAATTGTCTCAGTAATTACTGACAAATCTCCAAGAAAAATAATTTAAAATATTTTAGGCATCTGTCAGTAATTTTCCAACATAGTTATGTTGGTGGTACTTTCATATCCATTGGTACTTCCATATATGTTGGTAATTCTATAGATACACCTAAATATATATCCCATTCGTAATTATGTTGATAATTTTATCGGTAATTATTTTGTCATTAAACTTGTTGAAACCTTACCAACAAATTTTGTGTCTGCTAGTAACATAATTGAAAACAGAAATATAATTATGAATTTTAACATCTGTCACTATTACCTGCATTTACCGACCTATGACAAGTCGTAATTAATAATTTAGACATGAAATTAAATACTTCACAGAAATAAATAAAACATCTTAGTCAACATAAGTAATCATCATCCACACATAAATTAATTTAGGTAACACAAAAGAAAGAATCTATCCATGCATAAAATCAAAAGTAAAAGGACTTGAACACAAATTCAAATAAATCAATTCTTTAAAGAAAAGACTTAATTCTATTAAAGCATTATAAACCCCTTCCGGAAGCAAGTGTCGAAATGCTATTGTTACAGTCTGGCATGAATACATGGGCAATCATGACTTTTCAATTCAAACAATTTGCAGTTTTTGGTGTTGACACATCCTGACAAGTTAGAGACATAACCATCTGGGAATTTCAAAGACTTACTCTATTCACACAATATTTTCCTAGCATGCTTCTCTAAACAATAATATGCTCCTGGCTTTTTCGTGCCTTTATCAAGTAATTCCAATTCTTTATGTCCACAAATTTCACGTAAATCCTTTCTTGCATTCACAATATCCTTCATCTTTCCCTTCACATAAAACATAAAAAATAGTGTTGAAGATATTATCAAAAAGTTTTTTATGATATGCATCACATCAAGATTATGTCTAATCAAATTTGATTTCCAATATGGCGATTTCAAAAAAATACTCTTCTTATTCCAATTATGAGTGTTCCCATAGCCTTATGGAACATGTTCCACACCATTTTCAATAATATTAGGCAACTCTTTAACTTTCTCCCAAATTTCTTCACCATTTAGTTGAGAAGAGGGCTCTGAATCCTCAACTTTTTTCTTCTTAAATGAGCTTTTGTTCTTCCTGAATTGATGGTCATGGGGGAGAAAGTGACGATGGCAATCAAAGAAATAATGCTTGCAAGAATGTTGGAGCCATAATGTTTGGTTTTATTCATGCAATAAGGACAACACAGTCTTCCACCTGTGCTCTATTCAGATAACATGCCATAAGCAGGGAAGCCGCTACTTGTTCACATAAGAGCAGCTTTCAAGTTACAGTTTTGCTTCTTGGAGATATCATAGGTGGGAATGCCCACTTCCCATAGATGTATAAGCTCATCTACAAGAGGTCGCAAGTACACATTGAGTTTTCTTGGGATTTTTTAGGCCGGGTATTACAATTGTAAGGAACATATAGGGTGATTTCATACACATTCCATGTGGCAAATTGTATGGTGTTACTATTATATGCCAACAAGCATACTGCTTTCTAGACTGGCCGAAAGGTGTAAAACCATCAGTACATATACCATATCTTACATTTCTTGTCTCAACAGCAAATGAAGGGTGTGATCTATCTAAAGACTTCCAAGCTTCTGCATCAGAAGGATGACTCATAGTCCTAAAAACTGCCTCATGCTCAGCATGCCATCTCAGGTGTGAAGCAGTAGCCTCTGAAGCATATAAACATTACAATCTCGGTACTAAAGGAAGGTAGTGCACTCTAGAGTATGGTATATTCTTCTCTACTCCTAAACTCCCTTTTTTGGCTTCCATCTTGGATGTTTACAGAACTTGCAATCTATCAACTCCTCGTAATTTTTCCAAAAAAGCATACACCCATTGATACAACATTTTTATTTGCCTATATAGAAGTCCTAGCCCTGAGACATGTTTTTTTACTCATAAAAGCTCGTGGGCATAATGTCACCTTCTAGAGTGACATCTTTAATCATCTGGGCTATTGCATGATGGCAAGCCTCAGGAAGGTTATAAACAGACTTGATGCTAAGAAGACGAGCAATGGTAGACAGTTGGGATTGGTTTTGACATCTAGGCCACAAGGGTGCATCAACTGCATCTAGTAAGTTGTAGAACCTTTGTGCATCGGGATTAGGTACCTCATCTATTTGGATATGTTAAGAATCTATCCGGTCATATCCATACACATCGAAAATCATATTTCTAAGTGAATTTTCTCCCTCCACCGTGGATGGTTGATGAATTAGATTTTCATTATTTGTTTCATCATTTGGTAATATATAAGATTCCCCAAGACAATGCCATTGATATTAGTTCAGGAGAAATCCATTACGACATATATATGAAGTTTAATAGAGTCAACTTCATCAAAGAATCAATTCTTACATTTGGAGAAAGGACACCTAATTTTACCCTCAGAATAAGCATTAGGATGTGATTGTGCAAATTGCACAAGACCATTAAGACTATTCAAGAATTCCTTTGATATCCTTTTCCAAATCAAAAGACTTCTATTGTACATCCATGCTCGATCACACCTCATAATAACCTGCAAAACATTACGAGAGAACATAAAAGAAGAGAAGAATTAACAAGGAGAGAAAAGAAGGAAAGAGAATAGATTATTTATGTTGTTTGAGAGTTTATGAGAGATAGGAAATGATTTTGATGTCTCTTATTTGTGACTTGGGATAGAAAATAAGAGAAGTGATATTTTCTGAAGTAATTTTAATCTATATTGAAACTTGAAATGATCTTATGCGTGTATTTTTTTACTTTTTTTCTCGATTTTTCATTTCTAAAAATCCAAATCATGTTTATTCTTCTTTCAAGAAAATTTCTGGTTTTTATTGAAAAGAATTTCTGGTTTTCTAAAAAGAATTTTCGGTATGTATTAAAAAAAAAAAACCGTACATGTTTTGCAAATAGAAAATAGAAATATAAGGGTCATAATTTCAAATCTTGGAGAAAAGAGAAAGGAAGAGAAGACATAAGATTGTTTACACTCTTTGAAAGTTTATGAGAGAAGAGAAATGATTTTTATGTGTGGTTTACGACTTAGGATAGAAGAAAAAAGAAGCAGTATCATTAGAAGTATTGAATGGTTATTGCAACAGAAACATGACAAGTTCTCTTGTATATACATTCCTGATCAGGCCTCATAAGTAAACTCTGAAACATTAGAAGATAAGAGAAAAGAAGAGAAGAAAAAACAAGGAGAGAAAAGAAGGAAAGGGAAAAGATTATGTATGTTGTTTGTAAGTTTATGAGAGATGGGAAATGATTTTGATTTCTCTTGTTTGTTGACTTGGGATAGAAGAGAAGAGAAGTAATAGTTTTAGAATTAATTTTTAAATCCACCTTGAAATTTGAAATGATTTTGTTCAAATTTTAATAACTTAATGGTTATTTTGTCTTTGCACGGTAGTAACATATCTTCAACACGTATTAAGTTTAGCTTCCATCATTTTCTCTCAATATTACGAAAGAAAAGAGTCTTCTCATCCCTTCTCTTGTGGTTTGACTATGGCTGACTTTCAGGAGACCCCTAAGAATGATCTTATTAGAGTAATTTTTATTTTATTTTTTCTTGATTTCTCATTTCTAAGAATCCAAATCTGGTTTTATTTTTTTTCAAGAAAATTTCTGGTTTTTATCAAAAAGGACTTCTAGTCTTTTAAAAAGAATTTTTGGTTTGTATTAAAAAAATAGGAAACATTTTACAAACAGAAAAGAGAAATTTAAGGGTCATAATTTGATCTTGGAGAAAAGAGAAAGGAAGAGAAGGCAGAAGATTGTTTACGCTATCTGAAAGTTTAGGAGAGAAGAGAAATGATTTTGATGTGTTGTTTTTACTTAGGATAGAAGAGAAAAGAATCAGTATCATTAGAAGTATTGAATGGTTATTGCAACAGAAACATGACTCTTGTATATACATGCCCGATCAGGCCTCATAAGTGAACTCTAAAACATTGGGAGATAAGAGAAAAGAAGAGAAGAATTAATGATAAAAAAGAAGGAAGAGAAAAGATTATTTATGTTGTTTGAGAGTTTATGAGAGACGAGAAATGATTTTGATGTCTTTAGGAGACACCTAAGAATGATCTTATAAGTGTATTTTTTATTTTATTCTTTCTTTATTTCTAAGAAATCCAAATCTGGTTTTATTCTTCTTTCAAGAAAATTTCTGGTTTTTATCGAAAAAAAATTTCTGGCTTGTATTAAGAAAAATAGTAGACGTTCTGCAAATAGAAAAGAAAAACTTAAGGGTCATAATTTCAAATCTTGGAGAAAAGAGAAAGGAAGAGAATACAGAGGAATGATTACGCTATTTGAAAGTTTATGAGAGAAGAGAAATGATTTTAATGTGTTGTTCGTGACTTAGGATAGAAGAGAAAAGAAGCAATATCATTGGAAGTATTGAATCATTATTGCAACAGAAATAGGACAAGTTCTCTTGTACACACATGCCCGATCAAGCTTCATAAGTAAACTCCAAAACATTGGGAGATAAGAGAAAATAAGAGAAGAATTAACAAGGAGAAGAAAGAAGGAAAGAGAAAAGATTACTTACGTTGTTTGAGAGTTTATGAGAGACAAGAAATGATTTTGATGTCTTGCTTGTGACTTGGGATAGAAGAGAAGAGAAGTAATACTTTTAGAAGTAATTTTGAAACCCATCTTGAAACTAGAATGATTTTGTTCAAACTTTAATAACTTAATGGTTATTTTGTCTTTGCACGATAGCAAGTTATCTTAACCATGTATTGAATTAACTTCCATCTTTTTCTCTCAATATTCGAAGAGAAAACAGTCTTTTCAACCCTTCTCTTGTGGTTTGACTATGGCAAACCTTTAGAAGACCCCTGAGAATGATAAGTGTATTTTCATTTTATTTTTTTCTTGATTTCTTATTTCTAAAAGTCCAAATATCGTTTTATTCGTCTTTCAAGAATATTTATGGTTTTCATGGAAAAGAATTAATAAAACAGTACATATCTGCAAATAGAAAAGAGAAATTTAAGGGCCATAATTTGAAATCTTGGGGAAAAGAGAAAGAAGACTTTAATGATAGAAAGGAAGAGAAGACAAAAGATTGTTTACGTTGTTTGAAAGTTTATGAAGGAAGATAAATGGTTTTGATGTCTTATTTGTAACTTAGGATAGAACAGAAGAGAAGTAATACTATTAGAAGTAATGAATGATGGTTGAGGAAAAAATAGGACAAGTTTTATTGTAGATACATGCGCGATCAGGCCTTATAAATAAATGCTAAACACTGAAACATTAGGTGAAGACCACAACATATAATGACCATCTCCTTCAAAATTTCAGGTTTTTTCATGAGTATCAGATTTTGTTTTTGACTTTTCCATGGACAAACTTGTTGAATAAACCATATCTTTGTTATTCATAATTAGAATAGAATAGAAAAACATCAAATGCATACAAATAGAATTTAAGTTAACAAAGAAAAAACCACACAAAGACACTAAACTAAGGAAGATCAAGCAGTCAAAATAACCATCTTCAATTATCTCTATTATTAAGATCATGTATAGAAATTTTCCAGACAAAAGACATACCATTATCCATATTGTTGGCCATTTGGGCCTTATTTGCCCACATTTTTCATTTTCTTCATCCCATTACTCCCTATGATGATTATGGACTGGGCTCACTAAAACGAATGGGTTGAAATTTATTGGGTCAAGATGCCGGGTCGGGCCGGGCCAACCCAGCTGCCCATGATCACTTGGGTTACTATATATATATATATATATTCTCTTTCTATTTTGGAGGCTGCCCTAATTAGAAGGACAGCCTTCCCCCTTCCGATTTCTCCTCTTCTCCATTTCTGCCTTCTTCTCCTTCCTCACTGCTGACCGGTTGCCGCTGCTCCCTCTCAAGGATCTCTCCGCCGCCAACGTCGCGAGTCAGCTTCACCGCCTGACTGCCGTCCGTGTGGCTGCGTTGAAGAGAGAGAAAGAGAGAGAGAGAGAGAGAGAAAAAAGAGAGTGCAAGGGAGAGTGAGAACGAGAGAGAGAGAGAGAGAGAGAGAGAGAGAGAGAGAGAAACCATTTCTGGTGTGAGTTCGGTCCGACTGAGGGACCCCTGCTGCTGGCTGCTCTCTGTCTTGAGCTCGCCGCAACTTCCCGTGGCTCGCCGTCGTCCTCACCCCGAGCTCACCGCAGCTGCCCGAACTTCCGCTGCCACCCTTGCTGCTGCTGCTGGTTGGAGCGATCTAGCTTACTGCAGCTCGCTGCTGCCGCCGTTGCTGCTTCCTGTTGTTGTTCCTGCTGATGCTCTTGTCGCCTTGCCTCAAGTAAGCTTCTTCAAGCTCTTTTCTTTCTTTTCTTTTGCTCACGGTTTCGTTGCAATTTCTGGCGAGCTTCTGGAGTATTGCTGCCGGAGAAGAAGAAGAAAGAGGCCATTGTCGGCCGAGAAGAAAAAAGGAGGACCAGATTGTAATTTGTAATAGTTTAGGGTCTTTCTGTTATTTCTTGTTTTTGTGGGTTGTGTGTAATAGTAAATAGCTTTGTGGATCTGTAGATCTGCACAACAGTGGTATTAGAGCCCAGAAACAACTTCAACTTTCCGATGCTCTTGTCGTGGACCGGCTGCCTCGGGCTGACTTTCTGGACCCACGGGAACTGTTGAGTTCCATGGATCTGGCTCAAGGAAGCATCTTCTAAACCTTCTCTGTTTATTTCAACTTTTTTGGTAGATCTTTACTATTATTTTTGCCTATTTTGCTAGATCTTTTTGTTTTATGTTAGATCTGTTTGTTTTCTGTTAGATCTGCTTATTTGCTTTAAATCTACTGTCACGGATCTGCTATTTTTGTGAATCTAGTTTATTTTTTGAAAAATCTAAAACCCAAGTCTAGCTTGAGTCCACAGAGACTTCAAGTAGCTGTGTCTTGGTGATTTTTTCTGTAATTGATTACAAATTGCTGTTATTATTCGTGATTGTTGGTTTTTCTGTTATCTGCGTTAGAAGGCTATTGCTCAGCCCTTACCTATTTATTTCTCTGTCTCGGTTATTTTTGTGCTACTGCGTTATTTCTCTTGTGAGATTCTTATGTTTCACTTATTTTTATTGCGCCATTTTTTAAAGCAAAATCCGGGCATTTTGTTTGTGTAACAAACTTCTTTTTCAAATCTTTTATTTTTCTAACCATTGATTACTCTTATTTGCCATTTTTAATCATGTCTGTTCAAAAAATTGAAACCGACAAGTTTGATGGCAAATCTGATTTCGTAATATGGCGGAGAAAAATGAAAGCAGTTTTAGTCCAAAATAAAATCGGACCAGCAATTTGTAGCCCTAAAAATTCTCTAGAATCTTGGAAAGGTGAAGTGCTTTCTGAAAAACTTGGTGATGCTCACAGTTGCCTCACATTGCATTTAATCGATAATGTTTTACGAGAAATAGACGAAAAGGACAATGCTTTTGAGATTTGGACAAAACTCAAAAAACTATATTTGGGAAAATCCTTATCAAATAAGATTTATTTAAAAGAACAGTTTTTCGATTTTAAAATGCGCGGGTCGAAATCACTTTTAGAAAACATTGATGATTTAAACAAAATCGTTTTGGAACTTCAAAAAGTTGGAGAGAAGATCTCCGATGAAAACGCTGCTGTTATTTTATTAAACTCCTTGCCTGAGTCTTTTAATGATGTTAAATCTACTATCAAGTATGGCAGAGATGATTTGACTCTTTCTGATGTGAAAACCGCTTTAAAATCAAAAGACCTTGATTTCAGAAAACAAAACAAATCTAACGGAGAGAACCTTTACGTGAGAGGGAGGGTTGACCGGAGAGAATCTTTTAGTCACCGTTCAAAAAGTAAAGGGAGGTCGAAATCATGAGATAAGAAAGTGAAGTGTTTTTACTGCGGCAAGGAAGGTCATATGAAAAATAAGTGTTTTAAAAGGATCAAAGATGAAAAACAAAGTGAACAAGGTAAAGAGAGTAATAAAAATGACAAAACCCACGATTTTGAATCAGATGGTAATTCCATGTATTCTGAAATTTTGTGTGTATTCCCTTCCCCTTCTTCTGTTTCTAGTCATTGGATTCTTGATTCTGGCTGCACTTTTCAGATGACACCAAACAAGCATTGGTTTTCAGATTTTAAACCCCTTGATCATGGGAATGTTTTCATGGGAAATAATCAAGTTTGTGACATCAAGGGCATTGGAAGTGTTTTCATTAAAATGCATGATGGCGTGACCAGAAAATTGACTGAGGTGAGATATGTGCCCGACCTACGTCGGAATCTAATCTCCCTTGGTGTTTCTGATTCAAACGGTTATTCTTATAAATTTGAAAATTGTATTATGAGAGTTTGCAAAGGAGCACTGGTCATGCTCAAAGGTTTTAAAAGGATGGTTTATACCATTTGATTGGAAAAATTGTTTGTGAAGCATCTGCATTGGTTTCAAAATCTATCCCCGAAAAGACTTTATTGTGGCACCGTCGGATTGGCCACATCAGTGAAAAGGGACTACATTGTCTTCATAAGCAAAATCGAATCATTTGATTTTTGTGACCATTGTGTTCTAGGAAAACAACATAACATCAATTTTTCAGTTGGCACATACAAGTCCACTTCTGTCCTTGATTATGTACACTGTGATTTGTGGGGACCCGAAAAGGTTCCAACCTATGGTGGCAATGTTTATTTCTTATCTGTTGTTGATGATTTTTCTAGGCATGTGTGGGTATTTCTTTTAAAATCAAAATATCAAACTTTTGAAAAGTTTTCTGAATAGAAACGCCTTGCTGAAAATCAAACCGGAAATAAAGTAAAGACAATTAGGACAGATAATGGCCTTGTGTTTTGTAACAAAAAGTCTGCTGATTTATGTGCACTGCATGGCATTTTGCATCATAGGACTCTTAGGCACAACCCTCAGCAAAATGGTGTTGCTGAAAGGATGAACCTTACAATTATGGATAAAGGTAGGTGTCTTATGGTGTCCTTAGGTATACCAAAACCCTTTTGGGGAGAAACTGTAAGCATAGTTGTCTACCTCATCAATAGATCCCCTTCAACAGCCATAAACTTCAAAACTCCTTTAGAGTCGTGGTCCAGAGAACTACCAAACATGTCCAACCTTAGAGTGTTTGGATGTGCTGCATTTGCACATCAAAAGGAGGGTAAGTTAGACCCTAGGTCCAGAAAGCGAGTGTTTATAGGCTACCCTAGTGGGGTGAAGGGATACAAAGTTTGGCTTAAAGGTGAGCCGGGAATAGGGTTATTGTGAGTAGGGATGTTGTCTTTAACGAGCTTGATATGCCTTGTGTAAAGGCTAAAACCGATCCCGATAGTTCTACCAATGTTCCCACGGATAAGAATGTTCCCGTGAAAGTGGAGGACATCACCAAGCCTTCACAAGTTCACCCACTTGAACTCGAAACCAGTGGAGAGTCGGATATACCGGCTAGTTAACCCGAAATTGACATGCCTGAATCTGAAAATTCAGATGATGATGGGGATCATCCAGAGGCACAAGCACAAGCCCTTAAAGACTACCAACTGTCTAGGGATAGGGCTAGAAGAGTGTCGAGAAAACCCGTTAGATATAGTTATTCATACATTGTCTCATATGCCTTTGCTGCTGCATCCTCCGTGGAAGAGAAAGAACTGCTGTGTTTTTCTGATGTGTTAAAGAGCCCTAATCGCTCTTTATGGTTGCATGCTATGGAAGAGGAAATGTCCTCTCTTCACAGAAACAAAATCTGGATTCTTGTTCAAAAACCCTCAAAACAAAAATTAATTGATTGCAAATAGATTTTCAAAATCAAAGAGCCTGAATCAACCAATGAACCCTGAAGGTTCAAGGCCAGACTAGTTGCAAAAGGTTTTTCTCAAGTTGAGGGCATCGATTTTACGAAATATTTTATCCCGTCGTTAAATATAAAACGATTAGGATAATGCTTGCAATCGTTGCTTTTTATGATCTTGATCTTGAACAACTTGATGTAAAAACTACATTGTTGCATGGCGAACTTGAAGAAACTATCTATATGCGACAACCACCGGGTTTTGAGGTAAAGAGTAAGGAACACATGACATGTCCCTTGAAAAAGTCCTTGTATGGACTTAAACAGTCACCAAGGCAATGGTATAAGCAGTTTGACTCTTTCATGCTTAAAACAGGTTTCATTAAAAGCAATTATGATAGTTGTTTATATTTTCGTGGTAATAATGTTGAAACTGTTGTTTATCTTTTGCTTTATGTAGATGATATGTTGATTGCTTGTAAGCATAGAGATAAGATTCCTAGTTTCAAATCCTTGTTAAAGTTAGAGTTTGATATGAAGGATTTAAGTTCTGCTTCTAGAATCCTTGGGATGAACATCAGTAGAGATAGAGCTGACTGGTCCTTATTCATATCCCAGAAATCCTTTTTGCAGAAAATTGGTTCCAAATTTTCGATGCATTTATGCAAACCAATTTGTACCCCACTTGCGAGCCATTTTCAGCTTTCTGAAAAATCCTGCTCCAAAACTGAAAAAGAAAAGAAAGACATGGCAAACATACCCTATAAGATGGCTATAGGATCCGTCATGCATTTAATGATATCCACCCGACCTGATATTGCTTATTCTATAAGTCTTCTCAGCCGATTCATGTCTAATCTGGGTAGGCATCATTGGACAACTCTTAAGTAGTTATTACAGTACATTAATGGGACTGTAGATAGGGGTTTGATTTATCATAACTGGTTTGATAATTTTGAACTGGTTGAATATGTTGATTCTGGCTTTGCAGGTGACAAAGATGGTAGGAAATCTACCACTTCTTATTTCTTTACCTTAGCATGCAATTGCATATCTTGGAAGTCACAGTTGCAGTATGTAGTCGCTTTATCGACTACGGAGGCTGAATACATCGCTGCCATAGAAGCAATTAAGGAAGCTATTTGGCTTCAAGGGCTTCTATCTAAATTGCATGTTTTAAATTCCAAAGTCGTGATTTATACTAATAGCCAAAGTTGTCTCCACTTGTGTAAAAATCCTGTTTATCATGAAAGGACTAAATATATAGATGTTAAGTATCATTTCATAAGGGAAAAGGTTTCAAGTGGCTTAGTGAATATTGAGAAAATTAGTACTAAAGATAATCCTGCAGACTTTGATACTAATATTATGACAACTGATAAATTTTCTTTGTGCAGGGATCTACTTCACATTGATGAAGGTTGACTCTTTTGAGTCTGTTTTAGCTGGAAATTTCAGGAAAAACATATTCAAGGTAGAGTTTGTTGGCCATTTGGGCCTTATTTGCCCACATTTTTCATTTTTTCAGCCCATTGTTCCCTATGATGATTATGGACTGGTCACTAGAAGGAATGGGTTGAAATTTATTGGGCCAAGATGCCGGGCTGGGTCGGGACAACCCAGCCCGCCCATGGTGACTTGGGTTACTATATATATATTCTCTTTCTATTTCGGAGGCTACCCTAATTAGAAGGACAGCCTCCCCCTTTCCATTTTCTCCTCTTCTCCATTTCTCCCTTCTTCTCCTTCCTCTTTGCAGACCGGTTGCCGTTGCTCCCTCTCAAGGATCTGTCCGCCGCCGAAGCCGCGAGTCGGCTTCACTGCCTGACTGCCGTGCATGTGGCTGTATTGAAGAGAGAGGGAGAGAGAGAGAGAGAGAGAGAGAGAGAGAGAGAGAGAGAGAGACCATTCTTGATGTGAGCTCGGTCCGACTGAGGGACCCCCGCTGCTGGCTGCTCTCTGTCTTGATGCCGTCGTCCTCACCCCTAGCTCGCCACGGCAGCCCAAACTTCCACTGCCGCCCTTGCCGCTGCTGCTGGTTGGAGCCGATCTAGCTCACCGCAACTCACTACCACTTCCCTGCTACTACCACCATTGCTGCTTCCGCCGCTGCTGCTCCTGCTGTTGTTCCTGTTGCTGCTCTCGCCGCCGCGGCTCAAGTAAGCTTCTTCAAGCTCTTTTTTTTCTTTTCTTTTGCTCACGGTTTTGTTGCAGTTTCCGATGAGCTTCCGGAGTGTTGCTGCCTGAGAAAAAGAAGAAAGAGGCTATTGTCAGCCGAGAAGAAGAAAGGAGGACCAGATTGCAATTTGTAATAGTTTAGGGTCTTTCTATTATTTCTTATTTTTGTGGGTGTAGTAGTAAATAGGAAAGTTGTGTAATAGTAAATAGGTTGGTAGATCTATAGATCCGCACAACACATATAATATATGTCCAGTATATTTACTTCCTTCAATTATCTATATGATAGAAGACATAAAAGCCATTTTTTAAAAAAGAAAGAAAGGAAGAACCCCTAATCCTATTCAAGCAAACTAGTAACAACAGCGATCAAGTAACATTGAATTCAAGAAAAGCAATCTACACTCAAGAATTTTCCATCCCCTTGATTTCTTTCTCAAATAGAAAACCAACATTTTCACTTCAAGAATTTATGCGCAATATGTATAAAACCAAAGAATGTCAATCTCTATTTTTCTCAGCAGATCTGAAAAAGAAAACTTGAATATTACACATCCATTTAGCTATAAATAGTACCTTGAGGAAGAAAATACTAAAATAAAACATTTTCTTCTTGCTCTAGAACGAGCAGAGGCAATAATGCATTTTTAATAAATAGAAGAAAAAAGAGAAATATTTAGCCCCAAAGAAATTGGTAGCGACCGACTCCGGAGAAGGATCTGAGGGTCAACATTTGTGCGATTTTCCTCTTCTTTTTGTGCTTTTGTGTTTAGATTTTTAGGAATTTGATTAATTTCATTATTATAGAAAAAAGAAGAGAAACCATCAAGAAGAATTCCAGCAGAGAAGATATCAAATTTACCAAGTTCAAAGCAAGGCAGAAGCAGGAAATTCTGCTTTTTAGTGACATGAAATTGCTCTAGAATTTGTATTATAATTCATTCCGGTCCGGATATATTTTTTATGATCTTAATTATAACTGTAGAACACAAAATCCAAAACACCAAAGCACAAAAAGTATAGGAAATCGTACAAACACTGATCCGGTGATTCTTCTCTGGAGTAACTGCTAATTTCATTGGGGCTAATGATTTCTCTTGTTACTTTCTTCTTAACATAGAGGAAATTAGATTTCAAACAAAAAATTTCAGAATAAAAATTCGAACAAATCAATTTCATGAAACTATAAACTCACAATGAATAACCTTCTTTTTTGCTAAGTAAAATAGAACCTTCAAAGTAAAACCCCGCAGATATTCCTGTCAAAGAAAGTATATAAAAAATTCCGTCACCTGGAAGTCTCTCAAGGAAGCCGTAGATGAAGGAATTTTTCTCCCAATGGAAAACTCAATCCTTTCTGTAATACTTCTAATTCAAAGGCTTTAGAGGTTGAAATTCAAAGTTAAAGATCATGAGATTGATGGAGAAGGCAAATGGCAGATGAGAGGAAGAGAAAGGGTGCATAGGAAGAGGCAGCTGGTAGAAGTAGGGCTGTAAACGGGGCGAGTCTTACCCGTACCCGCACGGGTCTGTACCCGTTTTTAGCGGGTAAGGTTTAAATTTTATACCCGCGGACCCGGATCCGTACCCGTACCCGTATTTATACTGCTATATGGGTCCGGGTAAGGTATAATGATACTCAAACCCGTATACCCGTATACCCGTATTAATAAAATAATAATATATTTTATATATTATATTATATTAATATATAATTTATAATTTTTTTAACATGTTATTTTACTCTTATCTTTAACCCTAACCTACTACCTCTACTCTACCTACCTACCAACCAACTACACTCACATCACATCACACTCACACTATTACGATTTTGTGTATATTTGAACTTATAATTATGTGAATTAGAGATGTTAATGATTTTATTTGTTGAAAGAAATGTTAAGGAGATTATGTTAATCATGTTAAAATTTCTACCTACCTACCAACCAACTACACTCACATCACATCACATTCACACTATGACGATTTTGTGTATATTTGAACTTATAATTATGTGAATTAGAGATGTTAAATGATTTTATTTATTGAAAGAAATGTTAAGGAGATTATGTTAATCATGTTAAAATTTTTACCTACCTACTAACCAATTACACTCACATCACATCACACTCACACTATGACGATTTTGTGTATATTTGAACTTATAATTATGTGAATTAGAGATGTTAAATAATTTTATTTGTTGAAAGAAATATTAAGGAGATTATGTTAATCATGTTAAAATTTTTATTTTTTGAATTATACATTGTTTTACATATTTTTGTTTAACAGGGAAATAAAATAGAAGAATGTCATACGGGTATGGGTATACCCGTACCCTACCCTAGACCCTGGAGGGTCGGGTCCAGGTCTAGAATTTTATACCCTGGAGGGTATGGGTCTGGGTCTGGGTCCAAGTTTCACTATAAGGGTACGGGTCCGGGTCTGGGGTACCCTGAGGGTCTGGACCCGTTTACAGCCCTAGGTAGAAGGGAAGAGGTAAACAGTTTGAGAGAGATGGCGGGAAAGAGAAAAGGCGGACAATAAATTTGTTGAAGAAGGGTTTTACCTTCTAAGGCGATTAATATCTTTTTTTTTTTTTATCAATATATTTGTTTTCTTTTGAAGGATAGGTATATTTATCTATCTAATATCGTATTTTAAGACATTAATATTAAATATTCACATAAGTTTCCAAAAGAGAACTAAACTCTCAAATACTAATCCTATTTGGACTAATGAGATCTGCATTGATTTAGCTAGATGTTTTTAAGATTTTGTAATCTCTTATATCTTGAACATATAGAGGACATTAATAAGATGAGTTACACTAGATTCGTGAGTATTCTTCTTCTTTATATTATATTATTATTCCGAGCAATTCGTTGTGTCGTGTTCATCAATTTCATAACACGTTATCATCATGATTGCATAGACAACAAGATTGTTTGAAGAACGAGACTTTGAATGTGATTTTTCAAAATTCGCTAAAAGGTAAAAAGATTCTTGAAGCTTTTTTAGGTAAGAAAAATTTAATGTTTTCTTTAATTTTTCTTTTTAATATATTACTTGATATCATGAAAAGATCAAATATTTTTTCATTGATTCTTGTATAAATCTATTTATGTCCGGAAGATGCAACTAAAAAAAAATCACGATTATAAAGATTTCTTTTCTCATTAATTTTTGAGGCTCTGAAGCCTCAATAATCTATTAAGAAAGATTTTGACAAAATCTAAAAGGCACGATCACCAGAAGATGGTCACTATACCAATACTCATTATCATAAATTAGGTATATCTATGGCTACAATATTTTGATCAATATATATGTATGCAACATTATATTTGATCTATATTATTTCTCCATTAAAATAATATAGAGATAATATTCTGTTTTACATATATTAAATATGCTCATGTAATAGCAACATTGAGATAGAAGATCTCAAAGTTATTGAGACTAAATAAAGCATTGAATCATTATTGATGGAATATTATGATATTCCTAATAATTTTATGTCATTCCCTAAAATAACTGCAATTAGAAATTTTATTTCTATAATACATTATATTCATGATTATAAGTCATTATTAATGGAATATTATGACATTCCTAATACTTTTATGTCATTCTTTGAAGCGAATGCAATCAGAAAATTTATATAATATGTTATATTCGTGAAAATAAATATTTATAATAATTTATAATTATCATGACTCCTGTACCTAATATCTAAATTATCACCAGAAGTGATAATAATGAGAAAGGAAAAGGGAACATATTGTTAGAAACCGTAGGAAAAAATAAAATAAAATAAAGCTACAGAAATCCATCAACATGATCTGCACATACTAGAAAAACTGATTGGATAGAAATTACCTTATAGTTTTGATGGTTCGGTGTGGAGGCGCTGCTGTTTATGCTTCGCCCTCTACAGGTATCCACGCGACGAACTCCTCTGTAAGCGATCGGGATGCTAGCCCTTCTGTGTTCTGAAAACTGTTCAGAACTAATCCTAACTATCTGGTAAATGGGTGGGATTTCGGAGAGAGGAGGCTAGATACTGTATCGTCGTTCTAAGGTTTAGGGTTTTGTTTTTCTTTAATCAGATAAAAGACAGCTGTCGAGAAAAGGTTAACATAACCTTTTATAGCTGTCAATATCAAAACTCTAACTATCATCTAATGACAGTTTAATCTCGTTTTTCTATTCCTATAATCATCCAACGGTTGGATGAGTAATATTAAGTAATTAATTTCATTTATTCGATTAAATAAAATTAATTAATTATTAACTTACCAGAAAATACAATTTGGAACCTTTTGTACACATTTAACGAATCTAGACAAAATCTAGATTCATTGACCGTGGACATTATGCTCACAAGATCGTCTATGTGTGTGACCCTGTAGGTTCACTTAACGTTAGGAGTGAATGAAAAATGTCCTAGACATTTATTCACAAAACATAAGCGGCCTCTAGCAAGACATTATGCTTACCCAAGTTAAGTAAAAGCAATAATAACCTAGCATCAGATTTAATATTTAGTCCTTTTGTCACACGATATCCTAATCAAGTATAAGGCATAGTCCAAGTCATCCTTATAAAACTTAATTAACCATTTACTTGATCACCAGGCAGACTGTTCCAATAAATAATATTAATAACACCTTATTAATACTTATTTGAGCCTGGCCATACATATTTTCCAATCTTCCTTATCAAGGGGCCCATAGATATCTCTCTCTAAAAAGAGAGGAACAAATCCCTTTCACTATCTCTAATATTCAATCCATGACTAGAAAATAAGCCAACCAATAGTCATAATAATCACCTAATTAAAAGTGATGTTTGACTATGTCAAAATATATTTTCTCCCCATGCAAGAAACATTAGAAACATTAGGTCAAAGGACAACAAATATAAAACTGAGAAGAAATAATTATAACTTAAACCCATGCAATATTTCTTCTTCACTTTTGGTCATGTCCAATACAATATTATCAATATGCATTTATGAATTGATTTTATATCTCATATTCATGATCAGTAAAACTTGACCATCAATCAACTTCACACTAGTTTACAAGATGTGATAAACTAGGGACAAATAAGAATAGTATTTTATTAGCTATAAGGGTTTTACTATTAAGTCACATACTTGATGACCAAGAGCATAAAATACAATTCAAAAATACATACTTCATAAATCATAAATGTGAGTCAGCTGGTCTTAGGGCATATACTAACACATATAACCCCATATAAATAGTATTGATGCAATATAATAGAGAGTTTGTAGCTTACCTATAGTACGCCAAACGAAATTTAAATATTTGGTATATTATGCTATTATTGATCTTATATGTTAATTATGTCTATTGATAATGTAGTCAATTCTTTGAAGAAGGAAATTACTTTTTGTTTGTGATTTGGAGTCTTTGCATATTATATATATACCCCTTGATTTATTATATATATTCAAAAATTGCAAAAAAGATATATATTGGGAGAATAAATTGTAGTATATACTAAAACTCTAGAAGAGTTAATTAATAGAAAGCTCTAGAAGAGCTAATACATTGAAATTAAACCTACCCAAGGGCTAATCAATAAAAGGCTTCAGAGGAGCTAATATTTTAAAATCTCCAAGAGAGCTAAATATCTAGAATATATCTATAATATCTAGAAGATATTTAATTAAGAAGATATCTATAATATATATAAGATATTTAATTAAAGCTGTAGAATAGCCTATTTACTAAAGACTCAAAAGAGTTAGTTAATTGAAAGTTCTAGAAGAACTAATTATTTAAAGACTCTAGCAGAGTAAATTGACCTTGGAGGTCACATGATAATTATATTTTATTATCATGACTTATAGAATAAATGTGACTTATATACACTATCATGTTCTCCCATCGTAATTTGTAATTCGCAAAGTTGATGCAATTTAATGGATCATTGAGTAAACCTAAAGTTTACTTATTCAAAAAATATTAAATATTGGTATTATCGGTTAGACTATCCTTGATCATTAAAATATGAATTATCATAAAGAATTTATGACAATATTTTTATGGAACCATAAATTAGGGTTGAATATGTTTTGACATGAATATATTGTCGATGCATCGACCCATGCTCCCAATATATTGCTGACTTGCAAACTGAATTTTGCAATTTTGTAATGAGCTCATATTTTAGATTCTCCCATTAACATAATTTGTCCTAATATTATTGATGATGTTCCACTATTTGCGTAGAGATTGAATGTGTCTGCAGAACACGTTCATATACTTAGTAAATGGTTTTATAAAATCATAAGTGCCTTGAAATTTATTTATGTATATTTCTTAGTAGTACTTATTCGTATTTTCCCAACATATTAGTTTTGTCCTCCTCATTATAATTGGTTCATTGTGAGAACCCAAATATTTTCATCTTAGTATTAAATATGTGCTATAGAAATATACTATTCCACCATGATGTATTTAAGATGGGTATTCAAAAGAGGAAAAAATTATATAGTCGGATAAAGACTAAATTTGTGTCTCATTTTGATCCTTATATAAAGATAATTTGAGCCAGAAGTTCAAAGGATTAATAGCCAGGTATATAATTATTGATAAAAGAAAACCTGATATAGAATGCTCCTATTATTTAATATCCTCGAAGGATAGTCTACCACTACTTATAATTTTGAGACACGTAAAAAATATGGGAGAATAAATTGGTTTGAACCAAATCCTCGCATATGTAAAGGAGTAATAATTTAAGATGGTCCTATGTAATTAAGTCAAAGATGAGAATTCTAGCAGAATTTTCCATGACATGACTTTTATTATTATTCTCAGAAGAAATTCAGGTATCTAAAGTCATAATAATGATAAGATCTCATTGTATCATGTCATGATATAAATAGATGGAATCATATAATAGCACAAAATATTGACAATAATTCTGTGTATATTATGAATAGAATAAGGATCTTGAATTAAAGTCTGCAGATTCGAGATTTTAATAGATATTTGGCCAAAATGGAATATAAAAGTTCGCATAGAAATTATGAAGAATTTGGACAATTATTAAGTACACTTGAAGTGTACATATATTTCTTGAAGGGATTATACACCTGAAGTGTAATCACATAAGAATAAGAGTTAATAAATAAAGTGAGAACTTGTATAAATTATAGTATAAGATTCTTCTAAAGTTCCTAGAAATATTGATGCGAAGAATAAAATTTATGGTGGTGGATTGAGTTTAGATAATAGCGCACTAAACTCTAAGAATTTATATAACATCCTTGAAAGACTCAATAAGCATGTCTGAAGCATGTAAGTGAATTGTTCCTGAAAAACATAACATCATTTGTCTTAGTGATTTTTATTTAAATAAATATATGAAATTAAGATCGAACATATATCCATGAAAGTTCACTTAAAATTTTGTTATGCTTGCCTCTCTTATGATTCTTTATCTATTTTTAATGTTCTCCACATTAGGGGGAGAAAATTAGAGTCATAAAATTTCATATTCATTATTGAAGCATTTGATATATATACAAGTTTTTGTGAACTAAAAGTTTTTTAGATTAATCATTTGTAAATGAATTGAAAATGTACTTGATATTTATGTTAACTCTAGAAGAGTTACAAAATTAAACTTATAGATGCTTGTATAGATGTCCCAATAGGACAAAAGTCTTATAACTAGTTATGTTAAATCATGTTTGAAGCGTGATCGATCTTTTGTTTATAAAGGTTCTTTAACGAAATAATTAATACTTCAAGTATTTCTCCCGAAGAGTTTATGATTGACGAGAAAATACTTGAAGTAAATATTTCAAGATTTTCTCTTGATTTACAAATTTAACATCCTGAAGATGGAAATTCTTTATCTATTCATAAGATTTTTACATGGATATATTATATTGCATATTATCATCCACTTGTCATTCAATTATAAAATGCTGGTAAATACCACATGTTTATAGATAAGAACGTAATTTATATTTATTGGTCTTGAAGTACCATAACTATGCAGATTGGTGTCTAATTCTTCTCTAAATAACTTTTGATATGATAATCATATTATCCTTCAATATTTTTATGAATAATAAGTCTCAGATTAGTGAGAAAAATCTTACTCCTGTTGAGATGGATAAGCATCAAGTTGCTTGATTATATGATACACAAAATTATATTCTCAAACAAACATGTTTTGCAATAATGATATATATATATATTTATATTTATATATAGTAACTACTCCTCCAACTATGTTGAAGTTCTAAATTGTTATGTGGCTTGCAGAGAAAGTCTGTGATTATCATTGATAATTACTTCCAAGATATTTAAATAGTATCCTTTAAGGATAAAATAACAACCATTTGTTGGATTGTGAAATTTGAGGATATCTTTGTAGAGATGTGACAAAATAAATTTCATTAAAATTTCTTTATAAGAAAGGTGAAATTAATGTGCAATGCTTTCGATCAAATGTGATATATAATCCTGAAGGTTTATTCACTAAGACACACCAATTTTAAACAGGGGGAGTATATAAAATATAAATGAATAATTTACTCTTTTTTCCTCAACTAGACTTTTTTCTCCCACAAGGTTTTTTTTTTTTTTTTTTCTCTAGTAAGGTTTTAACAAGGCATATTCTTTATGTTATAGACATCTAAGGGGGAGTATTATGAAACTAATGAATACGTAGTAGATGTCCAAATACGTTCCCTGAAGAGAACTAAACTCTCAATACTAATCCTATTTGGATTCATGATATCCTCATTGATTTAGTTAGATCCTTTTAGGATTCTGTAATGTCTTGTATCTTGATCCTATAAATAGTCCTGAGAAGATATTCATGAGATGATTTAGACTTGATTCTTGAGTTCTACTTTTCTTTCTCTTTGTACTTTTCTTTCTCTATATTCTTCATCTTTATATTATATTATTACTCCATGCAATTCATCATGTTGCCCTCATCAGATGATTAAAAATAATCTAATAGACTAAAAATATTTTTCTCATAAACAATTAATCTCTAATATAAAATATTCTTACCATTAGAATATATCAAGTTAATATAGTTAATTAGTGGTAATTTGATATAATTACTGCACAAACAAATATGAATCATTAATAAATTTAGAAAAATTTTGAAACATACAAAAGTAGTTATTTTGATTCATAATGTTCATTTAAATTCATTTTAGGAAAATCACTAAATTCTAATACTCATTTGTACGTAAATAATCATGAAATTACTTTTTCCCAGAGAAGTTAGCATTAAATTACTAAATACACATTATAATTTATACGTTTTAAGAACCTAGGAATAATTAATATAGTACTATTATGTAACTAAGTCTAACACTAATGTAAAATATGAGTTAATATCATATATTCATATTAGGAAAATCACTAAATTCTAATGACTATTATGATTTTCATTTTAGGAAAATCACTAAATTCTAATGACTCATTGTAAGTAAATAATCATGAAATTACTTTTTCCCAGATAAGTTAGCATTAGATTACTAAATACACATTATAATTTATACCTTTTAAGAACCTAGGAATAATTATTATTGTACTATTATGTAACTAAGTCTAACACTAATGTAAATATGAGTATATATCATAATTATGTTTTTTAAAGTATAATTTTATGCAATTCATCTAATATCAATCTTTTTCATCTAATATTAATTTTTTAAAACATTCAATATTAATAAAATAGACTAAAATATCATTAAAATGCATCAAACTAGTGGAACTAGTTACCCTTAGTTTGACATAATTATTTTGAATCTATGTACGCAAATATGGGTCATTAATGAATTTTAAAACGTTTATAAGCATAAAGATGTGGGTTTTTGCGTTATATATAATATTATTTTGATTTCATTTTATGAAAAGTACTAAATTCTTATGATCATCAAAATTTATATTATCTTGAAATCATTAACTATACGCAATAGTATGCATGTGTTCAAAAACTCAAGAATAATATGTCGTTTTAGTTATATTTTTATTTTTTATTTGTTTAATAATTATATAACTCAATTTACACTCTTTTTCTCTAATGTATAAAAAAAACAATTATATAACCATATTATTTGATACTTCGTATAAGAGTAACTACATATGTAAAATTTTAAAAAAAATATATTCTCTGTATTTATAACATGCCCCCGTATTCCATATAAATATAAATAGATAATTGAATAATAGTACAAAAAATTTAACTCATCTTTTACATAGCTACTAATGAAAGCTAATGGGATCAAATGTTTTAGTGTCAACTTTTGGTTTTCTCTCCTTTCTTTGTATTGGTTATTTTCTCCAGGTTGTTTTGGGACTATTGTGGTTTCTTTTTGGTTTGCTTTTCTCTTTTCTTAGTTTTGGATATCATTCATATTCTTGAAGTGGGACTTTTCACATTAGGTTGATTTAACTAGGTCCTGTTTTGGGAATGTTCATTTCTTCTCTGTGATTTTCTTGAACTAGGATTGATGTGGATTAAATACAGAAGTCCTGGACTCCATTTTTCGTTGTACAAATATCGTTTTGATGTAGATCCGAAGAGTTAAGCACCCATAGAGTTGAAGCTTGAACCAATCACTAGAGCTCGAATGAAGGAACTTAAGGCTTCCAATGGGAATGAGGATAATGGCATGGTAGTTTACATGGAGGAAGCTTTGAAGAACAAGTTTGAAGGGTTTGGAGATCAAGGAGAGGCTTCCAAGTTTTTTTCAATTTGTTCAATAAGTAAAGATAGTTCAAGAAAGCAACTTGAGAGAGAAAATTGGCTAAGTGGTGGAGAAGGGAACTTACCACTGACGATAGCCTTGCTCCTACCGTCACCCGTTGGCTTCTGGCCAAAAAGGACTGAAGATATCACGACCTCCCTACCGTCGTCGGTAGGGTTCGGCTAGGACAACGCTAATACAATCTATATGAGGTGTTTTTTTTATTTGGCTTGTCTTTCAGTTTTTAATCAAGTGTTTAATAGGTATTTTAAGTTATTAAGCTATAAGTTAGCTAGGGATAGACTTTAGCCTATAAATATCCTATTATAACTCATTCTAAACAGCATTGATGAATTTGCTTAAATTTGAGAGAGATTCTCCAATTGCTTCTTGGTTTCTTTACCTTCTTAGACTAGCTTGCTAAGGGTTAATGTCCTTAGTGTTGTGAATAATTGTTGCCTTAGATTGTATAATCTACAAAATAAATTGATCATTCAAATTCCTTTCATTAGTTGATTCATATAGTTTCTTTCTTTGAATCAATTGATCTTGGGTCTTCTAATTGTGTAATTGGGGTTTTGAGACCTTTATTTCCTCAAAGTTCTAATCATCAATCTAAGAAAGAACTTTAACCTCTCAACATTAGGTTTATGAGTCTTAGATCATCATAGGTTTCTTATTACAGCGTTGAGTTTAAAATCCTTAATAGAGGTTGTTTAAGAAAAATGAAGTGATCCTTGGGAAGGAGTAGAATCCAAACTACAATCACACGAGGATCTACACCAAAGTGTTATCAGAGAAACATCCATTTGAAGGTCAATTTTTTTTACGTTGTTTAAAATTTGTTGAAATCATAAAAAAAGAAAAAAAAATAAGTACTTGATGATCATAAAATTCCCATGAAGATCATGCAACAACTAAGTACAGAAATATAGATCCAAAAATCGATTAAAATTTGACTGATCAATTGAGAAATTTCTTGATGTTTTGTGATGGAGGTGTTCTCCTTTGAGTTAGGATTCAATTGAAATATTTTTTACTCAATTTGGAGATCAATTGATTGGTCAATCGGATTGATTTGTGAAATGTGTTTTGGATTCGTGATAATAGGAAAAGTGTGGATTAATTTGTGCACATCATATGTTATACTAACTCAATTTGAATGAAATTTGTTCTTAGCTTCATCCTCATTGAGTGAGGAATCTTTCTGAATTGGTTTCATCTGATTTAGATTCATAGACTTTGAGATATTGTCGTTTTAATAAAAGGATGTCATCATTCCCTATTTTCTAGAAAATTTTTTATTAGTACTCTTTTATTCTTTGTTTAGTCTAATTGTTTTGAATTGCTATATTTTTTTATTTCTAATTGTTTTCTTGTGTGTTTCTAGTCTTCTGTTGATGATTAATCTTGTTTGTTGGCTCAATTCTATAGATTACATTCTTTGAATTCATACGCCTCAAGTGTTTGATATTTTGCCTCAATGAACACTTATCCAACTAAGTGCATTGATTGATTTACTTGCTTGGGATTGTTACTCTTGGTTTGACTTGGCTAAGAGATTGAAGGACATCATAGAGGCTCGAGTGTTGAGTGTTTGAAAAAGGCAAGAAGGTGAGCTTAAATTGATAACAACCAATTAGGAGAGTTATATACAAACGACTTGAGTGATCATCAAAGAGTGTAAACACTTAGGGAGTGATTGGGAGGTCCTTTGTTTGTTTTCTCTATTTAATTTGCAGGTTTTATAATGTCTATAGAAGGGCAATTACCCACTCACTCTCATCAAGAAGGAACTAGTGATCTTACAAGGATGAATCTAAATGAGACTTCGAAATCTATGCAACAATCAATTGAAGGAATGACAAGACAATTCCAAAGTGCTGCTAGAGATGTAGAAGAACTTAAAAGGGGCAAGAGTAGTGGCCACAATGGAGCAAAGAGTTGGAGATAATTTTAGAGGAGTTAATTCACCTCATCAAAGACCTTATGACAATATGTCTACTCAAGGATACCATAACTTGTCGGTTCACACCCTTATCCATTTCATGAAGGTGGGTATCAAGGAAGACCACATGTTAGAGGTGGAAGAAGGGAGGACAAGGTGGAAGAGGATATTTATAGACCAGATAAAGAGGTTCCAAGACATGAAGCATGGCGTGAGGATAATTTGTTCGAAGATTTTGGAGAGGATCCTAATGTTGGCCAAGCATACTATGGTGGCTACTATGGTAATCATCAAGGGGATAAGGCTTTAGAGAAAATCAAGTAGAAGGTGCCAAGCTTTAAGGATGAAAGTGATCCAAACGTATTCCTTGATTGGGAACGAAAGTGAAGAACTTATTCATGGTAAGGAACTATAGTGACATTGTCAAGATGAAGCTAGTCATAGACGAATTCTCGGGTTATGCAATCCATTGGTAGGAAAGAGTTATCACTCAAAGATTGAGAAATAGAAGACAACCAGTAGAAACTCATGAATTGAAGACATTCATGAAGGAGAGATTTGTATCGGAACATTATTATAAAGAGCTTTATTATAGGTTGATGACTCTTAAGCAAGGTAGCGAAAGTGTTGAAGAGTATAGACAAGAAATGAAATTATATACTTTGAGATTCAGCTTAGAGGAAGACAAAGATACTTCAATTGCTAGATTTCTAAGTGGCCTCAATAGGGACATTACTAATCAACTAGAATTTTATCTTTACACCACTTATGAAGACATGTGTCATTTGGCTACCAAGATTGAAAATCAAAGGAAGAGGATTGGTTTCTCTAAAACTAATCTTTCTTCTTAAGGAGTGTGGTGCCTAAACCTCAAGCATCAACCTACAAGAGTTGGCCAAAGAAAGAAGATACACCTAAGGTGGCTTTCAAAGATAATCCTAAGCCTAAGGTGGAAGAAAAAAGAAGGTTTATTACCAATCCAACAAGGTGTTTCAAGTGCAATAGTGTGGGACACAAAGCCGTAAATTGTCCTACCAAGAGAACCTTGATTTTTAATGAAGAATTGAATGGTTAAATTGAAAGGGAATAAGACGATTGCCAAGATGATATTGTTGACAAGGAAGAAAGCAATGAAGATCAAGAGATTGACTCTTTTGAAGCCGTTGAAGAGGGAATGAGTACGGTGACCACTAGAGATTTGTCTACTCAGGTCTTTGAGGAAGAAGCAAGCGTCCAAAAGAAAAACATCTTTCATACTAAATGCTTAGTGGGAGGGAAAGTTGCTAATATTATTATAGATAGTGGTAGTTGTACCAATGTGGATAGCATGTATCTTGTTGAAAAGTTGAATTTACCTCTTCTCAAGCATCCTAGGCCTTATAATCTTCATTGGTTAAATGATAGTGGGAAGTGAAGGTTAAGAAACAGGTGCTAGTACCTATTATTAAGGGGTCATATCATGATGAAATCCCTTGTAATGTGGTTCCTATGCAAGCAGGGCATTTGTTGTTGGGACATCTTTGGCAATTCGATAGGAGGGCTATTCATGTTGGTGTAAAGAATACCTACACTTTTAAAAAGAATGGGAAAAAGTTCATGTTGAATCCTTGACTGCTAGTTAAGTCTTTGAAGAACAAAAGAAAATGAGAGAAAAAAGATACTAGCGAGTAAGAAAAAGAAAAAGAACATTGAAGAGGGGAAAAGAATTCATGAAAGAAAAGTGAGTGTAGAAAAGCCTATAGAGGAAAAATTGAATAGGATTAAGAAAATGAGAGTGAGATCATAGAAGCCATTGAAAAAGAAGAGATGGTTTTACATCTCTATTGCAAAGGTACGTTTGTGTCTACTAATGATCATTTGTCTTATTTGTCGAATGCCATAATGAAGATTATTGAAGAATACAAGGATGTCTTCCCTAAAGAGATGCCCGGTGGACTTCCTCCATTGAGAGGAATTGAGCATCAAATTGATTTGATACCCAGAGTGGTGTTGCCAAATAGACCAGCCTATAGGAGTTCCCTCGAAGAGACTAAGGAGCTAAGGAGACAAGTTGAGGATTTGCTCTCCAAGGGGTATGTATAAAAAAGCTTGAGCCCTTGTACTGTTCCCGTTTTGCTAAAAGATGGTACGTGGTATATATGTATAGATTGTAGAGCCATCAATAATATTACTATCTAGTATAGGCATCCTATTCCTAGATTAATGGCTTTTGTATCTTTTGGTAGGATTTTATTGTTTGAACTTTTTTTCCAGCTTTTAATCAAGGGCTTAATGGGTATTTTAATCCATCAATCACTAGATAGGTTAGGTTTAGACATTACTCGATAAATACCCAATTATAACCTCATTTGTAACTAAATGTTAATGAATTTTGCTAAAATTTGTGAGAGAGGATTCTCTTTGTCTCTAGGGTTCTTCACCCTTTATTAGTTAAGGGTTAATGTCCTTAGTTGTGAATAATTGATTTCCTTACGTTGATGAATCTATGGAATTCAATTGATCATTCTAATTCCTTTCATTGATTAAGTCTTAGAGTTCTTGTTCTTTGGTTCAATTGATCTTAGGTCTTCTAGTTTGTGCAGTTGGAGTTTTGAAGCCTGAGTTTCTCAAGGTTCTTCCTATCAAATTAGGAAAGAGTTTTACCTCTCAATGTTGGGTTTATGAGACTTAGATCCTCATAGTTTTTCCATTGGAGTGTTGAAGCAACGAAATCCTTAATAGAGGTTCTTCATCAAGGTGATCTTGGGAAGGTATTAAATCAAATCTACATGCAATTGAAGATTCACATCAAGAGAGAAATTTTGTTCATAGGCTGATTTGGAAGAGGATGAGAGTATTCTCGAATTGTTTGATCAGACTATGGGTGATTCTGATAAGAATCAAATCCCATAAGAGCACAACTCCCTACTCCATTTCTATCCTAACCCTCAAGCCTCAAAAGAGGCTGCCCTTAAGCTTCTTAGCCAACCACCTAGAGATTTCATACCTAGATATTTGGCTAGCTCATGGACTTGGCTTTAAAGCCTTCGTATCTAACTAGAAACTAGCCTGATCCTTTATTCTTGGTCCAGTTATTTATGGGCTTCTTTTAATCAATCAAACAAACTAACTAAAACGTAATAAAACCCAAACCCATTTATTAAATGGTCATTTGGGTTCTAATTTAATTAATAGGCTGGCCTAATTGATTAAATAAATATCTAGGGCCTTATTAGTTAAATAACCCTGATTTCTTCTTTGGTCCTTATGATCTCATGTTGTGGTAATTAAACCACATAGGTTTTCATGAGCTATTCCGAGGACCAAAGACAAATTATTTTGGGATACTAAAATGATAAAAATACCCAGTATTTCTCATTTCAAATATCTCCATCTATCACTATATGGAGATATTAACCCCCTGAATAATACTGTGGAAACAGGTCTTCGACCTACGGGTGATATAAAATAATATCCCTCTACATACCACTCATCATTGAGTATAGGTTTAGTATACTAACTCCTTCCTCAATGATATCTACCATCCTTAGATATCTAGTCCGATAATCAATGACTTAAGATTTTTCTTTCTTATCTCAAGGAGCTACCCTTAAGCAAATACCCAGAGACATTTCCCAGGGTGCTTGTTCTTACTAATTATCCTGGACAATCACAAGGGGGTGATTCCCATAGAAGTTATCGTACGAGTCCGTCTTGACTAACTAATTCCAACTACCCAATGTACAAGGACTATTGTCCTCTTGGCTATAAGTCTCACATATAGCAAATCTAAGAAGAGAGAGCTTAGCTTTGCTAGACCTCCAACTTGTCTCTAACCATAGAGTACTCATCCACGCTGTAGCAATGATAGACTAGGTTTCTTTTCTTTTATTGTACTTTCTAGAAAACCTCTATCATCGGGTCCAGTTCCCTACCCCTAAGGCATGTAAGTGTTTCATGAACACCGTCTCTGCTCAAAGCTTGGTAAGTGGGTCTAGAAGATTCTTCTCTGAAAGGATCTGCTCCATCATTATCTCATTCTTTTGGATAAATTCCGGAACCAGGTCGTCCTTCCTTTCAATGTGCTCATCTATCTTGTGGTTTCTAGGATTCATACACTAACATTGATTCGCATTTGTCATAGATCATAACCATCGGTTTTGTCTATATTAGGTACTACTCCATGCTAAAAAAT
Organism: Catharanthus roseus; assembly: GCA_028651295.1. Lineage (NCBI taxonomy): Eukaryota > Viridiplantae > Streptophyta > Magnoliopsida > Gentianales > Apocynaceae > Catharanthus > Catharanthus roseus. Next base: position 2,287,076 of record JAPQWS010000102.1, read on the forward strand.
CCTTGATTAATTTAAAGCAATGGTGCTTAAATCCTTGATGAATCTCCTATAGAAGCTTGTAAACCATGGAAACTCTTATCTTCTAATGCACTCTTTGGGGTGGGCCAATCCTTGATAGCTTTCACCTTGTTTTCATCTACTTGAAGTCCTTGAGAACTCATCACATAACTTAGAAAATTCACCTTTTCCCAAACAAAACTCACATTTCCAAGATTAGCATCGGGTGTCTCACTTCTGAAAGCAAACAAAATTTGTTTAAGATGCTGCAAATGATCTTGATAAATTTTGCTATTTATCAACATTTCATAAAAGTACACTACAACAAACATTCGAATGAAATCTCTCAAAACATGATGCATGAGTCCCATGAATATGCTTAGGGCATTAGTTAACCCAAAAGGCATGACTAACCATTCATATAGACAAACTTTTGTTTTGAAAGCCGTTTTCCACTCATCCCCTTCTGTCATGCGAATTTGATGGTACCCCAACTTTAAATCTATTTTTGAAAATATTTCAAAATCATGTAACTCATCAAATAAATCATCTAGCCTAGGGATGTGATGCCTATATTTGATGGTGATGTTGTGATGGCCCTACAATTTACACACATACACAATGTACCATCTTTCTTATGAACTAATAAAACGGGAACGGCACAATGGCTTAAGCTTTCTCTTACATAGTCTTTGGCGAGCAACTCTTCAATTTGTTTTCTCAACTCCTTGGCCCCTTCGGGCAGAATTTATAAGCCAGTCTATTCGGAAGCACCAATTGGGAACCAAATGAATTTGATGCTCAATTCCTCTCAAAGGAGGAAGCCCGCTGAGCATCTCATCGGAAAAAAGGTCCTTGAACTCTTCAATGATCTTCATTATAGAACTAGACAAAGAAGACAAGTGATCATTAGTCGAAACAGATATATCTTTGCAATATAAAAGTAAGACCAATTCTTCTTTTTCAATAGCCTCTATGATATCACTCTCTTTTGCATAGAAACATCTATGTTTCCCATAGCACTCTGTTTCTTTTGATCACTCATTTTCTTGTCACGTTCACTTTTTCCTCTCTTGATTTTTCCACACTCAATTCTATACTCTTAATTCTTTTCCTTCACAATACTCTTTTTCTTTATCTCATTCCCTACCCTCTCTTTCTCTCTCATTTTTCTTTGCTCTTTACTAACTTGTTGTGGAGTTAAGAGATTCATGGTATAGGATTTTCCATCCTTTACAAAGGTATAAGTGCTCTTCTTTCCATGGTGAATGGCTTTCCAAACAAATTTCCAAAAACGACCAAAAAACAAGTGGTCCACTTGCATAGAAACAACATCACATACCACTTCATCATTTTGTATGATCCCCTAGAAATAGACACTTTCACTTGCCTCCATGCCCTAACCTCCTAATTATCATTCAACCAATGCAATTTATAAGGATTAAGATACTTGAAGGTAGTCAAGTTCAATTTATCCACAAGATAAGTGCTAGCCACATTAGTGCAACTACTACTATCTATTATGAGATTAGTAAGCCTACCTTCCACCTTGCATTTGGTATAAAAGATGTTCTCCCTTTGAATACGAGATTTCTCATCAATATCTTGTGTTGTCAAAGCCCTTTATAGTCCCAAACTCAAAGTATCTCCTTTGGCAGAGGAGTGTCACCTATGACTTCATTATCATGGCTATCCTTTTTATCAACAATGTCCTCAATACAATCCTCTTCATCCTTTTCAATCCAACCATTCATGTCTTCACCAATGATCAAGTCCTTTTTGTAGGACAATTTTATAGCCATATGTCCCACTCCATTGCACTTTAAGTACCTAGTTGGATTAATAACATCCTTCTTTAGCCCTCCCTTGAAAGTAGATGCTTGAGATTTAGACACAACATTTCTTGAAGAAGGAATACTGGTTTTATAGAATCCGCTCCTCTTTTAATCTTGGTTGTTAGATGGCACATATCTTCAAAGTGGTGTAACGGCACAACTCTAGTTGATTAGCAATGTCCCTGAGACCACTTAGAAACCTAGTAAAAGAAGCATTCTTGTCCTCCTCCAAGCTCAAACTCGAAAGATATAACTCCATCTCTTTTCTATATTCTTCAACACTCTTGCTACCTTGTCCACAAGTCATCAATTTGTAATGTAGCTCCCTATATAGTCCCGCGGTACAAATCTTTCCTTCATAAGAGCTTTTAATTATGTCCAAGTTTCCACCAATCTTCTTCCATTTCTAACACTTTGAGTAGAAAACTTATCTCACCAAGTGCATAACCCAAAAGTTCGGTAATAACTAACTTAGCCTTGATATTATCACTATAGCTTCTCACCAAGAGGAGATTTCCTACTTTACATTCCGAATCAAGAAACATGAGATATGAAAAAATTAATCCACAATTTTAAACAGCTTCAGTTCTGGACACCTCCAAAATTTCAATTAATTTACCCGACAAAATCCCGTCATAATTACATGAAACCTGTTGCAATTATCACCAACTCATAAAAGAAGACATTTAACAAAACTTTTAGCAGAAAAATATCAATTAAGCATCGAATTCAAGCCACTTTTCTGGCATCATTTTTCTGGATGAATTTTGCATGATCTTCATGGATTTTTAATACATCATCATATATCTTTTTTTTTTTTAAATCTACAGAAATTAAATCAAAACTAAGCTTACTTGAAGGTAGCTTTGATACAAAATGATAAGGAATTGGATCTTCAATGGATCAATTCTTCACCTAAGGATAGCCTAATCCAAACTAAGAACTCCTGACTGTGATGAATAATCTTTCCCCTATAAGCCAATTAAACATTAGGGTTGATTACCCAACACCTAATTAGACTCTTATAGAGAAGAGCATATTCTATTACATTTACAAGATCGTAGAAATCAAAGAAGTTTGTGGTCGATTATAAAAGCTTTTGAATCATCCCAATTAGAGAGTTCAATTAAAATCTAACTAAGGATGATTGAAATTAGGAAGAGTTCAATTAGAGAGTTCAATTAAAATCCTAGATAGAAGTTAGGAAGAGGCTTGAAAGCTCAAAAACCCTAGAACCATTTCTCTCGATTTTATATATAATCAAACTTAGTTCAAAATAAGCTCTAAGGAGGTATTTATAGTTTTAGGACTAAACTCTACATTGACTATTAACTTTTTTTAGTAAAAGACCAATGAAAACTTTAATTGAAAGAGGAAAAAGAGTTTAAAACACTTAAAATTGTAGCTAAAAATGCATTAATGTTGAAGTAGGACCCTATCGTGGACGGTAGGTCGAACTCTACCTTCAACAGTAGGTATTTGATGTTTTTAGTGTTCCACAGGCAGAATCCTACCGTGGACGGTAGGGGCAGGGCCTACCGCCCAAGGTAAGTCCTGTTTTTCAGCCTTCCTTTGTGATTTGCTCCTTCACTTGCTCCATTGGTTACTCCTTTTTTAAGTCGTGAATCATGAGCAATTTAGGAGGTTTACAACCATCCTCTAAGCCCTCAATCTTGCACTTTAGTCCATCCTTTATGTCTTCTTCCATAAATGCAAGAATTCCATTGGTAATGCAAAAATCATGCTTTTTAATCTTCCTTGTCCTAGTTCTAGTAACTTGTCCTTCGAAAAGCTTCATAGTGTCTTGTTCATTTTGGTTCATATCTAGAAAGCATTAATTTCAGAATTTATACCTTAATTTATAGGGCATATCCAAAAAGAGATAAGTAGAGATGCATGAGACATCATGCCCTTGCCTTCCGTAAGTGTTCTTGTTCCTCATCTCTACAAATCCATTTTGGTAGGATATACCCTGCATGGTAAGTTGAGATATTATCCCATGGTATAACAAGTAATCATAACACAATGACAAGGTACTCTCAATCACGTAGTGAACTTAGTCCCTTGATTACTTTACCTGTTTGACACTCTACTTCTACCTTGAACTCTGAGAAGAGTTAAATCTATGTCTTATTAGGTGAACATAACCAAATCTAAGTAACCATCTTTTAAGGTGACGAATTACTTGTAGCCTCTTGTCCCTAGTCTGGTCTTAGACCACATAATGGATATGACTTAGTATTTCCTAGGACCTTTAAGCTTTATGGATAAATGTATAGGAATGGTATTTAGGTCATTTTATTAGCCCGAAATAATTTAGTCTTTTGTCCTTGGAGTAGCTCAAAGTAGCTGGGTGACTTAATTGTCACAATACAAGAATAAAATGACTTGAGAAAAAATAAGAGTCATTTAATTAATAGGGCCTGTGATATTTATTGCGTAAATTTAGGCAAGCTATTTAATTAAATAAGAAGCCATAAGGCTTTCTTACTTGTTAGGTTGGTGGTTATTGGGGTTTTAATTAATTCTTTTAATTAAAAGAAGCCTAGAAATAACTTGACTAAATAGAAAGGATTGGGTATGTTCTGAGTTGGACCGAAAGAGTCTAATGCCAAGAATGGAGGCCCATGTCCAAAACCCTAAAGTATTTCTAGCCTAGGGTGGTAGCCAGATGTGTGAGAAGCCTCCTTTGGAGTCTTAGTTGGTTAAATAAACTTAGAGAGTTAGTTGTGATCTCCAAAGAGTTTGTCCTTATCAGAATCTCTACATAGTAGATCCCCTAAAACAAAGACTCTTCAATTCAGCTAATCGTCATTGTTATGGAGGAAATGAGCAGCCCTCTCTCCCTCATAAATGGCTGGAATTTTCTGAAAAAAAAGAACACTTGTTCTTCAAGTTTTTTTTTCCAAAACAAAAGTCTCTTCTTCTTCTTCTCCTCTTTTAAACTCTTTCACCAGAGATTCTTGTGGGCTTAAAGAGGATACTCTAAAAGAATTGGAAGCTTGTGGTTTTTATGAGAAATAATAGGAGATTCTATGGAAAAATAAACACAAAAAATGAGACTAAGAAAAGATACAAAACCCATCGACAGAAACGAAACCGATGGCTACATGATTTTCAGACAGCTTAAGTGGAAAGCATGTTTCAAAGGTATAAAGTTCCATCCTTTGGACTGTTTTCTTCTTCTGCTGCCTTCTAATATTTTCATGTGGTATCAAAGCGAATTTCATCTTATAAGCATGCTAGGTGGTATGTTAAAAATAGGAAAAAAGTGACTTTTTATGGTTCATTGTTTTTTCTATTTTTTTGATTTTATGATATATTTTTTGGGGATGATTGTGCCTATTCTCACCATCTCTTGGGATTACATTTCATGTACACCTCGTGTTTAGGGGCTTAGGCGGCTGTTGGTTTTTTCTTTTTAATTTAATTCCAACATGTATTCCAATAGAAAATTGATGTACACCTCACATGTGGAGGTATAGGATTTTGTAATCTTTTCTCCTGTTTGCTTGTTGTTTTTTGTGTAGCATTAACCTCCCAAAGGAGCTTTGTTGTTTACACTAAGAGCCGAACATGATCATTTGGTGTTGTCATGTCACTTCATTGATCAACATGCTATACCATATTATAGAATATAAGTTAGGGGTTATGATATGAATCTTATTATGCAAGGATCAAAATCTTCGATTAAGCTTCCCAAGGATCTTTGCTTTCAATAGGACTTGATCTCCTCCAACAACACCCACTTAATTCAACCCAAACTATGAACAAATGTATATGAAGAGGAACTTTTCCTTAATTGCTAAAAGAATAATGGGGCTGGTTACCTACTTCCGAATTAGATCAATTGAACAAGACCTAAGCTCTAGGCGAATCATAAGGATGTGATTCTCATAGAATTAGGAATTGTGATCAAATTAAGAACCATTGGATCAACCCAATCCAAGTATTACAAATAAAATCAATCTAAGGCATTATCATACCCTAAATAAAGCTCAAGGAGCATGCCTAAAAACTTAAGACAAAACTCTAAAATTTCATATATCAGTCATCAAAGTTGATTACAATGTAGGCTACAAAATGCATATTTATAGTGTTAGGGATAAAACCTACATTAACTATTGACTTAAGACTCTAAAAGATGAATTAAACCCTTAACTAATAACTGAAAATAGAGTTTAAACATTAAAATCTGCCCAAAATAATACATTATGCAAAACGAGGACCCTACCGCTAACGCTAGGTCTTCAGCCAATAAATCCCATTATGGACAGAAGCCTACCAGGGACGGTAGGTACAGGGCCTACTGTCGATGCTAGGCTCTGTTTTTGCCTTTCCTTGATTTGTTCCTCTTCCAATTTGCTCCATTGATTGCTCCAAGTTTATGCCTTGAACATGAGTAACTTTAGATGATTTCCAACATCTTCCTAGCCTCCAATCTTGAACTTTTGCCTTCTTTCATAGTTTCTTCAATTGCTATCATCAATTAATGAGCAACTTAATCATCATTCTCTTTAATTCTCTTTGCTCTTGCTCTTGTGGTAGGTCCTTGAAGCTTTTCATCTCCTTGAACTATCTTGGTTCATATCATCCGCCCCTCCTTTGAAAGATTCGACCTCGAATCTTGAACTACATTAAATAGATATAAATAAGAAACATTGAACGTAGCACTAATATTATAATCACCCGGAAGATCTTTTTTATAAGCATTGTCACAGATGCACTCAAGAATTTGAAAAGGGCCATTGCCACAAGCATCAAGCTTAGACTTTTCTTGTGAAGGAAGTCATTCTTTTCTAAGGTAAACCCAAACCCAACCTCCGGGATCAAAGACTACTCGTTTCTTTCCAACATTTCTTTTAGCCACGAGCTTCTTGTTGTTGGCTTCAATAGCGTGACAGACTTCGGAATGGATAGGCTTGAGAAACTCCGCTTTCTTCTTTCTATCTAAGCTCAAAGTAGGATCTATAGGATAAGACGCCAAATCAAACAGAATTAGAAGATTGAAACCATAAGTAACTTCAAAAGGAGAGTAAGAAGTAGTAGAGTGACAAGTTTTATTGTAGGCAAACTCAAGATGAGGCAAATAAGCTTTCTATTAATGCAATGTCTTCTTAATCACATCTGTCAATAGACTAGCAATGGTGCTAAATTCCTTGATGAATTTCTTATAAAAGCTTGCTAGACCATGGAAGCTTCTCACTTCAGGTACACTCTTGGGAATAGGCCATCCACTTGGAGACCTTGAGAACTCACCATGTAAGCTAGGAAAGAACCTTTTCCAGAAAAAAACTAACATTTTCCAAGGTTAGCATATAATTTCTCACTTCTCAAAATGAACAACAAAACTTGTTTAAGATTATGCAAATGATCTTCACAAGTTTGATATAAATCAAAATTTCATCAAAATAAACCACAACAGATTTCCAATGATATCCCTCAAAACATAATGCATGAGTCTCATGAATGTACTAGGTGTATTAGTTTAACTAAAAGGCATGACCAACCACTCATAAAGACCAAAATTAGTTTTGAAATCCGTTTTCTATTTTTCCCCTTCTTTCATGCGAATTTAATGGTAACACGATTTTAAATCTATCTTTGAAAGGATTTGAGAACCATACAACTCATCAAGAAAATCATCTAGTCTAGGAATAGGATGCCTATATTTGATGGTGCTGTTGTTCATGGCTCTACAATCTACACACATGTGACATGTACCATCTTTCTTAGGAACTAATAAAATAGGAACGGCACAAGGGCTCAAGCCTTCTCTTACATAACCTTGGGAGAGCAATTCTTCTGCTTGTCTTCTCAACTCCTTGGTCTCTTCGGAAGGGCTCCTATAAGTTGGTATATTTGGAAACACCGCACCGGGCACCAAATCAATCTGGTATCAATACCCCTCCAAGGAGGGAGTCTACCTAACATCTCATTGGGAAAGACATCTTTGAATTCTTCAATCATCTTCACAATAGAACTAGACAAAAAAGATAAATGATTATTACTAGAAACAAATTCTTCCTTGCAATATAAGAGTAACAAAAACTCTGCTCTTTCAATAGCTTCTATGATCTCACTCTCTTTTGTATAGAAACATCTCTTTTCTTTGTTACACTCTCTTTCTTTTGATCACTTATTTTCTTATCACTCTTCACTTTTACCTCTTTTGTCTTTTCAAAACTCATTTCTTTTCCCTCAACTATTTTTCCTTCCTCAATGATTTTTCTCTCTTGTTCATTCTCAATTCTTTCTTTTTCTCTCATTTTTCTTTTGTTCTTTTGTAACTTGTTGAGGTGCAAGAGGATTCATGGTATAGAATTTCCATCCTTTACAAAAGTGTAAGTATTCTTCTCCCCATGATGAATGGCTTTCCTATCAAATAGCCAAGGGCGACCAAATAATCTATGGCAAGCTTGCATGGACACTATATCACATACCACTTCATCATAGTATGTCCCCATATTAATAAGCACTTTCACTTCTCTCCACATTCTAACTTCACCACTATCATTCAACCAATGAAACTTGTAAGGATTAGGATGTTTAAAGTCAATTTCTCCACAAGATAGGTACTAGCTACATTAGTGCAACTACCACTATCTATGATGAGGTTAGTAAGTCTACCTTCCACCTTGCATTTGGTATGAAAGACATTCTCGCAAGTGTTAGAGAAGTAGACAACTACATAGTATTTATGATGCAATGACTCCCTATTTATCAAATCCTAATTAAATTAGAATTCTTTCTCTAGATATAATACTCTTTATTTTCCTAAGACAATAAGAACCCAAATAAGACTCATAGACTAAGAATAAGTTAAACAAGTATACCTAAACACTGAATAACTAATTATAGAAACACCCTTGACACCTAAAATACTAAACGACTGAATTATAGTCACCAAACTCAAAGCATCTTCCTCAATATCTAGAGACGCATCCCCATTGGTTCCATCTTCATGGCTATTCCCATCATCAACAATGTTCTCAAGACTTTCTTCATCATCTTTCTCAATCCAATCATTCAAGTCTCTGCGATAGATCAAAGTCCTCTTGGTAGGACAATTGATAGCTATATGTCCCAAACCAATGCATTTGAAGCACCTAGTTGGATTAGGGATCAATCTACCTTTCTCGTCCTCCTTAGGCTTAGAATTATCATTGAAAGCCACCTTAGGTGTTTCATCCTTCTTTGGCCAACCTTTGAAACTAGTTGCATGAGGCTTATACACTACATTTGTTAAGGGAAGAGTAGTTTTAGAGAAACCACTTCTTTTCCTTTAAGTCTCAATCTTTGTTGCTAAATGAAACATATCTTCATAAGTGGATAAGGGTACAATTCTAATTGATTAGCAATATCCCTATTAAGACCAATTAGAAATCTAGCAATAGAAGCATCCTTATCCGCCTCCAAACTCAATCTCAAATTGTATAATTCAATTTCTTGTCTATACTCCTCAACACTTTTGCCACCTTGCCTAAGAGTTATCAATTTGTAGTGAAGCTTCCTATAATAATACTCTGGTACAAATCTTTCTCTCATAAGAGTCTTTATTTTGGCCAAAGTTTCAACCGAATGCCTTCTATTTCTAACATTTGACTGAAAATTCTTTCTCACCAATGAAGTGCATAACCCAAAAATTCGGCAATGATTAACTTAGCCTTGACATTTTCACTATAATTTCTGACCATAAAGAGGTTCTCCACTTGATGCTCCCAATCAAGGAACACATTTGGATCACTTTCCCCTTCAAGCTAAGCACCTTCCACTTGATCTTATCTAAGGCTTTATCCCCTTGTTGTCCACTATAATAGCCACCAAAGTATGCTTGGCCAACATTAGGATTCTCTCCATAATCTTCAAACAAGTTATCCTCATGCTATGCTTCATGTCTTGGTACCTCTTCTTGTTGCCTGTTGTACCCCCTTCCTTCTAGACCTCCTTTTCTTCCACCACTAGTGGGTTGCCTTCTTTGGTATCTACTTTCATAAAATGGATAGGAACGTTAGGCCAAAATGTCATAGTGTCCATTAGGAGCTGCATTTTCTTAGACCCTTTGATGATGAGGTGATGAAATTCCTCCAATGTTGTCCCCAACTCTTCGTTCTATTGTGGCACTTTCTTTGCCCTTCTTCAACTCTTCAACATCCCTAACCACACCTTGGAATTGTCTTGCCAAACCCTCAATAGATTGTTGCATAGATCTCAAAGTTTCATTCAAATTCATCCTTGTAGGATAACTAATGCTTTCTTGATGAGATGGGGTAGGTAAATGACTATCCGTTGACATTGTAACCCTACAAATTAAACAAAGAAAACAAGAAATAGGACCTCACCAACATTCCCTAAGTGTATGCTCTTGTAATGATCACTGTTTGGCTCTCTTAAGGCTTTCATAACAATAAACTCACACTCTTACCTTTTTCCAAACTCTCACCTCACAAGAGTTCTTTGAGTCTTCAAACTTCCTCGCCCACCACCACCAAAGGAAATCAATCAAAGATAGACTTCAATTAAACACTTAGTTGAGGTAGTAAAAGAAGTTTAAAGAATAATTTCAACAAATACTTAATGTGCAGGAGTTTCAAATATTATCCAAGAGCAATTAGAGCCAACAATATCAATTTGATCACCACAAAGAAGTAAAACATAGAAGGAAAGCAATTAGAGTCCAAAAACAACCAAAAGTAACAAAAATAAGCTAATCAAGAAATAAGAGTACTAAACAAAACTTTCATAGGAAATAGGGGTCACTGATACCCTGTGATTAAAACAACGATAACACATAAAATATAACACTAGTTTAGGAAGAAGTGCATATCAAATGGGGTGAATTTGAGCACAAACGTCAACTGAATTGGATGTGTATAACACAAGATATGATTAGATGAATTTGCACATCAACAACAGATCGGATTTCTTGATACTTTCTAACTTTTGATCGAATCGATCTATCAAATCAATTCCAAATTGAGTGAAGCCAATTGCAATTGAACAACAACTCATAGATTTTGACATCTACATCAAAGTTTCACACAAACAACACAATTCCACTTTAGATCAAACCAAACTTATGGCATCAAAGTTTCTGTCCCAGAATTGCATGTTCTTCATGTATTTTGTGTAGATCATCAAATATCACATATAGATATATATCTTTTTTCCACAAAATTCAGCACATAACACAAAAAGTTGAGCTTACATTGAAGGTGCTCTGATACCAAACGATATGAATCTTGTTGTGCCAGGATCAAAATCTTTAATTAAGCTTCCCAAGATTCTTTGCCTTCAATAGGACTAGATCTCCTTCAACAACACCCACCTATAATTCAACCTAAACTATGAAAAAATATATATAAAGAGGATCTTTCCTCAATTACTAACAGAACATTGGGATTGGTTACCCACTACCCAATTAGATCAATTGAAGAAGACATAAATATAGACAAACCACAAGAATACGATTATCATAGAATTAGGAATTCTGATCAAATTAAGAACCCTTGGATCAACCCAATCCAAGTATTCGAATAAAATAAATTTAAGGAATGATCAAACCCTAAATGAAGTTCAAGGAGAAAGCCTCAAAACTTAATAACCCTAAGAGAAAAATCCCAAATTTCATATATCATTAATCATCAAAGTTGATTATCATGTAGGGCTAAAACTTACCTTGACTATTGACTTAAGACTCTAAAAGACGAATTAAACTCTTAATTAACAATTGAAGATAGAGTTTAAATATTAAAATCTGCCCAAAATAACGCATTGTACAAAACCAGGACCCTACCACTAACGATAGGTACACCCTACTACACGCAATAGGTCTTCAGCCAATAAGTCCCATTTGGACAGAAGCCTACCCGGGACGGTAGGTACAAGGCATACCGTCTATGTTTTTGCCTTACCTTGATTTGTTCCTCTTTCAATTCACTCTATTTATTGCTCCAAGTTTAGGCATTGCACGATGAGCAACTTAGGATGATTTCCAACATCTTCCAAGCCTCCAATCTTGAACTTTATGCCTTCTTTCATAGTTTCTTCAATTGCTATCATCAATCTATGAGCAACTTGATCATCATTCTCTTTAATTCTCTTTGCTTTTACTCTTTTGATAGGTCCTTGAAGCTTTTCATCCCCTTGACCATCGTGGTTCATATCAGGTTATCTTCCATCTAAGATAATATGAAAAGAACAGTGTTTCTATGAAAAGCTATATATGTGTTTAAAGGCATTAATCCAAACGATCTTTTTCCATTTATGTTCGACATTTAATGTCTAGTGAAGGTTCTTTCAATCCTTTGGGGTACTTCTCTTTGAGAATAAGCTTACCAAGCCCAGATGACTTGGAAAGAAAAAGAATTCGGATATAGTACTCAAATCCATTGAGTATAGATATGTTTAGACAAACCTTAGTCCAAAGATTGGGATAAATCACCTTAAGAAGAGCATAAAGTTCCATAGACAAGGATGGACACTAACTAAAGAGCCTAATACTTTGTGTCAACTTCCATGTATACTACTCTGAGCCTAATGTCTAGGCATATTGCCATTGCACATGAATTGACTTCGCTCTTAGAAAGATGTCTAGGCCTAATGGATTCACATCTATGGCTCTTATCTCTAGTCACTTTTCTTCTATAATTGAGATTAATATCGAGATATCAAGTAGAAAACGAAGCTATAAATAGAGTTAGATGTCAAAGGTAAGAGTAAAATAGATGCTCATCAACCTAGTACTACAACCAAAAGGAAATGTTTCATATGTGATATAAATATCAAAAGAAACAAGACTATCTCGAGCAAACTATAGACATTTCTGCTGATACAATTATCTTTCTTGAGTAATGTTATGTTAGTACAATCCCCAACTACAAGGATAGTATATTCCAGAGCTGCCAATTGATTCTATAACACTTTACATGGACTTTACATGGGTTTAGACGGATAAAGAGACTTAGTAAAAAGAAGCATAGTCTGTGGCTTAGCACTGAATGCTCATGTATAGGCCTATCAGTGGGAGATGTAGTTTTAGTTTCGGTTTTGAGAAAAGTATTAGTGTAAAGGATGTTATATATATGCCTAGTGTAAAGGCAAATATTGGTCTCTATTTCCAAATTCTTAAGGGATGGATATTCAATGAATTTCCATACTAATGTTTATATCAGTAGAAATGAAAAGTTTCATTTGCTAAGGCAGTGCATATGGAAGGTGATATATCCTATCTCAAACTAAATATATAACATGGAATAAGGAAAAATAAATAAAAGAGAAAGTGTTGTTCTAGATGACTTTCATTTAAAGCATCTTAAGTTGTGATTCAGAGACTCATCTAAGATGGATCTTTGGGCTAATTGAAATTATATGAGTGGCCTCAGTATGATTCTTGCTTAGTAGGAAAGATGTCCAGTAGGCCATTTAGCCATAAAGAATAAAGGTCTAAGGAAATACTAACTCATATCCATGTATGTGGTTTAAGATTACAACAAGTACAAGAGGCTACAAGTACTTCATCATCTTAAAAGATGATTGCTTAGATTTGATTAAATTTACCTGAAAGGACACCGGTCTAAATCTTCTCAAAGTTAAAGGCCAAAGTGAAGTATCAAATAGGTAAAGTAATCAAGGGATTGGACAGTACTTTTTCGGTGAGTTAGAATTACATGATACATCATAGGATAGTATCTCATCTTACCGTGCACAGTATACTCAAGCAGAATGGTTTACCAAATATATGAAATAAGAACATTTAAGCAAAAGGTGAGGACCATGATGTCTCATACATCTCTACCTATCTCTTTTTAGATATGCCTTAGAAATTGAGGCATAAATTCTGAACTTGGTGCTTTTTAATTTAGTACACAAGACATTATATGAGATGTGGATTAGTTGCAAGTCCAATATGATTTATCTCAAGATATGCGGTTGTCTTGCTTATGTACTAACTAAAGGAAGCAAGCTAGATTTAAGATTAGAATCATGCTATATTGGGTATCCCAAAGGTTAAAAGAGGAGAATATTTCTATCATCCTAAGAAGTAGAAAGTGCTTGCTGGCACTAGTGCTAGATACTTGGAGGACGATTAAATAATATCTCCTAAGGGCTCCAGAAAGGTGGATGAGAAATTAGAAAGTCTAAATCCCATAGTTTTAAATTCAGTCAAAGTATCAAATGATTGTAATGGAAGAATTCCTAGAGTTCCTGATGATGAATACGAGAGGCCTTCGGCCTAGTCTCTGACCATCAGGAATAGGATCTCACAAGGTATGACGAGGCTATTGTAGATTAGGTATGACGAGGCTATTGTAGATATTGATGCTGATAAATGGTAAGAGGGCCATAAAGACCGTGATTTAGTCTTTTAGCCTTAATCAAGTCTAGGATTTTATCCCAGTACCTGATTGGTATAAAACATATAAGTGCAAGTAGGTTTATAAGATGAATAGATGTATAGATGGGAAATGAGCAAACCTATAAACATAGGTTGATGCAAAGATTTGTACTCAGAAAGATGAGGTATCTAATATGCGGAAACTTTTCTAGTAGTAGCCGTACTCAAATCCATCAACATACTTCTTGCCGTAGTATGTCATTTATGACTCCGAGATATGGCAGATAGATATCAAATAATGCCTTCCTAAAGGACGTTCTTAGTAAAGTGGTCTAAATGGAGTAACCAAATGAGTTTATTAGCAAAGGCCAAGAACACTTGGTCTGCAAGATTAAGAGGTCCATCTATGGACTTAAGCAAGCATCTAGATCATGGAACATATATTTTGAAGAGAGTATCAAGTCTTAATGGTTTTATACAAAACGTGGATGACCCCAAGAATTAGATGAGGCTAATGTATTTTTATTAGCACCTTATAAGGATGACATTTTATAGATCGGAAACGATATAAGGTCATTGTCACTTACAAAAGTCTGATTGTCTTGTCAATTAAGTATGAAAAACATGGGAGAAGTTAATTATGTTCTTAGTGTCTAGTTTTTTTAGCAACAGAAAGCGAAGAACGTTAGATCCTTCCCAAGTCATCTATATTGACAAGATTTTGTCAAAGTTTTGCATAGCCCAATGAGGGAACTCCTATTCTCTTCATGCATGGTCTAACTTTATCTTCTAGAATATGCCTTAGACATAAGAAGAGAAAGAGATAATGCGAAGGATTCCATGCACTCTTGTGATTAGAAATCTCATAGGTGCTATACTTTGTACAATATTATATATCTGCTTTGCCCTTGGCATAGTTAGCAAATATTAGTCAAACCAAGGGGAAACTTATTGGCTAGCTGTAAAGCATATTCTAAGACACTTGGAAAGTAAAAGAGTTATATGTTGGTTTACAGAGCCAATGACTTAAGTTTCTCTTTGTTATATGGACTCTGATTTCCAGACGGATAAAGTGAAAGGAAAAATCCACTTATGGATATGTCTTCACTTTGCTCGGAAGGGCTATCTCATCCAGAAGAATTAAGTAAACTTGTATTGCTTACTATAGAAACCTGTCACACAGCTTTGGTATGGCCACACAGGTTGGTCATGAGACGGCACAAAGCTCCAGGTTTTTAGCGGCACTATATATTGGCATTGTTTTAGGAAACTTGGTAGATCTCAAAGAATATGTAATCGTGAGCTATAATATTGAAGTCTAGTTAAGAAGATTTGAAAGAATAAGGAAAGATCAAAATCCTAAGTAAAAAGGGACTTTAAGGGAGTCAAAACTAGAAATCTTTTTGGAAACAAAGTCCTTGGTAAAAATTCATATTGAAAAAGGATTGGAAATTCAAGACCTACCAATCAGCCTCAACATCTGTAAATACAGGAACACAACTGAATATTGGGGCTAGCCGTTTTGCAATTCTTCGAAGATATTCTGCAAGAGAGAAGACGACGGTTCATAGTGGTTGAGTTTGTGCAGTCACAAACTTCAAA
This sequence comes from Catharanthus roseus, assembly GCA_028651295.1. NCBI lineage: Eukaryota > Viridiplantae > Streptophyta > Magnoliopsida > Gentianales > Apocynaceae > Catharanthus > Catharanthus roseus. Next base: position 2,302,847 of record JAPQWS010000102.1, read on the forward strand.
CACTGTGATTCTCCATTGATGCTCGTTGTTCATCATTCATAATTTAATGGAGTTCTTGTTTTGAAGACTATAGCTTAGGATAGAAGTTGTGCTGCGGTTCAACGGTTTTGAAGACTTGAAGGGATTCAAGATTAAGTAGCTTATTCTAAGGGAGAGCCTTGAAGAGTTGAAGGGATTTAACTATGCAGTGTGCAAAGGGAGTTTGCACTTATTCCACTAAGGAAACACTAGCTAGATGTGTAAAAGAGCTTGGTGTTTTCTTGCATTGTGTTGATAGTTATTAATAGATTGTTTTCTGGGCGTGGCCCCACAAATATAGGCTTGGCTGAATGTGTGACCAACTGCTGCGCCTTGTGTGTTTGTGTTGCCATTGCTTTTCACACTGCATCACACTACTCTTCACACAACAAAATCAGTCACATTAAACGAATTGCCTAAATACTCACTTACAATTGGTATCAGAGCTTTGGCACTGTTGGTTGTGCTAGTTATCTAGCAAATAAAGATTAAGGAAAGTTAGTACTACCAAGGAAGGCGGATCTATTACCAGACCTCCTCTGCTTGAATGCACAAAATATGCCTTCTAGAAGATGAAAACATGGATTTTCATTCAGTCATTGAATGAAATTGCATGGGATGCTATTGAGACTGAATGAAAACCTCCTATTAAGACTGAGAAAAATGACACAACTAAATTGACTAAGATAGTTTTGAAGCCTAGATTCCAATGCACTGATGCTGAGAGAAAAACTGCCCAGGCTAATACTAAGGCATTAAACACCATCGTTGTCAGTGTGGATGAGGAACAATTCAAGCTGATTTCAACTTGCACGTCTACAAAGAGGGCTTGAGAAACCCTAGAAACCATTTATGAAGGTACAATGCTGTGAGGATTTCCAAATTACAAATGTTAACTACCTAATTTAAAGAATTAAGGATGCAAGAGGATGAATCAATTGGTGAATTCAGTGGCAAACTCAGAGATATTACAAATAAGGCTTAACAATTGGGAGAAGAATTCTCTGAAGAGAAACTAGCGCGAAAGGCACTAAGATCCTTACCTGCACGATTTCGTCCTAAGGTTATAGCAATTTAAGAAGCAAAGGATGTGACAAAACTCCTTCTGAATGATCTTTTAGGATCCTAGAGGATATATGAGATGAATCTTGATGTTGAATCCAAAGGAAAGGGTATTGCAGTGCAAGCTGAACATAATTCATCTAATGCAATACCTTATTTTGAAGAAGAAGTTATGATGCTCACTCGAGACTTTGGGAAAATCTTCATAGAACTGGAAAAACATCCAAACCTTAAGGGAGGCTCAAGACGAATAACAAGGATAGGAAAGGCTCTAATAAGTTGAAGTCTTAAGGAAGCACAATGAAAAGGAAGTTTGACACTGGTCAAAAAGGAAAAGGCATACAGTGCAGAGAATGTGAGAGATATGGTCATATCCAGGTAGAATGTGCCAACACATTGAAGAAGACTAGATCCATGAAAACTACTGTCAGTGAGGCTGATAAGAAAAGTGATTCTGAAGATGATGAAGATGACACTTATTCTAATGCGACACTAACATTTAATGTGATAATAGATTTAGAAAATACATCTATGTACAATGATCACAAAGACTACAGTGACAATGATTCCATCTATATTGATGAAGAAGTATCCTATGAGGAGCTAGAAGATACGTATAGCCTTCTCTACGCCAAGTGGGTTGGACTTGTGAAATTACATCAAAATCTAAAGGACAACCTAAAGAAGATGTAGGAAAAAAAAGATGCTCTTGAAGAAAGAAATTATGAGCTAAGGGCTCAAGTCAAGGATGCAATGGAGAGAGTAAAGGTGGCCGAAGGTAAGATAGCAAGATTTAACCCTCGAAAGGCTAAACTTGATGAAATATCTGTGGGAAGACCAGCTTGAATGAAATTGGGACTTAGTTATACTGGTACAAATCTCAATCACACAACAGATACGCATATCACACAACATGACAACTTGAGTTAAGTTGAGAAGAGAAACTTTATCAAGAAACACAAAACTAGAAAGCCTTGAAATAGGGTGTATAAAAAATGTCTCAGAAGGTAATAGACTATTTCTTTCCCTCTTGTGCTGATTTCTAAGGAGTTGGCTTTGTTTGTAGAGAAATACAATGAGAACTTAGTTAAGGAGCTAAGTCGATTAATGGGTGTTTTTGGGATTACAAATCAACAAGCAACTTTAAACGAGAGCATCTTAAGTTTTTGTTGGCATGAACTGCTCTTGAAATGGTTGACAAAAGTTAGGGAGATCCCTTGTAACAGAACCTTAATTTTTCCTTTAAGCTCCAATAGTACCAACTTTGCATTGTTTTAGATATCTTGTAGATATGTTATGTCTCACTTTTCCCCTCCATTTATGTGTGGTTACTGCAAAATGATTGGGCATGTGTGGCATCAATGCTACAGGAGAATTAGAGACCTAAAGCAAGGAAGAAAGCTTCACACACATGCCTTGACCAAAGGAGAAGTCAAGATGCGATAGATTTTGATCAAAAGGGAAGAATTGAGATGTAATGTGGCACATCTATCTCTGTCAGCTAATTTTGGGGGGTGTATGGTATTTTGACAATGGTGCTCACATCATATGACGGGAAACAAATAATATTTTGCAAATTATAAAGTGTGTTATAAAGGCAGTGTGACATTCGATTATGGTGTGAAAAACAGAATAGTCGATGTGGGCAAACTAAATATAGCTAGAATGCCAAAATTATCTAATGTCTTACACATCGAAGGGATGAAATCCAATCTGATAAATATAAGTTAGTTTTGTGATGATAATGATCTATTGGTGTATTTTGACAAGAGATAATGCTTTGTAATGATAACCAATGACAAGTGCATAAATGTCGGATGAAGAACAGCTAACAATTGCTTCCAGATGAATGCTATGGAAGAACTTGTATGTCTGACTGGACAAATTGGAGAAGCTGAACTATGGCATAAACGATTGGGGCATGTGAACTATAAGCACTTACACAAACTTAGAAGCAAACAAATTGTCAGAAGAATTCCTTAATCTAAAAAGGACTGTAAGTTACTGTGTGAAGATTGCCGAATCGGTAAACCAGTCAGAGCCAAGCAGGTTCAAGTTAGAGACATCACTACAACATATATCTTGGAGCTAGTGCACATTGATCTATTTGGACCCCCACAGGTAGAAAGTATTGGTAGAAAAAGGAATGTCTTGGTGTATGTCGATAACTTCTCAAGATACACATAGATAGACTTTCTCAAAAACAAATGCCTTCCATGCATTCAGAAAGATATGTCTAAGTATTCAAACGAAGAAGAACATAACCCTAAAAAGGCCAAGGAGTGATCATGGCACGAAGTTAAATAACCACTAGTTTTTAGAGCTCTATGAGTCACATGGCATCAAACATGAGTTCTCAGCATTAAGATACCACAAAAAAATGGTGTGTTTGAGAGAAAGAATAGAACAACTCAAGACATGATTCGTGTGATGCTGAATTCCAAAGACTATCACACAGTTGGTGGCAGAAGTAGCTAACAGAACTATTCAAATCATTATAGTGTGTTTCTAAGGCCCTTGATAAACAAGACAATATATGAAATTCGGAAGGGTAGGAAACCTAAGCTAAGTTACCTACATGTTTTTGGAAGTAAATGCTACAACTTGAAGGACCAAGAAAATTTAGGAAAATTTGATGCTAGAAGTGATAAGGAAATATTTATGGGATATTCCACAAACAGTCATGCATACCGTATGTTTAATAGACGTACAGGAGTAGTCATGGAATCAGTAAATGTGACTATTAAGAAAGTTGACACTCGGAGACTAAGTGTTAATGATCAGGCTGTTAACGATGAAGACAACACAAATGAAGTGATGACTCAAGAAAAACAATGCAATGTTGAAGATCCTTAAAACCTGCCAGTCTATAGGAGTGTGACTCACACTCAGGATAATGAAAAATTAAGAAGAAATAACATAAGACTTTTGAAGAATCACCCACGGCTGCTATCATTTGTGACATCATAGAAGGGTAAAGAACTAGAAGCAAGAAAGGTATAGACTATAATCACATGACAGTGATGATTAGTATAACATGCTGCACCTCTACACCTGAACCTAAGAATATCAAGGAGTCTCTCACTGATGAATACTAGATTGAAGTAATGCAAGAAGAGTTGCAATAGTTTGAGAGAAACGATGTATGGGAACTAGTCACAAGACCAAAAGGTGCGAATGTGATTGGTACCAAGTGGATATTCAGAAATAAAATGATGAGTAAGGTAACATCATACGCAATAAGGCAAGATTGGTTGCACAAGGGTATACTCAAGTAGAGGGACTGGACTTTGATAAAACTCTCGCCCTAGTGACACGACTTGAATCTGTAAGACTGTTGATCTCCATTGCGTGTACCAAGAACTTCACACTTTAGCAGATGGATGTTAAAAGTGTCTTCCTGAACGGAATATTACAAGAAGAAGCATTTTTTGAACAACTAAAAGGATTTGTGAATCCAAAGTATGCAGATCATGTTTACAGGTTGAAAAAGGCTCTTTATAGATTAAAGCAGGCTCCAAGAGCATGGTATGAAAGGTTCACAAATTATTTGATCAACAAAGGATACATAAGAGGGAGTGTGGATAAAACTATATTCATCAGAAGAAGTGCACAACATGTGCTCATTGATCAAATATATATTGATGACATAGTGTTTGGATCCACATCAAAGGGACTCACTAAGGAGTTTATCACGTCTATGAGAACTTAATTTGAGATGAGTATGGTGGGTGAACTAACATTCTTTCTTAGATTTCACGTCAGATAAATGAAGAAGGCACATTCCTTTTTCATGCAAATTATGCAAAAAATTTAGTGAAGAAGTTTGGTTTGGAGAATGGAAAGACAGTAAGAACATCCATTAGTACCACACTCGAGATCAACAAGGATGATATGAGAGTGTAGATTACCATGAGTACAGAAGCATGATTGGTGATTACTCTACTTAATAGCCAGTAGACCTGATATATCATATAGTGTTGGAGTGTGTGCAAGATATCAAATAGATCCTAACGAGTCTCACAAGAAAGCAGTAAAACACATCCTGAGATATGTGCATGGCACTGCTAAGTATAAGTTGTTCTACTGTGAAGACACCACAACTCATCTAGTTGGTTATTGTGATGCGAATTAGGTTGAAAACTGCGATGATAGAAAAAGTATGTCTAGAGGGTGCTTCTATGTCAGAAACAATCTGGTCTGGTGGTATAGTAAGAAACAAAACTGCATCTCACTATCTATTGCAGAAGCTGAGTACATCGCTATAGGGAGCTGTTGCACACAACTACTTTGGATAAAACATATGCTAAGTGACTATGGGACTACACAGAAAGAGCTAATCATGTATTGCGATAATACTAGCGCAATCAACATTGACCAAAAATCCTGTACAACGCAGCAAGACCAAGCACATTGACGTAAGATATAACTTTATTCGAGAATTGATCGAGCAACAGATTGTGAGCTTGGAGCATGTGAACACACAAAAACAATTTGTTGATATCCTTACTAAGTCCCTAGATGCCATGAGATTAGAAGAACTCAGACAGGTACAGATTGGGATCTATGTGATAAACTAGTTTATGAGATGCCTGTCTAACAATGCTCTTATTTCACATCCTCCTAGATATTAGATAGGTACATGCAGTGTGAGAACTAATTGAACACTCTCGTTTCCTACTCAGAACACTCCTTGTCACACTATCTACATAATATGAATCGGGGTGGTTAAAGCTAATGAATTAATTCATGATCAAGCGCTAAAGCAAGGACAAGATGAACAAGGCATTTGATGCAAGTTTGGCTCAAGGAATGGATGCCTTCATTGGAGAAACCAAGAAAAGTGAGAGCTTTAATGATGAAGGACAACCTTTCAAGTTGCTCATAATCTAACCATAAGCAAGGATCATTCAAGGGAGCAAATTGGATTTGAAAATACCTATTTGTTGTGAAACCTTGGACCTACCACCGATGGTAGCCCTGCCCCTACTGTCGCCAAAAGGCTTCTAGCTGAACTAGACTGTGTGGACAATACCCTACCGCGTTCGGTAGGTTACACCCTACTATCGTTGGTAGGGCTTAGGGAAGGAATGACCTATGCGACTTTTAGGTGGAATTTTATTGTTTGAACTTTATTTCTAGATATTAATCAAGTGCTTAGTGGGTACTTTGAAGCCATTAATCAATAGATAAGTCAGGTTTAGGCCTTAGCCTATAAATACCCAATTATAAGCTCATTTGTAACTGACATTGATATTTTGCCAAAATTTGTGAAAGGAATTCTCCATATCTAAGGTTCTTCACCTTTCATAGTTAGTTTTCAAAAGGTTAATGTCCTTAGTTTTGTGAGCAATTGTTTGCCTTAGATTTTGGAATCAATTGATCACCCAATTCCTTTCTTTGATTGAGTCTTAGAGTTCTTGTTCTTAGATTCCATTAAACCTAGGTCTTCTAGTTTGTGTAGCTGGGGTTTCGAGGCCTTAGTTTCCTCAAGGTTCTCTCTGTCAAATTTGGGAATGAATTTTGCCTCTAAATATTGAGTTTATGAGGCTTAATCCTCAATGGTTTTCTATTGGAGTGTTAAAACTACAAAATACTCAATAGAGGTTCTTCATCAAAAGAGGTAGTCTTGGGAAGATATGGAATCCAATCTATAATCAAAAGAGGATCTATATCAAAGTGGTATCAAAGAAATCTATAAATAAAGGTCAATTTGTGTTGTAATTTGTTTAAATTCGTTGAAAATGAAAAACAAAAAGAATTACTTGATGTTCTATAAAAAAATTCCATAAAGATCATGAAATATTAAGTACAGAAAAATCAATCTGAAAATCAATTGAAACATCGAATTATTAATTGCAAAATCGATTGATGTTTTGTGATGGAGATGTTTTCCTTTAAGTTAGGGTTTAATTTGAAATGAGATTTACTCAATTTGGAGTCCAATTGATTGCTCAATTTGATTGGATTGTGAAATATGTTTTGGAGCCTCAGTTGCACAAAAAGTGTCAACTAATTAGGGCATATCTTGTGTTATACTGATTCAATTATAATGAAATTTGTACTTAAATTCATCCTCGTTTAGTATTGAATCTTCTGGAATTGGTTTCACTTGATTTGGATTTGTATTTAATGAGTTGTCATCGTTTTAGTGATAGGGTATCATCATCCCCTATTTCCCGGAAAAAAATTCTTAGTATTCTTGTCTTTGTTTAGCCTGGTTGTTTTGAATTACTTTGTTTTTTACTTCTAATTGTTTTCTTATGTGTTTCCAATATTTTGGTGATGATCAATTATGTTTGTTGGCTCTTTTCCATAGATTAAACTCTTCGAAATTCTTACACCGCAAGTGTTTGAAACTTTGCCTCTTTGAACACTTATATCCAACTAAGTGCATTGATTGATTTACTTGCTTGTGATTGTTGCTCTTTATTTGAGTTGGTTAAGAGGTTTGAAGAATCTTATTGAGACTTGAGTGAAGACTTTTTGGAAAAGGCAAGAGGGTGAGCTTCTTGTGATAAAAGCTAATAAAGAGTGCTAAACATGAGTGAATTGAGTGATCATCAAAGAGTGTAAACACTTAGGGAGTGATTGGGAGGTCCTTTTCTTGTTTTCTAACCTTTTTGTGCAGGTTTAAACAATAAATAAATGGAGTACAATTGGTCCAATGCATCAAGGAAAAAGGTGGAAGAAAAGAGCAGACAAGAGGATCATCAATCTAAGCTTCAAAGGGATATGCATAATTTCCATCATGGTGGTGACAATGGATGCAATGCTTATGGTGGGAACAACCATGGAAATGGAAACTTCACTCCTAGAAGACACGTTGGAGTTGGTAACTTCTCTTCTTATTCTAAAGCTTATGGCAATACTTCTATGATGATTATGGGGGTTATTGATAGAGATAATGATGAATATGACTATTATCAACATATTCCTTATTATTATTATGAAGAGTATCATCATAGTTATGGTAGAGAAGTTTACTTTGAGAGTTTATATTATGAAAATGTCTATGGGAGGAAAAATGAAAGTGAGCATGTAGTCCATCTCAAATGCATTGTGGAAGGCAAAGTTGCTAATCTTATTGTTGATGGTAGCAGTTGCGCTAATGTGGCTAGTACTTACCTTGTGGAAAAGTTTAAATTGCCTCTTCTTGAACATCCTAAGCCTTACATACACCATTGGTCAAATGATAGTGATGAGCTCAAAGTCACTAAGTAAGTGTGAGTGTCTATCTCTAAAGGAATATACAAAGATGATGTGTTATTTGATATAGTACCCATGCAAGTGGGTCATTTATTGTATGGAAGTCCTTGGATAAATGATAGAGAAGTTATATTCAATGGGAACAGTAATTCTTACAACTTCACCAAAGATGGCAAGAGATTTATTCAAAATTCTTTGGCGCCGCCCAAAATTTATGAAGAGCAAAAGAAGTTGAAAGAATAGGTTAAAATATTTGGTCAAGAGAAAAAGGCAAAGAGCATCATGAAGACTAAGAGATAAGGACAATCAACTTTCCAAGCCACTTCAAGGAGTTACAAAGGTAGAAACCTTGAAACCATCAATGGTTGAAGAATTTCCAAAAGTAAATGAGCTTCCACAAGCTCAAGAGGTAGTTGAAGAAAGTATTGTAATTCATGTTGTGGGAGAGACATCTAATGAGGATTCTTGTGATAACATGAATGAGAAGAGCATTGAAAAAGAGGAGTGCAATGAGTTTAAAGAAAAAGAAATAGTGGAAGAAAAAGAGAGATTAGTAGAAAGATTATGTATCTTTGATTTCATCTCTATCATTTCAAAAGAGAGTGAACATTTTGAGTGTTCCAAAGAGAAAGAGAGTGAGCTTGAGAAAAGTGAGAGAGTAAAAGAAAATGAGTGCTTCATTGAAAAATAAGAGAGTGAAAAAGAAGAGCAAAGAGAAAAAGAGATAGTTGTATTTGAAAAGACTGAGGAAGTGAATTTCTATGCTAATGAAACTAACTCTTTCTTTGCTAGTGAATCCTTATATGTGCATAGTTTTGAAGATTCAAGCAAAGAAGAAGGAGGAAAGCTTGCCTACAAGTCCATCAAGACCACAAACTTCTTTCCCTCTAATTCCTACTTGAGGTTTGAGATTTATTTTAAGGAAGTTAAGTTGATCTCGCTTGTTGTCAGGGAAAATGGATATCAATTTTATTTTCTCAACTCTCTTGGAACTTTAATAGAAAAGAAACAATTCATAGAGTTTAACTCCGATTCTTGTGCAATTCCTAGAATTGATGAATGCATCTCAATATTGCTAATTATGCTTCTTATGTGCTAGGAATTGAAGACAAAGGAGGGAACATGGAGAAAGAGCTTGGAAATTTTCTTAAATATTTACCAATAAGTCTATCTCTTAACCTTGTCTCTTGTGTTATGAAGTTTCTTTTGTGAAATTAAAGTTGTTCCATGAGTCTTATCTTTCTCATGTGAACATAATTGGAGACCTTTGCGCTATTTCTTTTGGTGACGGTCTCTTTCTTGTCGTCCCTTGTGTGTCTAAATGTCTTTCTTCTCATAATTCCCTTGAGGATTCATTGTTGCATAGTGGTTCTATGTTTGATCCTTCTTGCCATGATTTGAGTTATGAATAATGCTTCTATTGAGCCTATAGTTGTTAGCTTTGGGTTAGATGGTACTTTATTTGATATTCTACATGATAAGTGTTTAGGAAAGTTTGTTGAGAATGTTGGCTATGTTTCCTCTTTCCTAGATACTTTTATGGAGTGGTCAAGTTAAGTTTTCTTGCAATGAACAAAAGCTTTCAAATGTCATTAACTCCTTGAACACTTCATTCGAAAATACATTTGAGTTCCAATTTTATCATTTGCATTTTTCAAGGAACTCTTACTAAAAGATTTTGAAAACCGAATGGAAACTAATCTTGAGTTGTTCAAAGCTAATCCTTTGGCATTTGAAAAATCTAATTTGAGAAAGGAGGCCTTTGAACAAGTTTGCAAAGATTTTGTTGTTGGACATCTTTACTACCATAGGCCTTTCAAAGAGTGGTTTTTTTAAGTTGTTCATGTCATTTGATAATTTTCCAAAGAACTCTTGGGAATTAATATCAAAACATGAATTTGAAGCTACATCTTTTACAAGAGTTCATTGATAAAATGGTTCTCAAGGAGGAATGTAGACCATTTTAGAATTTTAGAAATTTTAAGCCTACATTTCCTCATCTCTTTTGTGAAATGAATGTTAAGACTCATCAATTTTATTCTTTCATTTCTAATACTATAGCAAAGATCAGTGAAGAATGCAAGATTATTTTCCCTAAAGAAGAGCCCAATGGACTTTATCAATTGAGAGAAATTGATCATCAAAGTGAATTGGTGACTGGTACGGTTAAGGAGCCCTATGCATTGTTTTCCAAAGATCAACGAAAGTTTAACAAGTGGTATGCAATATGGATAGAATCCATAGAGACATTTCCAAATGTCAATTGGTACAAGAGAGGTAAAGAACATGTTATAGCCAATGCTTTGTCAAGAAGGTACACTCTAAGCTTTACTTTACAAGCTCAAACACTTGATTTTGAAATATTTAATGATTCATATGCTAGTGATATTGATTTTAAGGACATCATTGATGATTGTTTGGTTGTGCATAATGATGAGTATCTTATACATGACGGTTGTACATACCCTGAAAGTGAATTTTGCATTTCTTCTTCTTTATCTAGAATGTTGTTTGATAAAGAAGCTCATTGTGATGAGTTGATACGGCATTTCGGTATTTCCAATACTAATGACATTTATTTTACATGAGCACTTCTTTTGGATTGTCATGAAAAGAGATGTAGAAAGGTTTATTGTTAATTGCCTAGAGTATAAAAGAGCTAACTCTACATCTTTGCCACAGATATTATATTTCTTTTGAATGTGTCTAGAGAACCTTGTGTAGACATGGCTATGGAGCTAATATTTGGACTACTTAAGTTTCTTAAAGGCATGGCTTCTCTATTAGTTGTGGCTTATGTTCATGAGATCGTGATTGATAGCAAAACTTATGCATATCATTTGCTTCATTTTAATCGAGCTTTGTTTATTTTGAGGAATGCAAAACTATATTCTAACCTTTGGAATTATGAGTTTTGTGTATAAAATGGAACTTTCCTGGGTTGTGAAGTGAGTTTTCAAGGTTTACAAGTGGGTGCAAATATGGGCAAGCAATCAAAGATTCGCTTATTTCCAAGAGTGCATTAAGCTTCCATAGTTTAACAAACTTTTATAGAGCTTCAACAAGGAACTTAGCATTCTAGCTAGTCCCTTGATGGATGTACCCAAGAAGAAGACCGGATTCTCATGGAAAATTTATTTACCTCTTATTGAGTTTGCTTCCAATCAAGCTTCTCATTCTACTGCTCATTATTTTTCTCTTGAAGTTGATTATGGATTCAAACTTCAAATCCCTTTTGATTTGATTCTTTATTATATAGATCTAGCTTGGGAGATAAGAACACGATGGCGTGTGTCAAAATTCATAATGCTATTGATATCAATAACAAGAAGTTTGAAAGCAAACGATTTGTCTTTGAGTAAGGATTATTTTGTCGATTCCCTTGCACAAACTCTACTTACTCTACTTGTCCTCCCATACTTGGGGACTCTTGATTGGAATACCCCCCATTACAAAAATTGTAAAACATGACCGTTTGGTATTCTTACTTGTTGATGTACCAGCCAAGTTTCCTATTTTCTGCTCAATAACTGATGTCAATCTTGCTTCCATAGCTGATATAGCATATACATTATGGACTCCTGCCTTCTTTAGCTTTACTCTTTGTCCTCCCCAATTATAACTATTCATAGCAATCTGCTCGATTAAATCATATACTTGTTGAGTAGTTTTATGATCTATAGACCCTCCAACTAAGGCGTCTATTAAATGCCTAACCCCAAACGAAACTCCATTATAAAAATTTTGTATATGAATCCCCAAATCCAACCTATAATGGGGACATTTTCTTAACAACTTCTTCCACAGTTTCCATGTCTCATAGAGGCTTTCTCCTTCTATTTGTCGAAACGATAGAATCTCGTTTCTTATTTATGCTTTCCGCCTCGAAAGAAAGTACCTTCCTAAAAATTTCTCCGCTAGTGAGTCCCATGAAGCTATGGACCCAAACGATAAGGACTTCAGCCAGGACTTCGCCTTTCCTCTTAGAGAGAACGAGAAAAGACAGAGTTGAACTACATCTTCTGATACTCCATTAATCTTAAAAGTGACACACACCTCTAAGAAATTTCCAATATACATGTTAGGATCTTCAACAGGAACTACGTCGAATTGAACATGATTCTGCAACATCTGAATTACATTCGGCTTAATCTCAAAGTTACTTGCCTCGACCCTTAGCCTTGCTATCCTTGATTGCGTCCCCAAGATGGACGGTCAAGCATAATCCACTATTATTCTCTCCGGTATCGATTGTGCCGCCATCGGAGGTGTTGATTATAAAAAAGGGTTTTTGAATAGATGTGCTTTTGGTTCTTCTTTAGCCTTAACAACGAGTACTATTGCTTTAGTGCCGGCCGCTCTGAACTGAAGAGCGCAACGAGTACTTCGCAGTGTGCGTTCGGGCTCGAGATCAAATGGTACTAGCTCACCCCTTTTCTTTTAAGGCATAAACTTAATACCATACAATCTGCAATAACCAAAAAACATGGTTAGCTCTACAAACACAAAGCATAATTAAGGAATATAAACTAAAAATAACAGAATGATACAATAAAAAATTAATTCGATCGAGAAAAAGAGAAAACAAAAAGAAATAAAAGACTATGACTAAAGCACTAAAACAAAACGATATTCCTTAAACTTGTCACTCCCTGACAATGGCGCCAAAAACTTGATATTTAATATCTTAAAAGAGGGTGGAATCCTAATCACTACAATACAAGAAAAATGGACCTAACAATTCATAAGTGAGTTTCAATTCGAGTGTCGAATCTCTCCAGGACGGATGAAAGTTCAAGTACTAATCGTGTTTCTAATGTTTAGTCTAATAAAAAGATGATGTCGTTGAGAAAATAAAAACTTAAAATTGAAATACTTAAAGAAAGAAAATAACAAAAATGGTTTTAAAAAAATTATAAAAACAAGAATTTGGATGGTGGAATCCCCCTAATCCTTGTTACTAATTCCTTTGGAAAAACTTTTAATGAAAACGATGCTGAATTAATTAAGTTGGGTCATCACTTAAATCGGGCAATCTCTATCTCCAGGACGAAAGCCACCCTACTCAATAGCCCTTAGCGAAAAATCTCTTTTCTCACTAACAAATTATGAGTGACTTAAAATTAATTGATTATTTAAAAGACCTAAAAGTGCAATATCGTACCTCTAGTCAATTGCCTAATTAGCCCCCAATTGGTTGCCCTAGATTGTTCTTCCTTTTTCAATTCCAAACAACCTTGCGAATAATTATCTCACGACAATTAAATTACAAGTAAACGCAATTGGTAGACAACTTAAATCAAAACAAACATCAAAATTAAGAAATCAAAACAAGAATTTCATAATCAAGAACTAGGGTTCAACCCCAAACCAAAAGATAAAAGCTATTCACTATTCATTATAAATAAAGTGGTAAATTAACAAAAAATTCAATAACAAGAAAAGGAAAATAAAGCTTAGGATTGAAATCGAAGCCGTAATTGAAATCTCGAACACCGTCTAAGCTCGTATTTCGAGTTGCCAGGTTGAGGAACAAAATCTTAAAAATAAATCTTCAATTCTTGAATCCAAGAAACTTAATTGCAGAAATCTTGAAACTTTACTAACTAATTGAATGTATAAAGGCTGGAATTTAAAGAGTATTTAATCTAATCTACCCTAACTAATCTATCTAAGAATCTAATCCTATCTAAGCCTCTCTAATTATGTATACAAGAGCTGCAAAAAGGCCTCTTATATAGAGGTCAAAAATACAAGAAAACCAAGTTGAAATTGGAACAAAATACAAGAAAATCGAGTTTGTTATGGACTCAACTGCCACATACCAGTATACCCAACAACCGAGGGTAGAGCAAGGTCTACCATCCACGATAAGTCTCTGTTGCCAATCTGCTGCTTTCCACGGCACCTGTCGGCGAGGTAGGTTGCTGAATTTTTGCCGACAGCTTTTTTTCATCGTTTTCGCTTCGTTTTTGTCTGTTTTCTTTTTCGTTTAATCGTTTTCACTTCCAGAGGGAACCTAAGAAAAGAATAAGAAACATATAGCTAAATATATACTTTTACATATTGAAAACACCAAAATGATGAAATTAACATATAGAAAATATAGACAAATATGCACTTATCAATTCCTTAGTGTTTTTCTCTCCAAGTTTTTCTTCTCCGAAATTTATTCACCATCTTTGAAAATTCCAACAATAATAATAGTAGACGAACAACCGATTAAGTCCAGGAGGTCTCTAGCTCTTGGACACGACGATCGAACTATCTCTCCCTTGGTGAGGACTAGATACTCCTCTCCTGGGTCATCAAGCAGAGCGATATCGTCTGCTATGCCACCCATTAATCAGGCTGATTACTGCTCCATTAATCAGGCTGATTACCTCTCTATCTCTTGGACATTAATTAGGTCTTCCAGATGACTTTTTACTCATGTGTAGGCTGAGACTATCAGGTACTCAAATCTCATTCATACTGAATCGGTTACTATTAACTATTCTATCAGTTTTCGATTTTTGTTTGATGATACATGCGCATGTACCTAGATATTTTTGGAAAATAATCTATCTTTGCCTATTGTTGAAAATTTGGGTATTGAGGTTTTGTTTGCTGATGCACACCTAGTGCACCATTTTATTGACAAACTGTCTCCTATTATTGTACTTCCACCTTTACCAATTACGAGTTCAATAAATCTATCCATGGAAGATATTGATGAAAGAATTAAGGAACATTCTGAGGGGAGCATAATACTGAAGGAAAAGGAAGCTCTGGGTCAGACTTAGAGGTTGTACGGGTGACCCCTGGCACTGGACTAAGTCAGGGGAGAAAAATGACCAGAGCAGCTATACAGGGAGCTTCATCTTCAAAAACTTACGGTAAAAAGGTACGAGCTGTCACTCCTCCCCCTTGCTCCTCTTAAATCCAAAAATATAATCAACAAATACTATTACACAATGACTGCTGATTGGGAATGGGGAACTCATTGAGAAACTAATTATAGCTAAGGAAAGGATTACTCAAGAGATTTTGGAATAGTATAATGTGATGGAGTTGCTCTTGGAATGGGCTGTGTGGAATTGGCTCTATTTTTTGAAAAATACAATGAGAACCTAGTCAAAGAGTTTTATGCCAACCTATCTAAAGATTTTGGCAAACCTGAGAGCCCAACTTATTGCCAAGTTATGTGAGGGGGCATGTTATTGACTTCTCCCCTGCAAATATTGCACACTACCTAAGTTGCCCACGCTTTAGTGACATTAAAGGAACTGGTCTAGAGGAGGAAGCTGACTTTGATGAGGTGACAAAGGTCCAAACTGGAGATACAGGGGCTATCTGGCCAGAAACCAACAAGCTCAATTCAAACCTAATGAAAATGCCATACAAAGTCTTGTTTAGAGTATTTTGTGAAAACTGGCTGCCCAGTCACTGTTGTTCTAAAAGAAAGTGATCATCTGCTCTATGCCTTTGCCACCAGGAAGAGGATCAACATATGCACTGTTATCTTCAGAAACATCCTCAAGCAGATAGACCAAAAGAAGGCCAATAAAATTGCTCTTCCCTGTCCCTGTTTGATTTCTGAATATCTATTGGGTTGCAGCGACCTTTCTTTGCCTTTTGATTCCTGAGTAAGGGCACTAGACCCTCTGGTAATGCAAAATATTGTAGCTCCTAGTGTGGTGCCACGTTATCTAACTCCATCCACACCAGGACACACAGGTCTAGGCAAGTCTACCAGACAGCAGTTATCTTAAAAAAAGTAGCCCAACACCAAAAGGGCCTTACCCTCACCTCCAGCTCCCAGTGTTGAAACTTTATAAGTGACCACCAGTCTAGACCTCCTTAATCAACATCTTTCTGCTATTATGGCCTCCATGCTTCAAATGCAGCAAGAGTTTATGTAGTAGCCTCTGAGTTATTTATTTTGGCTTGTGTGCCACCAAAACTAGGACTTGAATAATTCACTTAATTTTTCTTATTCATGCTTATGGTTTAATATGTATACTAGGGTTTCTTATGAAGCATGAAGGTTTATGCAGCTCACTGGTATTTGATCTAAAACAATACCAGAGGGGGAGTTTGTAGAAACTTGCCACACAGCTTGAGTGTGGCCACACAAGTTGGTCATAAGACGACACAATCTCTAGGTTTTTAGCAGCACTATGTATTGGCATTGTTTTAGAAACTTGGTAGATCTCGAAGAATCTGTGATCATGAGTTGTTATATTGAAGTCTAGTTAAGGAGATTTGAAAGAATAAGGAAAGGTTAAAATCCTAAGTAAAGAGGGACTTTGATGGAATCGAAACTAGAACTCTTCTTGGAAGCAAAGTCCTTAGTAAAAATTCATATTGAAAAAGGATTGGAAATTCAAGACCTACCACTCAGCCTCAACATCTATAAATAGAGGAATACAACTAAATGTTGGGCTTGCCATTTTGCAATTCTTCGAAGGCATTCTGTAAAAAGGAAGATGGTGTTTCACAGTGGTTAAGTTTGTGTAGTCACCAACTTCAAACGCTGTGATTCTCCATTGATGCTCGTTGTTCAGCATTCATAATTTAATAGAGTTCTTGTTTTGAAGACTATAGCTTCTATGGATAGAAGTTGTGCAGCGGTTCAACGGTTTTGAAGACTTGAAGGGATTCAAGTCAAGCAGCTTATTCCAAGGGAGGGCCTTGAAGAGTTGAAGGGATTCAATTGTGCAGTGTGTAAAGGGAGTTTGCACTGACTCCACTAGGGAAACACTAGATGTGTAAAAGACTAGGTATTTTCTTGTACTGTGTTGATAGTTATTAGTAGATTGCTGTCTAGGCGTGGCTCCGCAGACATAGGCTTGGCTGAACTGCGTTACCAATTGTTATGTCTTGTGTGTTTGTGTTGTTTATTGCTTTTCACACAGTGTATCACACCACTCCTCACACAGTAAAATCAGTCACACTACACGAATTTTTCCTAAGTACTAACTTACACTTATTCTTCCATGTATTCAGAGTATGTAGAAGCTTGAGAAGCGTCTAAGGAGGCAGGTTCTTAGAAAGTTTCTTTTTAAACTTGGAGTCGTGCCTAATATGGACAAAACCGATGGTTATGATATGTGACAAATGCAAAGAAATGTCATAGTGTATGAAACTTAGAAACCATAGATAGATAAGCACATCAAAATGAGGGACCACCTGGCTTAGGAGTTTATCCAGAAGAATCAAATAATAGTGGAGTAGATCCTTTCAAAAAATAATCTGCTAGACTCAGTTACCAAGCCTTGAGCGGAGAAGGTATCAAGAAATACTTAGATACTTTAGGGGTAGAGGATTGAGGGCTAGATTAGTCTTTGTTGTGCAAGTGAGAGTTTATTGGGAAGTATGCCCAAAAAGACTTCTAGTTGACGTAAAACATTATATTATATGGAATGAAAAAGAAATGATCTTTATGATTATTTGTTTGTTTGGATGCATTTATTTATCATACATACCTTAGGCCAACATACTTAAGTAGGCAATCAATGTGTTGGGATATGCTACACAGTTGCAGGGTGTTGTTACTTAAAGTACAAGTAACTTTGTTCTTGATGGGTCAACGAAGTTGGGCATGCCATTGAATTAAAGGTCATTGTGTGATTGTCTCCTTGTTGGATGACCATACCTTAAGTCAATGAGTGGTCTTCTCATGACTATTGTTCAAGTATTCTTGGAGCATATAGAACTAGACACTGTGATAGAAGTTTTCTTGAAAGTACCATAAAGAAAATAAACCTAGTCTATCACAGCTACAATGTAGACGAGTACTCTATGGTTAAAGTACGAGAAGATGGGCTAGCGAAGCTAAGCTTCCTCTTCTTAGATGTGCTATAAGTGAGACTTCTAGCCACGAGGTCAATAATCCTTATATGCGTATATGGGATAGTTGGAATTAGTTAGTCAAGACGGACTTGTATAATAACTTCGATGTGAATCATCCCTTGTGATTGTCAGGTATAAACTGTAAGATCAGGGGCCCTGGGAAATATCTCTAGATGTTTTCTTTAGGCTAGCTCCTAAAATAAGCATAGGACATCCTAAGGAGTCATTGATTATCAGACTAGACATCTATAGATGGCAGATGCATTGAGGAAGGAGTTAGTACATTCAACCTATACTCAATGATGGGTGTTATGTAAAGGGATATTCTCGTCATTATCTTGTAGGTTGACAACCTATTTACACCATATTGTTCTAGCGGTCAATATCTTCATATGGTGATAAATAGATATGTTTAAAAATGAGAAATACTGCTATCCTATAGCAATGGTATTTTGGTCATTTTAGTGCCCAAAATAATTTAGTCTTTAGTCCTCGGAGTAGCTCAAAATTGCTGGGTGACTCAATTGTCACAACATAAATAAGAATAAAAAGACTTGAGAAGAAATAAGGATTATTTAATTCATAGGACCCATGATATTTATTATGTAAATTGGGCAAACATATTTAATTAAATAAGAAGCCATATGGCTTTATTACTTGTTGGTTGGTGGTTGTTCGGTTTTTAATTAATTCTTTTAATTAAAAGAAGCCTAGACTTGACTGAAGAGAGAACATCTAGCTTGTTTTGTATTGGACCGAAAGAGTCCAATGCCAAGAATGGAGTCCCATGGCAAGCAGCATTTGTGAAAATCTTGCTTTGGAGTCTTAGTTGGTTAGATACCCTTGGATAGTTACATGTGATCTCTAGAGAGTTTGTTCTTGTCAGAATCTCTCTTCAGTGATCCCCTAACACTAAGATTCTCCAATTCTGCCATTCATCATCACTATGGATGAAATTAGTAGCCCTCTCGCCCTCTCAAATGGCCGAATTCTTGAAAAAGAAGACACTTGTTCTTCAAGTTTTTCCAAAATAAAAGTCTCTTCTTTTCTTCCTTTACACTCTTTCATTGGAGGTTCTTGTGGGCTTAAAGAGGATACTCCAGAAGACTTTGAAGCATGTTCTTTTCATTAGAAATGTTAGGAGATCCTCTAGAAAAATATACACAAAAAATCACACTAAAAAAGATACAAAACTGATCAACAGAAACGAAACCGACATCTACAAGATTTCCGGTCAGCTTAAGTGCAAAGCACGCTTCAAAGGTATAAAAGTTCCATTTTTTGAGCCCTTTTCTTTTTCCGTTGTCCCTCTAATATTCTTCATCTGGGACAACACTTTCTCTTTTATTTTGTTACAATTGTATGTTATTTATTTGGTTTGAGATAGGATGTATTACTTTCCATATTCACTGCTTTAGCAAATGAACTTTCCATTTCTACTGATATACACATCAGTATGGAAATTCCTTGAATATCCATCCCTTATGACTTGTGAAATGGAGACCAATATTTGCATTAAAACTAGGAACATATATCACATACTTTGTACTAACATTTTTTTTCAAGAAACCAAAACCTAAAACAACATCTCCCACTGCACAGGCCCATACATGAGCTTTCAGTACCAACCTACGTACTATGCTTCTTTTTACTTAGTCTCTTTATCCGTCTAAACCCATTTAAAGAGTTATGGACTTAATTGGAGGGCCTGGAATACATTATCCTTGCAGATTGGGATCCAACTGATGTGTGGTTACTATCATATTAAGATTTCAATTTTAGGAAAGCTTACCTATTGGTGTAGTATAGAAAAGAAAGTATCTGGATTGTCTAAGTCTCAAGACGGTTAGGCACTAGTACTATGTATGTCTCTACTATTTAATTAAATAAAACAATTTTGAAAAGGTTTCTGAAAATAAGGAAGCAATTAAAAGACAATTAAGAACTAAGAAAACAATTTAAGAGGTTTTAAAACAAATTTGGAAAGTAGTGTTTAAATGGTAGAATTCCATTAGAAACTGAAGTTAGTTTTATTAAGAAAAAACCGTTGTAATTATTTATCAATACTTGTTGGTTGGATCTCACTCTAATGTCAGATAATCCCTATGTCTAAGCGAAGACCCTCCTATTCAAATTAACCGTTTAGAGAACAATGTCTTCTCACCCTAACCTGATTATGAACGAATTGTAGATTACGAGTAATTAATTAATTATCTAAAAACCATAACCAATATGTCTACTCAATATCAATTTCTATAATTCAATTAATACCTTAGATTGATTAACCTTTATTTTTTAATTCCAATTAATCTTGCATAATTAGCAATCACCGATAAATAGATAAAAAATCACAACATTTGAATAACAACCAAACAAGAATTAAATAAGGGTTAATTCCACCCTTTTGTTTGGCCATTTGACAATTTAGTATCATTTGTTTGTTGACTTCCATTTTTTTGTTTGGCAATTTTGTTAGAATATGCCTAGACCAATTGACTTACATTTATTATTTACGAGGCATGTATTTGGAATTGTATTTTATGTTCTTGGTCATCAAGTATGTGACTTGATAGTAAAACCCTTCTTGCTAATAAAATACTATTCTTGTTTGTCCCTAGTTTTATCACATCTTGTATTATTAAACTAGTTTGAAGTTGATTGATGATCAAGTTTTACTTATCGTGAATATGAGATATAAAATCAATTCATAAATACATATTGAGAATATTGTATTGGACATAACCCAAAGTGAAGAAGAAATATTGCATGGGTTTAAGTTATAAATATTTCTTCTCAGTTTTATGTTTGGTGTCCTTTGACCTAATGTTTCTAATGATTCTTGCATCGGAAGAAAATATGTTTTGACATAGTCAACATCACTTAATTAGGTAATTATTATAACTATTGGTTGGGCTATTTTCTTGTCATGGCTT
Source organism: Catharanthus roseus (assembly GCA_028651295.1). Lineage (NCBI taxonomy): Eukaryota > Viridiplantae > Streptophyta > Magnoliopsida > Gentianales > Apocynaceae > Catharanthus > Catharanthus roseus. The sequence goes on from JAPQWS010000102.1 coordinate 2,323,906, forward strand.
GAATATTAGAGATAGTGAAACAGATTTGTCCTTTTCTTGCTATAGAGAGATATCCATGGGCCCCTTGATAAGGAAGACTGGAGAATACACATGGCCATGCTCAAATAAGTATTAATAAGGTGTTATTAATATTATTTATCGGAACAGTCTACCTAGCGATCAAGTAAATGGTTAATTAAGTTTTATAAGGATGACTCGGTCCATGCCTTATACTTAATTAGGATATCGTATGACAAAAGGACTAAATATTAAAACTGATGTTAGGTTATCATTTCTTTTACTTAACTTGGGTAAGCATAATGTCTTGCTCACTTATGTTTTGTGGATAAGTGTCTAGGACATTTTTCATTCACTGCCAACGTTAAGTGAACCTACAAAGTCACACGCATAGACGATCTTGTGAGCACGATGTCCAAGTTCCATGAATCTAGATCGTGTCTAAATTCGTTGAACTTATACAAAAAGAGGAATCAAATTCCATATTATATTTTTTGGTAAGTTAATAACTAATTTTATTTATTAGATAAATGAAATTAGTTACTTAATATTATTCATCCAACAGTTGGATGATTCTAAGAATAGACGGACGAGATTAAAACTGACATTAGATGACAACTAAGGTTCTGATGTTGACAGCCATAAAAGGTTATGTTAACTTTTTTCCCTGTAGCCATCTTCATCTGATTAAAAACAAAAGGCTTAACCCTAGAACAGTGAGAATAGTATCTCGCCTCTCTCTCTCTCTCTCTCTCTCTCTCTCTCTCTCTCTCTCTCTCTCTCTCTCTCCAAAATTCCACGTATTACCAGATGTTAGGATTCGTTTTGAATAGTTTTCAGAACATCGAAGGGGATAGCATCCCGATCGCTTGCAGAGGAGTTCGTCGTCTGGATACCAGTAGAGGGCGAAGCGTAAACAGCAGCCTCTCCATACCTAACGGCATAAAATATTGAGGTAGCTTTCTATCCAACTAGTTTTTCTAGTATGTGCGGATCCTGTTGGCGGATTTTCGTAGTTTTTATTTTTGTATTTTTGTCTATGAATTCCAACATATTTAACGATTTAGTATCACTTGTTTGTTGATTGACAATTAAGTGACCAAATCAGAATTTCGGGCTACTGTCAGGTGTGATTTTTTTACTATTTGTAAAAATTTAAACATGAATTCCCATTTTGCCCCTGGTGGATAAGAAGAAAAATGATGAATTTTTATACAGTTAAAAAATCACACCTGACAGTAGGGTACAATATTTCTAGTAAAATTAATTTGACCAAAATTCTGATTTGGTCACTTAATAGTCAATCAACAAACAAATGGTACTAAATTGTAAAAAAAAAAAAAAAAAAAGAGATGGGTTTTCATGTTTAAATATCAACAAACAGAAAAACAATCACAACTGTCAATGGGCCACAATATTCCCGGCAAAATTCATTTCACTGAAATTCTGATTTGGTCACTTAATTGTCAATCAACAAACAAGTAATACTAAATTGTCAAATAGCCAAACAAAAGAGTAGTAAAATGGAATTAATCACAATATTGTGGTCCACTGTCAGGTGTGGTTTTTTAAAATATTTTACGTATTTAAACATAAATGAAAATTCATCCTTTTTTTCTAGTCCACCAAGGGCAAAATGAGAATTCATGCTTAAATTTCTACAAAAGTAAAAAAATCATACATAAGAGTGGTTCAAAATTCTGATTCGGTCACTTAATTATCAATCAATAAACAAGTGGTACTAAATCATCAAATGGTGAAACAAAAAGGTACTAAAATGGAAATCAACAAATAAATGGTACTGAACGGTCAAATGGCCAAACAAAAGGGTACAAAAATGGAATTCACTCATTAAATAATCAAAACATGAAATTTATATAAAATACTGACCAAGTATTCTAGGGTTCATCCCATTAAAAAACAAATAAAATTAGCAACTAAACATTATTCTAAAATGTAAACTCATAGACAAATATATGAAATAGAATAAGCTTAGGGAGATTAGGAAAGATAACGAAGACTCCAAGGTTCTGATAAAAGCTCGAGCTCGCCTTCCAAGTCACTCGAAGAAACTCCCAAAATTGCACCCGAATTAAGTCTTCTAATATTCTTACAAAATATGGAATTGAAACTAAAACCTAAGCTAAAGATTAGTGTTGCTTTGAGATGTTTAAATAGAAAAATTTTCAGCTAATTTTCTCCCTAAACTTATCCTAGAAACATTTGGAATTAACATATAAAGGGAAATAACATATGATTACAATAGAAATCTCAGAAAATTGCATTTAGACCCCAGTTCGCGACTTTCAGGATTAGGAAAGCCAAGCTTTCTGGGTCCAGATAGCTACTGGAAACAATTCTTGAAACAGCTAAGTACTATCCAGAACGGGACAGTGGTGAAATTCTAGCACTTCTTTTCTTTACGGTTTCTTCTCCGTTTTGCTTCATTTTCACTTCAAAGGCCTTCATTTTACCTGGTTTAAAACATATCTTCATTCCAAAGGTACCTATAACAATAAGAGAAAAACGAGGTTAGATAACAATATTTTATAAACAAATGAACTCAAAAAACCAATAAAAATAATAGTGCTTAAGAGGGTAAAAATTAGACATATCAAACTCCTCTACACTTAAGCTTTTATTGTCCTTGAGCAAAGGGCAAAAAATAAACAAGAAAAGAAAAAAAACTAACTAGTCACTTTCGTTGGACTCATTATTGCATTTAGCACGTGCAACAAGTCCTTTAAATCCCTAAATTACCCAATGGAGACGAGTAAGATCTCGTGAAGATTGTAGATGGTATACCCACAAAGTCATAGAACAATACAAAACAACTTTACAAAAATTAAAACAGCAAAAAGAGAAAAGTATTGCCACTTTCATAACCAAGAGTTACACAACCATCAAACCTCATCAGGGCACAATTTATAAGCTAAACAACACATCCAAAACATTCAGTTTTAGCATATATGAATCAATGGTGTGTATCTATATGCACACTTATGTTTGGTTTCAATAATATGCAAAAAGAATGTCAAGAAATTAACCATATGATTTATTCTATTAAGCTATATTCAATATGTTTGAATGTTCCAACACCTCTCTATTCCACGTTCTAGCTAAATACCTCTGAATTAGGTAGGACTTTCAATCTTATAAAATTAAACTAGAGACATAAGTGATTACAAAAAATTTGACTATTTAAGGCAAACTCTGGGTGACAAAATAATATTTTGTCATTACAAATTATGTTATACCGACCATATTTTGCTTCGACACCTAAAAAATAGGTAAATCATAAGAAATATAAGAATTTCGTCACCACAAATTTTCTAGAGGCGGGATGGTAAAATTATTAGCCCAAAATTCCCCCTTTTATTACACATACTTCACCAAAATTTTCACTTTACAGCTAACCCTTCAGAACCCTTCAATTCTGGTTTTCAAGAAGACGAGTAGCATACCCATTTCTCACACGCAAATCCAAGATCAGCTTATGCAAAGGTTCAATTTTCATCAATAATTTTCCTTTAATACAGTCTCAGTGATTCTAAATAGGTTGTTTCTTTTGCAGATTTGGAGACGAGCAAGAGATTGTTGGTTTTTTGCTCGAAGAAGCAAGGGTGCTGAGTTACGCTCATCAGAACACTCGAATTCTTCTTTGAAGAAGAAGAACAACCCGCCAATTTCTTCTCTCAAGAACAACCAATAGAAATATCTTCTTATACAAAGGTGAAATTTCATAGAAACAAAATCACTCTGGTGTCTCACTGCTTTTAATCGGTTTTTGCTTTCGCAGATCTGGAGATGAGCTACATGCGATTGGGTGTGCGTACGAAGAAGCAGGGTTTTCACATTGAGTCCGGAGATATTCCTCCACATTTTTACACCCACGACAATCGATTTCCTTTTCTAGTTCAAGGTTAAATTTCCTCCTAACTTCTCTTTTATACATTTTACCTCTTCTTGAAATTCGTTGTTTCTATACTTTAACTCTAAAATTTCGCAGATGTGGAAAAGGGCTAGCTAAATAAAACTTCTACTCAAACAGCAGTGTTGGGTTGGGGATTTTTGTTGATTCTTGATCTGTAGCTTTGGATACAAAAAGGTACGTATGGAATTTTTGTTTCCAACTCTTAATTTTTGTGAAATATTAGATCGGAAAATTGATGTAATTTTTTATACAAACTTCACTAACTCGCAGATTTTCTTGCTTATTCTCATGTGATGTACTTTTTTGAAAAGATTTAAGGTTTTATTCTGCAAGATATCATCTTAGAAATTGGATGCACAAGTTTCCTTCAAGGTAGTGAGCATCAAGTTCGGTTTTTATATACTAATTTTCTCCTAACACTAAGTTTGGGATGCTTTCCATAGTTTAGGATTTTGATAAGCTAAAAAGAAGCAACTGCAATAGCCTAATGGCCTACAATTGTCATTCTAATCCTTATAATATAGAGAAGAACATATATAGATATTTGATGGGGCAATAAATAGTGGAATACACATCAGTTGATTAAGTCCTAATTGAAAATGTACAATCAAAATGGAAAGATGTTAATGTATTTAGGAGATATGGGACGCGTGCTCCTATTGACAAAGAAAGGGGGGAGACTAAGGTCTTGTGGATATAGACAGAGAAGGTTGTCCCATTTTATTTTAGCAATTAATGCAAATTGGATCTGATAAAAGTCGTATGATTGAAAATCACCAAAAAGGGCAACATAAATTACTGTTGCAGTAACTAATTGACTATTTCACACAGAAATCACATTATTTTTTTGCAAAATACAAAAATTGCATTAATAATCACAGTTTTACAGTTTCTAACCTAATTAACCATGCAGTGACATGAGTTTCTTGCATATTCATGGGATTATGATCTGCAAGTGAAACTGTTTTTTGTTTGTCTCTTCTCCTAATCTCAAAAGTTACCTCGAGAGAAGGGAAAATATGCTCACAAACTTTGCGATTGGCACAACATTACACTAAATGGCTTTGTTAACATATTGAAAATTTGATTTTGTATCTAATGTGAAATATTGAGTTTCTGGTCATTATCAAATATTAGATTAGGCATATTAGGATACCTAGATGCATTTTTAGTAATGTTGATGAGGTTTCCATTTTTTAACAAAAAATGCATCAATACCTTGTATTGATTCTGATGTTACGTTTTCCAGAGTATAGTTTTTCTTTCTAATTTATAAATCTAGTATTGTCATAGTATCACAAATTTGCTTCAATGCCTTGTTGAGATTCTTATGCTTTTCATTCATAGTATTTTTTAGTAAATGAATCTTATTCGATAATTTTCAGGAATGTATGATGAGGATGCTAGCTTCTTACAATGCAAGAGCATCATTAATGTTTAATGGTAAGTCCCACGTATCATTTTGATTACGTTGTTCTATTTCCAGTCTTAGAATTGAAATACTTAGCAAGAAAAACAGGGTATGTGAAACTTTCTGTTTTTTTCTGTCTAGTTGTGGATGTCTTGTAGTTATCGACGAAACCTAATTTTAAGGACAAATTACATGCTGCATAAACTTGCATATTACATCCCTGCTATTTTGTGTAGTTCTCTTTGTTTATTTACTTGGATATATCTGATTCCACTAGCTGAATATGATTACACGTTTCATGTTCTAAAGGAAAACAACTAGTTTGATGGTTCAATGTTGTCTAGATACTCTGTTGTTCTTTTTGTCTATGTGGCAGTTTCTTCTTTTTCTGTCCAGTTTATAAGGACTTAAAGATTGCAAAAACTTGTGATATTTGTTGGGTAATTTTCTGTCCAACTAGTCTATTAATTGGCTGTCTTTTTTGGTAGCACATTGCCGTTGTTATCAAGTGAAATTCTTATCTACCAACATGTTGTCATTTCAGAATTTATACAAAGTATATATTACTTATGGACATGTGTTTTTCTTTGTTTACTCTGCTAGTTCTATGGAAATGATAGGGCATTGAACTGATATTTATGCAAAGTTGAAATAAGTAGAACGATGAAACCATAGGTCGAAATGAAGTGACGATAATTGTGATCTTCTGTCCTTTTCAGCTGAGATTTTCCTTATTTGGTGCTATAAGCTGATGCTCATTTGAAATATTGCTCATTGAAGCATGAAATCATTTACGATAGCATATTCTCTCCTAGAAATGTTGTTAGATTCTTAATTTACAGTGTCCACTTTTGCAAGAAGTGATGTTGTGTTCCTTTATTTTGGGTCTTTGTCAATCCTTTTAGAAGTGAGAAAGCATTCTGCCTCACCAAATTGTTAGATTCCCTCTGCTTCCTATGGAAGTTGGGATAGATTCATTTCTTATTGCTTATTATTTTGTTTCTCTCAAGTGATTGATGATGCAGATTCAATGTCAGCTATTACTGGTACCCCAAAAAAATATTTATCTTAAAAATGCTTTTTATTTCTCATATTTTTCAGCAATCTACTTGCAATACAACTCAAGTTTCGGTACGCAATTCTACCTGTTTAAATTCCATATTCTTTTGAACATTTTTGTATTCTTGAAGGGAATGAAATGCTTATCTACCAATGTTGCCATTTCAGAACATTTCTGGCTTTTCTGGTTGCATATTAATCTTCTTTTCAGAGAGAAATGCTTATGTACCGAAGTGTTGCCATTTCAGAATTGTACATAGTATATATTCCTTATGGCTATGTGTTGTTCTTCTTTTCTATTTCTATTAGTTGTATGGAAATAAAAGTTTTTTTTGCTAGTAGTCTTACTAATTTTATGGACTAAGATTTTATTTTGTAGTTTTTGCTTATTGAGTATAGTAGTACTTGGTAGATTTTTCCTTTTTGATGTTGGTGCCTTAGGAAGAATTTTGTCCTCTAGTCTTTACTTTATGCTTGGTTTATTATTTTTAAAGTTATTTTTGGTAGTTTTTATCTTATAACCTCATATTTGTTCATTGGTTGATGGAGAGGCCGGTATTTTGTGACCATAAAGCTTCATATATGGGTGGTATTTTCCATGATGAACAAATTAAATTTGGTCATGTATTTTTTTATAAAAGATGGCTTTCATCTTTTGTTTAGGTAGTTGGGATAGTATATCTTTTCCCAATATATACGTACCATTCAAAGCCAAGTAAATATTTTTGTTTAGGAATTATTGGCAGGTTATTAATCATGTCTTTTGTTGCTCAAGTGCATTCTAGCTTTAAACTATCTTATTTTGTATATGACAATATTTCACTAATACAATGTGTTTGGCTTTCTTATTTAAGTTAGCATGCTCTATGTATTTAATTTAATTTAATTTAATTTAATTTTTCTATAATTGTATTTGTAAATTGATGTCAGGAGTTTCATCGTAATTTAAGAAGCAATTCTTGATTTTAGAAAGCCCATAATTTCCTTATATATTAAAAATGCAAAAAAAAAAAGCAACTTAGTTACAAATGGATTTGTAACAAAAGAGTAAGTAATCAAATATTTAGATTAATTTTTTAGGGTGGAAGGAACTTTTCGCAATCTCAACACTAGAAATGCACGACTCCTCGTAGGTTGAACATTCTTGCTTTGGGGGTAACCACTTCCCAATTGTCATCCTCCTTGGCTACAGAGCTATTTCTCCCGCTACCCAATCTTAATAAAAAGGGAGATAAATAAGGACACTTGTGAACTCAGATAGCGGGAAGGCTTGAATTGATAGAAGGAAGCAATGGAAGGACATCATGATGGGGTGTAGGTGATGAAACTTTCGTCACAAAAAAGACTTGAGGTAACGAGAAGAGGCTTTGTCACCAGACCTTTTGGTGACGTCTTAGATGGGACGACTTTCATTACAAAGGAATTTTGTGTTAGAATTTTTAGCGATGAGTTTTCAAGCTTTAGTGAGAAAATTTCCTCATTAAAAGTAATTTTTTGTAGTGAGTGGTTATCAAACGATGGTAAAGGAAAAATTAAAAAAATGAGAAAATATGAACAAATGCAACCAAAAGGGAAGGGAAACAAATTCAAAGTTATCTATAACCTTTAAGCCGCTTTCACTTAAATCTTTCGAAACACTACCTTTTGCTCAAAACACACCGACTATGAAAATTTGCTTGCTTTTATGACCCGTTCGGATTCCCAACGGAGTTTCGTCGAAAAATTTTCTTAGGCTAGTTTTTGCAAAATTTTCTTAGGAAACATAATAGAATACAAAATAAAGTTAGTTCATAACAACAATTTACATAAATGACCGACATAGCAAGAAAAAGAAATTAAGAGAGAAGATTAAAGAAGGAAGAATTTGAACGGAAAGGTGGGTTCTTTTGGAGGGAACAAGGAAGGAGAAGAAGATTTTAGCATGAAATTTGTGTAGAGAAGAGGAACGGAGATGGTAGGAGGGTTAGAAGAATAAGTAAGAGGAGAGAAGAAGAGAAATAAAGAAACAAACCAAGAGATGGAGAGGGGGAGGGGTTGTTGTTCTGCTCGCCGGAGGAGAGGAGAGGTCACCAGAAAAAAAATAGAGAAAGAAGGGGATAGTGCTTGGAGAAGTTGGAGAGGTGTGGTGAGGTTAAGAGAGTTTGAGAGAATAGGAAGAGGGAAAGAAAATATTCAAGGGTTTTGGTGGAGAAGAGGGGGAAAGGAGTGCAAAAAATATCAACTAAAAATCGTAATTTGGTACCAAATTTGGTCGATTGACTCGTTTTGCCTTGAAAAATCGGACTCAAAGCTGAAAATTGACCCTATTGTCGATGGTAGGGTGTAGGTCTCTATCCTGTTTGAGCCGAGAAACGCCTAGAACCTATCGCTGGCGGTAGGTTGAGCCTACCGTCCGCGGTAGGCTTCTGCCGAAGTGCCGTTTTGCTTTGTTTTCTGCAATTTTGTAGCCCTGTTCAATCCACCTACCTTATAAACTCAAATAACCTTCATGTAGGCCTTTAGGCCATCACTTTTTCTCTCCAAAACGACCTTGTAACACAACATCAACAAAAATCAAAGTAGGAAAAAAAAGCATAAAGCTTAAAAGTACAATTTTACAAGTACACTTACAAAGAGTTTAAAGAATACTCCTCTTTATTAGGTGCTAATTGCACCTCCCAAATCACGGAAATCCGAGTTGTTTTTCAACTCTTTATTCTGTCCGATACCCAATCCATCTTGCCAATCTTTAAATTAGAGGCAGTTTTCCTTCATTTCTTACGTTTCTTTCTTGGCTTTTCTCTGTGTTCTTTTCCAGTAGGTTCCTGCACGTTTGAAGATACTTTGTTAGTTTTATAAGTTATAACGCATGAAGTATCTTTAGTTTGGACGGGGAGGCTGGGAGCAAAGGAAACTTGAACACTATCTCGTTTCTTCCAACACTTAATATTAACTCCCCTTTTTTCATATCTATTAATGCCCTAGATGTACGCAAGAAAGGGCGACCTAAAATAATAGGGAAATCGACGTCTTCCTTCATGTCCGAAACTACAAAAAAGGTCAATGGGGAAGACTAAATCCTTGACTTTGGCTAACACATCCTCTATTACCCCTTTAGGATATCCAACACTTCTATCTGTTAGACTTTGACATTCTAACAAGTTTTGGGGTACATAAACCTAGACGCTCACATATAGATGAAGAGATAACATTAATACTTGCGCATAAGTCAGCTAAAGTGCTATCTACTTGAATACTATCAATAGTGCAAGGGAAAGAAAAACTCCCTGTGTTTTCTAACTTTTTAGGTAGTGTTTCCTTCTTGATTAGGAGGGCTGAACATTCTTCTTCCATGATAATCCCTGCTTTTTTGGAATCTCCTCATTGATGGTCATTGAGATAGCATGTACATGCTCTCTCGGGTTTACTTCGGTATTACTTGGAAGAGTTTTCGGAGTTCTTTCAGATACAATTTTAACTAATTGCACAATTTGTTTCTCTAAGTTCCTAATGGAGGCTTCTTGATTCCTTTGGGTTACCTCAATGGCATTCATTCTATTTTTCTGTTGCAGTCATAAATTTTACCATCAAATCCTCCAAATTTGTCTTATTTAATGGAAGATGGTTTTGTGGACCTATTTCGTAAGGCAAAGGTAATGGAGGACCTCTATTCTGAAAACCCGTAGGTTGATTTTGTCTTTGTTGTCCTTGACCACCCCAAGAAAAATTGGGGTGGTTTCTCCATCCCAGATTGTATGTGTTTGAGTAGGGATAATTTGGTCGATGCCCTTGCACAAACTCTACTTGCATACATACTTGAGCCCTCTTGATTGGAACATCACCCATTACAAAAATCGCAAAACATGGCCGTTTGGTTATTCTTACTTGTAACTATTCAAGGCAATTTGCTCGATTAAATCATATACTTATTGAGGAGTTTTATGATCTATAGACCCTCTAGTTGAGGTGTCTATTAATTGCCTAACCCCAAATGAAACTCCATTATAAAAGCTTTGTATTTGAATCCCCAAATCCAACCTATGATAGGGACACTTTCTTAAAAACTCCTTCCATCATTCCCATGCCTCATAGAGGCTTTCTCCGTCTATTTATCGAAACGATAGAATCTCGCTTTTTAGTAGTGCTATTCGCCCCCGGAAGAAAGTAACTTCCTAAAAATTTCTCTACTAGTGAGTTCCATGCAACTATTGACCCCGATGGTAAGGACTTTAGCCAGGACTTCGCCTTTCCCCTTAGAGAGAACGGGAAAAGACGGAGTCAAACTGCATCTTTTGATACTCTGTTAATCTTAAATGTGTCACACACCTCCAAGAAATTTCTAATATGCGCATTGGGATCTTCATTAGGAAGTCTGTCGAATTGAACATGATTCTGCAACATCTGAATTATATTCGATTTAATCTCAAAGTTATTTGCCTTGGTCCTTGCCCTTGCTATACTCAATTGTGTCTCCAAGATGGACGGTCGAGCATAATCAGCCATTGTTCTCCGGTACCAGTTGTGCCGCCATCGGCGGTGTTGATTCAAAAATAGGGTTGTTGAATGGAAGTGATTTTGGTTCTTCTTCTGCCTTAACAATGGGTGGAATTGCACTAGTGCCGGTCGTTCTGAACTAAAGAGTGCCACGAGCACTTCACAGTGTGCGTTAGAGCTTAGGTTGAATGGTACTAGCTCACCATTTTTCTTTCGGGGCATGAACTTAATACCACACAATCTGCAACAACCGAAAAACATGATTAGCTCTACGAACACAGCACAATTCAATAATATAAACTGAAAATAACAGAATAATGCAGAAACAAAAATCAATCCGATAGAGAAAAAGAGAAAACGAAAAGAAATAAAAGACTATGACTAAAGCACTAAAATAAAACGATATTCCAAGCTATAGGATTCGTAGACGGAGTCGTAGATGATGACGATTGTGTGGTAGGTGTGGAATATGAAGCAGGAGACATTCCCAAAGTGATCGAAAAGAATGCATTCGCATACACCAGATCAAGATCAATGCGCGAGAGACTTCATTATACTTAGTCGATCTCTTTGTGTTCGCGCACCCTTCATTGATCTAGCGGTAGCTGTGTTTGTGTCGGTGGACCCTGATGTGTACGTGTCTGTGGATCCTGCCGTGCCGGGATCAATGGATCCTGCTGTGTCAGAGTCTGTAGATCTTGCTATATCATAGGCGGTAGATCCTGCTGTGTCCGAGATGGTGGATCTTTTCTCTATGTCCTTGGGCCATCGAACCAATAATATAAGGAGGATATAATTAGTTTTATGTTCTAATCCTTTATAATCTTTATAAACAAGGTTCCTCTTTTTGAAAGCATAGCAAAGTTTTTTTTTAAAAGATTAAAAATGTTCAACTTCTCCTTTTATTTTAAGTTTTTTGGTAAGTCATTACCAAAAAATCTGAGTTTTTTTATAAGATTGAAAATTTTTGGGCATAGTTCTCTCTGTATTATGAACATTTTTCGGACACACAGGCCACTCGAACAAGAAACAAACACATATAAAACAAATAATTAAGAGTCAAGCCTCCCCCGTAAAGCAAGGATAGTATATTCCAGAGCCACCGAGTCCATAACACTTTACATTGGTTTAGATGGATAAAGAGACTATGTAAACGGAAGCATAGTTTGTGGGTTGGAACTAAAAGCTCACATATGGGCCTATGCAGTGGGAAATGTTGTTTTAGTTTTTGGTTTTGAGAAAAATATTAGTGTAAAGGATGTTATATATGTGCCTAGTTTTAAGGCAAATATTGGTCTCCATTTTCTAGTTCATAGGGGATGGAGATATGAATTTCCATAGTGATGTTTATATTAGTAGAAATGGAAAGTTCATTTGCAAAGGTAGTGTATATGGAAAGTAATACATCCTACTCAAACCAAATAAATAACATAGAGTCGGAACAAAATGAAAGAGAAAGTGTTGTTTCAGATAACTTGTGTTTATGGCACCTTAAGTTATGATTCAAAGACTCATCCAAGTTGGGCCTTTGTGCTCACTAAAAATGAAAAAGTGGCCTCAGTATGAATCTTGCTTAATGGGAAAGATGTCTAGTAGGCCTTTTACCCATAAAGCATAAAAGTACAAGGAAATACTAAGTCATATCCATGTAGATGGTCTAAGACTACACTAGGTACAGCAGGTTACAAGTACTTCATCACCTTAAAAGATGATATTAGCCTAATGGCACTATTGCGTATGATTTTGATTATGATTAACATATGTTTGTGTGATGATTGTTAAGCTTAGTTTCTATAGAACAAAAGAAGCATTTTTGAAGTCTCAAGGCTACACTCTTAGAGGCAAAAAATCTTGGTGATCAAGGCAAAATGAAGGAGAAAAGATCATCCATTGAAGACTTGTGTCTTAATAAGGGATACACTAATGTATTTTATAAAACTCTAATATGTGATTGTTGATCAAGTGTGAATCTCCTTGGATGAATTTCTTTTTATAAACTATTCTTGAAAAACCCAAGCATTCTTGATAGAGTTTTTGATGCCTTTGAATGTTTTCTTGTTCTAAAGAGTATCAAGAATATATGTTTTGAATTGTTTTGAAATGTATAGGAAAGTTCAGTTTGTTTAAGGAAAACTGGCTTTCAAATCCTTCTAAAAAAAGGGTCATCTGATTTTAAAACCGGGTAATTCGATTTTTTTAAGGGAGAAAAATCGGATATCCTATTTTAAAATCGGTCGTCCGATTTTTCTAAAGCTAGAAAAATCGGTCTTCCAATTTTTAAAGGGATCATCAATTCTTTCTATAAAACAAAATCGGTCTTTCTATTTTAAAAATGGCTCATCCAATTTTCCTTTTATAAGAAAATCGGACATTCGATTTTAGAAACTGGTCGTCCGGTTTTTCATTTTTACTGCAAAAAATTTAACCGTTACAGACAGTAACTGCTAGTTTTTCCCTTCACCTATAAAAATGGATTTTAATCTGCAGTAAATGCTAATGTTGTGGAAAATAAAATTGAGATCAAAGAGTTTTAAAAGTACATTCTTAAAAACTTCTTCATCTCACAAAAATATAAAGGAAAAATCTTCTTGGAGTTTCATTGTTGATCATCCATCAAAGAAAAGAAAAGAGGAGCTTGTAGAAGTATTCAATTGAGTTATATCTTTCCTTCTCAAGCTCATTTGGTAACATTGTTCCTTAATCATCTCTTTTTCTATTAATATCAAAGGTTTGTATTGAAAAGCACCTTGGGTTATCCTTTGATTGTAATTGTGTTGGATTGAGGTTGCTTGCAAAACCCTTAGTGGGTGATCCTCAAACTTGTGATTGTTGTAGACTTTTATTATAGTGGATTTGGAAAATCCTTGGGTGTTGACTCAAGGTAGTGGATGTAGCTCATTGAGTGAGTGAACCACTATAAATTGTTGTGCCTCTTTATTCTTTAAAGTTTAATTCTACGCTTATTGCTGGATTATCAAAATTATAGGTTTTTGTTTGGTTTGGAATTTTATTAAAAAGAGTTTTAAAATTCTTTTTCAAACAAAATTGGAGGTTTATCTTTTAATCACACAACAGATTTTTCAAAATTAGTCAAAAACTTTATTCACCCCCCTCTAAGGTTTTTCAATTGGTATCATAGCAGTACTTCTCTAAATGAGGCCTAACATCCTTGAAGCAAAAAATCTTTCATTTACTATAGCTAATATTTCAAATTTATCCTATGTACGTAGAAGGCACCTCCTTTTTTCAATGGAACAAATTATACTTTATGGAAATCAAAAATTAAAAAATATATTTGTTTCATTAACTTTGACCTTTGGAGTATTCTAGAGAAAGGACCTTGTTGCCCAAGGATCCAATCAAGAAGAGAGCGTAGATTTTGATGAAACTTTTTCTCCGGTTGCTAGACTTGAATCCATTAGGATGCTTTTAGCTTTTGCTTGTTTTTAAAGGATTCAAACTTTTTCAAATGGATGTTAAGAGTGCTTTTCTAAATGGTGATATTGAGGAGGAAGTTTATGTTGAACAACCTCCTGGTTTTGTGCATGAAAAATTTCCAAATTATGTTTACAAACATTCAAAAGCACTCTATGGTTTAAAACAAGCTCCAAGAGCTTGGTATGAGAAATTAAGTGGTTTTCTTCTTTCAAACAAATTTTCAAGGGGTGTCGTGTACACTATTCTTTTTACAAAAATCTCTTGTAACAATGATCTTCTTCTTGTCCAAATTTATGTTGATGATGTTATTTTTGGTGCTACTAATGTTTCTTTATGTGAAGAATTTGCCTCTCTTATGCAAAAAGAGTTTGAAAGGAGCATGATGGGAGGATTGACTTACTTTCTTGGACTACAAATCAAGCAAACCAAAGAGGGCATCTTCATCAATCAAGAGAAGTACACTAAACTTCTCAAGAGATTCGGGATGAGCGATACAAAAGGTATTGGCACTCCAGTGAGTTCATCATTAAAGCTTGACAAAGATGACAAAGGTAAAAAGGTGGATGAAAAAAGGTATAGAGGTATGATCGGTAGTTTGCTTTACCTAACGACTAGTAGACCGGATATTATGTTTGCGGTATGTTTGTGTCCTAAATTCCAAGCTTGCCCCAAAGAATCCCATTTAATAGCTGTTAAACGTATTTTCAGATATTTGATTTCATCATATGATTATGGCTTATGGTACTCTAAACAATCTTGTTTTGATCTTATTGCCTACACCGATGCGGATTATGCCGGATGTAAGGTAGAAAGGAAGAGTACAAGTAGAAAATGCCAATTCTTGGGAGGATGCTTAGTATCTTGGTACATCAAGAAACAATCGTACCTATCTTTATCAACCGCCAAAGCGGAATATATTGCAGCTGGTTGTTGTTGTACACATGTACTTTGGATGAAACACACTTTAATTGATTTTGGTTTTTCTTTTAAAAACATACCAATTATATGTGATAATACTAGTGCTATAAATATTTCCATAAACCCTGTGCAACATTCAAAAACAAAACATATAGAAATTAAACATCATTTTATTAGAGATCATGTTGCTAAAGGTGATGTATTTTTAGAGTATATTTGCATAGATGATCAAATTGCTGATATTTTTACTAAATCCCTTTTTGAAGAATGTTTTTGTTATTTGAGAAAATTTTTTGGTATTGGCACATTTCATGACTAATGTCTGTTGATTGAGTTTTTAGATTTACTCTTATTCTTCATTCTTACAAATTTTTTTTTTTCAAAAAATCAGATGCTCTCTTCAAAAACCGGATGTCCGATTCCAAAAACGGACTCACAATTTTTTCTTCACAAAAAAAGCCGAGACATTCGGACGACCAAATTGGACACCTCCTGTAAAAATCGGACGTCCGATTTCTTGATTTTAAGAAAACCGGACGACCGTTTCAAAAATCGGTCGACCGATTTATTTTACAATGTCGGGTCCTGCATTTTAAAATCAGCGAATCCTCATTTTTTATTTCATTCCTACAACTCTCTCTCGCTCTCTCATCCGAAAACTCCCTCTCTAACAAAGCCCCACTGTTTTCATAGTCCCATTCTCATTTTTCTTTTGAAATCTTTAAGTTACTCTCCTCAAGAAAGAAAACCTTCAATTTCGACCTTCAAACCTACAATCGAAGTTCTTTCAAAATGGTGAAAACAAAGAACGCAAACATTGGAAAAGAGGTAAATGTTGAAGACAGAGGAAGATGCATCTTTAGGGGAGCATGAGTCAACTAATGGAAATGATAGCTTCCGTACAAACATCCATAAATAGTCGGTTTGACAATCTTGATGGCAAGATTTCTGACATTCAAGAAAGGGTTATGAGATTGGAGGAAAGAGATAGAAGAGGTCAAGATCATTGAAGAGAAAAAGGGAGTGACTTGCTAGTTCTTGGCTCTTGTTCCTTTGCTGCGTTTCCAACCTTGAACTTCTATTATGTCTTTTATTTTGAAATACGTTTTTTCTTGCTGTCTATGAAGCTTTTCTTTAAACTACTTTGGTGCTTATGAACTACTTTTGTGTATATCTCTTTTTGATTAGTTTGAAACTCTATGATGAAATCTTAATGATGAGAGTTTCCTTTATCTTTGTTTCTATGATCCCTTAAAAACTTTCCTAAGTGTCTTTTTGATTTATGACAAAAGGGGGAGAAATATGTTCTAGAAGTAAGGGGGAAAAATGTAAGATGCAAAGGTATTGTTGATGCCTATGCTTGTTGATGCTTATGTTAATGCTTATGCTTTAGTTTGTTGGTATTGTTGGTATATTGTTGAATATGCCTTGCATTGTTTACAATGGTTGATAATGACTAGTCATTGTCTTATGATGCATATGTTTTTGATGTTTTGAACTTGAGTTTTTGAGTTGCATAAGGCTTTATGCATCATATCTTTTTTGCTATATGGCTTGGAGTTGCCTTGATGATTTTTTGATGTCATATTTATTGTGAAGTACGTTTTTAGGGGGAGCTTATCTTTCTAGACTATCTTTCAAACCCTTGGCATGTTTTCAAATTCATAGGGGAAATTATCTCTCTCTTATGGTGTTTGATATGCTTTGCTCTTATTGATGATTTCCTTGAAGCATTACCATGTTTTTATACTTGCTCTGTTGTGCTTCTTGCATATGTATAATAAGAAAAGGGGAGATTGTTAGCCCTAAGGGCATTATTGCATATGATTTTGATTATGATTAACATATGTTCGTGTGATGATTATTAAGCTTAGTTTCTATAGAACAAAAGAAGTATCTTTGAAGTCTCAAGGCTATACTCTTAGAAGCAAAAGATCTTGGTGATCAAGGCAAAATGAAGGAGAAAAGATCAATCCGTTGAAGACCTTGAAGACTTGTGCCTTACTTAGAGATATATTAAGGTATTTTTTAAAACTCCCTAACTCTCATCTGTGATTGTTGATCAAGTGTGAAGCTCCTTGGATGAATTTCTGTTTATAAACTATTCTTGAAAAACCCAAGTATTCTTGATAGAGGTTTTGATGCATTTGAATGTTTTCTTATTCTAAAGAGTATCAAGAATATATGTGTTGAAGTGTTTTGAAATGTATAGGAAAGTTCTTTTTGTTTTAAGGAAAGCTGGCTTTCAAATCCTTCTAAAAGAAGGGTCATTTGATTTTAAAACCGATCATCTGATTTTTCCAAGGGAGAAAAATCAGACGTCCTATTTTAAAATCAGTCGTCCAATTTTTCTAAGTTAGAAAAATCGGTCGTCCGGTTTTTAAAGGGATCATCCAATTCTTTTTGTAAAACAAAACCGGTCTTCCTATTTTAAAAATGGTTCATCTGATTTTCCTTTTACAAGGAAATCGGACGTCCGATTTTAGAAACCGGTTGTTCGGTTTTTCATTTTTACTACGAAAAATTTAACCGTTATAGACAGTAACGGCTAGTTTTTTCCTTCACCTATAAAAAGGGCATTTGATATGCAGTAAATGCTAATGTTGTTGAAAATAAAATTGAAATCATTTAAGAACATTTAAAGAGTTTTAAAAGTACATTTTTAAAAACTTCTTTATCTCACAAAAACCCAAAGTAAAAATCTTTTTGGAGCTTCATTGTTGATCATCCATCAAAGAAGAGAAAAGAGGAGCTTGTAGAAGTATTCAATTGAGTTGTATCTTTCCTTCTCAAGGTTACTTGGTAACATGGTTCCTTACTCATCTCTTTTTCTATTAATATCAAATGTTTTTGTTGAAAAACCCTTGGGTTATCCTTTGATTGTAATTGTGTTGTGGATTGAGGTTGCTTGCAAAACCCTTGGTGGGTGATCCTCCAACTTGTGATTATTGTAGACTTTGATTATAGTGGATTTGGAAAATCCTTGGTTGTTGATTCAAAGTAGCGGATGTAGCTCTTTGAAGGAGTGAACCACTATAAATTGTTGTGCCTCTTTATTTTTTAAAGTTTAATTCTATGCTTTTTGCTTGATTGTCACAACTATAAGTTTTTGTTTGGTTTGGAATTTTATTAAAAAGAGTTTTAGAATTCTTTCTTAAACAAAATTGGAGTTTTATTTTTCAATCACATAAAAGATTTTTCAAAATTAGCCAAAAACCTTATTCACCCCCCTCTAAGGTTTTTCAGATGATTAGTCAGATTTTGTTATATTTTCCTGATAGGGCCCTAGTGTAACTCTTCTCACAGTTTAAGGCGAAAGTGGACTGTCAAATAGATAAAGTAATAAAGGGACTTAAGATCATAACGTGATAGAGAGTACCTTTTCGAGGTGACTTAGGGTTACTTTGTATATTATGGGGTAATATCTCAGCTTACCCAGGGTATACCCTAGCAGAATACTTTAGCGGAGATGAGGAACAAGAAAACCTAAGGAAAAGGTATAGGGCATGATGTCACATGTACCTCTACCTATCTCTTTTTTGATATGCCCTAGAAATTGAGGCATAATGATATGAACCAATATGGCTAAGGAGATGAAAAACTTCAAGGACCAATCAAAAGAGCAAGGGCAAGGAGAAGTAAGGAGAAGGATGATCAAATTACTCATGGATTGATGATAGCAATTGAAGAAACTATGAAGGGAGGCCTAACGTTCAAGAATGAAGGCTCATAAAATGATGGAAATCCTTCTAAGTTGCATATGGTTCAGTGCCTAAACTTGGAGCAACCAATGGGGCAAATTGGAAGAGAAGAAATCAAGGAGAGACAAGAGCAGAGCCTACAGTAGGCCCTGTACCTACTGATATGAATTGGGAAAGGCAAAGAAGCTAATGAGTTAATGCATGGACGAGTCACTAGAGCAAGGGCAAGAAGATTAAAGCATATGATGCAAGATTGGGTAAAGGAAGGGTTGTTTTTATAGAAGAAACAATGAAGCACAAAAGATGAAATCCAAGAATGAAGGCTTTGTAGGTGAAAGAAAACCTTCTAAGTTTCTCAAAAACTCTACCGTAAGCAAGGAATATTCGATGGAGCAAGTTGGAGGTGAAAAAGATCAAGTGGAGTGAAGATGAGGAACCTTACTGTCGCCGGTAGGGTTCTGGTGTTAGAAGCAATGCAATGTTTAGGCAGCATTTTAATGTTTGAACTTCATTTTCAGCTAATAATTAATGGTCTAATGGGTATTTTAGAGCCCTTACTCAATTCCCAAGTTAGGTTTAAGTCTTACACTATAAATACTCATTTATAGGCTTTATTATAAACAACTTTGAGATTTTTGCTAAAATTTGAGCGAGGATTCTCCATTTGTTTCTAGGGTTCTTCAACCCAACTTAGCTTAGCTTCTAAGGGTTTACTTCCTTAGGTTTGTGAAGAATTAATTGCTTAGATTATGGAATCTGTGGAAATCAATTGATCACTAATTCCCTCTTTAATTGATTCTTAGAGTTCTTATTTTTAGAATTAATTAAACCTAGGTCCTCTAGTTTGTGTAGTTGGGGTTTTGAGGCCATAGTTTCCTCAAGGTTGTTTATATCAAATCAAGGAGTTGTATTCCTCAATATTGGGTTTATGAGGTGATATATCCATTTTATATATATACTTTTATAGTATTTAATCTTCGATTTTTGAAGTATTTTAGTAATAAAATGGCATATATATCCTATGTTTCTTCTCTTTTGTTTATAGGTATGTCTTGGATGAGTTAGAATGAAGAATGAAGTGAAACAAGAGTATATGGTGCAAGAATGGACGAAAAAGAGAAGATATGCACAAAATCCAGCAAGTGGGAGGACCCTGCAGCCCATTGCAGGAAGACCTGGTTGCCTAGCAACCAAGAAGGCAAGACCCGTCTAGACCTGGCCGCCTAAGCGAGGTGACCCGGCCTAAGCGTAGTAGGGACTTATTATGCAATTTTTTTGCATATTTTTATAGTCTTTCTTTGTAATTTTAAGCCATCTTCGTCTAGAGTTTTTTGGGGGCTGAGAGAGGCGATTTCCGAGAGAAAATCCCTCCTTAAAACTTCTATTAATCTACTTAGATAAAAAATTAGATTAGGAATTCAAGTTTTAATAGTTAGATTGAAGAACTTCTTTGGAGCAATTTCGGGTTTTTCGAGCAATTCGAGAGGAAAATTTGGGTAATATTCCGAGACAGTGGATTCTCAAATTTACTTTTTAAGCCTTCTAAACTCTTGTTTATTATGAATTCTTATATGAATTTTATGATTTCTATGATGCTTAGTGACTAGGGACTATTTTTATGTTTAATTGGGATTGAACCCTAGATGATCTTAGTTATGTTCTTTGGATTTTTTACGGAATAAATTGTTTAATTAAATTTTGATTGTTGTTCAATTACTTTGTTTGTGTTGCTAATTTTACCAGTAATTGGCACATTTGCATAGGTTGTTTGGAATTAAAAAAGGAAGAACAATCTAGGGCTAAAATTGGAAAATAGAAATTTGGTAGTTAACTAGAGATAATGGTTACGATTTGTAGGTCATTAGTAATCACTCCTATACTTTAATCATTCATAATTTAGTTAGGGAGAGAAGAGATTCTTCTCTAATCAATTAAGGGAGTAGTGGATTTTCACCTAGAGATAGGATTAATCCTAATTAACGAGTGAGACCTAATCAACGATTCAACTATTTTCCCGAAGTTTTCAATGAATTAGCTAAGGGATTGTAGAAGGATTCCACCGTTTAAAAACATTCTATTTAAAACTTGATATTAATTATTTTTAAATTATTTTTTCTAAGTATTTTACTATTCTTTGTTAAAGATTCTTTCAAAATTTTTTGTTTTGATTAAACCTTAGAAGGCAGTCATTATTAGAGCTTCTCCAATCCTTGAGTTCGATAACCAAGGAGGTTCTGTAGTACTACATTGATAGGTTCGCTTGCCTGTTATATGTTAATTTTAGAGTAGTTCCATTTTAAACATCAAGTTTTTGCCGTTGTTGTCAGAGAACAGTAACTTTAAAAACGTCGTTAATCTATTGCTTTAATCGTTTTTAGTTTCTTGTTTTTGTTTTTATTTTTGTTCTTGTTTTGTTTTGCATTATTAGTATTTTTTTCGTGCTTATTTCTTGGAAGTTTTATTTTTACAATTCTTGATTGACTTGTGTTTTTGTTCGTTGCAAGTTTTCATATACTTCCTATTAATCCACCACCGCCAATGGCAAAAAGGACCATGGCGGACTATGCTCGACCATCAATTATTGGAGTATATTCGCGCATAGCTAGACAGCCAATGCAAGCTCACAACTTCAAGATTAAGCCCAATGTGACATAGATGGTGCAGAACAATCTCCAATTCAATGGACTCCAAGAAGAAGATCCACATGTGCACATCGCTAAATTTTTGGAGGTGTGCAACACATTTAAAATGAATGGAGTCTCGGACGTCGCCATCCGTCTTTGCCTTTTCCCATTCTCTCTCAGGGTGAAGGCAAAATCTTGGCAAAAATCACTTCCTTCCTGCTCGATCACATCATGGGATTCTTTAGTCGAGAAGTTCTTGGACAAGTATTTCCCACATGGTCACACTGCTAAGTTAAGAAACGAAATATTATCATTTCAACAAATTGATAGGGAAACTTTGTGTAAAGCCTGGGTGTGATGGAATGAGTTGCTTAGAAAGTATCCTCATCATGGCCTCGACTTTGGTATTTAGATTCAGACGTTCTATAATGGAGTTTATTTTGGAGCCAAACAACTAATTGATGCTTTTGCTAGTGGTCCATAGACAATAAGACTCCTTAACAAGTATACGATCTAATTGAGCAGATAGTCATGAACAGCTACACTTGGCAGAAGAGAGATCAAAGCTTAAGTCAGCTTGGGTCCACAGTGTCGATGCTATTACTGCTATGGAGGCCAGATTAGCAGCAATGATTGAGTAGAAGATGGGGAATATGACGTTTGCACCTCCAAATATAAATCCTTAACAAGTCATATTCTGTGATTTTTGCAGCGAAGGACATTCCAACCATGAGTGCCTTAGCATAAGTACTCCAATAGAGCTAGTGGATTATGTTCAAGAGAATCGGCAGGGGAACAACCCCTATTCTAAGACTTAAAAAATCTTGGTTGGAGGAATCACCCCAAGTTTACATGGGGTATTCAAGGTCAACAACATACACAACAACCTTCAGGATTGCAGAATAGAGGTCCTACTCAATCCTTGCCATATGAAGAGGCCCCTCAACCTCCTTCACTAGTAAACACTAATTTAGAAAATTTGATGGTCAAATTTGTGAATGCGACAGATGCCAGAATCAACAGTATAGAAGCTGGTCAAATAATCATGAGGCATCTATTCGCAATCTAGAGAACAAATCGGACAATTGGTTAAATTGGAATCAGGGAGAAGTCATGGACTCTATCGAGCAATATTGAAGTGAACCCGAGAGAACATGACAATGCTATCTCAGTGAGATTTGATAAGGAGTTTCCTGAGGAAGAGAAGGTGATGGTTGTCCAAGAGAAGAATTGTTATGAAAGGGCTACAGAAGAGACGAATAAGAAGCCGATCGTTGAAGTTTATAAGCCAAAAATCCCTTATCCCGAGGCTCTTACTCATGATCAAAACAAAGACGAGATGAGAAAATTTATAGAGATTTTCCAACAATTAAAGATCAACTTACCTCTCTGTGATTTACTTTTGCAGGTGCCCGAGTATGCGAAGTACTTGAAGGAGATGCTCCTGAGGAAAAAGAGGTTGGACAAAGCATCTACATTCACATTGGGTGAGGAGTGTTCGGCAATCTTGATTAATTAGGAGAAGCTGCCACAGAAATTAAACGCCACAAGGGAGTTTTTCTTTCCCTTGTATGATTGGTAGTTTTCTATTTATAGAGCTTTAGCCGACGTATTAGCTAGCATAAACATTATTTCTTATAATATGTGTAAAAACGCTAGGCCTAGAAGAACCAAAACCAACTAGGATGACCATAAGTTTGGCTGATAAGAGTATTAGACATCCTAGAGGGGTTGTAAGATGTTTTGGTAAAGGTCAAGGACCTTATCTTTCCCCTTGACTTTGTTCTTCTTGATATGCAAGAGGATGTAGATTTTTCTTTAATCTTAGGATGTCTATTTCTATACACTTCTAGAGCTTTAATAGACATGGGCAGAGAGAAATTATGCTTAAGAGTTGGAGAAAACGAAGTAGTTTTCAAATTTCCTATTACTCCTACTCCTTCGCATTGTAATGACGCCATTGCTAGTCTTGTGATAGATGTAACCAAGGAGATTACCGAGTTCACATGGAAAATTTGTTTACCTCTTATTAAATTTGATTCCAATCAAGCTCATCATTCTACTACACTTTACTCCTCTTTTGAAGTTGATTATGGTGTTAATCTTCTAATTCCTTTTGGTATGCTTTCTCTATCCGTAGATCATGCTTTGAGCTTGGGTGAAAAGAAGACGATGGAGTTTGCAAGCAAATCCGTTCCAAGAATTATGATCCTATTAATGTTAACAAGAAGAAGTTTGGAATGACACAATTCGTCTTTGGTCCCAAATGTTATAGTCGGGTCACATCGGATTTGAAAGTTTCCTTCTCAGCATAAGTCTAAGCTTGAAGCTGGGCCGATGACCATTTTTAAATTCTTAGAAGCTTTAGTGACAATGTGAAGATTCGAGGATGAATATTTTCAAGGAGGGGTGGATGATATGAATTAGAAAGGCAAAGAAGCTAATGAGTTGATGTATGGACGAGTCACTAGAGCAAGGGCAGGAAGATTAAAGCATATGATGAAAGATTGGCTAAAAGAAGGTTTATTTTTATAGAAGAAACCATGAAACACAAGAGATGAAGTCAAAGAATTAAGGCTTTGTAGATGAAAAAAAACCTTCCAAGTTGCTCATAAACTATACCATAAGCAAGGATTATTCAATGGAGCAAGTTGGAAGTGAAAAGGATCAAGTGGAGTGAAGAGGACCTACCACCGACGATAGGCCCTACACCTACTGTCTATGGTAGGCTTCTGGAAGGTTTGGACTTTGAAGACAACACCCTACCACATGGTGTTAGAAGTAATGCGATTTGAAGGTTTGGACTTTGAAGGGTACACCTTACCGCTGCCAGTAGAGCCATGTTATTAGAAGCAATGTGATGTTTAGGCAGCATTTTAATGTTTGAAATTCATTTCCAGCTAATAATTAAGGTTCTAATGGGTATTTTAGAGCCCTTAATCAATAGTAAAGTTAGATTTAAGTCTTACACTACAAATACACATTTATAGGCTTTATTGTAAACAACTTTGAGATTTTTGCTAAAATTTGAAAGAGGATTCTCTATTGGTTTTTAGGGTTTTTCAACCCAACTTAGTTGAGCTTCTAAGGGTTTACTTCCTTAGTTTTTGAACAATTGATTGCTTAGATTGTGGAATCTATGGAAATTAATTGATCATCCAATTCCTTCTTTAATTGATTCTTACAGTTCTTTTTCTTAGAATTGATTAATTCTAGGTCTTCTAGTTTGTGTAGTTGGGGTTTTGAGGTCATAGTTTCTTCAATGTTCTTTCTATTAAATTGGGAAGGAGTTTTACCTCTCAATGTTAGTTTTATGAGGCCTAGATCCTCATAGGTTTTCTATTGGAGTGTTAAGACTACAAAATCCTCAATAGAGGTTCTTCATCGAAAGAGGTGATCTTGGGAAGGTGTTGAATTAAATCTACAATCAATTGAGGATCCACATCACCTACCTTCCAATGTAGGTTTCTGCCTAAACTCAATTTTGAAGGCTGAAGACCTGCCAACGGTAGGGTCTCCTACAGTTGATGATAGGGTACATATTTTGAATAATGCGATATTTTAGGCAGGAATCGCTATTGTGGTTCCCCTTATAGTTTTTAATTACGCCTATAATGGGTCTTGGGTTGACCCAAGGACATGTTTAGATTAGGTTTTAGGCTAAAATCTATAAATATTCCTCTATGGCCTAATTGTAATCCTAATTTATGATTTTATGAAATCGATGAACTTATCTCTAAGGTTCTTAAGTTTTGAGGCTTTCTCCCTGAACTTCATCTAGGGTATTGATATGAATCCTCTTTTGCTTGCTGAATTGGATCAAAATCCTTCCCAAGATCACCTCCTCATGAAGTACCTCTATTGATGATTTTGTAACTTCCACACTCCAATGGAAAACCTATGAGGAACAAGCCTCATAAACCTAACATTGAGAAGAAAAACTCTTTCCCAAATTGATGGCAAAAACCTTGAGGGAACTATTATCTCAGAACCCCTACTACACAATCTAGAAGACCTAGGATTAATAAATCATAGAACAAGAACTCTATGATTCAATCAATGAAAGGAATTGAGATGATCAATTGAATACCATAGATTCATCAACCTAATGCAATTAAATTGCTCACTACCAAGGACTTGAACCCTTAGTGAACTAGCTAAACAAGGGAAGAACCCTAGAGACTAAGAGAGTTTCTTTCTCAGAATTTTAGAAAAATTCATTCAACTTCCGAAGTTAGTTACAAGTTGTTATAATGGGGTATTTATATGTGTCAAGCCTTAAACCTACCTAAACAAGTGTTTAAGGTCTCGAATTACTCATAAACACCTTGATTAAAAGCTTTAACATCAACTTGTATTACAAAATCCCGCCCCAAAGGGCGGTTAAGCTTTCCCACTCCCGAAATCTACCGGTGACGGTCAGAGGCGCGGTAGGTGGTTGAACTCCAAGTTGTTCCCTTGATTGGTCCTTAATAATTGAGCAAATTGTAAACAACTTGGAAGTCTTTTCTTGTCCCTCAAATGTTTCATCTTCAAAGCTTCCTCCATATAAGCATTCATGTCGTTGTCTTCTTGAAGCTTGAGTTTCTTTCTTTGACCTCTAGTAATCGGTCTAAGCTTTAGTTCCATTCATTAAGGACTCGTACGGTTCATATCATCCCTCCCAGCTTTGAAAACATTTGTTCTCGAATCTTCACCTACATATAAAAGAAATAGATTGGGAACATTAAAGGTAGCGGTAACATTATAATCACCCAAAAGATCAATTCCATATGCATTATCATTATAATGCTCAAGAATTGAAACGGTCCATCGCCATGGAATTCAAGCTTGCCCTTACATTAAGAAGGAAAACGTTCCCTCCAAAGATGAACCCAAACCCAATCACCAGATTCAAACACAACACATTTCCTTCCAGCATTCCGTTTAACCACCAACTTATTGTTGCTAGACTCAATAGCTTCATGCACTTTAGCATGAATGGAATTGTTGCTAGAATCCATTCCCTTAGCAGATTTAGGCAAACCAAGGATAAAATCCATAGAGATGTCAACCCAAGGAACTTTAGGCACTTCTAAAGGATTATAAAGACCATGAAGCAAGGAAGTAGATTTGGCCTTTTTACAATCCAAGCAATTTCCACAAGCAGTTTCTCATATGAGGCCAATAGAAATGCTCATGCAAGATGTCATAAGCTTTAGTAATACCAAAATGCCCCATTAAGCCACTACAATGAGCCTTCTTAACCAACAACAATCTAGTAGAACAAGATGGAATGCACAATTTACCTTCACAATAAAGAAAACACCATGAACAAGATACTTATCACTAGGCACAAGCAAACAATTCTCAAAGATATCCTTAAAATCATGATCACTAGCATATAACTCTTTAAGCATTTCAAAACCAAGAATTTGTGCTCGTAAAGTAGAGATAAAAGTTTACCTTCTTGACAATGCGTCGACCACAGTGTTTTCTTTACCTTTCTTATAATGAAGGATGTATGGAAAGGTCTCAATGAACGCCATCCATCTTGCATGTCTCTTATTTAACTTTTGTTGTCCTTTCAGAAATTTCAAGGACTCATGATCGATATGCACCACAAACTCATTTAGCCACAAATAATGTTGCCAATGCTTCAATGTTCGCACAAGTGTATAGATGTCCTTGTCATATGTTGCATAATTCAATGCTGCTCAGGTACATTTTTCACAAAAGAAAGCCAAGGGTCTCTTGCCTTGCATCAAGACTCCTCCAATGCCAACACCTGAGGCATCACATTCTATCTCAAACATCTTCTCAAAGTTTGGTAATGCAGCAAAGGTGCACTACTCAACCTTTCCTTCAATAGATTGAATGCCTTCTCTTCGTCTTCTTAATAATATCCGTCAAAGGACTAGAAATAGTGCTAAAATCTTGATGAACCTCAATAGAAACTCACCAATCTATGGAATTCCTCACTTCAGATACATTCTTGGGGGTAGGCTACTCCTTGATTGCTTTCACCTTCTCTTGATCCACATGAAGGCCTTGAGTACTCACCACATAACCTAGGAAAGTCACTTTTTCCAAACAAAACTAATATTTTCCAAGGTTAGCTTATAACTTTTCACTTCTCAAAACTAGCAAAACTTGCTTAAGATGATGAAAATGATCTTCACAAGTCTTTTGTTATAGATCAAACTATCATCAAAATAGACAACAAAAAATTTACCAATGAAGTTCCTCAACACATGGTGCATAAGTCTCATGAATGTACTAGGAGCACTAGTTAAACCAAAAGGCATGACTAGCCACTCATAACGACCAAAATTAGTTTTAAAAGCCGTTTTCCACTCATCTCCTTCCTCATCCTAATTTGATGGTAACAGGATTTCAAATCAATCTTTGAAAATATTTAAGAACCATACAACTCATCAAGTAAATTATCTAATCTAGGAATAGGATACCTATACTTGATAGTTATATTATTAATGGCTCCACAATCTACACACGTACGCCATGTACCATCTTTCTTTGGAACTAATAAAACAGGAATGACACAAGGGCTTAAGCTTTCTCTTACGTAGCCTTTGGAGAGCAATTCCTTAACTTATCTTCTTAGCTCCTTGGTCTTTTCGGGAGGACTTCTATAAGTCAGCCTATTTGGCAACACCGCTCCATTTACCAAATCAATTTGATACTCAATACCTCTTAAGGGATAAAGTCCACCGGGCATCTCTTCGGGAAATACATTTTAAAACTCTTCAATAACCTTTACTATATCATTTGACAAAGAAAACAAATGATCATTGGTAGAAACAAATGTTCCCTTGCAATAGAGAAGCAACACCAACTCTTCTTTTTCAATAGCTTCTATGATCTCACCCTCTTTTGTATAGAAGCATCTTTTCTCTCCCTTGCAACTATTGCTCTTCTTCTTGTCTTTCTTCACTTTTTCCTCTCTAGGTCTTTCTTCACTCAATTCTTTTTCCCTCTTCAATACTCTTTTTCTTTTTCTCACTCTCTAGTCTCTCTTTTTCTCTCATTTTCTTTTGTTCAACAAAGACTTGACTAGGAATCAAGGGATTCAACATGACCTTTTCCCCATCCTTCTCAAAGGTGTTGGTATTCTTCACACTATCATGAATAGCCTTTCTATCATATTGCCAAGGACGACCCAACAACAAATGCCCCATTTGCATAGGAGCTACATAATAAAGAATCTCATCATTATATGACCCTTTAGAAATAGATACTAGCACTTGTTTGTTATTTTTACTTCCCTACTATCATTCAACCAATGTAGCTTATAGGGTTTAGGATGCTTAAAGAGAGGTAAATTCAATTTATCAACAAGATAAGTGCTAGCCACACTAGTGCAACTACCACTATCATTAATAAGGTTTGCTACCTTACTTCCCACTAAGCATTTAGTGTGAAAATGTTTTCTCATTGAATGCTTAATTCTTCCTCATGGATTTGAGTAGACAAAACTCTAATGGTCACAAAGCTCATTCCCTACTCGTTGGCTTCAAAAGAGGCAATATCTTGATCTTCACTACTGTCATCCTTGTCCACACTCCCATCTTGGCAATCATCATCACTCTTCTCAATCCAACCATTTAAATCTTCACTAAACACAAAAATCCTCTTGGTAGGACAATTTATAGCAATATGCCCCAGTCCGTTACACTTGAAGCATCTTGTTGGATTAGTGATTAACCTTCTCTTCTCTTCTACCTTAAGCTTAGAATGATATTTGAAACCAACCTTAGGTGTATCTTCTTTCTTAGGCCAATTCTTGTAGGTAGATGCTTGAGGTTTAGGCACCACACTTCTTGAAGAAGGAAGACTAGTTTTAGAGAAACCAATCTTCTTCCTTTGATTTATAATCTTGGTAACCAAATGACACATGTCTTCATAAGTGGTATAGGGGTACAGTTCTAGTTGATTTGCAATGTCCCTATTGAGATCACTTAGGAACCTAGCAATTGAAGCATCTTTATTTTCCTCCAAACTCAATCTCAAGGTGTACAATTCCAATTCTTTCCCATACTCTTTAACACTTTTTTTGCCTTGTTTAAGAATCATCAATTTGTAGTGGAGCTCCCTATAATAATGTTTTGGTACAAATATTTCTTTTATGAGAGTCTTCAACAATCTCCAAGTTTCTACTGGTTGCCATCCATTTCTCAATCTTTGAGTGAAAATCCTTTCCCACCAATAAAGTACATAACCCGAAAATTTGGCAATGACTAGTTTCACCTAGACAACGTCACTATAGTTTCTCACCATGAATAGATTCTCTACTTGTCTTTCCCAATCAAGAAACATATTAGGATCACTTTCACTCTTGAAGCTAGGCATCTTCCACTTGATTTTGTGAAGAGCTTTATCTCCTTGTTGGTTACCATAGTAGCCACCATGGTATGCTTGGCCAACAAAAAAGATTATCTCCATAATCTTCATACAAATTATCTTCATGCCATGCTTCATGTCTTTGGACTTCTTCTTGTGGTCTATGATATCCTCTTCCTCCTAGACCTCTCCTTCTCCCACCTCTAAATGGTGGTCTTTCTTGATATTCAACTTCATGGAATGGATGAGAATTTTGAACCGGTGATGTGTGAAAAATCAAAGTATTAAAACGGGGCAAAATCGTAATCACTACAATGCAAGACAAGTAGACCTAACAATGTGGAGATGAGTTTCAACACGAGTGTCGAATCTCTCAAGGACAGATGAAGGTTCAAGTGCTAATCGTGTTTCTGATGTTTAGTCAGCAAAGATGGTCATTGATTAAAAAGAAGTAAAAAATTGAAAACAAGTAAATCAACTAAAAGAAAGTAAAATAAAACAGTTCTAAAAGAATAATAATGACAAAAGTTTAGATTAGTGGAATCCCCATAGTCCTTGTTACTAATTCAATTGGAAAAACTTTAATGAAAATGATATTGAATTAATTAAGTTAGGTCAATCACTCGAATCGGGCAATCCCTATCTCTAGGACGAAAGCCACCCTACTCACTAACCCTTAGAGTAAAATCTCTTTTCTCCCTAACAAATAATGAGTGCATTAAAATTAGGTGATTTAAAAGATCTAAAAGTGCAATATCGTATCTCTAGCCAATTGCCCCAATTAACCCCCAATTGGTTGCCCTAGATTGTTCTTGCTTTTCCAATTCCAAACAACTTTGCGAATAATCTAATCTCGTGACAATTAAATTACAAATTGGAAGACAACTTAAATCAAAACAAACATCAAAATCAAGAACTCAACCCAAGAACTTCATAATAAAGAATTAGGGTTCAACCCCAATCCAAACAAAAAGAACTACTCACTATTCATCATAATAAAATTGAAATATAACATAAAATTCAATGACAAGAAAAGGAAAAAGAAAGCTTGGGATTTAAAATTGAACCCACAATTGAAATCCCGAACGTTTTCTAAGCTCGTCTTTCGAGTCGTCAAGTTGAAGATCGAAATCTTGAATCAAATTCTTCAATTCTTGAATCCAAGAAACTAAATTTTAGAAATCTTGAAACTTTACTAATTAATTGAATGAATAAAAGCTGGAATTTAAAAAGCGTTTAATCTAATCTATCCTAACTAATCTAATTCTAACTTAAGAATTTCTACCTATCTAATTGTATCTAAGCTTATCTAAGAATCTCTAAATATGTCTAAGTATGTCCACAATAGCTGCAAAAAGACCCATTACATAGAGGTGAAACATACAAGAAAACCAAGTTGAATTAGAACAAAATATAAGAAAAACCGAGTTTGTTTTGAACTCAACCGCCTCTTGCCAGCATACTCTATCGCCGATGGTAGGGCGAGGCCTACCATCCATGGTAGGTCT
This sequence comes from Catharanthus roseus, assembly GCA_028651295.1. Taxonomy (NCBI): domain Eukaryota; kingdom Viridiplantae; phylum Streptophyta; class Magnoliopsida; order Gentianales; family Apocynaceae; genus Catharanthus; species Catharanthus roseus. Next base: position 2,355,309 of record JAPQWS010000102.1, read on the forward strand.
CTATTGCCAATGCCTCTTGTTCCACGGCACCTATCGATGGTGGTAGGTTAGCCTACCTCATGCAGTAGGTTGCTGAATTTTTGCCGACGACTCCGTTCTGGTCGTTTTCGCTCCGTTTTTGTCAAATTTCATTTCCTTTTCATCGTTTTCACTTCCTGAGGGTACCTAATACAAGAATAAGAGATGTTAAGCTAAAATATATACTTTTACATATTAAAAACACCAAAAATGATGAAATTAACATATAGAAAATATGGACAATTATGCACTTATCAAATACCCCCACACTTATCTGTTGCTTGCTCTCAAGCAACACAAACTAACAAACAAAATGAAAGATATTAAAAACTTTTATTATAGAAAGACAAAACAGGAAAACAACATAGGCCGAACAAACAGTTAAATTTTAAAAACGATTATAGGCATTTGTAACTGAAAATAATCAAAACAAACTAATCAAAAACAAAAACAAAAACAAAACTTAGATAAATAAAAGATAAAAACCACTTCAACAGAGCACTTCTTTGCCAAACTCCAATGATAATCCAAAAATAGATAGCGACAAAATCATTATGTCCACCATAAGTTACTAAAAATCATTCCGATCAAAGGTGTGTAAGCATGATTTTGCTCATGCCATCTTTAACAAAAAAAGAAGAATGTTAAGTGATTAGCAAAAAGAAATATTTTCAAAGACAACGCATATAATTCATACTTTTTCTATCACTTAGCCACACTAAAGTCTATTTTGGGTCGTTCCCAGTTTAAGTAGGACTTTTTGGCTTGTAATGTCAGGCTAGGACATATGTAGGTTACAAACGAAAGTAAAAGGAGCCAAAAAAAAAAAAAAAGAGCACTTCTTACTCATATATGTACACTTTTTTTCCTTCTTCTTTGATTTACACCGCATCTAACAACATACTTTTTTCAAGAATTTTTTAAGAATAACCAAAAATAAGAGAGAGAGAGAGAGAGAGAGAGAGAGAGAGAGAGAGAGAGAGAGAGAGAGAGAGAGAGAGAGAGAGAGAGAGAGAGAGAGATGCTTGAATTTTTCTCAAGATATTTCGGAAAAATAAAGGCACATATTTTTTCTTCATTTTCTGCCATCTTTCTTCATTTGTTTCGGCTTTCTCTCTTTTCTATTTTTTTCTTTACAAGCATCACTTACTTTTGTTTCTTTCTCTCTTTGTAACAGCTAAAATCACCAAACATATGAAATTGCCAAAAAATACCCTTTCTCTTTATAAAATAGGGCTTTTCTTTCTTTCTTTACTCACCTCTTCTACTCCCACACTTATTCGTTTCCCATACTGAAAACGGCTTAAAAAGGTATAAAAACATTTATCTGCACGAATTGAGGTTTTATATAGTGAGGTTAAAAGAACAAAGAAAAGAAGGGAGTATAGTCCTTGGCATGAAGGCATAAAAAGGGGACCTACCACTAACGGTGGGGCAGAGCCTACTATCCATGGTAAGCTTCTACCTATAAGAGACACCAACGCTAATTCCCCCTACTGTCTGCAGTAGGCTTCTGGCCTACCTGCGGAATGCCTTTCGTTTGGTGCAATTAGCTTCCTAGCTTGCTCATAGGGGGTGGTCTTAGCACATAAATAACTCTCTTAAAAACTAGTACATCACTAAAAAACAAATGGTTAAGACGAATCAAACAAAATAAAATATAAGAAAAATAGGAGCAATAAAGATACAAACATAATTTACAACTTGGTAAAATGGCCAATCTTACTCGTCTGTAAGAACGAGGGACTCTTTTTGAAGGTTTCCCATGTCTTCACCGAAATATGGTTTAAGACAATTGTCGTTTACCTTAAGCTCTATGGTGCCGTAGGGAAAAACTTTACTTGCTGTGTGTGGTCCACACCATTGTGATTTGAGCTTTCCAGGGAAAAGGTGAAGGTGTTAGTTGTAGAGTAACACGACATCTCCTTCTTTAAATTCCTTTTTGACCAGATGCCTATCGTGCCATCACTTTCTCTTTTCCTTATATATGCTGGAATTCTCATAGGCTTGTAATCTCCATTCGTTGAGCTCATTTAGCTGGAGTAGCATTTATTTATCTGCAAAATAGCCAAAGTTAACTAGTTGAATCACCCAATGAGCTTTATGCTCAATTTCAATAGGTAAATGACACGATTTTAAATATAGCAAACAGAAAGGAGTGCAACCGATTAGTATTTTATAAGCAGTCTTATAAGCCCAAAGGGAATCATATAACTTAATACTCCTATCCTTTTGAGTGCTATCATTGACCTTTTCAAGGATGCATTTAATCTCCCTATTAACTACTTCTACTTGGCCGCTAGTATGAGGATGGTAGGGAGTAGCTAGTTTATGAGTTGCTCCCAATCTTCTAGGCACTTTTGCGAGTTGGTTGTTACAGAAGTGGGTACCCCTATTACTTAAATGGCTCTAGGGGCACCAAAATGAGAAAATAATTGTTTTAAGAATTTAACCACAACTCTGGTATCGTTTGTGGGTAAGACTTGAGCCTCAACTCATCTAGACACATATTGTACAGCGACCAAGCTATAATATTTGCCAAAAGAATTAGGGAAAGGACCCATAAAATTGATTCCCCAACAGTCAAACTCCTCATAAACTTGGAAAGTATTCATAGGCATAGCATTGCATTTTGAGATGTTACCTGTGCGTTGGAAACTGTCATTCCATAACGTACTTTTTTGCATCCTTGAATAGGATCAGCCAATTGAAGCCTAATTTGAGTACCTTTTGGGCGGTCCCGTTTACTTGATTGTGCCCGCCAGCTAGACCTTTATGACAATGCTTAAGGATTTCCTCCCTTTCAGTGTAAGCTACTCATTGTCGGATTATTTGGTCGGCACATTGGCGGGAAAGGTATGGTTCCTCCAAAAAAAAAATAGTATTTTAAGTCTGTGAAGAACTTCTTCCTTTGATGTGTATTACCTACAGGTATAACATTTGAAACTAAATAATTAGCTATGTCATCATACCAAGGTGAATCATCATTGATAGTTTTACAAAAAAAAGTTGTTCATCGGGGAATGTGTCGTCGATTTGCTCTTCATCCAATGGTTCTAAACCAGGGTTTTCTAATCTAGAGAGATGATCGGCTACTAGATTTTCAGCTCCTTTTTTGTCTTTAATCTCCAAGTCAAATTCCTATAAAAGAAGTACCCACCTAAGTCTAGGTTTTGATCATTCTTTGAAAGGAGATATTCAAAGTAGAGTGGTTAGTATAGACTATGACTTTAGAAAGTATTAAATAAGGATGGAATTTGTCGAATTCAAATATTATTGCAAGCAACTCCTTCTCCATTATTGGGTAATTTGTTTGGGCATTTGTCAGAGTTTTGCGTACATAGTATATTGATTGGAAAAAATTATCCCTTTTTTGGCCCAGAAAAGCACCTATAGCATAGTCACTGGCATCACACATTAATTCAAAGGGAAGAGACCGATCTGGAGAGACTAAAATTGGAGCGTTCGTGAGCTTTTCTTTAAGAAAATTAAAGGCAGCTAAATAGTTCTCATCGAAATTGAACGACATATCCTTCTCAAGCAAAGTAGTAAGGGGTTTAGTAATTTTTGAAAAATCCTTTATAAATATCCTATAAAACCCCATATGCCCCAAGAAACTCCTAATCGCTTTCATAGAGGAAGGCGAAGGCAACCTTTCAACTGTCTCTATTTTAGCTCTATATACCTCAATGCCATTTTCAGAAATTTTATGTCCTAAGGCTATTCCTTCTTGAACCATAGAATGACCTTTTTCCCAATTTAAGATAAGGTGAGTCTTCTCACATCTTTTTAAAACTTTTTCTAGGTTAGACAAGCAAGCATCAAAAGAATTACCAAATACAGAAAATCATAAGAATTAGCAAACACAGAAAATCATCCGTAAAGACTTCCATAATATCCCCCACCAACCCTTCAAAAATAGCAATCACACAACGTTGAGAAGTAGCAGGAGCATTGCACAAACCGATAGGCATACGTCGGTATGCAAATGTACCGTATGGGTATGTGAACATTGTTTTCTCCTGATCTTCTGGGGCAATGGGAATCTAGAAGTATCCTGAGAATCTGTCGAAGAAGCAATAGAATGGATGGCCGGCTAACCTTTCTATTATTTGATCAATTAACGGAAGAGGGAAGTGATCCTTTCGCATTGCTTCATTCATATTTTCTGTAATCTATGCACACCCTCCATCTGGTGATTACCCTTGTTGGGATTAACTCATTTTTCTTTTTTGCCACCACAGTCATTCCATCTTTCTTTGGTACTACTTGTACCAGAGTTTCCCAGATTCTGTCAGAGATAGGATATATGATTCCAACATCTAAGAGTTTAATAACTTCCTTCTTTACTACTTCTTGCATTTTCGGATTCATTCGTTTTGAGGTTGAATCACGGGCTTAGAATCCTCTTCTAATATAATCTTAATAGTGCAGAAGGACGGACTAATTCCTTGAATATCTGCTATCTTCAAAGAGATAGCTTTTTTGTGTTTCACAAAGTCCGTAGTAGAGCTCTTTTTTGAGGCCAGCTCAATTGGGAAGAAAAAATGACCAAGAGTGTTGAATCTTCCCCAAGAAAAGTATATTCCAAGTGATCCGAAAATGGCTTGAGTTCTAACTCCGGGGGTTCTTCAAAAGAAGTTTTAAGAGAGGGTTTTGGAGATACCTTTAATTCTTCTTGTTTAATAGTGGCCTTTTCCTATTTTGATTCATCTAATTTCTTAGTTAGAGCTCGAATCTCCTCAGAATCCACTTCGTTTTGGGAATCTTGTTGCAAGGCTATCAATAGTGAATCGTCTTGGACAAATTCCTGCACATGAGTAGAGATATAAGGATCCATAAAATCTACCATAAAACAAGTATCATCATGATCTCCCCTTCTACGCATGGCATCGAGAAATCTTAAAACATTTTTTTCTTCCCCTAATCAAAGGGTCAACTTCCCTTACCCTACATTTATGAGAGCCTTAGCAGTGGCTAGGAAAGGGCAACCTAAGATTAGCGGGACTTCAATGTCCTCACTCATATCCATAATCACAAAATCTGTCGAGAACACTAAGTTCCCTACCTTTTACTAACACATCTTCTATAATACTTCTAGGATACTTAGTAGATATATATATATATATATATATGCTAGTTGAATACTCATTCTAGTAGGTTTAGATTCTCCCACTCCTAATATTTTAAAGAAATCATAAGGCATGAGATTTATGCTAGCACCTAAATCCGCTAAAGCTTTAGAAGTAGTTATATCTCCTAAAGTACAAGGAATAGTAAAACTCCCTAGATCCTTTAGTTTTTCTGAAAGCTTTTTTTTAGGATTGAGAATTGCCAAACACTCCTCATTCATCATTACCGAAGTGATGTCCTCCAACTATTCTTTCTAGAGACAACTTCCTTTAGAAACTTTGCGTATTTAGGCATCTGCATTAAAACGTCAACCAAAGGTAAATTAATATGTAATTATTTAAAGATTTCTAGAAACTTACCATATTGTTGTTCATCTTGTTTTGCCTTCAACACCCTTCTTGAGAATTAAATAGGATGTCTGTATGGTGGAGGGGCTGAGGTTCTCTTTGCTACTTCTTTTTGTTGGCCCTCATTTTCCTTAAAGGAAGAGGGTTCCCTTTGAGCTTTAGTTGTCCTTATATCTTTTCCTACAATTCGTGTGGGTGCTAAATCTCTCTGACTTCTCAAGGTGACCTCCTTTGCATCTTCGTTTGACTTATTAATAGGAGGAATTTTCATGATCAGCCTTGTTAATATCCCAATTTGATTCTCCATGTATGGAGAGCGGCGGTTTTGCTCCTTTGAACCTCTTCCATGCTCTTTACCCATTATTTGCTGAAATTATGTATTTTGACACAAGATCTTCCAAGCTAGGTGATGGAGATAGTGGATTTTGATCTAGACTTCTATTTTGAAAACCTGGAGGTGTTTGTTTCTTCTTTGATTTTTGCCATTCGACACAACCCCCCCGGTTGATTTCTCCAACCCAGATTATTTTGATTAAGATACACATTGTATTCTCTCCAAGTTTCTTGGAACATGGCCTGTTGATGATAAGTGTTTTGGGGTCTAACACCAATGTTCTTTATTCCTTTTTCTAATATTGCCGCAAGTCGAGCTTCCATGGCATCATTGGCATCTATCTCTTATAATCCAAAACCTGGAAAGAATAATTAAGCAAATTCCAAAAGCTAATGGAAAATTTTCAAAAGTTCGTACCGTAAAAACTCAACAAGGACGCAAAAAGGAGAGCAGGAAAAAAGAAAAGAACAATTACTAAAGCAATAAAAAAACAATATTCTTTAAACTTACTGTTCCCCGATAACGGCGCCGAAAATGATATATGAAAAATCAAAGTAATAAAATGGGGTGGAATCCTAATCACTAAAATGCAAGGAAAGTGGATCTAACAATGCAAAGGTGAGTTTCAACCCGGGTGTCGAATCTCTCAGGGATGGACGAAGGTTCAAGTACTAATCGTGTTTCTAATATTTAGTCGAAAAAGATGGTTGCCGATTAAAAAGAAATAAAAAACTAAAGACAAGTAAATCAACTAAAAGAAAGAAAAATAAAAAGGGTTTTAAAAGGACAATAAAGATAAGAGTTTGGATTGGTGGAATCCCCCTAATCCTTGTTACTAATTCAATTGGAAAAACTTTAATGAAAACGATGTTGAATTAATTAAGTTGGCTCATCACTCAAATCGGGCAATCCATATCTCTAGGACGAAAGCCACCCTACTCACTCACCCTTAGAGAGTAAAATCTCTTTTCTCCCTAAGAAATTATGAGTGCATTCAAATTAGGTGATTTAGAAGACCTAAAAGTGAAATATCGTATCTCTAGTGAATTTCCCCAACTAACCCCTAATTGGTTGCCCTAGATTATTCTTCCTTTTTCAATTCAAAACAACCTTGCGAACAATCTAATCTTGCAACAATTAAATTACAAACAAATGCAATTGGAAGATAACTTAAATCAAAACATACATCGAAATTAGGAAATCAAACCAAGAACTTCATAATAAAGAATTGGGGTTCAACCCCAATTCAAACAAAAAGAACTACTCACTATTCATCATTATAAAACTGAAATAAAACATAAAATTCAATAATAAGAAAAGGAAAAGAAAGCTTAGGATTAAAATTTGAAGCCGTAATTGAAATCCCGAACGTCTTCCAAGCTCGTCTTTCAAGTTGCCAAGTTGAAGATTGAAATCTTGAATCAAAGTCTTCAATTCTTGAATCCAAGAAACTAAATTTTAGAAATCTTGAAACTTTCCTAACTAATTGAATGTACAAAAGCTAGAATGTAAAGAGTGTTTAATCTAATCCATCCTAACTAATCTAATTCTAACCTAAGAATTTCTACCTATCTTATTGTACATAAGCTTATCTAAGCATCTGTAAGTATGTTGAAGTATGTGAACAATAGTTGCAAAAAGACCCCTAATATAGAGGTGAAAAATACAAGAAAACCAAGTTGAAATTGAAACAAAATACAAGAAAATCGAGTTTGTTTTAGACTCAGCTGCCTCTTGCTAGCATACCTAACACCAACGGTAGGGCGAGGCCTACCATTTGCAATAGGTCTCTATTGCCAATGCCTCTTGTTGCACAGCACCTACCAGTGACTGTAGGTTAGTCTACCTCTCATGGTAGGTTGCTGAATTTTTTCTGACGGCTCCGTTTTCTTCTGTTTTCATTTCCTATTAATCGTTTTCACTTTCGGAGGGTATCTAAGACAAGCATAAGAGAAATTAAGCTAAAATATATACTCTTACATATTAAAAACACAAAAAATGGTGAAATTAATGTAGAGAAAATATAGACAATTATGCACTTATCAAACGGCATGTCATGGTATCCATAGGTAGATACATTATCAAAAGGTCTTTGATGGTGGAGTAAATTGAAACCACCAAGGTTATCTCCAACACTTTGCTACATTCTAGCACTACTCTTGCCCTTATTAAACTCTTCAACATCTCTAGCAATACTATGGAATTACCTTGCTAATCCTCCAATAGATTGTTGCATTGACCTCAAAGTCTTCATTCAAGTTCCTCATTAAAGGTTCACTAGTTCCTTCTTGATGAGATTGAGAAGGCATATGGTCGTCCGTAGACATGATTAACCTGCAATTTAAAAAAGAAAACAAAAAAACAAAGGACCTCCCAATCACTCCCTAAGTGTTTGACTCTTTTATGATCACTCAATTTCACTCGTGTTTGCACTCTTATTGGCTTTTATCAAGATAGGCTCACCCTCTTGCCTTTTCTAATCACTCAACACTCAAGTCTCTATAATATCATTCCAACTTCTTAGCCATCTCAAACCAAGAGCATCAATCCTAAGCAAGTAAACAATCAATGCACTTAGTCGGATGTGTTCAAAGAGGCAAAGTATCAAACACTTGATTGTAAGAGTTTTCAAGAAGACAATCTATGGAAAATAACCAAAAAAACTTAATTAATCTTCAACAAAGGACTAAAAGCACACAAGGAAACAACTAGAAGTCAAAAACAAAGCAAATCAAAACAATTAAGCAAGATAAAGAACATAAGAATACTAAAGAAGGATTTCCTAGAAACAAGGGATAATGGCACCCCATCACTAAAACAATGATAACTCAAAAACGCCAAAATAAATTCAGATGAAACAAAATGCACGAAGATTCCTTATTCTAAGAGGATGAAATTGAGCACAAAGTTCAATATATTTGGATCAGATGAAACAAAATGCAAGAAGATTCCTTATTCTAAGAGGATGAAATTGAGCACAAAGTTTAATATATTTGGATCAGTATAACATAAGATATGATCGGATTAATCAACAAGTTTCTATAGTTGCGAATCCGTATACATTCCACAATTCAATTCAATTGAGCGATCAAATGATCTCCATATTGAGTACAACTTATTTCAAATGAATCAAAACTTAAAGAGAAACATCTCCATAAAATTTCATCAACAAATTCGCACAATTAACATCCGAATTTTAAATTGATTTTTGCAACAATTTTTCTGTACTACTATTGCATAATCTTTTTGTTTGTTTTTCATAGATCATCAAGTACTTTCGCTTTTTTTTTTCACGAATTTAAATCACTTACAAGACAAAATGACCTTCAATTGTAGGTTTCTATGATCACACTTTGATATGAATCCTCTTTTGCTTGTTAAATTGGATCCAAATCCTTCCTAATATCACCTCTTTATGAAGTACCTCGATTGAGGATTTTGTAACTTTCATACTCCAATGGAAAACCTATGAGGAACAAGCCTCATCTAGCATTGAGAGGCAAAAATCTGTCCCAAATTGATAGCAAAAACCTTGAGGAACTAAGACCTCAAAACACCTACCACACAATCTAGAAGACCTAGGATTAATGAATCATAGAACAAGAACCCTATGATTCAATCAATGAAAGGAATTGATATGATCAATTGAATTCCATAGATTCATCAACCTAATGAAACTCAATTACTCAATACCAAGAACTTGAACCTTAGTGAACTAGCTAAACAAGGGAAGAACCCTAGAGACTAAGAGAGTTTCTCTCTCAAGAATTTCAGCAAAATTTATTCAACTTCCAAAGTTAGTTACAAGTTGTTATAATGGGGTATTTATTTGTGTCAAGACTTAACCCTACCTAAACAAGTGTTAAGTGCTTGAATTACTCATAAACCCCTTGATTAAAAGCTGTAAAATCAACTTGTATTACAAATTCCTGCCTAAAAGGACGGTTAAGCTTTCCCAGCCCCGAGACCTACTAGCGATGGTAGGTTAGACCTACCGAGCACAGTAGGTGGTTGAACTCCAAGAATTTTCCCAACAGAAACCTACCGGCGACGGTAGGAGTGACCATGCCGTCGACGGTAGGGTGCTAGCTTCCCATATTTAGCCAAAAATCATCCCAAGTTGGTCCCTTGATTGATCCTTTATAATTGAGCAAATTGTAAACAACTTGGAAGTCTTTTCTTGTCGCTCAAACGCTTCATTCTTGCCCCTCAAAACTTCTTCTATGTAAGCAACCATGTAGTTGTGTTCTTAAAGCTTGAGTTTTTTTCTTTGAGCTCTAGTAATCGGTCCAAGCTTTACTTCCATTAATGAAGGACTTGTTCAGTTAATATCAAGTATGATCATTTCTTAGATTCATTTTAATTGAATACTTTGATTGGGTTAATCCAAGGGTTATTCATTTGATGACAATTCCTAAATCTATTATGATCACATCCTTGTGATTAGTTTTAGAGCTTAGATCTTCTTCAATTGATCTAATTGTGTAGGGGATACCCAATCCCTTTGTTTTATTAGAAATTGAGGAAAAGATCTTCTTCATATACATTTGTTCATAGTTCGGGTTGATTTATGGGTGGGTGTTGTTGAAGAAGATCAAGTTCTATTGAAGGCAAGGTCCTTAGGAGATTGGTAAGAAGATTTGAATTCTTTGAAGATCCTAAATCATATCATTTTTGTATCAGAGCAACCTCCAAAGTAAGCTCTAATTTTTGTTTAGTTGCTGCAAAATTTGTGAAAAATAAGTATAAAACGATCTATTCAAAATAAATGAAGATTATGCAAATCTTGGACAGAGAAATTGAGGCTAGAAAATTGGCTTGATCTAAAGAAATATTGAATTGTTTTATACAAAATTTGCTATGGATCTCAACTTCTATGAATTATTGAGAAATTGCAATTGGTTTCACTGAATTTGGACTTGGTAGGATATATCAAATTAATAAAAACTTTCTGATCTGTCCAGAAACTGAAACTATTTAGAAAGAGTGGATATCTATTTGTATCTTGTGTTATACTTAACCAATTCAAAGGAAATTTGTGCTTAAATTCATCCTCATCAATTCTTGCTTTTTTCTAAACTAAGTTCACTCGATTAGGAGTTCTATTGCGTGAGTACTTACCGATTCAGTCACGGAGTGTCAGAGATCCCTATTTTCTGTGAAAATTTTGTTGTACTCTTACTTCTTTGTTTAGTCGAGTTTTGTTTTGATTAGTTGTGTTTGCACTTTAATTGCTTTCTTTCAATGTTTATTCTTCTTTGTGTCATCAGATTGATTTCGATTGGCTCTAATTGCTCTTGGAATGTTTTTGAAAATCTTGCACTACAAGTGTTTAAAGAAATTTCTCTTTGAACTTCTCTTAATTCCTTAACTGAGTGTTAATTAGAATTTGTCTTCAGTTTATTGCCTTTGGTGGTTGTGGAGAAGGAAGTTTGAAGACTCAAAGAACTCTTGTGAGGTGAGAGTTTGGAAAAAGGTGAGAGGGTAAGCTTATTATTATAAAAGCCATAAGAGAGCCAAACATGAAGGAATTGAGTGTTCATTAAAAGAGAGCATATACTCAGGGAGTGATTGTGAGGTCCTATTTCCTGTTTCTTTTGTTTAAATTGCAGGTTTCATTATGTCTACGAATGCTCAATTACCAACTCCTCACATTGAAGGAACTAGTGAAAGTCCGCATTCCAACTTGGATCCAATGAAGATTACTATGCAAGAGCTTCAATCTGTGAGAAGAGAAATGGGAGATATTGCGAAAGGACCTAACTAATATTTCTATAGAGCAAAGAGGTCAAAGTCAGATTGAAAGCCATGTCTATTTCCATACTCAAAGGGGTTATAGAAACTACAATTATCATAGTTCATTTGGAACACCGGGTCAAAGTATTCATCAATTCTATGATGGTGGTAGACATACCACTCCTAGAGGTGGAAGAAGAGGAGGTTTAGGAGGAAGAGGAAACAATAGACCACAAGAAGAGGTTCCAAGAGATGAAGTATGGCATAAAGATAACTTGTTTGATGATTATGGGGAGAATCCTCAAGTGTTGGTCGAGAATACGTTGGAGGTTATTACTGTAAACAACAAGGGGATAAAGCCTGAGATAAGATGAAGTGCAAGGTGCCTAGCTTCAAGGGGGAAAGTGATCCAAATGTGTTCCTTGATCGGGAACGTCAAGTGGAGAACCTTTTCATGGTGAGAAATTATAATGACAATGTCAAGGCTAAGTTAATCATTGCCGAATTTTTGGGTTATGCACTTCATTGGTGGGAAAGGATTGTCACTCAAAGGGTCAAGAATGGTACGCAACCGGTTGAAACTTAGACCAAATTGAAGACTCTTAGGAGAGAAAGATTTTTATCGGAGCATTATTATAGGGAGCTTCACTGCAAATTGATGACTCTTAGGTATGGTAGCAAAAGTGTTGAGGAATATAGGTAAGAGATGAAGTTATACACTTTGAGGTTGAGTTTAGAGGAGGACAAAGATGCTTTTATTGCTAGATTTCTAAGTGGTCTCAATAGGGACATTGCTAATAAATTAGAATTGTACCCTCACACCACTTATGAAGACATATGCCATTTAGCAACCAAGATTCAGACTCAAAGGAAGAGAAGTGATTTCTCTAAAACTACTCTTCATTCTTCAAGAAATGTGGTGTCTAAGCCTCAAGCATCTACTTTCAAAGGTTGGCCAATAAAGGACGAAACACCTAAGGTGGCTTTCAAATATAATCTTAAACCTAAGGTGGAGAGAAAGGTAGATTGATCACTAATCCAACTAGGTGCTTTAAATGAAATTGTTTATAACATATAACAATCAATTTTACTACCAAGAGGACTTTGACCTTTCATGAAGACTTGAATGGTTGGATTGAGAAAGATGATGAAGAAAGTCTTGAGAATGTTGTTGATGATGAGAATAGCCATGAAAATGGAACTATTAGGGATGCCTCTCTAGATGCCGAGGAAGATGCTTTGAGTTTAATGACTATAAGGTAGACAATTTCAATTTCTCCACAAGATAGGTATAGCTACATTAGTGCAACTACCACTATCTGTGATGAGGTTAGTAAGTCTACCTTCCACCTTGCATTTTGAATGAAAGATATTCTCCCTGTGGCACCGGACATCAAATTGATTTAGTGCCCATTACAGTGTTACCAAATAGACTGGCTTATAAGAGCCCTCCCAAAGAGACCAAGTAGTTGAAAAGACAAGTGGAAGAATAACTCTCCAAAGGCTATGTAAGAGAAAATTTAAGTCTCTTGTGCCGTTCCTATTTTATTAGTTCCTAAGAAAGATGGTACATGGCGCATGTGTTAGATTGTAGACCCATTAATATCATCACCATCAAATATAGGCATCCTATCCTAGGTTAGATGACTTGCTTGATGAGTTGCATGGTTCTCAAATCTTTTCAAAGATAGATTTAAAATCAGATTACCATCAAATTCGTATGAATGGAAAATGGCTTTCAAAACTAATTTTTGTCTTTATGAGTGGTGGATCATGCTTGTTGGTTTATCTAATGCCCCTAGCACATTCATGAGACTCATGCATCATGTTTTGAGGATTTCATTTGAAAATTTGTTATGGTTTATTTTGATGACATCTTGATTTATAGAAAAACTTATGAAGATCATTTGCATCATCTTAAACAAGTTTTATTTGTTTTGAGAAGTGAGAAATTATATGATAACATTGGAAAATGTGAGTTTTTCTTGGAAAAGGTTACTTTTCTAGGTTATATGGTGAGTTATCAAGGTCTCCAAGTGGGTGAAGACAAGGTGAAAGCAATCAAGGATTGGCCTACTCCCAAAAGTACATCCGAAGTGAGAAGCTTCTATGGTCTACTAAACTTTTATAGGAGATTCATCAAGGACTTTAGCACCATTTCTAGTCCTTTGAAGGATGTAATCAAGAAGATGACCGGATTCAAATGGGAGGAAAAACAAGAAAAGACTTTTTAAATTGTTGAAAGAAAGGTTGAAGAGTGCTCCTCAATTAGCACTACAAAACTTTGAAAAAATGTTTGAAATAGAGCCTAATGCCTCGAGGGTTGGCATTGGAGGAGTGTTGATGCAAGATAAGAAGCCTTTGGCTTATTTTAGAGAAAACTTAATTGGAGCCGCATAGAATTATGCTATTTATGGCAAGGAGCTCTATGCATTAGCGAGAACATTGAAGCATTGGCTACATTATTTGTGGCCTAAAGAGTTTCTGGTCTATACAGACCATGAGTCTTTGAAGTTTTCTCAAAGGACAACAAAAGCTCAATAAGAGGCATGGAAGATGGATGGAATTAATAGAGAAATTTCCATATGTCATTTGGTACAAGAAAGTTAAAGAAAACGTTGTGGCCTATGCTTTGTCAATAAGGTACACTCTAACATCTACTTTACAAGCTCAATTACTTGGTTTTGAAATGCTTAAAGAGTTATATGCTAGTGATATTGACTTTAAGGAAATATTTTATGCTTGTTTAGTTGTGCCTACTAAAGTACCTTATACATGAGGGTTTTCTTTACCATGAAGGTAAATTGTGCATTCCTTCTTGTTCCTCTATATTGTTGCTAGTTAAAGAAACTCATTGTAGTGGTTTGATGGGTCATTTTGGTATTTCCAAAACTTATGACATTTTGCATGACCATTCTCTTGGTCTCACATGAAAAGAGATGTAGAGAGGTTTATTGATAATTGTTTAGATTGTAAAAGGGCTAAGTATGCATCTTTGCCACATTGACTTTATACTCACTTAAATGTGCCTAGAGAACCTTGGGTAGACATTTCAAAAGATTTTATTCTTGGACTACCTAGATTCCCTACAGGCATGGATTCTATGTAGATTGTGGTAGATCGATTTTCTAAAATGGCCCATTTCTACCTTGTAGGAAAATCGATTATTCTAGTCAAGTTATGGATTTATTCTTTACATGGGTGGTACAATTCCATGGTATACCTAGAACTATTTTTTCGGATCGTGACACTAAATTCCTTAGTAATTTTTGGCATGTTTTTTTTGGAAGAAACTTGGAACTAACTTGTTATATTCTACACCTTGCCATCCATAAACTGATGGACAAACATATGTGGTGAATAGACCATTGGTTAATTTCTTAAGGCCATCCTAAAGAAGAATTTGCGCCAATGGAAAGCTTGCCTACCTCATATTGAGTTTGCTTACAATAGAGCTCGTCAGTTTACTACTTCTTACTCTCCTTTTGAAGTTGTTTATGGGCTTAATCCTCTAACTCCTTTTGATTTGGTTCCTTTACCTATAGATCACACCTTTGAGCTTGGATGGGAAGAAAAAGGCAGAGTTTTTGTGAAAACTATTCACTCCAAAGTTCATGAAGCTATTGAGGCTACAAACAAGAAGCTTGTTACAAAAAAATTTTATATTTGGGAAGGAAACTTGTAGTCTTTGAACCTGGTGATTGGGTTTGGGTTCATCATCGAAAAGAAAGTTTTACTTCTCAAATGAAATCAAATGGAAAATAGCCCTTTTCAAGTTCTTAAATGCATTAATGATAAATGCTTATAAGATCGATCTTTCAGGTGATTATAATGCTAGTGCTACCTTTAATGATTCTGATTTATCGCCATTTGGTGTAGGATGAATCTTTTCAAAGGAAGGGAATGATATGAACCAAGATGGCCAAGGAGATGAAAATTTTCAAGGACCAATCACAAGAGCAAGAGCAAGGAGAAGTAAGGAGAAGGATGATCAAATTGATCATCGATTGATGATCTGAATTGAAGAAACTATGAAGAAAGCCCTAAAGTTCAAGAATGAAGGCTTGGAAAATGATGAAAATCCTCCTAAGTTGCTTATGGTTCAATGCCTAAACTTAGAGCACCCAATGGAGCAAATTGAAAGAGGAAACAATCAGGGAGAGCCAAGAAAAGAGGCTACCGTAGGTGGTAGGCCTTGTACCTATCGTCAACGGTGGGTTTCTACATAAACTCATTTTAGAAGGCTGAAGATCTATCACCGATGGTGGGTCCCCTACCGTCAACAGTAGGATACTGATTTTATGTAATGCGGTGTTTTAGGCAGAAATTACTGTTTTAATTCACTTTACAGCTTTTAATTAAGTCCCTAATGGGTCATGGGTTGACCCAAGACCATGTTTAGATTAGGGTTTACCTTAAACTCTATAAATATCCCTCTATAGCCTAATTGTGAGACTAATTGATGATTTTATCAAATTGATGAGTTTATCTCTAGGGTTTTTAAGTTTTGAGGCTTTCTCCTTGAACTCCATCTAGGGTTTGATCATTCCTTAGATTCATTTTAATTGAATACTTGGATTGGGTTGATCCAAGGGTTTTTAATTTGACGACAATTCCTAAATCTATTATGATCACATCCTTGTGATTTGTTTTAGAGCTTTTGTCTTCTTCAACTCTAATTAGGTAGGGGGTACCCAATCCCTTTGTTTGAATAGAAATTGAGGAAAAGATCCTCTTCATATACATTTGTTCATAGTTTAGGTTGAATTATGGGTAGGTGTTGTTGAAGAAAAGCAAGTCCTATTGAAGGCAAGGTCCTTGGGAAATTGATATGAAGATTTGAATTCCATTGAAGATCCTAGTTCACATCACATAAATTCTAAACATGGTGCTTTCTAAGTCACTTAGAAACATGAGGGATCTACTATGGGGACACTTTTGCACCAGCAACCATTTAAATGCATCATCATACTTCCTAAAGTGCATTTTTAGTAAAGATACCTAAATGGAGTTACCAGACGAGTTTATTGCCTAAGGCCATGAACACTTGGTCTACAAGCTTAAGAGATCCATCTGTGGACCTAAGCAAGCATCTAGATCATGTAACATACATTTTGATGAGAGTATCAAGTCTTTGGGTTTTATCCAACACGTGGATGAACCATATGTCTACAAGAATCGGATAGAGCTAATGTATCTTTATTAGGACTTTATGAGGATGACATTTTATAGATCGGAAACGATGTAAGATCATTGTCATTTGTAAAGACTTGGCTATCTTGTCAATTAAGTATGAAAGACATGAGAGAAGTTAATTATGTTCTCAATGAAAAGCTTTATAGCAAGTTTATCGTGTACTCACTGTTAATTATCTTTAAAAAGTCACATATATTGACAAGATTTTCGTCAAAGCTTTGGGTGGACCATTGTAAGGAAATTTCTATCCCTTCCTACATGGTCTAACTTTATCTTCTAGAATGTGTCCTTTGACACAAGAAGAGAAAGAGATAATGAGATGAATTCCATACAATCTTGTGATTAGAAATCTCATAGATGCTATACTTTGTTCAATTATTATATATCTATTTTGTCCTTGGCATAGTTAGCAGATATTAGTCAAACCAAGGAGAAAATTGCCGGCTAGCTATAAAGCATATTCTCAGATACTTGGAAAGTATAAAAATTATATGCTGGTGGCCAATGATCTAAGTTCTTTTTGGCTATATGGACTTTAATTTCAAGATGAATAAAGTGTAGGAAAAATCCACTTATGGGTATGTCTTTACGTTGCCTGGAAGGGCTATCTCATGGAGAAGAATTAAGCAAACTTGTATTGCTTATTCTACTATGTAAACGGAGTATGTAGTAGCATCGGAAGCATCTAGGGAGGCAGTTTCTCTAAAAGTTTCTTTTTGAACTTGGAGTAGTGCTTAATATGGACAAAATTGATGGTTGTAATCTATGAAAAATTCAAAACAATGTCACGGTGTATGAAGCCTGGAAACTAGAAGATAGATAAGCACATCGAAAGGAGGGACCACCTAGTTCGGGAGTTTATCCAAATAAATCAGATAATGGTGGAGTAGATCCTTTCAGAAAAGAATTTTGCTATACTCAATTACCAATCCTTGAGCAAAGAAGGTGCTCAAGAAACATTTAGATGTTTAGGGGTAGGGGACTAAGGGCTAGATTAATCTTTGTTGTGCAAGTGGGAGTTTGTTGGGAAATATGCCTTAAAAGACTTCTAGTTGATGTAAAACACTGTATTATATGGTTGAATATAAAATGATCTTTATGACTATTTGTTTGTTTAGATGTATTTATTTACTATACATACAAAAGGTCCACATACTTTAAGTAGGCAATCCATGTGTTGGGTTGTGCTTTACAGTAAGATGCGAACTGCTGTTACTTAGAGTGCATGTAGCTTTGTTCTTGGCCAGTCAATGGTGTAGGGCATGCCATTGAGTTAAAAGTCATTAGATAATAGTCTCCTTGATGGATGACCATACCTTAGGTCAATGAGTGGCCTTCTTATGACTACTATGCAAGCATGCTTAGAGCATATAGAACTGAACCACCTGATAGAGGTTTATTAGAAAGTATTATAAAGTAAAATAAACCTAGTCTATCACAGCTACAGCCTGGACGAGTACTCTATGGTTAGAATATGAATCAGCGGTCTAGTGAAGCTAAGCTCCCTCTGCTTAGATGTGCTATAGGTGAGACTTCCAGCCATGAGGTCAATAATCCTTGTACGTTCGATACTTGGAATTAGTTAGTCAAGATGGACATTATAATAACTTTTATGGGAATCATCCCTTATGATTGTCCGGATAACCTGCAAGATCTAAGGCCCTAAGAATGTCTCTAGATGTTTCCTTTAGGGTAGCTTCCTAAGATAAGCAAAGGGCATCATGAGAAGTCATTGATTATTAGACCAGACATCTAAGGATGGTATATGTTATTGAGGAAAGAGTTAGTACAATCAACCTATACTCAATGATGTATGTTACATAGATGGGTATTCTCATCATTATATCTATAGGAGGAACACCTGTTTGCACTGTATTGTTTTGGGTGTCAATATCTCTATATGGTGATAAATAGAGATCTTAAAATATGAACTATTGCTATCCTATAGCAATGGCATTTTGGTAGTTTTAGTGGCCCAGAATAATTTAGTCTTCGGTCCCTTGAGTAGCTCAAAATAGCTGGGTGACTTAATTGTCACAACACAAGAATAAAGGACTTAAGAAGAAATAAGGTTATTTAATTAATAGAGCTTTAGATATTTATTAAGTAAATTAGGTTATGCTATTTAATTAAATAAGAATACCAAAGGACTTGTTATCAATTGGCTTGGTGTTATTTTTTTTAATTAATTCTTTTAATTCAAAGAAGCCTAGAAATAACTGGACAAAAAAGAGAAAATGAGGCTAGTCATGAGTTAGACCGAAAAGTCCAAGGCCCAGGTATGAGCCTTGGCTAAAACCCTAAGCCTTCTTCTTCCTTAGTATGGCTGGCCATGTCCTAAAATTAGGCTCCTTAGAGGCTTAGATGGTTGGAGAGAAAGAAAGGGGGTTGTTAGGATCACATGTAAGTAGGAACTCATCCAAGACTCACTCTTGTTTATCCCTAAAACCCGAGACTTTTGTATTCAGCCAAACCAGCCACCTATAAAAAAAATTACAGACCTCTCTCTCCCCTCTCATGGTCAAGAAAGTAAAAGAAAGAAGAACACAAGTTCTTCAAGTTTCTCTCCAAGAAAAGCCCTCTTTTTGTTCTTCTTGATGCTCTTTCACCGGATGTTTTTGTAGGCTCAAAGAGGATACTCCAGAAGACTTGGAAGCCCGTGTTTCCTATGAGAAATAGTAGGAGGTTCATTCAAAAAATAGACACAAAAAAACACTAAAAAACAACACAAAATTGATCAATCGAAGCAAAACTAGCGGCTACGCGATTTCTGGACAGCTAAAGGGTAAAGTACACTTCAAAGGTATAAAAGTTCCATCTTTTGGGCTCTTTTCTTCTTCCACTACCCCTCTGATATCCTTCACTTTCAATGGATAGAAACTTTCATTTATTTCTTCTTTTTTCCCAAAATTAATAATATTCATTGCAAATCTATCACAAAAGTCGCAACAAATTAGATGTGTTGCAAAAGCATTGCAAAGGTGCAACAGAATAGAAGCAAACGAATGGTCATTGCCATTTGGCAACAGCTTTTGCTTGTCATTGCAAAGCTATTGCGAATCTATGATAGAATTGACAAAGCATCATAAGCATTGCAATTTTACAATGATATTTGCATCCATTGCAAAGGTGTCGCAAATTTGCAATAGATTTTTTTTTTTTTGGGTTTCAAAGTCATTGCAAATTAGCAACAAGTATGTGTTTGTTTCAAACATAACTTTTTCTTGTAGTGCATCCTTGTGAGCTTTTGAGCCAAAGAATAATAATTACATTGCTCGTTTCTATTCCTTGATGTTTACTTGTTTTATGTAGTTTGATGTTTCTAGAACTTGCTTTGTGATGCATGTTGAGATCACATTATCTAACTTACATGCCTTAAGATGAAAAGGTCACTTAGGCTAAACTTCGTTACTAATACATTCTTTGATTTTGTTCCTTGGTAAGCCCTTTGAGCTTTGAGCCTTTTTCTTTGATCATTAAGCATCTCAAATTCATGAAATGAACAATATGAATATCTTATATTTCTACTATGTGTATATTTATCCCTTGGGATGAGGATTTTTATTCATGTGTTTGAGTTATTTTGAAGAATGGTTGTCATGGTTGGAGAAGTTCTGCAAGTTGGAAGTTTTTATTTCCTTCTTTCTTAGAAGAAAAAAAGAGGCAAAAAGAAAAAATAAAAATTGGACAAAAAAAAAGAAAAGAGAGCTGTGAAAAATAGAAGAGAAAATGATTTTTTTCTGGAAAGAAGAGAAAATGATTGAAACATGGTTTGAAGAAGGATTCGTTGTTAGTTTGATTTGAAAAATAAGTACAAGTCATTCATATCCTTTATTCTATTCGTAACTAAGTAACTACTATCACTTCAATTTATTCACATTTATCTAAAGCCTCGTAAGAGGTTAAAGTATTTCCTAAATTGATAATTAGAACCTCGATGGAACAAAGACCTTAAAACCCCAATTACACAATTAGAAGATCCAACAACAATTGATTCAAAGAAAGGGAACTCCATGAATCAACTAATGAAAGAAATTTGGATGATCAATTGGTTCTATAGATTGTATAATCTAAGGCAACAATTCTTCACAATAGTAAGGTCTTTAACCCCTAGCAAGCTAGTCTAAGAAGGTGAAGAAACCTAGAAGCAAGTGAGAATTCTCTCTCAAATTTCAGAAAATTCATCATTGTTATCTTACAATGAGTTATACTAGGATATTTATAGACTAATGTCTAACTCTAGCTAACCTATAACTTAACGGCTTAAAATAACCATTAAACCCTTGATTAAAAATTGAAAACACAAGCTAAATAACAAAAAATTCTCATTTACATCACATTAAGTATTCCTTTAGTAGAACCCTACCGTCGATGGTAGGGAGAACCTACCGTCAGTGATAGGTATGAGAATTTCCCAGCTTTGCCTTACAGAAGCCTATTGGCAACAGTAAGGGCAAGGCTATTGTCGGCAGTAGGGTGTCTTTTCTCCTGTACTTAGCTAATTGCTCCCTTGAATGATCTTTGCTAATTGAGAAATTTGAGAACAACTTAGATGTCTTTCCTTGGCCTTCAAACTCATAAAACTTGTTCTTCAAAACTTCTTCTATGTAAGCTACCATGCCATTATCCTCATTTCCATTGGAAGCTTTGAGTTTCTTCATCCGAGCTCTAATCATTGTTCCAAGCTTCAACTCCATGGATGCTTGTGTCTTCCGATCTACGTCAGCTGCCCCTCCTTTGAAAAGATTCATTCTTGAATCTTCACTTACATCAAAAGGAGACAAATCAGAAACATTAAAGGTGGCGCTAACATTGTATTCACCTGGAAGATCAATTCTATAAGATCATTAAGAAGTTTAAGGACTTGAAAAGGTCCACCAAGCTTGTCTTCATGAGCATTAAGCTTGTTCTTGCATTGAGAAGGAAAGCGTTTCTTTCAAAGATGAACCCAAACCTAATCACCGGGTTCAAACACTACACGTTTCCTTCCAACATTCCATGAAGCCACCAATTTCTTATTCTTGGATCAATAGCTTCATGCACCTTAGCGTGAATAGATTTGACAAACTCTGCTATCATTTTCCATCCGTACTCACAACATGATCTACAGCCAAGGGAACCAAATCAAATGGAGTAAAGGATTGAAACCATAAACAACCTCAAAAGAAGAATAAGAAGTAACATGGTGTCTAGCCCTATTATAAGGAAACTCAATGTGAGGAATGAATTCTTTCCATTGGTGCAAATTCTTCTTAAGGATGGCCCTAAGAAGTTGCTCAATGGTCCTATTGACCACCTTCATTTGGCCATTGGTTTATGGATGGCAAGCTGTAGAATACATCAAGTTAGTACCAAGTTTCCTCCACAAAATATGCCAAAATGGACTAAGAAATTTGGTGTCATGATCCAAAATAATGGTTCTAGGTATACCATGAAATCAAACAACCCAAGTAAAGAACAAGTTTGTAACATGACTAGCATCATCGATTTTCTTGCAAGGTATAAAATGAGCCATTTTAGAGAAACTATCTACTACAACAAAGATAGAATCCATACCCTTTTGTGCATAGGCAAACCAAGAATAAAATCCATGGAAACGTCAACCCAAGGAACTCTAGGCACTTCCAAAGAAGTATAAAAATCATGAGGCAAAGAAGTAGATTTAGCCCTCTTACATCGTAAACAATTTCCAATGAATCTTTCAACATATTTTCTCATGTGTGGCCAAAAGAAATGCTCATGTAAGATATCATAAGTTTTAAGAATACCAAAATGCCCCATTAAACTACCAAAATGAGCCTCTTTAACCAACAACATCTTAGTAGAACAAGATGGAATGCACAATCTACCCCTCATGATAAAGAAAATCGTCATGTATGGCATACTTATCATTAGGCACAAGCAAGCAATCCTCAAATATATCTTTAAAATATAGATCAATAGCATATAATTCCTAAAGCATCTCAAAACCAAGAATTGAGCTTGAGTAGAGATAAGAGTGTACCTTCTAGACAATGTATCAACTACAATGTTTTCTTTACCTTTCTTGTAACAAATGATGTATGGAAAAGTCTCAATGAACTCCATCCATCTTGCATGTCTCTTGCTCAACTTTTGTTGTCCTTTAAGAAATTTCAAGGACTCATGGCCGGTGTGCACCACAAAATCCTTAGGCCACAAATAATGTTGCCAATGCATCAATGTTCTCACAAGTGCATAAAGCTCTTTATCATATGTAGTGTAGTTCAACGCTGCACTGGTCAACTTCTCGCTAAAGTAAGCCAAGGGCATTTTTTCTTGCATTAAAACTCCTCCAATGCCCACACCCGAGGCATCAAATTCTATCTCAAACATCTTGTCAAAGTTAGGTAGTGCAAGTAAAGGTGCACTACTCAACCTTGCCTTTAGCAACTCAAATTCCTTCTCTTGCTTCTCCTCCCATTTGAAGCCATTCATCTTCTTAATCACATCCGTCAAAGGACTAGCAATGTTGCTAAAATCCTTGATGAACCTTCTACAGAAACTTACCAGTGCATGGAAGCTCCTCACTTCGGATGCATTCTTGGGGGTAGGCCATTCTTTGATTGTTTTCACCTTCTTTTGATCAACTTTGAAGACCTTGAGAACTCACCACATACCCTAGGAAAGTCACCTTTTCCAAGCAAAACTCACATTTTCCAAGATTAGCATATAACTTCTCCCTTCTCAAAACTAACTAAACTTGTTTTAAATGATGCGAATGATCTTCATAAATTTTGCTATAGATCAAGATAACATCAAAATAGATAACAACAAATTTACCAATGAAATGTCTCAACACATGATGCATAAGTCTAATGAATGTACTAGGAGCATTAGTTAATCCAAAAGGCATAATTAGCCACTCATAAAGACCAAAATTCGTTTTGAAAGCCATTTTCCGCTCATTCCCTTCCCTCATTCTAATTTGATGTAACCCGATTTCAAAGAAATTTTAGAAAATATTTGAGAACTATGCAATTCATAAAGTAGATCATCTAATATAGGATTATGATGCCTATACTTGATGGTAATATTATTTATGGCTCTACAATCTACACACATACACCACGTACTATCTTTCTTTGGAACTAGCAACACAGGAACGGCACAAGGGCCCAAGCTTTCTTGCACATATCCCTTGGAGAGCAAATCATCAACTTGTCTTCTTAGCTCCTTAGTCTTTTCAGGGGAACTCTATATGCCGGTCTATTTGGCAACACCACTCCGGGTACCAAATCAATTTGATGCTCAATTCCTCTCAAATGAGGGAAGTCCATCGGGTACCTTTCGGGGAATACATCTTTGTATTCTTCAATAATCGTCACTATGGCATTAGACAAAGAAGAAAAGTGATTATTAATAGAAACAAAAGTACCTTTGCAATAGAGAAGAAAAACCATCTTTTCTTTCTCAATGGCTTCTATAATCTCACTCTCTTTTGCATAGAAGCACATCTTTTTTCTCTTTCCACTATCACTCTTTTGATCACTCATTTTCTTGTCTCTACTTAATTTTTCCTCTTTAGTCTTTTCCATACTCACTTTTCTTTCATCAACTCTTTTTCCCTCTTCAACGCTCTTTTTCTTTTTCTCACTCTCTAGTCTCTCTTTTTCTCTCATTTTCTTTTGCTCTTCAAAGACTTGACTAGGAGTCAAATGTTTCAACATGAACTTTTTTCGATCCTTTTCAAAAGTGTAGGTGTTTTGCATACCATCATGAATAGCCTTTCTATCATATTGCCAAGGACATCCCAATAACAAATGCCCCATTTGCATAGGAACAACATCACAAAGAATATCATCATGATATGACCCTTTAGTAAGAGGTGCTAGCACTTGTTTATTAACCTTTACTTCCCCACTATAATTTAATAGGTGAAGATTATAGGGCTTAGGATGCTTAAAAAGAGGTAAATTCAATTTTCAACAAGATATGTACTGGCCACATTGGTGCAACTACCACTATTTATAATAATGTTAGCAATCTTACCTCCCACTAAGCATTTAGAGTGAAAGATGTTTCCCCTTTGGACACTTACTTCTTACTCAAAGACTTGAGTAGACAAAGCTCTAATGATCACCAAGCTCATTCCCTCTTCAACGGCTTCAAAAGAGTCAATCTCTTGATCATCATCGCCTTCTTCCTTGTCAACAAGATCATCTTGGCAATCATCTTCCTTCTTTCAATCCAACCATCAATTCTTCATTGAAAATCAAGATTCTCTTGGTAGGACAATTTATAGCAATATGGCCTACGCCAATGCACTTGAAGCACCTTGTTGGATTGGTGATCAACCTTTCTTTTTCTTCCACCTTAGGTTTAGAATGATCTTTGAATGCCACCTTAGGTGTATCTTCTTTCTTTGACCAACTCTTATAGGTTGATGCTTGAGGTTTAGGTATCACACTCCTTCAAGAAGGTAGATTAGTTTTAAATAAACTAATCCTCTTCCTTTGATTTCCAATCTTGGTAGCCAAATACATGTCTTCATAAGTGGTGTAAGGGTACAATTCTAATTTATTAGCAATGTCCCTATTGAGTCCACTTAGAAATCTAGCAATTAAAGCATCTTTGTCTTCCTCAAAGCTTAATCTCAAAGTGTATAGTTCCATTTCTTACCTATACTCTTCAACACTTTTGCTGCCTTGCTTTAGAGTCATCAACTTATAATGGAACACTCTATAAAAATGTTCTGGTACAAATCTCTCCTTCATGAGTGTCTTTAATTCCAATCAAGTTTCTACCGGTTGCCTTCCATTTCTCAACCTTGGAGTGACAATTCTTTCCCACCAATGGAGTGCATAACCCGAGAATTCAGCTATGACTAGCTTCACCTTGACATTGTTACTATAGTTCCTTACCGTGAATAAGTTCTCCACTTAACATGCCCAATCAAGAAATACATTGGGATCACTTCTTTGAAGCTTGGCACCTTCCACTTGATTTTATCTAGAACCTTATCCCCTCGTTGATTACCATAGTAGCCACATGGTATGCCTGGCCAACATAAGGATCCTCTCCTAAATCTTCAAAAAAATTATCCTCACGCCATGCTTCATGTCCTGGAACCTCTTTTTCATGTGGTTTATAATATCCTCTTCCACCTTGGCCTCTCCTTCTTCCACCTCTAGCTTGTGGTTTTCCTTGAAACCCACCTTAATGAAATAGATAAGGGTTGTGAGTGGACATGTCATGATATCCATGAGTAGAACAATTGTCATAAGGTCTTTGATGATGAGGTGAATTAACTCTTCCAAAATTATCTCCAACTCTTTGCTCTATAGAAGCACTACTCTTGCCCCTCTTAAGCTCTTTAACATCTCTAGCAAAACTATGGAATTGTCTTGCCAATCCCTCAATTGATTGTTACATAGACTTCAAAGTCTCATTGAGATTCATCCTTATATGATCACTAGTTCCTTCTTGATAAGATTGAGTGGGTAATTGACCTTTCGTAGACATTATAAATCCTGCAAATTAAACAAAGAAAAACAAACAAAAGACCTCCCAATCACTTCCTATGTGTTTTCACTCTTTGATGATAACTCTAGCCACTCATGTGTAACTCTCTTAATTGGCTCTTATCAATATAAGCTCACCCTCTTGCCTTTTTTTTTTTTTTTTTAAACATTCAACACTCAAGCCTCTATGGTATCCTTCAACCTCTTAGCCAACTAAAACCAAGAGTAGCAATCCCAAGCAAGTAAATCAATTAATGCACTTAGTTGGATAAGTGTTCAATGAGGCAAAATATCAAACACTTGAGATGTATGAATGTCAAAGAATGTAAACTATGGAATTGAGCCAACAAACAAGATTGATCATCAACAAAATACTAAAAGCACACAAGGAAACAACTAGAAATAAAAAAACAAATCAATTAGACTAAACAAAGAACAAAAGAGTACTAAGAAAACTTTTTCCAAAAAACAGAGTATGACGACAACCTTTTACTAAAACAACGATATCTCAAAATCTACGAATTTAAATCCAATGAAACCAATTCAGGAAGATTTCCCACTCGATGAGGATGAATTTAAGTACACATTTCATTGGAATTGAATCATTATAACATAAGATATGCCCAAATTAATCCATACTTTTGATACATTCACAAATTTGAAACACATTTCACAAATCTATCCAATTGACCAACCAATTGATCTCCAAATTGAGTAAAACTTATTTCAATTGAATCCTAACTAGAAGGAGAAAATCCATCACGAAAGATCAAGCAATTTTGCGATTAATCAATCCAAGTTTCAGTGGAGTTTTGGACCTATTTTTCTATACTTAGTTTTTGCATGATCTTCATGGGAATTTTATAGATCATCAAGTACTACTTCTTTTTATGAATTTCAACGAATTTAAAAAACTTACAACTCAAATTGATCCTCAATTGGAGGTTTCTCTGATACCACTTTGATGTAGATCCACTTTGACTGTAATTTGGAGTCTACTCCTTCCCAAGGATCACCTTCTTCTCTTGAAGAACCTCAATTGAGGGTTTTTATATTCAAACACTCAAATAAGAAACCTATAAGAAACTATGTCCTATAAAACCTAATATTGAGAAGTTAAAATTCTTTCCTAGATTGATAATTAGAACCTAGAGGGAACAAATACCTCAAAACCCAATTACACCATTAGGAGACCCAACAACAATTGATTCAAAGAAAGAAAACACTATGAATCAACTAATTATAGGAATTTGGATCGTCAATTGGTTCTATAGATTCTAAAATCTAAGGTAACAATTGTTTGCAATAATAAGGACTTTAACCTTTTGCAAGCTAGTCTAAGAAGGCAGAGAAACCTAGAAGCAATTGGAGAATTCTCTCTCAAATTTAAGCAAATTCATCATTGTTATCTTACAATGAGTTATAATGTGATATTTATAGACTAATGTATAACTCTAGCTAACCTATAACTTAATGGCTTAAAATACCGATTAAACCCTTGATTAAAAATTGAAAAGACAAGCTAAATAACAAAAACTTCTCGTTTACATCACATTAAGTATTCCTTCAGCAGAACCCTACCATTGAGGCTACAGGGAACCTACCGTCGGTGGTAGGTATGAGAATTTCCAGCTTTACCTGACAGAAGCCTATCGGCGACGGTAGAGGCAAGCTACTGTCAGCAGTTGGGTGTCTTTTCTCCTATACTTAGCTATTTTCACCATCAAATTGTTCCCTTGAATGATCCTTGCTAATTGAGCAAATTGAGAACAATTTAGATGCCTTTCTTTGGCCTTCAAAACTCTTCAAACTTGTTCTTGAAAACTTCTTCTATGTAAGCTACCATGCCATTATCCTCATTTCCATTGGACGTTTTGAGTTTCTTCATCCGAGCTCTAGTCAATGGTCCAAACTTTAACTCTATGTATGCTTAACTCCTCCGATCTACATAAAAAATGAGCCATTTTAGAAAACCTATCCATTAAAAGAAAGATATCCATTCCTTTAGACGATTTAGACAAGCAAAGAATAAAATCCATAGAAATATCAACCCATGGAACTTTAGGCACATTGATATGTGCGTAGTTGTCTATATTTTCTATATGTTAATCTCATCATTTTCGGTGTCTTTAATATGTAAAAGTATATATTTTAGCTAAATATCTCTTATTCTTGTCTTAGGTGCCCTCCAAAGGTGAAAACGATGAAAGGAAGCAAAAATGGGACGAAAACAATGAAAACGGAGCCATCGGCAAGAAAATCAGCACCTATCTCGCATGGTAGGTTATCCTACCACCGCCGGTAGGTGCTGAGAATCGAAAGGCCATGGAAACAGAGACCTACCACAGACGATAGGCTCTACCCTAGTGTCTGCGGTATGAGGTGCTTCAAAGGCAGTTGGAATTCTATCTCTTTCTTAATTTCTACTGCAAATCTAGCTATTTTTCTTGTATTTTTACCTCTATATAAAGGGATTTTTATGCATCCATTGTAAGATACTTTTTAGACAATTAGAATAGAGTTTAATATAGATTAGCATAGATTAGAATAGTTAGATTTAGGTTAGATTACATTTTAGATTAGGAGTAGATTAATTAGGCTAAACACTGTTTAAAATTTTTGCTTTTATATTTTCTTTAGTTATAGAATTTAAAGATTTCTGCAAGAATTATTTTATTGGATTCAAGAATTGAAGACTTTGATTCAAGATTTCGATCTTCAACTTGGTGACTCGAGAGACGACCTTAGGAGACTTTCAGAACTTCAATCGGAGCTTCAAGAATTCAATCCTAAGCTTTCTTTTCCTTTTCTTGTTATTGAATTCTTTTATTAATTTACAATTTTATTAATATGAATTTGAGTAGTTTTCATTGTTTGGATTGGGGTTGAACCCTAATTCTTGATTATGAAGTTCTTGGTTTAATTCTTAATTTCGATGTTTGTTTTATTTAAGTTGCTTTCCAATTGCGTTTGTTTATAATTTAATTGTCGTGAGATTAGGTTATTCGCAAGATTTTTGGAATTGAAAAAGGAAGAACAATCTAGGGTAACCAATTGGGGGTTAATTGGAGCAATTAACTAGAGATACGATATTGCACTTTTAGGTTTTTTTAATCACTTAGGTTTATTGCACTCATAATTTGTTAGGGAGAAAAGAGATTTTCCTCTAAGGGTTAGTGAGTAGGGTGGCTTTCACCTAGAGATAGGGATTTCCTGATTTGAGTGATGCCCTAATCTAATTAATTCAACATCATTTTCGTTGAAGTTTTTCTAATTGAGTTAGTAACAAGGATTAGGGGGATTCCACCAAACCAAACTCTTGTTTTTATTAATCCTTTAAAGACGTTTTGGTATTGCTTTCTTTTTATTGCTTTTAAGTTTTTCTCAATGACCATCTTTTCTTTTAAACTAAACATTAGAGACAAGAATAGTACTTGAACCTTCTCTATCCTCTAGAGATTTGACACTCGGGTTGAACTCACATATACTTTGTTAGGTTCACTTGCCTTGCACTGTAGTGATTAGGGTTTCACGTCCCATTTTAAGATTTTAAACACATCACACATCTAAGAGCGTATAAAGACCATGAGGCAAAGAAGTAGATTTATCCCTTTTACAATCTAAGCAATTTCCAATAAACTTTTCAACATCTTTTCTCATGTGAGGCCAAAAGAAACGCTCATGCAAGATGTCATGAGTTTTGGTAATGCCAAAATGTCCCATTAAGCCACCACAATGAGGCTCTTTAACCAACAACAATCTAGTAGAACAAGATGGAACGCACAATTTTCTTCATAATAAAGAAAACCATCATGTATAAAGCACTTATCACTAGGTACAAGCAAGTAGTTCTCAAATATCCTTAAGATCTTGATCACTAGCATATAATTCCTTAAGCATCTCAAAACAAAGAATTTGGGCTGGCAAAGTAAAGATAAGAGTGTATCTTCTTGACAATGTATCGCCAATGTTTTCTTTACCTTTCTTATATTGGATGTATAGAAAAGTCTCAATGAACTCCATCCATCTTCCATGTCTCTTGTTCAACTTTTGTTGTCCTTTAAGAAACTTCAAGGACTCATGATCGGTGTGCACCATAAACTCCTTTGGCCACAAATAATGTTGCCAATGTTTCAATATCCTCACAAGTGCATAGAGCTCTTTATCATATGTAGCATAATTCAATGCCGCACCTGTCAACTTTTCAGTAAAGTAAGCCAAGGGTCTTTTGTCTTGCATCAATATTCCTCCAATGCCAACACCCGAGGCATCACATTCTATCTAAAGCATCTTCTAAAAGTTAGGTAGTGCAAGTGGAGGTTCACTACTCAACCTCTCCTTTAGCAGCTTGAATGCTTTTTCTTGACTCTCCTCCCATTTGAAGGCATTCATCTTCTTGATAACATCTGTCAAAAGACTAGCAATAGTTCTAAAATCCTTAATGAACCTCCAATAGAAACTTGCTAATCTATTAAAGCTTCTCACTTTGGATGCATTTTTGGGGGTAGGCCATTCTTTTGATTTTTTCCACCTTTTCTTGATCCACTTGATGACCTTAAGAACTCACCACATAACCTAGGAAAGTAACTTTTTTGAAACAAAACTCACATTTTCCAAGGTTAGCATATAATTTCTCACTTATCAAAACTAACAAAACTTATTTAAGATGATGCAAATGATCTTCATAAGTTTTTCTATAGGTAAAAATATCATCAAAATAGACAACAACAAATTTACCAATAAAATTCCTCAACACATGATGCATAAGTCTCATGAATGTACTAAGAGCATTAGTTAAACCAAAAGGCATGACTAGCCATTCATAAAGACCAAAGTTAGTTTTGAAAGCCATTTTCCACTTATGCCTTCCCTCATTCTAATTTGATGGTAACCTGATTTTAAATCAATGTTTGAAAATATTTGAGAACAATGCAACTCATCAAGTAAATCATCTAATCTAGGAATAGGATGTCTATACTTGATAGTAGTATTATTAATTGCTCTATAATCTATACACATACGCCATGCACCATATTTCTTTGGAACTAATAAAACGGGAACAACACAAGGGCTCAAGCTTTCTCTTACATAGCCTTTGGAGAGCAATTCCTCAACTTGTCTTCTTAGCTCCTTGCTCTATTCGGGAAGAATTCTATAAGCCAGTCTATTTGGTAATACCACTCTAGGTACCAAATTAATTTGATGCTCAATCTACTCAGGGGAGGAAGTCCACCAGGCATCTCTTCAGGGAAGACATGTTTGAATTCTTAAATAACCTTTTTTCTATAGCATCAGACAAAGACGACGAGTGATCATTAGTAAAAACAAATGTTCCCTTGTAATAGAGAAGGAAAACCAACTCTTCTTTTTCAATGGATTCTATAATCTCATCTCTTTTACATAGAAGAATCTTTTCTCTCATTTTCTTGTCTCTCTTCAATTTTTCCTCTCTAGGTTTTTCCACACTCAATTCTTTTCCCCTCTTCAATGCTCTTTCTCTTTTTCTCTCTCTCTAGTCTCTCTTTTTCTCTCATTTTCTTTTGTTCTACAAAGACATGACTAGGAGTCAAGAGGTTCAATATTAACTTTTCTCCATCCTTTTCAAAACTGTAGGTGTTCTTCACACCATCATGAATAGCCTTTCTATCATATTGCCAAGGATGTCCCAACACAAATGGCCCGCTCACATAGGAGTCACATTACAAAGAATTTCATCGTTATATGACCCGTTGGTAATAGACACTAGCACTTGTTTGTTCACCTTCACTTCTCTAGTATCATTCAACCAATGACGCTTATAAGCTTAGGATGCTTGAGAAGAGGCAAGTTCAATTTTTCAACAAGATAAGTGCTAGCCACATTAGTGCAACTACCACTATCAATAACAAGGTTCGCAATCTTAGCTTCCACTAAGTATTTAGTGTGAAAGATGTTTTCCCTTTGAAAGCTAATCTCTTCCTCGTGGACTTAGGTAGACAAAGCTAATAGTCACAAAGCTCATACCCTCTTCGTCAGCTTCAAAAGAGGCAATCTTTTATTCTTCACTACTTTCATCTTTGTTTACAATTCCCTCTTGGCAATCATTTTCATTCTTCTCAATCCGACCATTTAAGTCTTCATTAAAAACCAAAGTTCTCTTGGTAGGACAATTTATAACGATGTGTCCCACACCATTGCATTTGAAACCATGTTAGATTGGTGATTAACTTTCCTCTCTATTCCACCTTAAGCTTAGAATGATCATTGAAAGCCACTGTAGGTGTATCTTCTTTCTTTGGCCAATTCTTGTATGTAGATGATTGAGGTTTTAACCACACTTATTGAAGAAGTAAGATTAGCTTTAGAGAAACCAGTCCTCTTCTTTTGATTCTCGATTTTGGTCGCCAAATGACACATGTCTTCATAAGTGTGTAAAGGTACAACTCTAATTGAATAGCAATGTCCCTATTGAGGCCACTTAGGAATCTAGCAATTGAAGCATATTTGTCATCCTCCAATCTCAATCTCAAAGTGTACAACTCCATTTCTTGCCTATATTCTTCAACACTTTTGTTGCCTTGCTTAAGAGTCATCAACTTGTAGTGGAGCTCCCTATAATGATGTTCCAGTACAAATCTTTCCTTCATGAGAGTCTTCGATTCTGCTAAGTTTCTTTTGGTTGCCTTCCATTCTCAACCTTTGAGTGACAATTCTTTCCCACCAATGAAGTGCATAACCCGAAAATTTTGTAATGACTAATTTCACCTTGACATTGTCACTATAGCTTATCGTCGTGAATAAGTTCTCTACTTGTCTTTCCCAATTAAGGAACACATTTGGATCACTCTCACTCTTGAAACTAGGCACCTTCAACTTGATTTTTTCTAGAGCTTTATCCCCTTGTTGATTACAACAGTAGCTACCATGCTATGCTTGACCAACATTAGGATTATCTCCATAATCTTCATACAAGTTGTCGTCATGTCTTTGAAACTCTTCTTGTGCTGTATAGTGTCCTCTTCCTCCTAGACCTCCTCTTCTTCCACTTCTAACTTATGATCTTCCTTGGTATCCACCTTCATGAAATGGATAAGAATGTTGAACTGGCATGTCGTGGTATCTATAAGTAGATACATTATCAAAAGGTCTTTGATAGTGAGGTGAATTATATCCACTAAGGTTATCTCCAACTCTTTACTCCATTGTGGCACTACTCGTGCCTTTCTTAAGCTCTTCAACATCCCTAGCAATGCTTTGGAATTGTCTTGCCAATCTTTCAATTGATTGTTGCATAGACCTCAAAGTCTTATTGAGAATCATCCTTGTAGGTTCACTAGTGTCGTCTTGATGAGATTGAGTAGCTAAATGACAATCCGTAGACATTATTAAACCTGCAAATTAAACAAAGAAAGCAAATCAAAGGACCTCCCAATCACTCCCTAAGTGTTTACACTCTTTGATGATCACTCAATTCACTCGTGTTTAACACTCTTTATTAGCTTTTATCAAGACAATCTCACCCTCTTGCCTTTTCCAAATGCTCAACACTCAAGTCTCTATATGATCCTTCAAACTTCTTACCCAACTCAAACCAAGAACAACAAACTCAGGCAAGAAAATCAATCGAGCTCTTAGTTGGATAAGTGTTCAAAGAGGCAAACTTTCAAACACTTAGGTGTAAGAATTTCAAGGAATGTAATCTATGGCAAAGAGCCAATAAACATCATTGATCATTAACAAAAGATTAAAAACACAAGGAGACAATTAGAAGTAAAAACAAAGCAATTTAAAACAATTAGGCTAAACAAAGGACATAAGAGTACTAAAACAAATTTTCGAGTAAACAGAGGAAAAATGACACCTACAACTACAACTACAAATTTTCCACTATAACGAGAACTCTACAACTACAACTCCAAATCCAATGAAACCAACTCACGATGATTTCTCACACAACGAGGATGAATTTAAGCACAAATTTCATTCGAATTGAATCATTATAACACAAGATGTGCTCAGATTAATCAACACTATTTCTGCAGTCGCGATTCTAAAACACATTTCACAATTCAATCAAATTTAGCAATCAATTTTACTCCAAATTGAGCAAAACTTATTTCAATTGAATCCTAACTCAAACGAGAATATCTTTATCAAAAAAAATCAACAAATTCGCACATAATTCAACCGAATTTTCCATTGATTTTTGGAATAATTTTTCTGTATATTTTTTCTTTACTACTATTGCATGATCTTCATGGAATTTTTCATAGATCATCAAGTACTTCTTTATTTTTTTTCATTTTCAACGAATTTAAACAACTTACAACATAAATTGACCTTCATTTGGAGGTTTTTATGATACAACTTTAATGTGAATCTTCAATTAATTGTAGATTAGATTCCACACCTTCCGAAGATCACCTCCTTTGATTAAGAACCTCTATTGAGGATTTTGTAGTTTCAACACTCTAATAGAAAACGTATGAGGATGTAAGCCTCATAAACACAATATTGAGAGGCAAAACTCTTTCCTAATTTGATAGAAATAACCTTGAGGAAACTAAGGCCTCAAAACCCCAACTACACAAACTAGAAGACCTAGGATTAATTGAATCAAAGAATAAGAACTCTAAGACTCAATTAAAGAAAGGAATTGGAATAATCAATTGAATTCCATAGATTCATCAACCTAAGGAAATAAATTATTCACAATAAAGGAGATTAACCCTTAACAAGCTAACTAAGAAGGGTGAAGAACCCTAGAGACAAAGAGAATCCTCTCTCACAAATTTCAGCAAATTAATCAATGTTGTTTACAATGAGTTTATAATGGGATATTTATAGGTCAAACCTTAACCCTAGCTAAAGAATTGATTAATGGCTTAAAATACCCATTAAACCCTTGATTAAAAGCCGGAAATAAGTTCAAACAATAAAATTTCTCCTAAAAATTACAAAGGCTATTTTCCATCGAACCCTACTGGCAACGGTAGGGTGACACCAACCGTCGGCAGTAGGGCATGGTCTTCCAAATCTTGGGCCGACAAAAGCCTACAAGTGATGGTAGGGGCAGGGCTACCGTCGGCGGTAGAGTGCTCATCTTCAAGGACTTAGCCGTTTTCACCTCCAATTTATTCCCTTGAATGATCTTTGCTAATTGAACACATTGAGAACAACTTGGAAGACTTTTTTGACCTTCAAATCCTTCAAGCTTGCTCTTCAAATCTTTCTCCATTTAAGAAACCATGCCATTATCTTCATGAATCTTGGGTTTCTTCCTTTGAGCTCTAGTGATTGGTCAAAGCTTCAATTCTATAGGTGCTTAACTCTTCCGATTCGCATCAGCTAGGCTATGTTCTTCACTCCTCTTGGTTTCTTCCTCTTTCAACTTGTTCCACTGGTTGCTGCAAGTTTAGACAATGAACTATAAGCAACTTAAGAGGATTTCCATCATCTTCCAAGCCTTCATTCTTGAACTTTGGTCCTTCCTTCATAGTTTCTTCAATTGCTATCAGCAACCCATGAGCAACTTTATCATCATTCTCCTTAATTCTCCTTGCTCTTGTGATTAGTCCCTAAAGCTCTTCATCTCCTTGACCATCTTGGCTCATATAAGGTATTTCCTGAATGAGTTAGAAGAAAAAATAAAGTGAAGCAGGAGCAAACAGAGCAAGAATGGACAAAAAAGAGAAGAGTTGAAAATTTTCCGTCAAGTGGTTGGACTTGGCCACATCACCGGCTGCCTCGGTCGAAGCAGCAATCACGAGTAATTTATACAAAGTTCGACCAAACCTGGCTACCCAAGTGGCCGTACCCAGCCGGTCACGCAGCAAGGACCTAGAATGCAATTTACAGCTTATTTTTAATTAGACTTTCAATGCATTTTTAATCCCTCTTCGGTTAGGGTTCTTAAGGGGTAGAACGAGGCAATTTTTGTGAGGAAATTTCTCCTCAAAACCTTTTTTAATCTCCATTAATTATTAGTTAGTTTTTAAATTCATGTTTTGGGAATTAGATTGAAGGGTTTCTTCGGAGCAAATTCAGGATTCATTAGGCAAATTGAGAGAGAAGTTCGGGCAACATTCTGGACTGTGGATTCTTCAATCAAAACTCCTCAGCCTTCTAAACTTGTTCTTATTATGAAATCAGTATTGAATTTTATGATTTTTATATTGTTTAGTGGCTATGTTTACTTTTGTGTTTAAATGGGGATGAACACTAGATGAACTTGACATTGCGTTCATTGGATTTTATGGAATTAATTGTTGAATTAATGGTTGATTGTTTTTTATATGAATCTTGTTGTGCAAAGATCAAAAGCCTTCAATCAAACCTCTTAAGGACCTTTTGCCTTCAATAGGACTTGATATCTTCCAATAACACCCACTGATAGTTCAAACCAAACTATGAACAAATGTATATGAAGATGATCCTTTCCTCAATTGCTAAAAGAACAATGGATGTATGAATCGGGTTGACCAAAGGTAATGAATTTATTCATGATCTAAGCACTAGAGCAAGGACAAGAAGATCAAGGCATTTGATGCACATCTGGCATGTTTTCATTGACGAAACCAAGACAAATGTGGGTTTTGAAGATGAAGGACAAGCTTCCAAGTTGTTCATAATATCCACCATAAGCAAGAATTATTCGAGGGAGCAACTTGGATGTGGAAAATGACTAAGTTTTGGAATTCTTGGACCTACCGCTGATGGTAGGCCATACCCCTACAGCTACCAGTAGGCTTCTACCAGCACCAAGCTTGGAGGATGTCACCTACCGTGGACAGTTAGATTCTACCCTACCGTCGCCAGTAGATCTCAAGAGGGAAATTGGTTTTGCAATTTTTAGGCGGAATTTTATTATTCAAACTCATTTTCCCAGTTTTAATCAAGGGCTTAATGGGTATTTTAAGCTAATAATCAATAGATTAATTAGGTTAAGTCCTTAGCCTATAAATACCTAGTTATAGGCTCATTGTACAAACAATGTTGAATTGTGAATTTTGCTGAAAATTATTGAGAGAGAATCTCTTGGTCTCTAGGGTTCTTCACCCTTGCTTAGTCTAGCTTGCTAAAGGTTAATGTCCTTGGGTGTGAGAAATTGAATGGCCTAGTATAATAAGTCTATGGAATTCAATTGATCATCTTAATTCCTTTCATTGATTGAGTCTTAGAGTTCTTGTTCTTGATTCAATTGATCATAGATCTTATAGTTTGTGTAATTGGGCTTTTGAGGCCTTAGTTTCCTCAAGGTTCTAGTTATCAATCTAGGAAAGAGTTTTGCTTCTCAATGCTAGGCTTATGAGGCTTTGATCCTCATAGGTTTTCCATTAGAGTGTTGAAGATACAAAATCCTCAATAGAGGTTCTTTGAGCTAAGGTGGTGATCTTGGGAAGGATTTGGATCCAATTTATCAATTAAAAGAAGATTCTTATCAAAGTGATACCAGATGATATGAGTTGGGTTGACCAAAACTAATGAATTGATTTACGATCAAAGTACTAGATCAAGGACAAGAAGATCAAGGTATTTGATGAACGTTTGACATGTTTTCATTGACAAAACCAAGACGAACGAGGGCTTTGAAGATGAAGGATAAGCTTCCAAGTTGTTCATAATCTCCATAATAAGCAAGGATTATTCAAGGGAGTAACTTGGATGTGGAAAATGACTAAGTTTTGGAATCCTTGGACCTATCACTGATGGTAGGCCCTGCCCCTACCGTCGCCGGTAGGCTTTTGCTGGCACCAAGCTTGGAGGATGTCAACTACTGCAAATGGTAGGTTCTACCCTACTGTCGCCGGTAACTCTTGGGTTGGAAGTTGATTTTGTAATTTTTAGGCAAGATTTTATTGTTTAAACTCATTTTCCAAGTTTTAATCTTAATGGGTATTTTAAGCTAATAATCAATAGATTAATTAGGTTAAGTCCTTAGCCTATAAATACCTAGTTATAGGCTCATTGTACAGACAATGTTGAATTGTGAATGTTGCTGAAAATTATTGAGAGAGAATCTCTTGATCTCTAGGGTTCTTCACCCTTGCTTAGTCAAGCTTGCTAAAGGTTAATGTCCTTGGTTGTGAGCAATTGAATGCCTTTGTATAATGAGTCTATGGAATTCAATTAATCATCTTAATTCCTCTATTGATTGAGTCTAGAGTTTTTGTTCTTGATTCAATTGATCTTAGGTCTTCTAGATTGTGAAATTGGGGTTTTGAGGCCTTGGTTTCCTCAAGGTTCTAGTTATCAATCTAGGAAAGAGCTTTTCCTCTCAATATTGGATTTATGAGGCTTTGATCCTCATAGGTGTTCCATTAGCGTGCTGAAGCTACAAAATCCTCAATAGAGGTTCTTCAATCAAAGGAGGTGATCTTGGGAAGGACTTTGATCCAATTCATCAATCAAAAGAGGATTCATATCAATGGGGATGCTTACCCACTACCCAATTAGATCAATTGAAGAAGACCTAAGCTCTAGACAAATCACAAGGATGTGATTATCATAGAATTAAGAATTGTAATCTAATTAAGAACCCTCGGATCAACCCAATCTAAGTATTCAATAAAATAAATCTAATGAATGATCAACCCCTGGAAGAATTTCAAGGAGAAAGCCTCAAAACTTAAGAGCCCTAAGAGAAAACTCTCAAATTTCATGTATCATTCATTATCTAAGTTAGTTACAAGAGAAGGCATAAGTAGGTATTTATAGAGAAAACCAACTACTCTTCCTAAAGCCTAATGAATATTAAAAATACCTAATTAACCTTTTAACAAAAGTTAATTACAAGCTTGGAAACCAAGAAACCAATAATTGACTAAAAACTAATTGCATTTGACTAAAATTTAAATATAGTCTTCCAAGTAATCCTCTTGTCCCGAGACCAAACGGGGAGGTAGTTTCCTCAATATTTCCCTTTGTCCAGAGGGCTACCGGGGATAGTATGTACAGGGCCTGCCTTCGCCGGTACTCTCTATTCCCTATTCTTCCTTACTTATTTCATTATCTATGATAGTCGGGAGCTTCTACTTATTCTGTTGAGCTTCTTAGGACTTTAATGTATCTTAGAAGTCAAACTCTTCCAAGCCTTCAATTTGAATCTGAATTTCTCTTGTTGAAGCTTTCGATTATGATGTCTCACTTCTCAAATGCAACTAGTTGCTTCTCCGAAATTTGTTGAATGATCCTTGGTAATTTTCATAGCAGTGTTTTGATTACTTTGTTAGTTTGATCCTAACATTGAGTGAGACCCGATCAACAATTCAACCATGATTTTTCTTTCTTTCACAAATTGTAGTTAAGAAGTCAAAGAATTGAGATTGAATGCTATCACAAAAGAAAGAAAAAGAACAACTATTAGACTCATCGATTATGAAATCAAAAGACAAGAAAGATGTAGAAGGAAGGAAGCTTATGGTTTTTAGAGCTTGTAATAGAGACTTCCTTCATTTTCCAAGTCTTGAGCTTCAATTTTCTGCACGCATGGAGAAAAACAAGTAGAAAACGTAGTAAACAAGTTCACCTCCTCACTAGAAAATGAGTTTAATGGTAAACTAATGTAACAACATCTCTCCTTCATTTCCTCTCTTTTATCTCCCTAATTTTTAATGTTTAAACTCTATTTTTAGTTATTAATTAAGCGTATAATTGGTCATTTAGATTCTTAAGTCAATAGTCAATGTAGGGTTTAGCCTTAACACTATAAATATACATTTATAGCCTACATTATAATTGTTTTCTCTAGTGGTTTCTAGGGTTCTTCAACCCATTTAGTTAGCTTCTAAGGTTTCTTCCTTAGTATGAGAGCAACTGATTGCTTTGATGAATCTATTAAAGTTAATTGATCATTTCCAATTCCTTCCTTGATTGATTCTAGGAGTTCTTGTTTCTAGAGTTGATTAATTTAGGTCTTTTAATTTGTATAGCTTGGGTTTTTGGGCCATAGTTTCCTTAAGGTTCTTGTAATTAAGTTGGGAAAAAGTTCTTCTTCTCAATATTGGGTTTATGTTGCTTAGTTCTTCATAAGTTCTTTAGTGGAGTGTTTGAAATACAAAAATCTTCAATAGAAGTTCTTTAACAAGGAGGTCATGTTGGGATGGTGATGTATTCAATTTGCAACCAAATTGGGAATTCATATGAAATTGGTATCAGAAAAACCTCCAATAAAAGGTCCATTTATGTTTATTTTGTTTTAAATTCGCTGAAAAAAAAAAAAGAGAGAACGTACTTGAAGATCATGTAAAACTAGTACAAACAAATCGTATCTAAAATATCAAATGAAAAAGAATTATTAAGTGAGAATTTGTTTGCAATTTTTTGATGGATCTAAACTTATATTAGTTAGGGATCAAATGAAATAAGTTTTACTCAATTTGGATTCCATTTGATTGATCAAATAGATTGAAAACTGAAAAGTGTTTTGATATCGCGGTTGCAGAAAAAAGTGTGAATTTATCCAAGTGTATCTTGTGCTATATTAATTCAATTCGATTGACATTTGTTCTTAAATCATCCTAGTTGAGTGAGGAATCTTTCCAAACTTGTTTCACTTGATTTCGATTAGTATTTGCAGAGTTATAGTTGTTTTTGTTACAGGGTGTCATTATCCCCTATTTTTTAGAAAGTTTTTCTTAATGCTCTTTGTTTCTTTGTGTAGTTTAGTTTGTTTTGAATTGCTTTGAATTTGACTTATAATTTTTTTCTTGCATGTTTCTACGCTTTGTTTGATGATCAATTAAGTTTGTTGGCCCTTTTCCATATATTAATTCTTTGAAACTCCTTACACCCCAATTGTTTGATAAATTGCATCTTTGAACTCTTGTATCCAACTAAGTGCATCGATTATTTTACTTGCTTGGGTTGGAAGAATCTATAGAACCTTGCGAAGAGAGTGATTGGAAAAAGGCAAGAAGGTGAGGCTATTTTATAAAAGCCAATAAAAGAGTTAAATATGAGAGAACCGATTGATCATCAAAAGAGGAAAAACACTTAGGGAGTGATTGTGAGGTCCTATTTCTTTTTTCTTTTGTTTAATTTGAAAGTTTTATTATTTATATGGATGCTCTATTACTAACACCCCACAATGAAGGAACTAGTGAAAGTCCTCATTCCAACTTGTATTTAATGAAGATTATAATGCAAGAGCTTCAATCTATGAGAAGATTAATGGGAGATATGTGAAGGGATATAACTAAACTTTCATAGAGCAAAGAGGCCAAAGTCACACTGAGGGGCATGTCAATTCCCATACTCAAAGGGGTTACGGAAGCCACAATCATCATGGATCATTTGGATCACCGGTTCAAAGCACTCATCAATGTTATGATGGTGGTAGACACACCACTCCTTGAGGTGGAAGAAGTGGAGGTCTAAGAGGAAGAGGATACAATAGACTACAAGAAGAGGTTCCAAGAAATGAAGCATGGCATAAAGATAACTTATTTGATGACTATGGGGAGAATTCTAATGTTGGCCAAGAATATTTGGGTGGTTATTATGGTGGACAACAAGGGGATAAAGCCTTATAAAAGATCAAGTGGAAGATGCCTAGTTTTAAGGAGAAAGTGATACAAATGCATTCCTTGATTGGGAACGTCAATTGAAAAGCCTTTTCATGGTGAGTAATTATAGTGACAATGTCAAGGCTAAGTTAGTCATTGCTGAATTTTCGGGTTAA
The DNA here is from genome assembly GCA_028651295.1 of Catharanthus roseus. Lineage (NCBI taxonomy): Eukaryota > Viridiplantae > Streptophyta > Magnoliopsida > Gentianales > Apocynaceae > Catharanthus > Catharanthus roseus. The sequence goes on from JAPQWS010000102.1 coordinate 2,397,216, forward strand.
GCACTTCATTGGTAGGAAAGGATTGTCACTCAAATATTTAGAAATGGAAGGTAATCAGTTGAAACTTGGGCCGAATTGAAGACTCTTATGAGAGAAAGATCTGTACCAGAGCATTATTATAAGGAGCTTCACTACAAGTTGATGACTTTTAGACAAGGTAGCAAAAATGTTGAGGAATATAGGGAAGAGATGGAGTTATACACTTTGAGGTTAAGTTTGGAGGAGGACAAGGATGCTTCTAGTACTATATTTCTAAGTGGTTTCAATAGGGACATTTCTAATTAACTAGAATTGTATCTTTACACCACTTATAAAGACATGTGCCATTTAGCAATCAAGATTGAAAACCAAAGGAAGAGGAGTGGTTTCTCTAAAACTACTCTTCTTTCTTCAAGAACTATGGTGTCTAAACCTAAAGGATCTACTTTCAAAAGGTGGCCAAAGAAAGATGAAACACCTAAGGTGGCTTTCAAAGAAAATTCTAAGCCCAAGGTGGAGGAGAAAGATAGATTGATTACCAATCCAACTGTTGGACTCCGTAGGTAAAAACAAAATAAAATAAAACTACGGAAATCCACCAACAGGATCTGCACATACTAGAAAAACCGATTAGATAGAAATTACCTCAATGTTTTGATTGTTCGTTGTGGAGGCGCTGCTTTGTACGCTTCGCCCTCTACTGGTATCCACGCGGCGAACTCCTTTGCAAGCGATCGGGATGCTAGCCCCTTCTGTGTTCTGAAAACTGTTCAAAACTGATCTTGACTATCTGGTAATTGGTCGTATTTCAGAGAGAGGAGGCTAGATACTATATCGTCGTTCTAGGGTTTAGGGTTTTGTTTTTCTTTAATCAGATAAAGGACGGCCACCAAGAAAAGGTTAACATAACCTTTTATAGCTGTCAATATCAAAACCCTAACTGTCATCTAATGACAGTTTACTCTCGTCTGTTTATTCCTATAATCATCCAATGGTTGGATGAGTAATATTAAGTAATTAATTTCATTTATTCGATTAAATAAAATTAATTACTTATTAACTTACCAGAAAATACAATATGGAATCTGATTCCCCTTTTGTATACGTTCAACGAATCTGGACACAATCTAGATTCATTGAACGTGGATATTATGCTCACAAGATCGTCTATGCGTGTGACCCTATAGGTTCACTTAACGTTGGCAGTGAATGAAAAATGTCCTAGACATTTATTCACAAAACATAAGCGGCCTCTAGCAAGACATTATGCTTACCCAAGTTAAGTAAATGTAATAATAACCTAGCATCAGATTTAATATTTAGTCTTTTTGTCACACGATATCCTAATTAAGTATAAGGCATGGATCAAGTCATCCTTATAAAACTTAATTAACCATTTACTTGATCACCAGGCAGACTGTTCCAACAAATAATATTAATAACACCTTATTAATACTTATTTGAGCATGGCCATGCATATTTTCCAATCTTCCTTATCAAAGGGGCCATGGATATATCTCTCTAAAAAGAGAGGGACAAATCCCTTTCACTATCTCCAATATTCAAGCCATGACAAAAAAATAAGCCAACCAATAGTCATAATGATCACCTAATTAAAAGTGATGTTTGACTATGTCAAAACATATTTTCTCCCCATGCAAGAAACATTAGAAACATTAGGTCAAAGGACACCAAATATAAAACTGAGAAGAAATGCTTATAACTTAAACCCATGTAATATTTCATCTTCACTTTGGGTCATGTCTAGTAAAATATTCTCAATATGTACTTATGAATTGATTTTATATCTCATATTCATGATCAGTAAAACTTGACCATCAATCAACTTCACACTAGTTTACAAGATGTAATAAACTAGGGACAAATAAGAATAGTATTTTATTAGCTATAAGGGTTTTACTATCATGTCACATACTTGATGAGCAAGAGCATAAAATACAATTCAAAACAATACATGCTTCATAAATCATAAATGTGAGTCAATTGGTCTTAGGGTATATACTAACACCAACTAGGTGCATCAAGTGCAGTGGTGTGGGACATATAGTCATAAATTGTCCTACCAAGAGGACTTTGATCTTTTGTGCAGATTTGAATGGTGGGATTGAAAAAGATGAGGAGGATTCCCACGAGAACCTTTTTTAAAAGGAAGAGTAAAGTAGTGACGAAGCTCAAGGAATTGCTTCTTTTGATGCCAATGAAAAAGGCATGAGTTTAGTGACTATTAGAGCTTTGTCTACTCAAGTCCTTGAAGAGGAATCTAGCATTCAAAGGGAAAACATCTTTCACACTAAATGCTTAGTGGGAGGTAAAGTTGCTAACCTTATTATGGATAGTGGTAGTTGAACTAATATAGCTAGTACCTATCTTGTTGAAAAGTTGAACTTACCTTCTTCAAGCATCCTAAATTTTGCTTCAATGGTTAAATAATAGTGGGGAAGTTAAGTTAACAAACAAGTGCTAGTTTCTATTAATAAGAGGTCATGTAATGATGAAATTCTTTGTGATGTGGCTCCTATGCAAGCAGGGCATTTGTTGTTGGGACATCTTTGACAATATGATAGAAAAGCTATTCATGATGGTGTGGAAAACACCTACACTTTTGAAAAAGATGGCCAGAAGTTCATGTTGAATCCTTTGACTCCTAGTCAAGTCTTTGAAGAACAAAAGAAAATGAGAGAAAAAGAAAGGCTTGAGAGTGAGAATAAGAGAAAGAGTATTGAAGAGGGAAAAAGAATTGAGGAAAAGAAAATGAGGGTGGAAAAACTAAGAGACGGAAAATTGGAGACAAGAAAATGAGTGATCAAAAGAAAGTTACAAGAGAGAAAAGAGATGTTTCTATGCAAAAGAAAGTGAGATCATAGAGACTATTGAAAACGAAGAGTTGGTTTTACTTCTTTATTCCAAAGGTACATTTGTTTCTACTAATGATCACTTGTCTTCCATTTCTAATTCTATAGTAAAGATCATTGAAGAATTCAAGGATATCTTCTGCCTGGTGGATTCCCTCATTTGAGAGGCATTTAACATCAAATTGATTTGGTGCTCGGAGCGGTGTTACCAAATAGACTAGCTTATAGAAGTCCTCCCAAAGAGACCAAGGAGTTCAGAAGACAAGTTGAGGAATTGCCCTCCAAAGGCTATGTAAGAGAAATCTTAAGCCCTTGTGTCATTCCCGTTTTATTAGCTCCTAAGAAAGATGGCACATAGTGCATGTGTGTAGATTGTAGAGCCATTAACAATATTACTATCAAGTATAGGCATCCTATCCTAGATTAGATGATTTGCTTGATGAGTTGCATGGTTCTCAAATATTTTCAAATATAGATTTAAAATCGGGTTACCGTCAAATTCACATGAGGGAAAGGGATGAGTGGAAAACGACTATCAAACCAAATTTTGGTCTTTATGAATTGGTGCATCATGTTTTGAGGAATTTCATTGGTAAATTTGTTGTAGTTTATTTTGATGACATCTTGATTTATAGCAAAACTCATGAAGATCATTTGCATCATCTTAAACAAGTTTCTTTGTTTTGAAAAGTGAGAAATTATATGCTAACCTTTGAAAATGTGAGTTTTGTTTGGAAAAGATTACTTTCCTAGGTTATATGGTGAGTTCTCAAGGTCTCTGTAAGCCCTAAGGGCACATTTATAATGTTTTGATTATGATTAACTTGTGTTTTGTGTTAAGTAGAAATAGTTTTATATAGAAGAACAAAAGATGCACAAGAGAAGTCTCAATGGTAATCTACATAGAAGCAAAAGATCACTCAAGATAACAAGAGTCAATGAAGATGAAGTGATCAAGTTGAACACCTTGAAGACAAGAAGATTAGTTAGGGGTGTCCTTAAGGTAACTTTGTAAAACTCCCTAACTCATCTCTTTGATTTTTAATCAAGTATGATAGCTCCTTGGAAGAAATATATTTTACAAACTACACTTTAAAAACTAAGTATTCTTGATAAAGTTTTCGATGTTTTTAAATGGATCACTTACTTTAAAGAGTATCAAGAAAACATGCTTTGAAATGTGAAGGAAAGTCCATATTTTTTTAAAGGAAAACCAGTTGTCTAATTTTTCTATCATACTTAAAAAAAGGGGTCATCCGATTTTTTCAAGGGAATAAAAAAATCGATCGTCGTATTTTAAAATCAGTCGTCCGATTTTTAGAGGTATAAAAAAATTGGTCGTCCGCTTTTAAAAAGGATCATCCAATTTTTTAAGTGAATTAAAAATCGGTCTTTCTATTTTAAAAAGGGACATCCGATTTTCTGTTTATAAGAAAATCGGATGTCCGATTTTGAAAACCGATCGTCCAGTTTTCACTTTTACTGTCAAAAAATAACCGCTGCTCTAACAGTAACGGCTAGCTTTTACCTTCACATATATATTGGTATTTTGATTAGCCATAACTCATAAAGCTGTTGAAAAACATTTATTACAAAATTGAAGAGCATTAAAGAGCAATACTTTTAACCTTATTCATCTTACAAAAAGAAAATATCCTTGGAGCTCTTTTTTATCATCATTAAAGAAGGAGAAAAGAGGAGCTTGTAGAAGCATAAATTGAGTTGTATCTTTCTGTTCTCAAGTTTATTTGGTAACATTGTTCCATCCTTACTCTTCTTTATTATCTTGTGATCAAAAGTTTGTGAAAAATCCTTTGGGTGATCCTTTGATAATTATTGTGTTGTTGTTTTGTGTAAACATTGAGGTTTGAGTGCAAAACCCTTGAAAGGTGATCCTCATTGTTCTTTGTGTAGTGGATTTGTGAAATCCATGAGTTGAGTCTCAAGGTAGTGGATGTAGCTCTATTAAGAGAGTGAACCACTATAAATTCTTTGTCTCTTTTCCTTGTGGTTTGCCTTTTACTTCTATGTTTAAAGTTTAATGCTTGTTTATAAAAGAGATTTTGTTTGGCTAGGAATTTTATTAAAAAGGGTTATCAAATTATTCTTCAAACAAAATCGGATGTTTATATTAAATATTGTTCAAAAAGTTTTTAAATTAGCCAAAAACCTTATTCACCTCCTCTCTAAGGTTTTTCAGTCTCCAAGTGAATGAAGATAAGGTGAAAGCAATTAAGGATTAGTGTACTCCCAAGAGTGCATCCAAAATGAGAATCTTCTATGGTCTAGAAAGTGTTTATAAGAGATTCATCAAGGACTTTAGCACCATTGCTAGTCTCTTGGCGGATGTAATCAAGAAGATGAATGGCTTCAAATGGGTGGAGAAACAAGAGAAAGCATTCAAGTAGTTAAAGGAAAGGTTGAGTAGTGCACCTCTACTTGCACTACCTATCTTTGTAAAGAAATTTGAGATAGAATGTGATGCCTCGAGGGTTGGAATTAGAGGAGTCTTGATGCAAGACAAGCGGCCTTTGGCTTATTTTAGTGAAAAGTTGACCGGTGAGGTATTGAATTATGCTACTTATGATAAGGAGCTCTATGCACTAATGAGGACATTGAAACATTGGCAACATTATTTTTGGCTGGATAGTTTGTAGTGCATACCGACCATGAGTCCTTGAAGTTTCTCAAAGAATACAAAAGCTTAACAAGATACATGCAAGAAGGATGGAGTTTAATGAGACATTTCTACTATGTCATCTAGTATAAGAATGGTAAATAAAACATTGTAGCCGATATTTTGTCTAGAAGGTACACTCAGCTTTGAAATGCTTAAGGAATTGTATGCTAGCGATCAAGATTTTAAAGATATATTTGATGATTGCTTACTTGTGTTTAATGACAAGTATCTCATACATGATGGTTTTCTTTATCATGAGGGTAAAGTGTGCATTCCTTCATTTTGCTAGGTTGTTGTTGGTAAACAAAACTCATTGTGGTGATTTAATGGGACATTTTTGCAATGCTAAAATTTATGACATATTGCATGAGTGCTTCTTTTGGCCTCACATGAGAAAAGATGTTGAAAATTTCATTGATAATTGCTTATAGTGTAAAAGAGCTAAGTCTACATCCTTACCATATGATCTTTATACTCCTCTAGATGTGCCTAAAGTACCTTAGGTAGGATATCTATGGATTTTATTCTTGGACTACCTTGGTCACCTAAGCCCATGGATTCTACCTTTGTTGTAGTAGATAGATTTTCTAAAATGGCTCATTTCATACCCTATAAGAAAATCGACGGTGCTAATCATGTTGCAAACCTTTTCTTTACTTGGGTGGTGCAATTCCATGGCATTCCCAAAACTATTATTTCAGATCGTGATACTACGTTCCTTAGTCATTTTTGGCATGTTTTGTGGAGGAAACTAAGAACTAACTTGTTGTAATCTACAACTTGCCATCCACAAACTGATGGGCAAATGGGACAACTTCTTAGGGCCATCCTTAAGAAGAACTTGCGTCAATGGGAAGATTGTCTATATCACATCGAGTTTGCTTACAATTGAGTGCATCATTCTGCTACTTCTTACTCTCTTTTTGAATTTGGTTATGGTTTCAATCCTCTAACTCCATTTGATTCGAAGACTTTACCTATAGATCATGCTTTGAGCTTGGATGGAAAGAAGAAAGCGGATTTTGTTAAGTCTATCCATTCCAAAGATAATGAAGCTATTGAAGCCAACAACAAGAAGCTCGTGGCTAAAAGAAATGACGTAAGGAAACGAGTAGTCTTTTAAACAAGGAGATTGGGTTTGGGTTCACCTTATAAAGAACGATTATCTTCTCAATGAAAATCTAAGCTTCATACTTGTGCGATAGCCCTTTTCAAGTTCTTGAGCGCATTAGTGATAATACTTATAAAATTGATCTTCCAGGTGAATATAATTTAGTGCCACCTTCAGTGTTTATGACTTATCTTTGTTTGATGTGTACGTGAAGATTCAAGGATATATCTTTTCAAAGGAGGGACGAATGATATGAACCAAGATGACCAAGAAGCTAAGGAATTGATACAACGACTATCACTAGAGCAAGGGTAAGGAAATCAAGGAATATGATGATGGATTGGCTAAAGAAATGGTTGCATTCATTGCAGAAACCATGAAGAACGGATTAAAGAGCAAGAATGAAGATTTTGAAGATGAAGGAAAACCTCTCAAGTTGCTCATGATTCATACTATAAGCAAGGAGTATTCAACAGAGCAAGTTGGAGGTGAAAAGGTCAAGAAGAGTGAAGAACAGGACCTACCGCAGGCTGTAGACCTTGTACCTACTGTCCACGGTAGGCTTCTGGATAAATTGGTGTTGATGGGCTGAGGACCTACTGAGTGTGGTAGGGTACTGCATTTTTAGTAAAATGTATTGTTTAAGCGGATTTTGAATGTTTAAACCCTAGTTTCAGCTGTTAATTAAGGGTTTAATTGGTCTTTTAGAGTCTTAAGTCAATAGTCAATGGGGGATTTAGCCCTAACACTATAAATATACATTTATATCCTACATTGAAATCAAGTTGAATATTGATGAAATTGAGAGTTTTCTCTAATGGTTCTATGGTTCTTCAACCCATCTTGGTTAGCTTCTAAGGGTTTGCTTCCTTAGTATGTGAGTTTGATTACCTAGATTGATGAATCTGTGGAAGTCATTTGATCATTTCCAATTCCTTCTTTGATTGATTTAGGAGTTTTTATTTCTAGAGTTGGTTAATCTAGGTCTTCTAATTTGTGTAGCTTAGGTTAGAGGGCCATAGTTTCCCTAAGGTTATTGTTATTAAGTTAGGAAAGAGTTCTTCCTCTCACTATTAGTTTTATGTTGCTTAGTTCTTCATAGGTTCTTTAGTATAGTGTTTGAACTATAAAATCTTCAATTGAAGTTCTTCAGCAAGGAGGTGATCTTAAGATAATGATGGATTCAATTTGCAATCAATTTGGGAATTCACATAAGGATTTGGAGACTTTTATCTCAAGTGGGTTTCTTTATATGATATGGTCTTCTATTGAGGTATTTGAGTTTAAAGAGGACTTATCATCATTAAGTGATCTTTTTAAGACAACTTATTGAATGGGATTCTAATTCCTACTTTTGCTGGTCTTTATCTATCTTTTATTTAAGTTTTGGACTTCTCAACATCGATTTTCTTACTCTCTCTCCCCTAACTTTTTGTCTCCCACTCTACAAAATCTTTTATCTTCTCCAGCTAAAAGGTTTGATCTTTGAGCCACTACAATGGTAAAACCTACAAGAAGTCTCTTTGCTAGTTTTATTGGAACCTCTACTATTAAGACTACTCCTATGGACTTTACCGCCAATGTTCCAGTGGAAACAACACCACCGCCCACTACTCAAGCTCCGATAGAGGAACCTCCGACAACACCAAAGGTACCTAAATTTTTTATGACACGAAATCTAGTAACACTAATTTGTCCTTTCATACTCATGTGTTAAGTGTTGATTTAACTAGTACCATTGGTGTGAATAATGAACCCTTGAATGTAAATCCTATTTGTATTGGTTTACCTCTAGATTTTTCGAAAATTGGGAGTGATCTATCTAAGGTAGCTAAAGTAATAGATTTTTCTAAAAACATGGTAATGCCTTGATGAAATTGAGTAATCTTGTTTCTTCTCAAAAACCTGTGTTTTCTGGTACTCCTGCCAAGCCTATTGTTAGCTCATCTGATACTCATGTTGAACATTCTAGAATGATGAGTATTGAAAGCCACAGTAACAATGGGTCTGATGAGGAGCTTGTTGTGTTAAAAACAATTAAAGGAAAAGGAAAAAGAAATGTATGAAATCTGCTAGGCTTAAGGAGCTGACTGGAAGTTCGAAAAATGCTAGGTTGTTAAGAGTTGAATTTGGACCTACTCTGGCTTAATATTCTTGTAGTGTTAAGTTCTATGATTTATCTTTTGTCATGAAGTTCAATTTCATTAAGATCAAAGGAATGATTGTGGAGTCTTGTTATCTTGAACAAAGTTTGATTGATCATAGTCTGCTTGAGTTACTTGTTGATGCTAAGTTACTTAATTCCACTCGGTATGCTAAAGTGTATAAGAATCTCTTGTGTATGAGTTTTTATGCAATTTGGGATGAGAGTATCTCTAATCTGCAGTCAACTTTTTCTGATGTTGTATATATACGGAGTGATGTAGTTGATTTTAATTTTGAAGAGTTATCAACATTTCTGGAAATTCCATCATACTATGAGGTTGTTGGAACAAGTTTAAAGAATGAAATTGATTTGGATATGGTCATTGCTGAGTTGAACGGAGGTTCCAAGAGGACATCGCTAAGAGAAGGGAAGCTGTTATCTGCTTCTTTAACATTGAAGTATTTTGGCTTATACAAAATTTCTTTCACTAATTGGATGCCTTCATCTAATGCCTCTGTTGTGTTGAGAGACAGGGTTATTATGTTGTATCTTCTGGGAACCGGCAAGCCAATTAACATGGGCCAAGTCATTTATGACAACATAGTTCAGCTGAGCTTCACAAAGAAGGAACCATTTAAGAAGTTGCTATTTCCATAGTTAATTTCTAAATATTTGAAAGCTGTCAACTTAAAGTTTTTCCTAATGATGTTATTATTATGAGCTTGGTGAAAAACTAGCTAGCAGGAAGTTAGTTGCAGACACTAAGAAAGGCATTGAGGTCAAAACTAGAAGCCCCATGTTAGAGCTTCAAAGACAAAGCTAACCTAACATGTCATTGCATCTAGTGTTGAAGATAAATTCCATGTTGACATGACATAATTTCAAGAGCTTCAACAAAGAATCATTACTCTCCATGTTCATGTGCTACAAATTCAAGCTAATTTTGATGCTTTTAAAGCTTACCATAAGTGACTTTGCCATTGTTTGACCAAAAAAGGGGGAGTAAAAATAAAAGTGACGGTGTGTTAAAAGGGAGCTACTACTGTTTTGAGGAGGAGTGTTTTTATATGTTTTCGGTGCTGAATATTTATTGGATATTTCTTTTGGTTTTCATTGATTTCTTGGTATTTTTTGAATGTTTGGCTGTTGTGTTAAGAGCCTTTGCAATTGGCTCAGGATATATCTACCATTATGTCTTAACCAAATGCCGAGTTAAAGTCTTTTTTGATTGATTTTCTTGTTAGTTACATTCTCTAATTTTCATTAGAAGTATTATCATGCACTAGTCAGTTGATGCGTTATAGAGACTTTGTATTGTGCTGAAACTTCTGGATGATTTTCGATATTATGTCAAAACAGTTGTCAACATACAAACGTACTTTGCTAAATGTTGATTATTGAGGATAAAATTTTGAATTAAACAATGCCAAAGGAGAGATTGTTATGGAAATCAAGTTTTCTATTTGCATTAGAAGTTGTATTATAATTATTTGAATAATCAATGTTCTATTCCAATAAAAAGTCCAATATCTTTAATAGATATTCAAGATCTTTTGAAGATTATTTGAAGAACATGCTAAACATGTCTTGGAGATAAACTTGGAGTCTTATTTGAGAGGATCGACTGCGATGAGAAAGTTGACTTCGAGTAGGAAACTGTTAGCCCTAAGGGCATTGTTACTTATGGTTTTCATTATGATTCACATATGTTTGTGTGAGTATTAAGCTAAACTTCCATAGAACAAAAGAAGCACTTTTGAAGTCTCAAGTCTACATTCTCGAAAGCAAAAGATCTTTGTGATGAAGGCAAAATGAAGGAGAAAAGACCAAGTCATTCCAAGATCAAGTCATTGAAGACATTGAAGACTTTTTTCTTAGTTAGGGGTGTGCTAAGGTAATTCTTTGTAAAACTCCCTAACTTTCATCTTTGATTATTGATCATATGTGAAGCTCCATTGACGATTCTCTCAATATAAACTTTTCTTAAAATCGAATTATTCTTGATAGTGTTTTTGATGCTGTTGAAAGTTTTTCTATCTCTAAAAAGAGTATCAAGAATTTTGAAATAGGAAGGAAAGCTCTTGTTTTTAAAAAAAATCTGGCTGTAAAAATCTCTCAAAACTGATCATCCAGTTTTAAAACCGGTCGTTCGATTTTTTCTAGAAAAATCAGTCGTTCGATTTTTGCAGCATGAGTCTGAATCTTTCTGTTTCAAAATCAGTCGTTCGATTTTAGGAACCGGTCGTTTGGTTTTCCTATTTATTGTAAAAAAATATTACCGTTGCACAGAGTGCAACAATCATTTTTCACAGAGTATATATATAGTGCTTTTTTATCAGCCAAAAAATAAGAAGTTTGGTGAAATATTTATTGAGATCATTTAAGACTTTTAAAGAGCTTCAAATTACATTCTTTCAAACACTTTTAATCTCACAAAAAAACATCTTCTTGATCTTCATTGTTGATCTTCATCAAAGAAGAAGTCAGGAGCTTGTAGAAATATTCCATTGAGTTGTATCTTCTATTCTCGAGCTCACATTAGTAACATTGTTCTTAATTTACCGCTTTCTCTTATTAATATCAAAGGTTTGTGTTGAAAACCCCCTTGGGTTATCCTTTGATTGTCTCGTATTGGTAGTTGAGGTTGCTTGAAAAACCCTTGACGGGTGAGCCTCAAAATTGTAATTGTTGTATTTGTGATTATAGTGGATTTGGAAAATCCTTGGGTGTTGACTCAAGGTAGTGGATGTAGCTCTTTGAGAGAGTGAACCACTATAATTATTTTGCCTCTTCATTCTATGTTTCTTCCTTGATTGTCATAACTATAAGATTTTGTTTGGTTGGGAATTTTATTAAAAAGTGTTTTAGAATTCTTTTTCAAACAAAATTGGAGGTTTATCTTTTAATTACACAAAAGAATTTTCAAAAATTAGTCAAAACCTTATTAATCTCCCCTCTAAGGTTTTTTAGAAGCCTTCTCCAGTAAGGTATTGATTTGCTTATTTAATTGAGCATGATTCAGGCGTTTTTCTTTACCAAAATTGAGAGAGCATATTCATATATTCGAGAGGGAGAAGTTTGAATTAGGAATACTGTCAGGTCGATCCTATTAAGAGTGCCATTTCCCCAACAATGTTATTTGTCCCGTTTATTGTAATAGATAGTTGGATTGAGATCTTTCTTTTTGACTTAGTCACTTTGTGCTAGCTGCTGGGGGTGTTAGATCAAATATATCTAATCTAACACGCATTGTGTTTTTTTATCGAGTGTGTGTCAATTGTTGTGGTTGGATTGATCACTAGTTATAATTATATAACTATCTCTTTTTTAAGAAAAAAATTTAACACCTTTCCAACCTTACAAATAGTTTTCATTAGGGAAAAAAGTTGTTTAGATGAAACAAAAGCCCCCTTATGAACTTTTTCCAAAGGAGGAAGAATAAGGAGAGGAGAGAAAGGAGGAGAGAGGAGAGAGGGAAGCCGTGGAGGGAGAAGACGGAGAAGATAGAGGGAAAGGGAGTAAAAAGAGATTTATTTTTTGTTTAGTTTTAAATCTTTTTAATATTTATTTTTTTAACTCAAAAAATATGAGTTGGAAGAATTTAATTTAATTTAACAAAATTACCTTTAGATCCCACCATTTTTAAACATGAACCCTACATATAAATTTTGATAGTAAAAATGTTGTTAAAAATATTTTGGATATAACCAATAAAGCGAAAGTGCTTGAGCTCAAACAGAATAATTTTCACCTAATACAAAGACGCCAAATTCTCCTCCAAAAGCACATCTTACCCGGAGATTCCTTTTCCTTCCCATAAAATAAAAAGCCCACAAACAAAAACCTCCTCCATCTTCTCCATATGGCGACTTCAGTTCCACTAACCCATCCTTTGTTTCCTTTCTTTTCTAAACCCAAATTCCTCATTTCCAAACAATTCTCTAATTCCATTTATCCCTTAAAACCTTTGGTTTCTAAGCCCTTTAAAATCTCGTTACCAAACTCCCGGAATCCATTTAATTCCCGGAAAAGGCCGTTGTTGTTGTTGGCAGTTGGAAATACGGAAGGGAACGAAATCTTGGTCGGAGAAGACTCTGCAGAATTTGACTTGTCTAAACAGAAAATTTCTTCTTGGGTTTATTTTACAGCCATTTTGGGTGTTGCTCTGTTTGTTCTCAATGTTTTCTGGATTGATAACTCCACTGGATTTGGCAAAGACTTCATCAATGCTGTTTCCAGCATTTCTGAAAGCCATGAGGTTTGATTTTTAGTTATATAAACTCATTCGGAAATTCTGCCTTAGAATTAGCGCTTTTAGTTGTGAATTCTGTTTCTAAAAGTAGACACCTTATGAATTTCGATGCTTTTGGTTTTTAGTGGAATCCGCCTCATTAGCCCATTTGTAGACGGTCCTTATTTCTTATTGTTACTGTTTTGAATTGCATTTTCTCGGTGCCGTGAGCTCTTGAAGTTGTAGAATTTGGCCCCTTCTTAATTTTAGCATGTTTGGTTTCTTTTTCTTTTTTCCTTTTTTATTAGTTTGCAGCAACAAGTTGATTAGGAAAGAATTTATGGCTGAAAACTTGGCCTGAATGCCTAATTTAATAAGGCTCTAGCTTGTTAATCATGAAGAAGCATTAGATAAAACAGAGAATCTGGATGTATGAAGATTGGGCTAATATTTTAAAAATAAAACATAGAAAATAAAAAAATGTCTTTCAGATATGTTATCTTCTCCTTTTGATGATGGTTGCCAGATGGGTTGGCAAACGCTTATATGAATCAGTGTGGCGTGGCTATTGTTGTTGTTCACTCAAAATGAACTATAACATAAGTGCGGCCGTCACCATTAACTAATATTTCCTGAGTTTGTAAATGCGTGCTGTAAGCATTTTGATGTGACGTGTTTTTCTTTCTCTTTCAATCCTGATGAGGAAATGCAGGTAGCTATGTGTACCTTTTAGGAACTGGTTGTCTGCTTGCAATGTATTATCAAAAAACATGCATACAATCTCACAAATACCCCGCCACGAGAAAGACGCGGGAAGAGGGGGCGTGGAAACACATAAGAACCCTAACCCCACCCCCCCGCCTCCCAAAAAGAGTAAGAATTGCATTCAATCTTGCAACCAAAGATGTAATGGTCTAACTTTAATGACAAAAAGACGTTTTTCTTAATTTTATTGCTATTGTTGTTTTGGCTTTTAAGATGTGTCTTGAAATATCTTTTCTCTGAAAATCTTTTTCCTATTAACGGACTAGTTGATACATCCATTCAAGCTAAGGTGACTGACCATAGTGGAGTTCTCAGAGTGGTACTAACTATTCTTTGGAAGCATAACATATTTTAGGGGCAAGGCTAGGATTTTACTTAGAGGTGGAAGGATTATTGTGCTGGTGATAGCTCCTAGAGAAAATTTTTAACAAGTAGTAGGTCTGGAAGTTTCATTCGTCTCGTTGTTTGTCAGCTCAATTTCTCTTATTTAATTTTTGAAATATAATGAAAAATAATCTATTTGAAAATGGATAATAGAGAATTCTTTTCAGATTGAGAGAGAAAGGTGGGTTTCCAAAAAACTCGCAAAGGGTGAAAGTCATTTGGATGGTTGTGGCTTTGTCAGGCCATATTGCATCTGAAAGTGATCTATTTGAATTACTATTCCAATTCAGTTAGACTTCACTATTTGGATTACTTGTGAAAGAGACAAGTATGCCGGTTTCTGAACTCCTGATTATGTTTTTACAAAAAGGAAACAGTAGGTTTTGAATTACTGTTGAGAAGAACAGTAGGTTATAATCTTTGTGAATTGGATAGCAGTTAAAAGGGAGTTCTACTGTTATATTTTACTTATATGACATAAAAACTTCCTGGAATTAGCTTATAATGAATTAAAAATATCAGCATGTTTTTATTTATTTATTTTTTATGCCGTAGGTTAGTTACCATAAGTTGTAAACATGCATATATTTCTACAGCCTCTAGAGATCACGACTGGGGGAGCATATAGGTATTCATATGATGAACAGACTGCACAATGGACAGCAACGGCAGCTCTTAAAATCAATAATTTGCCATTGAAGATTTAGAGTAAGAAACACGGTTAAATTAGACATTTCTAGATTCAAGGTTCCAGCATTTCTTTTGTGCCAAATCCTGCATTTTCAATGTGTTATATCTTCGTTAAGCGAAGCATTTAAGAATAATCATGCCTCATATTTAGGTTCATGACTAAAACTGCATCAAGGGTTACTGTCAAAATTTTCGACCGTACTCTATTTCATCAGCCTATGGACCAGGAGTGGCAGCAGTACAGTAAGCGATCAATTAATCGTTACCGTTACCCATTATTTGATAGATTACTGATCGGTAACTTTTCTTGTTACCAGTACTGAAACCATTTGGTAACCGGCAACCGATTTCGAATTAAAAAATTAAAATTTTTATTTTAAAAAATAGAATTAAGCTCCAAAATTGTTACAAAAAATCTAAAAAAGTCACAAATTACATTTAATTGTTTAAACAACCAAAAAAACTGGTGTTTTATGTTATAAATATAAAAGAATAGTTCTTTAAGAAAATAATTTATATATATTGGTATCGATATCAATCGATATAGGGTTTGGTATTAGTCAGTATCGGTTTTTCCTATATGTAAAACCCTCTTACCAAAACCTATCGTTTTATGTATCGGTCGACCTTAAGAAATACCAAACCTAACAGAAAAATCCATCGGTCACATAATTGGTCATGTAATCGAACGTTTACCTGTTGGAATTGGGAAAAAACTGTATCGCTGCCATCCCTACCATGGAGCACACTAAATCAACTTTGATCTCTGCATTAAAACAGCTGTTATGTTTTCTGATTGCCAATCATCAACATGTTTTTGTAGGTTGTAATGCTGATCCTGACTCTAATATTTGCCTTAGTCCATAGTGGCCTGGCTAGTTTCAGAGACACAGGTGAGAAACTGATTGGAGAGCGTGGTTTCAGAGTCTTTTTTGCTGGGGTTTCTCTTCCATTGGCTGTTAGTACTGTTGTGAGTACCCAACTGAACAAAATGGTCCAAGTTTGCGTACATTCAGAGCAGGTTTGTTCCTGCTTATATTTAGAATGGCTGACATTTAGTAATTGAAATTATGAATATTGTGCTGCAGGTGTACTTCATCAACCATAGATATGATGGTATTCAGTTATGGCAACTACAGAGTGTCAGTGGGATACATCAACTTGTGTGGCTGTCTTCATTTATCTCCTTCATTTTCCTTTATCCATCGACCTTTAATTTACTGGAGGTTGCTGCTGTTGACAAACCAAAAGTGCATCTTTGGGAAACTGGGATAATGAGAATCACAAGGCATCCGCAGGTATGAAGTATGTTTGCTTGAGCTGTGCTATTTAACTGCTATTTATGCTTGTTCTCTGCCTCATAAGGAAACATGAAAGATGAATATCTACTGGACACAAATGATCCCTCAGGACCTTTAAAAAAGATGGGGGGGTGGGGGGCTTTAATGAACGAAGAGGAAAAAAGGCAAAAAAGAAGCCCTTAATATTTACACCAACTGCTACGCTAGAAATCTATGGTCTCTTTGAAAATTAGAAAAAAAAAAAAAAAGCCTTGCGAAACTATTTTCAAGATTGTAAAGTGTTCCATTAGTCCAATTCACTCTCCCCTTCCTTTCAATTTGTTTCACTGTAAGGTTGTATTTGGATTGGATCTCAAAATGGGATCCCCAACTTGAGAATAAAAAGTCATTTGGATGGCACATTTTCTATTTTTTCTACAACAGAACTGTTGATTTCGGACTGGAAGAGTGACTCCCTCTTCGAAGGAGAATATCGTGTAGGAAAAGCATTTGAGAACAGTGTTGAATATTAAAAATTTAATATATTAAGTTAGTAATAAATTTATTAGTTTAATAATTTCATAAGTTATTTACATACCTTTTATTTCTTTTAGCTTATTATGTAAAATATTGTATAAAATTATTGTTAATATGGAGGAGCAGGGGAAGGGAGAATGTGGAGGTGCAAGGGGTTTCACAAGGGAAGAAACCATTCTTCAATGAACTACACCTCCCGGGAAAAAAATAAAAAGAAAACAAAGAACACTGCAGTTGACTAAAGTCTAGGCTTTTATAGAGAATTTATAAAACCTTTGGCGGTGCATAATTATAAGTTCTATTTTGTTCCTAACGAGAAAATAAACGGTTTCCAGAAAATGAAAACAAAAATCTCTTCAACTAACTAAACTAGAGGAAATTTAGTATATAAGAAGTATAAAGATTTAGAAGCTACTACAAACTACTCCAGATTAACCAGTTACATACCCTTTTTAGACCAAATTTTCAGAAGGATTATATGAGAAAGGACATCCCCTTTTTTAATTTTTGAAACATGGCATTGCCTCAATTTCTAGTGCCTGTTTGGTAGAGCTTTTATGAGACTAAAAAGTGCTTTTGAGTTGTAAATGTTATTTTATGGATTATTTGGAAATTAAATAGCTTTTAGTGTTTGGGAAAGATAGATGTTTGGCAAACAAAAACAATTTTAGTTTATACGTTTGGAATTGTGATTTCTTTACGATTGGAAAAAATTAGGGTATTTAACTTTTGTCAATGGCTGTTTTTTTAAAAGTGCTATTAATTATAAACTTCTCAAAATAACTTTGATTACAAATTAAATTACGCTTCTTTCTTTTTTTTAGAATACACATTTTTTATGTATGAATTGAATTATTAAGTATCAATATACATATATTACATTTTCATTTTTCATAAAAACATATATGTAAATAAAGTTAATATTTTCTTTTATTTTTTTACGGACAAATTTGAATTAATATTTATTTCTTGTATAAATATTTGTTAAATAATATTCAAATAAATATTCCAATATGTGAAAATATATAATATATTCCCCAATATCCAAATTCAAAATGATTTACTAAGGAAATTAAAATTAATATAAAGTACAATATATGAGAGGTATATTGGACAATTGGTAATATAAAATCACTTTTGAAATAAAAATGGCCAAATATGTATTTAATTACGTTTATATTCTGATTTTTTAAAATTACAATTATAATAATCACGATTATTAAATCCTTATATAATCATGATTAAAATAAAATAATCACGATTACTATTGTCACGCTTGACAATCACTGCTCCGAACTGAGGTTGAAAATAAAGAAAAATTATTCTCTGATTTTGAATACTGTCATGATCTATATGATGTGGAAAACAAAGTAAATTATTGGCTTGGTTTTTGGCGATTGAAGATTATATTCTCTAATTTTTGAAAGATCATTCATCTATCAAGTGGATAACACTTTAAACTTTTACCAATAATAACTGGAAATCATCCTTCCATTTGATTGTTTTCTAAGGCAACCGTATTCTCATTAATGAAGTTGGTTTACTCCATTTGCAAACCACCTTCTTAGTCAATTTGTGAAATGGAAATACGTTTGTTATTTGAGTTTACAGTTTCATTTTGCTCCTCTTCTTCCTCGATGTTGTCATCATCTTTATCTGTGTATGACCCCAAGAACTTGTATTCTTCTTGTATTTGAAACTGCTGCGTTCATTCGGCACTTCCATCTGTAACCCATTTATGCATTTCTGGAAACTGCGCCTAATCTTTTATAAAGTGGTGAATCTTTTATTTTTTTTGTGTGTGTGTGTTGTCCGTTTAGATGGTTGGACAGGTAATTTGGTGTGTAGCACATACTCTGTGGATTGGGAACTCTGTAGCAGTTGCAGCCTCTATTGGTTTAATTGGGCACCATTTGTTTGGTGTGTGGAATGGAGACAGGAGGTTGGCTATTCGATATGGGAAAGAGTTTGAAGTTGTTAAGAGCAGAACAAGCATTATCCCTTTTGCAGCTATCTTTGATGGTCGCCAGAAATTGCCTGCAGATTATTACAAGGAATTCATCAGGTTGCCATATTTAACCATTATAGCAATAACTTTAGGTGCATATTTAGCTCATCCTCTCATGCAAGCTGCAAGTTTTCGGCTTCATTGGTGAGGAAATAGATTTTGAAAAGAGCAGTGCATATTTTCTTCTTCCGTCGACTTGAAATCCTGGAAAAATAACTTTTGCTACCAAAACAATGAAACTGTTAATGAGTTGAATATGAATTTGATTAACGATTTAAACAAAAAAAAAATAATTATTTTTTCATTTTTGATAAAATTATAGGAAATCATGAAATTGTATATTATTTTCTAATTATTTAAATAAAAAAAATATTCAAATAAATTTAAGGTCCTTTATTTTTTTTTAATTATATTTAAACTTTTACTTCATTTAAATTATTGCTCCTTTCTCCCACACACACACAACAGAAATATGATAAAAGAAGGCGTTATTTATTGATCAAGTAAGAGGTTCCGGATTACAAAAGGAAGTAGAAGATATTTTCTCATACACAAGTAATATGAGACTAAGACTAAGGGCCTATTTGGTTAAGGGAATTTGGTGGGGAGAAGAAAATACTTTTCTTTGGAAAAGATTTTTCTTTAATCGTTAATGAAAGAAAATGGTATGGAAAATATCACAAGGAAAATGTTAGGAAAAAGTTTAATAGAAAGTGTGGAAATTCTTTTTGCATACAAAAGCGTGAGGAAAAGAAAATGGAAAGGATAATATTCTCTTGTCGAGGTTTGCTATTACTAATAGGATTTTTTTTTTACTTTTTATTTTTCTTATTAATGCAAGAGTAGTGTTATATTATTACTATTACTTTTGTTTTAAAAAAGCTACTACTATAGTAGAAAATTGTCATTCTTTACCGATAAAATCATAATATAATCGGCCTGAATCGGTACAAATAAAATTGTATTGAAACAATCTAAATTATGTTAATTTAATTAAAAATGTATGAAATATTTTTTTTAAAAATTAAATAATAGTTTTGTTTTGAACCAAATTTTAATTTTAATTTTGGTTAGATTTGGTTCAAAATCGAATCTATTATTTATTTTTAAAAAATTTATTTCATGCAAGTTTAATTAAATTTGTATAATTTAAATTATTTTGATTCAATTTTATTCAAATCCAATTCAAATTAATTATAAAAAATTTTGAACCGAAATCAAATGTGAAATTAGCCATTTTTTTAAACTTGAAAAAGTAAGAGTTAACTATCAAGTAGAAAATGAATTAGCGGTTGTAATACATTTCTATTATAAAATTAAAGTAGATGAAGTACTGATATCCATATATATATATATATTGTAATTTCATCCTTCTTTTTCTTTATTTTTCTTGTCAATTTCCATATCAAATTCTCATTGACCAATTAAGAGAATCATTTTCTTTAGGTATTTTTCTTTTCAAGTTTTAGGAGTTGCATTTTCTTTTCTCTTTTCCTTTTCCTTACCGGAAAATCCTTAACCAAACATGGCCTATGGGTGAGATTGGATACATCTCAAATCTCAGTTTTAGGCTCACACTTACTCTTACAAACTATTCTATCTTTTCAAAACTCAATGCAAAAATTTCAAAATCAACCCCGTTTAGCTACACACATGCGAAGAACTTTTTGTAATAAAAAAGATAGCCTTGTTTGGTTAAGGAATTTTGGTGTGGAAAATAAAATACTTTTCTTTATAAAAGATTTTTCTCTGTTTGGTAATAAGGGAAACTGTTACGAAAATCAAATGAAAAAAGTGTTAGGAAAAAGAAAGTGAAAAGGAAAATTTTTAATCTTCTCTAGGTGTCTCTTAATTGGCCGAGGTGTGTGCTCCAGTTTTTTTTCTTTCTTTTATTTTTTCAACGGCAATTGTGCTTCCAATTTAGCTTAAGAGCACTACTACAGCTTTTTGTGAAAATGTTTTTCCTTTTGATAAAATTGTGGTATTTTCAATTTGAATTAGATTCAAATAAAACTGAATCGAAATAATTTAAATTATTTGAATTTAGTTAAGCGTATACTAAATAATTTTTTTTGAAAAAGTTAGATAATAATTCAATTTTAAACGAAATCTAACGCATGAACCCCAATAAATTTCGATTACGATTTCTTTTGATTCAAAACTGGATATATTATTTAATTATTTTAAGAAGAGATTTCATACATTTTTAACTAAATTCATATAATTAAGTTGTTTTGACTCTTTATTCGAAACCCGATTCAAAATGAATATATATTGCATAATTGAAATTTTGAAACCGAACGCATACTTCTAATGGAAGAAGAAATTTATCATTTTTTTTAAAAACTTAAAAAGTAAGAATTTTAGCTAACACATGAGAGATGAGCAATTTGACTTTGACGAGGTCCCAAATTGTATTCTTGCAGCTTGGTATGTAGGTGATTTTTCATAATGAATTTCCATTTTTGGTTGTAAAAAAAAAAAAAAAGAAAGAAAGAAAAAGAGAGAGATGAGTTAGGGGTCATAATAGTAATTTCTAATATAAAATTAATATCTTAAAATGCTAATAATATTTTGTTAAAATTAGAAATAATCTTAAGGTATGTTTATAGATATATTTTTTTTATTGTCATCCTTCTTTTCTTAATTTTTCATTTTCCATTTTTATTTTGAAATCCACAAACAAGAGAAATTCTATTTCCTTAGTATTTTCCTTAACTAACCAAACAATATATGAATTTTAATTTACTAAGATTCATTTTACTTTCCCACATTTTCCTTTTCCTCCATGAAATCCTTGAACCAAATAGGGCCATTCTTAGGGCTATGAGTTCTGCTAATAAATTTTTGAAGTAAGAATGCTTTACCTTATAGCTAAATATCTGGTTAACATGAATTATACCTTAAATTGACAAGAGGTGTGTAGTCCAATAGTGTGACCCCTCTTACTTAGGTTTCTCCACCTAATATATCAAGTGAAAGGTTCTGATTTTGAGTCAACTAAGAAACAGTTTAATGTCATATGTCAGTCTTGTGCTACAATTTAGAGGCCTTGTACTCTTCGATCTTTCCTCGTTAGTCGATGACTCTCGGGTATCGGGTTAGAAAAAAATTTGATTGCCAATGACTATCTATCTCTAAAACAAGCCTCTAGTACCACTATATATATATATATATATTTTTTTTTTTTTGTTGCAAAATAAAAATCTTTTTATATGGCTATTAACTGTGAAAGTGTGATTGGCAATTTAATGCATATTTATGCTAAATTGTCGTGTATTGTGGAAGGGTTTGTATGTGCTCTTGGATGTCTACCGGTAAAGAAGTAGAGATCATATGTAAGTTTCATGTAAATCATGGTGATTCAACCCCTACTATACAGTAGGTCCTTGACTTGGTACTCAAAAAAATTATATTCAAAGGAAGTGAAATCTTCACATTGCGGCTACTAAGATTTGAACGTTAGACCTTTGAATTAACCTTGTAGCCTCGAAACCAATGTTAAAAAAATTGAACTGGAGATGAATCGGTCAAAGCTACTGATTTACTGGTTCCACCGGTCATACCAGATATGACGTCATAAATACATAAAAATATAAATATATTTATGATTTTAATAAAATTTTTTCATTCACCTAAAAATTTCTATTAAAAAATGTATCAAAAGCTTATCAAAATATAAAATGTGATTTTTTAAGGGAATATCGCCTATTTTGTTCCTGATATGTGCCATTTAGTATTACATTTATATATATATATTATTTTCATTGTTTTACAATGTTTTTAATGTATAAGATGTATAATGTACACTAATTAACTTCTATTCTTATCATAGGTGCTTCTCGATGAAGAATACAGAGAATAAAGGCAAAAACGGGCAAAAACAGAGAGAACAGAAATATCAGCACCCTAGAAAAACACCTACTGCCGAAAGTAAGCCAACCTACACTTATGGTAGGTATAGGAGTCAAAAGAAGAAATCCAACAGAAGCCTACCGTGGACGGTAGGCTAGACCTACCAGACGTGGTAGGTCCTGAGTCTTCAAGGAAATCCTGGGCAGAACCCTACCGCGGACGGTAGGGCTCAAACTATTAGACGCGGTAGGTCCTGACAACTCCGTAGTTAATGCATTTTCAGCAGTTATTTATGTAATTTTTCCCTTTTTTCAGGAGGGAATAGTTTTAGGTTAGAAACGAGGGATTAGGGACAAACATTGGAAACAAAAACCCTCTCAATTCCTCTTCAATTAGGTAGTTTCACATTAATTAACATCAAATTGAAGCTCATGGGGGAAGATTGAAAAGGTTTGTGGAGTAAGTTTGAATTTCATCCAGCAAATCAAGAAACGAGCTCGGGTGGCTTTCAAAACCGTGGAGTCGAATCTTCTTCAGCCTAAGCCTTCTTTTCTCTTGTTAATTATGAATACTACTCTTAATTTAATTTCTGTTAGAATGTTTAGTAGCTAATTTTTTTCATTATTTGAATTGAGGGTTGAACCCAAACTTTTGGATGATATGAATTTTGGTAAGATTTTATAAAATTGATTTTTGTTTTAATTAGGGTTGTTGTTTAACTATGTTCTTATGATAATTGATTTATGCGGAATCGATTATTTCGCAAGATTGGTTAGAATTGAAAAAAAAGGAAGACCAATCTAGGGCAATTAGTTGAATAATATTAGCAATTGAATAGAGATATTTATTGCACTTTTAGATTATTAGATCACTTAATTCTAATTGCATTCATAATCGATTAGAGAGAGAAGAGATTCTCCTCTAAAGGTTAGTGAGTAGAGTGGCCTTCACCTAGAGATAAGGATTGCCCGATTTTCATGTGATAACCCAACCTTAGTTTTCAAACATCGGTTTATGATTTTCCAATTGAAATTATTGACAAAAGTTAGGGGATCCGATCATTCAAACTCTATTACTCAAATCTATACCTTTTTAACTGTTGCTTTCAATTAATTGTTCTTAGTAGTTTTAAAAATAATTTCTCAAAAATTAATTTGTTAGACTAGTCATTAGGTAAAACAGTGAGTACTTGAGCTTATCTATTTCCTGAGTTCGACAACTCAGGTGTATCTCTGATACTACAGTGGTAGGTACACTTGCCTATTGCTTGAATTTTAGATATACCGGTTTTAAAACATTAAATTTTTTATGCCGTTGTAGGGGAACGACAACTTAAAGTAAACTATTTTTCTTGTGCTCTAGTCATTTTTTACTTTTCTTGTCTTTTTGTTTTTGTTTTGGATTGTTCATTATTCTTGTACTTATTGGTTTATTTTTGGCTTATATATTATCTTGAATTGTGCTTTGTTGTTTGTGGGGCTTAACTGAAGTTTGTCTGTTTCAAGTTTA
Source organism: Catharanthus roseus (assembly GCA_028651295.1). Lineage (NCBI taxonomy): Eukaryota > Viridiplantae > Streptophyta > Magnoliopsida > Gentianales > Apocynaceae > Catharanthus > Catharanthus roseus. Next base: position 2,421,264 of record JAPQWS010000102.1, read on the forward strand.
GGTAACTAGTTTATGCCCTGAATTCAAAGGGGTGAATTAGTCCCATTCGATCCAGAGCCCGAGCGTTTGTTGCAGAGTGTCCAACTTCAAGATCAAGCCGAACATGATCCAAATGTTGCAAAATAATTTACGGTTTGATGGACTCCCAGAGGAAGATCCCAATGCAAACATCGGCAATTTCTTGGAGGTGTGAGATATATTCAAGAAAAATAGAGTCTTAGAGAATGCCATTAGACTTTGCCTTTTCCTATTCTCTCTCAGGAGGAAGGCGAAATCATGGTTAAAGTTATTACCTTTCGGGTCAATTACATCATGGGATTTACTAGCTGAGAAGTTTCTAGGGAGATACTTTCCTCCTAGTTGCACAGCTAAGCTTCAGAACGAGATCAAGTCGTTTGAGTAGATAGATGGAGAAAGCCTATATGAGGCTTTGGAAAGATGGAAGGAGCTGCTAAGGAAATGTGTCCCCTATGGCTTAGACTTGGGGATTCAAATACAGTCCTTCTACAATAGGGTATCATTTGGGGCCAGACAACTCATTGATGCCTTTGCTGGTGGATTCATCGATCATGAGACTCCTTAACAGGTATATGATCTTATTGAGCAAATAATTATGAATAGCTATACTTGGGGAGGACATAGATCCAAGCCAAAACTTGTTGGAGTACATAATGTAGATGCTATCAGTGCCATGGAAGCTAGATTGGCAGCCATGATAGAGCAGAAGATGGGGAACTTGACTACTACACCTTCAAGTGAAAATACTCAGCAAGTTTCTGTGATTTTTGTAGTGGAGGCCCTATGGAGCAAGTAGATTTTGTGCAAGGGAACAGGCCAGGTAACAACCCCTATGCAAATACTTATAATCCGGGTTAATGAGGGGGTTCCTAAAGAAGAGAAGGTGATGATCATATAAGAGGAGCTGTGATGAAAAGGAAAGGAGATCTTCCGACACTCTTGACTCTAAAGCATTAGAGCAAAGCCAAGAAGTGAAGAACGAGAAGCCAGAAATTGTCGAGTACAAGTAAAAAATTTCATATCCCGCTGCTCTTGTTCGTGAATGCAGCCAAGACAACATGAGGACATTCATAGAGATATTTAAGTAGTTGAAAATGAACTTACCTCTATGTAATTTACTTTTGCAGATACCCAAGTATGCTAAATATTTGAAGGAGAGCTGAAAAAAAAGATCAAACTTAACGATGCATCAGTACACGTTTTGGGCAAAGAATGTTCGGCTATCCTTATCAACAAGGACAAACTACCATAGAAGTTAGAAGATCCAAGGAGTTTTTCTTTTACTTGTACTATTGGTAATTTTCCAATTGATAAAATATTAGCAGATTTCGGCGCTAGTATAAAAATTATGTCATATTCTATGTGTAAGAAACTAGGCCTTGGAAAACAAAATACATTAGGATGTCCATTTACCTAGTGGATAAAAGTGCTAGATATCTTAAGAGGGTCGTAGAAGATGTCCTTATGAAGGTCAAGGACCTTGTGTTCCCTACAGACTTTGTCATTCTCGATATGAAGAAGGATGTAGATTTCGCTCTTATCTTAGGTTGCTCGTTTTTACGTACTTCAATGGCTTTAATAGACATAGAGAAAGGGAAGATGCTCTTAAGGGTTGGGGAGAACGAAATAGTGTTTAAATTTACTTTGAATCCAACCCCCCATCTAAAAGCCAAGACACTTTATATTATATTAATCATGCAACTTAATAAGTGTCTTTGCCTTTGCAGGGAACTCACTCATCACATGATGATAGCCCAAAGAAACAAAAGAGAGACTTTTGCCCCTAAATTAAATGCGGGGTTGACAAAATAGGTACCCGTTCGACGTATCTAGAAGGGGAATGTAAAGAAAAACTCAAATTTTCATGATCCATGAGGTACTTTTCGCACCTAGAAGGGAGTATTTCATATAACTCTTTATAAACTTGTTATATCATGTATTTTTATTATGGTTTTCTCTTCTTTTAAACTTTTTGATCGTTTTGTTGTTTATTTTGTTGCAAGGTGTTTTGAAGAGATGAATGCCTACTTTGTACTCATTATGAGCGTAAAACGAATGTATATCTTTAGCAGGCATGAAACGGGGTTGAAAATTTCAAAAAAGAAGAAAATTCAGTGTTCAGATAGAACCCTACCGTGGATGGTAGGGTCATGGCAAGTTTTTCTTCAACGGATAGAAACCTACAGCAGACGATAGGTTCAACCTAGGCGATATAATTCGAGCACAAGCAGAAGCCTACCGCGGATGGTAGGTCTCGACCTACTAGAAGTGATAGGTTAGTTTTTAAGCAGCGGTTCGGGTAAAATTTTGGGTAAACGGGTTAGGTCGACCGATCATTTCAAATCCCATCTTTTTCCCCAAAATTTCTGCAATTCTCCCCAATCCATCGCTCAAATCCCTAACTCCCTCACTTCTTTCTCTTCTCCTCCTCCCTCTCAGTTTTGCTTTCTCCTTTTCAGTTTTCACCACCACACTGGCGGCTCCTTTCACCTCCGATGATACCCTCCACTATCGACACCTACCACTGCTGCTGATTTGTACTCCCTCTCTCTCCTTGTCTCTTGTTCTTTTTCTTCTTTTTCTTCTTCTTCTTCTTCTTCTTCTTCTTCTTCTTCTTCTTCATCTTCTACTCTAATCCCATTCCTTCTCACACCACCCACCATCTCCATCTTCCATTTTTCCTTCTCTTTCTACTCCACCAAACTCCTCCCTTCACGCTCCTACCTCCGTCGATCCCCCTCTACCCCGTTTCTCTCCTCCTCTTTTCTTTTCTTTTCTTTTATATTCTTTTTCTTCTTCGTTTATTTATTCCTTTCCTAACACTTGTGCTATCTTTCTTTTTGGTTTTCTAACAAAAATTTGCAAGAAACAAAATCAAAGTAAAAAAAAATTTTTCTAGTGAAGATTTCGACGACACACAGTTCAAGGCAGAGTGACGCGTTTTAGTGGCATTGCAGCGACAGTTTGTTTGTTGAAACAAACCAAAGCTAATTCTAATGCCCTTCGCTTCAGTTTTGTTTTGTTATTATCAATTTTGTTCATTTTTAGTTGTTTTGTGCTTTGTGCTTTAATTGTGTTTTTGTTGTTAGTATTCACTTTTTTTTTTTTTTGGCTCATTTTTCTGTTCTTTTACATTGTGTCATACTTCATCAGACATATGCAATGTATAAGACACTTGAACACACACGGGCTACGTTAGTTTTGATATCTCCATTTTGTGTGTTTACTGTTTTAGCGATAGCCTTGTAATTGTGTTGAGGAGTTTGTATTTTTCTATCTCTTGTCCTTTGTTTCCTTTCTTTATGGCACCCAAAAAGTCCAGTACCCCCTCCTCCAAATGAACAAACACTTTCAAAAGGGCTTGGGTTGATGATTTCATGCCCAACCCCACCAACTCTGCTATTTCTCCTTATCCGGAGCGCCTTTCTATGGAAGCTCGAAATTGGATAGCCCACAGAGAGCACCTTAACTTAATAGTCAAAAAATACTTTGATGCTCATGTTATCGAACATTTAGGTTTAAATGCTCTTTTTGGTGGTTTAGGGTGGGAACCCCTTTTGCATATTTCTTGAAACTATTATCCCGAGCTTGTCCGTGAGTTTTATGCTAATATGTTTCTTAAAATTGACAAGGACCTTTCCACAATCATTTCCACAGTCAAGGGAGTGAGGATAGTTTTAGATTGAGAGCATCTAGCTTTTATTCTGGGGATTAGGGATGAGGGAAAGGCCATAACCGTCGATTCTAACAAAAAAACCATCAACAAGGACTCAAACTTGAACTACGAGGTGACTTGCAATCGCCTCGAGATCTGCCCACGTCCAAGCGATTGGTGATGAATTCTTCACGGGGGTGATTTTCCACAACTCATACCGCAGGTCCTTACTTATTTCTTTGGCCACACGTTGGTCCAAAAAGGGGGTAGACAGAGTGATGTTAGGATTCTCGATCTTTACATGATCGATAAACTCCAAAAACAGTACCCTTTTCCGTAGTGTCCCTCATTATACACACTATGGGCAACACTGGTTGTGACACTACTTGAACAAGTATGTTCTGTTACCCTGTGATACTTTCAAAGAATCATTCTATCCTTTCGTCCCTCGCTGCCTTAAGGCACACCTTTACTCCTAAGACCAGATTCATTCACCTTCTCCTTCCCTTCCTTTTTTACTCGTGGAATTCTATTTATTCTTTCCTTTTCTTGTCTGTAAAATCCCTACTCATATAAGGCGAGTGCCTTTCTCAACTAGACGATAGCTTTTCGGCTTGACTCTTAAACCTCTAAAAAATCTGAAAGGCTTGTCGAAAATTGCCGGTTGAGTTGGTCCAACCAAGAAAGAAATGCGAGTCTTTGGGCATAAAGAAAATATTGGCTACGTGTTTTCGCTGTTTTCAATGTTCATTTCACAGGTGAACAAAGAGCGACTAGGCAGCCACAAATTATAAAATTCCCTACTTTCAACAACTGGGGCAACGCTTGGGTTGAGGCCTAGAAGATTTGGATACCTCCAGTCGAGAAGGATCGATTAAGGGAATGCAACATTACCGATTTTTGAAAGACCAAGAAAACCACAAAAAACTGGCATTGACGCATCTTCCTCCCAACCTACCCATGATGAGAGTGAGGATGACAAGTCCTATGACCTCTCGGCCGAGGACACCGTTCCAGGGATATTTTTAGACATAGATGTGTGCTGCTTTTGAGCAGCTCTGCCTCACACAAGACATCTATGGAGCCCCTGGCGGAGATAGTAGAGTCTACCCGCTGTTACACGGACGAATTGGCCCATCATAAGGCATCTATAGACCACTAAGAGGTGATGCTAGCCCGGCCGTGCAGTCAATTCCTACCTGATCAGGGTAGCATGGAGGCGGCAACGCGGACTTTGATCTGCAATGAGGCAGTCTCTCTTTTTCTCTTCCTTTTGTATTTTCATGTTTTTACTTATTTTCTTTCCATTTCTATTTTGTTTATGTTATCTTTACTGTTATTTGTTCCTTTTTCTATTTTAACTTTTCATGGGGATTGCTTACCAATATGCGTATATGCTTTATCTCTACGGGATAGCTTCCCATGTATGTGCCTTAATTGTTTACACTTGTTCTATTCCCCACATTGAGGACAGTGTGATTTTAAGTGGGAAAGGGGAGGGGGGAAGGTATTTGTGTCTTTTGCCTATTTTCTTTTGTTTTTGAGCTGTGTTTATTCTTAGTTTTGTTATAGTCTATGGAGCCATGTTTCTCTTTTTCATATTTTAAAAATAAAAAAAATTAGATAATTTGAAAAAAAAAACCTACAAAATTTTCAGTCTTTTCCTTTTTTCAATTTTCTTATACTCGAAAAATCCAAAAAGATTTTCAGTTTTTTCACATTTAATGGAAGTCTTGATTGCGAAACCCGTAGGATTTAAAAAAGGGGTTTAACTTGATCGACATGAAAACCCCACTTGCCTTTTATTCTTACAAAATCAATGGTTTTTATGTACTTGTAAGTGTCGGTTAGTAATAGAAGTCTTGGAATCTTTGGGGGGTAGCATAGTGAATACCTTTCGGGTCTTTGCCATCACTTTTGTGTTTTTCTTTGCTTTGAATCGATAAGGTTTAGTCTAGGTTGATCTTGAAAATGATGGTTACAGGCTTTCATTGTACTGTTTGTACAGGGGAAAAGATAGTCTGCTATAGGGTAGGGTTGAACTTGAAATTTTGGGGTCTTTGTCCCCTCCCTGTACTACTAGTCTTTACTCATCTTTTCTTGCCCATCCCTTATAAAACTAAAACTGTAGTTCTCCTTTTGTGCCTTCATTCCAAGGGTTTTAATCCTTTCATTCTTTCCCTTCTAAACTCACAGTATATAGAACCTCAATTCATTGAGCTAATGATTGAGTACTTGTTAGGCTTCTTGATTGAGGAAATAGATAAGTGTGTGGGTATTCATGTAAAGAAGAGGACTTTATATAAAAAGGGCATTCTGGAAAATCTTTGTAAGTAAGGTATATGCAGTGGGTTGAAAGAGAGAAAGCTAAGTTCTATTTAAAAAAAAAAATCAATCAGAGAAAACAAAGAAAAAGTATGAGTATTAGAATATCTCTTCAGTTATCTCTAAAAAATCTTGATAGAGCTCTCTCTTATACTTGAAAATAATGTGGTTCATGAGAAATAGAGAATTGTTAGGTGGATTGTGCATTATTTGAATAAAGTAAGACATTCACGGGTAGATGAGAATGAGTAAAAAGCAGCTAGAAAGTGTTGATAAGTTTTGCTATCTTTCATTTCAGTTGCATTAGTTCTATCTCAATTGCTTTTGTCTCTCCTTTCCCTTTGTTTGACATGTTTCATGTCCCGAGCCTAACATTTCAAGCTAAAAATTCCTACCTAATCCAGGAACAACTTGGAATAGAACTTAGAATGAAAAAGTATTGGAAAAATCTGAGTATGTTGTGCATGTTCCAATGGAGTTGTTTCACTATGTTAATAACCTAATATTCCTTGTTTTCTTTGAAAGGCGATATGAGCAATTCACACACACACAAACACACACCTTTGATTAGTAAGAATATCAGTAACATAGCGGTAGAATGGTTAATTCTCATGATTTGTACTTTGAATAGTCCTCTTGTGGTTGAGTAGTCATATCCCCATTGGATGACGTTTTTAGTTGTTTTTATTCTTGTTTTTCTTTTTATCTTTTTTGTTCATTGAGTCATGTGCTTCTTTGGTCGTTTGTATTTTTCGTCCATGTGTTGTTTTAAATGAACAAAACTTTGTGCACTTCTTTTATACCTTTTTCAGTTTTCCTAGTTTTGTGTTGCTTGAGAGCAAGCAACAGATAAGTGTGGGAGTATTTGATATGCGCCATTTAATATTACATGTATATTTTATTTTTGTCGTTTTACGATATTTTAATGTATAAGATGTATAGTATACACCATTTACTTCCATTCTTATTTTACATGCTTCCTGATAAAAAAGACAGAGAATAAAGGCCAAAATGGGCAAAAACGGAGTGAAAACAGAGAGAACAAAATCTCTCGGCACAAAGAAAGAAAACCTACGGCTGACAGCAGGCCAACCTATCGCACGGGTTAGGTATAATAGTCAAAAGAAGAAATCTAATGGAAGCCTACTGCGGACGGTAGGTTAAACCTACCGGACGCGATAGGTCCTGAGTCTTCAAAGAAATGTGGGACAGAACCATACTGCGAACGGTGGGGCTCGATCTATTGGACGTGGTAGGTCCTGATAGCTGTGTAGTTAATGTATTTTCAGCAGTTATTTATGTAATTTCCCTTTTTTTCAGGAGGGAACAATTTTAGGTTTAGAGATGAGGGATTAGGAGTGAGCATTGGGACAAAAAACCCTCTCAATTTCGCTTCAATTAGGTAACTTCTCATTAATTCACATCAAATTGAAGCTTTTGGTTAAATATTGAAGATTTTTGACAAAGTAATATTGGATTTCATCAAGTGAATTGAGAGACGAGCTCGCTGGCTTTCAGAACCTTGGAGTTGAATCTTCTTCAGCCTAAGCCTTCTTTTCTCTTGTTAATTATCAATACTACTCTCAATTTCATTTTTGTTAGAATGTTTAGTAGCTAATTTTTCATTGTTTGAATTAAGGGTTGAACCCTAACTTTTGGATGATAAGAATTTTGGTTGGATTTTGTGAAATGGATGTTTATTTTATTTGGGTTGTTGTTTAACTGTCTTTTTGATAATTGATCTGCGCGTAGTCGATTATTTTGCAAGATTGGTTGGAATTGAAAAGGAAAGACCGATCTAGGGCAATTAGTTGAACAATAAACATTAGCAATTGAATAGAGATATTCGTTGCACTTTTAGGTTATTAGATCACTTAATTCTAATTGCATTCATAATCGGTTAGAGATAGAGAGAGAGAGAGAAGAGATTTTCCTCTAAAGGTTAGTGAGTAGAGTAGCCTTCACCTAGAGATAGGGATCGCCCGATTTTCATGTGATAACTCAACCATAGTTTTCAAACATCGTTTTATGATTTTCCAATTGAAATAATTTACAAAAGTTAGGAGGATCCCATCATTCAAATGCTTATCCTCAAATTTATCCTTTTTAACTATTGCTTTCAATTAACTGTTCTGAGTAGTTTTAAAAATAATTTATCAAAAATTAATTTGTTAAGCTAGACATTAGGTAAAACGGTGAGTACTTGAGCTTATCTATTCCCTGAGTTTGACAATCGGTAGTATCTCTATACAGTGATAGGTACACTTGCCTGTTACTTTAATTTTAGATATACCAGTTTTAGCACATCAGTTCCCTCATGTGTCTTTCTTTTTAATAAAACGACTTACAATATTTATTTTATCCTTTTTGTTACCTTGCGTGAGTAGCCTGTGTATTTTTTTGGCAGAAATTAAGTATTTGATGGCGAATAAATTTTATCAGATTGTTGTAAATTTTTTAGGGACCATAATGACTGAAATAAAATTTGAGAATTATATTGCCGAGTGTAAACTTTAGGGACTAAATAGGAACTCGTAATTTTTTTTAACGGAAGTTAGAGGTGTAATGGCAAAAAAACTTTAATGGCTGACCGTAAATAGTCTAAGGATGATGTTGGCTGTAAAAAACTTTGGGAGCCATAATGTATCAATGCCTAAACTTTAGGGACCAATTAGGCGATTTTTCGTTTTGTTTAAATATAAATCTCACATTATTAAGTACATATACAGAGTCTAAAATTTTAAAATAAATATTAATAAAAATACATTATTTATTCACCTTCTAAAAACAAAAGAAAAGAAACACCTTTTATAATTATGTACTCCAGAAATATGTTAGTAAAAATATTATTTATTTTTACTAAAAATTCTATTTATTAAAGTATGTTAGTAAAAAAATATTATTAAGAAATACATTAGTAAAAATATTATTAAGAAATATGTTAGTAAAAATATTGTGTATTCACATTTTATAATTATGTACTTGAGAAAGTTTTTTCTTATTGACTTGAAATTATTATTGTTGTTGTTTTTATTATTATTATTATTATTGAAAAACCTTGGGGGGGAGGGGGGAGAGGTGAATAAGTTTTTTGGATAATTTAAAAACTTTTTGAACAATATTTAATATAAACCTCCGATTTTGTTTGAAGAAGAATAACCCTTTTTAATAAAATTCCTACCCAAACAAAATCTCTTTAATAAATAAGTATTAAACTTTAAACCTAGAAGTAAAAGGCAAACCACAAGGAAAAGAGACAAAGAATTTATAGTGGTTCACTCTCTCAATAGAGCTACATCCACTACCTTGAGACTGAACTCAAGGATTTCACAAATCCACTAATTTCAAGTTTTTACACAAAACACAATGAGGATCACCCTTCAAGGGTTTTGCACTGAAACCTGAATGTTTACACAACACAAAAACACAATAATTATCAAAGGATCACCCAAAGGATTTTTCACAAACCTTTAATCACAAGATAATAAAGAAGAGTAAGGATGGAATAATGTTACCAAATAAGCTTGAGAAGAGAAAGATACAAATCAATTTGTGCTTCTACAAGCTCCTTTTTTCTCCTTCATTGATTGATGATAAAAAATGAACTCCAAGGAGATTTTCTTTTTGTTTTTATAAGATAAAGATGATTAGAAGAATGTTCTTTAAAACTCTTTAAATGTTCTGTAAATGATCTTCAACTTCTTGGCATTCATGTCTAATCAAAATCTCAATTTATATGTGAAGGTAAAAACTAGCCATTACTATCAGAGCAATGGCCATTTTTTGATAGTAAAAGTGAAAACCGGATGACTGGTTTTCAAAAACGGACGTCCGATTTTCTTATAAACAGAAAATGGGATGACTCTTTTTAAAAGCGGACAACCGATTTTTTTATACTTCTAAAAATCAGATGACCGATTTTAAAATAGAAAAACTTATTTATTTAATTCCCTTGAAAAAATTGGATGACTTTTTTTTTTTTTTTTTTTGAATTATGATAGAAAAATTAGACAACCGGTTTTCCTTGACAAAAAATATGGACTTTTCTTCACATTTCAAAACATGTATTCTTGATACTCTTTAAAATAAGTAATCCATTTAAAAACATCAAAAACTTTATCAAGAATACTTATTTTTTCATGTATAATTTGTAAAAAATATTTCTTCCAAGGAGCTATCATACTTGATCGAAAATCAAAGAAATGAGTTAGGGAGTTTTACAAAGTTACCTTAAGGATACTCCTAGCTAATCTTCTTGTCTTCAAGGTGTTCAACTTGATCACTTCATCTTCATAAACTCTTGTTGTCTTGAGTATCTTTTGCTTCTATGTAGATTACCCTTGAGACTTCTCTTGTGCATCTTTTGTTCTTCTATATAAAACTATTTCTACTTAACACAAATCACGAGTTAATCATAATCAAAACATTATAAATGTGCCCTTAGGGCTTACAATTATTATTATTATTATTATTATTATTATTATTATTATTATTATTATTATTATTATAGTTTTAGGCTCTATAGAAACTAGACAAATAGCCCACTAAAAAAAAATAGCCGGCCTAGCCCATACATCTCTCTATTGAACACTTTGACCTAGCCACCGCTTTCAATTCCTCATTTTCTCCTGCCTCACTTCTCCTGGAATGCTACAACTCTTTTACTTCTTTTTTTTGGATAAATTCTCTTCTTCTTCTTGTATCTTCTATTGTTCTTCCTTCTTCTCTTTCTTCCATTCTCCCCACCTTCCGCCGCTGCTGTCACCTCTTGCTGCCGCCGCGTGTCGAGTCATCCCTTTTTTTTTTCTCTGATACATCTTAGGTGGGAGATGAGTTTTTTTATTTTTTATTTTGGAAGGGTTGTCTATCACCGAAATTAAACACAAAAAACATGTTAAAAAAAATTCTAAACTTATGAGAGAAGAAAACCTTTTTTCTTGTAACAACATGAGAAAAGAAAACTGAGTGAACAGTTTAGAATCTTTAGGGTGCATTTGGATTAGATTTCATTTTTCAAAATTCATGTCCAAATTTTATATTTCAAAATTTATTTATTTATTTTTATTGAACTTCACACTTATCCTACCCCTTCTCTTACGTTGAATTTACATTTAACGAAAATAGAGAAAAATATCAACTTTTTTCAATTTTCATTTTCAGAATTAAAAAGAAGAAGAAAGTAAAACAAGGTTGTACTTGTTTGCGGTCAAACTGGTCGATTTTGATCAGGTTTGACCAGTTCACATCTATAGTAATTTTTAATATAAATCAGACCAGACAAGTGTTCGGTTCTCAAGTTCAATCAGCCGAATTGGTTGATCGATCTAATATTTTCAACATTGTCCAAAATTAAGTGAGTTACGTTTAGACGTTAAGATTTACTTTTTTTTTTGTTGCACAATACTTTATATATATATATTAAAAAAATCAAATATCATTGTAAAAAATAATATCATTCTTTTTAAAAAAATTATTTAAAAAATACATTAAAAAAGGAAAGTAAAAAGAGCGCTCTAACTTAAAGTGGGTTTCTAAAGTAATTTGCCAAAGAATTCTTCAATTTCCAGAAATATAAAAAAAATTAACTTTTTTGAGAGTTATTTCTTAGTGTAAGAAAATTGCAAAATAAATTCATTTAAGTCAATATTTATCTCTTTTTTTTTTATTTTATTTTTTTAAAGTCCATATTTATCTAGAGGATGTATTAGACCATCTCGGTTCTCCCCCTCCCCCATCCTTAAAACAAAGGTCATTATTAAGAATTTTTCCTAAAAGTATATCTTTGAAAAAGAGCTATAAATAGACATGAATAATTTTAACTTTTCAATTTATAATTATAAACTTTCATTTTATCTTTTTCTGAACTATTTTCATTTTCTATTTATAGTCACAAACTTCGATTTTATCTTTTCTAGGTATAAACTATTTTTGACCTCTCAAATATAACTATGAACTATTTTTAACATCGAGCAATTACGAGAGGTAGAGCTAAGGAAATCAAGGAATGTGCTAAAGATGGAAACAATGAGTTGATTGTATTCATGAATAAACAATGAGTCGATTTCATCATCTCTAACTCTCGTAAAAATTTCGTACGTTGGTGACACTTTTTAGAGTTGGGCAACCTTCTATTGCCTTCACCTTTTTAATATCTACTTGCAAGCCCTTAAAACTAACAACATAACCAAGGAAGGTAATTTTTTCCAAGAAAAAATCACATTTATGCAAATTGGCATACAATTGTTCTCTCTTAAGCAGAAAACATACTTGCGTAATATGATTCAAATGATCCTCATATGTCTTATCATAAATCAAGATATCATCAAAGTACACAACAAATTTTCCAATGAATTCATGCAAGACATGGTGCATCAATCTCATAGACGTGCTAAGTGTATTAGTGAGTCCAAAAGGAATGAATAACCGCTCATAAAGACCGAACTTGGTTTTAAAAGCGGTTTCCACTCATCTCTCTCTTTCATTTGTATTTGGTGATAACCCAATTTCAAATTAATTTTAGAGAAAATTATGGGACCTTGAAATTCATCTAGTAAATCATCTAATCTAGGAATAAGATGATGATATTTAATAGTGTTGTTATTGATAGCCATACAATCTACACAAATACACCAATTACCATCATTTTTAGAGACTAGAAGTACTCGTACTGCACATGGGCTAAAGCTCACTCGGATGTACCCTTTAGAAAGTAGCTTAACTACTTTTCTTTGAAGTTCTTTGGTCTCCCCGGGTGAACTCCTATAAAATGTTCGGTTTAGTAGCACAGTTCTGGGCACAAAATCGATTTAATGTTCTATGCTTCTCAACGGTCGCGATCCTTTGGGAAACTCCTCGGAGAAGACATCTTTGAACTCCATGATAACACAAACAATGGTTCCTTTGTATATAAGGAGTAGAACTGGCTCTTTTGCATCTATCTCCTCATATACCTCAATCTCTTCTGCGAAAAAGCTCTTTCTAGTCTCTCATTTTCTCATATTTATCACCACCCTTTCTTTTTTGCTCTCTCTTGATTTTCCTCTCCTCTTGTTTCTTTCTACTATTTTCTTTTTCTTCTACTCCCTTACCCTTCCTTATACTCTTCTTTTTATTCTCTAACTCTCTTTCTCTCATCTTACTTGATCTTATTCACTTGAAAAGGACTAAGAGGTTTGAGTGAAATTTTGATTCCATCCTTCTCAAAAGAATAAGTGTTCTTGAATTCATCATGGACGGCCTTCTTATCAAATTGCCATGGCCTTCTAAACAAAAGATGTTCAGTTTGCATAGACACCACATCACAAATGATTTTATCCTTGTACCTCCTAATGGAAACAGACACCAACACTTGCTTTGCAATCCTACCTGTCCACTATCATTCTGCCATTATATATGGTGAGGTCTTAGGGTGCTTGATGGTTGGCAAGTTCAACTTCTCTACCAAATAGGTACTTACAACTTTTGTACAACTCCCACTATCTATGATAACGTTGCAAGCTTGGCTTCGACGTTACGCTTTGAACTATCTTCAAAAGCTTGAGAGTTAAGAGCTCTCAAGATTACCAAGACCTCCCCCTCATAAGGTGACTCCTCTCTTTATCATCTTTCCCCCCTTCATCTTTATCCTCGAAAGTGACTTCTTCATTAGGTCTAATGATCATGACTTTCTTGGTAAGACAATTGTTGGAGTAGTGGTCATACCCTTTGCACTTGTAACATTGAACATCTCTAGCTCTACTAGGTGCCTCTTCCACCTTGCCTTTTTCCCTGGCCTCTTCCTTTCCCTTGGACCCTTCCTTTAGGCTACTGTAAGAGTGTCATCTCTCTTCAATATAGGTGATTTGAAAGTAGAACTCACTGAAGTGGAGTCTTGTAAAATGCCTTGCCCTTTAATTGTTTTTCTATCTTAATAGCCTTGTAAACTATCTCATCTAATTCCACATAAGCTTGAAGCTCCAAGGTGTGAGCTATATCTCGGTTAAAACCACCCATGAATCTAACTATTGTAGCCTCACAATCTTCAATGATGTTTGTCCTTATCATGGCTACTTCCATCTCCTTATACTAATCCTCCACATTCTTGCTCCCTTGCTTGAGGTGTTGAAGCTTGTTGTAGAGATCTCTATGATATTATTGAGGTATAGACCTCTGGCTCATTAAAGTCCTCGATTCCTTCCAAGTGTCCACCAGTCTCGCCAAGGTTCTCCTCCTATTTGTCACTAATTGATCCCACTAAATGTCCGTATAATCGGTGAACTCAACCATCGCAACCTCATCTTAGTGAGTTGTGAATAGTTGTGACAATCATAGATTAATTGTACTTTCTTTTCCCACTTAAGATAGGCCTCCGAATCACTTTTGCCTTGGAATGAAGAAATCTTCAATTTGATTTTACCAAATTCCCCCTCTTCATAATAATCTTTTTCATCCTATCTAACTCCCTCTCATATCTTTCTTGACCCCCATGGTACCTCTCTTACTCCCTAGGTGTCCTCACAAACTCCCTCTCAAAATCTCTACCTATCCCCCTTCCATTCCTTCCTCCCCCTCTAGTTCCAAACCTCTCTCCACCTTGAGCTCCCAAAGGTTAAAAACTCTCTTGGAAGTTTTGAGAAAGATAATCTCTAGCTCCATAAGTGGGATGGGGATGAATATCATCTTCTCTCATCGTTCTTCTTGGGGTAAGTTGTCAAGGTTATTGAATGCCCTTCTTTGGCCAAATGTGTACTCTTGTCTATCTATCCAAGAGGGAGAGTGCACCAATATTTCTCTATATTGCCCATTTGGTCTTGAAGGGACTTCAAGGTTCTAACTAATTCTTGCATGTTTGGATCACTAGGGCTATTATTGTTGTTTCGGGGTTGTTCTTCGTCATGAGACATCATGGAAGTTTCACAAGTAATAAGTACCTATAATATAGGAAACAAGTAATGGAAAGAAAAGGACCTCGACACTCCCAAAGTGTATCTCTTGATTGTGATTCGTTCAAGTCTCGTGTTTGTCATTCACTTTCTATGGATTTGTAAAGATAATATCACCCTCTTGCCTCTTTCTATTCCTCACCTACTAGAGTTGCCTAATATCTTCTAAGTCTTCCAATCTACCAAGCAATTCCGAAAGGAGTTTAATCAAGTAAGTACCGAATAAACAATAATTCAAAGATTAAGAGACATTTTCTCACACTTGGAGTGCATAGAGTTTTAAAAACCAATTCAAGAGTGTGAGTCATTATAAGTGTTCAATCCCCACAAAGAAGAACAAATCTGCTTAGAAACTTTGATAAAAGAAACTCTACAAACCAAAGCAAAGATAATTGGCAAACAAAATTCAAGAAATCAAGAGTACTAAGCGTGAATTTTCATAAAAAAGAGCATAGAATTATGCTATGCCATTTTTGCCATATCCTAGTCATTTCTCAACCAAAAAAGTTGAAATTTACTGCAGCATATCCATAATCAAGTAAGCTTTCAATCAAGACAAGTTTCACTCAACTTGGAGTTCATTTTTTATACTGTGGATTTCATTCTTTACACATCACTTTTTTTGGCTGACATTTTTCTAGATTTTTCTTGCTTTTCAATTTCTTTTGATTGGCCTTTGTATCAATGAAATTCAACAGTCAAAATACAACAATTTTCACCTCATAGAGAGATTAGCTCTGATGCCACATGATGTGAACTTCTCTAGGCTTCTTTGGAGTCAAACCTTGCCCAAGAATCTTCTCTCCTCAAAAGGGTCTTTGAACGCTTCAATATAGCACAAACTTGAAGAATACCAAAAGGAAAATTGCAAGAAAGCAAAGAAAACAAACTTCTCTATCTAGAAGAGAAATCAACAAGGATTATAATGAATCTCTATCCCTCATTCACAAGAGAATACTGAATCCCTAGCAACATTAACAAGAAAGCTAACACCTCTAGGGAATATAGGGTTTGGGAAAGGACAAGAACTTTTGAATTCCAATTCAAGAATTAACTTGCCTGAAATACAATTGAAATAATAGATTACAAAGAAGAAGAAGAAAATCTAGGAACTTTAGTTTTCTCTCTTAAGTTTTCAACTAAATATACTTCATTCATTCATTCATTGTGTCTTCAAATAGCTGAAAAGAGTATTTATAGGTATCTTGGTGTTTAATTCCAAGCCCTAGCTGCTAATTAAGCTTAATGAAAGTAGATGCACACTTTAGGCCACTCAGTTACAAGTCAAGGAATCAAAAAAACCGAATTGGGGACTCAAAATACACTTAAAATTAACAAAAGATCGCGTTGGCCGAGACCTACTATTGATGGTAAGCCTACACGTACTGTTGGTGCTAAGTTATTTTCCTTGATTCTTTTGGGATAGAGACCTACCATCGACGGTAGGCCTCGACCTATTGTTGATGGTAGGCTGTGTTCACTTTGCTCTCTTAGAACAGAAAGCTACTGCAGCGGGTAGGGGGTCCCCTACTGTCAACAGTGGGCCTCGAGTTACCTCCCTCTTCATTTTTTATCTCTCCAAGTCTTACATTCTTGCTTATTTTGGTTCCTTCACTTGCACCATGGAAATTAGGAGTGTTTTGGCACCTCTTTGGTCTTCCTCTTCTTCATCCAATACGTAAGATACCCAAAATCGAGGACACTAGCAAGTATACTAGAGAATAATAGAAATAACAAAGTCACCCCATAGAGAATAAGATTAAAAATACTCCAACTATGAATCCAAATTTAACTTAGTCCAAGAAAATTTAATTAAACTAGATATGAAACTAAAAGAATGTACTTTCTTAACAAAGATTATTAAGTCTAATGATTGTTATCTTACCTTAATGATTCATTATTTAATATGTACCGGACAAGTCCATCATCAATTGAAGTAAAGCGTGGACCGATAACTAGAGCTCAAAGAAAGAAACTCAAGCTTCAAGAAGACAACAACATGATTATTTATATGATGGAAGCTTTGAAGAGAAAAGTTGATGAGTTTGAAGATCAAGGGAAGCATATCAAGTTGTTTATAATATGTTTAATTGTCAAGGAGTAATCAAGGAAACAACTCGTAGAAGAAATTGGCTAAGTGTTGAAGAGAACCTACCCTACCGTCGATGATAGGGTTGCCCTTACCATCATTGGTAGGTTTCTGTTTGGGAAGCCCTTGGAGACTACAACCTACCACCGACGGTAGGTTCTACCCTACGTCGCCGGTAGGTCTCCGGATGAGAAATTCTTAACGGCCCTTTTGGGCAAGAATTTGTAATGCAAGTTGATTTTACAACTTTTAATCAAGGGGTTCAAGTTCTTAAACACTTGTTTAGTTAAGGTTAAGGCTTGAAACATATAAATATCCAAATTATAACAATTTTGTAACTAACTTTGGAAGTTGAATGAATTTTGCTGAAAATTCTAGAGAGAAACTCTTTTAGTGTCTTGGGTTCTTCCCCTTGTTTAGCTAGTTCACTAAGGGTTAATGTCCTTGGTTGTGAGCAATTTAATTTCATTAGGTTGATGAATCTATGGAATTCAATTGATCATCTAAATTCCTTTCATTGATTGAATCATAGAGTTCTTGTTCTATGATTCATTTGATCCTAGGTCTTCTACATTGTGTGGTAGGTGTTTTGAGGTCTTAGTTCTCTCAAGGTTTTTGCCATCAATTTGGGACAGAGTTTTTCCTCTCAATATTAGGTTTATGAGTCTTGTTCCTCAGAGGTTTTCCATTGGAGTGTGGAAGCTACAAAATCCTCAATAGAGGTTCTTCAAGAGAAGGTGATCTTGGGAAGGATTTGGATCCAACTCAACAATCAAAAGAGGATTCATATCAAAGTAATTCAAGGTCAAATTTAATTTTAAGTAGATTAAATTCGTGAAAAATCAAAAAAAAAAAAAAGTGAAAGTACTTGTTGATCAAACAAAATTCTATGAAGTTCATGCAAAATTGAATACAGAAAAATCAATATGAAACAGTATTGAAATTCGAATGTTTATTGTGGGAATTTGTTGATGAAACTTTATGGAGATGTTCTCATTTGAGTTTTGATTCATTTGAAATAAGTGGTTTTCAATTTGGAGGTCATTTGGTTGCTCAATTGAATTGAATTGTTAAGTGTGTTTTGGATTCGCGATTGCAGAGAAAGTGTTGATTGATCCGAACATAACTTGTGTTATACGGATCCAAATGGATTGAAATTTGTGCTTAGTTTCATCCTTTCCGAATAAGGAATCTTTGTGCTTTAGTATCATCTGATCTTGTTTCGTCTTTTTTGAGTTATCTTTGTTTTAGTGACAGGGTGTCATTATCCCCTATTTCTTGGAATTTTTTTTAGTACTCTTATGTTCTTTGTCTAGATTAATTGTTTAGATTTGCTTTGTTTTTGACATCTAATTGTTTCCTTGCGTGCTTTTAATCCTTTGTTGATGATCAATTAAGTTTTTTGGCTCTTTTCCATAGATTATCTTCTCTGAAACTCTTACACATCAACTGTTTGATATTTGCCTCTTTGAACACTTCCAGCTTAGTGCATTGTTTGTTTGCGTGCTTGGGATTGATGCTCTTTGTTTGAGTTGTCTAAGAAGTTTGAAGGAACATAAAGAGACTTGAGTGTTGGGTGATTGGAAAAGGCAAGAGGGTGAGCTTATCGTGATAAAAGCCAATAAGAGTATAAACATGAGTGAAATTGAGTGATCATCAAAGAGTGAAACACTTAGGGAGTGATTGGGAGGTCCTTTGTTTTTGTTCTTTTCTTGTGTGAATTGCAGGTTTAATATTGTCAACGGATGGACATATGCCTACTCAATCTCATCAAGAAGGTACTAGTGGTCCATCAAGGATGAATCTTAATGAGACTTTGAGATATATGCAACAATCTATTGAAAAATTGGCTAGAGATTTTGAAGATCTTAAGAAGGGTAAGAGTAGTGCCACAATAGAGCAAAGAGTTGGAGATAACCTTTGAGGTTTCAATTCACCTTACTATCAAAGACCTTATGACAATGTATCTAATTATGGATACCATGAGATGCCGGTTCAAAATTCTCATCCATTTCAAGAAGGTGGACATCAAGGAAGACCACAAGTTAGAGGTAGAAGAAGAGGAGGTATAGGAGGATGAGGATACTATAAGAGGAGTATCTAAGACATAAAGCATGGCATGATGACAACTCTTGTGAAGAATATGCGTATAATCCTCATGTTGGGCAAGCATACTGTGGTGGCTACTATGGTAACCAACAAGGGGATAAAGCTCTTGACAAAATCAAGTGGAAGGTGCCTAGCTTCAAGGGTGAGAGCGATCCTAATGCATTCCTTGATTGGGAGAGACGAGTAGAGAACCTACTCATGGTGAGAAACTATAGTGACATTGTTAAGGTGAAACTTGTCATTGCCGAATTTTCGGGTTATGCACTTCACTAGTGGGAAAGGATTGTCATTCAAAGGTTGAGGAATGGAAGAGAATTGGTAGAAACTTGCATGAAGTTGAAGACTCTCATGAAGGAGAGATTTGTACCGGAGCATTATTATAGAGAGACTAAAAGTTGATGACTCTTAAGCAAGGCAACACAAGTGTTGAAGAATATATGCAAGAATTGGAATTGTACACTTTGAGATTGAACTTGGAGGAAGATAAAGATACATCTATTGCTAGATTTCTAAGTGGTCTCAATAGGGATATAGCCAATTAACTAGAGTTGTACCCCTATACTACTTAAAAGACATGTGTCATTTGGCTACCAAGATTGAAAATCACAAGAAGGGGATTGGTTTTTCTAAAATTAATCTTCCATCTTCCAGAAGTGTGGTGCCTAAACCTCAAGCATCTACCTACACAGAGTTGGCCTAAGAAAGAAGATACACCTAAGGCGGCTTTCAAAGATCATTCAAAGCCTAAGATGGAAGAGAAAGGAAAGTTGATCACTATCCAACAAGGTACTTCAACTGCAATAATGTGGGGCATATTGCTACAAAATTGTCCTATCAAGAGGACTTTGGTGTTTAGTGAAGATTAGAATGGTTGGATTGAGAAGAGTGATCATGATTGCTTAGAAGGGATTGTCGGCAAGGATGAGAGTAGTAAAGATCAAGATATTGCCTCTTTTGAAGCGGATGAAGAGGGAATGAGCTGACCATTAGAGTTTTGCCTACTCAAATCCATGAGGAAGAATCAAGCATTCAAAGAGGAAACATCTTTCATACTAAATGCTTAGTGGGAGGTAAGGTGGCTCACCTTATTATTGATCGTTGTATTTGTACTAATGTGGCTAGCACTTATCATGTTGATAAATTGAATTTACCTCTCCTCAAGCATCCTAAACCCTATAAGCTACATTGGTTGAATGATAGTGGGGATGTGAACAAACAAGTGCTAGTGTCTATTTCTAAAGGGTCATATAATGATGAGATTCTTTGTGATGTGGCTCCTATGCAAGTGGGGTATTTGTTGTTGGGACGTCCTTGGCAGTATGATAGAAAGGCTATTCATGACGGTGTGAAAAACACCTACACTTTTGAAAAGGATGGGGAAAAGTTCATGTTGAATCCCTTTACTCCTAGTCAAGTCTTTGTTGAACAAAAGAAAAAGAGAGAACAAAAGAGACTAGAGAGTGAGAAAAAGAAAAAGAGTATTGAAGAGGGAAAAGAATTTAAGAAAAAGAATTGAGTGAAGAAAGACATAGAGAGGAAAAAGGTGAAGAAAGACAAGAATAAGAGTGATAGTTGCAAGGGAGAGAAAAGATGCTTCTATGCAAAAGAGAGTGAAATTATAGAAGCCATTGAAAAAGAGGAGTTGGTGTTGCTTCTCTATTGCAAGAGAGCATTTTTTTCTACTAATGATCATTTGTCTTATTTGTTTAATGCTATAATAAAGGTTATTAAGGAGTTTAAAGATGTATTTCTCGAAGAGATGCCCGATGGACTTCTTCTCTTGAGAGGGATTGAGCATCAAATTGACTTTGTACCCGGAGCGGTGTTTCCAAATAGACTGGCTTATAGAAGTCCTCCCGAAGAAACCAAGGAGCTAAGGAGACAAGTTGAGGAATTTTTCTCCAAAGGATATGTAAGAGAAAGCTTATGCCCTTGTGCCGTTCCCGTTTTATTTGTTCCAAAGAAATATGGTACATGGCGTATGTGTGTTGATTATAGAGCCATTAATAATATAACTATCAAGTATAGACATCTATTCCTAGATTAAATGATTTGCTTGATGAGTTGCATAGTTCTCAAATATTTTCAAAGATTAATTTAAAATTGGGTTGCCAAAAAATTAGAATGAGGGAAGGAGATGAGTGGAAAATGGCTTTTAAAACTAATTTTGGTCTTTATGAGTGGCTAGTCATGCCTATCGGTTTAACTAATGTTCCTAGTACATTCATGAGACTTATGCATCATGTGTTGAGGAACTTCATAGGTAAATTTGTTATTATCTATTTTGATGGTATTTTGATCTATAGCAAGATTGATAGAGGATTTATTCAATCACATAGCTATTCGCCTATTTTGTCAAGATAAACAAGACGCTATCTTGGAGAGAGGCTCGGGGAAATAGATAGGCCCTAAATGGAGAAGGAAGGATGGAAATGATCTTAAGCAAGTTCTGATAGTTTTGAGAATGAAAAGTTATATGCTAACTTTGGAAAAATGTGAGTTTCACTTGAAATTTCTCAAAGGACAACAAAATTTGAACAAGCGACATGCAAGATGGATGGAGTTCATTGAGACATTTTCATACATAATTTGTTACAAGAAAGGTAGAGAAAACATTATACCCGATGCATTGTCTAGAAGGTACACTCTTATCTCTACTTTGCAAGTTCAAATTCTTTATTTTGAGATGCTTAAAGAATTATATTCTAGTGATCATGATTTTAAGGATATATATGAGAATTGCTTGCTTGTGCCTAGTGATAAGTACCTTGTTTATAATGGTTTTCTTTATTGTGAAGGAAAATTGTGCATTCCATCTTATTCTACTAAATTGTTGTTAGTTAAAGAGGCTCATTGTAGTGGCTTAATGGGACATTTTGGCATTGCTAAAACTTATGACATCTAGCATGAGCATTTCTATTGGCCTCACGTGAGAAAAGATGTTGAAAATTTTTGTTGAAATTGTTTAGATTGTAAAAGGGCTAAATCTACTTTCTTGCCTTATGGTCTTTATACTCCTCTAGAAGTGCCGAAAGTTCCTTGGGTTGACATCTCTATGGATTTTATTCTTGGTGTGCCTAAATCTACTAAAGGAATGGATTCTATCTTTGTTGTGGTAGATAGGTTTTCTAAAATGGCTCATTTTATACCTTGCAAGAAGACCGATGATGCTAGCCATGTAGCAAACTTATTCTTTACTTGGGTGGTTCGGTATGGAATTCCAAGGACCACTAATTCAGACCATGACATTAAATTTCTTAGCCATTTTTGGCGTGCTTTTTGGAGGAAACTTGGCACTAATTTGTCGTATTCTACAGCTTGCCATCCACAAACCGATGGCCAAATGAAGGTGGTTAATTGAACTATTGGATAGCTTCTAGGTCCATACTTAAGAAGAATTTGTGCCAATGAGAAGAAGTTATTCCACACATTGAGTTTGCCTACAATATGGCTAAACATATTACTATTCCCTTTTCTCCTATTGAGGTTGTTTATGGTTTTAATCCACTGACTCCATTTGATTTGGTACGTTTGTCTATAGATCATATTGTGAGCTTGGATGGCAAATGGAAGGCGGAGCTTGTCAAGTTCATTCATGCCAAAGTTCATGAAGCTATTGAGTGTAACAACGAGAAGTTGGTGGTTAAACGGAACGTTGGAAGGAAATGTGTTGTGTTTGAACCTGGTGATTAGGTTTGGGTTCATCTTCGGAAGGAACTTTTTCCTTCTCAACGTAGTGCACAAGCTTGATTCTTGCGGCGATAGATCGTTTCAAGTTCTAGAGCATTTTAATGATAATGCCTATAGAATTGATCTTCCGGGTGATTATAATGTTAGCGCTACCTTTAATATTTCCGATTTATCTCTTTTTAATGTAGGTGAAGATTCGAGGATGAATCCTTTTTTAAAGGTGGGGCGGATGATATGTACCGGACAAGTCTATCATCAACGGAAGTAAAGCTTGGACCGATCACTAGAGCTCAAAGAAAGAAACTCAAGCTTCAAATTAGACAACGACATGATTGTTTATATGATGCAAGCTTTGAAGAACAAAGTTAATGAGTTTGAAGATCAAGGGAAGCATCTCAAGTTGTTTACAATATGTTCAATTGTCAAGGAGTAATCAAGGAAACAGCTTGTAGAAGAAATTAGCTAAGTGTTGAAGAGAACCTACCCTACCATCGATGATAGTGTTGCCTCTATCGTTGCTGGTAGGTTTCTGTTTGGGAAGCCCTTGAAGATTACAATCTACCGCCGATGATAGGTTCTACCCTACGTTGCCGGTATGTCTCGGGATGAGAATTTCTTACCCGCCCTTCTGGGTGGGAATTTGTAGTGCAAGTTGATTTTAAAACTTTTAATCAAGGGGTTTATGAGTAATTCAAGCCCTTAAGCACTTGTTTAGTTATGCTTGACACATATAAATATCCCATTATAACAATTTAGTAATTAACTTTGGAAGTTGAATGAATTTTGCTGAAAATTCTAGAGAGAGAAACTCTCTTAGTCTCTAGGGTTCTTCCCCTCGCTTAGCTAGTTCACTAAGGGTTAATGTCCTTGGTAGTGAGCAATTGAATTGCATTAGATTGATGAATCTATGAAATTCAATTGATCATCTTAATTCCTTTCATTGGTTGAATCATAAAGTTCTTGTTCTATGATTCATTTGATCCTAGATCTTCTATATTGTGTGGTAGGTGTTTTGAAGTCTTAGTTCCCTCAAGGATTTTGCCATCAATTTGGGAAAGATTTTTGCATCTCAATGTTAGGTTTATGAGGCTTGTTCCTCATAGGTTTTCTATTGGAGTATGTAAGCTACAAAATCCTAAATAGAGGTTCTTCAAGAGGAGGTGATCTTGGGAAGGATTTGGATCCAATTCAGCACTTAAAAGAGGATTCATATCATTATTCTTAAGTAAATTTCATTAATTGATCGACATCCAAAATTGTTCAATAACTTTTCTCAAAGTTTAGCAAACCTATCCCCATAAACAAACCAACTATATCTCTATGTTGTTAAATTCATAAAAACGCATTCGATTATAACATCAGAAAGATCGCACAAACCATACAAGTATATCTCTATCTTGCCTGCAATTTATGACCATATTACTTAACCTATTTAACTATGTCTTTTCTCAAGGATGCACAACTAAAGTTAAAACAACTTAAATGGTAACTAATCATTTAAAATCATTCAAAGCAGTAATTTTTCATAAATCCATAAACTCTTAAATAATAAAACCAAAAGAGATAATCTAACGAATTAAACTAGCTACATAGGCCATAGAAAGTATTAGCACATATTGAAAATAATAAACAAATTTGAAATAAAGAAGTCAGTTGTAGGAGACATCCCTGAATTGAATAGCCTTTCAATACTTGAATTGAAAGTAGTCTTCAATATTGCATCAAATAAAGTTGTACTCTTTGTCTTGAAAATTACAGAATTAAGAACTAAAATTTATGAAAAAACTATTCTAAAAACTAACCTAACTATTCTAAAACCAACTAAACTAATCTCTAAGCTAAAATTGGTCTCTAATTGGTCAGCCCTAATGGTTGCCAAATCTTCTATTATAGAGGTTTATTGAAAAGAAATTAGAAGTTTACTTAAAAGTAATACTTAAAAAGAAATCCTAATTAAATAGAAATTCAAAAGTTAAAAAAATAAGAAATTTCTAAAACAAATAAGGTAGATCAGCCGCTGGCGGACTTCCAAATACCAATTCAATTGAGATTCAAATTGACTTTTCAAAATTGCAATTAATTCCCCAACTTTTGAAATTTGTAGTTAAGTCCCTGAAGTTTTTGATATTGTACTTTGTCCTCTAATTTTTTTAAATTTACATTTTGGTCCCTAAGTTTATATTTTCTTTCCGATCATCACTGCAAGCTCAAATAAACATAAAAAGAGTTATCTATCCACTTTAGTCCCAATTTTCACTAGAATGAAGATAAAATAACAATCTAATAAAGTTTATTTTCTTGTGTAAAATCTCATGTATCAAACTCCCCCACACTTAAGGATTTGCTTGTCCTTATGAAAATGTTTAAGAAAGATATAGAATTATTCCAATCATGAATCCCTTCATCAAAATCTTAAACTTATCAAGACAAATGCATTCTTGGCATGACCCGGGATGAACAAGAGATGATAGAGTTGTTGCAAGGACCGATCACAAAAGCTATGCCTAGGAGAATGGAGGAGGAACACCAAGGAAAGATAGCCATATTTGAAAAGATGATCTAAGACTTGGCCTGGCAAGTGATAGGAGAAAAAGAAGGAGCTTTTAGAGGAACCAAGACAACTTTATTTTCCAAGTTACAAGTGGAGGAAGCCAAGGGGTCAAGCTTGGAAGAATTGGATGCTTCAAAATCAAAGAAGAAGGAAGGCTTAGATCCTACCGTAGGCGGTAGGATACACCTTACTGTCCACGGTAGGGTACTATTTGCAGAGGAAGAAATGATAGAGGACCTATCATCACCGGTAGGAGGAAAGAGCACAAGACCTACCGTCGCCGGTAGGGTTCTGGAACAAAAGTTAGTTGAGGGGTTGACCTACTACGCACGGTAAAGCGAGGCCTACCATCGACGGTAGGTCTTGGGTAGCTGAGGACTTTGGGAGTTTTAACTCCCTTGACTTATCAAATTAATTGTTAAGCTTCTTTAGAATTGTAGTTAAGTGGCCTAAGAGCCCATCTACTTATCTTAAACTAGATTAACAAGTAAGGTTTGGAGTTAATGATACGGAGCACTATATATATATGTATTTTCTGTCTTTTGAAAACAACATTGCATATATTGAATGAAAACTTGAGAGAAGAACCTTGGGTTCTTGAGGTTTCTCCAACTTCCATGTAAATTAGGGATTTGTATCCATTGTACAGTTCTAGGCAAGTATTATTGAATTCAATTCAAGAGTTCTTGTTCTATTCCCAAATCCTTTTCTTCCTAGAGGTGCTAACTTTTGTATAGTTAGTGGTGCTAGGAGTTTAGGTCTTCCTTTTGTATGGAGAATAGGTGAGGCTTCTCTAGGTCTTGTTAATTCTCCCTCAAGATAGGAGGTTTTCCTAATTTTTGCTGCAATTGTTCTTGGAATCTCAAATTTAGCATCACAATTAAGCCTAGGTCCTCATGTAGAGAGTTGTATCTTGGAGGGAAATTGGATCTCATTCAAGCCATTGGACTCCAATTCATACCGTTTGGTATCAGAGTGAAGCTCTTTTTAAGGTGAAGTTTTATGTGTTTATTGTTGAATTTTTATTGAGAAAAAGCCATTGATAGTATTTGAGAAAAGGCATAGTGTTCTAGAAAATTTTCGCACAGGAAAAGTAATGTGTAAAGAATGAATTGGAAGGTATAGCAAATGAACTCCGAATTGCATGAAATTGGTCCCTTTTGAAATCTTATTCGATTATCAAACTTTTTCAACAAATTTGGAATGTTTTGGTGGAGAAATGACTGAGGTATGCTGAAATTACACAGCTTGATCTTATGCTTTGTTTTCTGAAAATTGTTCTTAATAATCTACAATCTTTGATCTTGTGAGCCAATTGTCTTTGTTTTGAATTTGCAACTTCATTGGACATATTATTAAGTGTTTTTCTTATCTCTTGTGGGAATTGGTCTTATTCTTTGGCTCATACTCTTGAATATATCTTTGTCACTCTTCGCTTTGTACGTGTTTGATAATGCTTCTTTGACCTTGTTTTCTTATCTAATTGAAAATTACTTGTTTGAATTACTTTAGAGAATTTTCTTATAACTTGGAAGTTCTAGAAATGAATAAGCAACTCTAGTGAGTGAGGAATAGAAAAAAGGGCAAGAGGGTGAGACTATCGTTAAAAAAAACCATAGAGAGTGAGAGTAAACACGAGGGTTGAGAGTTTTCCCTTTTCAGTGAAACACTTAGGGAGAGGCGATGTCCTTGTTTTCTATTTCTTGTTTCTTATTCTGTAGATACCTTGTTTAATTAAATTCTCAAGATGTTGTGTGAAGAAGAGCAAAATCGAAACAACAACGAAGGACCTAGTGACTCACTTATGCAATAAGCTTCGAAACCTCCGACAAGGTAGCAAGAATGTTGAAGAGGACTACAAGGAAACGGAGGTAGCCATGATAAGGGCCAACATTATTGAAGATAGGGAGGCTACAATGGCTAGATTCATGAGCGGCTTGAATCGGGACATAGCTCACACTTTGGAGCTTCAAGCTTATGTTGAGTTGGAAGAGATGGTTCATAAGGCTCTGAAGATAGAGAAACAATTGAAGAGCAAGGCACCTTACAAAAATCCTTTCACCCACTCTAAATTGGTGACCACTACCTTAAAGCCTAATGCTTTGAGAAGGGATGATCCTCCTAAAGCAGCTTTCAAGGAAGGGTCTAAGGGGAAAGAAGAGAACAAGGACAAGAGCAATGTGGAGGTAGGATCTAGTAGAGCTAAAGACACCAATGCTTTAAGTGTAAGGGATATGGACACTATACCACTAATTTCCCAACAAAGAAGGTCATGATCATTAGGCTTAATGGGGCGTTCATATCCGTAGATGAAGGTGAAGATGAGCAAGAAAATAAGGAGTCTGATGAGGAGTCCCATATGAAGGAGAGGTCTTAGTGGTTTTGAGAGCCCTTAGTGCTCAAGCTTTTGAAGACGGGTCAAGCCAGAAAAGGGAGAATATGTTAGGTATATACCCTAGACCAATTGACTTACATTTATATTAGTTATTCATGAGGCATGCATTTTGAATTGTATTTTATGCTCTTGGTCATCATGTATGTGACTTGATATTAAAACCCTTCTTGCTAATAAAAATACTGTTCTTGTTTGTCCCTAGTTTTATTACATCTTGTATTATTGAACTAGTATGAAGTTGATTGATGATCAAGTTTTACTGATCATGAATATGAGAATATTGTATTTGACATGACCCAAAGTGAAGAAGAAATATTGCATGGGTTTAAGTCATAAGTATTTCATCTCAGTTTTATGTTTGGTGTCCTTTGACCTAATGTTTCAATGTTTCTTGCATGGGGAGAAAATATGTTTTGACATGGTCAAACATCACTTTTAATCAGATGATTATTATGACTATTGGTTGGCTATTTTCTTGTCATGGATTGAATATTCGAGATAGTGAAAGGGATTTGTCCCTCTCTTATTAGAGACAGATATCCATGGGCCCCTTGAGAAGGAAGACTGGAAAATATGCATTGCCATGCTCAAATAAGTATTAATAAGATGTTATCAATATTATTTGTCAGAACAGTCTACCTAGTGATCAAGTAAATGGTTAATTAAGTTTTATAAGGATGACTCGGTCCATGCCTTATAACTAATAAGGATATTGTGTGACATTAGGACTAAATATTAAAACTGATGTTAGGTTATCATATCTTTTCCTTAACTTGGGTAAGCATAATGTCTTGCTAGAGACCACTAATGTTTTGTGGATAAATGTGTAGGGCATTTTTATTCACTGTCAACGTTAAGTGAACCTATAGGGTCACACGCATAGACGATTATGTGAGCACGATGTCCACGTTCAATAAAGCTAGATCGTGTCCAGATTCGTTGAACGTATACAAAAAGGGAATTAGATTCTGTGTTGTATTTATTTGATAAGTTAATAAGTAACTAATTTATTTATCAAATAAATGAAACTAATTACTTATTAACTCATTCATCCAACCGTTGGATGATTATATGAATAGACGAACGGGATTAAAATTGTCATTAGATAACAATTAGGGTTCTGATCTTGATAGCTATAAAAGATTTTGTTAACCTTTTCTGCAGCTATCTTACTATGATTAAAAAAAATGAAAAAGCTTTAACCCTAGAACGGCGACAATCGAGTCTTGCCCCCCCTCTCTCTCCAAAATTCCAAATATTACCAAATAGTTAGGGTTTGTTCTGAATAGTTTTCAGAACGTCAAGGGGCTAGCATCCCAATCGCTTGCAGAGGAGGTCGTCGCATGGATACCGGTAGAGAGTGAAGCATAATCAACAGCGCCTCCTCACCTTGCGGCATCTAAACAGTGTTATCAGAGCCTCGCACAATGTTATCAGAGCCTCGCACACCTAGCGGCATAAACAACATTCGTAGTTTTTTATTATGCTTTTGTCTACGAATTCCCACAGTGTTATCAGAGCCTCACACATTCTAGTTTTACTGGTTTTATCTGTTACCTCTTTGATTACATGTGTTGTTTTCAATCGGCCTTATAGTAAGGTTTCTGATTAAGTGTAATAATCATACTTAATTGAATTATAAGATTTGCATATATCATATTATGTTATACATATTAATTTGATTAAATAAACGAATATTGCTACTGTTAAATTGTTTGGCATACACAATATAATCTGTGCAGTTTAATTGTTAAACTAGTATGCAGAATCATATAATTTAATATTTAACTGTTAAACATAATTTCTGGCAGCATGATTATTAGGGTTTATGGCGACAACTCATTCAATGAGTTAGAAGGAAAAATCATTTTCAAGCGAGACCACCGTTCGCCCCCAGAAACCCCCTCATTGTTTTTGGCATGTTTCTTTCTATCTTTAGATGCATGGTGCATAGCATGTCCCTTTACCTCTTGTGATTGGTTGGTTTATTTTGTTCATGGGTTGTAATGTTTTTTAAATATGGCTTGCGTGTCGTTGTTTTTTGTTGATGTAATATTGTCAAGCTTTACTAGAATAGGTTTATTCTATTTTCTATTCTTGTGTATGATTTTCTATCCTATGTAATAAGATGAGAAAGTGAAGACTTTGGGATGCAAGCTTTGTTGGAATCCATACGCAAAAACAAATAAAATAAAAACAACGAAAATCTACCAACAGGATCCACACATACTAGAAAAACAGTTTGCAGGGAACTATCTCAATGTTTTCTGCCGTTCGGAGTTGAGGTGCTGCTGTTTACGCTCCGCCCTCTACTGGTATCTACGCAACAAAATCCTCTGCAAGAGATCGGGATGCAGCGCCTTCTGTGTTCTAAAAAATGTACAGAACCAGTCTTGATTATCTGGTAATTCGTGGAATTTTTTGGAGAGAGGGTGGCTATATACTATTATCTCCATTCTAGGGTTTAGGGGCTACCTAGAAAAGGTTAATATAACCTTTTATAGCTGTCAATATCAGAACCCTAACTATCATCTAATGACGGTTTAATCTAGTCCGTCTATTCCTATAAGCATCTAACGGTTGGATGAATAATATTAAGTAATTAATTTTATTTGATAAATAAAATTAGTTACTTATTAACTTACTAGAAAATACAATATGGAATCTGATTCCCCTTTTGTATACGTTCAATGAATCTGGACACAATCTAGGTTTATTGAACGTAGACATTATGCTTACAAGATCGTCTATGCGTGTGACCCTGTAGGTTTACTTAACGTTAGGAGTGAGTGAAAAATGTCCTAGACATTTATTCACAAAACATAAGCGGCCTCTATCAAGTTAAGTAAAAGTAATAATAACCTAGCATCAGTTTTAATATTTAGTCATTTTGTCACATGATATCTTAATTAAGTGTAAGGCATGAACCGAGTCATCCTTATAAAACTTAATTAACCATTTACTTGATCACTAGGCAGACTGTTTCGACAAATTATATTAATAACACCTTATTAATACTTATTTGAGCATGGCCATGCATACTTTCAAGTCTTCCTTATCAAAGGGCCCATGAATATCTCTCTCTAAAAAGAGAGGGACAAATCCCTTTCACTATCTCCAATATTCAAACCATGACAAAAAAATAGCCTAACCAATAGTCATAATAATCACCTAATTGAAAGTGACGTTTGACTATCCCAATAGTCATAATATCTAATAGAGTTCGGTTTCTGCGTTCAGACACACTATTCAATTGTGGTGTTTCTGGTGGAGTTAATTGTGATACTATCCTACAATTTTTTAGATGTTCGTCAAACTCTTGGCCTAAGTATTCACCAACTTGATCTGATCGAAGTAATTTGATACTCCTTCCAAGTTGATTATGTAATTCATTTTGAAATTCCTTAAACTTTTGAAAGGAATCAGATTTATGTTTCATTAGATAGACATAACTATATCTACTGAAATCATTTGTGAATGTAATGAAGTACTGAAAACCTCCTCTTGCTTGTGTGTTCATTGGTCCACATACATCGGTATGTATAAGTTCCAATAAATCGGTAGCCCTTTCACTTTGTCTTGTAAATGGATTTTTAGTCATTTTGCCCAATAAATAGGAATCGTATTTTTCCTAAGACTCAAGGTCGAATGAAGATAAAAGTCCATCTTGATGGAATTTAGATATACATTTCTCATTTATGTGGCCCAAACGACAATGCCAGAAATAAGTTTGATTTAAATTTCTTTGTATTTATGTTATAGATGGGCTTACTAATGTAGGTTAAGAATGTAAAGTCCATTACATAAAGAGTCATCCCTACAGAAAATACCATTTCTATAAATAGAACTTTTACCATTCTTAGTGTTAAACTCAAAACCATCAATATCCAAACAAGAAACTGAAATGATATTCCTACTCATAGCAGGAACACAATAACAATCTTTAAGTTCAATGATAAGCCTACTAGGAAAAAGTAAATCAAATGTCCATACAACTACATCAACAACTTTTGCTCTATTTGCTACTCGCAAGTCCACCTCTCCTTTTGCTAAAGATTTACTCCTTTTGAGTCTCTGCACATTTACACAAATGTGAGCTCCACATCTGGTATATAATACCCATGAAGTAGGAGTAGACATATTAATTTCTATAATGAAAATACCTAAAGCGACAGTCTCACTCGCCTTTTGCTTCTTCTTTTCTTCCAAGTAGAGCTTGCAGTTCCTCTTCCAATGACCAGGGTTATTATAGTGGAAGCAAGTCCCTTCCTTAGTGGTTTAACCTTGAACTTGGGCTTCTGCTTGCCTTTACCCTTCTTGGCCATATCCTTTCCCTTTCCCTTTCCCTTGTTCTTCTTGAACTACCCCTTCTGAACCGTCAGAACATTAGGACTAACTTGCTTGAGCATCCCGTGCAATCCATATATGGACTTTTCCATACTATGCATGTTGAAGTTCATGATAAGCTGATCATAGTCAAAAGTAAAAGAGGCCAGGATCATATCAATAGCCAAGTCATGACTTACAGATGCTCCAAGTTTTTCAAGTTGATCAAAATAACCCTTCATCTTAGGACATGAGCACTAACTGAAGTGTCTGGGATCATATTACAACTATTCAACGCCTTAGTAGCAAGATATATCTCTTGACGTGCTTGCTCTTGGAACATTTCCTTGAGCTGTTTCATCATCTCATAAGCCTCAACTTCCTTGAATTGTTTTTGCAACTCAGATTCCATCGTAGCCAACATGAGACATGTCACAACATTAGAATCAGCCTTGTGCTTACTATAAGCATGTTTTTTTTTACTCTAGGAGCATTGTTAGCTGGTTGATAGGGATAGGGTTCTCAAGTACATATAGCCTTTTTTCTTGTTTAAGGACAATCCTTAAATTTCATGCCCAATCAAGAAAGTTAGTCTCACTAAGCTTATTCTTTTTAAGTACGGATCACTCAACGAGGTGTTTGAATTTTTTGAGGCCATTATCTACATAGAATTTGCAAAGTAAAATAAATGAATAAAGCATTAAGTTTCCCTAAAATATTCAACACTTCATATATATCGTGGGTAGAAAAATTCCATTTTAATAATAATCATAAGTAAGCTTTGGCTTAACACCCATAATTAAAAAAAATGGATTAATGGGATTGACATCTATATGTTCCGGCAAAATCACATATGATGCCCAAGGCTCAAAACCGTTTTGATAGCCTAGTTAAGTCAAACCATTCCGAGCATGTGGAAATCATCATTTTTCATCTTCCCCTACTTAGGTAACCATTTATCTCTTGCTTTGGCAGTGAGACAAAATGATGATCCAGGCATGGAGAAGTGCTTATGATTGTGGGAGGCATTTTATGACTTAATCATTAAATGGTTTTGAAAACCTTCCTCCTTTTATATATTTTATTTTATAAAACATTTATCCAATAAAAAAAAGGAAACAAACTAAACGCATAATATATCCATAGAATAAAACGTGACATAGCATGGCCCCAATCCTATATTGACTCCAATGAGCCTTATGTGAGTCAAAGGTCAATCTAGGTAAGTCTTCATCTCCATGAGCTTGCCTCCAACGTCTTAGCCTTCTGATCGTGTTATATAGGATAGAAAAACATATATAGGAATAGGAAATAGAATAAACCTATTTTAGTAAAGCTTGATAATATTACGTTAAATGAAAACGACAACACGTAGGCCGTATTTAAAAAAAAAAAAAACATTGCAACCCATTAACAAAATAAACTAACCAATCACAAGAGGTAAAAGACCATGCTATACACCATGCATCTGAAGATAGAAAGAAACATACCAAAAACAACGAGGGGGTTTCCGGGGGCTTTGCTCCCGAAAGAAAACAGCAGTCTCGGAAAGAAAAATGAATTTTCTTTCTGACTCATTGAATGAGTTACTGCTGTCATAAACCCTGAAAATCATGCTGTCAAAAATTATTTTTAACCGTTACATATTAAATTACATGATTCTGCATATTCATTTAACAATTAAACAGTACAGATTATACCATATACGCCAAACAATTTGGCAGTAGCAACATTTTGTTTATTTGATCGAATTAATAAGTAAAACAGAATATGATATATTCGAATCCTATAATTCAATTAACTCTGATTATTACACTAATCAGAAACCTTATTATAAGGCCGATTGAAAATAACACATGTAATCAAAGCAGTAACAGATAAAATTAGTGAAACTAGTATGTACAAGGCTCTGATACCACTGTTGGAATCTGTAGGCAAAAACAAATAAATTAAAAACACGAAAATCCACCAACAGGATCCGCACATACTAGAAAAACTGATTAAATAGTAACTACCTCAATGTTTTCTGTCGTTCGGTGTTGAGGCGCTGTTGTTTACACTTCGCTCTTTACTAGTATCTACGTGACGAACTCCTCTGCAAGCAATCGAGATGCTAGCCCCTTTTGTGTTCTGAAAACTGTTCAAAACTAATCCTGACTATTTGGTAATCCGTGGAATTTTTTGGAGAGAGGGAGGCTAGATACTATTATCCTCGTTCTAGGGTTTAGGGTTTTTGTTTTTAATCAGATGAAGACGACTACCGAGAAAAGGTTAACATAACCTTTTATAACTGTCAATATCAGAACCCTAATTATCATCTAATGACAGTTTAATCTCGTCCGTCTCTTCCTATAATCATCCAACGGTTGGATGAATAATATTATGTAATTAATTTATTTGATAAATAAAATTAGTTACTTATTAACTTACTAGAAATTACAATATGGAATCTGATTCCCCTTTTGTATATGTTCAACAAATCTGGACACAATCTAGATTTATTGAACGTGGACATTGTACTCACAAGATCGTTCATGCGTGTGACCCTATAGGTTCACTTAACGTTGGCAGTGAATAAAAAATGTCCTAGACATTTATCCACAAAACATAAGCGGCCTCTAGCAAGACATTATGCTTACCCAAGTTAAGTAAAAGCAATAATAACCTAGCATCAGTTTTAATATTAGTCATTTCGTCACACGATATCCTAATTAAGTATAAGGCATGGACCGAGTCATCCTTATAAAACCTAATTAACCATTTACTTAATCACTATTTGAGCATGACCATGCGTATTTTCAAGTCTTCCTTATCAAAATGGCCCATGGATATCTTTCTCTTAAAAGAGAGGGACAAATCCCTTTTACTATCTCCAATATTCAAGCCATGACAAGAAAATATCCCAACCAATAGTCATAATAATAACCTAATTAAAAGTGATGTTTGCCTATGTCAAAATGTACTTTCTCCCCATGCAAGAAGCATTAGAAACATTAGGTCAAAGGACACCAAATATAAAATTGAGAAGAAATACTTATGACTGAAACCTTTGCAATATTTCTTCTACACTTTGGGTCATGTCCAATACAATAATCTCAATATGTATTTATGAATTGATTTTATATCTCATATTCATGATCAGTAAAATTTGATTATCAATAAACTTCACTCTAGTTTAATAATACAAGATGTAATAAAACTAGGGCCAAATAAGAATAGTATTTTATTAGCAATAAAGATTTTACTATCAAGTCACATACTTGATGACCAAGAGCATAAAATAAAATTCAAAATACATGCTTCATAAATCATAAATGTAAGTAATTGGTCTAGGGCATATGCTAACAAGCTCATGGAGATGAAGACTTACCTAAATTGATCTTTGACTCACATAAGGCTCATTAGAGTCAATATAGGATTGGGGCCATGCTATGTCACGTTTAATTCTATGGATATATTATGCGTTTAGTTTGTTTCCTTTTATTTTATTGGATAAAGGTTTTATAAAATAAAATATATAAAAGAAGGAAGGTTTTCAAAACTATTTAAAGATTAAGTCATAAAATGCCTCCCACAATCATAAGCACTTCTCCATGCGTGGATCATCATTTTGTCTCACTGCCAAAGCAAGAGATAAATGGTTACCTATGTAGGGAAAGATGAAAAATGATGATTTTCACATGCTCGGAATAGTTTGACTTAACTAAGCTATCAAAACGGTTTTGAGTCTTGGGCATCATATGTGATTTTGCCGGAACATATAGATGTCAATCCCATTAATCCATTTTTTTTAATTATGGGTGTTAAGCCAAAGTTTACTTATGATTATTATAAAATGGATTTTTCTACCCACAATATATATCAAGTGTTGAATATTTCAGGGAAACTTAATGCTTCATTTATTTATTTTACTTTGCAAATTCTATGTAGATAATGGCCTCAAACAATTCAAACACCTTATTGCGATCCATGCTTGAAAAGAATAATCTTAGTGGGACTAACTTTCTTGATTGGGCACGAGATCTCGCTCTCATCTCTTTCAATTTTCTCAAACAAGGAAGGAATAGCATCAAGAAAACAATGTTCTAGACTAATTCCCTCACTTTCTTCCACCCTTTTTATTCTTTCATGACTTTCTTTTCCCTCACATGTATCATTCTTGTATGGCATCACCTGGGATCTTGCGCTCTCCTTAATTTTGCTCTTCTTGCTCCAAGGACCACTAGGTTCACCAATGGAAGTTTTCTTTCCAATATGCTCTTTAGACATCAAATCTAACTCTCTTTTAAGCACAAGTGTTTCTTGCTTCCTTTTTCCTTGAAAGAAGTGATGACATATTTTTTTGCACATTGGCAATGTTATTGGCAAACTTGTCTTCATAAAGAAAGAACTTTATACTCTCTTGTGATTCATAGGTTTCCTTTTCATAGTACCTAGCTTCTCGTTCATATGGATACCAATGCCCATATCTATCATCCATGTAAGAATACCTAGAATCTTCATAGCTCTCATAACCCACCCTAAAATCTCTTCCCATCATTTCAATTTTCTTCCAACAGCTTTGTCCAATTTGGTAGTAAGAATCGTCTTCATCATATTATGCATATCCAAGATTCCCATAGTAACCACCCTTTGCATACTCACGTTTCCTTTGGTCCAATCTTCTCTCCATGTTTCAAGATCCTTTTCCATGCTATTAAGTTGAAGTTGAATGTACCTCATGGCTTCCTTCACTTCTTGCCAAACCGATTTTCTAGGAGCTCTGCTTAGGTTTCTTGTAACACTCACTTCTCAATACATATCCTAATATGTACGATTAGATCTGAAAAACAAAGGTTAGTATAGGAAAACAAGGACTTCACCACTTTCTTACTATATCACTCGAGATGGATTCACTCACCTCTCTTGGTTTACTCACACTCTTTGGCTTTTATAATAAGAATGTCTCCCTCTTGCCTTTTTTCAATCCTTACCTTCTAAGGTCTTCTATATAGCTTCTAGTTACACCAAATTACCAAAGAAAATTCAACATGAATACCAAATAAGAAATTCCCAAAAAGTTAAGAAGACAAAGACTAAGAGGATTTTCATCAAACACTTGATACGCACAGAGTTTCAAAAAAAATAATTTCAAGAGCATAAGCCAAAGAAATGTTCATCTCTACCAAGAAAAAGCAAAGGAAACATAGTGAATGTCCAAGGAAAATGATTCAAATAAAAATAAAGACAATTTGAGAGTTCGGTTCAAAGAATTCATGAGTACTAGGCAAAATTCCAGAAAACAGAGCATAATGATACCTTGTCACTAAAATAACAATAACTCCGTGAATATAGCTCCAAATCGAGTCAAACAAGTTTAGAAAGATGAAAAACTTGAAGAGGATGAACTTAAGTACAAATTGAGATAATTTGAGAAATTATAACATAAGATATAGGCGGATTAATCCAAATGCTTTCAACAGTCGTAATTTCTGGATACTTACAAAGTTTTGAACAAATTGACCAACCAAATCAAGTCCAAATCGGCCCAAACTTATTTCTATAGAACCACAACCCAACAGGGATTCAAAATGGACACATTCAAGAAATTTTTTTCATTTGGTACACTTTTCATCTCAATGATTTCACATGTAATGTCTTGTCCGAAAATTCCATACTACTTGCCTTTTTTCAATTTCTTTCAATTTTGGCTTTTATAAATCAAGATTCAAAAAAATAAAACACATAGAAATCACCTCAAAGAGAGATGGCTCTAATACCACTTGGTATGAACTCATCTTGATGGATGATTGAGCTCATTTCTTTCCCAATGATCTTCTCTCTTTACTTGAGGATTTGAGAGGAAACCCCTTTGGCAAACTTGATGATAAGCACCAAACCCTCCAATAGAAGGCCTCCAATCTTTCCCTTAAGAAGAAATAAACAAGACACCTATTCCCTACCTAAAGAAGACCTAACAACTAGCAACATTAGCTAAAGAACTAACACCTCTAGAAGATTATGAATTTTAAGAGATGAGATAAAGAGCTCTTGAAAATCCATTCAAGGATTTCTTGCTCAATCAACCAATGAAGTATTCTATTTCAAGGGAAGAAGAAGAAGAAGAAGCTAAAGAAAACCCTAAAGCCCTAAAGCCTTGTTGGCTGCAAATTCTCTCATAGATTCATATTTCATTCAATGCCTTAAAAATGGGCTGAAAAAGAGTATATATAGGCTAGGCCCCTCTTACTGATTAATTCCAAACCTAGCTCCCAAACATTCTTAAAGAAAGTTAATGGGCATCTTATGCCACTTAATTACAAGTCCAGGTGCTAAAAAACCAAGGGGGTTGTTCTTGGGCAGTACGCACAGTAGAATATATGTTTCCTTGTTTGACCTTCACAAAGTTCGTAGGGGCCCTTCATGTCTTCAGTAAAGTTGTATATCTTTCTTTTATCTTTCTGATTAATCTTGAATCAGCTTAATTAGACTCCTATAACTCAGGTTATGGTCATTTTATCAAAATATATCATCTTGGAAATTAAAGGTAGAATATCCGGTTTAAGACGGATCATAGGATACCCAAATAAGCTTATATACAAATGAGCCATACTATTGTAGAAACCTCAAGAAGTCCTACAATATTTATGAAGGTCACTTGTTCATTTTAATTCTTTAAAGGCCCGAAAATGGAGTTCTTCCAAAACTGGTCAAGAAATTAAAAAAACTCCGGTTTGTCTCCATTTCGACCATTCTTCTAACTCTATATCTTGGATTTTAATCCTTCGAGCATTTTTATGTATCCATGATTTGTTTAGACACATCACTTCTTGAAGAAGAAAGATTAGTTTTAGAGAAACCAATCCTCTTCCTTTGATTTTCAATCTTGATAGCCAAATGACGCATCTTCATAAGTGGTGTAAGGGTACAACTTTAATTGATTAGCAAAGTCCCTATTGATACCACTTAGAAATCTAGTAATTGAAGCTTCCTTGTCTTCCTCCAAGCTTAATCTCAAGGTGTACAACTCCATTTCTTGCCTATATTTTTCAACACTTTTGTTGCCTTACTTAAGAGTCATTAATTTGTAGAGTAGCTCCCTATTATAATGTTCCGGTACAAATCTTTCTTTCATGAGAGTCTTCAAATCCACCCAAGTTTCTATTCGTTGCCTTCCATTTCTCAACCTTCAAGTGACAATCCTTTCCCACCAATAAAGTGCACAAGCTAAAAATTCGGCAATGACTAATTTCACCTTCACAATATCACTATAGCTTCTCACCATGAACAGGTTCTCTACTTGTCTTTCCCAATAAAGGAACACATTTGGATCACTCTCAACCTTGAAGCTAGGCACCTTCTACTTGATTTTGTCTAGAGCTTTATCCCCTTGTTGATTACCATAGTACCATGGTATGCTTTTCCAATATTAGGATTATCTCCATAATCTTCTTACAAATTATCTTCATGCCATGCTTCATGTCTTTGAAATTCTTCTTGTGGTCTATGGTATCCTCTTCCTCCTAAACCTCCTCTTCTACCACCTCTAGCTTGTGGTCTTCCTTGGAATCCACCTTCATAAAATGGATGAGAATTTTGAACAGGCATATCATGGTATCCATAATTAGAAACATCATCAAAAGGTCTTTTATGGTGAGGTGAATGGAAACGACCAAGGTTATCTCCAACCCTATGCTCCATTGTGGCACTACTCTTGCGTTTATTAAGCTCTTCAACATCTCTAGCAACACTTTGGAATTGTCTAGCTAATCCTTCAATTGATTGTTGCATAGATCTCAAAGTCTCATATAGATTCATCCTTGTAGGATCATTAGTTCCTTCTAGATGAGATTGAGTAAGTAACTGACTATCCGTAGACATTATTAAACCTGCAAATTAAACAAATAAGATAAAACAAAGTACCTCCCAATCACTCCCTTAGTGTTTACACTCTTCGATGATCACTCAGGTTACTCGTGTTTACACTTTTATTGGCTTTTTATCAAGATAAGCTCACCTCTTGCCTTTTCCAATCGTACAATATTCAATTCTCTATAATATCCTTGAAACTTCTTAGCGAACTCAAACCAAGAGCATCTCTCCTAAGCAAACAAATAATCAATGCACTTAGTTGGATAAGTGTTGAAAGAGGCAAAGTATCAAACAATTGAGGTGTAAAAGTTTCAAAAAAAGAAATCTATGGAAAAGAGCCAAGAAATATCATCGATCATCAATAAAAGACTAGAATCGCACATGTAATAATTAGAAGTCAACAACAAAGCAATTCAAAACAATTAGGCTAAAAAAAGAACATAAGAGTACTAAAACAAATTTTCCAAGAAATAGGGGAAAATGACACCCTGACACTTAAATGACGATAACTCGAAAACTAAAACTAAAAATGAGATGAAACCAACACAAGAAGATTCTTCCCTCGAATAGGATGAATTTAGATACAAATTTCATGCAAATTGAATCAGTATAACAAAAAATATGCTCAGATTAATCAACATTTTTTTTCTGCAGTCACGAATCCGAAACACATTTCATAATTCAATCAAATTAAACAATCAATGGTACTCCAAATTGAGCAAACCATATTTCAAATGAAACCTAACTCAAAATAGAACATCTCCATAATAAATCAATAACAAATTCGTGCAAAATTCAACCAAATTTTCAATTGATTTTCAGAATAATTTTTCTATACTACTATTGTATGATCTTCATGTATTTTTTTCATAGATCATCTAGTACTTCTTCTTTTTCTTTGATTTCCAGTGAATTTTAAATACTTACAAATCAAATTGACCTTCAATTGGAGATGCTCTGATACCACTTTGATGTGAATCTTCAATTGCATGTAGATTTTATTCAACACCTTCCCAAGATCACCACCTTCATGAAGAACCTCTATTGAGGATTTTGTAGCTTCAACACTCCAATAGAAAACCTATGAGGATCTAAGTCTCATAAACCCAATATTGAGAGGCAAAAATCTTTCCTAAATTGATAGAAAGAACCTTAAAGAAACTAAGGCCTCAAAGCTCCAAGTACACAATCTAGAAGACCTAAGATCAATTGAATCAAACAACAAGAACTCTAAGACTCAATGAATGAAATGAATTAAGATGATCAATTGAATTCCATAGATTCATTAATCTAAGGCAATAAATTGTTCACAACTAAGGACATTAACCCTTAGCAAGCTAACTAAGAAAGGGTGAAGAACCCTAGAGACAAAGAGAATTCTCTCTTAACAATTTCAACGAAATTCATCCAAGATTAGTTACAAGAGTTTATAATGGGGTATTTTTAGGCCAAGCCTTAACGCTAGCGAAACAAGTGTTTAATGACTTGAATTACCCATAAGCCCTTTGATTAAAAGCTGGAAGAATAACTTGAATAACAAAATCCACCCAAAAGGACGCATAAGCAATTTTCCTCCCGAACCCTACCGGCGACAGTAGGGTAAAACTTACCATGCACAGTAGGTGTCATGCTTCCTGAGTGGTGCCGGCCTGGTGACGGTAGGGGCAGGGCTTACCATCGACGGAAGGTTTGAGATTTCCCACAACTTAGTTATTTTCCACATCCAAGTTGCTCCATTAAATAATCCTTGTTTATGGCATAGATTATGAGCAACTTGGAGACTTGTTCTTTGTCTTTAAAACCTTCAAACTTGATCTTTAAAGCATTTTCCATGTAAACAACCATGCAATTGTCCATGTTTCCATCATTAGCTTTAATCTCCTTCGGCCTTACACTAGTGAATGATCCATGCTTCAGTTCCATAGGTGATTGACTCATCCAGTTCACATCATTATCTTATAGAGAACAAGATTAAAACTACTCCAATTATGAATCAAAATTTAACTTAGTCCAAGAAAACCAATTAGAACAAATTTTTGAAGATTTTTAATTAATTAAACAGATATTAAACTAAAAGAATGTAACTTTCTTAACAAAGATGATTAGGTCTAAGACACATGAGTTCACTAATTAATTGTTATATTACCCTAATGATTCATTATTCTCAAGTAAATTTCCTTAATCGATCGACATCCAAATTAGTTCAATAACTTTTCTCAAAACTTACCAAACTTCCCTATAAACAAACCAATTGTATCTGTAGAATGATTTTTATTCATAAGAATGCATTCGATTATGACATCATGAAGATCGCAAAAATCATACAAGTATATCTCTATCTTCCATGTAATTAATTGCCAAAAATTACTTAACCTATTTAATTATTTCCTTCTCAAGGAAGCACAAACTAAAATTAAAACAATTTAAATGGTAGCTAATCATTTCAAGGCATTAAGAATAGTAGTTTTTCATTAAATCCATAAACTCTTAAATAATGAAACCAAAAGAAATAATCTAACAAATTAAGCAATCTACATCATGGCCTTAGAATGTATTAGCACATATTGGAAATAATAAACAAATTCAAAATAAGAAGAGAGTTATAGGAGACATCCCTGATAATCCTTCAATACTTGAATCGAAAATAGTCTTCAATATTGCATCAAATAAAGCTTCAATCTTTTTCTTGAAAATTACAAAATTAAGAACTAAAATTATGAAGAAAAACTAGTCTAAGAACTAACCTAAACTACTCTAAAACTAAACTACACTAATCTCTAAACTGAAGTTGATCTCTAATTGGTAATGGGTGCTATATTCATCTATTTATAGAGGTTTATTGAAAATAAATTAGAAATTTATTTAAAAGGAATTACCTAAGTAGAAATCCTAATTAAATAGAAATTCAAAAATTAAAAAAAGAGAAATTTCTAAAACAAATAAGGTAGATCAGCCGCTGGAGGACTTCTGAGCACCAATTCCAATTGAGATTCAAATTGAGTTTTCAAAATTGCAATTCAGTCCATAATTTTTGAAATTTGCAGTTTAGCCCTAAACTTGATGATGTTTTTGTACTTTGGTCCTCCAACTTTTTAAAATTTACATTTTGGTGCTTGAGTGTATGTTTTCTCTTTCGATCATTCATTAAATCGAAATAAG
This sequence comes from Catharanthus roseus, assembly GCA_028651295.1. NCBI lineage: Eukaryota > Viridiplantae > Streptophyta > Magnoliopsida > Gentianales > Apocynaceae > Catharanthus > Catharanthus roseus. The sequence goes on from JAPQWS010000102.1 coordinate 2,464,353, forward strand.
CATAAGAGAAGTTTTTATCCACTTTAAATCCAATTTCACTAGAATGAAGATAAAATAACAATCTAATAAAGCTTATTTTCTAGAGTAAAATATTATGTATCAGCGTACCAATTGAGATCTTTAAAACTCTTCTCAAAACTAGGCCACTTTTCTTTGTGGTCATCCTCCATCTTCCTTGCCATTGCCCTTGTGACTGGTCCTTGCATCGAGTCTACCGTCTCTTGCGCATCTCGGGTCATATCACCACCTCACCCTCCCTTGTCACTACCTTAATCTTCTCATTCCTGTTTCTCCACCGCCACTACTCTTATATATATGGGTACCATGACTCTTTTCATTTCTTTTGCAAATCAAATGGCTTTCATCTCTTCTGCCTTCCACAACTAGCTAATAGATAAGTTTTCTTTCTTTAGTTAATCTTTTCAACGTAGTTAGAAATAGGTTCAATTATAGGTTCTTAGATGGAAGTTTTTAAAGTCTTAATTGGTTTAGGATTTTTATTTGGTTAAGGCTAGGGTATATCGAGGAAGACTTAAGATTCAATCATTTGAGTTGATTCCAACATTTGTCTTCATTTTGAGGTAAGTGGAGAATAAACCTTAACCCTGTAACTATTTCTTAATTATAAAATACGATATGTTTTAATTGGATATAATCATTGGGTTGAACAAGTGACATCTTTCAGTATAGATAATGATGACCAATTTTTGGTGTATAATTTAATTTTGCAGTTAGTTCCTAATTTAATTTAAAGCAATTTAGGCGCTTCGGGTAAGTTCTCAAGTTACGAATTCTTAAGGATATGAGATTTTGGGTATTCTTTAGGAGCTAAAATATGTGTAAACATCCTAAGATTATTTAAGAAGATATTTATATTTGTTAGAAAGTAGAAATGTTGGGATTCTTAATTAAGTATCTTTATTACTCTGTTTGTAGGATCTTTGCACAAGTTCTTCACGCAGGTGAGTTCACAAGCTTAAGCTAATTATTTAATGGTGTTATCGGTGTTTTTGTAAGTGACTATATTTTCTGATATATGCTATCTGGTAAGATTTATATAAATGTTTATTGCTCTTATGTCGATATAACATTTGATTATTTTAAATTAGAGACGTTCTCCACAACATATTTAACTTGTGCATTAGGTATGCATAGGAGCAATAGTCCGTATAGGTGTTCTGTTTTGAAAAGAATTACTATTGTTTTGAAAAGAGTTATTATTGTTTTGAAAACAATTATTATCATACACAGGTTTTCTTGGAATATTATGAGTTAGAAATGCTCTAGTTTTGCCTAATTGCATGGTTTGACATACATGAATGTAAACTTGGCATATTTATAAAAACTGCATAAGCATAAATTGACTAGCAGATGGGAATTTTATTATTCTAAAACATTTATGATAGGAATCTGTTTAGATGGTCAAGTAAGTGGACTTTTGGTTTGTAAAATATACACAAAAACCCTGCACTGGTCCCCCATATTAGGGCCTCTTCCGATGACGAGGACGGTTAGAGACTCTAGATGGTGGATTAACTTGAAAAGGGGCGTAATACCACTGAGGGTTTGACCAACCAGTACTATATTAGACATTACATCATGCTATACGATAGGGCAGCTACCTAGTGGAGAGTCAAGCGGGGATCGAAACTAAGATTGGTCTTAGGATGGACCTGATAGGTTCCCCATAATTCATAGCCTGATCTTGGAGAGTGCAGCTGATATGGAAACCAAGTGCTCATATGGTATGTTCTGCTGGTGTTGACTACGGGATACCGGAACTCGTTTCTGATGACCCCATCATGTGGTTCCGGACCTTATCTATTGAGCCCAACTTTTGTACGACATGACTTTCAAACTCAGGTATAGAGGTGGGGCTGATGTGTCTTGATTCTCTCAAACTTCCTAGTTGCGCTCAAACCCCTCATATGGGTTTATGTTTTTGCATTCTCAAAGTAATTGAGAAAATGTTTTCCTTTGACATTGTATGAACTGTTTTAGAAAATCACAGAACCTATCTTTAAATTTCATGTTTTTCAGGTGACTCGGGACAAGAGGTGGCACAATAAGCTATGATAGTATTTTGCATGAAGTTTTTAGGACCAGTGCATGCTGCGTATAGTTGTTTTAGGAAAAGAGTTTTGAATTTCTTATCCTCAAATAGTTTGGAAAGGAAATGGGTTGTAAAATATTTTATGCTAGCTTTGTTATAGAAAAACTTCTTGGAACTTATAGAATAGTTGCACTATATGGGTATATGAATATATTTATATATGTAACTTCAGATTTTGAGTTAGGTTGGATGCTTGTAGTTTAGTTCCGAGAGGCATGCTGGCACCTGACTCTACCGCAGTTGACCTGGCGGAGGGGTTGAGGGTTTCACAATTTAGGAATTTCAAGTCACATTAATTATGAAAATTGTGGTTATGCTCACTTTAATATAAATTACCCATAAAACAATTTTTCAACCCTAACGTTCAAAACTTTTATGAAGGGGTTGATTATGTAGGTCCTAATCATATAATGAATAATCCTTATTTAAATACTAGAATCCTAGTTGGAAGTATTATCAAAATTTTTCATGGAATCAAGATCCAAATATTCATATGAATTCAAATGTGATATCTCCCTAACCCTTGATTTTCCTCCCACGTGTGAGATAAATTCAAATATGGAAGACATGTTCATGAAGTTTACGGCTGAAACTAGTAATATTATGGTTGAAACTAAGGAGTTTATGGCTGAAACTGAAACATATATGACTAATTTTGAAATAAGATTCCAAGAACAAGAGGCTTCTAGTAAAATTAATTTCATAAGTAATGAAGCTCAAGAATCATTCTCTAATAACAATGAAATTAACCCTAAGGAGTGCATAGATGTAAATGAAAGAAGTGGAAGGAAATAAATGGAATAAATTTTGAGATTAATAGTTTGGAAGAGAAAGAGTGTAAATGCAATGAAATTTTTCAGGAGTTGAGCGACATTGATGTGCCTAAGTATAATTCATCTAGTTCAAGTAAAGAATATGGAGATAAAGCTAAAATGTTTAATAAAGATGTTGATAATAAAACTTTAGCTTTCCCAAACTTTGCAAATAAGGAAAAAGAATTACTTGAATACGAAGAATATACAAAAGGACTAAGGCCTAAATTTTACATTGAGGACCTTCCTTGGAACCTATAAGTAAAATGTTCACCTTCAAATCTTAAACATACACTTCTAGAAGTTCATAAAATTTTGTCTCAAAGAGTACCTTTGATATGACAATGGATATGCATGAATTCTTGGAAGATTCAAGTCCAAGAGTTAAAGCTAGAAGAATGGTCAAAATAGAGATAAACTGGAATTTCAGGAATTCCTGGACCAGTTTTGGAAGAACTCCATTTTGGGACTTTTAATGACTTCAAATGAACAAGTGATCTTCATGAAGATTACAGAAGACTTTTGAGGTTTCCAGAATGGTAAAACTCATTCCTAGATGAGTTCATTTGGATATCCTATGACTAGTCTTAAATAGGACATTTTACCTTCGATTGCAAAGATGCTACATTTTGGTTAAATGGCCATAACTTGTACTATAAGAGTCCCATTGAGGAGATTAAAGATTCATTAGAAAGCTCAGAGAATTCTCTACAAGTATGCTGAAGACACCAAGAACCAGTTTGAACAATTTGAAGGTCAAATAAAGCCAATAATTGAGGAGATGTAAAATCACAGTAGAACGGCTAAAGCAGAGCCTACCGGTGTAGGCTCTCACACTTCCATCCCTGGTAGGCCGCTGGCTAGAATAGAAAGTTTTGAAGGTTGAGTGGCCGAACCCGGCCACCATCTCGTCCAGACCCGGCCAGATCAAGACTACAACTATTTTTTGGTCCATTCTAGGTATTTTTGTATTAATTCTTGGTCTCTTTAGTTCCAAATTTTTAATTAAATTTTGTTAGAAGGTTAATTAGGTATTTTTAATACTCATTAGGTTTTAGGAAGAGGAGTAGGTTTTTTCTTTAAATACCTACTTATGCCTCCTCTTGTAATTAATTTTGATGAATTGAATTGAGAGTTTTCTCCAATGGAGTCTAGGGTTCTTCAACCCATCATAGTTAGCTTCTAAGAGTTTGTTTCAAAATTTTATGAGCAATTAATTACTTAGATTGATTAATCTATAGAAGTCAATTGATCATTCCAATTCTCTCTCTGATTGATTTTAGGAGTTCTAGTTTCTAGAATTGATTAAACCTACTTCTTCTACTTTGTGTAGCTCGGGTTTTAGGGCCATAGTTTCCCTAAGGTTTCTTGCTACCAAGTTGGGAAAGAGTTCCTCCTTTCACTATTAGGTTTATGTAGCTTAGTTCCTCAAATTTTCTCTAGTAGAGTGTTAGAACTACAAAATCTTCAATAGAAGTTCTTCATCAAGTAGGTGATCTTGGAAAGGTGATGGATTCAATTTTGAATCAAATTGGGGATTCACATCAACTTTACTTATTGAATGAATCGATAAAAGCTAAATTAGTTAGGAGATACATAGAAAATACAAAGAGAGGATAAAGATAATGCAATTGAAGGACAAGCGGCACCAAGAACTTTACATTTCTCAAAATTTTTTATTATCTAACTTTCAATTGAGATTGTTTCTAGGAAAAGTAAACGAAAGGTGGTTAAGACCTTCTAAAGTATCTCCCCGTCTTAAATTTGTTTGGAGGGACCTATTAAAAGAAGGAGTGGAAGCTCCTCAAATCTACTTCCACATATGAGCACACCAAGAAAGTGAAGGTGATATGGATCCTTATTAGATTGCAGATTGTATTCTATGCCTTCGCAAGATCACCTCCTTTGAAAAAGAACCTCTCTTGAGGATTTTTTTAATTCCAACACTCCAATAGAAAACCTATGAGGATCTAAGCCTCATAAACCCAATATGGAGAGGCAAAACTCATTCCCAATTTGATAGAAAGAACCTTGAGGAAAATAAACCCTCAAAACCCCCAACTACAGAAATTAGAAGACTTAGGTTTAATTAATTCTAAGATAGAGAACTATAAAAATCAATTAAAGAAAGGAATTGGATGATCAATTGAATCCATCGATTCCAAAATCTAGGCATTCAATTGTTCACAAAACTAAGGAAAGAAACCCTTAGCATGCTAATTAAGAAGAATAAAGAAGTCTAAAGAAAATGGAGAATTTCTCTCACAAATTTCAGCAAAATATCAATGTTAGTTATAAATGAGCTTATAATCGGGTATTTATATGCTAAGGTCTAAACCTAAATAATCTATTGATTAAGGCTTCAAAAAACTTACTAAGCCATTGATTCATAGCTTGAAATAAAGTTCAAACAATAAAATTCCACCAAAAGGTCGCATAGGCACTTCTCTACCAAGACCCTTCAAGAGACGGTAGGGTGAAACCTACCGGACGTGGTAGGGCATTTTCTCCCAAGTTGTTTCCCTCCAGAAGCCTACCGGCAACATTAGGGCCAATGCTACCTTCGGCAGTAGGTATGCTCTTCTCCAACACCTAGCCATTTTTATATCCAATTTGCTCCCATGAGTGATCCTTGCTTATTGTACAGATTGAGAGCAACTTTGAAACCACTCCTTGATCTTCAAACCCTTCAAGCTTTTTCTTAAAAGCTTCCTCCATGTAAATAACCATACCATGATCTGCATTTTTATCTTGAATATTTAGTTTCTTTACCGAGCTCTAATGAGTGTTCCATGCTTCAACTCCATAGGTTCTTGACTCTCCTGATCCTTATTATCCGTCCCTCCTTTGAAACGATTCGTCCTTGAATCTTCACCTACATCAAACAAAGATATATCAGAAACATTAAAGGTGACGTTAACATTGTATTCACTCAGAATATCAATTTTATAGGCATTATCACTAAGGTGCTCAAGAACTTGAAAAGGACCATCACTACGAGGATCAAGAATAAAATCCTTACATTTAGGTGACTTAGGCAATCCAAGAATAAATCCATAGAAATGTCAACCCAAGGTACTTGAGGCACATCTAAAGGAGTAGAAAGACCATGGGACAAAGAAGTAGATTTAGCTCTTTTGCATTATAAGCAATTTCTAATGAATCTTTCAATATCTTTTCTCATGTGAGGCCAAAAGAAATGTTCATGTAAGATGTCATAAGTTATAAGAATGCCAAAATGTCCCATTAGACCACCATAATGAACCTCTTTAACTAACAACAACCTAATAGAACAAGATGGATTTGCACAATTTTCCTTCATGATAAAGAAAGCCACCGTGTATAAGATACTTGTCATTAGGCACAAGTAAGCAATCCTCAAATATGTCTTTAAAATCTTGATCACTACCATATAATCCCTTAAGCATCTCAAAACCAAGAATTTGAGCTTGCAAAGTAGAGATAAGAGCGTACCTTCGAGGCAATGCATCGGCTACAACGTTTTCTTTACCTTTCTTATACTGGATAACGTATGGAAAAGAATCAATGAACACCATCCATCTTGCATGCCTCTTGTTTACTTTTTTTGTCCTTTAAGAAATTTCAAGGACTCATGATCTGTATGCACCATAAACTCCTTAGGCCACAAATAATGTTGCCAATGTTTCAATGTCCTCATAAGTGCATGGAGCTTCTTATCATATGTAGCATAATTCAATGCCGCATCGGTCAACTTTTCGCTAAAATAACCAAAGGGTCTCTTGTCTTGCATCAAAACTCCACCAATGCCAACACCTGAGGCATCACATTCTATCTCAAATGTGTTTTCAAAATTAGGTAGTGCTTGTAAAGGGGCACTACTCAACCTCTCCTTTAGCAACTTGAATGCTTTCTCTTGATTCTCCTCCCATTTGAAGCCATTCATTTTCTGAATAACATCCATTAAGGGACTAGCAATGGTGCTAAAATTCTTAATGAATCTTCTATAGAAACTTGCTAGCCCATTGATGTGTGTAAAAATAAAACGGGATGTGATCCTAATTATTACATTGTAAGACAAGTAGGCCTAACAAAGCAGAGATGAGTTTCAAACTGAGTGTTAAATCTCTCAGGGACGGACGATGTTCAAGTACTGATCGTGTTTCTAACATCTCGTCGGAAAAGATGATATCATTGATGAGAAAAGAATTAAAAACTAAAATAAGTAAAAAGAAAGCAATTAAAAATAATTTTTAAAAGAATTATAAAGACAAGAGTTTTGATTGGTGGAATCCCCCTAATCCTTGTTACGAATTCAATTGGCAAAACTTAAATGAAAACGATGTTGAATTAATTAAGTTGGGTCATCACTCAAATCGGGTAATCCCTATCTCTAGGAGAAAGCCACCCTACTTACTAACCCTTAGAAGAAAATCTCTTTTCTCCCTAACAAATTTGGAGTGCAATAAACTTAGGTGATTAAAAAGACCTAAAAGTGAAAAATCGTATCTCTACTCAACTGCCCCAGTTAACCCCCAATTGGTTTCCTAGATTGATCTTCCTTTTTAAATTCCAAACAACCTTGCGAATAATCTAACCTTGTGACAATAAAATTACAAACAAAAGCAATTTGAAGACAACTTAAGTTAAAATGAGCATCGAAGTCAAGAAATAAACTAAGAACTTCATAATCAAGAATTAAGGCTGAACCCCAAACCAAAAAGGAAAAACTACTCACTAGTCATTATAATAAAAACTAAAATTAATAATAAAATTCAATAACAAGAAAAGTAAAAGAAAGCTTAGGATTGAATTTTCGAAGCCGCAATTGAAGTTCGGAACGTCTCCTAAGATCATCTCTCAAGTCACTAAGTGGAACATCTAAATCCTGAATCAAAGTCTTCAACTCTTGTATCCAAGAAAATAAATCTTGCTGAAATTTTGAAATTCTATAACTAAAGAAAATATAAAAGTTGGAAATTTAAAGAGTGTTTAACCTAATTAATCCACTCCTAATATGAAATCTAATCTAACCTAAATTTAACTATTCTAATCTATGCTAATCTATGTTAAACTCTATTCTAATTGTCTAAAAACTATGTTACAATAGCTGTTTAAAAGCCCTTTATATAGTGGTAAAATACAAGAAAAACAATCTAGATTTGGAGTAGAAATCAAGAAAATCGAGTTGGAGTAGAATTTCAACCACCTTTACAGCACCCCCTATCGCCAACGGTAGGGTAGAGCCTACCGTCTGTGGTAGGTCTCTTTTTCTTTGGCCCTTCAGTTCTCGGGACCTACCGGCAACGGTAGGGCAACTTGCCATGCACGGTAGGTGCTGATTTTCTTGTCGACGATTCCGTTTTCGTCCCGTTTTTTATTCCTTTCATTGTTTTCACTTTCGGAGGGCACCTAAGACAAGAATAAGAGATATTTAGCTAAAATATATACTTTTACATACTAAAGACACTGAAAACGATGATATTAACGTATAGAAAAGATAGACAACTATGCACTTATCAAATACTCCCACACTTATTCGTTGCTTGCCTTTAAGCAACACAAACGAAATGGGTACAATGAAGGATTTAAAAAAATTTTTATTATAAGAAAGGCTCAAAACGAAAATGGTATAAGCTAATTAAAACTTAAAAATGATTTAGAAGTATTAATATACCAAAACAAGCTTTTCAAAAACTAAAACTAAAACAAAACAAAACCTAGACAAAAAATACGATCACTTTAATAGAGAACATCGCCATCCAGCTCCAAAGACTTATTAGAAATAGACAATCGACAAACTTACTAAGTCAACCAAATATTACAAAAATCATTACCGATCAAAGGTGTATAAGTGTGTTTTTGCTCATGCCGTTTTTCATAGAAAAAGAAGAATGTCAAGTGATTAACAATGTTAAATGTTTTAAAATACAATGTACACAACTCATACTTCTTCTACCATTTATCCACTTTAAAGTCTATTTTAGGTTATTCCGGGATTAGGTAGGGCATAAGTAGGTTACAAACAAAGGTAAAAGGAGACAAAACAAATGAAATAGAGCTAAAGCAACCGAAAGGAAAAGATAACAAATTTAAAGAACACTTTCTAGGTGCCGTTTTCACTCTTTCTCACTTACCCTTGTGCAACTTACTTCTTTCTCTTTTTATTTTTGCACAACCCACCTAACAACATACTTTTCTTTAGATAATATTTTCAAAACTTACTAAAATATAGAGAGATGATGCTTGAGTTTTTTCAAGATTTTATAAAAGTAAATGTACATATTTTTTTCTTTGTTTTCTGCCCCTTTTCCCAATTTTTTGGCTTTTTCTCTTTTTCTATTTTTTTCAAGCATCAAATTATTTTTTTCTTTTTCTCATTTTAATAGCCAAAAGAACCAAATACTCAAAAATTCCTAAAATACCCTTTTCTTTAAAACAGGGTTTCTCTTTTATTCTTTCTTCACTCTTTTTACCCCACACTTATCTATTTAACACACTCAAAACTGTTTAAAAAGATATAAAACACTTAGCTCTATGAATTGAGGTTTTATATATGGTGAGGTTAAACGATCAAAGAAGGGAGTAAACCCCTTGGCATGAAGGCACAAAATGAGGTTAAACCTATCACTCCAGTTAGCTAGTATAAACATGGAGAATGTGGGGTTGGGAAAGGTTTTGGAAGGCAAGGAGCAGCATGGAAACAGTGAGTTAGGCAAGGTTGTTCCAACTAATTTAGGCATGGCTGCAGGTAAGGGATTAGAAAGGGGTGCAGGTACGATCTCTAGTGTAGGAGACGACTATATTTCACCCAAGAAAAAGGGGTCCGTCAGGTATACACTACACCAGTTGGCAATAAAGCTATTGGTGTTCAGGGGGAAGTTACTTTATAGAATTCGTTTCATGTGCTATCAAGTGAGCCGAACTAGAAGAATGGTGACAGGAGTGGGAAAGCAACTCTTGATGCTCCGATATCCCCAAAATGGATACTGAATAAGTCAACTGAAGAGGGTGGCAAAGGAGTGAAGAAAAGAATAACACCAAACTCTATTGAAAATGCGACAAGGAAAGGCCAACCCAAAGACAAAGGGAAATGGCCAATGGGCAATATGGAAGCTGTAGCTAGTGGGAGACGAAAGGGGTCGGCCCTTCATATCATGTAGTTATGAATATTGGATAATGGAATGTAAGAGGGTTCTCAAAGGCCCTCAAACACAATGAAGTGTACAGTTTCTTGAAGGTAAATAGAGTTTCCGTTTTTGTTCTTCTTGAGATAAAATTGGAGGAAGGGAGACTATTTGATATCATGAGATGGAAGTTTTCTGATTGAAAGGTGGTACACAAATTTTCTTGTATGATCCGGGAAGAATTGCAGTCATTTGGGACCTAAGATTGGTAGATTTGGAGTTACTTGAAGCCCAACCATAGGTGATTCATAATTTGATTACTTGAAAGAAGTCATCACAGAAGTTTTATATCTCTTTTATATATGAGATGCACTCGGTTGTTCATAGAAAACCCTTATGGCAGTCCCTTCGGCTCCTTAGCTCTACTCTTCATCAACCTCGGTTGGTTGTAGGAGATTTTAATAGCATCCTCACTGATAATGACAAGAGGGGCGCCCGTGCTGTTACTCCTTATGAAACTTAGGATTTTATGGATTGTTGTGTGGACTTGGGATTGGTGGATATTAACTATACAGGCTCCCACTTCACTTGGACAAACAGTGAAACTTGGTCTAAGATAGACCGTGCTTTATGTAACAACACGTGGTTCACTTTTGGCCTCACTGCAACAGTAAAGTTCTTCACTGTGGTATACATCTCGGACCACCCTCCCTATGTGGTCTCTCTTTTTGAGCAAAAGGAATATGCCAACCCCAAGTTTATGTTCTTCAATATGTGGGCAAAACATGAAGATTTTTGTAGATTGGTAGAGGAATATTGGAATATGTTCGTACCGAGGACTAAGTAGTTTGCCTTATGTATGAAACTGAAGATGTTGAAACGGGGTTTAAGGAGTTGAACATAAAGCATTTTGCCCATATCTCAGCAAAAGCATAAGAAGTTAGAGCAGATCTTAAACAAGCACAAACCAATTTTCATGATTGGCCTTCGGATGAGAGTTTAAAGGTGGAGGTGAGACAGTTACAAAACAAGGCGGTTTTCTTCATTGATGCTGAAAGGAAGTTTTCTGCTTAGAAAATTAAGCGTGACATTCTGCTTCAAGGTGATAAAGGAACACGGTTATTTCACTCCTTGGTGAAGAGGAATGCAAAGAGGAATTTCATTGCTTCCAATACAAGAGAGGGTGGTACTTACACAACGAATGGCAAGGAGGTGCAGGATGAATTTATCAGTTTTTATGGCAAACTGTTAGGTACTAGATAGGGGGCTATGGGTTTTGATGATCATGCCATGAGTATTGGGCCGAAGATCTCCCTTATGCAAGCTGTTTCACTGTAGGGTTGTTTCACAGGGAAAGAGATTAAGAATGCCATGTTTGACATTGGAAATGATAAGTCCCCGGGACCGGATGGTTATACATCCTTATTTTTCAAGAAGGCTTGGAGGTTGGTAAGTGATGATTTTTGTCAAGCGGTTTTGGAGTTCTTTGACACAGGCAAGCTACTAAAATAGACAAACCACTCCATTATTGCCCTTATCCCTAAGACTCTTCATGCCTCCACTATGGCTGATTTTAGACCGATCTCTTGTTGTAATGTGTACTATAAATCATCACTAAGCTTATTGCTTCTAGGTTAGGTGTGGTCCTCCAGCCATTATTGATAAATCCCAGTAAGCTTTTGTGAAGGATAATAGTATAGTTGAGAACATTCATTTAGCACAGGAAATTATGAGGGGTTATATGAGAAAATGGACTTCTCCCAAATGTACGTTGATGATAGACATAAGGAAGGCTTATGACACAATCTCTTGGGATTTTCTAGAGAAGGTCCTCCGAGCTGTACTTTTTCCAGCCAAGTTCATCTCTTGGATTATGGCTTATGTTACCATATCGACTTATTCTCTAAAGGTAAATGGTGAAGTTTTTGGGTTTTTTAAAGGTGAAGGGGGATTAAGACAAGGTGATCCCATCTCTCCCTTCCTTTTTCTGATTTTTATGGAATATCTTTCTAGATGTCTTAATTGTGCTACTACGCATGAGGATTTTAACTTCCATCCTAAGTGTGAAAAACTTATAATCTCTCATCTAGCCTTTGCAAACGACCTTATAGTGTTTACAAAGGGTGACTATAAATTGGTTCAAATTGTATATGATGTGTTGACAGGTTTTGGGCAGGCCTTGGGGCTACATGCTAACATCCTCAACTCAAATATTTTTTTAGCAGGAGTTGATGATTTTGGAAAAAGCCTGATTATGGAGTATACTGGGTTTCTTATAGGCAACATGCTTTTTAGATATTTGTGGATCCCACTCTTAGGAGTCTATCTTAAAATAGCGGATTATACGACACTACTGGATATGGTCACCAATACTCCACTTGCCTGGGGTGGTTTACATCTATCTTATGTAGGCATACTTGTAGTTATTAAATCGGTGGTCCAGGGCCTCCTGTGCTTTTGGCTTGGAGTACTCCCAGTTTTTATGGTTGTCCTCGATGGAATTGTTGGTTTATGTAGGAGATTTCTACGGGGTGGGAAATCGGCTAAGGTAGCATGGCAGACATTATGCTAGGATAAGCAGAGTGGAGGACTTGGATTGAGGGATTCAAAAAAGTGGAATGATTCTTTACTTTCCATAGCCCTTTGGAATCTTCACAGTAAAAAAGATTCACTTTGGTTCAAATGGATACTTCATTATTATGTCAAAGATGGAACGATTTGGGAGCTGACATTTAGGAAGGACTTTCCAGCTTTATTGAAGAGACTTCTAGCTATACGAGACACGTTTGTAAAAGCTGAGGGTTCCGTTGGGGCTACTGAAACACGCATTGCTGCATAGGTAAATGGTGATGTTTTTAACACAACTGGTGCTTACGCTTTCATGGCATCAAAGGGGCAAAAGTAGAGATGGGGCAAAACTTGTGTTGAATGCCACTTTCCACAAAAGTTTTCCTTCATTTTGTGGTTAGCAGTATTGGGGAGACTACCGAGCATGGATAGATTGACATTTTTGGAGGCTGACTTCACTTGCAAATTATGTAACCAGCATGACGAGAGTATTTCACACTTACTTTTTACATGCCCCTTTACAGGTGACATTTGGCAGGCTATTCAGGAATGGGTGGGGCTGAGAATGAGGATGACCACCATACAAAGCTGCCTTAAATGGCTACACAAGGAGTGTCAAGGGACATCGTGGATTTGCAACCTAAGGAAGTTATGGTTTCCAGAAACTTTGTATTACTTGTGGAAATGTAGGAACAAAGTTGTTTTTGAAATGTATAACCCAAATAGAGATCATATTATTAGCAAGATCAAATACAGGTATATAAGGTTATTTGTGCCTTGTATCCCCATATTTTGACCTGATGATTTGCACCTTCCTTGTATTGGGACGGGATAGTTTGTGGGATTATATGATTGGGCCTTTCTAATGTTGTGATTGTCGTGGGTATGCCCACGTGTATTTGTATAATCTCTTTTTGATCTATAATATATATTTACATTTTGATAAGAAAAAATAAGAACTAGGGATTAATTTCATAAAGGATATAGGATAAGAAAGGCTCAATCGGTTCAAAGAAAGCCTATGACCATCATCTCCGGGACAATCCTAGACTAAACTTCTTTATTTTTAAAGATAGAAAAATCATGAAATTGTAGACAGAGTTCAAAAAACATTATCATAATGCTAATAACTCAAGATTCCTAAACTTCTATTACCTAAACAACGTTTACAAGTGCATAAAAACCATTGATCGTGTAAAACTTTGGTAAATATGGTTTTCAAACTAATGAAGTAATTCGACTTTTCGAAAACCTAAGGAATTTTTCAGTTGTAAAATCTACCAAAAGTGATAAAAATAAAATATTTTTGGATTTTTAAATATACAATGTAAAAGAAAAGAAAGTAAATATTTTTCGAATTTTTGAATTTTCTTATTTTTTTTGAAATTTTTAGAATAAGAGACTAATAGAAAAAAACTTTAAAAATGAAAAATACCCCCACACTTAAAATCACATTATCCTCAATGTGGTGGTTATACAAAAAGAAGCAACAAAGCCAACACGTATATGAGAGGCAATCACGTAGATATAAAGCGATCAAAGTATATGGGGAAGCCATCCCCACACAAAAATAATATAATAAACAAAAAACAAATTACAAAAAAACAAAGCAAAAAGGACAGGAAAATAACACAGAAGAATAGAAAATAAAATAAAAGAAAAGAAAAACTCCTTATTACGGACCGAAGTCCGTGCCGCATCCTCCACTGCTGCCTTGATCAGGCATGAATTTTTGGCATCAATGGGCTAGCATTATTTCTTGGCGATATATTGATGCCCTTTGATGTGCCAACTTGTCTGCATTGCGGTGAGTGGATTCTACTATTTCCGTCAACTACATCCCTTGGATTTCTTGATTGATTCGGAGTTTCTCAAAGGCAGTCTGCATCTTTGTTTGGAATGCATCCATTAGGATAGTATTCTGGGCATCGGCCTCGTCCTCATCATCTGAGGGATTGTAGGACTCATCAGCCTCATAATCATCATCCTGAACTGATTGCAAGAAACACACCCCCAGGCCGGTTTGGGTGGTTTTCTTTATTTTGCGAAAACTGGCCGTGTTGTAGTCTCGCAACCTATTTGCTTCAGATGGTGGGATCCACACTTAGTCCTCCTCATCCCAAGTGTAACCGCAGTTATTAAAAGTTGTGTATTTAATAACCTGCTACGGTCCTGTTGATAATCTTCGTTCTCCTGTAAAATTTACATGACAAGAAGTAAAAACTCTAGATGAAATCAAAGGATAACGAAAAACACGCTTTTTTGTGATGTTACACCCAGTATTCCACATTATTTGGATTATCAAGGAAGAGAGGGACAGGGGTGAGCGGTTGAAAAGCTTATCTAACAAATAGATATCAACAATGTGAACTCACTAAAGTTGTGCCCTTTTGAACAAGTGTGTGCCCAAAGAAATAGGCAAGACCACAATGAAGAAGATTCGGGAAATCGTCCCCGTGGATGATTTTACGATGGTGCAAAGCCCGTGGCCAGATCTTAAAACGGCTACAAGCCATGCCGAAATTCCAGTCAAGGTCCTCGTCGATTGTTTTTCTGTTGGACTCCATGGTGAACGAATTCCCATTGTCTGGGATCCAAAGAATGGGCGCCAAACATTCCCTATCAAGAATGATCCTAACCCCTTTAACAATTGAAATTATAGTCTGGAGATCCTTGTTTGTTTTATGTGTCATGTTGGCATAGAATTCTCGAACAAGGTCTGGGTAGTAATCGCCTGAAATGTAAAAGAGAGGAGGCCAACCCAACCTCTAAAAAGATTTTGAAGATAAAAATGTTCGATTACTGAGTCCTTGAATGATTTTTAAAACAATGATTTTGAGTGACGCCCTTTCGGCTACCCATTCACGAGGCACCTGATAGAGTCTCTTTGGATAAGGAGGGATATTAGGGTCGAGCAAGGTCCCCGCAACACGAGCCCATTTTTATTTGGAAGATGAAGCGACAGATTTCTTAAGGGCCATTTAGAGAGAGATAAAAATGAACAGAAAAAAAGAGGTAGGAAAAAGAATACAAAACACAACACAATAGCACCAGCAAAAATTAAAATAATATAACACAATTAAAGCACAAAAGAAGTAAAAATCCTAATGTAGCCTGTGTGTTTTATAGTATTCTAGCATCGCCCGTGGGTGGAAAAGTGTAGCGGAAACGATAAAATGAAAACTAACAAATTACTAAACAAAATGCTCTTAAGAAAATCAAAAACGTGAAAATAAGTCCATAACAAGAATTAAGGATAAGCGAACCAGAAGTGAAAAGGAGGCACATTTGAGAAGTAGCCTGTATTTGTTTGAGAAACAAACTACGACCACGAAAATTTGCTCCTTTTTTCCCGCCCCATTTGGATTATCGCCGGAGTTCCATCGAAAGTTCGTCGGAAACTTTTTTTGGACTTTTTCTACAAGAAAACGCAATGTAACACAAAACTAAGTTAGTATGTAACAAAAATTAACTAAAAGCCCCAAAATTATAAGAAATTAAAAGAGGAGGTAGATGGGGAAAGAAATTCAGTGAAAAGGTGGGTTCTTTTGGAGATAATGTTGAAGAAAGAGATGAGTTAGCATGGAATTTGTGTAAAGAAGAAGAATGGAGGTGGTAGGAATGTTAGAAGAAAAGATTAAGTAAGAGAAGAGAAAAGAAGAGAAATAAATAAACAAACCAAGAGATGGAGAGGTGGAGATGCCGCCGGTGGAACTCGCCGGAAAAGAGAGATAAGTCGTCGGAGTTGAGGGAGGAAGATGAGGGGAATGCTTGTAGAAGTTGGAGAGGTGTGGAGAGCTTATGGGAGTTTGAGAGAGTAGGAAGAGGGAAAAGAAAAATTAAAGGTTTTAGAAGAAAGAGAGGGGAGAAAAGTGTAGAAAATCAAACAAAAATATGATATTTGGTACGAAATTGGGTCGACTCGGCCCGTTTTGCCCTTAAAAAACCGACTCGCTGCCCATTATTTATTCTACCACCGACAATAAAGTAAGACCTACCATCCACGGTAGGTCTCTATCCTGCTGGAGTCGAGAAGTCTTGATCCCGACCGTATATGATAGGTTGAGCCTACCGTCCGCAGTACGCCTCTCCCGAAGGATGTCTTATTTCTCCTGTAGCCTATCGGCAACGGTAGGACACCTTAACATCCGTGATAGGGTGCTACCAAACCTCCATTTTGCTTCATTTTCTGCAATTTTTTATCCCAATTCAAGCCTCCTACCTTATATATTCAAATAATCTTCATGTAGGTCTTTAGGCCATCAGTTTTTTTCTCTTCAAAACAACCTTGAAACACAACATCAACAAATAATTAAAGTGGGAAATCAAAAGAAATAGACGAAAAAAAACTTGACAATACAATTTTACAATTTACAATTACAAAGAATACTCCCTTTTCTTAGGTGCTATCTGCACCTCCCGAATCGCGGTAATCCGGATTTTTCTTTAAGTCTTTCTTCCAAACCTACACCCATTCCATCTTGCGAATTTTTATAGTGGAGGTTGGTTGCCTCCTTTTCTTACGTTTTCTTCTTGGCTTTTCTTTGCTTTCCTTTCTAGTGGGTTTTTGCACATTAAAAAATACTCTGTTAGTTTTTTTGCTATTGTGTACGAAGTATCTTTACTTTTGGATGGGGAGGTCGGTAGCAAAGGAAATTTAAATATTATCTCGTTTCCTTCCACCCTTAGAATTAACTTCCCTTTTTCCATATCAATTAATGCCCTAGAAGTCCATAAGAAAGGATGACCTAAAATAATAAGGAAATCAATGTCTTCCTTCATATCCAAAACTACAAAGTAAACGTGGAAGACTAAATCCTTTACTTTGACTAACATATTCACAACTATTTGCTAAATTATCTACTAATAGTTATATCTGCTAAATTAATAGACATTCTAACAGGTTCTGGGGTACCGAAACCTAGAAGCTCATACATAGATAAAGAAATAGCATTAATACTTGCGCCTAAGTATACTAAAGCCCTATCTACTTTAATACTACCAACGATGCAAGGAAAAGAAAAACTCCCTGTGTCTTCCAATTTTTGTGGTAGTGTTTCTATCTTGACTGCAAGGGCTATACTTCCTTCTTTCATGCTAATCTCTTCTTGTTGCAGAATTTCTTTATTGGTCAAAATAGCATGGACATGCTCTCTTAGATTTACTTAAGTGTTACTTGGGAGAGTTCCCAGAGTTCTTTAAGACACAATTTTGAATAATTGGCCCATTTGCTTTTCCATGTTTCTAATGGAGGCCTCTTGATTCCTTTGAGCTGCCTCAATGGTACTCATCCTATTCTCTATTGTATTAATAAACTTTACCATTAACTCCTGCAAATTTGTCTTATTCGGTGAATGATGATTTTGTGGACCCGCTTCATAAGGCAAAGGCAGTGGAGGTCCCTTATTCTGAAATCCTGGAGGTTGATTTTATCTTTGTTGTCTTTGGCCACCCAAGAGAAATTGGGGTGGTTTCTCCATCCCGGATTGTACGTGTTTGAGTAGGAGTTGTTTTGTCTATTCCCCTGCACAAACTCTACTTGTTCTACTTGGCCTCCCATACATGGGCACTCTTGATTTCAGAGCCCACTGTTACAAATATCACAAAATGTGGCCACTTGATTATTCTTACTTCTTGATGGACCGGACATGTTTTCTATTTTATGCTGAATAGAAGCTGTTAGTCTTGTTTCCATAGCCGATATCGAATCCACATTGTGTACCCCAGCCATTTTTAGCTTTCCTCTTTGGCGTCCCCAAGTGTAACTGTTCATCGCTACTTGTCCTATTAAATCATGTACTTGTTGGGGAGTTATATGATCTATTAACCCTCTAGCGGAGGCATCTATTAATTGTCTAGCACCAAAAGAAACTCCATTATAAAAACTTTAAATTTGTGTCCTCAAATCTACCCTATGGTGGGGACACTTCCAGAATAATTCTTTCCAGCATTCCCATGCCTCATAGAGGCTTTCTCTGTCTATTTGTCGAAACCAGAGTATCTCATTCCTTAATTGTGTTGTTCGCCCTAAAAAAAAGTACCTCCCTAAAAAGCTTTTTGCTAATGAGTTCCATGAAGTAATGGAACCCGATGGTACGGCCTTTAGCCAAGACTTTGTGATAAAGTCCATTTTTTGTACAAATAAACAATTTAAGTTTTAATTATTAGCCCTTAAAAATATTTTATTTATTTATTAAACAGAATTATTATATTTCGTTTATTTTATTTTGGTGATAAAGGAAAAGAAGCTCATTAAATGATACAACCAACAAATAAAGAGGAGAAAAAGGCCCACGGTCAAGAAGGGCAGCCCACAAACAAGCCCAAGATTGGAATTAGGCTGCCACAAAAGAGAAAAAAAGAAGAAATTGAGAAGGACAAAGAATCACAATAGAAAGAGGAAAGGGAGAGGGAGCTGCAGGAAGAGACAATGAAAGCAGCTGCTGGGAGCCGCAATTAGAAGTAGCTGAGCAAGCTGCTGGGACCGAAACAGCAGCTACACAGTAGCTTAGGAAGACAAAAACCAGCAGCAGCTGAAGCAGATAGGAGAAGACAGAATTCGCAGCAACTGCTGCATGCAGAAATCGAAGCAGAAACTGAAGTTGCAGAAATCATACGCAGTTTTTTGAAGAAAATAGATGTTGAGCAATGAAATCGGATGAAGTAGAGAAGAAGTCGGATGCAACAACAGCAAATCTAAAAAAAATGGGCAGGTAGCTCCAAGTGGAAAAATGGCCATGATCTACTCCAAGAAATTGGTTCCTTCTTTCCCTTTAGCAATGAAAATTTTCTTTTAGAATCTTGATGACACCCTAGCCATGTGACTTTGATTTATTTTATTTTGGGAGATTTATTATATTGTTTATGTGATTACATATCTTTGGATGTTTATTGGTTTGATGCAATTAATTCTTTGTGATTGTTCTTGTAGAATAATTATCTCGGTTAATTGATATTTTTATCCATGCTTAATTCTTGTAGTCTTGAGTACGAGAGATATGTGATCTTTGCAATTATATTGTGGGTTTTAGAATTGAATAGTTCATGCTAATTTTAGATGATTTATGTCATAGAATTGAAAAAGTCATGCTAATGGTTAGATAGGTTATTTAATGCATTTAAGCACAATATATTTCTTTAGTAAATCGAAGCTTATAGCCTAGATCATCACATAAATGTATAATATTTTCTCCTAAATAGAACTAATCATTATTATATAGGTTAGTGGTGGATTCAAGGTTCTAAATCTTCTCTTTGGTTAAAACTCTTGTTAATTATAGTTTAGTGATTTTATTTTTATTTTTCCTTAATTTAGGAATAACTTTTAAATAATATAATTTGATTATTCTCTTTATAAAACTAATTTAGGAAGATAATAATTTCAGTAGTTAGTCCTTTCTTTGTGGTTCAATATCCTAATACTTCCATATTACATTGATCTTCTGCACTTGCTAGTATTGGGTTTAAAACTTTATTATAAAAATCCCGATCACTTTGCCTTTCTCCCCTTAGAGAGAATGGGAAAGGACGAAGTCGAACTGTGTCCTCAAAAACTCCCTTAATTCTAAAAGTATCACATACATCTAAGAATTTCCTATATGCACGTTAGGATCTTCATTAGGAAGTCCGTCGAATTGAACGTGATTTTGCAACATTTGAATTATATTAGGTTTAATCTTGAAGTTGTTTGCCTCTATCCTTGGCCTTGTTATACTTGATCACGTCCCTAAGATTGACAGTCGAGCATAATTTTCCATTGTCCTTTCTGGCATGTGTATTGGTTGTGCCGCCATCGAAGGCGTTTATTCGAAAAGAGGGTTTTTGAATAGAGGTGCTTCGGGTTCTACTTTTGCCTTAATAACGAGTGCTATTGAACTAGTGCCTGTCGTTCCAAACTTAAGAGCGAGATGAGCACTCCGCAGTGTACATTCAGGCTCGGGATCGAATGGTACTAACTCATCCCCATTCTTTCGGGGGATATACTAATACCATACAATCTGCAATAACCATAAATCGTGATTAACTCCACAAAACACAAAGCACAATTCAAGAGTATAAACTGAAAATAACATAATGGTGGAAAAACAATTCAAACAAGAGAAAAAAGAACTATGACTAAAGCACTAAATAAATGATATTCCTTAAACTTGCCGTCCCTAGCAACGGCGCCAAAAACTTGATGTGTGTAAAAATAAAACGGGATGTGATCCTAATTACTACAATGCAAGGCAAGGTGCTGATTTTCTTGCCAACGACTCCGTTTTCATCGTTTTCCGTTTGTTTTCTTACCGTTTTTGCTTCTTTTCATCGTTTTCACTTTCGGAGAGCACCTAAGACAAGAATAAGAGACATTTAGCTAAAATATATACTTTTACATATTAAAGACATAGAAAACAACGAGATTAACATATAGATAATAAAGATAACTATGGACTTATCACCGATGGAAGCTCCTCCCTTTGGATGCACTTTTGGCAGTAGGCCATTCCTTGATTACTTTCATCTTCTCTTGATCCACTTGAAGGCCTTGAGAGCTCACTGCGTAACCAAGGGGAGTCACCTTTTCTGGACAAAAATCACATTTTTCGAAGGTTAGCATATAATTTCTCACTTCTCAAAACTAACAAAATTTGTTTAAGATGATGTAAATGATCTTTATAAGTTTTTCTATGGATCAAAATATCATTAAAATATTCTACGACAAATTTACCAATGAAATTCCTCAACCCATGATGTATAAGTCTCAAGAATGTACTAGAAGCATTAGTTAAACAAAAAGGCATGACTAGCATTCATGGACAACGAAATTAGTTTTGAAAGCCATTTTCTACTCATGTTCTTCCCTCATTCTAATTTGATGGTACCCCAAATTTAAATCAATCTTCGAAAATATTTGAGAACCATACAACTCATCAATAAAATCATCTAATCTAGTAATACTGTTAATGGCTCTACAATCTACACACATACGCCATGTACCATCTTTCTTTGGAACTAATAAAACGAGAACGACACAAGGGCTCAAGCTTTCTCTTACATAGTCTTTAGGGAGCAATTCTTCAACTTGTCTTCGTAGCTCTTTGGTTTCTTCGGGAGGACAACCATAAGACGGTCTGTTTGGCAACACTACTCTGGGTACCAAATCAATTTGATGCTCAATTCCTCGCAAAGGAGGAAGTCCACCGTGCATCTGTTCAGGGAAGACATCCATGAATTCTTTAATAACCTTTACTATAGCATTAGACATGGAAGACAAGTGACCATTAGTAGAAACAAATGCACCCTTGCAATAGAAAAGTAAAACCAACTCTTCTTTTTCAATGGCTTATATGATCTCACTATCTTTTGAATGAAATGTCTTCTCTCTCTCTCTCTCTCTCTCTCTCTCTCTCTCTCTCTCTCTCTCTCTCTCTCTTGTCTCTCTTGCAACTATCACTCTTTTTCTTGCCTCTCTTCAATTTTTCCTCTCTAGGTTTTGTCTACACTGATTTCTTTTTAATCAATTCTTTTTCCCTCTTCAATGCTCTTCCTCTTTTCTCACTCTCTAGTCTTTCTTTTTCTCTCATTTTCTTTTGTTCTTCAAAGACATGACCTGGGTCAAAGGTTTCAACATGAGCTTCTCTCCATTCTTTCCAAAGGTATAAGTATTCTTTACACCATCATGAATGGATATTGCCAAGGACACGCCAACAACAAATGCCCAAGTTACATAGGAGTCACATCACAAAGAATTTAATCATTTTATGACCCCTTAGAAATAGACACTAGCACTTGTTTGTTAACTTTTACTTCCCCACTATCATTTAACCTATGAAGCTTATAAGGCTTTACATTCTTTAGGAGAGGAAAGTTCAATTTTTCAACAAGATAAGTACTAACCGCATTACTGCAACTGCCACTATTAACAATAAGGTTAATAACCTTACCTCCAACTAAGCATTTAGTGTGAAAGATGTTTCCCCTTTGAGTGCTAGATTCTTCCTCATGGACTTGAGTAGACAAAGCTCTAATAGTCACCAAGCTCATGCCTCTTCATCGTCTTCAAAAGAGGTGATTTCTTGAACTTCTTCACTACTTTCTTTCTAGTTAATAATATCCTCTTGGCAATCTTCCTCAATCTTTTCAGTCCAACCATTCAAATTTTCACTAAAGACCAAATTTCTCTTGGTAGGATAATTTATAGCCATATGTCTCACACTATTTCACTTGAAGCACCTTGTTGGATTGGTGATCAACCTTTCTTTCTCTTCCACTTTAGACTCAGAATGATCTTTGAAAGCCACCTTAGGTGTATCTTCTTTCTTTGGCCAACTCTTATAGGTAGATGCTTGAGGTTTAGGCACTACACTTCTGGAAGAAGGAAGATTAGTCTAAAAGAATCCAATTCTCTTTCTTTGATTCTTAATCTCGGTAGCCAAATGATACATGCCTTCATAAGTTGTGTAAGGGTACAATTCTAGTTTATTAGAAATGTCCTTGTTGAGACCACTTAGAAATCTAGCAATTAAAGTATCTTTGTCTTCCTCTAAGCTCCATCTTAAAGTGTATAACTCCTATCTCTTGTTTATATTCCACAACATTATTGTTTCCCTGCTTAAGAGTCATCAATTTGTAGTGAAGCTCTCTATAATAATGTCCCAACACAAATCTTATCTTTATGAGAGTCTTTAGTTCTGCCCAAGTTTCTACCGGTTGCCTTCCATTTCTCAACCTTTGACTGAAAATCCTTTCCACCAATGAAGTGCATAACCCGAAAATTCGACAATGACTAGTTTCACCTTGACAATGTCACTATAGCTTCTCACTATGAATAGGTTCTCCATTTGTCGTTCCCAATCAAGGATCACATTTGGATCGCTCTCACTCTTGAAGCTAGGTACCTTCCACTTCATTTTTTCGAGAGCTTTATTCACTTGTTGATTACCATAGTAGCCACCATAGTAAGCTTGGCCAACATTAGGATTCTCTCCATTATCTTCATACAAGTTATCTTCATGACATTCTTCATGTATGGAAACTCTTCTTGTGGTCTATAACATCCTTTTCCTCCTAGACCTCCTGTTCTTCCACTTCTAACTTGTTGCCTACCATGGTTTCCACCTTCATGGAATGGATATGAATTTTTAACCGGCATGTCATGGTATCCATAAGTAAATATACCATCAAAAGGTCTTTGATGGTGAGGTGAATTTAATCCTCCAAGATTATCTTCAACTCTTTGTTCCATTGTGGCACTACTCTTGCCCCTCTTAAGCTCTTCAACATCTCTAGTAACACTTTGAAATTGTCTAACCAATCCTTCAATTGATTGTTGCATAGATAGCAAAGTCTCATTTAGATTCATCCTTGTAGGATCACTAGTGCCTTCTTGATGAGATTGACTAGGTAAATGACCATCCATAGACAATGTTATACCTGCAAATGAAACAAAGAAACTATACAAAAGGACCTCCCAATCATTCCCTAAGTGTTTACACTGTTTGATAATCACTCAATTCACTCGTGTTTAACACTCTTTATTGGCTTTTATCAAGATAAGCTAACCCTCTTGCCTTTTCCAAACACTCAATGCTCAAGTATCTATAAGATTCTTCAAACTACTTAACCAATTGAAACTAAGAGCAATGATCCCAAGCAAGTAAATCAATCAATACACTTGAGGCAAAGAGACAAAATTTCAAAGACTTGAGGTGTAAGAATTTCAAAGAATGTAATCTATGGAAAAGAGACAACAAAGATAATTGATCATCCCTAAAAGATTAGAAACACATAAGAAAACAATTGGAAGTAAAAAATAAAGCAATCCAAAACAATTAAACTAAAAAAAAGAACACAAGAGTACTAAGAAAATCTTTCCAGGAAACAGGGAATAATGACACCCTATCACTAAAACGAGCATAACTTGAAAAAGACGAATTCAAATAAGATGAAACAAATTCAGGAAGATTTCTCAATTTAGGAGAATGAATTTAATCACAAATCACATTCAAATTGAATCAGTATACATAAGATATGCTCAGATTAATTCACACTTTTTCTGCAGCCGAGATTCCAAAACACATTTCAAGTTTCAATCAAATTTAGCAATGAATTGAACTCCAAATTGAGTAAGTCTTATTTCAATTGAATCCTAACTCAAAGGAGAACATCTATATTAAAAAAACATCATTCAATTTCGCAATTATTCACTAAATGTTGCAATTGATTTTTGCATCAATTTTTCTGTACTACTATTACATGATCTTCATGGAAATTTCATATATCATCATGTACTTCTTCTTTTTTTCTTTTTTTTTATTTTCAACGAATTTAAACAAATTACAACACAAATTGACCTTGATTTGGAGGTTGCTTTGTTACCACTTTGATATGGATCCTCATTTGATTGTAGATTGTATTCCACACATTCCCAAGATCACCTCCTTTGATAAAGAACCTCTATTGAGGATTTTGTAGTTTTAGTACTCCAATAGAAAACCTATGAGGATCTAAGCCTCATAAACCTAATATTGAGAGGAAAAACTCATTCCCAATTTGATGGAAAGAACCTTGAGGAAACTAAGGCCTCAAAACCCCAACTATACAAACTGGAAGACCTAGGTTTAATTAATTCCAAGAACAAGAACTCTAAGAATCAATTAGAGAAAGGAATTGGATGATCAATTGGATCCATAGATTCCACAGGGCATTCAATTGTTCACAAAACTAGGGAAAGAAACCCTTATCAAACTAACTAATAAGGGTGAAGAACTTTAGAGACAATGGAGAATTCCTCTCACAAATAGCAAAATTTCAATGTTAGTTATAAATGAACTTATAATTGGGTATTTATAGGCTAAGGTCTAAACATAACTAATCTATTGATTAATGGCTTCAAATTACCCATTATGCCCTTCATTAATAGCTCAAAATAAATTTCAAACAATATAATCCCGCCTAAAGGTCGCATAAGCACTTCTCCACTAGGACCCTACCAGCAACGATAGGGTGAAACCTACCAGAAGCAGAAGGGCATTGTCTCCCAAGCCGTGTTTATCCAAAATCCTACTGGTGAAGGTACGGCCAGGGTTACTATTGGTAGTAGGTATGCTCTTCTCCAACACTTAGCCATTTACACATTAGATTTGCTCCCTTGAGTGATCTTTTCTTACTGTACAAATTGAGAGCAACTTGGAAGCTATCCCTTGATCTTCAAACCCTTCAAGGTTATTTTTTAAAGCTTTCTCCATGTAAATAACCATGCCAGGATCCACATTTTTATCTTGAATCCTGAGTTTCTTCACCCGAGGTCTAGTGAGTGGTCCATGCTTCAACTCCATAGGTTCATGACTCTTTCGATCCATATCAGAGGCTCAAGACTTTAAACGAGAACTAAAGTCTTAAGTCTTTTCATTGTTGGAAATGCAAGTTTTTTCTTAGAAGTCAGGTTTATCCTAAATTTCTTTGTTTTTCTTTACTTTCCTTGACCACAAAAAAATGAAAAAATTTTGAAATCCAAAATAGTTATTTATATGTCAAAAACATTTGAAAATCGAAAAATATTTTTTAAAAACCTTAGTGGGGGTAAATAAGGTTTTTGGTTAATTAAAAATATTTGCATAATTAGAATATAGAGCCTCCGATTTTATTTGAAGAAGAATTTAAAAACTTTTTTTAATAAAATTCCTACCAAACAAAATATCTTATATAGAGAAGATCATACAATAAAAATAGAGGTAATGAGCAAATCACAAAAGAGAGAGACAAACAATTTATAGTAGTTCACTCTCACAATAGAGCTACATCCACTACCTTGAGATTTAACTCAAGGATTTCACAAATTCCACTAGTCACAAGTCTTTAAAGTACCACAATGAGGATCACCCTTCAAGGGTTTTTCATATAAACCTCAAAGTTCAAAAAACAATACATGATAATCACAATATCAAAGGATCACCTAAAGGGTTTTCACAGAACTTTTGATCATAAATTAGATGTGAGAGAAGAGTTGGAACGATATCACCAAAAGAGCTTGAGATAAATAGAATACAACTTTTTAAGTGCTTCTTCAAGCTTCCCTTCTTCCTCTTTAAAAATTGATCAAACAATATAGCTCCAAGAAGTTTTTCTTTTGAATAATATATTGATGATTGAAAATGTCTTTAATGATCTTAAATGTGTTCTTAAAATCTCCTTCAAGTACTACACATTTATGGATGATCAATAGCCCTTTTATATGTGAAGGTCAAGAGCTAGTCGTGCTGTCAGCACCAACAGTCATTGTTTTCACAGTAAAAATAGAAACCGGACGACCGATTTTGGAAAGTGGATGTCCGATTTTCTTAAAGAACAGAAAATCAGATGACCGATTTTCTTAAAGAGAAAAAATAGGAAGACCGATTTTTTTATATGCTTAAAAGATTTTCGGTCGACCGATTTCAAAATCGGATGACCTCTTTTTTTGTGAGTCCAAAAAATTAGGACGTTTGATTTTTGAAAGAAAAGAAAATTGGATAATCGATTTTCTTAAACAAAAATTGGATGACCGATTTTTATACTTAAAAAATTAGAACGATCAATTTTCCCTTTTTTGTGAAAAGTTTTAAAACATACATTTTCCTTTACTTTCAAAACATGTATTCTTGATACAAGAGCTTATAAAACATGTAACAACTTTAAATCATCAAAGCTTTATCAAGAGCACTTAGTTTTTCAAGGATAATTTCTCAAAAAATATTTCTTCTAAGGAGCAAACATAATTGATCGAAAATCAAAGAACCAAGTTAGGGAGTGTTACATAAATACCTTATAAAGATATCCCTAACCATTCTTCTTGTCTTCAAGGTCTTTAACTTGATTACTTCATCTTCACAAAGTCTTGTAGTCTTGAGTGATCTTTTGCTTCTTTGTAGATTACCCTTGAGATTCCTTTTGTGCATCTTTTGTTCTTCTTGCAAAACTATTTCTAAAGCACAAGTTAATCATAATCAAAACATTACAAATATGCCCTTAGGACTTACAATTTTTATTTATTTTTTAAGAAAAATTTAGCATTGATTTATTACTTTTGTGCAAGCTCCGAGTCTCTATTATGGATTCCTTCGGCTCTTGGCTGCGCTACAAACACAAGCTAAATATCTTTACTCCATTTGTGCATATTGTTATAATTAAACATTGAGGACAATGTTTATTCTTAACGGAGGTAGAGTTAATTCTGAATGTGCTTGTTATTTTTTATGCTATACTTGATCTGAGAGCAAGTTTTTTTAACTTTTTTCAAAATCTTTGCACTTTAATAGCTATTTTTTTTTATTTATAAATTTGAGATTTTGAATATCTTTGGAACAAGGATTTTCTTTTTTACACCTCTATTTATTTTTTATAAGTTTAAAATTGAGATGGTAATTTATGTATATAGAATGAAAAGTGATTGGTGGATATGACATTTAGTGATTTTATTGTTATTGTGAGTTCTGAAGCTTGAAATTACTTTCCTCCATTTCATTCATGATCTTGTGTATAGATTGATTGTTTAGGTATAATTACGTTATTAATGACACAGCTTGATTACATTATATGCACATTGGAACTTGTTTGTATACATGCTTAATGTGAAATAATAAGTAGAATTAGTTGACTTGGGAATGACATAAGCCCCTTCTTTGGACCGTTTGAGCCTTTCAAGTTTATCCTTGTATACATTATATCTCTAATTTCCCCTTTGAAGCCTTATTGATAAGAATAGTTAAAATTTATATTCGCTAATTTTCTTTGTTTTAACCTCATTTACCTACCCTTTTAGCCTCTAAATTTTCATTATCTCTACCCTTGCAAGAGAGTGGAGTGAACATATTTATCTTGTATAGGTGTAGGGTTGTTCTTTATTGTGGTGACCATAAAAGTAAAGTGATTGGGTAAATTAAAGAGACTTGAGATTGAAAGATCTTATGGGAGCTTGGACTTGAAAAAAAATGAGAAAGAATCATGAAAAAAAAGGAGAATAGAGATGAGAGAAGAAAAGAATCATGAAAAAGAAAACAAAGATCAAAACATAGAGCTGTGGAGTATTATAAAAAATTATATATTGAGTTCTTGTGTTTTTGGCATTTTTACCCCCAAGAGTTATGTTGAAAGACAATAAAATTGGGAGTTATTGAGAATGATATGGTTGAAAAGGATGGAGAAGTGCTTTAAAATGATAGAGAGTTGTGAACTAAAGTGCGATATCATTATCACTCTCTTGTATTTTGTTTAAATTCTATCTTTTCCTTTGATATCCATTGTAATTGAGCCTAACGGTACGTGCTGTAAAGTCGATTAAGTTCTCCTCCATTAATGGAGACTTTGTATACTTACAAGCCTATGAATGTGCTATTTTCTTTCTCATAAGATCAATATTGTGTGCATTACTTTTATAATTTTTCTTAAGTACTTCATTGAGATAAGTGTCTTTGATTCATCCATCTTTTTCACCTCAAGTTTTCATAGCTAGATTTCATTAGCTTTGGAATTAATTTATTATATTTGGATTAAGATTTTCTAACTACATGTGTGGATAATTATTGATACTCGCTTATAGGATTTCATAATTGGTAGTGTCACGCCCCGGGCCCGTGGGCTTGAGAATGGGACTCATGGGCCTGACAACGCCCAATGCCCCTACTTGACAATCATCCTCGCCATGTTAAAATAGATATCCCAAGGAGACCAATGGTACCTAGGCTGTCCTTATATACCTTATGTACATTTCATTCATATACCGGTAGGATTGGACATTACATTCACCCGCCTTAAAGCCCTATCATCCTTGCTAGGCCCCTAACTTAGTCCAGGACCAAACAAGGGCATGGGATTCTAGAGGTTGCGTCCATCGTCAATTCACGGTGTAGCCCTTTATTCCCATGCTTTTACCATTTTATAATTAGTAGTATCACGCCTCGGGCCTACGGGCTTGAAAATGTGACTCATTGGGCCTAGTAGCACCCAATGCCCCTACTTAGTCATCGTCCTTGCCATGTCAAAATAGATATCCAAGGTGACCATGGGTACTTACTTAGACCCATACTTATATACCTTATACACATTTTATTCATATCCCATATGGGATTGGATATTACATTCACCCCCTTAAGGCCCTAGCGTCCTTGCTAGATCCTCAACTTAGTCCAAAACTAGACTAGGCACTACAAAAAAAAACCCATTTACCGATGGTCAGCCCTACCGATCAACCGTCGGTAACATTTCATTACCGACGGCATTCCGACAGACAAAGAGCCGTCAGGCACTTAATTTCAGTAGCAAAAAGTACCGACGGATGGCCGTTGGTAATTCTAGTTCTTGATGACGTTTCTAACGGTCCTTTAGTTTTTTACGATTTGTCAGCAGCCGATTCCCCTTTTCCATTGTAAACAAACACCGACGACATTTCTTATGGTGTTTATTCGCCGTTGCTAAGTTGAACTAATGAGTTTACCGACGGTTTCCTTTTACCGGTGATACCAACGACACTTACCGATGGCGGTTTCTGTCGGTTTCCAGTTTTGTGAAAATTTTTGTTGCAACGGGCATGCCACTAGTATCCTATCGGTAAGGTTTTTTTTATATAAATTTTAAAATCGACTCGTAACTCCCTAAAATGGAAAAAAAACTCAACAACAGTATATACTCATAAACTCATCCGTAAACAGTATCTATTCATAAACATCAAACCCATAACATATTCATAAAACATCCATAAAACAAAAAATATACAAGTATCAAAGATCCTCGGAATCCCTAACGTTACTAGAGGGCCAGGGGAAGGATCAACAGTGCTAGTACCCGGGGCATTAATGGAGAGGGGAGGGGGAGTAGAGAAAGATACCCTCGCTGCATCTGAAGTTCCCGCAGCTGCTTCTGTCGATGAAGATGTCGATGGAATGGCAGCCATAGCAGCTCTGACGATGTCCATCATCAGTGGCATCAAGGTATACGGTAAGTGGCTTTCCTCGGCAAACCGCCTCGTATGCTCGTCGAAGACTATGTAGACACTGGAAACAATAACCTCAACCTGTCTCATGATCCTTTACTCCGCTTCCAAACAGTAAGGTGGCAATCTAGCTGGGGCCCAACTGTTCTCGGCTTTGAGATGTGCTGCCTCCCAACCTGCTCTATATAAACGATAACGGTCCAACCCACCAGATACAGTGGCCATAAATTGGAGATCATCTGGCAAAGGAGCGGCCGTGGCTGCAACTTCCTCTTAGGCCTTCTGTTTGGCCTCATGAAATTTCTGCTACAATATGAAATGTTAGTTCGATAAAAAGTTATAAAATATTATGTAAAGTTGTAAGCTATAAAACATTATAAAAATGTAAGTTATAAATTTCACTAAACTTGACCCGAATCTCCTCTGAATAGAAGTCCATATACTGCCCCTTCTTATCCCTGCTCTGATGCTTGTGGAGTTCCTCCAAATGTCTGCTCTTGGAGAATCTCTCCATTAAATCTACTTGCTGCAAAAAAAAAAAAAAAAAACATTTGTTATTAATAATACAGTAATGAAATAAGGAAATCAAACATCAGTTCTTACCCTCTTTAACTAATGCTCTGTGAGGGATATAGAACCACCTATGTGCTTCCCCACTCCCCCACCCATCGTTCCTCATTCCTGTCTCTTTATTCGGTTCACAGAATGATTTGTACTCAGGAGTCTCCCAATACTTCATCATCTACTCCCAAAATATCCACAAAATCTAAAAGGGCCTCTTCTTTACCACCTGAGCATTGCTAAGTAAATCTCTCATCCGGTCCCCGACCTTGACCTCCCGTGCATGCCTTATCTTGGTCATGGATAAATTCAAGTCCCATATGCATCTTTTTTGAAATTTCAATGAAATATGAAAACAATAAAAAATAATATGCTCCCAGTATAAATATAAGGAACATTCAAAACATTATAAGTATTAAAGACTTGTAAAAGAATTAAGATAAAGTAAAACAAGTACAATATTGGATTAATTTACCTGAAACTCTCCCCATCACATGTCACGGACATCCGATGGGACCTCAAACCAACGGTGGTAAGGGCCGGTGAACCACTCTTCCAAGATAGCTGAGATATGGATAGTGGCTCTCAAAGATGGATGTAGTCTGTATATATTAGTGTTAGTATATATTAATGATATTTAATTATAGTTTATATGATACTAATGATATAACGTTTAATAAACATACTGATCTACATTAAAGGTCAATAACTGGTGAGTATCACCGAGGGCGGCTTCCAAGCCACAGGATTCACAGGAGCCATAGATGATGACAGCTGTGGGGTTGATGCAGAACATGAACTGGGAGCATTAGAGCTGGTCGGTACTCGAGTTTGTGTTGATCAGTGCGGAGGATGAATCGGGAGCGTCAGAACTGGCTGGGTACCTGTGTTTATATGGGGGGATCTTGCCACACCAAAGTCAACGGATCCTACTGTGCGGAAGTATGTGCATCCATCTATATAGAAGGCAATGTATCCTGCTGTTTGGAAGGCTCTGGATCCTTTCTCTTCCATCCTCTAGCCAACGAACCTGTATAAACATAAGTATAATTAGGGTTTATTATATATATCATCAGTTAAGAAACATGATAAGCATAAGTATAAGAAGTAAATAAATATAATTATAATGATATTACAAGTACAATAACATAAGTTTATAAAGCATAATCATAAAATGCTCTATATGTCGGAATCCTCATCATAATCATTACCAAATACAGTGTCGGAATCCTTGTCAGTCTTTTCATTGGAGTCTTCATCAGAATCACATTCTATTTCAGTTTCATCATTTTGTATTTCCTCAAAATATGTCTCGACTGCAATCTCTAATTCTTCTAATGAATGAGACTCGGGAACAACATGTCTCACATCTTCAATCGTTACATCTATTTCTGAAACATTGTGAATGTCTGAGAAGTGCATATTTATCTATAATTTATACATGTTAATTTCATCGTTTTAAGTGTTTTTAATATGTAAAAGTATATATTTAGCTAAATATCTCTTATTCTTATCTTAGGTTCTGTCCAGAAGTAGAAACGATGAAAAGAAATGAAAACGGAGTAAAAATGACGAAAATGGAAGCGGTCGGCAAAAATGTACAATTACCGCGTGAGGTTGGCTGACCTATCATCACTAATAGGTACCCGAAATAACAGGCATTGGCAAGATAGTGATCTACCATGGACGGTAGGCCTCGCATACCGTTGGAGGTAGGGTATGCTAGCAAGGGTGGTTCAAGTCCAATTCAAACTCGATTTTCTTGTTTTCTTCTTCAATTTTTATTTGGTTTTGTGGTATTTTTCAACTCTATATAACGGGGTTTGTTTGCAGCTGTTGGAACACACACTAGATACATCAGAACACGTAGAAATAGTTAGGTTGGATTAGTTTAGCTTTAGAATAGGAGTAGATTAATTAGGTTAGATTAGTTAAACATTCTTTTAAATATTCCATCTTTAATATTCTCTATAGTTATAGAATTTAAAGATTTCTGCAAGTTTTATTTTCTTGGATTCAAGAACTGAAGACTTCAATGCAAGATTTCGATCTTCGACTTGGTGACTCGAGAGATGATCTTAGAAGACATTCAGGATTCAATTGCGGCTTCAAGACTTAATCCTAAGCTTTCTTTTACTTTTCTTGTTATTGAATTCTTTTATTATTTTCATTTTTTATTAATATGAATAGTGAATAGTTTTTATTGTTTGGTTCGGGGTTGAACCCTAATTCTTGATTATGAAGTTTTTGGTTTAATTTCATGATTTTTACTTTTGTTTTAATGTAAGTTGTCTTCCAATTGTGTTTTTTTGTAATTTAATTGTCGTGAGATTAGATTATTCACAAGGTTGTTTGGAATTGAAAAGGAAGAACAATCTAGGTCAAATGATTGAGGGTTAGTTGGGACAATTGACTAGAGATACGATTTTGCACTTTTAGGTAGTTTTAATTGTCTAAGTATATTACACTCATAATTTGTTAGGGAGAAAAAAGGTTTTCCTGTAAGGGTTAGTGAGTAGGAAGGCTTTCATCCTAGAGATAGGGACTGCCCAATTTTGAGTGATGACCCAACTTTATTAATTCAACATCGTTTTCATTAAACTTTTTCCACATGAATTAGTAATAAAGATTGGGGGGATTCCACCAACCCAAACTCTTGTTTTTATAATTCTTTTTAAAATTGTTTATAATTGCTTTCTTTTAATTGGGTTGTTTTTATTTCTTTTTAATGAACAACATCATCTTTTTCCAACTAGACATTAGAACACGATTAGTAATTGAACCTTCGTCTGTTCCCTGAGAGATTCGACACTCGGGTTGAAACTCGTCTCTACTTTGTTAGGTCCACTTGCCTTGCAATATAGTAATTAGGATCACATCCTATTTTAATAATTTTTACACATCCAGTTTTTGGCGTTGTTGCCAGGCAATTCATGTTTAACGAATATCGTTTATTTTAGTGCTTTAGTCCTTTTCTTTTATTTCTTTTCTTTTTTTTCTTTTTCTCGTTCGAATTAATTTTTACTTTTGCACCATTCTGTTATTTTCTACTTATATTCTTAAGTTGTGCTTTGTGTTCGTAGAGCTAATCACGTTTTTCGATTATTGCAGATCATGTGGTATTAGTATATGCCCCGAAAGAAAAAGGTTGAGTTAGTACCGTTCGATTCTGAATCCGAACATACACTACGGAGTGCTCATCGAGCTCTTCAATTCGGAATGGCAGGCACTAGTATAGTAACACCTGAAATTAAGGTGGAAGAAGAACCCAAAGCACTGCCATTCAATAACCCTCTTTATCAATAAACACATCCGATGGCGGCACAACCGATACAGGAGAGGAAAATGGCAGATTATGCTCGACTGTCTATCTTGGGGACGTAGTCGAGCATAGCAAGGCCTCGGGTTAAGGCTAATAACTTTGAGATTAAACTGAACATAATTCATATGTTGCAAAATCACGTTCAATTCGGCGGACTTCCTGATGAAGATCCTAACGAACAAATAGGTAATTTCTTTGAGGTATGTGATACTTTTAAAATTAACGAAGTTTCTGAAGACGAAGTTCGGCTTCTTCTTTCCTCATTCCCTCTAAGGGAAAGTCAAAGTCTTGGGTGAAGTCCCTACTATCAGGTTCCATTACTTCATGGGACTCATTAGCTGAAAAGTTCTTAAGGAGGTACTTTCCTTCGGGGCGAAAGCATAATTAAGGAATGAGATTCTCTCGTTTCGACAAATAGATGCAGAAAGCCTCTATGAGGCATGGGAATGATGGAAAGAATTATAAGAAAGTGTCCCCACTACAGGTTAGATTTGGGGATACAAATTCAAAGTTTTTATAATTGAGTTTCTTTTGGTCCTAGACAATCAATAGATGCTTGAACTAGAGGGTCAATAGATCAGAAAACTCCCCAACAAGTATATGATTTAATAGAACAAATAGCAAAGGACAATTATACTTGGGGAGGCCAAAGAGGAAAGCTAAAAATGGCTAGGGTAAACAATATGGATTTAATATCGGCTATGGAAGCAAGATTAATGGCGGTTATTAAGTAGAAAATAGGAAACTTGGCCGGTCCATCAACAAGTAAGAACAATCAAATGATCATGTTTTTCGATTTTTGTAATAGGGGGCATTAACAATCAAGAGTGCCCAAGTATTGGAGGACAAGTAGAGCAAGTAGAGTTTATGTAAGTGAATCGAAAAAATAATCCCTACTCAAACATATATGTTAGCCCTAAGGGCATTAATACTTGTGTTTTGATTATGATTAACATATGCTTGTGTGAGTATGTTAGCTAACTCTTCATAGAACAAAAGAAGAACCTGTGAAGTCTCAAAGTCTCAAGCAAAAGATCTTGTTGATGAGGGAAAAATGGAGAAGAAGAGATCAAGCCATGCCAAGATCAAATCATTGAAGACATTGAAGGCATTGTCTTTGGTAGAGTGAATTAGGTACTACCTTGTAAACTCCCTAGTCTTACTCTTTGATTAAGTGATCATATATGAAGCTCCCTGTATGATTTTTTAAGATATAATCTTTTGTTAAAATCTAAGTATTCTTGACTGAAGATGTTTTGGAAAGTTTTTCTTCTCTTTAAAATGATTGTCAAAGAATACATGCTTTTGAAACAAGGAAGAAAGTTTTTGTTTAAAAAGAAACTTGCCTGTGGAAAACATGAATTCGGCAGTCCGGTTTTAGAACCGGTCGTCCGTTTTTTTTTCCAAAGTAAAAAATTCGGCAGTCCGTTTTTCAGAAAATCAAGTCCGAATCTTTCTGTTCAAAAACTCGGTCATCCGGTTTTAAAATCGCAGATCCGATTTTCCTATATATCAAAATTCGGCGATCTGCTTTTCTAAGTCTGAATCTTTCTGTTTTAAAGAACCGGCAGTCCCTTTTCAAGAACCGGTCGTCCGGTTTTTGCTGTTACTGTACAAATATTACCGTTGCACAGAATGCATCTGTCATTTCTGAAAAGCAACGGCTATTTTCTAAAGGCAACGGTCTTGTGCTTCAAGACTCTATATAAACACTTGATTTTCAGCCATAAATGATATAAGTTTGGGAATTATTCATTGAGAACATTTAAGACTTTTAAAGAGCTTCAAAAGTACATTTGATTACAAATTATTTTCAATCCCAAACAAAAATTCTTCTTGAGCTTCATTGTTGATCATCCATCAAAGAAGAAGAAAAGAGGTGCTTGTAGAAGTATTCCATTGAGTTGTAATCTTCCTCTTCTCAAGCTCATTTGGTAATATTGTTCCTTACTCTTTCTATTCTTTTATTGTGATCAAAGGTTTGTGGAAAACCCTTTGGGTGATCCTTTGATATATGTGTTGTATTGTTATGTTTGAGGTTCTTGTGTAAAACCCTTGGAGGGTGATCCTCATTGTGTAGTTGTGAAACCAACTTTGAAGATAGTGGATTTGTGAAATCCTTGGGTTGAGTCTCAAGGTAGTAGATGTAGCTCTTTGAGAGAGTGAACCACTATAAATTGTTGTGCATGTTCTTTAATGTTTAATTCTATGCTCATTTCTTAAATTGCCAATACTATAAGATTGTATTTTGTGTGGATTCTTATTAAAAAGAGTTTTAGAAATCTTTCACAAACAAATTGGAGGTTTATCTTTCTAATCATACAAAAGATTTTTAAAATTAGCCAAAAACCTTATTCACCCCCCCTCTAAGGTTTTTCAATTGGTATCAAAGCAGGGCTTCTCTAAAAAAGGACTAACATCCTTGAAGCAAAAGATATTTTACTATGGCTAATGTTTCTAGTTTACCATATGTAGAAGTCTCTTCTACAAATAGACCTCCTCTTTTCGATAGTGCAAATTATACTTTTTGGAAATCTAGAATCAAAATATACATTTGCTCTATTAACTTTAATCTTTGGAGCATTGTAGAGAAAGGACCTTATGTTCCTATAAAGGATGGAATAGTCAAGAAAGTCGAAGATTATGATGAGCTTGACTCAAGGAAGATGACTCTAAACTTTCAAGCTATGAACATATTGAGTTGTGCCTTGGATGCTAATGAATACAATAGAGTGAGCGCATGCGACTCGGCTCATGAAATGTGGAAGTTACTTGAAGTAACTCACGAAGGCACCAATCAAGTGAAGGAGTCTAAGTTGGCTATGTTGGTGAGAGATTATGAGTTATTCATGATGAAACAATATGAAAGCATTAGTGACATGTTCACAAGATTCACCAACATCACAAATGGCCTAAAGGTGTATGGAAAAGAGTACACAAGGGGAGAAGTAAATAGAAAGATTCTTGATTCACTCCCAAAAGCATGGCAACCAAAAACTCTTGCCATTGAAGAATCAAAAGAGTTAGGACAACTTCCTATTGAAGAACTCATAGGATCTCTCCTCACCTATGAGATGAAAATAAAAAGATTAGATGAAATGGAAGATGAAGACAAAGGAAGAAAAGGCATAGTACTCAAAGTGAATGTTGATTATCATACATGCTCGTCAAACAATAAAGATGAGATTGAGGATATGGCCTTAGTAATGAGGAAATTTAAAAGATTTTACAAAAAAGACTTCAACAGAGGAAAGAATCCTCCATTCAAGAAAGGAAGACAAAGTTCATCACTCTTCAAGGCTAGGTGTTTTGAATGCAATAGCGCCAATCATCTTGTAGCCGATTGTCCCAAGGCCCTTGAAAAGGAAAATGAAGCTTTAGAAGCCAAGCTTGAGGCATTGAAGAAGAAGAAGAAAGGCAAAGGCCTAATTGGAACCTGGGATCAAGACTCAAGTGAAAATGAAGAAGAAGAAAATGCCAACATATGCTTCATGGCACTAGAAAATGAGGTACAATCTTCACCCTCTAACTCTTCTAGTATCCTTGATCATGATTGTGATGTTGATCCTAGTTTAATGCTTATTGAAATGTATGATGAGTACAAAAAGGTTACTAAACGAAACAAAGATTTGAAAAGCAAAACTCAATTTTTATTAGATGAGAATTCAAGACTCATTTGTGAAAATAAAGCTATTCTTGAATCCTTGGAAGTTTTGAAGAAAGAAAAAGAGTGTTCAAATGATGACTTTCAAAAACTCGTTTTAGAAAAAAAAAAACCTTTGTGAAAAGATTTCCTTTCTTGAAAAATGTTTGATTGATTATGATGTCTTAAAGAAAAAGGCGAGTGATCTCACTCTATGTGTTGAAAAGTTCACAAAAGGAAAAGAAAATTTTGAAAAACTTCTTGGCTCTCAAAGATCACCTTTTAACAAAAATGGTATTGGATATAATCATTCCAATATTTTTCTAAACAAACACGTTTTGTAAAAGCCTCCTCATCCCGTTCACACTTTTGTTGTACTTATTGTGAAAAGAGTGGTCACAAAGCCACAAAATGTTTTATAAAAAGAAAGATTGAAATGGGAGTAAAAACCGTTTGGAAGATAAAAGAAAATCCAACTAACGTTCATGGACCCAAAAAGATGTGGGTACCAAAAGACTTTTCTACTTCTTTTGTAGGAACACAAGTCAAGGTCATCTAAGTGGTACTTGGATAGCGGATGCTTAAGACACATGACCGGATATGCATCCCTCATGAATGAACTAAGAAAAACCGAAGGTGGCTTTGTTACTTTTGGAAGGACCATCGGTATAGGTAACATTGCATATAGTTTATCTTCTTTAATTAAGGAAGTGCCTTTAATTGATGGTTTGGAGTTTAATTCTATTGTGTGATTATGGGTACGAAGTTGTTTTTAAAAAAAGGTGAATCTTCTTTTATCATAAAACAAGCTTGTGAACAAATTTTTTTTTGTTTTGTTTGCAAATTGATTTCTATAAGAAGTGATAATGAGAGAAAATTCAACAACCAAGTTTTTACAAAACCTCTTTCAAAAGATCGTTTTTGCTACTTAAGAAAATTACTTGGTATAGGAAGATTTAATGAGTAATGTGTGTTGCTTGTATTATTTGCTTTTTCCTTATTTTCTGCCTTGCTGATGTTTTTAAAAATTCGGACGCCTCTTTTAAAATTAGGACGTCCGGTTTTAAAACCGGACTCATACTCCCCTTTCAAAAAAATTCCAGAGATATTCGGACTCTCAAACCGGACGCCTGCACAAGAACTCGGACGTCCGAATTCTTCAAAAATCCTGAAACCGGAAGACCGGTTTTAATAAACGGTCGACCGAATTCTTAAAATTATGTCGGGTCTACAGTTTAAAATTAGCCTTTTTCTCACAACTCCTCACATTTTTCTCTCAACTCTCTCTCACTCTCGACCGAAAACCCCCTACTCACAAGACCCGTCCGATTTCTTGCTCCGATTTTCAATTTTCTTCTTCTTTCTCTTCAAATTCATCTATTATCACAGCAAAGAAGCGATTTTTCTCTCTGATTACTATCTACCAATCTCAAAACTCTTCATCTCCTCACAAAACCCTACCCAAGAAATTCTTCAAAAATGGTTAAAACAAAGAATGCTCAAGTTGGTCAAGGGCAAAATCCTGAAGAAGGAGGTACCAATAGAGGGAAAGGAAAGGGAAAAAGAGTACCTTCTGGAACTGGGGCTTCTACTGCTAGGGTTTCAAGGGTTTCAGAAAGGTTTATTTCAGTAAAGGATACTACCAGGTTTGAAGAATGGACTAGAAATCGACGAAAAATTGCTCCAGGTCATAGGATAGACTTACATGATATGCAAGGTATGGAGGCTATTCCTCATCTTTTTGAAATGATTGGTTGGGTACCTCTGTTGATTGTTAATGAACTTTATTATGTGGATATGATATATGAATTTTATGCTAATCTCCACAAAGGAAGAATTGAAAAGGTGAATAATGTCTCACATCAATGGATTGTGACTAGAATTGGGGGAAGGGATATTGCATTTGATGATAGACTGTTGAATGAAATCTTGGATACCCCTCAAGATGGCATAAGATTTTACACCAAGAACAAAAAATGCTATGATCCAAATTTATACAGTGAAAAAAGATTTGCAGAAATTTTCACAAAGGGAGAGGTGTTAAAAAGACATGATGATAGAAATGTTAACAAACTGGATGCTTATGGGAGAGTGCTCCATCATATGATATCTAACATCATCATTCCAAATGTTGGGCACAAATCATCTATCACCAACATGCACGCATTTGTGATGCTAGCCTTGCATGAGCATAGGAGAATGAATTTTGGATTCATGGCTATAGAACATATGCTAGCTGCACAATCTTCACAAATGAAATGCTTGCCGTATGGTTGCTTTATCACAAAAATCCTCCAACACTTTGTGATCAATTTTTTTGGGATGGGTAATCATATTGGACCTGGCAAGATATATACTCAGCAAACCTTCAAAAGAATGGGGTTTGAGAAAGATGAAGATGGGACATTCATCCGAGGTGGACAAGATGTTGCTGACAGTGATGATGAGGATGATGACGATCCAGAGGACATGGATATCGAAGAAGAGGACAGTGATGAGGAAACAGAGGCTGAAATACAAAGAAGAGAAACAAGACAAAAGAAACGGCAAGAAAGAACAGAGGAAGGTTCATCTTCGGGGAGCATGAGTCATCTGATGGATATGATAGCCTCTCTCCAAACATCAATGAACACCCGGTTTGATGCATTCGACGGTCGCTTTGAGGCTTTGGATGGGAAAGTCTCCAACATACAAGAAAGGCTTGACACATTGGACCAAAAAATGACCGATACACAAGAACGGGTTAAGAGACTTGAGCAAGGGGGAGGAGATAGAGATGATTGAGACTTATCTTATAAAACCTTTTCTTTCTCTTTCTCGTTTTGTCCGTAACTCTTTTCAAACTCCTGTTTTCATTTTTAATGATATGGTTTTAACTTGCTTATTTCTATTCCTAATTTGCTTTTATGTGGTATTCCTAATTCCTAAGTGATCTGTTTGTTGCATTTTTTAGGCTCTTCTTGTTATGGACTTCATGATGATACTTTAATGTTGAAAGTCCTACTACCACCTCTTCTATGATCCCTTGGTACTTCTCTCCTAAAAATTTTTGATTTATGACAAAAGGGGGAGAAAATAGTGCAAGATGTAAGGGGGAGAAATCTTGGTAATATGTTGATTATTGATGATGTTTATAAGTTGTTTATAATGATTATTGATGCAAGGGGGAGTTATCTTTTTCTTGGTGATTGTTGTGCTTTGCTCTTATTGATATTTTGATACATCACCATACTTTACTCCTGCTCTTTTGTTCTTCTTGCATATGTGTTTGTCATAATCAAAAAGGGGGAGATTGTTAGCCCTAAGGGCATTAATACTTGTGTTTTGATTATGATTAACATATGCTTGTGTGAGTATGTTAGCTAACCCTTCATAGAACAAAAGAAGAACCTGTGAAGTCTCAAAGTCTCAAGCAAAAGATCTTGTTGATGAGGGCAAAATGGAGAAGAAGAGATCAAGCCATGCCAAGATCAAATCATTGAAGACATTGAAGGCATTGTCTTTGGTAGAGTGAATTAGGTACTACCTTGTAAACTCCCTAGTCTTACTCTTTGATTAAGTGATCATATATGAAGCTCCCTGTATGATTTTTTAAGATATAATCTTTTGTTAAAATCTAAGTATTCTTGACTGAAGATGTTTTGGAAAGTTTTTCTTCTCTTTAAAATGATTGTCAAAGAATACATGCTTTTGAAACAAGGAAGAAAGTTTTTGTTTAAAAAGAAACTTGCCTGTGGAAAACATGAATTCGGCAGTCCGGTTTTAGAACCGGTCGTCCGTTTTTTTTTCCAAAGTAAAAAATTCGGCAGTCCGTTTTTCAGAAAATCAAGTCCGAATCTTTCTGTTCAAAAACTCGGTCATCCGGTTTTAAAATCGGCAGTCCGATTTTCCTATATATCAAAATTCGGCAGTCTGTTTTCTAAGTCTGAATCTTTCTGTTTTAAAGAACCGGCAGTCCCTTTTCAGGAACCGGTCTACCGGTTTTTGCTGTTACTGTACAAATATTACCGTTGCACAGAATGCATCTGTCATTTCTGAAAAGCAACGGCTATTTTCTAAAGGCAACGGTCTTGTGCTTCAAGACTCTATATAAACACTTGATTTTCAGCCATAAATGATATAAGTTTGGGAATTATTCATTGAGAACATTTAAGACTTTTAAAGAGCTTCAAAAGTACATTTGATTACAAATTATTTTCAATCCCAAACAAAAATTCTTCTTGAGCTTCATTGTTGATCATCCATCAAAGAAGAAGAAAAGAGGTGCTTGTAGAAGTATTCCATTGAGTTGTAATCTTCCTCTTCTCAAGCTCATTTGGTAATATTATTCCTTACTCTTTCTATTCTTTTATTGTGATCAAAGGTTTGTGGAAAACCCTTTGGGTGATCCTTTGATATATGTGTTGTATTGTTGTGTTTGAGGTTCTTGTGTAAAACCCTTGGAGGGTGATCCTCATTGTGTAGTTGTGAAACCAACTTTGAAGATAGTGGATTTGTGAAATCCTTGGGTTGAGTCTCAAGGTAGTGGATGTAGCTCTTTGAGAGAGTGAACCACTATAAATTGTTGTGCATGTTCTTTAATGTTTAATTCTATGTTCATTTCTTAAATTGCCAATACTATAAGATTGTATTTTGTGTGGATTCTTATTAAAAAGAGTTTTAGAAATCTTTCACAAACAAATTGGAGGTTTATCTTTCTAATCATACAAAAGATTTTTAAAATTAGCCAAAAACCTTATTCACCCCCCCCCCCTTCCCCCTCTAAGGTTTTTCAATATACAAAAGGGGCTGAGAAACCACCCCAATTTTACTTAGTGTCAAGGAGCACAAAAAAAAAAATCAACCTCCGGGTTTTAAAATAGAGGTCTTCCACCGTCTTTACCTTATGAAGTGGGTCCATAAAACCATCCTCCACCAAATAAGACAAATTTGGAGGACTTAATGGTAAAATTTATTGTTGCAATAGAAAGTAGAATGAAAACCATCGAGGTAGCCCAAAGAAATCAAGAGGTCTCCATTAGGAACTTAGAAAAGCAAATTGGGCAATTGGTAAAATTGTATCTGAAAGAACTTTGAGAACTCTTCTAAGTAATACAAAAGTAAACCCTAGAGAGCATGTACATACTATCTCAATGACCACTGATAAGGGGAGTCCGAAGAAAGAAGGGATTATTATGGAAGAAGACTATTCAACCCTCAAAATAAAAAAGGAAACACTACCACAAAAGTTAGAAGACACAGGGAGTTTTTCGTTTCCTTGAACTGTTGGTAGTATTCAAGTCGATAGGCTTTTGCAGATTTAAGCACAAGCATTAATGTTATTTCATCATCCATGTGTGAGCATCTAGGTTTAGGTATCCCAAAACCTGTTAGAATGTCTATTAATCTAGCAGGTATAAGTGTTTGATATCCTAAAGGGGTAATAGAGATGTATTAGTCAAAGTTAAGGATTTAGTCTTCCCCATTGACTTTGTAGTTTTGGGCATGAAGGAAGACGTTGATTTCCCTATTATTTTATGCCACCTTTCTTGCATACTTCTTTTCTAGGGCGTTAGTAGGTATAGAAAAAGGGGAATTAATACTAAGGGTCAAAGGAAACGAGATAGTATTCAAGTGTCATTTGCTCCTGACCTCCCCATTAAAAACTAAAGATACTTCATGCATTATGACTCATAAAACTAATAAAGTATCTTCAAACATGCAGTAACACAATGGAGAGAAAAGCTTAGAAAGACCAAGGACGAAACATAAGAAACGGAGACAAATTACCTCCAATTTAAAGAATGGCAAGATGGAATGGGTACCAATACAAAAAAAGAGTTGAAGGACAACCCTGATTTCGTGATCCGGGAGGTGCAAGTAGTACCTAAGAAAAGGGGAATATTCTTTTAACTCTTTGTAATTGTAATTGTAAAATTGTACTTTTAAGTTTTACGTGTTTGTTTCTACTTTGATCTTTTGTTGATTTTGTGTTACAAGGTCATTTTTGAGAGAAAAAATGATAGCCCAAAAGTCCTCAATAAGTTAATTCAAGTTTATAAGGTAGGTGGCTTGAACGGAGATCGAGAATTGCAGAAAACGAAGCAAAAGCTTGACAGCACCCTCCACGGGTGGTAGGGTGTCCTACCGTCAATAGTAGGCTACAGACAAATTTGGGCGT
Organism: Catharanthus roseus; assembly: GCA_028651295.1. Taxonomy (NCBI): domain Eukaryota; kingdom Viridiplantae; phylum Streptophyta; class Magnoliopsida; order Gentianales; family Apocynaceae; genus Catharanthus; species Catharanthus roseus. Next base: position 2,508,585 of record JAPQWS010000102.1, read on the forward strand.
CCTTCGACAAAGACCTACCGCGGCCAGTAGGCTTGGTAATTCTCAGCTCCAACAAACCCGAGACCTACTGCGGACGGTAGGGCCTACCTTCGGTGGTAGGGTCCAGAAAATAGTCCAAGAAATTTTCCAGTGGAACTCCGGTGGCAACCCAAACGAGGCATAAAAACGAGCAAGTTTTCGTGGTCGTAGTTTTTTTTCTAAAACAAACACAGGCTACTTCTCAAAAACTTTGTACCTCCTTTTATTTCACTTATATTTAATTCTTGAGTTTTGGACTTATTTTCATGTTTTCATTTTTTTAAGAGCATTATGCTTAGAAATTTTGTTAGTATTTATTTTCTTGTTTTCGCTACACTTTTGCGCCCGATGGTGATGCTAGAACACTAATAACACACACGGGCTACGATAGGATTTTATTTCTTTTGTGCTTTTATTGTCTTCTTGTATTTTGTTTGTGTTGGTGCTTTTGTGTTGCATTGTTGTTCCCTTCTTACGTTTTCCTTCTTATCCCCTTTTGTTTTTATCTCTCTCTCTCTCTCTCTCTCTCTCTCTCTCTCTCTCTCTCTCTATATATATATATATATATATATATAAGGTGCCCAAGAAATTCATCGCTTCCTCTTCCAAATAAAAATAGGCTCGTGTTTCAGGGACCTCGCCTGACCCTGGTATCCCTCTTTATCTAGAGAGTCTCTCTCAGGTGGCCCGTAAATGGGTGGCTGAAAGGTCGTTTCTCAAAATCATTGTTGAAAATTCATTCGATGACTCAATCATTGAGCGTTTTGATCTTCAAAATATTTTTAGAGGGTTGGGTTGGGCTCCTGTCCTTCACATTAGGTGACTACTAGCTGGCCTTGTTCGAGAATTCTACGCCAACATGACTCATAAAACCAACAAGGATCTCCAAACTATTCTCAATTGTCAAAGAGGTTAAGATCCTTTTTGATAGGGAACGTTGGCAACCATTCTTGGGATCCCAGACAACGAGAATTTGGTCACTGTGAATTCTAACAGAAAAAACAATCGACAAGGACCCAGACTAGAATTTCTATATTGCTTTTAGCCATTTTGAGATCCGGCCCCGGGCATTAGACCGTCGCAGAATCATCCACAGGGGCGATTTCCCGAATCTTCTGTATCGTGCTCTTGCCTACTTCTTTGGGCACACTCTCGTTCAAAAGGGAGGCGGTTTTGGCGAAGTTTGCATTTTTTATATCTAGTTGTTAGATAAAATTTTCAACTGCTCACCCCTGTCCCTCTCTTCCTTGATAATCTAAACAATGTACAATACTGGGTGTGATACCACCAAAAAGTATGTTTTTCGTTATCCCATAATTTTATTTAGAGTTTTTGCCTCTTGTCATGTAAATTTTGAAGGAGAATGAAGATTATCAATAGGACCGTAGCAGGTTATTAAATTCACAACTTTTAATAACTACAGTTACACTTCGGACGAGGAGAACAAAGTATGAATCCCACCATCTGAAGAAGATAGGTTGCGAGGTTGAAACCTAACCGGTTTTCACAAAATAAAGAAAACCACCCAAACCAAGCCTGGGGGCATCTTCCTCCCAACCAATTGAGGATGATGATAAGGCAGATGAATCCTACAACACGATCCCAAATGATCATTCCAAACAGAGATGCGGACTGCCTTTAAGCAACTATGGATCAATCAAGAAGTCCAAGGGATGCAGTTGACGAAAATAGTAGAATCCACTCGTCGCTATGCAGATGAGTTGGCATATCAAAGGGCATCAATAGATCACGAAGAAGTAATGCTAGCCTATTTTTGCCAAAGATTCATGCCTGATCAAGGTAGCAGTGGAGGAGACGGCACAGACTTCGGTCCACAATAAGGAGTTTTTTCTTTCTTTTCTTTTATTTTATTTTCGTTCATTTTATTTCTTGTCCTTTTACATTTTTTTATTTTTTTGTGTTATTTGTTTTTAGTTTATTATGTTATTTTTGTGTGGGAATAGCTTCCCATTATACTTTAATCGCTTTATATCTGCGAGATTGCTTTCCATGTATGTGTTTATTTTCATTTTTCTTTCAGTTTAACCCCACATTAAGGACAATGTGATTTTAAGTGTGGAGGGATATTTTCTATTTTCAAGTTTTTTCTGTTAGTCTCTTTCAATCTTTTTTTTTATTTAAGTTTTTTCTATTAGTCTCTTTTTCGTTTTTGTTCTTTTAAAAGTTTTTTCTATTAGTCTATTTTTCTAAAAACTCCAAAAAAATTTCAGAAAATTTAAAAATTCCAAAAATATTTTATGTTCTTTTCTTCTTACTTTCATTATTTAAAAATCCAAAAATATTTTATTTTTATCATTTTTGATAGAGTTTGAAACTGAAAAATTCCTTAGGTTTTTCGAAAAAGGCTAATTACTTAATTACTCTGAAAACCAGAACGTCACTTCCTTCTTCATAAATATCAAAGGTGGAAAATTACACGTAGTTTCCATTACTGACCACGAAGAATATGTCTTTCCCGCCATTCCAAAAGAAGAAAACCCATCCGTACACAAGCCAAGTCTCACATTCGTTGTTTCTGCCGAAAAATCTGAGTAAGTCCTATCAAAATGCTTCCAAGCTTCTCCATCCCTAGGGTAACTTATCACATCCAGCTCTTGTGGACTTGCAGAAATGTAATCTCATGTGTTCGGCAATTCTTTTCGAGGCATATATAGAGTATTTCCCCGACCAACTACAAAGATAATCCAAAAATAGACAACTACAAAATGACTAAGACCACCATAAGTTACTAAAATTCATTACCGATCAAAGGGTTTGTGCAGAATTTCGCTCATGCCACCTTTCACAGAAAAAGAGGAATTTAAGTGATTAGCAATGAGAAATATTTTCAAAGACAACACACAATTCATACTTTTTCGATTAGTTAGCCACATTAAAATCTATTTTAGGGCATTCACAGATTAGGTAGGACTTTTTGGCTTGTAATGTAAGACTAGGGACATAAGTAGGTTACAAACAAAGGTAAGACGAGACAAAAACAAACAATATAGAGCTAACGCAACCGAAAGGATAAAATAAACAAATAAGAGGAACATTCTTCAGCTTAAGTTTCTTACATTGTCAATGGTTTTTATGCATTTATGAATGTTGTTAAGTAATCGAAACTTAGGAATCTTGGGATATTAGCATTATGATAATGATTTTTGAACTTTGCCTGTAATTTCATGATTTTTCTATCTTTAAAAGCAAAGAAGTCTAGTCTAGGATGGTCTTGGAGATGATGGTCTTAGGCCTTCGTTGAACCGATTGTGCATTTCTTATCAATTATCCTTATGAAAGTAATCCCTAGTTCTCTTTTTTGTGCCTTCATGCCAAGGGTTATACTCCCTTCTTTTCTTTGTTCTTTTAACCTCACTATATAGAACCTCAATTCGTAGAGCTAATAGTTACTATAGACTTTTTGGCTGTTTTGAGTGAACCTCCATTTGTGAGCTATAGTTAGTTAGATTTTTTTCCGTCTTGAGTGAAAGAAACGAAAGTGTGGGGGGAAAAAGGGGTGAAGAAACAAAGAAAGAAAAGCCTTGTTGTATAAAAGAAAGGGTATTTTTGGGTAAATTCATGTATTCGGTGCTTTGGCTGTTAAAAAGAGAGAATGAAAGAAAAAATAATAATGCTTGAAAAGGAAAAATATTGAAAAAAGAGAAAAAGCCAGAAAAATTAAAATAATGGCAGAAAAACAAAGAAAAATATATGTGCTTTTTATAGAAAATCTTGGAAAATTCAAGCATCTGTCTCTCTTATTTTGGTTTTATTGAAAAATATTAAGAAAATATGTTGTTAGATGGGGTTGTTATCAAAGAAGAATGAAATAAAGTTGTACAAAGGTGAATGAAAGAGTAGAAATGGCGTTTTGAGTTTTCATCAAGCAAAAATTAATTTTTGTTTTTCAATTCTTTGTTTCTTTTAGAACCTTTTCGCATTCACCATACATTTCAATAAGCATAGTACAAGGATCATCATCACAAATATCATTAATGAGACTAGAAGAGTTAGATGGTGAAGATTGTACCCCATTCTCTATTGCCATGAAGCATATGTTTGCATTTTCATCACCTTCACTTTCACTTGTATCTTGATCCCATGCACCAATAAGTCCCGTGCATTTCTTCTTTTTCTTTAAGGCTTCAAGCTTTGCTTCCAAAGCTCCTTTTTCTTTTTCAATAGCCTTTGGACAATCGGATACAAGGTGCTCCATGCTATTGCATTCAAAGCATCTTTCTTTGAATAATGAAGAGTTTTGTCCTCCTTTCTTAAATGGAGGTTTCTTTCCCCTTTTGTTAAAACCTTTCTTGTAGAATATTTTGAATTTTCTCATAACACAAGGCTATATCTTCATCGTCATCATGATTATCTTCATCATTGGTAGAACTAGCTTATTTTTCTTCATTTACTTTGAGAGTTATGCTTCTTTTTCCCTTTTCTTCTTCTTCCATTTCATTTAGGCTTTTTTACTTTCAACTCATAGGTGAGAAGAACGCCTATGAGTTCTTCAATTGGGAGGGTTCTCAAATCCTTTGATTCCTCTATGGCAAGATATTTTGGTTGCCATGCCTTAGAGAATGCATCTAGAACTTTTCTATTCACTTCTCCTCTTGAGTATTCCTTTCCATAAGCCTTGAGTCCATTTGTGATGTTTGTAAATCTAGTGAGCATTTCACTAATACTCTCATTTTGTTTCATCACAAAGAGTTCATAATCTCTTACTAACAAGGCCAACTTTGATTCTTTGACTTGGTTGGTTCCTTCATGAGTGACTTCCAATAGCTTCCACATGTCATGGGCCGAGTCACATCCACTTACTCGATTGTATTCACTAACATCCAATGCACAACTTAGGATGTTCATGGCTTGGTAGTTCAATGTCATCCTTCTTGAATCATATTAATCAAATTCTTCTATTTTCTTGATTCTTCTATCCTTTTGAGGGATAAAAGGTCCTTTGTCTACAATACTTCAAAGATCAAAGGTAATAGAACAAATATATATTTTGATTCTAGATTTCCAAAAAGTATAATTTGTACCATTGAAAAGAGGAGGTCTATTTGTAGAAGAGCCTTCTACATATGGTAAACTAGAAACATTAGCCATAGTAAAATAAAGATCTTTTGTTTCAAGGGTGTTAGTCCTTTTTTAGAGAAGTCCCGCTCTGATACCAGTTGAAAAATCTTAGGGGGGTGAATAAGGTTTTTGGCTACTTTTTGAATATCTTTTGTAAATTAAAAGACAAACCTCCAATTTTGTTTGAGAAACAATTCTAAAAATCTTTTTAATAAAATTCTAAACCAAACAAAATCTTGTGGTTAAGATAATTAAGTAAAAAAGCGTAGAAAGAAATGCACAAAGATTTATAGTGGTTCACTCTCTCAAAGAGTTACATCCACTACCTTGAGCCAACACCGAAGGATTTACCAAATCCACTATAAACACAATATACACCAAGTACAAATTTGAGGAACACCTTACAAGGGTTTTGCTCACAACCTCAAATCACAACATAATACAAATCAAAGGATTACCAAAGGGGTTTTTCAACACAAACCTTTGATATCAATAAGAGAAAGAGATAATTTTAAGAACAATGTTACCCATGTGAGCTTGAGAAATAGAAGATACAACTCAATGGAATGTTTCTACAAGCTCATCTTTACTTCTTCTTTGATGAAGATCAACAATGAAGCTCAAGAAGATTTTTATGAGATTGAAATTGTTTGAAATAAATGTGCTTTAAAGCTCTTTAAAAGTCTTAAATTATCTCAATAAATATTTCACCAAACTTCTTACTTTTTGGCTGATCAAAAAGCTCTACATATATTTTATGAGAAAAATGACCGTTGCTGAGTGCAATGGTAATATTTTTACAGTAAACATGAAAACCGAATGACAGGTTCCTAAAATTGGATGATCGATTTTGAAATAGAAAGATTCAGACTCATTTATAAAAAATCGGACGATCGATTTTTTCTAAAACTAGAAAAAAATCGAACGACCGGTTTTAAAATTGGATGGCCGATTTTTGAGAAAATTTTTACAACTAGTTTTTTAAGACAAGAGCTTTCCTTTCTATTTCAAAGACATGTATTCTTGATACTCTTTTTAGAGATAGAAAAACTTTCAAAAGCATAAAAAATTCTATCAAGAATACTTAGATTTTAAGAAAAGTTTATATTGAGAAAATCATTAAAAGAGCTTCACATATGATCAATAATCAAAGATTAAAGTTAGGGAGTTTTACAAAGAAATACCTTTGCGCACCTAACTTAGACATAAGTCTTCAATGTTTTCAATGACTTGATCTTGGAATGGCTTGGTCTTTTCTCCTTTATTTTGCCTTCATATCCAAGATCTTTTGCTTTTTGAAAATATAGACTTGAGACTCCAAAAGTGCTTCTTTTGTTCTATGAAAGGTTAGCTTAATATTCACACAAACATATGTTAATCATAATCAAAATCATAAATAATAATTCCTTAGGGCTAACACTTTCCAAATGTTTCAAATATGTGAATGATTGATCACATGATTAATCCAAACTTTGTCGTACACAAAGACATCATCAAAATTTACAAGCACAAGAAAATGCTTCAAAACGTGATTCATTAAACTCGTTATCATGCTAGTAATTGACCCAAAAGAATTAACTACCCACATATGAACCTTAAAACTTTTTTGGAAAACATCTTGGAAATTTGCGTTTCCTTTTAAAACAATGTGATTACGACCAAAATCTAATACAAGAATTGAAAATGTACAGTTCCCATAAAATGGACTATCTAACCCTAAATTAGAATGTATGGTAGACAAAAGAGCAAACACTCTACTTCCTTCACAAAGATGACCTCTAAACACATTTAGTGATTCACACAAGTTTGAAGACTCACATAATTCAATGGATTTGAAGACACACAAACATCGAAAGACTCATGAAATAATAAAGAAAAAGAATATCGAAACATAAAAAATCATGAAATTTTGAAGATTCACTCCACTTTGATAAGTACATAGGCTCACAAAATTTTAATAATACACTCAAAGACTTACCAAAATTCAAAGATTTAGAAAAATACGAAGACTTACATTTCAAACTTCTTTTAAGAGAGGAAATCATTGAATATTGGAATTCAGAACTGATGTGGCCTTGAAAATCAAACTTACTTACCATCGACCCTCTTGAGATGGAGTCAAAAGGCATAGGAACCCTCCTAAGATTGTCAACTTCAATTTCCTGAAATAAAGATACACTTTCATGGAGAAACGAATATGGTAAATAGCTAAGAGATAAGGGAATCTTTTGACTTGAGTACTTTAAAAGGTTGAAAAGTACATAAAGTCCTATCTACCTCACAAACTCCTCATTTCTTTCTTTTATCCCAATTCCTCCCTTTTCAATTTTCACTCCCTAAAGTTTTTCACTCTCAAGATCTTGCATATTTTTCTGTTAATTTCAGCCTCATCCATTTCTTTTTCACTATCATTTGGCTTTTGTGACTCTCCTATCAATTTAAGCCTTTCCTTACACAATTCAACCAATTCTCCTTCAACTTTTTCTTTCTCTAGACCCTCATTTTTCTTTTCACACGTTGAGTCTACCCTTCTCTTTTTGTTCTTCATACTTTTTCTTTTGATTTCTTTAATGTTTCTTCAAAAGATGGAATATGACTCCTTTTCACCTTTTCCTCAAATGTTTCCCCAAGAGTAGGAACATAGGTATGATGAAGAACACTTTTCTTCGGTACTCTTTCACTTGATCTGATATAAGTTCTAGACTCATGTCTCTTTGGCTTCTCCCAAGATTGTGTCCTTGCTAGTATATAATCAATGGGGATCACATTCTTTATTGCTTTAGTATTACATGCCTTTTGTTCCAATTTATTCAACCTTGACATGAACATGCTCAACAAATTATTGAAAATTTCAATATTATCGTTGTAGGCTTGTTGCTCTTGAGAAAGTTTTCTTTTCATGATTCCTTTTAATCAAACAAAAAATAAGTGAGAAATAACGACCTCACGTCCCTTAATCCCCAAGTATTTATCACCTATAAAATCTACTCTCAAACCCAAATGTATACCTCTTTACTATGGCTTTTAACAATAATGAAACACACTTGCCTTTTTCCTCTCAATCATTTTCTTTAAGTAGTTCTAAAGTCAACCTATTCAAATATGCCACAAGATTAAGGTAATGGACTCATTTTAGTGTTCAAAGAGTATATAGGATTCAAAGAACATATAGAAGCAAAGCTAAAGAAATAAACACACAAGGAACGAAAAGAAACAAGAAAATTTCATTCAAAAACTATTAGAATATTGGATCAGTGATGCCCTCTAATGAAATATAACTTTCTCAAGTTAAGATTGATATAGAGCAATCAATCTAACTCCAAGTAGATCAAAAGATATGTTTGTCCAAAGTCTACAAACAATTTCAAGACTCTTGGTGTTAAACTTTCTTTCTTGGCCCTTTTGTTTTTTGTTTTTTTTTTTTTTTCATCTTCTTGGCCTTTCTGATGTTTTTTGAGTTTTTTTGTATAATTATTTTTTGAATTTTCAACAAAGATATAAAATATACTAACAAAACTTCACAAGACCTTAAATGATAGAAGACCTCAACCCACTACCTATAAACAGATAGGAACCTTGGTATGATCTAACAAATTGGAAGACCTCAACCGATGAAAAGAAACAAGAAAAGCTATAAACCAAGAAAGGTAGAAAATAGAAAATAAAAATAAAAGGATATAATTCAAGAATCATCTAGCTCTGATACCCAAATTGATACGAATCAAGGGATGCGGAAATAATCCCAATTCTATATATTCTCTAATTTGGATATTTGGCAAAGCCAATGGTGGATGGATGGTGCTTCGATGGAGTTAAGACTCAATACCAACCCGTGGTAGAAAACCTTAATTATAACCACACCCTCCAAATAACTACGGAATAAGAATCTTAGATATATAATCTAAGACCCTTACATGACACTTAGTAAATGAAGAATGGAAGCTAAGGATTCCGCAACCAAGAGAACCAAGTCTTGATTTTTTTTTTTTAAGTCTAAAGGAATCACAAGGGCATAATCTAATGACACTTAAAATAGTTCAACAAAGAACTAACCAGAAAAGGATAAACCTTAACCAAATTATATTGTATTCAAAATCTAAAAAATTACAAGAGCATGCCTAGGGTATTTATAGATAGTTTGGAACCTCTCTCCAAAGTAAATGCTTATACAGGAAGTAGTAAATTTTACTAAAAAGAAAAAATCCAATGAGAACTTATGGGAAATCATAATAAGTAGTCAAGGGATATTTAAACAACCCAAAAAACCCTTGAAATGACCTTTAAACTTTACTCAAAAACAGCTTCTGAATAACCTTTGAATTACAAGCCTTGGAAGTTCTAATTTTATTGGGAACTTGTGACCATTAATCCAACTTAATTCGGACGAATTCTCTGAATTTTCTTAGACTAAAATGATTATGCTCAAAATACACTAACTAAGTGTGTGTTACTATTTTTCCATTACCACCAAAGAATTAGTAAGCTTGGGCTTGTAATCTTGAACTTTGATCCCTTCTTTGGCATGAGCCTTGCGGATGAAATGACTATGGACTTCTTGCATCATTTTGGCCCTAGTCATTGTCATTGTACCACTTATATAATTATATAATTTTTTAGCCCTTCTATTGGTCTTGAAACAGATCAGGCTCTCTTCAACTTGTGAGTTTGTCTTCGCTTCTTGGATTGTTGGACTAAGTGTGTGATGGTCTCTATCACATATTATCTTTGTTTTTGAAACATTTTAAGAAATTGAACTTTACTTTTCATCGTCCTTTCATTGAAGTTTTGAAAATTTATGTAGTGGAGTTTGATTTACCGAATTATTATTGTTTCACTTTTGTTATCATTGAGAAAATTCTTGTAAGTCCTTTGTGATATGTGCTTAAGTATTTGTTTGAGTATCATGTCTTGAACTTCTTTGTTTACACCTCATTTTTTTTTCATAGACCATTTAAAGAAGTTCAATTGTCCTTGCTTGTTTTGTCATTTAGATGGTCATTAGATTTAATTGTTTGACTCTTAGCAAAGCTTACATTGTTGAGTCCTTTCTAGTATTTCTTGCCTTTGTAGTTATTTGAAGGAAAATATTCGAGGGTGAATCCTTTTTAAGAGACGGTGTATGATATGAAATTGGCAAAGGATCATTCAACAATTTGCATAGGAGCAACTAGAAAATTGAAGAAAGCATGGTTTTAGCTTCAATTGTGGAATTTTGAATTTAATTGAAAGGCTTGGAAGAGTTTACAACACTTCCAAGATACATTTAAATCATGAGAAGCTCAATAGAAGAAAACTAGAAGCTTCCAGCCATCATAAACGACGAAAGAAGCAATGTAGAGAGGAAGAACAGAGCCTACCAGCAACAGTAGGCTACCACTCTACCTTCCCCGGTAGGTCACGGCCTACAAAACCTCTTTTGGTCAATTTAGTTAGTCTTGTGATGATATGTGGTTTCCTTATTTCCAAGTTGTAATTAACTTTATTAAAAGGATAGTTAGGTCTTTTAAACATTCATTAGGTTTAGGAAAGAGGAGATAGGATTTTCAATAAATATCCTATTATGCCTCATTTTATAGATAAGTTGGATAAATATATGAAATTGGTGAGTTTATTCTTAGGGTTCTTAAGCTTTGAGGCTTTCTCATAAACTTTATCTAGGGTTTGATCATTCATTGGATTGATTTTACTTGAACATTTGGATTGGGATGGTCCAAGGGCTCACAATTTCATGACAATTCCTAATCCTATGGTAATCATATCCTTGTGATTTGTTCTAGAAATCAGGTCTTCTTTAATTGATCTAATTGGTTTGGGGATATCCACTCCCTTTGTTTGATTAGCAGTGGAGGGAAAGATTCTCTTTCATATGCATTTAACTATTAGTTTAGGGTGAATTATAAGTGGATGTTGTTGAAGAAGATAAAGTCCTATTGAAGGGAAGGTCCTTGGGCGATGAATATGAATATTTGATTCATTGAAGATCATAAATCATATCAGAATGTCCAATTGAAGGCTGGTCATAGGATATCCAAATGAACTCATATACGAATGAGAAGTACCATTCTAGAAATCTCAAGAAGACTTCTATAATCTTTACTAAGGTCACTTATTCATTTGACTTCTTTAAAAGCCCCAAAATTGAGTTATTTTAAAACTGGTCTAAAACATCCAATTTGCCTCCATTTCCACCATTCTTCGAACTCTAACTCTTGGACTTGAATTTTATAAGCATTCATGAACATCTGTTGCCATATCACCCTGGATATACCATGCAGGGCATACCCTGATTTAAAAGAATGTTGGTCTTTTATTTCTGGGTCTGATGCAAAAATCCGGGTTTTGTGCATTCACTCGCCTCCTCCACTTTTAAATTTTTTGCACACTCCACATCTCCTTCTCCTTACCTCTGTTTCTTCATTCCTTCTCATTCTTCTCACCAATATTCTCCAGATTTATCTAATCAAAGCTTAGTTTTCATATTATCTGATTCTATCTTATTCAATGTATCTGATTTTTTTTTTTTATCTCATTCAGTGTATTGTATAAGGTAAATCTATCGAGAATTGTAAAAAATCGTTATTGAAGAAGATGATGAGGAAGAATTGTTTTTCCTTGTGTGATTATGGTTTTTCTTAGTGTTAAAGTTATATGTCAGAGGAGTTACAGAGTCCTATATTTCAATTGCTAATGTTCCATTGTAATATAACTATAGTTCCATGTTTTCATATTATTTGATTTTTTTTATCTTATTCAATGTATTCATGTATAGATAATTACGGGAAAATCATTATTTGGAGGAGATGAGGAGGAAAATTCGTTTTATATGGGCGATTGATAGGGTTTCTAGTTGTTAAAATTATAATGTGTTATATGTATAAAACTCATTGAAACCCCTAGAGAACGTATGTAACATATATTTTATTCTCATAGAACATTAACGGATAATTTATAGAACATTATTACAAGAAAGAAAACTTAGTACAAAACTTATAAAAACCTGTAGAGAACTGTGGAACATATATAATATTCTCATGTTTTATATTTTAATAGAAAATTAACACATAATCCATGGAGCATCAAGGCTATTTCTATGGAATATCAGTACTATGTTACAAGATTTGCGGAGTTCCACATTTCAATTTCTAATGTTCCTCGTGAATATAAGTATAGTTTTGTATTTTAATTGCTAATGTTCCATGGAAACCCGTAGAGAATTGATAGAACATCTATTCTACTCTCATGTATTATATTTTAATAGAACATTAACACATAATCCACGGAACAAGAATACTATTTCCATGGAACATTAGTACTATGTCCCCAGAGTTATGGAGTTCCATATTTGAATATTTAATATTTCATGGGAATATAACTATTGTTCTATATTTTAATTGTGCTAATGTTTCATAATGGCAGTAACTGTTTTGTTTTCATATTAATGATATTTTTCCTGTGAAATTGATATTTTTTTAATTACTAATGTTCCACGAAAATATAATTGCAGTTTCATGTTTCAATTGCTAATGTTTCATCAAAATATAACTATAGTTTCATGATTACATAAGTAATAATCTATTAAATATTAAGTTGTGATGTATTTTATTTTCAGTAAAGATAGGTGATCAAGTTATATCTTATACGTTCCACTTAACACATAATACGTAGAACATCATTAAAACAAAGCAAAATAAGCACAAAACTCATGGAAACGTGCATATATAACTGATAGGGCATACTATATATTTTTATGGAATATTAACACATCACCCATAGAACATTAATACACAACTTATGAAACATCTCATGCGGGTGTGCGTCACTTGCCTGTGCTACGACTAGGATAACTTTTTTGTTGTTTCATATTTTAGTGGGACGGTGCCATTTCTTCAGCGAGGTGTACCTTGCACCAAATACCTGGGTCTACTGTATAACTACCCACTTGAAATAGTACATGGGCACAAAAGGATAAAATAGAAGTATATGGACAAAATGAGAAAAGTTAAAATAGTTTATGACTATTTATAACCCGTTTCCCTTAATATTATGTAGCAAGACAATTATTAAAATATAATAAATTTACCTTTTTATTCTCTCTATTATTCCCATTACTCAATTTTATTACAAAGGTTAAAATTTTCTATTAAAAAAAGAACCTTAACATTATAGGCTCCATAAGACATCGATTCTTTCTTCTTTTGTAAGAACTGATTTATTACTGCTCCATCTGTTACACAAACAATATCTTTATCCATCAAATTCATACGCACAATAAGAGCAAGCGAGAAAATCATAGCTATAGGCAGGAATAGTTTCAAATAAATATAAAAGAGAATATAAAATGAACCACTTCCACATAAGTCACCCCAATACTTATCACTACATCGATTGACATACTTTGCTAATGCTCTTGCTCTGCTAATTAGCGCAGAACCTTTAACCTTAAGAAAGGAAAAAAACCAACCAGGAAGGTGAGAAGTTCTCCATAAACAAGTTTAAGGAAATAGTAAAGAAGCTAATCAGTAGATAATGTTTCCATAAAAGAATAGAACTCTTTTAAGAACTAACGAAACTAAACAGAAATCAATATTATCAAATTTGAAGTAGTTTATAGTTCTTAAAAATGTAAATAAAAAAATAGTAGTTTAGCGACAAAATGAGAGTATCTTAGGTTCCAAAACATGAGACTGAACCTGAATTTGAAATCAAATTTTCTTGTGTGCCCTGCCCTACAACTAAAAGAGACATGAACCATGATAAGTCTCCTTCTCTTTTCCTAGCAAAGGAAAGTGTATAGCCGTACAGATAAAGCTTTCAAAAAGAAATTATAGCTTTCAATCCGCTTTCCAATAGAAACTTATAAGCAAACAAGAGACATAGATCTTTAGAACTAAATGTAGTAGATGAGGACTGTGCAGTGCCAAAAGTGTTATGAGACTGGTACTGAAGTTTGTGGAGGAAGAGCCTCTGGTATTTTTCCTTCAGTACATCGCATATTTAACAACCTCTAGATGCCAGTGTATGTCAACCTCTGAATAAATTGCAAACCAAAATCACCACTACTTTAATCTTTGGAATGAGATACCATAACATATGGGGGCAAACCCCAGAAAAGAAAATTGATTACGTTAGGGGCAAATTGTTAATTTCTCCCTTAAACATTTTACTATTGATAAACTAGATCCCTAAACATTAATTTTTATTTTTTAGGTCCTTGAAAATTTTGGCCACGAATAATATGTCAATCCATGCCATTTTATCATTAATTAAAAAATTTAGCCTTTATCACGGGGCATTTGTTTCGCAAATAAACACTTCAGATGCAATAACCTTTTGTAATCCATATGCTCCCCTTTCCCTTCTTTCCTTCATTTTTCCCGCCAATTGCACACACCCAAGCATTGCCGGAATAAGCTTCCAAAGAACCAAAGCCGCCAATACAAGCATAGGCTCTGAGTTAAGTGGGAGCAAGGGAGGAGTCAGAAAAATGGGTTCAGAAAAATTACAAGCAAATAAAAAATGGAAATGAAGGAGATTTCATTGGCTTTTTCTCAAGCAATCCCCGCTGCCAATTTCAGGAGATCGTCGCAACATTTGGCTATTAATGAGGAAGTAGATGGTCGAATTTCAGTGGAGCAGAAGGGAAGGGAAGACACAGAGGGGAAAAGCAGGAGGGGGAAGAGCAAGAGTTTGCGAAGGGTTTCAGATTGAAGTTAAAGGGAGGGAAGGGGAAATTTCAACGGGTTTCCCCAAAGGTCTCTGTTAGAGGTGCTACCTATACAACATTCTTTCACTTTGTACTAAGCTGATGCTATGTCACTCTCCACCCCAGGTCCCTATTCATTAATTCCATTGAGCATTGACTTGAGTTGTGAAGGAAATTAAAAGCCAACAAGAAATATACGGAAAAAAAGTAAAGAAGAAAGCAACGTGTAATGTAGGACAACACAGAAAACTTTTCCAGCAAGAAAAAAAAAAAAAAAAACAAATATCTTAAGGATTAAAAGGAGAAAACAATCTAGAGCTAGAAATAGGTGAAATAGTAAAATGAATAGACAAATCAACCCCTTAGAATCACACTAATAGAAGAAACCCTAGGCGTCATACTCAGAAACCGTAAGGCGGTGCACCTTAGATGTTGATTGCGTCACAACAAACGAGATATATAGAAAAATCTATAGATTCTAAAACTAAAACACTAATAAAATAAGATTTCTAAATCAACTCAATTAATAAATCCCAACTATATCAAATACTAAAACACAACTCCAAGACCTTTTCTTGCAAAATGCTAATCTGAATAGAAATAAAATTCCGAGGACTTGTAGACTTTGACTCCTTTTGTGTTCGGCATCATTCTCCCTTGGTTCAACAAACTTGTCCTTGAATTTGAAGGGATAGAAAGAGGAAAATTGAAGCATCAACTTTCAACCTCATCTTCGTCTGGATCATATCATCATCATTCTCCATAACTTCTCCACCGGTTGTAATATTATTGTTTCCACTAGATGAACATATAAGGGATAGAAAGAGGAAAATTGAAGCATCAACCTTCAACCTCATCTTCGTCTGGATCATGTCATCATCATTCTCCATAACTTCTCCACCGGTTGTAATATTATTGTTTCCACTAGATGAACATATTTCAACATTATGAATTTGGGATTTAGAAGCTATATATCACTTTGCTGATATCTGAATGAATAAGGATTTTCTTTTCTTGTAGGAAGATTGAACCTTTGGATTGTTTAAGGGAAAAAAAAAAACTGATTTTTCTCCAAAAACTTCTACGAAGGAAGACAAGGATCAACTTGCTATGATACTAAACTGATGTAGGACAAAAACAGAAAACTCGTCCAGCAAGAAAAGAAACAAAATCTCTATCTTAAAGTGTTATCAAAACCATTTTACTTTCTCAAATAATTAAGGTGTCTTGTTTTCATTTTCATCATCCCTTTAACTCCTATTGAGCATAGATGCGTAGATTGACATATGAATGGATGAAAATCATGGGTTTTTTTCTTCGTGTTTGTGTGCAGCGTGTTGGTTCAAGTTAAAGCTGTGGTGACATAATTTTAGCTATTCTGGAGTGGGAGGCGACGCGTTGGGAATAAAATATAGAGGTAAATTAAGTCATCCAATGAAGGAAGATTTGGGTTTGTGCTTGATGATGCGTTGTTCTGAAGGAAGAATCAGAGAACTGTATCAGGGAAGAAGGAGAATAATGAGAACCAAAGTGACACTAACAATGTCGTCCCCAAAGGACCAATCACCATGGCCCAAGTTAGGAAGCTCCAAGACGACGTCAAAGTTTTTCTCAACTAGAATGGACTCTGGAACTTTGGTGAAGTCCATTTGGAATCAAAGGGAGTTTAATGTGATGTTTATTCATGTGGAAGACCGAGAGGAGTTTGGAGGCTCAAGAGAAGCAAAACAAAGGGAAAAATTGAAAACATGCTGAATTCGGTGCCAAATTCTCAAACAAGTGTCGAATCTGCGGCAAATTTCAAGCAACATTTGTCAAGAGTGTCCTCGACAGACCCCGGCACCGAATTCACTTCCACGGCTGCCTTTGTCAAGTTGTCTGTTTTTTACATTTCAGCCCCAAAACTTTTCCAACTCATTTACTTTGCTTCAAGACTCCATTTTAATTATGTTTTTAAGCTTATTTTCTGAATGCATAAGAGTCCTAAGACTCCTAGATTAGTACTACTAAGACCTAACATTTAGAGGAAAAACTCTTTCTCAAATTGATGGCAAAAACCTTGAGGGAACTAAGACCTCGAAACCCCTGCCACATAATCTAGAAGACCTAGGATCAAATGAAACATAGAACAAGAACTCTATGATTCAATCAATGAAAAGAATTAAGATGATCAATTAAATTCAATAGATTAATCAATCTAATGCAATTCAATTGCTTACTACTAAGGACATTAACCTTTAGTGAACTAGCGAAGCAAGAGGAAGAATCCTAGTGACTAAGAAAAGTTCTCTCTGTAGAATTTCAACAAAATTCATACAACTTCCAAAAGTTGGCTACAATCAATGTATAATGAGGTATTTTTTGGCTAAGCATTAACCCCTAGCTAAACAAGTGATTAATGGCTTAAATTACCTATAAACCCCTTAATTAAAAGCTAGAAAACTTGAATTACAAAATCCCTCCCAAAAGGGCGCACAAGAACAATCCCACCCGAGACCTACTGGTGACGGTAGGGTGGAACCTAGCTTCAGTGGTAGGAGTGTTGCCTCCCTAGTGGTGCCAACAGAAACCTACCAGTGACTGTTGAGGCAACACTGCCATCGGCGGTAGGGTGGCTTCTTGCAAGGACTTGGCCAATTTTTCACCACAAGTTGTTCCCTTGATTGCTCCTTGACATTTGAAAGCATTATGAACAACTTGGGAAGCTTCCCTGGCTATCAAACTCTTCAAAGTGTCCTCCTTGTAAGAAATAATGTCGCTATCTCTTTGAAGCTTAAGTTTCTTCCTTTGAGCTCTAGTCATTGGTCCAAGCTTCAAATCTAAATGCGATTAACTCGTCCGGTTCATATCATCTGCCCCGCCTTTGAAAAGATTCATCCTTGAATCTTTACCTACATTAAATAAATTGGAAAAGTAATTATAAAAACAGTATAGAATTCAAGAAAATGCAAAGGCACTCCGATATGGGGTATGAAGCTTAAAGGCGTGTCATTTAGAACATTATCCGAAACCAAGGAAACTCCAACCTAAACGTCTGGGATCAAAGACCAAACGTTTCACTCCAAATTTCTTGCTGTTTGTTGCAAGAGCTTCAAGGTTCTCGAAATGGATAAACTTGAAATATTCCATCTTATTCACTTCACCAAAGCTTGAAGCATGATCTACGGACAACAAAATCAAATCAAAAGACATTAGCAAATTGTCACCAAAATCAGCTTTAAAAGAAGAATAAAGAATAGAAGAAGTATGATGAAACTAAAGATGAGGGGAACAAGTATTCTATATAAATCCGGTCATCTTCTTGGGTATATCTATCAAAGATCTTGCAATAGTGCTAAGCTCCTTGATGAAGCTCTCACAAAATCTTGTCAAACCACTTAAGCTTCTCTCGTCAAATACACCTATGGAAATGAGCCAATCTTTAATTGCTTGCCCCATATTTGCACCCACTTGGAAACCTTGAAAGCTCAATACATAACTGAGGAAAGTGCCATCTTCTACACAATACTCTTAATATCCAAGGTTATGATATAAAATCTCATTCCTCAAATTAGACAAAACTTTGTTAAGGTGATGCAAAATAATAAGCACAAGTTTCGCAATCAATCAAGATCTCGTCAATGTAAGCCACAACAAATAGAGAATCCATACCATCAAGAAACTTCATTAGTCCAAATATAAACACCATAGATATGTCTACACAAGGTTCTCTAGGCATATTCAAAAGAATTAGAAGTCCATGTGGCAAGGATGTAGAGTTAGCTCTTTTATACTCTAAGCAATTTACAATAAACCTTTCTGCATCTCTTTTTATGCCAAACTGAAAGAAATACTGATGTAAAATTTCATAAGCTTTGGAAATATCAAAGCAATCCATCAAACCCTTATTAGCTTCTTTAGCTTTCCACAATATAAAGTAACAAGAAGGAATGCACAATTTACCAACATGGTAAAGAATACCATCATGAATAAGGCACTCATTATTATGCACAACCAAACAAGCATCAATTATGTCTTTGAACTCATTATCACTAACATGTAATTCCTTAAACATATCAAAACCAAATAATTGAGCTTGTAAAGTAAAGATTAGAATGTACCATTTTCACAAAGAATAGGCTACAACATTTTCTTTATCTCTCTTGGACCAATTGCCATTTGGAATTGTCTTTATGAATTTCATTCTTGCACACCTCTTGTTGAGCTTTTGTTGTTCTTGGAGAAACAATGCATAGGAATCCTTATCATGTGTAGCACATTTCAATGCCTCACCGGTCACTAAATCACTTTGATGTTTCATTTCCTTTAATAGAGAGAGTCCATCAATTTTCTCTTTGCAATAGAGAAGTGAAATCAACTCGTCAAAAAACCTCCTTGAAGGTTAGGGAATAAAGCAAAATACCACCAAAGGATTGATTCAGAAGTTTGACACAAGAAGTTGTGTTTTGAACTAAGAAGTCCTTTAAAATATCACATTTCGGAAGATAATCAATAAAGGAAATAGGACATACAAGTTTCTCTTCAAGATCTTCAAAGCTAGTTCAAAAACACTAGCTTCAAAGGTAGTTTCCACAATATCATAAAGATGAACTTTAAGCACCTTAAAACTACCATTCACCACAAAATAGAAACCACATGAATTCCTTGAAATAAAAATGATAGAATTGAACCCCATGGAGGTTTCCTAACAACAAAGCTTTCAAAAATCCATCAATAGGTAAAACCTTTTGTCATGAGGAAATTCAAATTTATGACTCAGAAGGCTCAAGAGTTGAATGGAGGGAATAAACCCATCAAGATTTTTCATAAAATCATAAAGGAAAGATGATTCATAATCACAATTTTCAACAATCTCTCCTTTAAACTTAGCTTGAAAATCACTACATAAAAACCAAGGGAACCAAATAACTCTCTCATCAAAATCACTTTCGACGAAAGGTCCAAAGAAGATATGAATCTTACTCCACATATATGCTTAAGAAGATGAAAAATTAGCAACAAGAAGATCCAAGAAAAGATTATCTTGTAACAACTCAAGGTCATGGTAAGATTGTTTAATTCTAGCAATACTAAACAAAAGTTGTTTCTCAAAGTAAGCACATGGGAGAAGAACGCTTAAGCATATGATCAATATCAAAATTTAGATCACAAGTAAAAGGAATAACCATCACGTTTCCAACCAAGGTCACATAAGAGGCGTACAACTCTAAGAACAACTTTAACTCCTTAAAAGAGAACTCAGGGTATAAAAGGAAAGGGTTTAAAGAAAGGCTTAGTGATATATCTTCGAAACCAACATAAACTCCTTTCCCATACCTTCTTCCCAAGCTTTCATCCCATGATTTGGCTTTATTCCACAAGTTGTAGTTAAGAAGTTCAAGAATTGAGATGGAATTCAATCACAAAAGAAAGAAAAAGAACAACTATTAGATTCATTGATTATGAAATCAAAAGACAAGAAAGATGTAGAAGGAAGGGAGCTTATGATTTTGTAGAGCTTATAGCGAAGACTTCATTCATTTTTCATGTTTTAAGCTAAATTTCTGCACACTTAGAGAAAAACAAGCAAGGAAATAGTTATTGGAATTAGTAAACAAGCTCACCTCCGCACTAGAAAGTGAGTTTAATGATGAACTAATGTCACAACAACTCTCTTTCAATTTCTCTTATTTATCTCCCTAAAAAATCATTAAGCTCATCTCTTCCTTTGTTTCCTCACTCTTTTCAATCTCATCTTGCTTTTCTTCCACTTGTGCTTCTTTTAAACTCTCATAATTTTCAATCAAACACTCACTCCCTTTTCTCCCTCACTTTCTTTTGCACTCACAACACTCTCCACTTTTTCCTTTCTTGATTTTTCTTCCTTCACAAAGGTACAAGTGTTCTTCTTCTCATGGTGAATAATTTTTCTATCAATTACACCTTGAGCTTGTGAAAGATTGTTTGCTTTTGTAGACTTTTCACCCATTGAAGATTGCATGATTTTTCTCTTTTCTTGACCTTGTCTTTTTCTTTCACAATTTTCAGCTCCAAATTTGTTCCTCAATGATTGCTTCATTAAGCTCCAAGTCTTGATTGGTTGATCTCTCATTCTCCTTGTGTGTTCACATTTACAATCCCACCAAACTTTGAGCTCATAAGATAGAGATTTTAACACGAATTGGAACTTTTCTTCTTCTCTTACACAATAGAAATATAACAATGATTCCACTTTTACTCCCATGCTTCATAATCATAAGGACCAAAGTTCCACATAAAAAAGGTAATTTCAACTTGTTGTAACTAAGAGGTCTTGACGTTGTTCCCATAGTTTGAGAACTTCTTCTATAATTATATCCTCTATAGTTTAACTATCATAATATCCCTCATAGTCATCTCTGCTTTTATGGAACCTTTCATCCATATTCACATAATTTCCTCCATTTCTAACATCATTTCTTGGAACTAGTTTACAAGATATATCATTATAAGAATCTCTAGCTCCAAGTTTCTTGCTCTCGTAGCAATCATACAAATTATGCTCATAAGATCTAACATGAGGAGAAAAGTTAGAATATCCCCATTGATTACTACGCATTGGATGTCCACCAAGTGCTCTTCTACTACTTTGCTCATAATTAGCTTTCTCTTCTCTTTTTAATTCCTTCACACCCTTTGCTAGGCATGATAATTGTTGTTCCAATCCTTTCAAGGCTTATTGCACATGACGCAAATAATCTTCCATGTTTGAATTTATGTTTCTAAACCTGTAATTAAACAACAAAAAAAAAAAAAAACAATTTAACTCTCTTAATGGCTTTCATTAAGATAAGCTCACCCTCTTGCCTTTTCCAATCATTCAACACTCACGTCTCTATTTGATCCTTCAAACTTCTAGCCAACTCAAACCAAGAGCATCAATCCAAACCAAGCGAACAATCAAAGCACTTGGTTGGATAGATTTTCAAAGAGGCAAAATATCAAACACTTGACGTATAAGAGTTTCAAAGAATTTAGTCTATGGAAAAGAGCCAAAAAACTTAATTGATTATCAACAAATTATTAGAAGCACATGAGGAATCAATTAGAATTCAGAAACAAAGCAAATCGAAACAATTAAGCAAAACAAAGAACAAGACTAAAACAAAATTTTCCAAGAAACAGGGGATAATGAAACCCTAACACTAAAAGGACGATGACTCGCAAAATATGGATCAAAATAAGATGAGACCAATTCATGAAGCTTCCTCACTCGATAAGGATAAATTTGAGAAGAAATTTCATCAGAATTGGTTCCGTATAACACAAGATATGATCCAATTAATGAACAAGTTTTCTGTAGTCGTGAATCCAAAACACATTCCATAATTCAATTCAGTTGAGCTACAAAATGACCTCCAAATTGAGCAAAACTTATTTCAAATGAATCACAAATCACAAATTCTATCAAAAAATTTGCTCAAATAGTATTCGATTTTTCAATTGTTTTTGGCAACAATTTTTCTGTGATTTTTCTATGCTACTATTGCATGATCTTTTTGTTTATTTTCATAGATCATCAAGTACTTTCATTTTTTTATTTTTTCATGAATTTAAATCTCTTACTAGACAAAATGACCTTTAATTGGATGTTGCTCTGATACCACTTTCATATGAATCCTTTTTTACTTGTTGAATTGGATCCAAATCCTTCCAAAGATCACCTCCTCATGAAGTACCTGAATTGAGGACTTTGTAGTTTCCGCACTCTAATGGAAAAACTCTGAGGAACAAGCCTCATAAACCTACCATTGAGAGGAAAAATTCTTTCCCAAAATGATGGCAAAAACCTTCAGGGAACTAAGACCTCAAAACCCCTACTACATAATATAAAAGACCTAGGATCAAATGAATCATAGAACAAGAACTCTATAATTCAAGCAATAAGAATGAATTAAGATGATCAATTGAATTCCATAGATTCATCTGTTGGAATCCGTAGGCAAAAACAAAGTAAAATAAAACTACGGAAATCCACCAACAGGATCTGCACATACTAGAAAAACCGATTGGATAGAAATTACCTCAATGTTTTGATTGTTCGTTGTGGAGGCGCTGCTTTGTACGCTTCGCCCTCTACTGGTATCCACGCGACGAACTCCTCTGCAAACGATCGGGATGCTAGCCCCTTCTGTGTTCTGAAAACTGTTCAGAACTGATCCTGACTATCTGGTAATCGGTCGTATTTCGGAGAGAGGAGGCGAGATACTATATCGCCGTTCTAGGGTTTAGGGTTTTGTTTTTCTTTATTCAGATAAAAGACGGCCACCAAGAAAAGGTTAACATAACCTTTTATAGCTGTCAATATCAAAACCCTAAGTGTCATCTAATGACATTTTAATCTCGTCCGTCTATTCCTATAATCACCCAACGGTTGGATGAGTAATATTAAGTAATTAATTTCATTTATTCTATTAAATAAAATTAATTACTTATTAACCTACCAGAAAATACAATATGGAATCTGATTCCCCTTTTGTATACGTTCAACGAATCTGGACACAATCTAGATACATTGGACGTGGACATTACGCTCACAAGATCGTCTATGTGTATGACCCTGTAGGTTCACTTAACGTTGGCAGTGAATGAAAAATGTCCTAGACATTTATTCACAAAACATAAGCGGCCTCTAGCAAGACATTATGTTTACCCAAGTTAAGTAAATGTAATAATAACCTAGCATCAGATTTAATATTTAGTCCTTTTGTCACACGATATCCTAATTAAGTATAAGGCATGGATCAAGTCATCCTTATAAAACTTAATTAACCATTTACCTGATCACCAGGCAGACTGTTCCAACAAATAATATTAATAACACCTTATTAATACTTATTTGAGCATGGCCATGCATATTTTCCAATCTTCCTTATCAAGGGGCCCATGGATATCTCTCTCTAAAAAGAGAGGGACAAATCCCTTTCACTATCTCCAATATTCAAGCCATGACGAGAAAATAAGCCAACCAATAATCATAATGATCACCTAATTAAAAGTGATGTTTAACTATGTCAAAACATATTTTTCTCCCCATGCAAGAAACATTAGAAACATTAGGTCGAAGGACACCAAATATAAAACTGAGAGGAAATACTTATAACTTAAACCCATGCAATATTTCTTCTTCACTTTTGGTCATGTCCAATACAATATTCTCATATTCATGATGAGTAAAACTTGACCATCAATCAACTTCACACTAGTTTACAAGATGTAATATACTAGGGATAAATAAGAATAGTATTTTATTAGCCATAAGGGTTTTACTATCAAGTCACATACTTGATGAACAAGAGCATAAAATACAATTCAAAAATACATGCTTCATAAATCATAAATGTGAGTCAATTGGTCTTAGGGCATATACTAACATCATCAACGTAATGAAATTCAATTGCTCACTACGAAGGACATTGACACTTAGTGAACTAGCTAAACAAGGGGAAGAACCCAAGAGAATACGAGAGTTTTTCACTCTAGAATTTCAGCAAAATCCAAACAACTTACAAAAGTTTGTTTCAATCAATGTATAATGAGGTATTTATAGGCTAAGCATTAATCCCAAGCTAAACAACTGATTTATGGCTTAAATTACCTATAAATCCCTTGATTAAAAGCTGGAAATCAACTTGAATTAAAAAATCCCGTGCACAAGCACAATCCTATCCGAGACCCACTAGCGACAGTAGGTCGAAACCTACTGTCGGCAGTAGGAGTCTTACCTCCTGAGTGGTGCAAATAGAAACCTACCGGCGACGATAGAGGCAACCCTACTGTCAACAGTAGGGTGGCTTCTTGCAAGGACTTGGCTAATTTTCACCCCAAATTGTTCCCTTGATTGCTCCTTGACATTGGAACACATTCTAAACAACTTGGAAGCTTCCCTTGGCTATCAAATTCTTCAAAATTTCTCTTCACAGCGTCCTCCTTGTAAGCAATCATCTCGTTGTCTCCTTGAAGCTTGACTTTCTTCCTTTAAGCTCTAGCATCAGTCCAAGCATCAAACCAAAAGGTTATTGACTTGTCCGATTCATATTGCTAAGACCTCCAACTATGCTTGCTGGGACCTTGGACACCATACCCCTGCAGTCGACAGTCATCTAGTCAGGCTGATACCTGTTGCATCGCACCTCGTCTATCAAATCCTTGTATCGTAATAAGGCCCGTTTCTGCGAAGCATCCCAAACGGCACGCTCATGCATCGGGTCCCATTGATACCTCTTCTACAATAACACATAATTTTTTAATTAATATAAGCTTATATATTTAAAAGTTAATGTAGTTACTTCTATATAAACCTTACCCCGAACTCTCTATACCATATTGTTAGCCCTAAGGGCACTATTACTTATGATTTTGATTATGATTAACGTATGTTTGTGTGAGTATTAAGGTAACCTTTCATAGAACAAAAGAAGCACATTTGGAGTCTCAAGTCTACATTCTCAAAAAGCAAAAGATCTTGGTGATGAAGGCAAAATGAAGGAGAAAAGACCAAGCCATTCCAAGATCAAGTCATTGAAGACTTATGTGTAAGTTAGGGTATACTAAGGTATTTCTTTGTAAAACTCCCTAAGCTTAATCTTTGATTATTGATCATTTGTGAAGCTCTTTTAATGATTTTCTCAATATAAATTTTTCTTAAAACCTAAGTATTCTTGATAGAATTTTTGATGATTTTGAAAGTTTTTCTATCTCCAAAAAGAGTATCAAGAATACATCTCTTTGAAATAGAAAGGAAAGCTCGTGTCTTAAAAAAACTGGCTATAAAAATTCTCAAAAATCGACCATCCAGTTTTAAAACCGGTCGTCCGAGTTTTTCTAGTTTTAGAAAAAATCGGTCATCCATTTTTCTGTAGATGAGTCCGAATCATTCTGTTTCAAAACTGTTTGTCCGATTTTAGGAACAGGTCGTCCGGTTTTCACGTTTACTGTAAAAACTATTAATTTTTCTTAGACAATACATATAGAACTCTTTGATCAGCCAAAAAGTAAGAAGTTTGGTGAAATATTTATTGAGATCATTTAAGACTTTTAAAGAGCTTTAAAGAAAATTTATTTCAAATACTTTCAATCTCAAAAACATTTTCTTGAGCTTCATCGTCGATCTTCATCAAAGAAGAAGTAAAGAGGAACTTGTAGAAACATTCCATTGAGTTGTATCTTCTATTTCTCTAGCTCACATTGGTAACATTGTTCTTAAAGTTATCTCTTTCTCTTATTGATATCAAAGGTTTGTATTGAAAAACCCCTTGGGTAATCCTTTGATTCATATTGTGTTGTGAATTGAGGTTGTGTGCAAAACCCTTGTAGGGTGATTGATGTGAACCGGTTAGACATGCAAGAACATCAAGGAATTGTGACAAGAGCCAAGGCAAAACAACTAAAGAGTCACAAGGATCAAATTGAGCAAGAGAAGTTTCAAGGCTTAAATTTTGATATCCAAGACTTTATGGAGCTTAAATTTTAATGTCCAAGACTTTATGGTGCAATATCTTAAATTTTTGAATAAGTTAGAAATTGAAAATTAACCTTGGTAGATGGATAGAAGCCCTTTTGCCCAAGCTGAAAAATTGCCCCCTATTTTTGGCAATGTGTTGACTAGTGCTCTAGAATAGTACAAAAGGCAATTAAAACACCTCTATTGTCTTATCAAGTGTATGTATAGCTTATATCTGTCCCTTGGGCTGAAAATATGAGAGGGAAAAATTCCTATTTTCTCCCTCAAGTCTCTATAAATATGTAGTCTTCCATTTTGAAGAAGCTAACCAAGAAATTTTTCAAGACAAAGGTTCTTCTCTTAGTATTCTTAGTTCTTGGCTTAGTTTTTCTATCTTCTTCAAGGGTGAACTTCTTTGAAAGAAAAATCACTTTGAAGACTTGTTGAAAGTTCCAAGAGCTTCAAGGTTGCTTGAACTTTGAAGAAAAGATTTTTTTAAACCTTCTTGAGGTCTTGGATTTAATATATCCAAGGTTGCTAGAAGTTTAACATTTTCAAGTCCTTTCAAAAGCACTTTCTCTCTTCTACTTGTTACACTTGTTTTGTTTGTTCTCTCCCTCACTTCTTGGATGAAATTTTATGCTCTTGAAGATCATTCCACATCATTTGGTATTAGATCCACCTTCAAGTAATTGTTTTTGAGATATCTTACATACAAAAAAGAAAGACAAAAAAATGGGAGAAAAGGGACTAGATTGCTGGAAAATGGCAACACAAAAATAGAGTGCTTGAAGGACCTGGAATATGACTATAACCTTGCTATATTTTTACATGGAGTTATACTAGATTGACCTGGGAAACAAATGAAACAAGTCTCATCTAATTTGGACTTCATTTGGGATCTCAAAATAGTCAAAAACGTGAAGGTGTACCTGGCTTTTCCGTAGACAAAAAGTACTAAAATGATCTGAGCATATCTTCTTTTTTACTAATCCTTTTTCTTTTATTCTTGTGCCTAAACTCAAGAATTTTGAGTGAGGATTCTTTATAGACAAACCTCATTCAATTTAGACTTGTGGTTCAATACCAGTTTTAAAAAAGAACCGAGTATGTCATCTGCGCTGCTTGCTGGAAACTTTTGTTGTGTATTCTTTTGTGCTCTTGAAGTATCCTAGCTTTGTATTTGGGGTCGAATTTCTTTCCTTTCTCAGTACTTATTTCTTTATTGGTCAATCTACCATTATTGACTCAAATGCTCTTGGAAATGTTGTTGAACTTCCTTAAAATTAATGGATGACTCAATATCATTTTCCTTGCTTCTCATATTTCTCAACTAGGTTTTGTTTGTGATTTTTTTTATTTTAGTTGTTTTAAACTTGAGTAGAGGGGTTAAATCTTTGTTAAGAACTCATAGAACTCTTTGAGAGTTGAACCTTTAGAAAAAGGCAAGAGTTGTGAGAATATCCTCAAAAAAAGCCAAAGAGAGTTAAACAAGAGAGTTTTGTGAGGTAAACACTATCAAGTTGTCAACCCAAGCTTAAAAACCAACTCCTTTTGGAGAAGAGTCTAGCAACTCCCAACATTATGACCCTTTGAGGCTCATAATGTAAGAGTTACAATCTCTAAGAGATGAGATGATTGATATTAGAAGGGATGTCACTAATCTCTCTAATCAACAAAGAGAGGTGAGTCCTCATGGTAGTCTCAATGCTACTACCCCAAGGAGCAATAAACCATTCAGTTGCTCTAGGACAACCGAGTTCTACCAACCTCTACATTTTGAAGAAGAACTTCATCCACCTCCTTACAGTGGTAGAAGAGGTAGTTTTGGAGGAAGAGGCATTCCTAGACACTTTGAAGAAGTTTCAAGACCATAAGCTAGGCATGGGGAGCCATTATATGATGATCATGAACATTTTCCATTTATTGCCAATCGTGGAAGAGACCAAGGTGACCAAACCTTGGACCGAATGAAGTGGAACCTCCCTTGTTTTAAGGGTGAGAATGACCCTAACATTTTCTTAGATTGGGAGAGGCAAGTAGAAAACATGTTTATGTTGAAAAATTGTAATGAGTTCTTAAAAGCTAGAATTGTAATAATCGAATTTTCCGGCTATGCTTTACATTGGTGGGAAAGGGTAGTAAACCAAAGAGTTAGAAGTGGTAGACCACCGGTTGATACTTGGAGAGAGTTAAAAGCTTTGATGAGAGAAAGATTTGTGGCCGAGCACTACTATAGAGCTCTTCATTAGACTTTAAAACAAGGTGCAAAAAGTGTATAAGAGTATAGACAAGAGCTTGAGCTCTACATCTTGAGGTTGAACTTGGAAGAAGACAAGGATGCTTTAATGACTAGATTCCTTAGTGGTCTGAATAGGGAGATAGCCATCCAACTTGAGTTGTATCCACATACAACTTATGAAGACATATGCCACCTTGCCAACAAGATCGAATCGCAAAGGAACAGAGGTGGGATGATGCGATCCTCATTTCCCAACCAAAGACAAGTTGCAACAACGAAACCACCTACTTCCAACTTCAAGCCATGGCCAAAAAAGGAGGAGGCTCCTAGAGGTACTTTCCAACCACCAACCAAACCAAAGATAGAAGAGAGAGGTAAAATCATTTCTAACCCTCCAAAGTGCTTTAAATGTAATGGTGTAGGACACTATGCAAATAGTTGTCCGACAAAGAGAGCTTTGATCGTTAGGGAGGATTTGAATTGTTGGATTGAGAAGGAAGAGGTTGAAAGTAGAAATGTGTTGAGGGTGAAGAAAATGGTGAGGATGATGAACATGTTGATTCGAATCCTTTAGAAAATAATGAGAATACCTTGAGCTTTGTTACCATAAGAGTAGTAAGTGCTCAAGCTTTTCATGATAACATGATTGAACAAAGAGAAACCATCTTCCATTCTAAATGTAAAGTTGAGGGAAGGACTGCCAACCTTATCATTGGTAGTGGTAGTTATGTAAATGTGGCTAGTGCTTATCTTGTTGAGAAGTTGAAACTACCTTCTATAAAACATGATAAACCCTACAAACTCCATTGGCTAAATGATAATGGAGAAATTAAAGTGTTGAGACAAGTAGTGGTACCAATAGAAATGGGAGCTTACAAAGATGAGATACTATGTGATGTGGTGCCCATGCAAGCATGCCATCTCTTCTTGGGAAGACCTTGGCAATTCGATAGAAAGTCCCTCCACAATGGGGAGAAAAATACTTATTCTTTTGTGAAGGATAGAAGAACATTCACTATGAATCCTCTTACACCTCAACAAGTGAGAGATGAACAAAAAAAGATGAGGTAAAAAGAGAGGGCTGAAAGTAAGCTCAAGAGAAAAAAAAAATCGAGGAGGGAAAGAGAGTTGAGGAAAAAGAAAAGAATAAAAAGAATGAATGATGAAAACAAGAGTGAAAAGAAAAAGAGTGACCAAAAAAAAGAGAGTGAGATGAAAGAAAAGAATTGTTTCCTTACAAAACCTAGTGAGGTGATTGGAGCAATTGAAAGAAAAGAAGTGGTGTTGCTCTTGTATTGTCGGGAATCTTTTACTTCATCTAAAGAACACTCACCCTCTTTTTCAAGTGAAATTTTGCATGTTATTGAAGATTACAAAGACGTATTTCTCGATTAGACATGCAAGAACATCAAGGAGTTGTGACAAGAGCCAAGGAAAAACAACTAAAGAGTCACAAGGATCAAATTGAGCAAGAGAAGTTTCAAGGCTTAAATTTTGATATCCACGACTTTATGGGGCTCAAATTTCGATATCCAAGACTTTATGGGGGAATATCCTAAATTTTTGAATAAGTTAGAAATTGAAAATTCACCTTGGTAGATAGTTGGAAGCCTTTTTGCCCAAGCTGAAAAATTGCCCCCTATTTTTGGCAATGTGTTGACTAGTGCTCTAGAACAGTCCAAATGTAATTAAAACACCTCTATCGTCTTATTAAGTGTATGTATAGGTTATATCTGTCCCTTGGGCTGAAAATATGAGAGGGAAAAATTCCTATTTTCTCCCTCAAGTCTCTATAAATATGTAGTCTTCCATTTTGAAGAAGCTAACCAAGAAATTTTTCAAGACAAAGGTTCTTCTTAGTTCTTGGCTTAGTTTTTCTATCTTCTTCAAGGGTGAACTTCCTTGAAAGAAAAATCACTTTGAAGACTTGTTGAAAGTTCCAAGAGCTTCAAGGTTGATCATAAAAAAATTCCTTTATACTAGTTACTACGCTCTTGTAGAAAACTAGTCTTGAGGTCTTCTTCTTGTTTCATTGAGGTCTAAGGTTCAAAATACCTTAGGTTTCTTGAACTTTGAAGAAAATATTTTTTTTAAACCTTCTTGAGGTCTTGGATTTAATATATCCAAGGTTGCTAGAAGTTTAACATTTTCAAGTCCTTTCAAAGGCACTTTCTCTCTTCTACTTGTTACACTTGTTTTGTTTGTTCTCTCCCTCACTTCTTGGATGAAATTTTATGCTCTTGAAGATCATTCCACATCAGTGATCATCAAATTCGTACTTGGTGTATATTGTGTTTATAGTGGATTTGGTAAATCCTTGGGTGTTGGCTCAAGATAGTGGATGTAACTCTTTGAGGGAGTGAACCACTATAAATCTTTGTGCATTTCTTTCTAAGTTTTTTACTTAATTTTCTTAATCACAAGATTTTGTTTGGTTTGGAATTTTATTAAAAATAGTTTTAGAATTCTTTCTCAAACAAAATTAGAGGTTTATCTTTTAATTTGCAAAAGATTTTCAAAAAATTAGCCAAAAACCTTATTCACCCCCCCTTAAGGTTTTTCAATTGGTATCAGAGTGGGTCTTCTTTTTAAGGCTTAACATCCTAAGAAGCTAAAGATCTTTTTCAGTATAGCTAGTACCTCAAATCTACCCTTTGTAGAAGGCTCTTCTACAAATAGACCTCCTCTTTTCAATTGAACAAACTATACTTTATGGAAATCTAGAATTAAAATATATATATATGTGTTCTATTAACTTTGATTTGTGGAGCATTGTAGAAAAGGTCCTTACATTCCCAAAAGGGATGGAGTAATCAAGAAGGTTGAAGAATTTGATGAGCTCAACTCAAGGAAGATGACTCTAAACTTTCAAGCTATGAATATACTTAGTTCTGGCTTGGATGCAAATGAATATAATAGAGTGAGCGGATGCGATTCGGCTCATGAAATGTGGAAGTTACTTGGAGTAACTCACGAAGGCACCAATCAAGTAAAGGAATCAAAGTTGGCCATATTGGTGAGAGACTATGAGCTATTCATGATGAAACAAAATGAAAACATTAGTGACATGTTCACAAGGTTCACGAACATCACTAATGGCCTAAAGGCATATGGGAAAGAGTACTCAAGAGGAGAAGTGAATAGAAAGATTCTTGATGTACTTCCAAAAGCATGGCAACCAAAAACACTTGCTATTGAGGAATCAAAAGATTTGAGACTACTTCCTATTGAAGAACTCATATGATCACTACTCACCTATGAAATGAAAATAAAAAGGTTGAATGAAATAGAAGAGGAAGACAAAGGAAGAAAAAGCATTGCACTCAAAACAAATGAGGATGATCAAACATACTCATCAAACAATAAAAATGAAATTGATGACGAGGAGGAAATGGCCTTGGTAATGAGAAGATATAAAAGATTCTACAAGAAAGGCTTCAACAATAGAGGAAAGAAACCTCCATTCAAGAAAGGAGGACAAAGTTCATCACTCTTCAAGGCTAGGTGCGTTGAATGCAATAGCACCAATCATCTTGTAGCCGATTGTCCCGAAGCCACTGAAAAAGAAAAGGGAGCTTTAGAAGTTAAGCTTGAGGCATTAAAGAAGAAAAACAAAGGCAAGGGCTTAATAGGAACTTGGGATCAAGACTCAAGCGAAAGTGAAGGAGAAGAAAAAGCCAACCTATGCTTCATGGCATTAGAAAATGAGGTACAATCTTCACCATCTAACTCTTCTAGTCTCATTGATGATATTTGTGATGATGATCCTTGTACTATGCTTATTGAAATGTATGGTGAATGCGAAAAGGTTTCTAAAAGAGACAAGGAATTGAAAAAAAATATCAATTTTTGCTTGATGAAAACTCAAAACTTATTTATGAAAACAAATCTCTCCTTGAGTCTTTAGAAATCTTGAAAAATGAAAAAGAGTGGTCAAACAATGACTTTCAAAAACTTGTTTTAGAAAACAAGAAACTTTGTGAAAAAGTTCACTCACTTGAAAAATGCATGGTAGATTATGATGTTTTGAAGAAAAAGGTGAGTGATCTCACTATATGTGTTGAAAAGTTCACAAAAGGAAAAGAAAACTTTGAAAAACTTGGCTCTCAAAGATCACCTTTTGATAAAAATGGTATTGGATATAATCATTCCAATATTTTTTCTAAACAAACATGGTTTGTAAAGGCTTCATCATCTTACTCACACCTTTGTTGCACCTATTGTGAAAAGAGTGGTCATAAAGCCACAAAGTGTTTTATAAAGAAAAAGATTGAAAGGGGAGTGAAAACCAAGGTAAAAGGAAATCCATCTAACACTCATGGACCCAAAAAGATGTGGGTACCAAAAGTCATCTCTACTTCTTCTTTTGTAGGAACACAAATCAAGGTCATCTAAGTGGTACTTGGATAGCAGTTGTTCAAGGCACATTACTGGGAACTTATCGCTTATGAGTGAACTCAAAGAAACAGAAAGTGGATTTGTCACCTTCAGAGATAAGAACAAAGGAAAAATCATTAATATTGGTAACAATTCTTCTTCTCTTATTAAGAATGTTCTTCTAATTGATGGTTTAAAATTCAGTTTTCTTAGTATTAGTCAATTATGTAATAGTGGGAAAAAGGTTGTTTTTGAAAGTGATTCTTGTTCTATCACTGATAAGCATGAAAACAAAACTATTTTTGTTGCTAAAAAAGTTGGAAATGTCTATGTCTTTCATCTTGAAGATCTTCTTTCTTAAAACATAAAGTGTCTTTCGGTTCATGATGATGATGCATTTTTGTGGCATAGAAGGCTTGGTCATGTTAGTATGGATTTATTGAACCAACTCTCTTCAAAAGAACTTGCTAAAGGCTTACAAAAACTTCACTTTGAGAAAACTAAACTTTGTGATGCTTGCCAATTTGGAAAATAAATTAAGACCTCTTTTAAACCAAAGAACATTTTTCAACTTCAAAACCTTTGGAACTTATTCACATGGACTTATTTGGACCAATGAGGACCACTAGTCTTGGTGGTAAGAGGTATGCTTTTGTTATAGTGGATGACTACTCTAGATTTACTTAGACTTTGTTTTTTAGCCAAAAGGATGAGGCATTTCAAGAATTTATAAAACTTTTCAAAAAGGTTCAAAACTCCCTTGGTTGCAAATTGATTTCTATAAAGAGTGATAATGGGAGAGAATTCAACAACCAAGATTTTACAAAACTTTGTGATGATTTTGGTATTTCACATAACTTTTTGGCCGCTAAAACCCCACAGCAAAATGGTATTGTGGAAAGGAAAAACCGCACTTTACAAGAAATGACAAGATCAATGCTTTGTGAAAACTCCCTTCCTAAATACTTTTGGGCCGAGGCCGTTAGCACCGCATGCTACGTTATGAGTCATGTTATATTGAGACCTTCTTTAAAGAAAACTCCTTTTGAACTCATTTTTAACAAAACCCCCTCTATTGGCTATTTTAAAGTTTTTGGATGCAAATGCTTTATTTTAAACACCAAGGACAATCTTGGGAAGTTTGATCAAAAATCCGATGATGGAATTTTTCTTGGTTACTCTTCAAATAGAAAGGCTTTTAGAATTTTCAACAAAAGTACCTTATGTGTTGAAGAGTCTATTCATGTTAATTTTGATGAAACTAACATTTTTTACAAGAAAGTTGATGATGATGACATAGATAACACTCTAAGTAACCAACCATTGTACACTCAAGCAATGGAAGGACATTTTATAGAGGAAGAGGAGATTGAGGAAAAGAAAAAGGAAACAATCAAGAACATCAAAATCTTCCTTAAGATGTGATATATCCAAAGGGACACTCCAAGGATGAAATTATTGGTGATGTATCAAGGGGTAAGAACAAGATGGTATTTTATTGACAACTTTGCCCTATTATCTCAAATTGAGCCTAAGTTTATTGATGATTCTTTATGTGATGAGTTTTGGATTATTGCTATGCAAGAGGAGTTAAATCAATTTGAACGAAGCAAAGTTTGGACTTTAGTCCCTAGACCATGTAATCACCCCACTATTGGCAAAAATGGGTTTTTTGAAATAAACTAAATGAATCCAGAAAAGTCATTAGAAACAAAGCTAGACTTGTTGCCCAAGGATTCAATCAAGAAGAGGGCATAGATTTTGATGAAACCTTTGCTCTGGTTGCTAGACTTGAATCCATTAGGATGCTTTAGCTTTTGCTTGTTTTAAGGGATTCAAGCTTTTTCAAATGGATGTTAAGACTGTCTTTCTAAATGGTGATATTGAGGAGGAAGTTTATGTTGAACAACCTCCTGGTTTTCTGCATGAAAAATTTCCAATTTATGTTTACAAACTTTCAAAAACACTATGTGGTTTAAAACAAGCTCCAAGAGCTTGGTATGAAAAGTTAAGTGGTTTTCTTCTTTCAAATAATTTTTCAAGGGGTGTGGTGGACACTGCTCTTTTAACAAAAACCTCTTGTAACAATGATCTTCTTCTTGTCCAAATTTATGTTGATGATATTATTTTTGGTGCTACTAATGTCTCTTTATGTGAAGAATTTGCCTCCCTTACGCAAAAAGAATTTGAAATGAGCATGATGGGAGAATTGACATACTTCTTCGGACTACAAATCAAGCAAACGAAAGAAGGAATCTTCATTAACCAAGAGAAGTACACCAAGGAACTTCTCAAGAGATTCGAGATGAGCAATGCAAAAGGTATTGGGACTCCAATGAGCTCATCATTGAAGCTTGACAAAGATGAAAAAGGTGAAATGGTTGATGAAAAGACATATAGAGGTATGATTGGTAGTTTACTTTATTTAACGGCTAGTAGGCTGGATATTATGTTTGTCATATGCTTTTGTGCTAGATTTCAAACTTGCTCCAAGGAATCTCATTTAATAGCTCTAAAACGTATTTTGAGATACTTAATTTCATCATATGATTATGGCTTGTGGTACTCTAAACAATCTTGTTTTGATCTTATTGCCTACACCGATGCGAATTATGTCGGATGTAAGGTAGAAAGGAAGAGTACAAGTGGAAATTGCCAATTCCTGGAAGGATGCTTAATATCTTGGTACAACAAGAAGCAATCGTGCGTATCCCTATCAACCGCCAAAGCGGAATACATCGCAGCCGGTTGTTGCTGTGCACAGGTACTTTGGATGAAACACACATTAATTGATTTTTGTGTTTCTTTTAAGTGTATACCTATTACGTGTGATAAAACTAGTACCATAAACATTTCCATAAACCCTGTGCAACAGTCAAAAACAAAACATATTGAAATCAAACATCACTTCATTAGACATCATGTTGCTAAAGGTGATGTATTTTTAGAATATATTTGCACAGAGGATCAAATTGCCGATATTTTTACAAAACCTCTTTTGGAAGATCGCTTTTGCAATTTAAGAAAATTGCTTGGTATCGGCAAATTTAATGAGTAATGTGTGTTGCTTGTGTTATCTATTTTTCCTCTTACATTTTTTTGTTCTTGCTGACATTTTTCATAAAATCGGATGCCATTCTTAAAAATCGGATGTTCGGTTTCAAAATCGGACGTCCGGTTTCAAAACCGGACTCAAGGATTTTTCCTCTAAAAAATTTCCGAGATATTAGGACTACAAAACCGGACGACTTCAATAAAATCGGATGTCCGATTTCTTCAATTTACAAAAATCGGACGACTGTCTTTTAAAATCGGTCAACCGATTTTTTTTTAAAAAAAAAACCATCGGGTCTGCGCTTTTAAAATCAGATTTTTTTTCCAACTGTTCACACTTTTCTCTCAACTCTCTCTCATTCTCTTGATTGATAACTTCCTCCCTCACGAGACCCATCCAATTTCTTCCTCCGATTTTCACTCTTCTTCTCTTTTTCTTCAAATCTATCTCTTAACATAGCAAAGAAGCGGTTCTTCTCTCTGTTTTTATGTCAAAATCTGCTCCATTTGAAACCCTCCATCTCCTCTCAAACCCTAGCCGAGTTTCTCTCAAGAAATGGTAAAAACCAAGAATGCAAATATTGGTCAAGGCCAAAATCTTGAAGAATGAGGTACAAGTAGAGGAAAAGGGAAGGCAAAAAGGGTACCCTTTGAAGTTAGGGTTCCTGAAGTTAGAATTCAAGATCTATTTATTTTGGCAAAGGAGGCTGCAAGTTTTGAAGGGTGGACTAGGAATCAAAGAAAAATAGCTCTGAGTCACTGAGTAGATTTAAACGACATGCAAGGTATAGAGGCTATCCCTCATCTCTTTGAACTGATTGGTTGGATACCATTGTTGATTGTGAATGAACTTATTATGTTGAGATGATATATGAGTTTTATGCTAATCTCCATAAGGGAAGGGTTGAAAGAGTTGACAATGTTCCTCATCAATGGGTATTAACTAGGATTGGGGGTAGAGACATTGCTTTTGATGATAGACTACTAAATCACATTTTGGAAACCCCTCAAGATGGAATAAGATTTTATACAAAGAACAAGAAATTGTTTTACCAAAATTTATACAGTGAAAGGCGTTTTGAAGAAATTTTCACTAGAGGAGAAGTGTTGAAGAGACATGATGATAGGAATGTCAAAAAACTTGATGCATATAAGAGATTACTCCATCACATGATCTCAAACATAATTATTCCAAATGTTGGGCATAAATCATCTATCACCAACATGCACTCTTTCGTGATGCTAGCTTTACCTGAACATAGGAGGATGAACTTTGGGTATATGGCTATAGAACACATGCTAGCCACACAATCCTCCTCAACCGAATGCTTGTCTTATGGATGCTTCATTACCAAAATTTTTCAATACTTTGTGATCAATTTGGTTGGCATTCGTGGTCACATTGGTCATGGAAAGATATACAATCAGCAAACCTTCAAGAGGATGGGAATTGAAAAAAATGATGAAGGGGGATTCATAAGAGGTGGTCAGGACCAAGGTGATAGTGAAGAAGAAGATGATGATGACGAAGAACAAGAAGAAATGCATGAAGTGAAGAAGAAAGTGACTCTGATACGGAGGTTGAAAGGATCAGAAGAGAAACTAGAAGAAAGAAGAGGCAAGAGAGACAGAAGGAAAGGTCATCTTCTGGAAGCATAAGTCAAGTGATGGACATGATAGCCTCTCTACAAACTTCAATGAATACTCGGTTTGATGCAGTCGACGGTCGCTTGGAGGTTTTGGATGGGAAAGTCTCCGACATTCAAGAAAGGCTTGATGCATTGGATAACAAGATGACCGACATACAAGAACGGGTTATGAGACTAGAGCAAAGAGGAAGAGATAGAGATGATTGAGATCTTCTTTTTACAAAACCCTCTCCATTCCCCTTATTTTTTCTATGACTCTTTCTTTTTCAAACTCCTTCTTGTGGTTTTCTCTTAATGTTTTTTGTTCTCGTGTGACTTAATATATGTCATGTTTTTTTGTTTTACTTTTGGTGTGCTATGTGATCCATTTGTTGCTACCTTTTGTTCCTTTGACTCTTTTGTTATAGACTTCATGATGATAACTTAATGTTGAAAGTCCAATTGCTACCTCTTCTATGATCCCTTGAAATTTCTCTCCTCAAGTCTTTTTTTGATTTATGACAAAAGGGGGAGAAAATAGTACAAGATGTAAGGGGGAAATTGTTGTTTGATGAGATATATTGATATTTATGTTGATGATGCTTTTTCATATATATATATATATATATACATGCCTTGTTGGTGACATAGTATTTCTTATACTTTGTGGAGTTACTATATAATGATTCTTACACCCTATGGGCTATTTGGCTTATTTTGGACTTGTTA
This sequence comes from Catharanthus roseus, assembly GCA_028651295.1. NCBI lineage: Eukaryota > Viridiplantae > Streptophyta > Magnoliopsida > Gentianales > Apocynaceae > Catharanthus > Catharanthus roseus. The sequence goes on from JAPQWS010000102.1 coordinate 2,546,876, forward strand.
TCTTCTTTAGCCATATTTGATATGAAGCATGTTTTTAGGGGAGCCATCTTTCTCTTATGGTGATTGTTGTGCTTTGTTCTTATTATTGGTCTTTTTGAAGCATTACCATACTTTTGCTATTTAGTTCTTCTTGCATATGTGTTTGTCATAATCAAAAAGGGGGAGATTGTTAGCCCTAAGGGCATTATTACTTATGATTTTGATTATGATTAACATACGTTTGTGTAAGTATTAAGCTAACCTTCCATATAACAAAAAAAGAACTTTTGGAGTCTCAAGTCTACATTCTCAAAAAGCAAAAGATCTTGGTGATGAAGGCAAAATGAAGGAGAAAAGACCAAGCCATTCTAAGATCAAGTCATTGAAGACATTGAAGACTTATGTCTAAGTTAGGGTGTGCTAAGGTGTTTCTTTGTAAAGCTCCCTAACCTTAACCTTTGATTATTGATCATATGTGAAGCTTTTTTAATGATTTTCTCAATATAAACTTTTCTTAAAATCTAAGTATTCTTGATAGAATTTTTGATGATTTTGAAAGTTTTTCTATCTCTAAAAAGAGTATCAAAAATACATGTCTTTGAAATAGAAAGGAAAGCTCTTGTCTTAAAAAAACCTGGCTGTAAAAATTCTCAAAAATCGGCCATCGGTTTTAAAACCGGTCGTCTGATTTTTCTAGTTTTAGAAAAAATCGGTCGTCCGTTTTTCTGTAGATGAGTCTGAATCTTGTTTCAAAACCGGTCGTCCAATTTTAAGAATCGGTCGTCTGGTTTTCATGTTTACTATAAAAGATATTACCGTTGTACTCTGCAACGGTCATTTTTCTCTGAAAATATATATAGAACTTTTTTATCAGCCAAAAAGTAAGAAGTTTGGTGAAATATTTATTGAGATCATTTAAGACTTTTAAAGAGCTTTAAAGCACATTTATTTCAAATACTTTCAATCTCAAAAACATCTTCTTGAGCTTCATTGTTGATCTTCATCAAAGAAGAAGTAAAGAGGAGCTTGTAGAAACATTCATTGAGTTGTATCTTCTATTTCTCAAGCTCACATTGGTAACGTTGTTCTTAAAGTTATCTCTTTCTCTTATTGATATCAAACGTTTGTGTTGAAAAACCCCTTGGGTAATCCTTTGATTTATATTGTGTTGTGAATTGAGGTTGTGTGCAAAACCTTTGTAGAGTGATCCTCAAATTTGTACTTGGTGTATATTGTGTTTATAGTGGATTTGGTAAATCCTTGGGTGTTGGCTCAAGGTAGTGGATTTAACTATTTGAGAGAGTGAACCATTATAAATCTTTGTGCATTTCTTTCTAAGCTTTTTACTTAATTATCTCAACCACAAGATTTTGTTTGGTTTGGAATTTTATTAAAAAGAGTTTTAGAATTCTTTCTCAAACAAAATTGGAAGTTTATCTTTTAATTTACAAAAGATCTTTAAAAAATTAGCCAAAAACCCTATTCACCCCCCAAGGTTTTTCACGTATGTTCTTTATTCTATCTAGGACCTTCCAAAACTCGCATGTGCCTCAACAAAATATGCCTTCATGCTTTCAGTAATCACCTTTGCACAGTCCTATTGCTTATTGAACTGTGCAAATAGTTAAATACAAGTACATTTAATTAACTAAATCTAATTAATGTTACTTAAACAAATTTAACAGAGTTTTCCCTATAAAATTAAATATCCTAGGCACAAAAAATCAACAAGTACACAATAATTCCAATAAAATCAATTATATAATAATATATAAGAACTTCTTCATATCCAAGTCTAACAAACAACAGTTCTAATATAGTCATAACACTCATTTTTCTTTCCAAGTTTAACAAACAAATTATTCTGTATCTAACAAAACATATATTACAAGTTTAACAAAGAACAATTCCATATGTGACAAATATATGTTCCAAATTTAACAAAAAACATCGAACCATATCTAACAAACATATATTCCAAGTTTAACAAACAATAATTCCATAAACCAACAATAATCAATTTTAGCTACAACTTGTACCTGTTAACGGTCAGTAAGATAAGGATGCGAGAGTCAACAACATCCTGGGATGAAGAGGCAGGTGAAGGGGCAGATGAAAGGCCAGGTGCCGAAGGACGTGTTGATGATGAAGGGGCGGGCCTCGATGACATCCCCGTAGTAGATTAAGCTGAAGAAGGAGTAGACGTGGGTGTCAGACTCGAGTATGGCAACTGTGGAAATGGAGTCAAGGTCGCCGGAGGTGTAGAAGCCGCTGCCGGAGGAGTAGACGTCCCCATAGGTGTAGAAGCCGCTGTCGGAGAAAGAGACATCCTCGGAGGAATAAAAGCCGCAGCTAGAGGAGTAGACGTCTCAATCGGAGTAGAAGCCGCGAAGAAGGACACGTCCCCGGAGGTGTAGAAGCCGTTGCCCCGTGAGCCCTCTTCTTGCTCCCACGTACCATATGTAATAGAAAAGATAAAACAATTTTAGGGAGTTACTTAAGAAGAAAGTTATTTAAAGTTACATAACAGTAAAAAGAAACAAAAAATTTATTTAGAAACAAAGTTAATTAAACATAAATTAAGAGAACAAGAAATAAACAAGTTATTTAGAAATAAAGTTACTTAAACATAAATTAAAAGAAAAAGAAATAAACAAGTTACTTAAACAAATTATCAATTAAACATTCTACCTTTCGGAATCGGACTCCGATTGAAAGTCTTCCTCTTTCTCTTCTTCATTAGACTCCCATTCGACCTCTTCATCATCTTCATTATTTTCATCTTCATCCATAATAGTACTCGTCCCACGAATGTCTACCAATTCTAACTCGCCCGACTCGTGAACGAGTGTTCCACTGTCTTGAACATCAACGTCTATCCTTGAAGTCTAGGCAATATCAATGTTTTCTTTGAATGGAATGTCTACTAGAGATATATCTAAAATACGAGGGCTTGATTTCATTACAGCACACAATCACTTTTTTGTCGTTAAGGTGTAGAGTATGGGACGTAAGTCACTTGTTCAGCTTGTTGGGATAAAATGAAAGGATCATATCCCCTTGCATATTTCTTTTTAATGTACAGCTCCACAAGTTTATATTTATCATGAATCTTGAGACCTCGATTTAAATGTGAATTACACTAATCACGCTTAAAAAGAACGACCGATTGACTTGGTCTTCCGAGATATCGAACGTCAGTTAAAGTCCCATAATAATCATCTTTAACCCGGACACCATAGTTATATGTAAGATTACCGAAACCTCTTTCCTGAAAATGAAACCTAAACCTGTTAACAAAATATCCATGACATAATTCACACGTTTAGACGGACCCCATGATAAGCACAAAAGTCATTCGTTGTTGCTTGTATTCACGGGTTTTTCCATCTGAATGAAAGAATCAATATTTATTTAATTTATACATTATTAAACTTATAATAGTAAAATTAATCAAACTTTCAACTCACTGCTTCTCTAAACCACATTGAAAACTTATCACTGATTCTCCTCTGTAAGTTATTTTTCATTAAACTTGGAAAATGCATCCTCAATTCAGTTATGTACTTCTTACAAATAATTAATATATTTAACTTATAATTAGTCATGTGTTATCATTTGTAACAAAAAATATTGTTCTGTAGTAAGTAATGAGATTAACTTACAAGAGGTACGATTCAACTTCATGAAGCTCAATATGATGTAGTTCGTTGCTGCCTTATATTCTTTATCATCCAAATATCTTGTCGTCATCTTACCATACACCCTTCCTTGTCCATTGCAAATTGAAATACATGATTTTTCATCCCTTGGTTGATCACCCTCATCATTTCTTCGTGGATCTCTAGCCTTGATTGATACATGAGGTTCAAAGTAGTTGCTATAAAATGTGACAGCCTCTTTAGCAAATAAGCATTGCACATCGAACTCTCAACCCTAGCCTTATTCTTAATTTTCTTCTTCAAATGGTTCAAGCACCTCTCGAATGGATATACCCATCTATACTGAACCAGACCACATACCATAGCCTCATACGATAAGTGAACCGTTAAATGTTCCATGATATCGAAGAATGAAGGAGGAAAAATCCTTTCTAACTCGCACAACAACACAACAATATTACTCTTTAATTCACGCATGTGTGCCAAATTTAGGAGAACACAAGTCTCTATAAAACAAACTCAATTCTGCCAAGGCACTCTATACTATGTTTGGAAATAACTCTTCGAGTGTAATGGGAATTAATCGCTCCATAAACACATGGCAATCATGACTTTTCATTCTTGACATTCTCAACTCCTTCAAATCAACACATCTGCTCTACTTAGATGCATATGCATCCCGTAGTTTCAAGTCCTTCACCCACTCAAGTACGGCCTTCCTTTGTTCTTTTGTCAAAGTGTAACACACCTTCGGCTTTGCAGAACCTTTGAGATTTAGTTCGATTGATTACAATATCTTTGAACATCTTCCCTAGACTTCACGTTATCCTTCGTCTTCTCTTTCACATCCATAATTGTGTTAAAAAATTATCAAAGAAATTCTTCTCATTATGCATGATGTCAAGATTGTGGCAAACTAGAAGAGTACGCTAATATGGGAGATTCCAAAAGATAATATGCCTTGTCTAATTGTGATATTCTTCTCTATCATCTTTTTCTCATCTCAATTCTGGTTTATGTAATCTTTGGCATGTCTTGAACCATTTCCCGCAACTGCTCTCTTGTACAGAATGATCTTCTCCTCTACCCTTCTTAAAAAACCTCGAGTCCCTCAAAAATAGATGATCGGAATGTAGAAAGCAACGATGATAATCAAACCAAGATAACCAAGATTGCTAAATGACTTTGTTTCTTCCATGCAATGAGTACAATCCAATGCTACAATAGTACTCCAACTTGACAACATCTTGTATGGAAGAAAGTCACTAACAGTCCATAGAAGGCCATCCCTCATGTTAAAGTTTTGTTTATTTGAAATATCGTACGTGTTAACCCCATGCAACCACAATTGGTTTAATTCTTCTATCAACAGTTGCAAGTAAACATCTAACTTATGTTTTGGATTCTGAGGGACCAGAATAATACATGCCAGGAACATTACCGGAGTTTTTAAGCACATCTAAGGAGATAAGTTGTATGACGTAACAATTACTGACCATGATGAATACTGTTTCCCAGACATCCCAAAGGGTGAGAAACCGTCAGTACACAGTCCAAGTCTTATATTCCTTGCTTTGAAAGCAAACTTAGGATGAGTACTACAAAAATTCTTCCAAGCTTCTCCATCCCCAGGGGGACTCATCAGAACTGGCTCAGGAACGCCTTCTGAGTTCCATCTCATATGCTCAGCCATTCTTTGAGAAGCATACAACCTCTACAACCTATGTGTCGGCGGAAAATAATGCATTTTCTTGTACAGAATGTGTTTAGACTTCTTCTTCTTATTTTTCTTTCTTCTCATGTAACGTTCATGGCCATGAAACTTACACTGATGTGCTTGAACATCATCCTTCCAATACAACATACATCCCTTAACGATACATCAATCTTCACCACTGGCATATTCTTCTTCTGGTACCAATTATCCACCACCTTATTTCCTTTGGGGAGTACATCCTTCAACAACTATAATATTTTACCAAAACACTTTTCAGACATGTTGTTCTCTGACTTAATGTTCAACAACCTCGCCATCGCTGCCAACTGTGAATACTTGTACACCCTTCATACAATAGTGTATCAACAGATTTCCACATGTAATAAAACCTTTGAGCTTCAAGATTAGGTACCTCCTCATAATTGTAGTACGTTGCATCGGGTTCAAAATCTGGACCAACGGCATCAAAAACACCCTCATGGTAAGTGTTTCTTTTAATATTTCTTTTAACACTACCTTCCCCAATAATCGGTTAGTAACCCACTGACGGTTCTCCATGTGCAGGTAAAAAACCCTAATTTATAAATATGCAACCTCACATCATCTTCTTTAAGATGCTTTAAGTTTTTTCACCCTACACACGGATACCGTAACTCGTTAGTTGTATCAAGACCGTAATTCAGACACAAATTCACAAACCGCTTCACACCTAGTTGAAACTCACTACTAATCCCCATAACTCCAGGCACAGTTCTTCTATACATCGAACTACGATCCTCCTCCATAACTTCACAAAACAAAACATGCATTTTAATAGAAGTCTTTATAAGTACGACACTTACAAATGAAGAGTCCAAGAGTAGAACTCATTCTTATTAAGCCTTACATTAAAGGTGTGTACGTGTGTTTTGTGAAATATTTATAGTTTAAGAGTTTTATGTTTAAGAGTTTAAAGACTTCTCTAATCATTTGAGTAATACAAAAAATCATTAGAAATTAAAATTTTAAGATTTTTATGTTTAAACTTATAGATTAAGGGTTAATGAATTCTATAGTCATTTCTCCATTAGAAATAAATCCAAATGTTTTAGAGATTAAGAATTTAAGAGTACTATTAAGACTTTTATGTTTAACTTATAGATTATAAATGAATAAAGAATTCTATAATTATTTGAGTATTAAAAATTTCCCAAACTAATTAACCAAACTTAAGAGTTTAAGAACAAAGACTTTAAATGTAAATGTTACAAAAATTTTGACAAAGTTTTTCCTATAAAATGAACAATTCCTAGGCACAATGGCCACACCAGACAACAACCACACAAACAAAAAGAAAACTAACGAAGTTTAAAAGTCTGGACTCCCCCATAAAGACAAATAATCAATAGTTTAAGAGTCTAGGCTCCCCTATAAAGACACCAACAACACAAACAAACAACAAATCTTACAAAGTTTTAAGAGTTCGGGTCTCCCATGAAGACAACAATTCCTCCATAATAAAACAAAAATTATATATATTTAAGAGTTCGGGCTCCCCCATAATAATGAAAAAGGTTCAAAATGTTGCATAACATACCTCTACATATCGATCAGTAAGCAATGATGCTCTAAATCTTGAAAAATATACCTAAACAAAGAATGAAAAAATCAAATATAAAATTTTCTTTTTATTATTATTGTTTTGAAATTTGATTATTATAACACTTTTCTTGCATAACTTAAAGAGCTTCAATATTTTAAAATAATAATAAATAAATCCATATAACAAATGCAAGCTCCCCCTTCTCTCCAAATCCCTTCTTTTCTCCCCAATTATTATTAAAATGCAAGATACCTTTATTCTTATATAATCAACAAAGATACCTATGAAAAAGATTTCCAATCTTCTATATAAAAAAATATTTTCACAAATCTCATAGTTTTCTCCAAAATACTACTATGAAGCAATCAATTGTAATAATACTAGTATTATTTTAGCCTCCCATATTTTATGGCCATCTTAAATATACCTGCTAGAATCTGACTCTTGTGGTCATCTAAAAAACTGATAAAGGAACTATTTCTTATCACTTATGAGAACGTTTATAAGTTAATGTTTTATTCTTCGGAATAAACATGCCTAGTGTGCATGATATTCTAATTGAAGGCAAGAAGTATTGATTTTGGCATTTTGATATTTTTTTTTCCTGTTAACTAGTAAGCACTACGTACAAAAATTTACATACAGGTTAACTCATGCTTTGCTTCTGATAGAAACATTCTGTAAGAATGTCTAAAATGTTTAATGCATGATTTTCAGACAGTTGATATTAATTAAAGCTAGACTTGTTGCATATTAGATGGCATCTATAAATGTACGAGCAGAAATTTTTTATGTCAAGAAGTATGTTGCTCGTATGCTTACTATTTCTTCAGTGAACTCTCTATTCATGTATATTGTTTGGTTCTGAAGTAAAGATATTTAATTCTGCAGGGTGAATATAATGATACAGCAATGGATGTGAACTTTTCAGGCAATTTATACTTTGATAAAACTGTGCCTTGTTAAAGCATTTTAATTAGCCGAAAATGTTTTTTATTCTTCACTCAAACTTACTGAAATCCTTTATTGATTATCACATCCAACCACACTAAAATATCTTACTATAAATAAAAAAGGAAAAACGACAACAAAAAAAAAAACTTATAGCAAAGTAAACTGGCGATGGTGGTGTGAAGGGCGACGGTGGCGTAAATGACAACGGCAAGTGAACAGCGACATCAGCAAGAGAGGCGGACACAACCTAAAAAAAATTAAAAAATTGAAAAGAGAGGAGAAGATTAAGAGAGGAGAAGATTAAGAGGGGAGAGAGAGAGAGAGAGAGAGAGAGAGAGAGAGAGAGAGAGAGAGAGAGGGAAGTAGAAGGGAAAGAAGCATACCTGACGATACGCGATGTGACAATGATGGTGGATGGCTAAGGGAGGTCGTGGGGATGATGTGAGAAGGAGGAGAGAACCAGAGGGAATGAGAGAGAGGTGGAGGGTTTTTGGGAATAGGAATGATGGGAGAGGGAGGGGTTGGGGTTTTTATCTGCTTTTTTAAAAAAAAAAATTAAACCTTACTGATGATTAGCAACGGCAATGTCAGTCGGTAGCCTGTTCAAGTGGAGTTACCGACCGAATTAGTCGCAATCGGTCGATAACTTTACATTAATTACTGACGGATTACCATTTGGTCGGTAATCTGTCGGTAACTAAATAGAGTTACCGACCGAATACTGTCGATCGGTAAATTCAGTCGCTAAAGCCCTTTTTTCTTGTAGTGTAATACATTGTGATCTCATGAGAGATAAGAACATAAAAAAGAAAGCATTGAGATTGAAGAAAAAGAAAGAGTGGAAGAAAAGAGAGGTTAGTTGAGAGATCATTTGACTTTGATTCTATCTCTACCCTTTCAAAAGATAGTGAACTTTTAGAGTGCTCAAAAGAGAAAGAAAGTGAGCTTGATAAAAGTGAGAGAGTAAAAGAAAATGAGTGCTTCATTGAAAAACGAGTGAAAAGGAAGAGCAAAGAGAAAAAGAGATAGTTGTATTTGAAAAGAGTGAGGAATTGAATTTCTATGCTAATGAAACTAACTTTTTCTTTGTTAGTGAATCTTTATGTGTGCAGAATTTTGAAGATCCAAGCAAGAATGAAGATGGAAAGCTTGCCTGCAAGTCCATCAAGACCATAAACTTCTTTCCCTCTAATTCCTACTTGAGCTTCGAGATTTATTTTAAGGAAATTAAGTTGTTTTCACTTGTTTTGAGCAAAAATGGATATGAATTTTACTTTCTCAACTCTCTTGGAACTTTATTGAAAAAGAAATATTTCATAAAGTTTAATTCCAATCCTTGTACAATTCCTAGAGTTGATGAATACCATTTCAATATTGCTAATTCTGTTTCTTTGTGCTAGGAGTTGAAGATAAAGGAAGGAGCATGGAGAAAGAGCTTGGAGCTATTTTTGAAGAATTATCAATAAGCTTATCTCATATCCCTTCTCTCATGTGTTATGAAGTTTCTTTAATGCAATTAGAATTGTTTCTAGAGTATTATCTTTCTCATGTGAGCATATATGGAGATCTTTACGCTATTTCTTTTTGTAGTGGTCTCTTTCTTCTTGTTCCTTATTTGTCAAAATGCCTTTCTTCTCATGTTTTTCTTGAGGATTCATTGTCGCATAGTGGTTCTATGTTTGATCCTTCTTACTATGATTTAGGAGTTATGAATAATGCTTCCATTGAGTCTATAGTTGTTGGTTTTGGATTAAATTGTGCCTTATTTGATATTCTACATGATAATTGTTTAGGAAAGTTTGTTGAGAATGTTGGCTATGTTTTCTCTTTCCTTGATACTTTTATGGAGAATTATAGTGATTTTGTTTCCTTAAACCAACTTATGTCTTTTGTGAGTGGTAAAGTTTAATTGTCTTGCAATGAACAAAAGCTTGCAAATGTCATTAACTCTTTGAACACTTTATTTGAAAACACATTTGGTTTCCAATTTTATCATTTGGAATTCAAGGAATTCTTATTGAAAGATTTTGAAAACCGAATGGGAGTTAAACTTGAGTTGTTCAAAGTTAACTTTTGGCATTTGAAAAAGCTATTTTGAGTAAAGAAGCCTTTGAACAAATTTGCAAATATTTTGTTGTTGAGAATCTTTATTACCACAAACCTTTCAAGGGTTGGTTTTCAAAATTGTTCATTTTATGTGCTAGCTTTCAAAAGAACTCTTGTGCATTAATTTTGAAACATGAATTTGAAGATACATTGTTTAACTATCTAATTTTTATAGAGTTCTTTGATAAAGTGGTTTCCAAAGAGAAATGTAGACCATCTTAGAATTTTGGAAATTTTATGTCTACATTTCCTCACCTCATGTGTGAAATGAGGAAATGTGAGCTTCACCAATGCTATTCTTTCATTCTAAATGCCTTTGTGTTTTTTTGGAAGGAGCTCTATGCATTGCTTGTCAATGGACAACAAAAGTTCAACAAGAGGTATACAAGATGGATGGAATTCATAGAGGCATTTCTAAATGTCATTTGGTGCAAAAGAGGTAAAGAAAATGTTGTAGCCAATGCTTTGTCAAAAAGGTAACTCTTTACTTTACAAGCTCAATTATTTGGTTTTGATATGCTTAAGAAAGTACATGCTAGTGATAATGAATTAAAGAACATATTTGATGCTTGTTTGGTTCTGCATAATGATGAGACCTTATACATGATGGTGTTCTTTACCATGTTAGTAAATTGTGCATTTCTTCTTGTTACTTTAAATTGTTGTTAGCTAAAGAAGCTCATAGTGGTGGTTTGATGGATAGTTTTGATGTTTCCAAAACTTATGTGATTTTACATGAGCAATTCTTTTGGCATTGCATGAAAAGAGATGTAGAAAGGTTAGAAAGGTTTATTTTTAATTGCTTAGAGTATAAAAGAGCCAACTCTACATCTTTACCATATGGCCTTCATATTCTTTTGAATGTGTCTAGAGAACCTTGTGTGGACATATCTATAGAGTTTATATCCGGAATACTTAGGTTTCTTAAAGGCATGTTTTCTTTATTAGTTGTGGCTTATGTTGATGAGATCTTAATTGATAGCAAAACTTATGTATATCATTTGCATCATTTTAATCAAGTTTTGTCTATTTTGAGGAATGCGAAACTATGTGCTAACATTGGGAATTATAAGTTTAGTGTAGAAAATGGTACTTTCCTAGGTTATGTTGAGTTTTCAAGGTTTCCAAGTTGGTGCAAATATGGTGTAAGCAATCCAAGATTGGCTTATTTCCAAGAGTGCCTCTGAGGAGAGAAGCCTGTATGTTTTCACAAGCTTTTTAAGAAGTTCATCAAAGACCTTAGCACCATTACTAGTCCTTTGGTGGATGTACCCAGAAAGATGTCTGGTTTTACTTGGCAAATTTGTTTATTCCTTAATGCGAATGCTTCCAATCAAGCTCCTTATTCTACTACTCTTTATTCTTCTCTTGAAGTTGACTATGGTTAAACCTTGTAACTTCTTTTGCTTTGATTCCTTTCTCTACAGGTCATGTTTTGTGCTTGGAAGAAAAGATGAATACGAAGTTAATCAAGTATATCTATTCTAAGAATCATGACGTTGTTCATGCCGACAACAAGAAGTTTGGAATGAAATGATTCGTCTTTGATCTTGAAGGTTTGAGTCACCTTGGATTCGATTGAAGTTCTTGCCAGCATTAATCTAAACTTGATACCATGGAAATGAGCATTTGTACATTCTTAAATGCTTTAGTGCTTCAATAATTGATTTTTTCGGTTGACTTTTACTTCGTACCACCTTCCATATTTTGATATGTCTTTATTTAATGTAGGTCAAGATTGAAGGATGAAACTTTTCAAAGGAGGGGCAGATGACATAGATCGGGAAAGTCAAGAAGATAAACATTTATTGATTGGACTGTTCACTAGTGCAAGGCCGGAGAAGAACTAGCTTGAAGGTTTTGAAGAGCCAAGAAAGGCTTCCAAATTGTTCTCAATTTCTTCAATTAGCAAGGATCAATGAAGGGAAAAAATTAGAGGTGAAAATTGACTAAGTGTTGGAGAAGGGCACCATACCACCAACAGTAGCCCTATACTTATTCGGCTGGCGGAGTCTTTGAAATTCACACACCTACCGTCGATAGTAGGTTCCCCCTACTGTCGCCGGTAGGGTTCGGTTGAGCATTGATTAATGCGATCTATTTGAGAAGTTTTTGTTATTTTGCTTGTCTTTTCAATTTTTAATCAAGGGTTTAATGGGTATTTTAAATCATTAAGCTATAGGTTAGCTAGATTTAGACTTTGGTCTATAAATATCCCATTATACCTCATTGTAAAACAACATTGATGAATTTGCTGAAATTTAAGAGAGATTCTCCAATTGCTTCTAGGTTTCTTTACCTTATTATACTAGCTTGCTAAGGGTTAATGTCCTTAGTATTGTGAACAATTGTTGCCTTAGATTGTAGAATCTATGGAACGAATTGATCATTCAAATTCCTTCATTAGTTGATTCATAGAGTTTCCTTTCTTTGAATCGATTGATCTTGGGTCTTCTAGTTGTGTAGTTGGGGTTTTGAGGCCTTGTTTTCTCAAGGTTCTAATTATCAATCTAGGAAAGAACATTAGTTTCTCAATATTAGGTTTATGAGGCTTAGATACTCAGAGGTTTCTTATTGGAATGTTGAGTTAAAATCCTCAATAGAGGTTCTTCAAGAAAAGGAGGGGGATCCATGGGAAGGAGTAGATTCCAAACTACAATCAAAAATGGATCTCAAACGTCTAGCCAAGGTGTAAGGAATTTAAAAGAGTTTATCTATGGAGAAGAGCCAATAAACATAATTGATCATCAAAAAAGGAGTAGCAACACACAAGAAAGTAATTAGAAATCAAATTCAAAGCAAACTATGCTAAACAAAGAAATAAAGAGTACTAAGAAAATAGTTTTTCCAAAAAACATGGATGATGACACCCTGTAATAAAAACGGCTATAACTCACCGAGTACTAATCCAAACTGAGTCAAACAAGTTTAGAAAGATTCTCACTTGAAGAGGATGAATGTACGAGCAAATTTAGATTGAAGTGAAGCAATATAACACAAGATATGGTTGGTTTAATTTCACACTATTTTTTTAAAACCGAGATCTCAAATACTTTTCAGTTTTAGATCAAATTGATCTAGAAAATGAACTACAAATTGAGTGAAATCTGTTTAGATCGAACAAAAAATCAATGAGGGCGAGAATAGGAATAAAGTTTGTGCAATTTGAAAAAGTATAACATGAGATATTATCTAATTAAGCAGCAATTTTGCAACAACTGAATATTCTGGACAGATTGAAAGTCTAAATCTAATTGAACAACCAAAAGACCTCCAAATTGAATGAAACTTGTTTCAAATGATCCCCAACTCGTAGGATATTAGGTTCATCTCAAAATTTTCAGTTAAAATCATGTTTAACATTCTTTTCGGTTCAATTTTTCGGACATGAATTTTCAGTACGAGTTTTGCATGATCTTCATGAATTTCTTTTAGATCATCAAGTACTTTCTCTTTTTTTTGTCAACGAATTTAAAACAAATGAAACAGAAATGGACCTTCAATTGGAGGTTTCCCTATTACCAATTTGATTTGAATCCCCAATTTGATTGCAAATTAAATCCATCACCATCCAAAGATCACCTGTTTGTTGACGAACTCCTATTGAAGATTAGATAATTCAAACAATCCACTAAAAAACCTATGAAGAACTAAGCAAACCTAATAGTGAGAAGAAGAACTCTTTCCCAAAATGGCAAAAAAAATCTTAAGGAAATTATGGCCCAAAGACCAAAGCTACACAAATTAGAAGACCTAGATTAATCAACTCTAGAAACAAGAGCTCCTATGATCAATCAAAGAATGAATTGGAAATGATCAATTGAATTCCATAGATTCTTCAATCTAAGTAATCAATTTTTTACCTACTAAGGAAGCAAACCCTTACAAGTTAACTAATATGGGTTGAAAATCCTTATAAACCATTAGAGAAAACTCTAAATTTCATGAATATTCAACAACTAGTTACAAGAGGAATCATAAGTAGGTATTTATAGAGAAAAACCTACTCTTCTTCCTAATACCTAATGATTATTAAAAATACCTAATTAACTTCTAATAAAAGTTAATTACAAGCTTAGAAAACAAGAAACCAAGAATCAACTAAAGACTACTTAATTTTTACTAAAATTAAAGTATGATCTTCAAGCTCTTGTTTTGTTCCAAGGCCTACCGGGGACGGTAGGGTGGGAACCTACCGTCACTGGTAGGCTCTGTTTTCTTGAGTTTCTTGCTTCTTTTGTCTTCTATTATGACCGGGAGCTTCTAGTTAATTATGTTAAGCTTCTTATAGCTTTAATGAGTCTTGGAAGTCTTGTCAACTCTTCCAATCCTTCAATTTGAATCCAAAATTCCTCATTTTGAAGCTTTCAACCATGATGCCTTCAATCTTTTCATGAAACTAGTTACTCCTCCAGAAATTATTTGACTGGTCCTTTGTTGATTTCATATCATAAACTCAATTTGTACATTATTGATCATCCATAAATAGATGGCCTAACTAAAAGGTTGAATCAGACTTGGAGATATACCTAAGATGTTTTTGCAGCAACAGACCCTATAATGGAGTGAATGGTTACCAATGGTAGAATGGTGGTACAATACTACCTATCAAAGAACCATAAACATGACTCCATTTAAGGCATTATATGCCCACAAGCCTTTTATGAGAATGTAAATAATGCAGCACTGGGGAGTTATCTCGATGAAAAGAAATAGTTGAAGCACAATTGAAGGAAAGTTTGCTAAAAGCCCAAAGTAGGATGGGTTATTATGCTGATAAAAGAAGAACAAAGAGGATGTTGGAAGTTGGAGACTAGGTTTATTTGAAACTTTAGCCATTTAGGTCGTCCACTGTAGCATTAAGGAAGAACCTCAAACTGGCATGAAATAATTATGGACCATATGAAGTGATACAGAAAGTAGTGAGGTAGCATACAAGCTGAAATTACTATTCTAAGCTCCAATACATCCTAGATTTCATATCAATTTATTGAAAAAGAATGGGGAAGGGTAAGATTACTTGTCAAGAGTGACTAACTTTGGGACTGGATAGACAGCAAAGGTTTGCACCTCTACCAGTGGTTGATAGGAGGTTAGTAAACAAAAGGAACAACCTAGTGTTACAGTGGCTTATCCGTTGGGTGAACTTGTCTGATGAAGACTCCACATAGGAAAGTGCAGACAATATCTTATAGCAATTTCCAGACTTCAAGAGTTGAGGACAAGTATATTTTTAAAAGGGAGGGAGTGTTATAATTGCAAGAAAAAGAGAAAGAGGAATAAGAAAGTTAGTTTTAATTATTAGAATTAGTGAGATGGTGTTGTACTGCTGTTTTGAAGAAGTAAATAGAACGGTTCTTCCACCGAGCACTGGTCCGAAGGTGGAGATACGGATGGTTGTCAATAGATGGTGCGAGAAAAAATGCGGGTGCCTGACATTCCTTTTTTTTTTTGTGAAAGGTGGCAAGAGCAAAATCATACACATACCCTTTGATCGGTAATGATTTTCAGTAACTTATGGTGGTCTTAGTGATTTTGTAGTTGACTATCGTTTGTTTGTCTTTGGAGATGGTTGGTGAAATATTGTATTAAAGTGATTTTGTCTCTTATTATTTTTCTAATTTTTGGTTTTATTTTGATAAATTTGGTGTTGAGCTTATTTTTGTTATTTTGAGCTACCAATGCCCATAATCGTTTTGAAGGTTTTTAACTGTTTATACTCAGGCTTCTATCGTTTTCATGTTTTGTCTTTCTATTATTAAACTTTTTATTTCCTCTGTATGCCTGTTTAGTTTGTGTTGCTTGAGGGCAAGCAACAGATAAGTGTTGGGGTATTTGATAAGTGCATATTTGTCTATATTTTCTACATGTTAAATTCATTATTTTTCGGTGTTCTAAATATATAAAAGTATATATTTTGCTAAATATCTATTATTCTTATCTTAGGTACCCTCTTAAAGTAGAAACGATGAAAAGGAATGAAAATGGATGAAAACGGGAGTAGTCGGCAAAAATACAGCACCTACCGCACGAGGTAGGTTGACCTATCGAAATCAAGAAATTAAACCAAGAATTTCATAATCAACAATTAGGTTTCAACCTCAAACCAAACAATAAAACTACTCACTATTCATATTAATAAAACTACTCACTATTCATATTCAATAACAAGAAAAGGAAAAGAAAGCTTAGGATTAAGTTTTGAAGCTGCAATTGAATTTAGAACATCTTCTAAGATCGTCTCTCGAGTCACAAAGCCGAAGATAGATATCTTGAACTAAAGCCTTCAATTCTTTAATCCAATAAAATAAATCTTGCACAAAACTTGAAATTCTATAACTAAAGAAACTATAAAAGCTGGAATTTTAATGAGTGTTTAACTAATCTAACTTAATTAAATCTAATCTATCTAATCCTATCTACTTATGTCTACTACTTATTTTTATCTATCTAATGTATCTACTGTGTTTTACAATGGCTGCATTAAAGATCCCTTTATATAGAGGTAAAAAAAACAAGAAAACCAAACTTGAATTGGAGTAGAAAACAAGAAACTGAATTTGAGCTGGATTAGAACACCTATGCCAGCCTACCTTATCGCCGATGGTAGGTCGGAGCTGACCGTCCGTGGTAAGCCTCGGGTTTCTCTTGGCCTTTTGTCTTTAGAACCTACTGGCAACGATAGGTCAGCCTACCTCGTGTGGTAGGTGCTGTATCTTTGCCGACAACTTCCTTTTTCATCGTTTTCGCTCTGTTTTCATTTCCTTTTCATCGTTTCTAGTTCCAAAGGGTACCTAAGACAAGAATAAGAGGTATTTAGCTAAAATATATACTTTTATATATATGCACTTATCAAATACCTCCTCACTTATCTGTTCCATGCCCTCAAGCAACACAAACTAAACAGGCACACGGAGGAGTTAAAAACTTTAATAATAGAAAGACAAAACATGAAAATGACCAAAGCCTGAGTATAAATAGTTAAAAACCTTAAAACCGATTATAAGCATTGGTTGCTCGAAATAACCAAAAGAAACTCAACAAAAAAAAAAACCTCATCAAAATAAAAACAAAACTTAGAAAAATAAGAAGAGACAAAATTACTTCAACAGAATATTTCATCGACCATCTCCAAAGACAATCCAAAAATAGACAACTACAAAATCACTAAGACCACCATAAGTTAGTAAAAATCATTACCGATCATAGGGTGTGTATGTGATTTTGCTCATGCTACCTTTCACAGAAAAAGAGGAATGTCGAGTGATTAGCAACAAGAAATATTCTCGAAGACAATGCACGCAATTCATACTTTTTTTTATCAGTTAACTACATTAAAGTCTATTTTAGGTCGTTCGCGGATTAGGTAGGACATTTTGGCTTGTAATGTTACGCTGGAGACATAAGTAGGTTACAAAGGAAGGTAAAATGAGACAAAAACAAACGAGATAGAGCTAACACAACCGAAAGGAAAAGATAACAACTTTAAAGAACACTTTCTAGCCGCCGTTTTCACTCACTCATTCATCTTTGTACTCTTTACTCCATTCTCTTTTTCTTTTTGCACAACCCACCCAAGAACATATTTTTCTCGAGATTTTTCAATAATAACCAAAGTATAGAGAGAGAGATGATGCTTGATTTTTTGTAAAATAAAAACTCATCTTTTTTCTTCGGTTTCTGCCATTTTCTGGACTTTTCTCTTTTTTCAATTATTTTTCTTTTCAAGCATCAATATTTTTCTTTCTTTCTCTCTTTTCAAGTCAAAATCACCGAGTACATGAAAATACCCAAAAATACCCTTTTTCTTAATAAAATAGCGCTTTTCTTTCTCTCTTTCTTTACCCCTTTTCCCCCACACTTATTCATTTCTTTCGATCAAAATAGCCAAAAGTTTATACTAACCATTAGCACCATGAATTGAGGTTTACTCAAAATGGCCAAAAGTCTGTACTAACTATTAGCTCCACGAATTGAGGTTCTATATAGAGAGGTTAAAAGAACAAAGAAAAGAAGGGAGTATAACCCTTGGCATGAAGGCACAAAAAGGGGACTAGGGATTGAGTTCATAAAGGATATATGACAAGAAAGGCACAAATGGTTCAAAGAAGGCCTCCAAGACTCTCATCTCTAGGACCATCCTAGACTAAACTTCTTTGTTTTAAAGATAGAAAAATTATGAAACTGCAGGCAAAGTTCCAAAATTATTATCATAATGCTAATAACCCAAGATTCCTAAACTTCTATTACTCAAAAACATTCACAAGTGCATAGAAGCCATTGTTCATGTAAGAAAGTAAGTATGGTTTTCAAAGTAATTAAGTAAGTTGCCTTTTTCAAAAAACCTAAGGAATTTTTCAAACTAAAAGTGATAAAATATTTTTGGAATTATAAGAAAAGAAAAAAGAAAATAAAGATTTTTGGATTTTTCCAATTTTCTAATTTTTTTCAAAGAAGATAATTAAAATTAAAATTAAAGAAGGAAAATAAATAAATTAAGAAAATACCCCCCCCCCCCGACACACACACTTAAATCCCATTGTCCTCAATGTGGGGGTTAGACTAAAAGAAAAACATAATAACGAACACATACGTGGGAAGCAATCTCGCAAGTACAAAGCAATAAACACAATGGGAAGCCATCGCCACATAAAATAAAACTAATGCAAATAAAAATAAAAGAAAAACATATAAAGAGTAGAAACTAAAACAAGAATAAGACCAAAAAACATAAAAAGAAATAAAAGATAAAAGAAAAGTAAACTCCTTGTAATGAAATTGATAGAATTGGAAACCTATCACAAGAAGAGAAATTAAAAACTTAAGGTCGAGCTTAAGGAAGATATTATAACTTTCATTCAATTCTTTAAAGGAACATAGACGATTAATGAGAGCTAAGGTTGAAGAAAAATTTATTCGTGATTTTCCAAAGTATAAGGGGCTTTTTCTTTCAATGTTCTAGCAATCGCTTTTGGTTTTTATGAGATGTCTCCTCTCTACTACGTTTTCCGTAGTTTCCTTCCATACTGCCTGCACACATAAAGAATTCTCGACAACCAAAGAGTTAGTTTCGTTAGTAACGGAATTTACTTCCTCATTCTTTTAGATGACCTCTATCTCCATTTCATGTCACTCTTCTGTGTGATCCTCTTGACTTTTCACTGAATTCTCGTTTATCTTTTCTGGCTCATCTTCCTTAAACTCGTTTTTATTCTTTGGTAAGCACTCATCTTTCTTACTTTCTTTCACTTCTCTTGTATTCGGTAGAGGTTCTTGAAATCCTTAGGAAGTGGACTCCTCCGGTTCTTGAGCAATTTCATCATCGTCATCCATAAACATGGGAAATGTCATCACTTGTTATTCTATGTCTTGAATAAAGACTGTATTACGAGGTGCATTACTAGGCAGTTTTTCAACGATCATCCTTGCTAATAGTTCGATTTGATTTTCCATGTTGTAGAGGGAAGCTGTTTGGGTTCTGAAGATTGCTTCCATTCTTTTCAGCCCGGTGTTTGCCGAATCGATATACTTTGAAACGAGCTCTTCTAGATTAGGTCTTAGAGGTGATAAGTGTACTGATGGAGTATAATTGTATGTTAAATATTGACTATAATCTCTCAAAGGAACGTTCGATTGCGTCCTCCATTCCGAACTATACTGGCTTGAATACGTATTGTACCCCTACCAGTTTTCTTCGAACATGGTCGAATGATAATGTGTATATTAAGGTGTAACGACTATGTTTTCCATCCTTTTTTCTAACATCGATGCCCATCGGTTTCCATGATGTCATTACTAGTCGTCTCGTACTTTCCAAAACCTGGAATAAACAATTGAATGGGCACTTAACACAAGTTCTAGAAGTAATATGCCAAATACATAATATCCATACCAGAAACACCCAAAACACAACAATAAATTAGAACAAAGTAAAACAACAAAACCAAAAAAAGACTAAAGCACCAAAAAAATGACTTTCCTTAAACTTTCCGTCCCCGACAATGGCACCAAAAACTTGATGTTTGTATGAAATAAAAGTAATAAAAACGGGATGTGAAATCCTAATTACTACAATGTTAGGCAAGCAGACCTAACAAAGTAGAGATGAGTTTCAACTCACAAGAGTTTCGGTTGATGGAATCCCCCTAATCTTTCTTACTAATTCAATTGGAAAAACTTTAATGAAAACGATGAATTAATTAAGTTGGGTCGTTACAAAAATTGGGCAATCCCTATCTCTAGGACGAAAGCCACCATACATACTAACCCTTAGAGGAAAATCTCTATTCTCCCTAACAAATTAATAGTGCAATAAACTTAGGTGATTTAAAAGACCTAAAAGTCCGAAATCGTATCTCTAGTCAATTGTCCCAATGAACCCCCAATTGGTTGCCCTAGATTGTTCTTCCTTTTTCAATTCCAAGCAACCTTATGAATAATCTAATCTTGTGACAATTAAATTACAAACAAACTCAATTGGAACATCGAAATAAAGAAATTAAACCAAGAATTTTATAATCAAGAATTAGGGTTCAATCCCAAACCAAACAATAAAACCACTCACTATTTATATTAATAACAACTGAAAATTAATAAAAGAATTCAATACCAAGAAAAAGAAAAGAAAGCTTAGCATTAAGTCTTGAAGTCGCAATTGAATCCCGAACGTTTTCAAAAAGATTGTCTCTCGAGTCACCAAGTCGAATATCTAAATCTTGAAATTAAAGCCTTCAATTCTTGAATCCAAGAAATAAATCTTGCACAAAACTTGAAATTCTATAAGTAAGCAAATATAAAAGCTTGAATTTTAAAGAGTGTTTAACTAATCTAACCTAATTAACCTACTCCTAAACTAAACTAATCTAATCTATCTAAACTTATCTAATTATGTCTACTACTTTTTTTTTATCTATCTAATGTATCTAATGTTGTTACATTAGCTGCACAAAAATCCCTTTATATAGAGGTAAAAATACAAGAAAACCAAACTTGAATTGGAGTAGAAAATAAGAAAACCAAATTTGAGTTAGGTTAAGACACCTATGCCAGCTGGACTTTGAATTGAATTAAAACACCATGCCAGCCTACCCTACAGCTGATGGTAGGTCGAAGCCTACCATCTACGGTAGGTCTCGGGTTTCTCTTGGCCTTTTATCCTCGGCGCCTACCGACGACGATAGGTCAGCCTACCTTGCGCGGTAGGTGCTGTATTTTTTCTAACAGCTTCTCTTTTTGTCATTTTCACTCCGTTTTTGTCTGTTTTTATTTCCTTTTCATTGTTGCTACTTCTGGATGGTACCTAAGACAAGAATAAGATGTACTTTTACATATTAAAAACACCAAAAATGATGAATTTAACATATAGAGAACATATAGAGAATATAGACAAATATGCACTTATCAGTGTCAGTATTGCAATTTTAGAAGTAGCAATGGAGGTTAAAGCAGTGATCCAGACTAGGGGCAGAAGGGAGAAAGAGTTGTAGAATAACCCTGGTATAATAGCAGTTTCCATTTCAATTGGAGTAGTTTGGAATTTGGATGAACTTGTGAGCAGTTGCTCCTTTCTTCCCTTGGTAATTCCTTCATTCTTATGTCCTTCTATTTCCCCTTTTCATCCTTTCTCATCTCTATTACTTATTCAATCATTCTTTTGTTTTGTATGGGAATTGGAGTTCGAAGGCTGACAATTAAAGTGAAATTTCCTAAAGCTTGGGTTATTGTTTGTTCTTGTGAAGTTTCTGGTCTCCTGGGTACAACATATTGCCGTCGATTACAGGTTCTCTTCGAAGGCTTATTTTAATTGAGGTATGACTTCCAAAATCCTTTAGAAGTCTTAAAGTCAAAGCGTTATTGTTTCTTCTCACAATGGTTTGAGAAATTTCTATGGGTTTTCGGGTATTTGGAAAAAAAAATACTAATCTACTAATCCAAATAACACTTAAACTCTAAAACTCAAAGGTGATTCTTTCTTTTGACATGGGTTTGAGATTTGGTTCTGTTTGCTTTCGAATAGGTTTAAGGTTTCCCATTTTGCTTTAGTTTTTTGTTGTAGATCTGGTTTTCTTTTTAAGAAATTTCTATGGATTTTTTCTTTGGTGGGGTTTTTGACGTTGATATTGTGGATGAATTGGGTGCAGAGAGAGAGGTTTCTTTCTTTGAGGATACTGAATTTTAATACATGGCACTTTCAAATCATTTTCTCCAAATAGGAAACAATTGACTTTAAATACTATGCATATACAAGTTGACAATTAATTATATTTTATCAGATTCAAAAAAAATTATTAATCTTCTAAGTCCAATAGTACAACAATCAAATATTGGTCTTAGAAGTATCAAGATGATTGATGATCACTTTTTTTTTGGGGGGGTTAATGTAATTTCGATAAGTTTTATTGCAAAACTTCTTGGAATCATTAGTAGCTTTACATGATGTTGATATTGTGAAACAACTTAGGAGTGTACTAATTAATTAACTAATTATATAAGAGATTAAAACAAGTCCGGTAAAATCTTAGCTGTTTGTCCTGTTAGAACAAAAACTCCAGCTCCCATTACAGCTCCTACACCAAAAAATTTATGTAAAACTAATTTAAGGTCTTTTCAATTTTATTTTGGCTAAGAGCTTTCATGTCCTCAAGCTCAAATTTATCAAGTGATCGAGTAAATAGATGATCTTTTAGTCCTTTTTTTGTTTCCCTTAATGCTTTTTCATAATTTTCCCAACTTTGAAATGACTCTTCTGAGAAAATATCATCTTTGTTGCATCCATAGCATCTCTTTTTCATAATTGCATTTCTTTGTTTGCTACCGGTTTTTTACCAAAATCATGAAAATGATTCAACAATTCCATAAACAGGGCTGCAATTGCAAACTTTGCCATTTCTGAAAACACTTGTTTATAATTATTGCTCATGGTAAATTTGCATTAAGCCCTCGATGCACCATCTTGTTTCATAATTTATTTTTCTTTGTTTTTTACCTTTCCCTTTGTTTGGCTCTAGATATGGTTGTTGTTGAAAATCCCACACTTAATTTTTAATGTTAATCTTCTTGGTTATGACTTTTGGTCCTTTTTTCTTATGACTTATAAAATAGAATTTTTTTTTTTTTTTTTTTTTGCAAATGGTACTGGTTTTCCTTTCAATTACAAGTTATTTAAGGAGATTAACTTATGTAATCACTAAATCCTAGATGTTAGTGCTTTAGAATATTATGCGAGAATACACTCTATCACTTATTACTATCTTAGATGCTTGAAAGTGGAAGTACTTTAGAATATTAAGTGCACATTCACTCTATCTATCACTTATTGGTATCAGAGAAGTTTGAAAATTGATAGTCTTACGGTTTTCATTGTTTTCCATATCAGATTATAAAAACTTTCAAGCATGAAGATCGTCTTTTTTATCACAATGAGTTTTATATATGCAATATGTTGTGCCTAATATCCATCCATTTTTCACATTATGTACTTTTTTAACCTATCTATCCCTTATGTATTTTTCTTACATTTCTACAATTTATTTGAGCAGGGATTAAGTCATAATCTTCTTAGATGAGCTACAAAAAAAAATGCCTCAATTAGGAAAGAAGAGAGTTTTTCTTGCGAACTTTACCTTAGAACAAGCCTACTTTAAGGTGAGTACGATAATGGGAAGCATCAATTATTGTGTTCCAAAATGCTATATATTGCTTGCCTAATTATTCAATCGATGTCTTTGTGTGTTTTCCTTTTGTGTGAAATTTTCTTACTCATGATAGGTTTCCTGTGTGTATAATCTCTTTGTAATATTTGTTCTCTGTGCACCATTTATGATCTCTATAAAATACATTTGAAATCCTTGGATGTTGTTTTTATTGCTTGTGCTTGTGCTTGTGTTCTGGCTATTGCTTGAAGTTATTAAACTTGCTTATGAGTAATATAGAGGCCTATAAAAATCGTCTTAAGTTGCTCCTTTTGCTAAAGAAATGTAAATATATTATTGAAATGTGTTCTTTTGTTGCAGAATTGAAAAAAAAAACAAAGCAAATATATCAAATCCTATATGATGGTTTGCCTTTACTGGTACTTGTTTTTCTCTCTAAATTAGTGATATTTACGGTACCTTTTTTGCTAATTTATGTTGATTAATACTTTTTGGCACTCCCTTTAAACGTATGCCATTTCGGCTGATTTCAGCTATTTGGTATTCTTATTTCAAGAAAATTAAATTGGTTGGATGAAAGAGAAGTCGCGGACGGACGAGCTAGTAAAGCAACAAAAAACTCAAATTGAGGAAATTAGAAGATTCAACAAGCACGTGTAGAGATTTATGCAAGTGGTTACAGATGAGGCCTATAGAGATTCAAGGCACTAGTGGAAGTGTCAGTATGGAGCATAACAATTCTAATAGTGATGATGAGGATGATGATAAGAGTAAAGAGGAGTAGGATATATGATATTTTCTTTTATTTTGAAAAATATTAAAATACTATGTTGTAGATTATGCCTCTTAGATATTATGTAAGAAAGATATTTTGCTTTGTTAATTTGGAGAAATAAATATTTGATATAAATTTCTCTTATTTTTCATTTGAATTTTGAGTTGTTTTTCCTTGATATTGTATGGGTGATCTTTAATTTCTTTCAAAGTCGAAAATAGGAGAAATATAATAGTAGAGTAGAGATTGATTGGAGACGAATTGTCATCAACAATAAAAAATAAATCAGAGATAGATTTGAGACAAAATTTCGTCTCTAAAAAGATGTTAAAACTAACAACATATCATTTGTCTCTAAAATGGATAGGAATAATTCGTCTCTAAGATAGAGACGAATGAAAATCTAATTTTCTCTCAGAAATCATCTCTACTTGGTGATGGATTAGAGACGAAACATTGTCTCTAAATTAGAGATGTAATGTATTCGGTTCTAACATTAAAGATAGATTAGAAACAAAACGTTGCCTCTAAATTAGAGATGGAATATGTTTGTTTCTAACATTAGAGACGAACTAGGGATGAATATTACTTTTTTATTGACCTATTAAATTAGAGATAAATATAAAAACTAGAGGCAGAATTTGCGTTTCAAAAATTTAGAGACGGGAAAAAGAATTCGTCAAACCATCTAGAGACGAGGTCTATAGTAACGGATGCATTCCGTCTCTAATCACACTGATTTAGTTCATAGATGGATTTCGGTCCAATATATATGAATTTTGGTCGTCTCTAAATGGCTCCTCTCCTGTAGTACCATCAATTCACAAGGGATAAACAAAAGATGTAAAGTTAAACCATTGATCATGCCTATTCAAAGCTTTCAATAAGTTAATGCACTTCTTTTCTATACCTTCTATTGACGAAAAGAAAAAAGAAAATCTTTTTGGGTTTTTTCAAGATTTACAAAACCAACTATTTACAAAAAAAAGTAACAAAACATGTTTTTGAAAAATTTTCAAAATTTTTCCATGTTTTTGGAATTTAAGAGATTTTTCAAATTTTTTGGACTTTTCCTTTTTGTAAAAACAAACAAACAATAAACAATAAAAAAATTAAATGACTAAACTAACTTAGAAAAATAAACAACTATCCCCACACTTTGAACCGCATTTTCCTCAACATGGGGGTGAACTAAATGAAACAAAGTATAAAAAATACACTTCAAAAGATGGCAAACACTAGAAAATAATAACTAACTAATAAATAGAAACACAAAACATAAAAGGAAACTAAACAAATAAAAAACAAAAATAAACAACTATACTGAGTAGAGAGATAGAAAACTCCCTAGAGGGCCAATCTGCCCTCTCCACCTCCATCACCACTTGAGCCTTCTTCAAGATAGATCTACCTGAATATTTTTTAAGCATCACGTCTAGGATATCCAATCGAGACATAATGGTGGCAATGCCAACTAGCATCACTACTATAAATGCCTGGAGGGAAGGGTCGGACTCATCGTACTCCTCATCACTGCCCTCAGCTTCCTCATTTTCTTTAACACCTCCTTCTTCCTCAAACTCTTCGGCGGCCTCTCTCCTAAGGTGTCGTGCGGTTATTTTATGCTCAGACCCAAAATCTTCCGGCCAACTTATCCCCAATTCGGAAACCCATCACTTTTGTGTCTCATTATACTCAAATTTGCTATGAGCAATGGACAGTCCAACTACGATATCTGAGATGTTTGTAACTTTCTATTGCTCACCTATAAGATCAACATTAAAGTGACGAAAAATATATGTGAGCAGTAAAGGAAAGCTAAAGACACATTTAGACTTGTTAGTGCTAACTGTTTCTGGAGTAAAATGGATTATAATGAAAGCTAAGTTGATAGAAGATGTTGAGAGCAATTTATCCATGAGTTAAATATCTATGACCCTAGTTCATTTAAACTTTTTTTAGAGACTGAGGGACAAGATTGCCACCTATCAGATCAACAATGGCTCTAATATGAATCCCCAATTTTATTGTAAATGAATCCATCACCATCCTAAGATCACCTCTTTGTTGAAGAACTTCTATTGATGATTATGTAATTCTAACACTCCACGAAAGAACCTATGAGGAACTAAGAAATAGAAATCCAATAGTGAGAAGAAGAACTCTTTTCCAACTTGGCAACAAGAACCTTAGGGAAACTATGGCCCTAAAACCCAAGCTACACTAATTAGAAGGTCTAGATTAATCAACTTTGGAAACAAGAACTCCTAGAATTAATCAAAGAACGAATTGGAAAATGATCAATTAAATTCCACAGGTTCGTCAACCTAAGTAATCAATTGCTCACCTACTAAGAAAATTAACCCTTAGAATCTAACTAAGATGGGTTGAAAAACCATAAAAACCATTCGAGAATCCTCTCAATTTCATAAAAAATTCAACTTGATTACAATGTAGGCTATAAATGTGTATTTATAGTGTTAGAGCTAAACCATATATTGACTATTGAGTTAAGACTCTAAAAGGCCAATTACATCCTTAATTAACAACTAAAAATAGAGTTTAAACATTAAAACTACACTCAAACAATGCATTTTAATAATAGTCCAGTACCCTACCATTGACGATAGGTCCTCAACGAGCCAACACCAGTTTATCCAGGAGCATACCGCAGACGGTAGATACAAGGCCTATTGACTGCGATAGGTCTTATTCTTTACTCAACTTACACTTTTTCACTTCCAACTTACTCCATTGAATACTCCCTACTTATGGTATTAATTATGAGAAACTTGGGAGGTTTTCCTTCATCTTCAATGCCTTCATTCTTGCCTTTTAATCTGTTCTTCATGGTTTCTTCCATGAATGCAACAATTCTTTTTACCAAGCTGTCATCATATGCTTTGATCTTTTTTGCCCTTGCTCTAGTGATTGGTCCTGGAATCAACTCCTTAGCTTCTTGTCCATCTTGGTTCATATCATCCGCCCCTCATTTGGAAAGATTCACCATCTAATCTTGACTTACATCAAATAAAGATAAATTAGAAACATTGAGGTAGCACTAAAGTTATATTCACCCGGAAGATCAATTTTATAAGCATTGTCACTAATGTGCTCAAGAACTTGAAAAGGGCCATCGCCACGAAAATCAAGCTTAGATTTTCTGTAGGAAGAAAATCATTATTTTCTAAGGTGAACCCAAACCCAATGTCCGGGTTCAAAGACTACTTGTTTCCTTCCAACATTTCTTTTAGCCACGAGCTTCTTGTTTTTGGCTTCAATAGCTTCACGGACTTTGGAATGGATAGACTTGGAAAACTTTGCTTTCTTCTTTCCATCAAAGCTCAAAGCATGATCTATAGGTAAAGGCACAAAATCAAATGGAGTTAGAGAACTAAAACAAGAAATAACTTCAAAAGGAGTAAGGGATAGTAGAATGATGTGCTCTATTGTAAGCAAACTCGAGTGAGGTAAACAATCTTCCGACTGGGGTAAGTTCTTCTTAAGGATGGCCCTAAGAAGTTGTCCAATGGTTATATTAACCAACAAGTTAGTTCCAAGTTTCTTCCACAAAACATACCAAAAATGACTAAGGAACTTAGTGTCGTGATCCGAAACAATAGTTCTAGGAATACCATTAAATCATACCACACAAGTAAAGAAAAGGTCCATAATATTACTAGCATCATTAGTTTTCTTACAAAGTATGAAACGGGTCATTTTAGAAAACCTATTGGTATGACCTGGAATGAGCATGACAACGTGGAAATCTTCCAAGGATCGATTACAAGGTTGATAGCAAGGAAGATAGAATAGGAAGACAAAGAGATGGTGACATTATTCAAGAAGAACTTTAGAGAGAGACCTTACTTTGAATGCTATGAAGGAGCAAATGATCAAAGCAGCACCAAAATATTCCTAATGTCCATAAAGTAAGTAGAGAAAGCTAAAGGAACAAGTTTGGAAGATTTTGAAGATTCAACATCAAATGGGGAAGAAGGATGCGGTAGGGTACACCTACTATCCACGGTAGGGTCATAGCAAGGTAGGAGGAAACAATACCTATTGCAAATGGTAGGGTCTATTGTCGGTAGCGTTCTGGCAAAAGAATTATTAGGAAAGTTCGGCATACTGTTGACAGTAGGTCCTGGTAACTGAAGGAATTGGGAGTTTTTAACTCCCTTGACCCATCAAATTGATTGATAAGTTCATTTTGACTTGTAATTAGATGACCTAAGTTCCCATATACTTATGTTAAGATAGTTTAACAATTATGGTTGGGAGTTAATGATTTGGCACACTATATGTATATATGTATATATGTAAGTGTGTGTTTGTGTATGTTTTTGTGTATTTTCAGCATTGGAACACAAGATTGAATATGTTGAAAGAAAAACTTGAGTGAACAACCTAGGGTTCTTGAGGTTTCTCCAACTTTCTTGTAAATTAGGGATTCCTATCCATTGTAAAATATTAGGCAAATAATTCTTGAATTCAATTCAAGAGTTCTTGTTCTATTCCTAAATCATTTCCTTCCTTGAGGTGCTAGCTTTTGTATAGCTAGTGTTGCTTGGTGTGAGGTCTTCCTTATGTATGGAGAATAGGTGAAGTCTCTTTAGGATTTGTTAATTCTCCCTCAAGATAGGAAGTTTTCCTTGTTTTTCTCTGTTTCTTTTGTTTAATTTTGCCTGCAATTGTTCTTGGAATCTCACATTTCTCATCACAAGCAAGTCAAGGGACTTCTTGTAGAGAGTTGAATCTTAGGAGCAAATTGGATCTCATTCAAGCCATTGGAGATTCATAGCATATAGTATCAGAGCAAAGCTCCCCTTGTGGTAAAGATTTATTTGTTTTGATTGTTGAATTTTCTTTATATAAAAGAAAATTGGAACAAATTGGAAAAGGTGAAGCATTCTTTAATTATTGGACATAAAATTACCTGTGAAAAGATTTAGATAAAAAGTGTATAAAATGAGACCCAAATTATGTGAATGTGTCTAGTTTTAGTTCTTGTTGAGTTGTGGTTCTTTGGAAATAAGTTTAGGTCGATTCGGAGCATTTTGGTAGGTCAATTTAAAGCAAATTTGCAAAGTGTCCAGAAATTGCATCTGTTTAGAACAAGTGGAGTAATCTGCCTATATCTTGTGTTATACTCTCTCAAATTGATCGAATCTATGCTTAAATTCATATTCTTCGAGTTGGTCATCTTTCTAAACTTGTTTGACTCATTGTGGATCTATATTCATTGAGTTATTACTAATTTTGTGATGGAATGTCATTCTGCTCTGTTTTTATGAAATTGAGCCTGAACTCTTAAAATCTTTGATTATGATAACCAATTGTCTTTGTTTTGAATGTGAAACTTCTTTGAATATATTTTTAAGTGTTTTTTTCTTACATCTTTGTGGGAATTGGAATCATTCTTTGACTCATACTCTTGAATTTATCATCAGCACTTTCGCACCCTACGTGTTTGATAAAATTCTTCTTTGACTTTGTTTTTCTTCTATTTTAGAATTGCTTTTCGGGAATTTTCTTATACCTTGGAAGTTCTAGAAATCACTAAGAAACTCTAGTGGGTGAGTAATAGTAAAAGGCAAGAGGGTGAGATTATTGTTATAAAAGCCGTAGAGACAGAGAGTAAACATAAGAGTTTAGTGCGAAACACTTAGGGAGTGGTGAGCTCTTTCCTTCTTTTTTTCTATTATTTTATAAAGGCTTAACAAGCCATTAAATGGGCTATACTTGGGCTAACTCATCATGGCAAAGGATGGAAGCAATCGCAAGATAAGAGATGGCTTATTCCAAGCTTGCAAGAGCAAGGTCTAATTGCCGTAAGGATGGAGACTATGGTGGGAATGCTTACGGAGGAAACTACCATAGAGATGGGCATTTATGCATAGGAGTCAAAGTTCTCTTCTCGTGCTAAAACTTTCAATCGTATTCCTTATGATGATTATTTTGCGAATAGTCCTTATGACGTTCATAACGGGTATCAGGTTAGTCATGCTTATAGTGATCAAAGTTATGGTAGAGAAGTTAACAATGAAGGATTGGTTGATGAAAATTTCTATGTGAGTGGGCTTCAGAAGGAGTAATTATTCTACACCAAGTGTAAGGTACTAGACAAGATTGTACTTCTTGCCATAGATAATGGTAGTCAAGTTAATGTGGCTAGTACGTATCTTGCGGAGATGTTGGGTTTGCCCCTTCTTGATAATCCTAGACCTTATACATGTCAATTATTAGATGGTGGTGTTGAAGTTAAAAAGACAGAATGGGTGCCTATCTCTTTGGGGTTGCTAAAAGATGAAGTGTTATGTAATGTAGTACTAATGCAACTGAGCCACCTATTGTTGGGAAAACCATGGATGTATGATAGAAGAGCTAAGTACGATGGAGACAAGAATGCTATCAACATCACTAGGAATGGCAAGAGATTCACCCTTAAGTCCTTGGCATTTCACCAAGTATATGAAGAGCAAAAGAAGCTGACAGAGTGGTTAAGGATATTTGATAATGAAAAAACATTGAACGAGACGAGAGCATGGAAAATAAAGAAAAAGAAATAGTGGGAAAAAAAGAAAGAATAGTTAAGAGATTAAGTATTCTTGGTTCTAACTCTATTTTTTTCAAGAGAAAGTGAGAGAGAAGAACGCTCAAAAGAAAAGGAGAGTGAGCTTGAGAAAAGTGAGGTAATGAAAGAAAATGAGAGCCTCATTATAAAATAAGAGAGCTATAAAGACGAGAAACAAGAAAAAGAGAGAGTGGCAATTGAAAAGAGTGAGTGTTGGAACCCGTAAGCAAAAACAAAATAAAATAAAACTACAAAAATCCACCAACAGGATCTGCACATACTAGAAAATCCGATTGGATAGAAATTACCTCAATGTTTTTATTCTTCGGTGTGGAGGCACTGCTTTTTACGCTTCGCCCTCTACTGGTATCCATGCGACGAACTCCTCTGCAAGTGATCGGGATGCTAGCCCCTTCTGTGTTCAGAACTGATCCTGACTATCTGGTAATCGGTCGTATTTCAGAGAGAGGAGGCTAGATACTATATCGCCGTTCTAGGGTTTAGGGTTTTGATTTTCTTTAATCAGATGAAGGACGGCAGCCAAGAAAAGGTTAACATAACCTTTTATAGCTGTCAATATCAAAACCCTAACTGTCATCTAATGACAGTTTAATCTCGCTGTCTATTCCTATAATCATCCAACGGTTGGATAAGTAATATTAAGTGATTGATTTCATTTATTCGATTAAATAAAATTAATTACTTATTAACTTACCAGAAAATACAATATAGAATCTGATTCCCCTTTTGTATACGTTCAACGAATCTGGACACAATCTAGATCCATTGAACGTGGACATTATGCTCACAAGATCGTCTTTGCGTGTGACCCTGTAGGTTCACTTAACGTTGGCAGTGAATGAGAAATGTCCTAGACATTTATTCACAAAACATAAACGGCCTCTAGCAAGACATTATGCTTACCCAAGTTAAGTAAATGCAATAATAACCTGGCATCAGATTTAATATTTAGTCCTTTTGTCACACGATATCCTAATTAAATATAAGGCATGGACTAAGTCATCCTTATAAAACTTAATTAACCATTTCCTTGATCACCAGACAAACTGTTCCAACAAATAATATTAATAACACCTTATTAATACTTATTTGAGTATGGCCATGTATATTTTCCAGTCTTCCTTATCAAGGGGCCCATGGATATCTCTCTCTAAAAGGAGAGGGACAAATCCCTTTCACCATCTCCAATATTCAAGCCATGACAAGAAAATAAGCCAACTAATAGTCATAATATCACCTAATTAAAAGTGATGTTTGACTATGTCAAAACATATTTTCTCCCCATGCAAGAAACATTAGGTCAAAGGACACCAAATATAAAACTGAGAAGAAATACTTATAACTTAAACCCATGCAATATTTCTTCTTCACTTTGGTTCATGTCCAATACAATATTCTCAATATGTATTTATGAATTGATTTTATATCTCATATTCATGATCAGTAAAACTTGACCATCAATCAACTTCACACTAGTTTACAAGATGTAATAAACTAGTGACAAATAAGAATAGTATTTTATTAGCTATAAGGGTTTTACTATCAAGTCACATACTTGATGACCAATTGCATAAAATACAATTCAAAAATACATGCTTCATAAATCATAAATGTGAGTCAATTGGTCTTAGGGCATATACTAACAGTGAGGAAGTGAATTTTCTTACTAACAAAATTAACTCTTTTCTTGTTAAAGATTCTTTACATATGCAGGAAGTTTGGAGGTAAAACATGAAGAATGAAGGGAAGATGGATTATTACTTCTACGATATAATAAGCTTTCTTCCTCCACCTTCATACTCGTGTTTTGGTCATTTTTGTAAAGAGACTAAATCCTGCTCTTTTGTACTTGATCTTGATAGGAATTCTCTCCAACATGCTTGCACCATAACATTAATGAGCGGAAGGAGACATGCCATAGAGTTCGAAGGCCAAGGAGAAAGCATTGGAGATTCGTCAATGAGTTTTTCTTCAAACATATTTCTCTTTTAACTTGTATTTCATTTAAAGATTTGAAATTGCTCTTAACGTCTGACATGTTTCTTGAGCTTGATCTTGAATGTTCTATCCTTTATTCTTCTTTCATTTTTTATTGTTGCTATGAGGAAACCAGGTTGTCTTTTTGTGAATTCATGGGACAAATGGTCCACTCTCTAATCCTTAATGTGCCATATCAAATTGGTAACCTATACAGAAATCATTGCTTGGTGATTAATGATGGTCTCCTGATGACTTTTCCATGGTTTCTTACGAGGCTGTACCTTGGATTCTTTGTGACTCATTAAGGAATGTTAATCATACCCTTAGCCTTCTTGAAAACAATTCTTATAGTTTTGATGAGTCTTTAATATCTTTTATTGGTGATCTTTATGATAAGTTTCAAGGAGTATTTGTTGAGAAATGTGCGTTTTGTTGAGTATTTTCTTATGGGTAAAGCTTTGTTGCTTGCGAATGGATTGTTTAAGAACTCTTGTCAATGGCCTAAGTTTCTCACTGTGGAAGGATATTTTAAAACGTTGCTTGAAGATGTATTTGGTTTCAAATTCTTTCATTTGCATTACAAAGAGTTCTTATTTTAAAAAAGATTTTGAAATCCAAATGGGTTCTTGTTTTAAAATGATTTCAACTAATTTTTGTGAGTTTTTGGAAACTATTGTTGCAAGAAACGTTTTAAAACCCCTGTGGACGGAATTTGTTGGAAGAAATCTTTACTACCATCTCCCTTTCAAGGAGTTTTTTCGAATTTTTCCATTGCACTTGCTAATTTTGGGAGCACTTTTGGCCTATACTTTTGAAATATGGATTCGATGGGACATTGTTTTATCATCTATCTTAAAAAGAGTTCTCGAAGGAAATCATTTTGAAAGAGGAAGGTAGAAAATCTTATTTTATTGTTTACTTTTCCTCGTCACAATTTTGAAGTGTTTGAATTTGTGAAACATAAAGTCCATTCTTCATTTCCAAATGCTTTTGATTCAATTTTCAATGTGCATTTCCAATATCACTACCCTTTAAAAGAAGAGGCATCTCAAACTCACGGCGTTCTTTATTTAATTTTTGAGTTTGATGAGGATACTAGTTTTTATTATCACCTACCTTTTAAGGACATTAGTTATTGTGCCTTGTTTAGAGAATTGTCGAGAAAGTTGTTCCCAAGAAGCTTTATTTTAAACTTCTTTTCTAAAGCTTTTGAAGGAACATTTCTTATTTTGGTTCTTAAATGTTTCAAAACTCTGTGTAATTTAAGCTTTATGTTTCATCATCCTTTTAAAGAAATTTTGGAAGATATTTTTTATGTGCATGAATCACAAGATGTCCATGGCTTTAATCGAGTTCTTTCCTGGAGGAATTCTGTAAAGCAAGGTTTTATATGCAACGTTCTTCCTTGGACAATATTTTCTTGAACCATTTTGCCTATACCTCTTTTGAGTTTCATACACCTTAATAGGAATAGTTGATTGCAGTGATTTATTTTTGATTGAAGTGGTTGGCTAATAAACTTCATGCATTAGTGTTCAATTCTGGTCTAATTCTTGAGTACTTTGGTCACTTTTATAGTATTACTTCTTTTAATTCTTCCTCTTCTAATGTTGCACGCCTCTTATGGTTATTTGAAGGATTAGATTCGAGTACGAATCCGTTTAAAGAGATGGGGTATGATATGACACTACTGGATATTTGCATTTTACCGACAAAACCATTGTCCGTCGGAACATACCATCAGATTTTCGACGGTTTTGGATAGCACATAAGTTTATTCACAATTTTTGCCAAAAAATTGGAGGGAAAGGTGTGCCATAAGATGACGTACGTAACCAATAAAACTTACCGTCAATAATAAAAGATTAGCGATGAAGTTAGGCACGGTTCTACGTCCGTCGGTAAGACATTCAACGTACCGACGAATGTTACGACCAAGTTTCCATCGATCATTTTTATGAATTAAACTTACCAACAGTGATGTTGTAGGTGTTCTATCGGTAAATAAGGAATGTAATTAGAAAACGGGATCCCTTCCTATTTCAAAAATAAGTCAAAATTCCATCCCCCCTTTCCCGCGAATAGCCAACGGCAACCACTAATGACCACTCCTCTCTGGCGCCATCCCCAACCGACAGCGTGCAGGTGATGTTTGTAAAATGAAATGGGTATTCTTAACAGTACAGTGTAAGGTAAGAGGACCTAATACCGTAGAAGTAAGTTTAACCCGAGTGTCGATTCTCTCGAGGATAGACAAGGTTCAACTACTCTACCGCTATTTCAATGTTTAGTCTCAAAAACGTTGTTGAAGGATTATGAACTCACAAGATGCTAACAAAACTAAATAAAAAAAAAACTAACAAAGATTGGAGAAATTTATAAAACAGAAGTTTGGACCTCGAGATCCCCCTAATCTCGTTACTACTCAATTAACTGAAATTAATGAAAGTAGTGGTTGCATTAACGAATTCGGTCACCACAATTGTAAGTTAGACAATCCCTATCTCTAAGTGAAAGCTGCTCTATTGACTATAACTCTTCGACGAGAACTCTCCCTAACAAGTTACAAAAGCAATAAACGCAGGTGATAATGGTCCTGCAAGTGAATTAACCTATATCTAGTCCATTGCCCCATTTAATCCCCAAATTGGAAGCCCTAGGGTGTTCTTCCTTTTTCAGTTTCAAGCACTCTTACGATGAATTCAAGCTGATGGCACTTCAATTGCAAAGAATTAGACAATTGAAGAACAATTCAATTCATGGCAACATTTAATTTCATCATATTCCAATCAATTTCATAAATGCCAAAATTAGCGTTCAACCCTCAATCCAAACAATTAACTACTCACAATTCATAGCATAAAACTGAAATTAAACTAATTTAAAACAACTAGATAAGGAAAATAAAGGCTTAGGAGTGAATTCAAAGGCCGAAATTTGATCCCGAACCAAGCCCGGGCTCTTCTCTCGAGTTGCTCCGCCGAAGCCCGAATTCGTTGTTTCGATCCTTGATTACTCTTGTAATCTTTCAAATCCTGTTCTCTAATCTAAATCCTAACTATTAGAGGTGAGAATTGGGGAAAATTCGTAACAGAAAATCACCTGAATTCACCTCCTAAAGCCTTATTGGTGTAGTATAAAAAAATTGGGAAATAATAGAATGAATCAACTTCTTCAAAACCGCCCAAAAATTTCCTAAGTAATTGTTGAAATCGGGACCTACCATCGGTGGTAGGTCTCTGTCTTCCCTTGCCGTTGTGTGCCTTGAACCTACCGTCGGTGGTAGAGGGAGCCTAAAGTCAATGGTAGACATCTGTCTTGAACTACTTTGTTGCCAATATGCCTACTGCTAGTGGTAGGATGGCCTACCGTCAGTTGTAGGTCTCTTGTGGTCACCATTTGGCATCGTTTTCTGTTGTTTTTGCCCCGTTTCAAGCTTTTTTTGTCCGTTCTTGGTTGTACTCCCTTCGGCAAACACCTAAGATAAGAATGAGAGATGTTAGACTCAAATGTATACTTTATACATTAAAATCACCGAAAAATGATGAAATTAATATATAAAATACTAGACAAAACAACGACTATCAACTGGTCATCAAGTACTCACTCTCTCTCTCTCTCTCTCTCTCTCTCTCTCTCTCTCTCTCTCTCTCTCTCTCTCTCTCTCTCTCTCTCTCTTTCTTTCTTGTTGACGAAAACCTGTCTCTCTCTCTCTATTCTTCTTCTTCTTCTTCCTCTTCTTCTTCTTCTTCTTCTTCTTCTTCTTCTTCTTCTTCTTCTTTCTGCCTATCTTACTCTTCGTCTGCCTCTGGTTTACTAATTGCAAGAAAGTAAGCTACCGCAGGTTGCCGCCGTTCATTCGAAACTCAGAAAAATAGGAGCCTGCAAGTAATTCCTTTTTGTTTCTTTTTCTACATATTTTTTATCTGTTTTTTAGTTTTGTTCTATAGATTCATCAAATTGTTTTTATTTCAGTTTTTGTTCTTGAATTTTAGCTTTCGTGTTTTTAATATTTAGGGGAATTTGTATTTCTCTGATATTTTCTGCTATTTTCTTTAATTTCTTGAATTTGCTGTTTTCTTGAATTTGTGTTAGCCAAAAGAATATAATGTGTTATATTGAATTAGGGGAGAAAGTAGAAAGTAAAATGGGAGAGTGATCATTTTTTATTACAAAATGGTGGTTTTAAAATTACTACTACTAGTGTTTGGTAATTTGAATTAATGGATGAAAGAAACCATAACAATTTATGTTGATCTCCTCTATGCTTGAATTTTTATGTTTGACTATCAGGTCAATTTATTACATTCCAAAAGTTGCCATTTTCATGCTCAAAACATTTGGATGAACAAACACTTGAAGTAGCAAATTGAAATTTTCATTTGATTTGATGAAAATCGGTTCACTTTTTCAGTGTACAAAGATAGGTTATTTTACTCTACAATTAATTTTTATTCAAAAAGAAAGGGGGTAAAAGACAATGGATATATGTCTATGTGTGTGTGTGTGTCTGTGTGCATATGTATATGTATATGTATATATATAAAGAATAGTTGTGTTCTATAAGTTACATTAAAATTAGTATCTCAAAATATGATATTTGTGTCAATTAGGAAACTCATATATATAATGAATGATTGTATACAATACTATGTACAATTATTTTGATCTCTCGACATATTCTAACTTTTATAAACTTCAATGAGATTTGAAAAAATCACAAACTTGTTTATAATGATAAAGTTGTTGATGCCTTTCTTTGATATTATTCTCTTAAAAATGATGAAGATTTAAATTTAAGTAGTTTAATTACTTTAAGTTTGTATTTCTTTATATTAGAGTTGTAACGTTACAAGTTTAAAATTAAATATGATTCTCTTTTTTTCTTATAGTTCTTTTTCATGAGAATTTTGGTGACATCTTCCGCAACATATATACTGTAGAGGTATTTGTTTAGTTAGTTTAAAATTTAAAGTTTTACAGGGGAGCCCTGACTTTTTAAAGCTTTATACGGGAGTTCTGACTATTTAAGTTATAGATGATCTTTTATGGGGAGCCCTGACTGTATAAGCTATAGATGATGTTTTATGGGGTAGTCCTGACTCTTTTATCTTTATTTGAGTTGGTTTGTTGCCTATTTGTGTGGCCTGTGTGCGCGAAAAATGTCAATAATACAAGGGAAACTCTGTCGAAATTTTTCTAAACTTATAAAAAACTTGGCTTTTTCCGATAATGAGTTACCATAAAAGATAAAATAAACTATTCTCATGATGATAAACTTGAGAAATTCCTTCCACCTTTTGAAAGACTTTTGTTAACTTCCCTTATCATATGTTTCTAAAGATTCTAAATGATTGAAAGTTTAAATCATTGTATCTAAATATTATAAGATTAAATAGTATGTCTAAAGTTTAAAGATTACAATCGCAACTTAGAATAACAAATAACCGTATTCCTTCTCTTAATGATCCTTAGAAGCTATGGAGAATATACCAGATCGTAGTTGGATGCATAAAGAAAGAGGTTCGGGGGTTAAAGGTCTTACTAGTGAATTTATTAATGGGGTAGATTATTTTGTTTGTCATTGTCTTGAAATGAACAACGGACGTGAAAATGAGATGAGGTGTTCGTGTTCAAAGTATAAAAATAAGAATGATGGACGACCGGGAATTTGAAGCAATGAAGAATTATATCCTCCTTAAAAAATTTATTAAAGTTTATTTAATGCTAAAAATTTTACTATGTCAAATATCGTAGGTCCGATGGCACGTGGATATACTAAAGATGCTAACACATCCCGAGAAGAGCTAGCGCCATCCACCACTCCAAAGCCATCCATCACACCCGATGCAGCTGCGTTGTCTTTGCAGCTTCCTTCCGAGTCCCTCACACCCCCTCCGACAAAGACGAAGCCGACCTCTGCCTCGGAGGTTCCCACAGCATCTACCCAGCCATCTATGCAGCCATCCACTTTTCCCAGGCTCCCGTGGCTTGGAAGAAGCGCTCCGGTGACCCGCAGGAGTAGTTAGAGCTAAATGTTGATCAGTAAGTTTAATCTACTCTATATAATTGTCATTATTAAACTATAATATATACTAACCCTATCTCTGGGTAACAGATTGCATCCGTCTTCAAGGGCCGCCACTACTATCACTATTTTGTTCCAAGAGAGGTTCGTGGAGGGGATATTGTACATAGAGTTAGGTCCCTCTGGAGGTTTGGGACTTGTGGAGGGAGAGTTCAAGGTAAATAAATCAAATTTCAAAAGTTTTTATTGGTTTAGTTTTTTGCAATAAAAAATTTAATAATTTTATGACTTTTTCAATAAATGCAGAAAAAATGTGTATGGGACCCAGCCTTACCCATGTTAAACGTCTGGGATGCTTGGGAGGACAGGGTAAGTATTCAGATGAGAGATTTTATGGGTGACATACGGAGAGATGGTAAGCGGCCCTCGTGCATTGAGGAGAGACATTAGCAAACAATGTATGATTATTGGAAAAGCCCATGATTTCTAGCCCTATCCCAAAAGAAAAATAAGAATAGGAATGAGGGATGGGGAATGGGGAGGACAGGGACCCAGGAAACATAACGGTGGGTCCATTCCCTTCACCGAGTCTCTCGCGAAGAAGGTATTCAATTTCATTAATATTACATCTTTCGATTAGTTAACTGTAAATCACGTTAATCAATAAATTGTTGTTTTGCAGCAAGTGATATTAGATGAGAAATTTTCGAAAAGCAAGGAGTTGGAGGAGCT
This sequence comes from Catharanthus roseus, assembly GCA_028651295.1. Classification (NCBI taxonomy): domain Eukaryota; kingdom Viridiplantae; phylum Streptophyta; class Magnoliopsida; order Gentianales; family Apocynaceae; genus Catharanthus; species Catharanthus roseus. The sequence continues at coordinate 2,586,641 of JAPQWS010000102.1, forward strand.
GCACAAGCATCAATCGTGGGATAAGTAGGGGGAGTTTATAGATTATCATTCAGAAGAGTTTGGGTATATTAGTGAAAAATTAAGTTTATATAATGTTTTAATGTTTTAAAGCATAACTAATTAATACTGTATAAGTTACTATTATCTATCTAACATTTTATATTGTAGGAGAGATTTCACAAGGCAAAGAGGAAGGTTGCAGTGACGGGCACAGCTGTGCCTGATGATCTTACCCTTGTGGCCATAGTAGCAGGAAGCGTGAGCCGCAGACGTATCAATCAACTTGACTTGTTTCTGAAGCCACCCCCCATGATGCCTATGGTCTTAGTGCCACCCAAGCCTTGTAAACCCTAATTCTTTTTCAGCAACTAGACAACAGTATGGCAAATCAACCGCTTATGGGGATTTTGAAAGAGTCGATTCTCATTGCTTGGCAAAACGGCTTTAGCTTCCTATTCTAGTATAGGTTTGGGAGGTCAAACTCAAAGTCAACCCGATGTGGGGAGCGAACTGGGTCTTCGGGATCTGTTATTCCTTTCCTCGATGAAGAAAACAGACTTTAGGGAAGTGGTTTAGATAGCTGCTCTGGGGGCTTCCATAAAATAACTTCTCTCAGATAGCCAGTACATAGTTGGCTGGCTAGGGTGTTGAAAAGGTTACCACATTACAAGTATGAAGTAGCTCGAGCGAAGCGAGAGGAAAAGCCCTCTATTCGTTCCTCACTGCCCCCCACTCAAAAGTCAACAGCCTTAGCTATTCTTGGACTCACTGTGGTTTACCCTGCGGCGGATGTCAGCGGTTCGAGTCCACTTATCTCCACTCTTCTCGCGGGATAAGGCAGGGAGATCCCTCCACTGATAGACCTTTCAAGAAAAGGGAGAGGATAGAAAGTGATCTTTCCTGCAGTAGGTGTAGGGTAAATGGGGATGCTCCTTCCAGCATGAGCGAACCCCTTTCGAGTCCATTTAGTAAAGGCAAGAGGAAAGAGTAGGTTGTACCTGGGGCAATGCGCACAGGAACGTTCTCGGAAGCTGATTCTCCGTATTTCTATGTATTCTTGGAGCTGGATCAGATGCTGTCCATCTTAGAGATGAGAGCAGTCGAGCCCTATCGTTAGAGGATTAGCTCCGATCAGGGAGAGTAGAGGCTACCATTTTGAGCGTCTCCGATGCTTTTAATGAGTGTATGAGGCGGTTTACGGAGCAGAATCAGTTACTGTACATTCCTTCGCTGCCTATGTTGGACCTTGTTAGAGTGGCTATGGGTACTGGCGTCTTGACATCTTCACCACCTGTACCTGCTGCGAACTCGGAGGCCCCTGCCCCTAATGTTGCAATTCAATCTTCTTCTACTCCCTCTGTGATATTAATCTTCAATTATAAGTAGATTTGATTCCACACCTTCCACAGATCACCTCCTTCATGAAGAACCTCTATTGAGGATTTTGTAGCTTCAACACTCTAATGGAAAACCTATGAGGAACTAAGCCTCATAAACCCAACATTGAGAGGCAAAACTCTTTCCTAAGTTGATAGGAAGAACCATAAGCAAACTAAGGCCTCAAAACCCCAACTACACAATCTAGAAGACCTAGGATTAATTGAATAAAAAAAATAAGAACTCTAAGACTCAATCGATGAAAGGATTAAGGTGATCAATTTATTTCCATAGATTCATCAACTAAGGCAATCAATTGTTCAACACTAAGGACATTAACCTTAGGAAGCTAAGCAAGGTGAAGAACCTTAGAGAAAAAGAGAATTCTCTATCAGCAAAATTCATCCAAGATTTGTTACAATAAGTTTATAATGGGGTATTTATAGGCCAAGCCTTAACCCTAGCTAAGAAAGTGTTTAATGACTTGAATTAACCATAATCCCCTTGATTAAAAGCTGGAAAAATAACTTGAATTACAAAATCGCGCCCAAAAGTGCGGTTGAGAAAGTTCCAAACCAAGACCCACCGTGTGCGGTAGGTTGCCAACTCCAAGAGCAGCCCGGGAAAAGCCCACTGGCGACAGTAGGGGCAGCCCTGCTGTTGGTGGTAGGGTGACATCTCCAACACTTGGCCAGTTTTCACTCCAAGTTGTTCCGTTAATTTATCCTTGACAATTGAATACATTGTGAACATCTTGGAATGTCTTTACCTTGATTGGTCCTTGACAATTGAATACATTGTGTACAACTTGGAAGGCCTTTTCTGGACCCTCAAACTCTTCAATCTTGCTCTTCAAAGCTTCCTCCATGTAAGCATTCATGCTATTATCTTCAAGATCTTTGAGTTTCATCAATCTTGCACTAGTGAATAATGCATGCAAAAAATCTTTAGCTTCTTGGCTTTCCTCATTCACATCACTCTCCCTTTATTCATGCTCCCAGCACTAATGATTCCCTCCCGCCCCCTACTGATCCCAGGACAAATTAAGAAGTTTGATTTATTAGCACATATTTATTTTTATATATTAGGATTTTTTATATAGTATGTATATATACGTTATGTTTAATATTATACAGTATGAACGTTTAGTATTTTATATCGAAAAGTGTTAATTATGTTAAATGTTTAATATTATTGTTTGTGTTAGGACTTTGTCGTTTTTCAGGGGATTTTTACTCGTTTAGTAAATAATATTAAAAAATACTTACCAACGGCTTTAAGTATGAAAAGGTCGTTGGTAATGTGTTTTATTTTTTTATTTCATTTATTAATTGTCCATCGTAAGGATCGTCAGTAACAAAATACTGACAAAATTAATTGATCGTCGTTAGGACTATCGGTAATAAAAATACCGACGAAAACCTGTCCGTTGGAGAACTCTATCAGTATTCATTACCGACAGATATAAGGAAGTCAATGAAACTTTTTAACAATGGTGACATCTCATGAGAATTCCATCGATACACTGTCGGAAGAGGGAGTTACTGACGGAAAAAGCGTCAGAAATTGAATTTAACGACGTAAAATAGCTGACAGGCCCATTTCCGTCGGTGTTATGTAGATAAGCGTGTATTGGTGATGGAATACCGACGGGAACATGTTGTCAGTATTAGAGTAGAATTTTGTAATGTGACCCAGGATGAGCATGAGAACTTGAAAATCTTCCAAGGACCGATTATAAGGTTGATGGTAAGGAAGATAGAAGGGGAAGACAAAAAGATGGTGACATTATTCAGAAGAAATTTAGAGACCTAACTTTGAATGCTATGGAAGGAGAAAATGAAGGTCAAAGAAGCACCAAAAGATTCCTAATGTCCATAATGCAAGTAGAGAAAGCCAAAAAAACAAGTTTGGAAGATATTGAAGATTCAACATCAAATGGAGAAGAAGGATTGAACCCTATGACAGACGGTAGGGTACACCTACCATCAATGGTGGGGTCATGGCAAGGGAAGAGGAAACAATACCTATCGCCAACTATAGGTTCACCCTACCATCCCCAGCAGGGTTCTGTTCAAAGAATTATTTTGGAAGGTTCGACCTACCATCCACGGTAGGGCGAGGCCTACCATCGACAGTAGGTCCTGGTAGCGAAAGGAATTGGGAATTTTTAACTCCCTTGACCCATAAAATTGATTGATAAGTTCCTTTTGACTTGTAACAAAGTGGCCTAAGTGCCCATCGACTTATCTTAAGCTGGTTTAACAATTAGGGTTGGGAGTTAATAATTTGGAATACTATATATATACATATATTCAACCTTTGGAACACAAGATTGAATATATTGACAGAAAAACTTGAGTGAAGAACCTAGGGTTCTTGAGGTTTCTCCAACTTCCCTGTAAATTAGGGATTTCAATTCATTATACAGTATTAGGCAAGTGATTCTTGAATTCAATTCAAGAGTTCTTGTCCTCTTCCCAAATCCTCTCCTTCCTTGAGGTGCTAGCTTTTTTATAGCTAGTGTTGCTTGGAGTGAGGTCTTCCTTGTGTGTGGAGAATAGGTGAAGTCTCTTTAGGTTTTGTTAATTCTCCCTTAAGATGGGAGGTTATCCTTGCTTTTCTTCGTTTCTAATGTTTAATTTTGCTTGTAATTGTTCTTGGAATCTCACATTTCTCATCACAAGAAAGTCAAGGGACCTCTTGTAGAGAGTTGAATCTTGGGAGAAAATTGGATCTCATTCAAGCCATTGGAGATTCATACCACCTATCTATTAAAACAAAGATAGAATTCATGCCCTTAGGTGGCGTAGGTAGTCCAAGAACGAGAAGGAATGCACAATTTACCCTCATGATAAAGAAAACCATTGTGTATGAGATACTTATCATTAGGCACAATTAAGCAATCATCAAATATATCATTAAAATCTTGATCACTAGCATACAAGTTCTTAAGCATTTTAAAGCTAAGTAATTGAGCTTGCAAAGTAGAGATAAGAGTGTACCTTCTAGACAAAGCATCGGCTACAATGTTTTCTTTACCTTTCTTATACCAGATGACGTATGGAAATGTCTCAATAAACTCCATCCATCTCGCACGCCTCCTGTTAAGCTTTCGTTGTCCTTTAAGACTTCAAGCACTCAGGGTCGGTGTGCACTACAAACTCTTTAGGCCACAAATAGTGTTGCTAATGTTTCAATGTCTTCACTAGTGCTTAGAGCTCTTTAACATAAGCAGCATCATTTGATGCTGCACCGGTCAACTTTTCACGAAAATAAGCTAAATGGTGCTTGTCTTGCATCAAGACCCCTCCAATTCAAGCCCCCTAAGGTATCTCATTCTATCTCAAATGTCTTTTCAAAGTTAGGTAGTGTAAGTAGAGGTGCACTACTCAACCTTTCCTTTAACAACTTGAATGCTTTCTCTTGTTTCTCCTCCCATTTGAAGACATTTATCTTCTTGATAATATCCGTCAAAGGACTAGCAATGGTGCTAAAATTGTTGATGAATCTCCTATAGAAGCTTGCTAAACCATGGAAATTACTAACTTCATATGCATTCTGGGGAGTAGACTAATCCTTGATAGCTTTCACCTTTTCTTCATCTACTTGAAGACCTTGAGAACTCACTACATAACCTAGAAAAGTCACATTTTTCCAAAAAACTCACATTTTCCAAGATTAGCATAGAGTTTCTCACTTCTCAAAACCAATAAAACTTGTTTAAGATGATGCAAATGATCTTCATTAGTTTTGCTCTAAATCAAGATGTCATCAAAATAGACTACAACAAATTTACTAATGAAATTACTCAAAACATGATGCATGAGTCTCATGAATGTGCTAGGTGCATTAATTAAACCAAAAGGCATGATTGACCATTCATAAAGACCAAAATTTGTTTTTTCAATCCATTTTCCCACTCATTGCGTTCCCTCATACGAATTTGATGGTAACCTGATTTTAAATCTATCTTTGAAAATATTTGAGAACCATGAAAGTCATCAAGCAAATCATCTAATCTAGGAATAAGATGCCTATACTTGATGGTAATGTTGTTAATGGCTCTACAATCTACACTCATGCGCCATGTACCATCTTTCTTAGGAACTAATAGAACGGGAACGGCAAAAGGGCTCAAACATAACCTTTGGAGAGCGACTTCTCAACTTGTCTTCTCAACTCCTTCGTTTCGTCGGGAGGGTTTCTATAAGCCGGTCTATTTGGTAACACCGTATCGGGCACCAAATCAATTTGATGTTTAATTCCTCTCAAAGGAGGTAGTCCACTGGGCACCTCTTCAAGGAAGACATCCTTGAATTCTTCAATGATCCTTACTATAGCACTAGACATAGAAGACAAATGATCATTAGTAGAAACAAATTTATCTTCGCAATAAAGAAGTAAGACCAACTCTTCTTTTTTGGTGGCCACTCTAATCGCACTCTCCTTTTTATAGAAACATCTCTTTTGCCTCTTGCTACTATCATTCATTTTCTTGTCTCTAATCGAGTTTTCCTCTCTTGAATTTTCCACACTCATTTCTTTTTCCATCTTCAATACTCTCTCTTTTTCTCACTCCCAATTCTTTCTTTTTCTCTCATTTTCTTTTGTTCTTCAAAGACTTGACTAGGAGTCAAAGAATTCATCATGAACTTCTTTCTATCTTGATTAGCTTTTCTATCATATTGCCAAGGATATCACAACAACAAATGCCCCACTTGCATAGGAGACACATTACAAAGAATTTCATCATTATATGACCCCTTAGTAATAGAAACTAGCACTTATTTGTTTACCTTAACTTCCCCACTATAATTTAGCTAATGAAGCTTATAAGGTTTAGTATGCCTGATCAGAGGTAAGTTCAACTTTTCAATAAGATAGTTACTAGCTACATTAGTGCAACTACCACTATCCACAACAAGGTTAGCAACTTTACTTCCGACTAAGCATTTTGTGTAAAAGATGTTTTCCCTTTGAATGCTAGATTCCTCTTCAAGGACATGAGTAGACAAAGGTCTAATGGTCACCAAGCTTATGCTTTCTTCATTGACCTCAAAAGAAGCAATTCATCGAACTTTATCCCTACTTTCTTCTTCTTGTTCAACAATGTCCTCTTGGCAATCCTCCTCATCCTTTTCAATCAACTATTCAAATCTTCACAAAAGATCAAAGTCCTCTTGGTAGGACAATTATGGCTATATGTCCCACACCATTGCACTTGAAGCACCTAATTAGATTAGTAATCAATCTACCTTTCTCCACCATGTTAGGCTTATAATTATCTTTGAAAGCCACCTTAGGTGTTTTATCTTTCTTTGACCACCCTTTGTAAATAGATGCTTGAGGCTTAGACACCACATTTCTCAAAGAAGCATAGTAGTTTTAGAGAAACCATTCCTCTTCTTTTATTTTAAGTCTGGGTTGCTAAATGGCACATGTCTTCTTAAGTGGTGTAAGGGTACAATGCTAGTTGATTAGTAACGTCCCTATTGAGACCACTTAGAAATCTAGCAATAGAAGCATCCTTGTCCTCCTCCAAGCTCAACATCCAAGGGTATAACTCCATCTCTTGCCTATCTTCTTCAACACTTTTGTTACCTTGCCTACAAGTAATCAACTTGTAGTGAAGCTTCCTATAATAATGCTCCGATACAAATCTTTCTCTCATAAGAGTCTTTAATTCGGCCCAAGTTTCAACTGGTTGCCTTCCATTTCTAACCCTTTGAGTGAAAATCTTTTCCCACCAATGAAGTACATATCCCAAAAATTCGACAATGACTAACTTAGCCTTGACATTGTTACTATAATTTCTGACCATGAAAAGGTTCTCCACTTGACGTTCCCAATCAAGGAACACATTTGGATCACTTTCCCCTTTGAAGCTAGGAATCTTCCACTTAATCTTGCCTAAGGATTTATGGTATGAATCTCCAATGGCTTGAATGATATTCAATTTCCCTCCCAAGATGCAACTCTCTATATGAGGACCCTTAGCTTACTTGTGATGCGAAAATTAAGATTCCAAGAACAATTGGAGCAACAATTAAACAAAGAAAACAAAGAAAACCTCCTATCTTGAGGGAGAATCAACAAGACCTAGAGAAGCCTCACCTATCCTCTGCACACAAGAAAGACCTAAACTCCTAGCAACACTAAATATATAAAAAGTTAGCACTACTAGGAAGAGAAGGATTTGGGAATAGAACAAGAGCTCTTGAAATGAATTCAAGAATCACTTGCCTAGAATTGTATAGTAGATAGAAATCCCTAATTTACAAGGAAGTTGGAGAAACCTCTAGAACCCTAAGTTCTTCACTCAATTTTTCATTCAATATCTTCAACGTTGTCCTCAAAAAGGCAAAAAAATACATATATATATATAGTGCTTCACATCTTTAACTCCCAATCCTAATTGTTAACTAGCTTAAGATAAGTAGATGGGCTCTTAGACCATTTAATTACAAGACAAAAAAAGCTTAAAAATTAATTGGATGAGGCAAGGGAGATAAAACTCTCAAAATTCTTAGCCTACTGAGACCGAATCGTTGACAGTAGGCCTCACCCTACCGGTGCACCAGTAGACCTACCATCTTTTGCCATTTCCTTCTCTGCAAGCAGTACCCTACTGTGGATGGTAAGGTGTATCTTACCCCCAGCAGTAGGGTCTAGGCCTTCTTCTTTGATTTTGAAGCATCCAATTCTTCCAAGCTTAAACCTTTGGCTTCCTCCACTTGTAACTTGGAAAATAAGAGTGTATTTGTTTCTATAAAAGCTCCTTCTTTTTCTCATATCACTTGCCAAGCCAAGTCTCAGATTATCTTTTCAAATATGGCTATCTTTCCTTGGTGCTCCTCCCCCATTCTTTTAGCCATGACTCTTGTGACCAATTCTTGCATCAACTCTATAGTCTCTTGTTCATCCTGGGTCATACTATCCGCCCCTCTTTTAAAAGGATTCGTCCTCAAATCTGCATCAACATAAAAAAGGGATAAGTCAGAAACATTGAAGGTAGTGCTAATGTTATACTCATCATGAAGATCAATCTTGTATGCATTGTCGTTGATCTTTTCCAGGACTTCAAATGGTCCATCGCCTCTAGCATCAAGCTTTCCCTTGCGGAGGTTGGGAAATCGTTCCGTCCTTAAATGCACCTAAACCCAGTCTTCCGGTTCAAAGGACACCTTCTTGCATCTTTTATTATTCCTAGAAGCCACCATTTCATTCTTCTTTTCAATGTGCTCATGTACCTCGGCATGAATAGGTCTAACGAATTTGGCCTTTCTCTTACCATCCAAACTCAGTTGATGGTCAATTGGGAATGAAATAAAGTCTAACAATGTTAGTGGATTAAAACCATAGACAACTTCAAATGGAGAAAACATAGTGGTAAAATGACAAGCCCAATTATAAGCAAATTAAATGAAACTCAAACATTCTTCCCACTTGCTAATATGCTTTTTAAGAATAGCCCTAAGAAGTTGGCCAAGAGTTCTATTAACAACCTCGATTTGACCATCCGTTTGAGGATGACAAGATGTAGAGTAAAGTAAGTTAGATCCAAGTTTCTTCCATAACACTTTCCAAAAATGACTAACAAACTGGTATCTCGGTCTGAAACTATAGTTCTAGGCATGCCATGCAATCTCACAACCTCTTTAAAGAACAAGATAGCAATATGTGATTCATCATCCTTTTTTCTACAAGCAATGAAATAAGACATTTTAGAAAAATGATCTACAACGAAAAAGATAGAATCCTTTCCGAAAGGAGTCCTAGGGAGTCCTAAAATGAAATCCATGGAAACATCCTCCCAAAGTACATTGGCAACCGGTAAAGGTATGTACAAGCTATGCGGTAAAGAAGAAGATTTAGCACGCTTACATTCCGAGAAATTACCCACAAACCTTTCTACATCCCTTTTCATCTTATGCCCAAAAAAAATGTCCATGCAAGATATCATAAGATTTTTTATACTAAAATGCCCCATAAGACCACCCGCATGAGCTTCCTTAACTAGCAAATACCCAGTAGACCCACAAGGAATGTAATGTCTCCCTTCTCTAAAAAGAAAGTCATTTTTCACATAAAACTTATCACAAGGGGTAATTAAACATGCATCAAAAGTACCTCCAAAATCCTCATAACTAGCATATAAATCTTTGAGCATTTGAAATCTAAGCAACTGAGAATGTAATGAAGCAAAAAGTGTATACCTTCTTGAGAGGGCATCCACCATGACATTCTCTTTTCCTTTCTTGTAGTTGATGACATAGGGGAACGTCTCAATGAACTCCATCTACCGAGCATGTCTTTTGTTGAGCTTTTGTTGACCCTTCAAGTACTTCAAGGATTCGTGATCGGTGTGGATTACAAACTCCATCGGCCACAAGTAATATTACAAATGCTTCAATGTGTTTATCAATTCGTATAATTCCTTGTCATATGTTGCATAGTTCAAAGTAGCTCCAACTTATCACTAAAGTAGTCGATGGGTTTCTTGTCTTGCATTAGAACTCCTCCAATTCCTACTCCCGACGTATCACACTCGATCTCAAACATCTTTTCAAAATTAGGCACCATGAGAAGTGAAGCATTGCACAACTTTTATTTCAAAGCTTTGAAGGCTTCCTCTAGAGCTTCCCCCAAGTAAATCCATCAGTCTTCTTAATAAACTCGATGAGAGGACTAGCAATGGAGCTAAAATCCTTGATGAAACTCCGGTAGAAACTAGCCAGTCCATGAAAACTTCTAACTTCGGTGACACTCTTGGGAGTTGGTCATTCCTCTATCGGCTTCATCTTGTCGAGATCCACTTTCAATCCTTCAGAACTAACAAGATAGCTAAGAAAAGTTATCATTTCCAAAGAAAATTCACATCTTCCCAAGTTGTCATATAATTGTTCCCTTCTAAACACAAAATGAACTTTTCTAGTGTGATGCAAATGATCCTCATACGTCTTACTATAAATCAAAATGTCATCAAAGTACACAACAACAAAATGTGCTAGGTGCATTGGTGAGACCAAAAGGCATGACAGGCCATTCATAAAGACCAAACTTGGTCTTAAAATTGGTTTTCCATTTATCTCCTTATTTCTTCGGATTTGGTAAAAGCCCAATTTCAAATCAATTTTACAGAAAATCATGGATCAATGCAATTCATCAAGCAAATCATCTAGTCTAGGAATGGGATGGTGATGCTTAATTGTAATATTATTAATAGATCTACAATCAATGCACATACAACAACTACCATCCTTTTTAGGGTCTAGAAATACCAGTACCACACATGGGCTAAGACTTTCTCGGATGTGGCCCTTAGCAAGAAGCTCTCCACTTGTTTTTGAAGTTCCTTAGTCTCCTCAGGTGAGCTCCTATAGGCGGGTCGATTTGGCAACACAATTCTGGCAACAAAGTCAATTTCCTATGTCTCTCAAGGGTGGTAATCCTTCGAGCACCTCTTCCTAAAACACATCCTTGGAATCCTTGACAATACCTACAATTGCTTGAGATGAAGAAGAAACAATTTCATTAGAAGAAAAATAAGCTCCTTTTTACATAACGAGTAAGACGGTTTCTTTAGCTTCTATCGCCTCACAAATCTCACTCTCCTTGGTAAAGAAACTCATTCTAGCCTCTCCCTTTCCCTCGTTTATTACCACTCATTTATTCATTTATCTCTTTTGATTTTCCTCTCTCTTGGATCTCTCCTCCTTTTTCTTTTTCCTCTACTCTCTTACCCTCTTTTATATTCTTCTTTTTCTCCTCTAACTTCTTTCTCTCATTTTCAATTGATCTTGATACACTTGGAATAGATGAGGGGTTTGAGACAAATCGTGACCCCATCCTTCTCAAAAGAATAGCTGTTCTTGTATCCATCATGGTTGACCTTCCTATCAAATTGCCATATCCTTCCAAACAAGAGATGATCGACTTGCATAGGCACAATCTCATAAAGAACCTCATCCTTGTATCTCCCAATAGTAAAAGACACCAACACTTGTCTTGTCACCCTCACCTCTCCACTATCATTTAAAGCTCCTTGTTTTACCATGTACCTTTCAAAGAATCAATTTGGAAGAACGTCATTTCTTTTGCATTATTTTGGAAGAACTCTTGTGCATTATCTTTGAAACCTAAATTTGTGACTACATTGTTTTATCACTTACCTTTCAAAGAGTTCTTGAAAGAAATGGATTTTCAGGAGGAATATAGAAAATTTTACAATTTTGTAAACTTATGTCTACATTTTCTCATCTGAATTGAAATGGTGGAGTTATTGAAGCATAAAATTTATTCTTCATTTCCAAATGTTTCTAATTTCATTTGGAAGGTGCATTTTGAGTATCATCATCCTTTTAAAGAATTCGTATTTCAAACTCTTGATCTTCTTGACTTACTGGTTAGGTGTAGAAAGGATACAAGCTTCTATTATCATTTGCTTTTTAAGGACGTTGATATTAATCCTTTCTTTAGAAGACTTGTCAAGGAAGTTGTTCCTAAGAAGATTCATTTCAAACTTCTTTTCAAAAACTTTTGAAGAAACAATTCTTATTCGGGGTCTTGAATGTTTTCAAAATCTCTTGTGCTTAATGTTGAAATCTATTACCAAATTGAGCTTTTGATGTCATAGCCCTTTTATAGAAGTTTTGAAAGTTGATGTGGTGGAGTTTGATTTACAAGATTGTTCTTGTTTCACCTACGTGATCATTAAGAGAGATATTGTAAATCCTTATTGGCCTGTGCATAACTGTTTCTTAGAGTTTCATCTCTTAAACATCTTTGCTTATAGATCTTTTGCATTTTGTAGGCCTTTCAAAGAAGTTTAGAGACTTTGCTTTCTTTGTTTAGATGACCATTGTACTTTACTTGTCTAGTTATTAGCAGTGCTCATCTAGTTGAAATCCTTTCTAATGTTGCCTGCCTTTTGTGGTTATTTGAAAGAACGAATTCAAGGACGAATCCCATGCAAGAGAGGGGTATTATATGATCACGACTAAGGATCATTCAACATTTCGAGTAAGAGTAACTAGTGGGATTCGACAATCAAAGGATGATTGAAAGTTGAATGAGGAATTTTCAGATTCAACCCGACGGCTAGGAAGAGTTTATAAAGCTTCCAAGATCATAGAACTCATGAAGAAGCTCGACAAAATAAAACTAGAAGCTCCTGCCCATCGTACACGATAAAAGAAGCAAGAATGTGAAGGAACAAGGCAGTCGGCCGCTGCTGCCATATGTCCAAACAAGGGGAGATTTTCCGAGGCACAACCTGCCCCAGCTATAGGGACCAGTCGCCCGCGGCTTTATGCGGGCTATTTGGTCAAATCTATTAATTTTAGTCTTGATCTTGGTTTCTTTGGCTTCAATACTTGTAATTAGATGCCTTGATGTTTAATTTAGTCTTTTTAACACCTCCTAATAACTAGGTTTAGGTTAGGGTTGGTTTGTCCTAGAAATAAATTTTATTCTCTCATTTGTTACCAATGATGAATACATGAATTAAGAGTTTTCTCGCAACTAAGGTTCTTAGTTTTCCAAACTTTTCTTAACTTCTTCTAGGATTTGATATTCCTTAGATACGTTATAATTGATATACTTGGATTGGGATGATTCGAGGGTGTCTAAATTAATCGTTAATTCCTAATTTTTCTTATGATGTCCATATACATTGTGAATTGTCACTAGAAACTAGGCCTCTTCTACAACTGGTAGAGAGATGATGGATTTAATATATTCATTGTTGATCTAGCTTGTCGGGGAAAGGATAATCTCTATTCATCAAGAGGTTCTAGCTTTAGTATAGTTAGGGTTGCTTGATATAAAAATTGGCTAAGTTCTCCTTTGAGGCAAAGGTCCATGGGGTTGACTGTGAAGAATTAATCAAAGAGAATTCAATTTCACATTGAAGTGTATTGTAGTAAATGAAAAAGTGAGTGAAAGACGACTTGAAAGTTTTATATTAGACATCGAGTTTTTTCCCTTTCAGTTGCATTAGCTCTCTTTTCGTTACTTTTATTTTTCCTTTCCCTTCGTTTGGCACCTACTTATTTCCCAGCCTAACATTACATGCTTGAAAATTCTACCTAATCTGAGAATGACTCGGTAGATCGACTATTAGAGAAGTTGTGGAAAGGTTAAGTTTATGGGCATTGAAAATAAAGTGAACTATCTCACTAATAACTTGACATTCTCTTTACGTCTGTTGAAACTTATCTTGAACAATCATACACACACTGTCGATTCAATAATTGTTTACATAAGATGTTCGGTGGAGCACTTAAACTTTGTAGCTTCGTCTTTGATGAGTTTTGTATGGTTTTTGTGAACTTCAATCTTGTTCAAGTATGGTGATGCTATTTCCGTTTTAAATTTATGAACCTTTCGTCAGTTAGTTTTGTGTTTTTTGAAACATTAATCGTCATAGAAGAGTTTGTGTTTTAGCGTATGTGCTCCGTATCTGAGTTTTTGTTTTGGTATATGTTGCTTGGGGGCAAGCAATACTTAAGCTTGGGGGTGTTCGATAAGTCCATTTTGTACTTGTTTTTTAATTTCTTATCTTTCAATTTTCGAAGTAGTTTATGAAAAAAAAAAATAGACTATTTACCCACGAATTCTTCTCTTATTGTCATAGGTACATCCAATTGAATTTTGGGGTGAAGGAAATTTTAAACAAGAACCTACAGAGCAAGAACAGATGAAAAAGGAGAAGAAATGCCAAAAGTGTCCAAAACAGTCTGCCCATGGCAACAAAGCTGCTTTTGGTGGCTTTTTAACCTTTATCATGACCGTAATTGAAGAAGTGTCCTACTTGAAGATTTTATAGGACTTCATGAGATTTCGAAAAAGCTAAAATTTGTATCAATCCGAGTTCATTTGGTCATCGAATGGGTAGTGCAAAGATCTATTTTCAGCAAAACGATCATAATTCGAGATATAAAACTCAAATGAATCTAATTCAAGATGTTTTGGAAATCTAAGAGCTTTATCTAAAAATTATAACTAGACTCTAAGACTTGAAGCGTCCAATGAATAGCTGAAAAAGACTGAAGAAGTGAAACTGACTATCCTGGCCAAGCAAGTCCTAGAAAACTCAAAGAACTTCCAAGCAGTAGCTTGCTCGGCCTGGCAAGCTATGGCAACTCTGGCTGGGCAAGTAGAGCATGAGTCCTATTTTAATTTTTCGGCTGTTTAAAAAGAGATATTTGTTGTAATATTTTAGATTATTCTGGTCTATGTTTAGAAACTCTATTTACTTCACTTAGATTATAGATTAGATAGTTAATTCGAGTTCTTGGAGATAGATTGAAGATTGTAATTGGAGCAATTGTGGAGTCTTCGAGGCATTTTAAGAGAAGAGCTCCGGCAACATTTCAGAATCGTGTATTCTTCAATTATGCATCCTAAGCCTTCTAAGCTTTTCGTTATTCTGAATTCTTTGTTGAATTTTATGATTATGACAATATTTATTGGCTAGTTTTATTTGTGTTTGAATGGGCTTGAATTGTAGATGAATTTGGCATAATTCTTTTGGATTTTTATGGATAAATTATTGGATTTTATGTTGATTGTTGTTCAATTGTCTTGTTTTTGTTTCCAATTTTATCGGTAATTAGATATTTCATATAGATTGTTTGGAATTTGAAAAGGAGAACACTCTAGGGCGTTAATTAAACATTAGGAATTGGTAGTTGATTATAGATAATAACTACGATTTCTAGGTCATTAGATTAATCTAATTCGCTCTGGCATCGTTAATCATTCATAATTGAGTTAGAGAGAGAAGAAATTCTTCTATAATCAATTAGGGGAATAGTGATTCTCACCTAGAGATAGAGTTAATCCAAATAAGTGAGTGAGAGCTGATCATCTATTCAACGTTTTCCCAAAGTTTTCCAAGAAATTAGCTTAAGGATTCTAGGGGGATTCCATCATTTAAACACTTCTTTCCAAAACTCATTTTTTAATAAATTGTCTACATTTTCCCATAGCTTAATTGTTTTCATTTTATAGTTTCATTTTCTTTGTTCTAAAACTCTTTTAAAAAATTAGCTCTTGGTTAAACAGTGAAAGAGTAGCAAGTACTAGCGTTTGGCCGTCCTGAGAGATCGACAATCTATGGACTTTTCTAGGTATACTCTAATGATAGGTATACTTGCCTATAGTGGTAGTTACTAGTTTAGTATCCACACATCATGTTTCTCTCCAACTTTTTCAGCTTTTTCCAACTTTTCCCTTCTACAATTTTCCAAGTTTTAGCCTATTTTTAGGCAATTTTAAATTTGTTTTAGGTTTAATAAGTGGTATATGACCTATTAATATTTTATTAGTGTTTAGGGTAAAGATTAGGGTGGAATGTTCCCCATATACTCTTCTTATTCTCATGCATGTAAGACATAAAAATGATGAATATTTGAATAAAAAATTGCAGCCATGTTTCTCAAAAGTTTTCCTTGGGTTCTTAGGATTTTTGTCTCTCTCTTCTACTAGGGTGATCTCCTAGCTATATTAAACTAGAATCCCTGAATGTGATTTTCAAGGGATCCAAGATCATCAACAGTTCCTTGTCTACAAGAGGTGATTACACTTTGTTGTAATTCTTGCTTGTGGTTGGGTCTCTTCTAGGTGAAGAATAGGTGAAAAGTATTTACGCTTTGTTGATTCTTACATAGGAGAAAGGTTAGAATCATTTCTTCAGAAGGGCCTAGTAAATATGTTGCTAGGTTTGTTTAAGAGGGGTTTTGGGCAAAAAGACCTCATTCAAAGTAGGCAAGTCTTGGGCATGTTTTTGAGTTCTTGTTCAACAAAAGGGAACTCATATCACCTTACAACACTTTCATTCCTCTTTTCACAACTTTTTCCAAATTGAGCATAAGGGTATTCTTTATAGTAACCATGATAACTATCCCCTTTTCCCTCATATAACCATTAATTGAATATTAATTCATTAAAACATTTTAAAAACCTGCACAAAAAGGTTAGAAGACAAATAAAGGACTTCACGACACTCTCCAAGTGTTTACCCGCTTGATGATGTTCACTCGTCTCTCTTGTATAGACTTCTTTTTGGCTTTTATAAAGATAAGCTCACCTTTTTTTCTTTTACTAATTCCTCACCTTCTAAGGTTCTTTAGGGTCTCAAGTTCTTCTACAAAGTCCAAAGAATCACACAAGTAAGACGCAAAACAAGAAACCCCAGAAACAAGAAGTCATATAGCTAAAAGGCATTTTGTCAAACATTTGATAGGAAAATATTTTACAAAAAGTTTCAAGGGATTGGAGTAAAGAAAATTGATCATCAACACAAGAAATTTAACACATTAGAGGAAAACACTGTTTTACCGACCGAAATTCCTGCCCTACTTGAATTCAGTTAGTAATTGAACTAATTACTAAGTGATCACCAACCGAAACACATCGAAAGGCATAACAAATTGTCTTTCTTATAGGTTAAATTTCAAGAATCGAGGAAATAATGCGGAACATGTTGCTACGGACACTGGCATGCTGCTCCCTAGCTATAATGCCTTAATGATCGAGGCTACTAGGGGAAACAATAAAGACCATGTCTACGATTTTGGCTCTAATACTGGAGCAATCGCAAGAGAGAGCAACAACGTAAGCTTGTCATCGATGCCTTTTATATCTTCTATTACTGTTCACGATTGCTACCATGAAAGGGATAAGAAAAAGATGGACTACATGCAGCATGCTTAGGGCACCTTCTCGACTTACATGAAGAATTTTGCAAAGAAAGTTGGCATCGAACATGATCCTGTTCCAACACTCTGCCCGTTTCCTCCCATGAAGGATGTCTTGTTTGATACCGCTATTGATGACCCTCATGTTGGGAATTACGCTGAAAAAGACTTATATTTGATGTAAAACTCTATACTTAATGGGATGAATATAAAATAATCATTCTGATTGTGTGTTTGTTTGAATGCATTTATTAACTATACACACATAAGGTCCACATGCTTTAAGTAGGTATCCATGTGTTGAGTCGTGCTTTACAGTAAAGTATGGATCGTTGTTACTTAAAATACAAGTAATATTGTTCTTGATCGGTCAATGGAGTTGGGCATGCCATTGAATTAAAAGTCATTGTATGATAGTCTCAATCATGAATGATCATACCTTAGATCAATGAATAGTCTTCTCATTACTATTATACAAGTATACTTGAAGCATATAGAATTAGATCCCGTGATAGAGGTTTTCTAGAAAGTACCCCTAAGGAAAAGAAACTTTCCCTTATACCAACACCTTTTTGTGACACTATACGCTTTTTGCCAACGCATTTTGTCTTGAAGCATAAAAAAGTGATGAATATTCAGATGTTGCAATAGCCTTCAGATACTTATAGGTAACATAACATGCATTAATATAGTTGTTTATGTCGACATATAAATATGAGTATAAAAATACTTATAAATCTGTCTTAACAAATTCTCAAATTTAAAATTTAAAATATATTGCGACAAATATTTTTATCATATTACATCAAAATTGTAATCTACGTTTTATCGAAATAATTGTTGTAATCACTTCAGAATGCCTCACGTTTATGAACGTATTTATTACGGCAGTTGTTTTTGTCAGCAAAACCCATTTTGGGACCAATGATGATCAATGATTTTACACCATATTCTGATACTAAATTACATATGGTGTATATAATCATACATTTAATAAAAACCCAATAGTATTTTATATGGAAATCCAATCAATAATTACAACAGATCAATCATCATCCATAAAATCAAATAATGATTTACATTCAAAATCAAAATGTTTAACCGTTCAATAACTTAATAAAAACAAACTACAAATATCAAAACTACATAGCCAGAGAAGATTTGTTTGACTTTGAGCTTAAACAATGTCATCCAAAAGCTAACATTAAACCTTTCACCGCACAAGAAATTAAAATCCTTTAACTCTTGCCACCTACAAATTCAAAAAATATGTATATAATCATTTAAATATAGAGTAACATTTGAGTTAATTAAGAGGTTAAGAGTGAATTTTCTTGTACAAATAAGCAGGCCAAAAAATTAGAATTCCAAGAACATCTCTAATTGTTTGAAACGAGTCAGGCCTAATTAAAAATTCAGCCCTTGCAAATACAACTTGTATGCAAACCTTACACCAACTAAGCCCCAAAACATTTCCTTGTCTATCTTTCACTGGGTTGATGTTAATATATATCATGTTACAACTATTTTGGTTGGATCATAAATACTTTTGAGTGACACCAAACCATCAACCTGTACAAAAAATGAACACATTTATATCATGTGAACTTGGAAGATCGTATGAACTAAGTTCACACATTCTAATTGAATCTTACCATCAACATGCAACTATCAATGACAGCTTAGTATAAACTATTAATGACAACTATTAACCTTGACAGACATTCTAGTAGTAAAAAAGTGAACTGCAGAGGAAAAAAACAGCAGTAGTGTAGACTAATAATCATCGTATTCACACACATTGAAATCAGCAAATTCAAGTTAAATAAAAATTATGTACAAATTTAAATGAGTTAGCATGAGAAAGTGATGCTCATCGCAACAGATTTTGTTGACAAAAACACGAAAAGTCTAATACTAAAGAAACAAACTACAGGTAAATTTGACAAGACATAAAAATCACAAGTACATCAAGCAAATTAGAGAGATAAATAATTCCAAAAGTTTGTCCAAACTAGCAAATATCAGCAAAAAATTTGCCAAATTACAACATTTCTAGAACCTAGAAAACAACAAATGGAGATGTCCAGCTAAACCAACAAATTTTACCAAAAAAACTAAAAAAGTCTAGCAAAACCAAGAACTTTCAGCATAGTAAATTCCACAGCTTGATCAACAAATTTCACCCAATCCCAAGATATTGAATAAATAAGAAACGAATCTTTGAATTAAGCCAAATCCACGAATTCAAAAGTATACATATCATGACAAAGGACGACATACCGTTAATGTACATATCAATTTTTCATGTACGACTTCTCGCTATCTCTGTAACTTCACTAGTTAGCATTCACTTGTGAAAATTAATTGCTCTTTCTCCCAATGTTTGCTGAAATAGAAAAAATCACTAGTCACTTGCTTAAGAGTAAATATAGGACAATATCAAGTAATGAACAAAGCAAAGAGCATATAGACATAGAAGCTACTTGTTTAATGGGTCAATGAATCAAAGATTAACTTTTTATTATACTATGAGAAAGGAAGGCATCAACCACGTCATGTGTCAACATTAGGGGATCTCACAACAAATAGACTTTTGAAAAGATTAAACGAAGGTTTGCTTGGATTAAAAGAAGCAAAAAATAAAATTCTAGAAATTATAACTAGTAAGTAAATATATGAAACTGATGAATGAAGAAGAAGCCAAAAGATTAAAACTAAAATATAAGAGTAGAAATTAAAAAAAAACAGAATTCACAAAATAGATATTCTATAAATAAAATAAATTCTATCAACTTCTCCACAATCATGTGCATATGATACAAGCAATCAAATGGTCGCAAAATAAAGTTTAAAATTTCTGGTTTCAGCTTCATAGTACTTATAAGATGCAATGCTAGCACTCCTCAAAGGAAACCATAAAACTCACACTAAAACCTCACTAACTGAACACTATAAAATCATAACTTATAAATTTCAAAATATTAAAAAACTTCACCTTAATAAACCAGAAACCAAAAAACAAGACTTACCAAGTATGTCAAAAAAAATTATCAAAAGAAAAAACAAATTACATAAAATAAAATAGAATAATTATATATATGTATGTATATTATATATTACATATATACATGTACATATATACATATACATGTATATATATATACACTTGTGCTCAACTCTGCCACTTCAAACCTCAAGACGAGAAGTAACCAAAAGATAGCAACAAATGAAGGGAGAAGGGACATGGAAAAGTGCAAGGAACATAAGAAAGTAGATATCAACTTTGCAAAAGCTGCTGCGGTAAGAAATTACTAACATTTACATATAGAACATAACAGAAGTTTGCAGCATCACATAGTGGAAGAAGTGGAAAAGTGCAACATCTCATACTGGACCAAGAGAATAGTCTAGAATCACATTGAGGAAGAGGCTTCAATAGACCAAAAATGACCACCAAAGGTGAAATAGAAAAGAAAGGAAAAAAATGAACCATGTTCATTTGTAGTTCTAGTGTTTGAAAATGTTCGACATAGAAATTAATAGTTGTAGGCAGTGATTATAGGCTATTCTAGTACCATTCGACAACTAGCAGTTATGATAATAGTGGGAATATTTCCCAAAATTCAAACTGTAGTCAATCTAAAAGACTCCCAACTGTTTAATTTACAGATATCCATACACCTATGTGAACAAGTATCACAAAGAATATGGGAAGTTTGGGGAATACAAAAAGTATGTGTAATGTATGCATACAAGTAACTTGGCAACAACTGTTTTATTTAAGAAATCATAACTTGTTCTCCCCAACTACTGAACTGCTATAAAATTTTAAGAATTAAATCTTCATTGAAAGACATTCTAGGGAGAAGATCGTTTAGATTTCTGATCAAAATTCACTGCACGCTTATGGCATTTGGTAAACATTTAATAACTTTATCATATACTATGTGAATTTTTGCTTGATATAAACAAGTGAATGGAAAAAAGTATGTACTTATATTCAAAAGCCGACTAGCCAACAACGACAAATTCCCTTCACTAGATTAGATAAAAGAATCTCCCTACAAAACAGGCAGCACCAAACACTTACGAATTTCTGAACAATTATAAATTGACAACCATGGTTTAGACATTCAAATTCCTCTGTGCCAAAAAACAACGGACATAACTGAAAATTGGAGGAAAAAACTTATATCCTAAACCTCATAGACCCATGATTAATATACGGCCTACTGCTATATATATGAGAAAATGTTGCATAAAATTACCTTATCAAACCCTTGGATTCAAGAACAAAATTTTTTACTTAACAAAAGTTTGACTAAACAAAGCTACCTTATCTGTTCGACTGAACAAAATTCAGAGTAGCCGCAGAAGATTGTAATAGAAAAATGACACCTTTAAGCTCCGTTCCTCCGATGGGATAACCTTACGCTCGGCCTTCCTCTGGATATCAGAGAACCCCACCCAAGCGAATTGAAACTAAAAACAGCAACCTGAAATCATCTAGTAAACAACAACAAGCTCTTGAAATAGGAAAATTGCCTATGAACGGAACTCAATAGCAGCAAACTCACCAGCACGTTACGAAAATTGAGGAGAATTGGCTTCGCAAAGGAATGAGAAAAGGGTATTTTTAGGAGGGTTCTGAAGAATGAGGAAGCAAAAAGGAATTGGAGAGGAGAGTGTTTCGATTTCGAGTAGTGGAATGGAGAGATTTGGAAGAATCTGTTCTACCCTAAGTGAGAGCACACACTATTGGACCACACCCGCTTGTCTTCTGAATAATTTGGCGGACAGTATTTTCTGTATAGACTTCCCAATTAAAATTTGTGGCGAAAGTAAGTGACAAAAATTAATGTCAAATTATCTCGATTAAGACACATTTTTATTTATCATATTTGTATAAATAAATCTCAATTTGGTCTCTCAAAATATGGGTTAGTCTCAATCAAGTGTATCAAATATAATTTGCGTCTAAAGAGTCCATAGGAAATGGCCCTCCATATCAGTCTAGTCTTTCCGTCTATCTCTGTCAAGAATTCAAAAAGAAGGAACGTTTCTTTTTTCTTTTTCTTTTTTTTGCTTTTTGGGCTAGATTAAAGGAAGGAAGCAAATTGCTTCAGAAAAATCTGTTAAAGACTCCTCTTCTTCCTCAAAAACCTCTGTTGTCAAGCAAAGCCTCATTGATTGTTTATTTATTTAGAGGATCACAGTCATCCGTTAAAACAAAAACCATTTAGGTTAGATTCAGCAAGAGATTCAGAGAGAGTGTGTGAGGTAAAAAATAAAGAAACAAGCTTCTACAAACACACAAATGCGAATTACAAAAATAGAAAGCAAAGCTAAAGCAGAAAATTGCAAACTGCATTTCTAACCCAGTGTAAGAGAAAGTTCAACATTTATCATCGTACCAAAATTATAATACTTTCTATGCACAATCTTTACATATAGTATGATTCATAAATCCTAATTGTATGATGTAATTCTTTACATTCTTATCATACAAATTGAGTTTCTCATCGTTTCTATTTATAGCCAATTGATGTTCGAGTTTCAAGAACAGAACAACAATTACAATAACGTTTTTGAGGATGAACACGAACAGATGACTAATCACAGTGATTGCAAGTGCTCTGATGAGAGTATTATTTTTTCCTATTAGATTTTTATTTAATTTGGGTCTGAAGTGGCACTCCATTTGAATTCCTCAAGGAGATAGAAGGAAGGACGGGATTGAGACCAAAGGTTAATTCCTATGGACTCTTTCGACACAAATCAACTTTTGATATCCTTGATTGAGACTAACCCATACTTTGAGAGACCAAATTGAGATTTATTCTATTTGTATTTATTTATTAAAGGTGACACATGATGATATATCAAAAAAAAAAAAAAAATGCATACTCACATTTTCAAAAAATCTATGTAAAGAGATCTACTTTTTCATGTATTGTAGTCTATCAATTGCAGCTTAAATGAGTACTCTTTGGTTAGAGTACGAGTTAGCAGTCTAGTGAAACTAAGCTCCTTACACATAATTTATTATAATTATTGTAGCGTTTGGAAGTTTTCACCATCATTGTAAAAAATTCTAGTCAAGATAGAAAAGTAATAAACTGGGCAAGTTTCCCGCATGTAGCGGGCTGCAACTAGTTCTAACTAAAGTAAAATAAAAGAAAAATAACTATGACCCTCTTCTGTATTGTTTATTCTAATTTTAAGTAATTAAAAATAAGTGTTTATAAAAGTTATTTTAAAAGTTAATATAGTATTTTTATTTTTAAGGAATCAATAAGCATATCTTTTCAAAAATAGCTTTATTCAGCTTTTTTTTTAGCTAAAAAAACATAATTAGTAGTCAAGAATGGCTAAAACATAGCTCATAGTTTAAAATAATCGAAAAGCTGCTGATTTTAAGCAATGGAAAACAGAACCTATAAATATCACTAAACTATTTCCAATCTTTCAGTATCCATAGTATTTTTTTTTTCATTTTTTATACCATCCAACTAATTTCGTTCCACGTTTAGTACTTAATCTGCTACTTTAGAATGTGGATTTCGACAAGAAACTATACGTGTTTCATTCCTAATCATTTTTTAATAGGTAAAATCATCATCTAACCTATTTTTTTTTTTTTTCTAAAACACTCTAAACTCTGAACTATATTTCAAAAATAAAATCGAGTTTGACCTGCACAATATAAAAACTAGAAGCAACCAAGAGAAATAGTTCATAGGATAGTGTCACCCCTTAAAAAGTGGTTAGGTGTGAGGTATATACAATTTCTTGCAAGAAACTAATGATTGAAATAGTGATTGGGTACTAAAAGATGAGTGAAATTGGTTGAATGATATAAAAAATGAAAACAAAAAAAAAAAAGAATTTGGCTACTTATGACTAGGGTTGTAAATAGGTTCAGACGGATACGGTACTCCCTATACTAGACCTAGATCCTTATAGTGAAATATGGATCCAGACTTAAGCCCAAACCCGTCAGGTATAAAATTTATGGACACAGACCCTACCCTTCAGGGTCTCGGGTAGGGTCTAGATATACCCGTACCAGTCTATCATGTTTCAATTTTTTTTCTTGTTAAGTAAAAGTATATATAAAACAATTTATAACGTTAAAACGAAAATTATAACTTGGTTAATGTAATTTCCTTAAACATCTATTTCAACAAATACAATCCTTAAATAACTCGCCAATTCTAAAAAATATTTAATTCAAATGATTAATAGTTCAAATACACGCAAAATCCTCACAAATACATTAATCCAATAAAAACAGAACTCCTAACTCAATACAATATAAATTATGTATTCATTAAAAAAATATAAAAATAATGTAATATATACAAATATATATTATTATTTTATTATATCGGGTATACGGATAAATGGGTGTGTGTATCATAATACTGTCTAAACCTATTTACTAGAGGTTATACGGGTATGGGTACGGGTCCAGATCTGCGGGTATAAATTTTGAAACTTACCCGTTATAAACAGGTACAGATCCGGTAGGGTACGAGTAAGACACACCCCATTTATGACCTTATGACAAGACAAAAACAGTTTGGTGGCATTTATAGTCTTTTTTTTAAAAATAAAATAAAATAGTCACCAATAATCTATAATTATAACTATGTATTTTTATTATATTTATACTTAATTTAATTTATTGTTTTTGTAATATTCATCAATATGGTGGAATTTTTAAGGATGTGACACTTATTGGGCTGTAAAAAATTAAGTATAGTCTAGCCTATACCCTATAAATATAACAAATGAAGCTCGTGAAATACACAACTAGTAACATATATTTTAATGTAAAATAGCCTTCAATGTATATTTTAGAATTAGCCATGATAATTTAAAAGTTGGATTAAAAAGCACGGTTAAATAGGCTTGTTTTATCAACTGGGCCTTGAATAATTACTTTCTGGGTAAATGTCTATTTTGTCTGAAGATTTACTTTATTTTCCCAATCAAATTCTTACATTAAAAAAAATATTCACAAAGTCTTTGATTTTAAGGGTTTAGTCTCACTATTATCCTTTTATTACATTCCATCCAAAAAGAACCATGAGATAATATGAAGCTATCATTTGGAGTCAAAAGATAACTATTTAATTCTTTAAAACCATTTCATGGCTTGGAATTCATGAAGCTAAATTGAAAAATTATCCCAACTCTTTGCCCGAAACCCAAACCCATTTCCTTTATTTCCCCTCTTCTTCCTCCCTCTTATTTCATGACACAACCACCATCAACACATACTCAACTGCCCCATCACCTTGTTCCACCCCCTCTGCAACTCACAAGACTTCGTTCTGTCCACAACAACCATCATCCTCTATTATTATTAGATCTCTCTTCTTCCTTGGCTTTCCTTTCTTCTAAATAGTACTATAATATCATTCAATAGTCATTAGTGACTGATGAAGATTTTGACGAATTTTGGGGCAATTCTAACCGGAGTTTTCATTTTCATCACAAGAATTTTCATTTGAGTTGAAAGAATAGATAGATTACAAGGGACCTTATAGTACTTTCTATCATCTTGGAGTTACATACTCCCCTCCCATATAGTAATTTCTCACTTCGTTCCTTCTTGACCTTCGAATTGGATTTGCAAAGGAGGCAAAGAAGAAAGACTCACAGGTCCCCTTCTTTTCTTACATATTTACTTCATATGTATATGAGGTAAAATCTAAGCAGGGATTATCTTAATTTTGACCAAAAGACTATGGGGGAATATGATTTGTGGGCCTTTCGTTGAAATGGAGAATCATTGTATGAATATAATGTTTAGGTGTGGCTTTTTCAAGAATGAGAAAACTGAGTCCTTCACATCGTTATTTCTGCCGTTTTTGAAGTCTATGGGTGGGAAACATCTAGTTACATTGATGACCGACCAATGTACTGCAATGTGCGCCACTAATGGAGTTTTTCCTAATACACGACATTTGTGCCTTTGGCACATTAGTGAGAATTATAAAAAGAATATTAAAGGCCTAAGGTCAAAAGAAGGTTTTGTTGATCACTTTAATTATGTGTTGAAGAACACGGATACTTTGACAGAGTTTGATTTTCCATTGGACAAAGTAAGAGATGCTACATTCCATAATATATAGTTTATGGAACATTAGTTTTGTTTTTATGGTACTTTTACATAGAGTAAATGGAACAATAATTAGTTTTTTTTGCAGGTTGTTGAAAGATTATGGGTGCCAGGACAATGCATGGTTGGATTAGTTATATTGGATTAGAGAGAAGTGGTGTCTAAAATTTAATAAAGACTACTTTTTCTAGTGGTGTCTTATCATCTCTAAGAAGTGAGTCAATTAATTACGCTGTTTCTAGAAGGCTATCGAAAACCGCTACTATGTGATTTTTGTCATATGTTTAACGATATTGTTGCTAAATGGAGAAGCAACAAAAACCAGGAAGATTTTTTGTGTAATCAAGGCAGTGTTGAGATGGCTGTGAGTACTTCAAAACTGTTACGTCATGCAAATGAAATCTATACAATTAAGGAATATCTGTTAGTTGAAGGTGAGTTTATGAAGTTTGCATCTTACTTAAAAGAATGTGCGGTGTCTAGTGACAAAAGTTTTGTGTATCAAGTTTGGTGCCCCGATGTTGATGAATTTAGAACATAGTTTTTTATGACAAAGATACATATGAGTGTGACATATTTGTGCAAGATGTAGACTGAAGTTGGTATCTTGTTGCTCCCACTGCTTGTGCGTGTTGAATTGTGTTCAGTCTATTCCGGAACAATACATATTGAAGAGATGGACGAAGGATGTTGGTTAGATAGGGTGATGTTATTGAGAATCCATTGAAATTGAATAACAAGGATGTTGTGGCATCTAGTGTTTGGAGAAGACATATAGTGAGGAAATTCTCAAAGTTGATATAAGGTAGTGAATTGAATGTAAAGGCTCGTGAATATGTAGAAGAAGGGTATAGAATAATGAGAGATAAGGTTGTTGCTGAGGTTGGGTCCTGTTTTACATGAATGATTTAGAAGATAATGGGACGTTGGATGTGGCCAGGGATCCGGTTGGGAGTAGACTGAGAGGGGTGCGGAATGTAAGGAAGAAGAGTAATATTGAGAAAATATGTAATCAAACGAAGGGGAGAAAGAGGAATGCGTTATTGTCTGCTTCAAGAGTGGGAACAAATGTACATTTGCGTATGAAGGAGGGTGTAAGCAAAAAGATGGGTAAATTTTTGCATATTTCTGATAATCAAGATGATATAGTGTTAGGGATGTCTAATTTTGCTGTCGTTAAAACTCAAAGTCCATCGTAGTCCTTTTTGAATTTTCTTTAGACATTCAATGCAGTGTTGATGCAATTGTGTAATGATATTTCGCATTTTTTGTACTATTATTCTATCATTTTTAATGCAAACTTCCATTTTATGTTTGTTTTCGGTTTATGGTTTCTACCATTGTACTGGTTCATTGTGTTTTGATATATTATTTCACTAGTTACCCATTGATGTTCCATTTATTTATATGATTATATTTCATTTTCTTGTTGGTGTATATATATATATATATATTATTTTTTTAGGGAGGATATCAATTTTGTTATTATATGCAGTTTTGGAATAATCTAAATGTTTTTTCTCTTTGAACATGTATGATTTCAGTTGAGTAAAAGGCTTGAAACAATATTTAAGAAGGGGCAAAAGGTGTAATTCTTTGAAAAAAATAAGAAATAAGGAAAATACATAGTTTGTTTCATATTCTTGATTTAGCTTTGACGTTGTTCTCTTTCTTTAGTGCTTTCTTCCCAACTTTGAGTTTGGCCATTCTTGTTTGGCAAGGTCTTGATGTTTTAAAAAACTTTCACCAAAGTTTTATGATAGGTTTTTCCCTGTTGTATTCGTGGTTATTCAGCTTCTCGTCTTTGAAATGGAAAGTTATAAAATGGTACCAGGTTTCCTTCACTTGTACTTTGTCGTTATGTACCAGCTTCAAGTAACCTTTTAAAAGAGTATAAAACACAGAGAAATGACATATTTTTTTTCTGGGTGAGCACATTCTAAGTGGGACGTTGATAGCCTAGTTATCTCCGTGGTTGTGGAGGGAATAGAAGCTTAGTTCCCCCTTGTAAACATATGTTCCAGCACCAGTTGCTGAGCTTCATATAGGATTTCCTTGGGGTAATATGTTTTTAGTGAGGGGGAGTCTGATGTATGTTTTGAAGGTCTTAAACAAAAGTGGTGGAGGAGGGAGGGGGAGAAGAAGGTACTTATGGAAGTTTAAAGGTGACCTTTCAGTTTTTACCACATAAATTGTATTCGTTCTCGAAAACGTGGATAATAATTTCTAGAATTCAATTGGTAACCATCCCTGGGAGATGAAGAGTCGTTACTCTTGAGTGGTTTATTGTTGTAGTTGCAGTGTTGTTATATTGATCTTTTATTCTATTATTTTCATATTAATGTTCCATTAATATGATGTTTATATTCCATTTTATTGGTCGGTTATGCTTTTTTGTGTTAATGTTTTGTTTTTGATGCGTGTGTTGTTAACTGTTATGCATTTTTATTTCTAGAATTAAAATTAAATTTCATTTGTCATTTAAATATATGAAATAGCTTGGCAAGCAATGGAAAATAATTAATAAAAAAATAAAAAGGAGTACTAGTTCAAAAATAAAAAAAGTACGACACAAAACAAAAATCCTAGCTGTTAGGTTCCATAATTCTATTTGTCATCTTCGCTGTCATTTTTTTCTTCAATCTTAGCTTTTCACATAGAGTACTCAAAGTGCCGTGTTAAACAGTTAATTGAAGTGGGAAATAACTTTTTCCATAGCACTACGGTGGGTGTTTTCACTATGAAGCTGTGGAGTTCAGCCTTGACCCTTCCATCATCTAAATAGTAGGTGGTGAAATTGTAAAGGGTTTCCTCTTCAATCAATTTTTTTTTGTTTAACACCGTCACATAAGCCTCGAATAGAAGGCAAAAATTGTAGAAATGAATTGTTTTCCTTTGCATGAGGACCTTCTGCAAAGGAACGACAATTGCATCTTTGTCTTCATGCTTGTGATGGAAACAGAAGTTTAGGCCCCCTCTCTGGAACATTTACTATAGCACCCGTTTTGGACGTTACGTGGCATATCCATGGAGGAATGTTGGGAATGTAGGACTTAATTTAGAAATAGGAGGGGAAGGGAGGAGAATCTGATGTAATGTTTGAACATGGTAAGTAATGTATTAGTATATTTATACAAAGGTGGGAGGTGCTTGGGTGGTTTTACACTTGACCCTTCATTTTGTACAATCAGTACTTGTATTGGAATTCTAAAAGGTGCGTAGTTATTATTACAATGCATCTAGCATTTATCCTAGAGAGATGTACAATAGTGGTTCATGAATGGTGTTACGTGGAATATCGTTTTACAATTATTATTCCACACATGATACATTAATGTTCCATTTTAACATATCTGATGTTCCATAGGGTTTTCTTTATATCTTTGAATAGAAGTATGGTTGATTCACTCTAACAAATACATGGTCGATATCAAATTAATTCATGTCCCATTCTTTTTCGACAAATTTTTGAGTTGGAATACAAGTATGGAATTTTTTGTTTTTGGCAACTTTGAACTTGAAAAATGTTCCAAGATAGCCTTTCTGGGGTGAAAGCAGGAGTGGCATGTGGTTCATATGAGGATATTATATATCAAAGTAGTGTATTTTATAGAGGAGGTTTAACTAGTAATGTACACTATAGGGTATTATGATTATGGTTCTTGAAGTGCAAAGAATTGCACTAGGAGTGTTTGTTAGCTCAAATAGGCATTGGATATTATTCCATTTTACTTTATCTAATGTTCCATTAGAATGTTGTTAATATTCCACTTCAGTTACTGTTGAACATAATGGTAGATAGAAACCAAATCTGAAGGAGGCTAAAACTGAAAACATTGTTTTAATTCACAAAGAATGAGGGAAACAACTTTTTCTTTGCAATACCAAAAAAGAAAATAAATAAAAGGAAACAATTTTTTTCATTGTTTTAACATTTTAATTATGATCTATTGTTCCACAGGGAGAATGTTATTGTTCCATTTTAAAGTACATAATGATCCGTTTGTAATTTCAATTTTGTAAGGCGTAAGTTGTACTTAAAATTTTGGGTCCGTTTTTAAGCTATTGTGTCGTAGAGTGTATGTTATTGTTCCATTTTCAACTCACTGATGTTCTATTTTTTACTTCTACTTTTTGCAAGATGCAATTTGTGTTTTATATTTGAGTTCGTATTTAAGCTATTGTACCGTAGGGATAATACATTTGATCAATAGACAAACTGTGGGTGTTCCATAAAAATGTACAATTAAGAAGTGTTAATGGTGGTAAAGACACGCTAAATAGTATTTAACATTTGTACGGTCTTGATGCCTCGCTCCTTACCCAGGCACACAACTCATTAATGTTAGACATCAAGATTGTGTACAATAACCTTACCCTCAAGGTATCAAGAATCAGATTGTTTGTCTTGCTTGCAGAAGGACATGATCCCATAGGACATTCTTGTCTTGTCTCTTGTACGTCTCCATGTGATGCATGCAGTGTACTCCGTAGTCAACATGGTTTTTTCATCTTGCTATTCCATCAGGTGTTCGGGGAAGTACTCGTTGGTAGGATCATTGTCCTTTATGCTGTACAACTTAGTATATTTATGGAATTCCAGTTTCTACATGATATATTAAGGGTGGAATAGTGTATTAGAATCATTGGAAATTAGCTGGTATAATAATCATTTAAAATGAACAATAACTTACAATCTCATATGGGATGTCTCCATATTTTTCGTTCATCTTGATACCGTTTGGCAGTGGTTTGTTCTCAAGGATGGTGATCTTTCCTCTAAGAAAGTTTTTGCAGATTATATAGCAATGAGCTGACTTACATACCGGGAACATCATCTACATTTGGAAAAAATGTAAATCAGTTCAAAATGGTGGATTAACAATGTCTGAAATTTTAATAATTGTAGGTATAAAGGGGTTCTTACAAGCTGGACATCATCAACATCTTCATGCCAAAAAATGCGAGTTTCATATCCAGCCTATCAGCAAGTTACTTTACATTTTAGCTTTCTTCAATGTACCGTTTTGGGTATTGGCAAGGCAATTCTCTGGATAATATGAACAGAGGATATTAGGGTTTTTTTTTGCATTACACGAAATATTCCCAAAAGTAGTAATAGAGTATCATATGTATACTTGTCTGGAGAAGTAAGTGTCTGCATCTTGGAATGTAAAGTCTGTGATGAGTTTTTTCCATGGCGACAGTGTTATCTCCATTTTCTTCATTGTCTAGTATGGTGACCTTAACACGCATAGGAGCTTTGTAATTCTATGGCAGGGTTATGGTAGAGTGCTTATTTCCTCGAGCTCATCACCGTGGCTCTCAGCTAGGACATTGCAACAGTGATTTTGATGGATGATTTTAGGATAATATAATAGGTTTTCAGTTTTTGGACATTATGTACTTTCAATTTCATATATACATGTCGACATCTACTGCTTATTACTTATCCATTTGGGTAGAAAAGATGATCTGTATTGCACAGTCGGTATTTTCTTTTGTCATTTCTGCACTGTCGTCATAGAGCTTATCATGCTCTTGTTGTTGTTCTTGTGCAGGCTCTTTATGTTCAGGTTTAAGGCTGCTGCTGTTCTTCTGGTGAGGGCAGTTGTTGTTCAGTCTGCATTTCTTCCTCATTTATTCCAAGATCAAAATCTAGGATGCTCTCATCCTTCAAATTTTTAGCCCTTGTGAGGCGATTTTCAAACTCAGCCATTGTTTGGATGACCTCGTCACTTCCAAGAAAAGTTTCTTGGAATGGCTTGGAAGTTGAAGGGGGAGCTATGTTGGTTGCATTTGTTACAGGTGTTCCACTAGAGGATGGGTGCTGGAACACCTACTGCAATCCTGCACATACCTTATTGAACATGTCACCAATGTCTATGTTGTGCTTCTTTGACTCCACTTATAACTCTACGAAGGAGAGCATCACATTCCCAAGCATTTTGATTGTTGTTGAAATTTGGTCCCTGAATTCCGGAATGAAAGTGTGTTTTTAGGGTTGATTTACATGTAAAAGGGGTCATGAAAATTTGGCTTTAGTTGTACATGGATGGAACATGTTTTATATCATGTTATGGAATAATTGTGTAAAGGTACAGTGAGGGTAGAGAGAGGGGAGGAGAGTGGAGGGGAATATATAAGTGTTTTGTACCCTGTGTTTCGCATCATCGAGCTGAGTAGTAGAATCTTCCTCCAGGAATCTATGTAAGGTCCGCCTTCAAGGATGGAACAATTCTACCCCTTTCAAATCTTCCTTCTTGTTCCTCCTTTTCTTCCTTTTAAAGATGTGTTTCGTGTCCACTACTTGATGACAAAGACAACCCTTTCGGAAGGGTCACCGAGCTTAAATCCCACCCTATCCATATAGAATAGCTAGGGAAGGAAAAAATTATTGAAATTACTAAGGTGGAATTTTACAATTGTTGTACAATAATTACTGAAGCTTTAGTACGGGTTAAATTCTTACCACAAGAAGTATTACAGGTCCACATAAATAGTTGGTGGGCTTTTCATGATAGCTACCACAGGTTTCTATCAATGCCTCGAGCATGTATCGAGACCAGTTGTAGTTCTTGATGTCCTTTGTGTCAAGAGGCTTTTGATTAGTCTTGAACGACATTTTATTATGTGGGCAGTGTAACATATTGGAAACAATGTACATGGCGATATCTCATTTGAATTCATCACCAGCTTCTTTGTTGCTGAGTATGATCTCAGGCATTGCAGATATTTCTAGTAGTAGTGTTCCATATCTATTTCTCATCTCTTTCATGAGGCCAGCATATTCTTCTAAGGAATCTTCAGACATACTCAAACTTATAACTTACTTAGGCTCTCATAGAATGCCTAGTGTAAGATTCATGTCTTCTTCATTAATATAGAACTCATCAATTTCAAGCTTGATGGTGCAATTCTTTGTGTCGAATGTTTCAACAAGGTTTAAACCAAGCCTCATGGGTATTCTGCTAATATTCAGTAACATGAAAAAACTAAATCTTGTCTCTCTCAATCCTACTTTTTGCTTTTCAATCAATTTACTGAGCAAGTCTGAAAGTTCGAATGGTGTAGATCTTAGTCTCAACTTTGGAGGTTGATTTGTTTTCTATTTCTTTGGTAGGGGTGGCAATGGGTATT